>CM069925.1:36547488-39017878 GCA_036172225.1 Cryptocoryne crispatula var. balansae
CTCACTCTCCATTCTTCCACAAGCCGGCTTCTAACCATTACAAGCAGCTAAAGGGTACACAGACTCACAAATGTACAACTTATATTAAGAAACCTTGGTTTTAACCAAGGGGAGTACACAAATGGGGGGAGGTAGAATGTACAACCGATTGTATAGAGAGAGAGTGAGGCACACGTGCCCCATTTAATAACATAACCAACTTAATTAACCAAGCAATCAAAAGCAAAGCATATTTAAGTCCATGATCACCTCCATACACACACCAACATTCATCACATGAACATAGAGCGCATACGTGACATTGAAGAGATATACTCTATATATACTATCATAAAATTATATACTATAATTTTGAAATTCCAAATTTCATGCTTGTCGATACTTTCATAAAAATAAATAACATGAAATGCACATATAAAGAATTTACATGCATAAGACAAGCAATACAAAATATTCAGATGATTCATGATTTTACAAAATTTCTTAGAGCATTAAATTAATGTCCAAATCATAATTATTCAAAATCAAGAAATCTCTTTTTCAGAATTTATTTTGAACAATAATTTAATCAATAAAGATTTTAAAAAAATTTAAAATCATTTATAAAATTATTCATATGACAACCAAAGTCCAAAACTATTTAATAGGTTCATAAACATTTTAAAAACCTATTAAATAATTTTACTGTAACTTATATAATCATTAATTTCATTAATTTTTATCTTAAAACAATTTCAAAATCAAAAATAAATAGAATTCAATGACAAAAATAAAAAAAACTCTATTTAATAAGTCATTAAACACTTTAATAACTCATTAAATAAATTTTACAAATTTTCAAATTTTTTTTGGAATTTTATGGTAATTTTTCGAATCAAAAAAAAAATTTAGATAATTTAAAATTCATTTTCAAATTATATAACTGGCGGCGCAGTGCGCCGACCAATCGGCGCCAACCATGGCACCGGCGGGCCTCGCTGCGGCCCGCCACGGCACCCCGCGGCTTGCACCGGCGTGCCGGCGGCCACGTGCCGCGCGCCGTGCTCCCGCGCGCGCGCCGCCGTGCACCCCCGGCTAACGCGGGCGCGGCCGCGTACCCCAGCCCGGGTGCGATGTCCTTCTGCCATGTACACCCCATGCGCTGGCGGGTCCGAATCCGATCCGGACTCCTTCGCCCGATAAGGGCTGGGCAGTAGCGCGGAAACCCTAGAAAATGCCCAACTTTCGGGCCTTATTTGGGGGGTCAAACAGAGTCCAAAAATTCTGAAAAAAATATGCATTGAAATCCTTAAAGAATAAGAATTCTATTTATAGAAGTTTCATCTCATGAAAAATTCTATCCAACGCGCAGTTTACGGAGGAAGTTGCCACGGCCGCAATTAACCCAAACCTCAAATACCTCTCAAACCGGGCACCTCCAAGGGCCGTTGAGTGTCCAATAACTTCCAGGAAACTCTAGGAAACTTAATTTCCTATCTTCCTACGTCATTAGACAGAGGTATTTGAAGTCCAAATAGGTAAGTTCATCAACTCCTCTTAATTTCGGCCGGATATTCGGATATGATCATCTTAGCAACTTTCCTGAGCTCATTCCGGACTCTCCGAATGGCCAAAATTCATGTGGTTTGCAGCAAAGTGGAAAGATCTCATCCACGAGAATCAATTGAAACTAACCACACACAATTTGGTATCTCATATGAACTGCAGTGATCAAATCAAAAACAGCTCTAGATACAGTTTCTGAAAGCATGAAATCACATGAAAATCAAGCCATAATTTCGATACAACTTCGACCAAGGCTTCAACCCGGCCTCGATACCACCGTAAAGAATCAATACATGACAGCGGAAAAATTTTGATTCCATAAAACCATGATCTTTGCCTTAATTGATGCCGAACGAGTAAAACTCGGGAACCGATGTATGAAGTAGAACGAGAGTACCTCATGGGATTTATAAAATCTCTCACCATGGATGAAGAGAGGACATTCATCCTTGCCGAAAACCGTTCAAGTGTCCTGGGCTCTAGCGGTATCCACACGGACCGCTTCAATAGACGAGTTCTCCATTCCTTCTGGCCTTCTAGAAACCTTCTAGATCCAAGCTTGACCATGGGAGATCGCCTTCTAGAGGAGAAAGGAGGAAGAGAGGATGCTTGGGACGTGCTCCAGCCCTATGGCTTGTTAGGGTTTGGCTTCATAAGCCATTTATATATAGATGGAATTTTTCACAAAAAAAAAAATTTCTATAAAATTGTGTCCATGCCCTCATCTTATTCACCAAATCTATCGTGTGTGACCCACTAGGCCCAATAGTCAATTTGGTTAAAACTTTAATTAATTTAAAATAAAATTTCCTTTTAAATTAAATCAAAACCATTATCCGATAGTGTTTTTACGGCATTCGATCATAATGGGTACAAAGGTTACATATCCTATGATCCCAAATGACTTTGAAGTTAAATAACATCCATTTGAAACTTTCCATCATCACTTCAATTACCACATGGATTTAAATCCTAGTTCATACAATGTCCTGGCTTGCCAGTTCAAGATCGAACGTTGTCAACCCCTAAGTATCCCAACTCTATGAAATCCTATACTCGGTGAATGGATCAACCTGAAAACTCCTTTTCCAACTATCCTATCTACCTTGGCCAAGGATTTAAAGGTACTATCCATAGGACATTCTCTCTCTTTATAGAGTGAACGATCCCCTATTGTCCGCTCAATTGCCTCCACCAGGTTTCCTATATACCCAATCCATTAACTATATAGGACCACAATACTAAGTGATTCTATCAATTAATAGTCAAAGTACATAGTACGCCCGGCAAAACATATTTGGCGACTTCAGTCAAAGATCCAACCGTGCTTTATTGAGATGTAAGAATACCTCGATGATAGACAATTCGGTAAGATACCGATCATGTTATCCTAGAATTGGTCGGGCCCGGTGAACTCTCATTCCACTTAATGAGCACCTCGTGTGTGTATCTCGGTTGTCCCCACATTGATGACCAATGAGATCAGGTCAGCTTCTCATCATATGAGAGGAAGACATCACACACACGATAGTCTATCCAGGATTCTTGATGTCCCTGGTCTCAAGGATCCATATGACTAGGAATATTTAGATCCGCACATACCTCTAGATGATCGATCTCATTATCATGATCGTCATCACGATTCAATCATCATTGCATGTGATCGGAAGGACTTACATTACGATATACGCTTTCATATAATAAAAGCTAGTAACAAAGTTTTGCCTATTTAATTGAATGAGATATTCCTAGAAATGTCGAAATCAATATCATATATGATTGGCTTTTGTAGGGCATACATTTCTATCATGTATATCATGTTACTAATACTTTAAAATAAAACAAAATCATAAAACGAAAAATTTCAAAGCTATCATTTCCTATTACAATTTTGTATTATTTGTGTGTAAATATATTTTTTGACCGCGGTATTAAATAAAAAAATTTAATTTCAAAACCACTTATAATGACACCGACTTTTTTTTCCTTTGTTTTTTGAAATACGTACACCGACTACATATTATAAAAAACATAAGTTAGAACGTGACAATAAAAAACAAAGACACCGCAATATAAAACAAAAGCCTTATGAAGATTTGACAAAATAAGGTGACGTTTAATCAGACTTAATCTGAAAATCTTAATTTTTAATTTCATGTCTAACCTCTTAACGAATGATAAAAAGTAATTAACTTGATTAAGACATAAATAATTTATTTTGTTTGATAAAAAACTTTTAATCCTTCACTTAATCTTTCTTATATAATAAAATAATTAAATATTGATTTTGAAAACAATCTATCATATACAAATTATATACAATCTCTCACTGATATTGTTCTACAAAACTATAATTTTAACCAAAAAAAAATTAAATGAACCAAAAAATTGGCAAGTAGAAGAAGCACATGGCAACGTGCATTTAAGAGTACTATTTTCCTTCTTTACTAAAAAATATTCTCCAAACAATATTGTGTCAATGTTAAACATCAAACAAAAAGTCATTTTAAAATACAAACAAAAAATTTAAATAAATGATTTTAAAACGAGAGAGAGAATTACAATAATCATTGCAACATTATGGGATGTTGCTGCATAAGACACATCCTTGATGTCGTCTTTACGGGGTGTTGACATAGTCGCAACGTTGGAATTTTGTCGAGCATGTGACGTGCAATCAACGGGATAGAGCCGTCAACCATCGAAGGGATTGATCGAAACTCTCTCGGATTGCCGCAATCATGCATATCGGTCACCCATCTTAGATCATCCACCGCCGCCTCTCGCTACTCCGGCATTTCGCTGCTCGCAAGAAATTCCTTCTCCCATCGTCACCTACCCCCGTACTCCGCCGGTGGCGACGAGCGCCAAGACGGGCTTGTAGACCCGATAACGAAGATCATTGGGTGGGCAACGTCATGCGCATCGATTCCGTGCTTTTGGCGACGGCGGCCATCAATCGCGCAATGTCCGGAAACAGATGGCCGTTGAATTAGCGAGTGCGAGGAACCATGGAGGGAGAATGCTCGCGATAAAGGTTCCGCTGCCACGACCTTTAGTCACGGGGGCGTTCGGGAGTGGCGGCGGCGGAGGATGATAACAACAAGTGCAAGGTCGTTGTCGGATGCGATGGCCATGTGATGGCTGGCAACAACCAAGGTCTCATAGATGAGTGTGTCCTAGTGTTGGTGTTCGCAAAGACCGCCCCAACCTTGCCCCAAGCCTTTCTCAAATTCTGAATGAAAAAGTTAAATTCAAAACCATTTTAAGAGTTAAGCAAATTGGTTAAGACTATAATTAAAAAGTTTTATCAAACATTCAAAAATCTCTTACCTAGGACCGAATCAAAGGTTAGAGCTTCATTCTGGGCTCTATCAAACGGGGTCTAAGACACAAACTTTGAGGTCTAGATCAAATCACTAAATTAGAGCTACTAACACGATAAAGTGCATAGATGGTCGAGAATTAAAATCTTGAAACTTTCAAAGAGTTTGTTGTCAACAAAGAGATCCGATGATCACATCATAGTAGTGTGAATATTGTCTAGAATCTCCCAAACAATACTATCAAATGTTTGACTCTTCACCCTCCCGAGGGGACCACACTAGGCCGTAAATAGAGTGGATATGACGTTTACGCATGTCCACTCCAGCTTAGCTAGTCAAATAATTTGTATCCTGTCCGAGTCGGATATGAATATGGATCGGATATTATAATTCGTATAATCTTCATATTTGGAGAAGATATAGATAATATCTCGTCTTCATAATGTTAATTAAATTTTATTTGATTAGTATATTTATAATATAGAAATATATATAAATAAAATTTTAAAATATAACTTTTATCACAATTTTATCAATGTTAACTTCGTATACTAGTATACAATTGAAAATATTTAATTATATTTAAAATATAATAATTTTAAATAATAATTATATATATTATACATATATTATCAAAGATTGATCCAAAGTGGATCTTTAATGGAGCGGAGCAGGTATTTCTATGATATTTGTATCTGAACATATACTTTGTAACATCCCAGTTTGTGAATATGTTAAGAGATTAAATTAGTGGACTACCAACAACATCGGTTAACTATTTTTCAGATGTTGAATTGAAAGAACTCCAAAGTTAAGTGTGCTCTCTATTGGGAGTAAGTTGAGGATGAGTGACCTCCTGTGAAGGCTCCTAATTAACACGGTTTGTTGAGACAATCAACTGATCTAGTTAGTCGTTACATATGGTATCAGAGTATGACTTAGTCGAAAGTTTCATATGTGATGTGTGTGGTCTTGTCGAGGGCATCAAGTCCTTAAGGGGGTAGATTGTAACACTCTAGTTTGTGATAAAAGATTAAATAAGTGAATTGCCAACAACACCGTTAACTATCTTTTAGAGGTTGAGTTGAAAGAACTTCGAAATTAAGTGTGTTCTATTGAGAATAAGTCGAGGACAGATGACCTCGTGGAAAGACTCTTAATCAACACAAATGTTAGGACAATCAACTGATTCAGTCGATCATTATATGCTCTGAGGAATATTTTAAATTGAATATTTTTTATCTAAACAGATACAAAATTTGGAATGAATTCAAATTTTATTAGCATATATTTACAACCCTAGGACCACACTTCCCCAGCCCACATCATGTCACGCTTCCAAGTGTAGCGTGGGGACCAACCACATGATCGATCGCAAGTAGGGGTGCAATCGAGCCGAGCCGAGCCGAGCGAAGGCCTTGTTTGAGCTCATCTCGTTCGATTATTTAGCCGTTCGAACTTGGCTCGATACTCGACAAGCTTGCAAAAGTCTTGTTTGAACTCGGCTCGATTTAAGCTCGATGAGTTCGAACTCGGCTCGTCGAGCCGCTCGTTTATGTAAACGAGCCAACTTAGCTCGAACTCGATTCGAACTCATATTAGAACTCATTTTTGAGCTCGCGATTGAGCTTGTTTACTTAAAATTAGAGTTCAAATATTAAAAAAATATTTTAAACTACTATTTAACATACAAATTATAATTTTGTATAATATTAAAAACATAAATATATAATAAAAATAATATATTTAATTTAATTTTTAAAATAAATAATTAATCGAATACTTAATCATATATTTTATCAAACACTTAAATGAGCTGTTCGTGAACTTATCGAATTGAGTAGATCTCTATTCAAACTCGACTCATTTATAAATTAAAATTTTTTTGTTCAAACTCATTTATTTAATTTAATAAATAATCTGAGTCCAATTTTTAACGAGTCCAATATCGAACTTGGTTCCTTTGCACCCTCCCTAATCGCGAGGAGGATACGCAATAAAAGCGGGCGCCGCTGCAACGAAGGAAAATGGGTGGGGACCCTCGAGACGTTTCCAGATGGGCCGCATCTTTCCGGGCCCACCTCTGATCGTTCGGGCCTCTGATTGATCAAATTCTCAGGCCCAGGCCTTCGCGGCTTTGCCCATGGCCATGGTTGTCCGGACGTTGCCGTGTCACGGTCACCACGTGACACGTTCGATGCTGATTGGGAGAGAGAGAGGAGGGGGGATTACATTCTAGTAATATGTTTTGAATTAATCTGTAAATTATTACTTTAATGTTAATATTAAATATTTAGACACGTTGACGTGATATTTACCAAACATGTTGACCTGTTTAGATACGTTGATATTAGAATACATAGTTTATTATTTTGAAGAAAGTTAATAACGTATAAAAGTTATATTTAAAAATTAATTTAAAGAGAAATTCAAAAAACCTAAAACTACCAACCTATAAATATAAGTTCTATTGTTCGTTTTACATTTATTCAAAACATGTTTATGTCTATTAAAATTAAATTTATTAGTTTATTAATTTTAATATTATATTAGAGGTCAGAAGTTGGTCGACCAAAATTAACGGAACCTAGCAGGGTCACATGATACATTTTCATATATATTTTTATAATAAAATGTTATATTAAAATAAAATGTGAACACTCACGAAGATGTGATAACAAAAAAAAAGTGAGTATGATATGTGACTAAACAAAATGGGAGATCAGAAGATAAAAAAAGAGGTGAGATATTCTTTTTTGTCCAAAAAAATTATTTTAAAAATATAAAATTGTAATTATCGCCGAACACTTTTTAAACAAGTTTTATCACGAAAATATAAGTTGTAACAAAAATTCAAGTTATCATATAACCAAATATTTAGTAAGAGTTTTATTAATCATTATTTGGTTCAATTCTAAAGATTCAATTTATACTAAAATTAAATAATCTGAATCAAAGAGGTCGGGAATTGGCATTGGCCCCAAAAATGACCCAGCTAGACAAGGTCACAACCCGGGTTAGACTGGATCTGATGGGGGCGACTTAAGTTTATAAAATAACTGTATAATTTTTAATTATGTATCATATTTCGTAATCACAAATTTTAACTATGTCTAATAATATAAGTAATAATAAAATATTATTATATTATAAATAAATGGGACACATAGTATTCGCGGATCAACCTTGTTGTCATGGGATTTCCCCTGTCAGGTCGGAGTTGAGCCAGTTAACCCGAAATCTGGCCAGGTCATCCGACCCAGGGTGACCCCAGGACGACCCGATCAACCATGATATGAATGGAACATGAATGAACTTAATTACTTATTGGACATCACCCACCATGTATTTTTCTAGATGATTTATCAAAACATGTGTCATTTTCAACCATGCGCCGTCTTCTCAGTGACGTATCTAATAAAAGAAAATAATCTTTCTTATTAAATTTATATTGAGAGAGCTCTCTAAAATATTAATTTGGGTTGGATCTTCTTGTATCAGCCATAATCTGTCTGTTTGTTAGGATCTCAGATCTAAGTGTGAAAGTATGTAGGGTATACAACGCTCTTTGGGGTAGGAGGTCAAGGTCAACCTGATGCCATCCACTTGATTGATTGATTGATAGATAAGCTAGCTGTGTTTGGATGGATTATAAGATTAGACATTTTAATACTTTTTAAAGCAAATAAAATTACGTAATTACCATATTTAAAAGTGAGATTAGATATTTTATCTGTTGATAGGACACCGTAGTCGGTGGAGTTTATGATAATCTAAACCAAGATGAGATTTTTTCTCTTTTAAGAATTTCAGTGTCTATTGTAAAATTCATTTGATTATAATGGGGTGTGGTGCAAACATGATTTTTGCAGAAGAACCCATTATAGTTTAGAATCTATTACTATTTCCCTGGTCTCATGGTTAAATCCTTGTGTAATTATTTATTTAACATAGAGTAAGAGAAAAGATAAATAGGAATGATTTAATAATCTTTTATTTGGACTGATTAAGATTAAGTTAAAGTACTTTCTTAGATATGTATAGGTAAATTTGTTTGCTTCCGCTGTTCATGGATATTGCAGATTTATGAATGATTCAATACGAATAATATCAGGGTGTTTTAAGAAATTAAGGAGTTATAATTAATTAGGAAAAAAAGCGAGGAAAATATCAGCACTAATTGGTATAATTAATAATGATATTTCTCTTCGTGGACTTTTCCTCCTCGAGCTTTCGTTTTCAGCCTCGTCGGCGTCGCTCGGTCTCTCGTTCTCGATCGATCGACGGCCATCTCCTGTGTGCCGGCGACGGTAGCCGGATGCGGAGCAAGAGCTGAAGTAGGCGGCGCCGGCTAGCCGATGGCTTTCCGTTCCCACATGTCCTCCTCCCGCGACATGGCGCTCTCCCACTTCTCCGATCAGCACCTCGGCGGGAACCCCTCAATTCTCCGGTCCGTCATGCCGGAGCCGCTGGACCAACCCTCATCGTCGTCCTCGGCGGCTGCCGACGTCGCCGGTGAGTCATCGCAGCAGCAGCCGGAGGGTGGGGGAGGCGGTAGTGGTGGGGCACCCACTTGGCTCAGCAGCGCGGCGCTGCGGCAGCAGAGGCAGCAGCAGAACCACCGTTTCGGAGACGGCAACTTCCTTCACCTGCAAACAACATCCGACGGCGGCACCTCCCCGGCGGCGGCGCAGTGGCTCCCCCGGCCGGCGGTCGTCCGAGGGGGTCTCGGCAACAGCAGCGTCGCCGGTGAATCCGTGATGGGGGCTGCCGTATCCCAGGGCTCTGCAGATCTGAACGCCGCCGTCAAGAGAGTCAACAGCAACAGTGGCCTCGGGAAGGTCGATGGTGGAGGTGATGGAGATATCGGAGAATTGGAGGGCGGCGGGGTTGGGAAGGGGAACGAGGGAGAGGGGGCATGGCAGAACGCGAGGAGCAAGGCGGAGATATTAGGGCATCCCCTGTACGAACAGCTGCTGTCGGCACACGTAGCCTGCCTGCGCATAGCCACACCCGTCGACCAGCTCCCAAGGATCGACGCTCAGCTCGCGCAGTCCCAACAAGTTGTCGCCAAGTATTCCGCATTCGGCAGCCAGGGCAATCAATTGCTTCTTGGCGACGACAAGGAGCTCGACCAGTTCATGGTTCTGTCCCTCTTTCTCTCACCCAATCTTCTTAGATTAAGAACTTTCTTTGTGCTTGCTTCAAATTGACCATCTACTTATCATTATGGGATTGAACAAATCACCTTTAATTTATCATCTTAATTTAATTCTCTTTCTTGAGGCTTCATGTCACATTCGGAATGTCTCAACTATCTGCCTCTTTGATATTTGGACTGTGGGACTTGTTTGATTTTCGTTGACGATACCAATTTTGTCAACTGGTTGAATTTTCTTTTTCTTATTTCATGGAATCGAAATGGAGACTGCTTAGTACTTTATCGTCTCTGGAATGCGTTTGCACAACCCATTTCTTACTGGGTTTTACTTAGTTGCAATTGAATATAGAGGGATAACAGGTAGAAAAGAGCATGATCACTGTCCGTTAAATGCCCGTAAGAAACATATTGTTGCTTCCTGCTTGTTAGCTCTATCGTGAGCATCATAGAATTTCCGGGAATCATTTGCAAATCTAGGGGAATGAAGGTTTTTCTATCAATTCTTTAATCTGGCTGTGCTAGCGGGTATTGCATGACTTTCTATGAATTCTTTTTGCTGCCTTTTTCTTGAGGAATTCCTGTGGCACCACTTTGAAATGAACTCTTAAATTGTCTTCTAGTGTAGTTAATGCAAAGGCACTTCCTCGGGCAGAGAAAGTGACAGAAAAAGAAATGAACGTTAGCTGTCTTTTTGTCTTTGAGAAGAAACATGTTGCATTCTATATTGCCTTCTCCATCCGTCTTGCTGACGTTTAGTGCCATTAAAGAGATATTTCCAGATTTGTCCTCTCCAATGTGTTAATTAGCAATGTAGGCAGTTTCATTTGTGATATCTAGCATAAGTAAGGGCCTTAATTTGATTAGCTTGTAATTGATTGCTACCGATATTCTGGATGAAAAAAATTACATACCATGTGTGAAATTCTTCACTATGTCGGCTTTTAATGATGTTGGCATTACTTATTAGTTCACTATGCTGTGCAGTTAATATGTAGGAAATTGTGCAACATTTTGAATTGACTTTGGTCTTGAAAATGAATTGAGTCGCAGATGGTTTACCATAACAGGGTTGAACTTGTGTTTTGTACAAGTTACTCAATATCCCAATTTGATATGCATTTTCATCCTTTTCAGTCATTTTTCAACAATTGACTTTATCTCCATGAGGGAACATGGTGCAAGCACAATGCATAAAATTTTCTCCCTCTCCATGCCCTTTCCCTCCTTTAAAAGTAGTTCATTTGTTTACATTTTAAAGTCCCTGTAGAGGAAATGAAGATCAGAAAAATATCACCTTATAGTTTAAAAATGCCATTACTTCGATTATTTTTAACTAAATGCAATTTACTTGCACAGATTAAGATGGATATGCGGACATACATACTAGATTAGATAGAACATGTAATTAACATATTAAGGAAAATATGGGAGTAGTGAGAATTGTAGACAAATTGAAAAAGGGTAATTGAGATGCTTTGAACTTGGACATATTTAACATAGACCTAAGGATGCTCTAGTTAGAAAAGTAGAAAAATATTAAGATAATGTAAAAAAAAAAGATGTGGTAGACCTAAGCTAACCTGAAACATGGTAATTCAATATGCTTTGGATGATTTATATATCTCTGAGGGAATAACTCAAGATCTATTCAAGTGGAGAAAGAGGGTTCATATGTCCATCCACTAGTAATTTGAGTTGAGTTGTATTTCACCTACACAAGAATCCTTCGTAGAGTCTTCTATAAGTTTATAGTGTAATTTTCCTTTGTTGAGATTTTGTTGGGACATTGCTAAGGAACCATCAATAGGTGTTTTTGTTTACCTATAAGGAGTATATGTTCCACCCATCAATAAAATATATATATATTGTCTACCTTCGATGGTCTGATAGTGTTGGTCTAGTCAAGATGGATCAATACAAAGTCATGTCATGGTGTTTGACATAAAATTTGTGCTCTTAGGTAGACAGCAAAGAGTACCAATTTCAATTATAATTTTGAACAGTAATATGTTTGGTTGTGAAGTGATCAGAAAGTTGACGGGCAGTAGCAATTTTATTCATGATATATACTATCTATATTTTGTCAGAGTGTATGCAATATTTTACAACACGACATCGATAATGAAAATTGAACTTCTATCACAGTTTATGATGTGCTCAGACACTAAGATAAGATAAAGATGAATGTAGGCTGTTCCTTTCATGTAAAATGGCATTCACATGTATCTCAAGAATACTTCTTCAAGCTTGCCTTTAGAGATGATTTAAGCTCATAACCATATTTATATTTGCTTTTACATTTCATTCCCCAAATGAAGAAAGAATTATGCAAGACATCCTTCTGTTTTATCACCCATATTCAGCCATGCAATCTTCAAGCATTCTTCTGTTGGAAAGGATGGATGGCAATAATTATCACACTAGTGATATGAAGAGTAGATTATAGATTTTATGGTTATTAATAAAATTATATTAATTCTTATGTTTTTACGTGTAGTTTACCTGATTATAACTTGTATCTTGTCAGACACACTATGTTCTTTTGCTATGTTCCTTCAAGGAACAGCTACAGCAACATGTTCGAGTTCATGCCATGGAAGCTGTAATGGCTTGCTGGGAGCTTGAGCAGTCTCTTCAGAGTCTTACAGGTGACCTTTTTCCAATTGGTGAAGTCATACATGATAAAAATGGACTTATACAAACATTATGCTAAGTTACTGTCAGTGTATCCTGCTGTTAAATTTTGATGATTTAAATATGCATATCACCTAGATGGTAAGATATAAAGATAGAAATGTACGATCATTTTGTTGTTTTTCTATTTTATTTTTATCTTATTTCTGATTGGAATGGATTGTCATTACCATTATCTGGTCACTCAATGCTGAGTGTAGCACTTAGAATGAACATCATCTCAGTTTCTTAATATGGCCACATTTGTTGAGTTGAAGTGAGGTCATCTGAAAGTTTTTCCTGCAAATTTGACAATATTTAGTGACCACGTTTGTGATTGATACTCACAAACCAATTATTAATTGTCTCAAAATCAGCGGAGGTGAATATCTTCAGGTTGTGGATCTATCTTTTTCCAACTGCAAATGGTTGTTGCTTGGAATGCCACTTAAATTAAACTAAACCTTTTGATTTATTTTTTTAATTTTCTTGGAATGAGGCTTGCAGTTCACATCGGTTTAGTAAAGTAACACTTTATCAGCTTTAGATGCTTTATCCTTAGGCTTTTATACTTGGTAATGTGGTGAACTTTTATTATTGGACTTGATGAACAGAGAAATATACCAATCGTGTGGAGTCACTAGCCTAGCCCATCTGATAGCTCTCATGAATGATTTCTTTTTTTTTGTTAACTTCAGTCATGTCTGATAGACAGGTTTTTCTTTTATATATAAGTTATGACTAGATGTACAGCTATAATGCAAACAAGCCAGACCATAGTTGTAAAGGTGGCAAGGCAGCAAAGTGCTCCTTGTATGCTTAAGCAGCAAGGCACCTGCTTAAGAAGTAGAATCATATGACCAAAGACAATGAATCCCATTTAGATTATCAATACAAATGTTAATGAGCGATACAATTATAAAGTTCATTAAATTGAATCCCTGTATATACATGAAGAAGAAATTTTATTTTTTTACTTAATTTATAAATAGCTCATTAACTTGGATGATGAAGAATAAAACTTTGCTCACATTAATAACTAAGCTCGAGGTTAACTAAAATAAGAAAAGTACAAGACATACCATCTTATGAAATGAATTGATTCATCACTCAATTTATATCTCTTAGAGTATAATGTATTCATAGAAAATACTCAGCTCTACTTTATCCTTAATCCAAAGTTATTTAGGTCGATCATTTGGATTCTCTTGCATCGACTTTGAGTTATTTTTTATAGATGTTTTAACTATCTAATTCACATTTAAATAGCTTAGGCCTACCACATTCTTTTTTTTACAATTTTTATATTTTAAACTTTTCTAATTAGAGCTTTATTAGATCTACGTTTAATAGGTTTCAAATTACCATAATCTTCTTATTTTTCAATTTGTTCAAATTGCCGCTAGGGGTGAACCCAACTCGGTTTGTTTTCGGTTGAGAGAATTTTTTCAATCAAAATCTAACTGAAGAGTCCAATGAGCCTGAAACTGAACCAAACCTTTCTAGTTTGGTTAGGTTCAAACTAGTAATTAAATAATTATTATTTAAAATAATATTTAAATAGAATTTATTGTAAATTTTTTATGTAAGCCAATTTAAATATAAAATTTTCATGTTTCTCTTCTAGTTGTGTAGGCACTACTGATTGTTCTATCATGCCTATCTTTTATCACTTGTATATATATCTAATAGGCACCATCTTTCACATAAACACTACAAAACATCTCTTAAAACTCTATCATAAGTCTTTGCCAAGTATAGAAACATAAATATAAATTATTTTTCATGTCTTGATATAGCTTCATCAAGCTTTTCATGAGAACATTAGAAATAGATCTAAATTGGTTGACCAAGATTGTTGTGATATCTTTTAATGATGTGGTACAACTCATTCTTATAATTTTAGAGTTTGACTCATGCAAGGATCACGGGATCGGAATCGGTCCCTGGATCGGTGGGGATCGATCCGATCCGGATCGGATCGGTTCGGTCCGATCCGGACTAATTAGTCGGAAGAAAAGTCGATCGGGATCGACCCTTAAAAAAAACCCTAAAACAAAAAAAAAAAAAACTAAATAAGGAGGTAGATTGGATTTATTTTGGGGCAATTTCGGGCCCAAAAGTGGCCCGGAATCGCCGCCACGGAGGCAGCTTGCCGCCGTGACGTCTTCCCCGCCTTGATGGCCTTACCGGGTCCACCAGGATCCGGTGACTTCCGTCGCTACCGGGTCCCGATGGTCGCTACCGGGTCCATCGAGGGCGGGGAAGACGGCCTTACCGTGTCCACTAGGATCCGGTGATTTCCGTCGCTACCGGGTCCCGATGGTCGCTACCGGGTCCTGATGGACCTGGTAGCTTCATCTTCCCCACCCGATAGGGCGGGGAAGAGGGCCGCCGCAGTGGGATGGCCGCCGTGGCAGTCTATGGGCCAATTCCGGTGAGGGAATCGTCGGAATCGATCCAGAATTGACCAAATCGGTCGATTCCAGCACCAATTCCACCTACAAACACCGATCCGGATTGATCTTCGGTCTGGATCGGTAGTTCCACTGGAAATCGGATTGGAGGGGTCCGATCCGATCCAAGAATCGGTCGATCCCGATCCGGATCGGCCGATTCGCAATCCATGGACTCGTGAGTTTGGCCATTCTATAATTTTAGTTTCGTATGTCTCTTCTTTTAAAAGAAAATTGATATGATGATGATTAATCATTCCATCCTTAAATCATTCAAATATTTTCAAATTTCAATATAATTTCTATCGAGGCCATATGTTTTGTCTGTTTTCATCTTCTTCAATGCCTCTCTAACTTAAGAAATTTAAATCCTTTTATATAATTCATATTATTCTTTATTATATCCTTATATCTTTTATGTTTTTAATAAGCCATTATTAAAATGAGTATCAAAATAACTTCTACACATTTCTTTGATGTCAATATCTTTAATCAAAATCTCTTTCATTATTTTGATACATCTAACCTAATTAAGATCTTGAAATATTCTCTTTCATCCTTGTTAATCTATAAATATCTTTTTTGCCTTTAGTTCTAAGTTTCACATACATTTACCGAAAAGCCTCATCCCTTGTTCGTCTGGTAATCTTTTTGTTTCATTTTTCGCTATCTTTTACTAATGATAGGCTTCACTGTTAACACACTTTAAGGCAATTTTTATACTAATCTTTCATCTTCTTTATTACCTTTTACATTTCTCTTTTGGTGCATTATATCTTTTTCATTCTTCAAGTACTTTTCTAACTTTCTCTCTATCTTTGTAGTCATGTTCATCAACAGTATCAATTTTATACCTCATTTCAATTATTTACCTTGAGAAATTCATTATTAATTATCTCTTGTTACTCTTTTTATATTTATCATTTTATTATACGATTTTTACATACATATCCCTATAATCATTCAACATTTCAGATATTTCTCTGTATTCTTGATAAAGTTTTTAAACTCCATAAAATCTTAATTTATCAGAAACTAAGTCCTACTAACTTTTAACACTAGAAATAACTTGACTTAACCTAACAACCTAACCCAAGATATTTTTATTAACTTAACCCCCTCTCTCTCACAGAACGAGAGGATATTTTAGTAATTTTATTCGTTGAACAACATTTGTTCTAATATAAGTGTTTTTTACAAATTTATCCTTATACTTATTTGATATTTTAAGTATTCTCTACAATCTTCATAAACTTTTTAAATGCTTTGAAATCTTGATTTATTTTCGTTACGTTATATATGGTTTAATATCATTAAATTTTATTCTAGTTTTTAATGCTCAACTAATAAAATTACTAAAATATCTTCTTGTTCTGTGAGAGAGAGTGTGTTTTAAGAGAGAAGGATAAGTTAGTAAAATTATCTTCGGTTAAGTTAGATTAAGTTAAGTTCAACACTAAAAGTTAATAAAAGACTTATCTTTGAACCAAGTAAAATTTCAGATAGTTTAATTGGTTTATTAAGATTACAAGGATATATTGGATATCAAATAACTAGAGGGATGGATGTGTAAAGAATCATTCTTTTAAAAGTGTTTTTTAGTCTCTTGTTCTTAACATTTAAGACTAATAAATTACATTGACTAGTTAGAGTTTCACCAGGAATAACTTTGTAATCTTTGCAAAACCTGCAATTAGTTTTCTTATGAGAATTAAGTTGATTTAGTTTGTATTTTGTTAAAATTTAACAATTATCAAATAATAATTTTATTTTAATAAAGTAGGTATTTGTTACATAAGATCATAGGCATAACAAAACGAAGGGCATTTTTTTCTTTACATTTAAATTTAAAGCGTTTATAGATTTTCTCATATCTATGATATTCATTTATAATGTCTAATGAGATCTCGAATAAATATGCTCTTTTCATTTGGTGTTTTTCACATAAGGTCATTCATATCTTCTCAAACTTTTCGTCAATCAAATTTCTCATTCTAATTTGTGCAGCATAAATGCTGACTAGTAACTACATTAATTATCTCTTCTTTTGTAATTATTTTTATAAAATAATGCTATCTTCTAGTTTTTTGAATTGGCACCACTATATCCTTTAATTTTGTTATTAACAATGATATCTATGTTATTCATAGTTATCTCATTTTCTATAGACCATAGTTTATAACTTATATTTCCTATTTATTACATTTCTCTTCTGTCTATTTGGTTTCTTGAATGCAGGAAATACTATTCTGTCTTCTCTTCATACTGTCAAATTTTGTAAGTTTTGTTGCAAGGAACCCAATATTCCAAGTACTGAGTCCACCTTTCTTCCAATCTTGTTTATTTTAGATGTTTTTTCTATAGTAATAATTGATGCAAATAAATGATTAGTAATAGTAATAAACTATCATAATAATCAAGGTTAACTCAAAAAGTTTTGCATGTTATGAACATTGAGTTGAGAGCAAGTAATTATAATAATTGTAAAGCACTACTTGAACAAATGGTTCCGTTAGGTCAGTAAAATTCCTACTCTGGGTGATACGCTACATATAAAAATGAAGTGGTGGAACTGAATATGTATTCTTCGATGTTGAAAATTCTCATGCCTTTGGGTATAAAACTCCTAACAGTTGGGGATAGGAATGACTTTTGCTCCACCCAACAATGTCAAATAGGGTACTTCTACAGCTAGCCTCCGCCTTTGTCAAGAGTAAAAAGTTCCATGTTATTTTCATTCATCAACGTGTATGGCAGTAAGTTGTCTCTTTTGAAGGCAAAAGGGCGGAGGAAATAACTATCCTTGGTTGGCAAGGCACTGTCCATGAGAGCTACTGAGAGTAAAAAAAACCCTGGAGTATAGAAGCTTAGTATTATTATTTACTCCTTATTGCAGTTAATTTTATTTTTTGTCTAACTAACTACTTGATTTAGTTGGATAAATAGTTATTTTGTGTTGTTCATTATTTTCTATCCATATTTTTTTTAATTATTAGAAATCAATTTATTTATCACATGCTTTATTTTATTTTGGGTAGTGAGCATCCTGTATTTATTATCTAAAATCTAATTTAGAAGGTACTGCCTAAGTACCATTTAAGCAGCCATCTTTTGTTCTTGACATAAAAAATTCTTTAGAATGCTTGCTTCTTATTGCCTTGATAAATATGGTATATTTTAAAACCTTTTCTGGATAAAGCCATTCTAGTGAACTAGTATACAAAATATGTTTTTAAGAAGATTGTATCTATCTTACTGCTTGTTGAGGACACTGTTCTACCCTCATATTTGTCAAATTTGCTCATTTGTTGTGGGTAGTACCACTTTGTTAATCTACCTAACTATCAAAAACATAAAAGTTTATTGCAAACTTTATAATAAGATGAGTTTTACACAATACGAGAAAGAGGATGCATCTCAGCATCTGGAACAATTATTGTCATATGAAAATGCCATGCTTCAATCATTCTATCCTAGTGTTGTACAAAAGAACCATGCTACGGAAATTAATAGTTTGAAATGAGGATATATAGAACAATAGGTGAAAAAGACTTGAGTTTAGATCATATTAGAATCTGGATAAGAATAACAGTTGTGATCAGGCTCTTGAGAAGTTCCCAAATAAAGTTCATACTAGAAGCCCGTGTGCCCTCGTAACATTGCCATTGGCCCATTGTCAAGTCAGAGTTGAAATCGTACATGCCCATCACGTGGCAAACAGCTGCGTACACAATCTCTGTTTCAATAATATTTTACTTTTATTGTAGTCGTAAAAATAAAATTATTTAAAGGCCCATTAAGGAAACATGTGGTGTTACTATTCTCAGTTATTTGTCATATGATCAGGGGTCTCTCCTGGAGAAGGTACTGGTGCATCCATGTCTGAAGATGAAGATGACCTGGCAGATAGCGATGGAGATATATTTAGTGGGAACGTTGATGGCCCAGATAGCATGGGTTTTGGCCCGCTCGTACCTACGGAAAGTGAAAAATCACTAATGGAACGTGTGAGACACGAACTTAAGCATGAACTAAGACAGGTACCCAAAGAACACTAGTACCCGGTAAGAAGTTGGCCATGCTGAGCTTTGATATTCCCAGCGTTATCCCTGTATTTATCTGCAGGGCTACAAGGAGAAGATTGTAGACATACGAGAAGAAATTTTAAGGAAGAGGAGAGCTGGGAAGCTCCCAGGGGATACTACCTCCGTCCTAAAGGCTTGGTGGCAATCCCACTCCAAGTGGCCTTATCCGACTGTAAGGAGTAACAAGCTTCTTAAATTGATGCCACAAAGCGGCTCCATAATCCATTTCTGCTGCTTGCTTGCCCACATTATGCTCTGACTTGCTTTGCCTGCTCAAATCCTTCCTTCACCGATCATTCTCTCTTCTCTGCACAGGAGGATGACAAAGCAAGACTGGTTCAAGAAACCGGACTTCAGTTGAAGCAGATAAATAACTGGTTCATCAACCAGAGGAAGAGGAACTGGCACACCAGCTCATCATCTTCCACTGTTCTCAAGAGCAAGCGCAAGAGGTACTCTTTTTAGATCATAATCAGCATTAGAGAACTTTCCAGACCCTGAGTCCACTGCGATTTTCTAAAGCAATGCAGATAACAGCAACCCTGAAGAGTTCACATAGCTGAGGGTGCTCACAAAAAAAGCCTGAAACGAGTCGATGGGGTTATCGGGAATGAGTCGGCTTGTCATCAATCCCTTCACATTAGTTGGTTCATTGGATGGGGGCGACTGCTACAGATTGAAGAATTGTATGTGTAGATATCCAGAGATAGAGATGGAGACTGGTGGCATGCAGCTTGCTGGGGCTTCATTAAAGGATCTTCCTGCGCACCAGATTAAGCTCTCGCACATGTGATCATATGATGCACACAAGTTTTGTTTACTCCCAGATTGATCGTGTGTTTGTACTTGGTGTATACAAGTTTCAGTACCATACAGTGTAATTAATTGGCTGCAGAGATCTGCCAGCCAGTTTGGTAACAATATTAAGTTACCGATCCACCTTTGGGTGGATGGGTACCACCTGGGCAGGCATCTCTGGTTTGAGCAGGGGCTCAGACACTCCATCGGCCTTTTTTTTGGGGGGGGGGGGGGGGGGGGGTTATCACAACGATCGAGTGGGAGTTCGATTGTTCGTTCGATTGCACACGACGTTGTGTGCGTCTTCGGCCACTAGGTCACGGTGACAAAAAAAATGGTAACAATATTAAACATCTCTATTGCCATTTATTTTCAAAATGATATTATAGCATAGATCATGATAACTGTGTTACTATCAATATCAATTTTAAAATTTGTAGTGCTAGCAAGATGTAAATTGCAATGTCAGTGTTCATTTATATCAATTTGGTTGTTGATACTATCTTTTAGAAATATCAATATCAAAAATTGTATCAGTTTTAATACTTTATGACTAGTTTGGTTAGAATATCAAAAAAATATTATATTATTATTGATATTGATATTTTTAAAAGTTGAAGTATCAATAACAAAATTAATATAAGATGACATTTATATTACATTACATTACATGTTTTGTTTGTAGTAAAAATTTAAAAATTGATATTATTAGTTAAAAATCTCTAAATGATTATTATCGATATCAATTTTATAATTGATAGTAATAGAGATGTCTAATAGTGCTAATAAATAATGGGATGTTTGGTTGCATGATAATGGAGGTTTTTATTTTAATTTTTAAAAATTGTAAGGAAACTTGTTAAAAGACGTGTTTGACAATCTTGACAATTTTATGTTTTGAAAATGATTTTCTTCTTAAACAAAAAAAGAGGGTCTCACATTTTTCTTTTTTCTTGTGGTCTCCCACTTTGTTTGGTCAATGAATGGTAGTTACTCTTTTTTGTTATCACATCCCTCCAAACATGATAATTTTATGTCATGAGTTAGTTCACTTTTTATTTTAATATAATTTTTTATCGTGAAAGTGTACATAAAATTATCATGCAACCAAACATCCCATGAGGTCTTAACCAAATAGGACATTAGCAACAATTATGTCAAAACAAAGTTTGTTTCATCTTTTTAGTCTCGTTTGGTACATGGATAAAATTGATAGGGGTAGAGATAAGTCACGACCGTGACCATTCCTTATTGTCATTGTGTTTGATTTAAGTTAGGATATGTTTAAAGGATAATTTTATCTCATATTTGGTATGATATATGATTATTAATTTTAAAATTAATATCGATATATATATATAAATTATTTGACTATTAATATAAAATTTAAAATTTATGTTATAAATAATATATAAATGATAGTGTAAACTATTTTATAGGCTAGATGTGATGATTATCGCTCGAAAAAAAATTATGGATAAAATATCTTACGCCCTGTTTGGTAACACTATTAGGTACCTCTATCATTATCACTTTTGAAATTGATATTGATAGGAACCATTAAGAGGTGTTTGGTTAATTGTATCAATTTTAAAATTTATAGTGCAAACAAAGCATATTATGTAATACAAGTGTCAACTTGTATTACTTTTGATATTGATACTCTAACATTTAAAAATATTAATATCAATATTAATATAGTATTAAAAATAAAACTCTAACTAAACAGGGCATTATGTACTAGATGGGATGACTTATCTCTCACTTTATCCTCAATTTTTGAGATAAATCGGATTGAGTTAATTCAGGTTAAGTCCTATTTTATTTGTAAAACAAATAGAGGATTGAGGACAAACCAGATTTATCTATAATTATCTTCGTATCAAACATAGCCTTATGGCCTGTTTGGTTAGAGTTTTAAAATTGATACTATATCAATAATGATAATGTTATTTTTAGAGGTTAGTAATGACCCAAAAAAGTTATTTTTAGAGGTTAGAGTATCAATATCAAAATTGATATAAGTTGACACTTGTATTACATAATATTTTTTTGTTTCCACTATCAATTTCAAAATTGACATTATCAGTCAAACACCTCTTAATGATTGCTATGAATATTAATTTTAAAATTGATAGTAATAGATGTGTCTAATAGTGTTTCCAAACAGGACCTATCAAAAATAATACTATATTAATATTGATATTTCTAGAAGTTAGAGTATCAATGTCAAAATTGATACTAGTTGACACTTATATTACATTACATGTTTTCTTTACATTATAAATTTTAAAATTGATACTATTAACCAAACACTTTTAGGTGATTACCATCAATATCAATTTTAAAATCGATAAGGATAGAGATGTTTGACAGTGTTACCAAATAGGGTCTCAGGGCATGTTTGGTGCCATATTATTTTGGGAATAAATCTGGTTTATCCCCCAGTTAATGTTGTACCGAAGAGCCCCTTGCATGTCCGTCAGTATGCTGTATGTGCTAAACATTCATCCTCGTACATCTTGACCTTTATTTAAACTAACCAGAGAACCTATTCTTCCATCAAATTTAGCTGCGTTCGTGCAGCCATTATTAATGAAACCCTCAAGCAGTCAGGGGTCGGAATTTGAAACATGATTCTATCCATCTGAAAAAATACTAGGAATTATTATTTCTTTTTGGTTTCAAATCGCTAATGGGATGTTTGGTTGCATGATAACGAAGGTTTTTATTTTAATTTTAAAAATTACAAGAAAACTTGTTAAAAGAGGTGTTTGGTAACTATGACAATTTTATGTTTTAAAAGTGATTTTCTTCTTAAATTAAAAAGAGGGTCTCATCTCTTTCTTTTTTCTTGTGGTCTCCCACTTAGTTTGGTCATGTGTGGTAGTTACTCTTTTTTGTAATCACATCCCTCCAAACATGATAATTTTATGTTATGAGTTGGTTCACTTTTTATTTTAATACAATTTTTTATCATAAAAATGTACAAAAATTATCATGCAACCAAACACCCCATAAAAATTCACTTGGGTAATTTCTGAACTACTTGAACTTACGACAAGGAAAATAACTAGAAAGGAAGGGGTTGGTAGAGAGAATGAGAAAAACATTTATTACCAGGCCAGGAACCTTGAATCACTACCATCGTTATGAGCTTGTCTTGAAATATTACACTAATATTATATAACATATATATATAATGATAAAAATATTGATTTGCAGCTTTCCCAATTGTCTAAAAATGGCGTTGCTGATATTTTCTTCGGGTTAAAACTTGAAGGCCTTTTACCTGAATGCATTTCTCTAAATTTAGTTCATATATATATGTGAATATTGTCTATTGTGGTTACTGTAAATTCAAATTTTTATATCCATCATTATGTTTTATTGTAATTACGCCCCTACAAATAGTGGTACGTAATTGCTATTATATCTTTTGCACGTAAGCGAGGAGTGGGAGAATAAAAAGATAAAAGACAAGAGAATGAAAAACAAACGCATTTTAATATTTTTATAAAGTTTGTACTAAGTAATTAAGAAAAGCTACCGTGACCACATGAGTCTAATATCTAAAAAGTCAAAGGTGCATTGATTATTTTTTTTCCCTCAAAGATCTACATAAACCAATTTATGGGTACGCAAATAAACATGAAATTTAACTCAACCTAAAAAAGAATCAACGGGACGCTCTTCGAGGAGTTTTGTTAAATAACAGATTGAGTTCTTATTGTAAAAATATATTCGGTACAAAATTGTTAAAAACTATTTGATAATTATTGTAAAATTATATTTTTTAGAAGAAAAAAGAACAACTCTTTTTTCTGTGATCCTCCACGATCTTTTAAGAGTCGAGATTCTCTCGGACAAACCTCTCGAAAGATTCTCTCGATATTAAGACTTAATGGGATGAGATCTTTGTATTTGATTGGGTGTCTCACATTAATATAATATATATAGAGCTCAATTCATTGAGTCTGGAGTTAAACGAGTTCTCACGTCGACATTTGAGAAAATTCAGACTCATTTTCTAGTTATGCGTGGTCTTTACCTTTTATCAAACGTGACTTTTTTTTTTTGACTAGGTCACGCCAGGTTTTGGTGTTTGGTCAGCGTATGATCATCGCTTATATTAGTATTTATACAACTAAGTTTTAAATTTGACCCTATTAACTACGTACCTTCTCGAGAAGTCGGAACAATATCAATTTCAAAATAAAAAGTATCTAACTCTACGAGTACGGAATAAAATTCTAATATAAAAAGTCTAAAATTAACATACTATATATTTATGATATATTTTCTTTCTTTCTAGTCATACGGAGAGACTGCAGCTGCGACCGCACGTAGAATTAAGCTGCTGCCACCTTCTGATACTCTCACCAGTTAATCATAATTTTCGGTCTCCGGCTGCCGCGCTGCACCTCTCATGATGCGCGAGGATCGCCGGAGAGATTCGGGCAGCCCGGTGGCTCAGCGGCGACGTCATCCTCCGGTGGCTCGATCGGCGACCTCGATCACCCGCGAGACGCGGGCGGTCTCCGTCCGGCGCGCCATGTGAACGACGGAACCCCCGCCCAGGCCCTGTTGCCGTGTCCCCCCCGTCCCGTCCGCCATTACGGCGAGCTCGAGCGCCGCGCATGCACGTACGTACGGGTGTCACGATCCTCCCCCCGCCCGCGGAGGCGGAGGCTCGATGCCATGATGCCAGCCGGGCTGCTCTCTGAGCCGCGCCGCGCCCCCATGGACGGGACTGTTCTTCTTTGGCTCTTCGTGGCCGGAGGCTCCAGCCACCGCGCGCGTCTCTCGAGACCGGCGGAGGGAGCCGCGAGACCGGGGCTCTCCCTTCCGCCTCCCCTTCCACCCTCCTGCGCTCGTCCGATGCACACGGCGCGAGAGAGGTGACGGTCGAGCGCTGGCACCCCCCGGCGGCCGCGCGGCGGAGAGGCAGCAAGCAGGTCGGTAAAGCTCGGGCAGGCGGGCGATCCCGAAAGAACGACCGGCTTGGACGCGCGCCGGGAGCGGCCGGCGGAGGAGGCGGCCGGAGCCGGAGGAGGATCCCCCCTTCCTTTTTTTTCTTCTGATATTATATTAAAGAGATAAAAATAACCTAATTACGATGCCCCGTTTCAATCATTACCGTCCACGGATGTCGTTGACTCGGGTCGTAATCTGATCTCTTCTTGAGCTGATCTAATTTGATCAAGGCCGATTCAAAATGTGTGTGGATCACCTCAGGTGAACTCTTGAGGAAGTCTTCTCAGGTCACTCACAAAAATATATTGAATACTCATCATGTCAATACATTTAAAACTCATCGCATCAGGCATTTAATGCATTTTTGTGAGTGACCTGAGGGGACTCTCTCAAGAGACCACCTAAAATGATCCGCACTCATTCAAAATACAACGAGCCAGCTGCGTTAAGTTTATATTATATATTAATCTGACGGAAAATTTAATAACGGACAGGTTAATTCGCTAAATTCTCTCTCTCTCTCGTGCATACATCACGTTCAAATTCAACGAATGTAATTGTTAAAATAACATCGTAAAATTAATAATAATTTAAATCAAAATATATCTTCAACAATCTAGTTGCATTAAAAAAGGTTGAGATCTGTTTAACCTATTCTAATGGTATTTTTAACACCCGTTTTCCAGCATACTCGATCGCTTAATGATCCTCGTGTTGGCCAGCCTCGCTAGTTAACCTAGACCTTGTCAATATTATCATCTCAGGGTATTATTCACTTGGATGACCCGACAACTTTAACCGTTGAGAGACATGGTAAAATAATTCTATTTTAAATATATAGTTTTGATGCATGCCTTCTTAGAAATATAATTTTTGAGTTGGATGGCCCATCAAACTCTCTCTCTCTCTCTCTCTCTCTCTCTCTCTCTCTCTCTCTCTCTCTCTCTCTCTCTCTCTCTCCATGGCGTCAGCTTCAGTACAGTCGGTAAAGATCGATGTACGTTGAAACGTACGCATCTCATCAGACGTACGTATATACGTAAACCGACCCTTCTGTTGATAAATAATTATATAAACCGACCTTGTTTTGGCGTATCATCCATCTCCTTGTATCGCTCAGTACGAAGAAAAGAAAAGTACCTTCTGATCACATAAATTAATCTCCATCTCCAAGCTTCCGTTCTCTGCCAACATCGATCCGGAAGAACAGACGTACGTAGATCTTCTTCCACGGGGATAGATCTTCTTATGTCAAGGATTCTATATCATGGTAGCTGAACATTTTCGAACAAATACATATATATGTATATATGCAAGACTAACTTTTATCATCCAGCACGTACGTACGTACGTACGTACGTACCATGCACGCACACCCGAGTACAGGAGCTTCGCGTCCCACCACCGGATTCGAAGGGACGTAGCCAGAAGATTTTGGACGCTGGTTGGAATCCACCCATGCACACGACGCTGGGCATATATAAGATCTCAGACAGCGAATACTCCCATGTCCTTAAATCTGAACGATTACGTAGGGTACCCACATCTTAACGGCGGCAGCATCGGAGACACGTGGAATTTAGATGATAAAATTTGTAAATTAACGCGTAAATTTTTTTAAACTAAAGCAGATTGGGAAAAAAATCACTACGATCAGTAACAACAACGAACGTAAAATTATGATCATCTTATTTTTTCAATACAATAATCTACAGTTAATATCTGATGCAATCTGTTTACCATATGAGTTATAACTAACATGATGCGATAATTATATTATATTTAGAATAAAAAATCATGACGTCATATTTTAATTAAAAATTGTTATGTTGGTAAAATAAGATGTCATGATTTTAGGTTAACTGTAAAATATTATTATATTTGTAGCAAAAAAATAATCATGACATCTTATTTATATCGATATTTAATTTCGATACGAATTATTCATACATTAATCTATTTCATAGCCATCACTATGTAACTTATAACTGTAAAATAATATTATGTTTAGATTAAAATATTAATATGTATAATTTTATAAATAATTAAATTTAATTTAAATTAGTGGGAGATTAAGAGAGAACATTACGAGAAGAGAGAGAGATAACCAGGAGAAGAGAATGCATTGCCAGAGGAGAGATAGAAGTATGCCACAAGAGGAGATAGATTTCATCTAAAAATCACTCCTAATCGTAATGACTTTCCATAGAATGTGCTAGTTTTGAAAAAAAAACTTATGTTGCTTTTAAAATTTTATTTTTAAATGTACTAGTTTAAAATTTTTTTCATAAAGGTGTGGGCCTTTTGGGCGTAGTTATTTTAATTGGACTCAACGTACATGTAATCTCTAATTCAATGAGGTTAGTGATCATAATGTTTGAAAATTAATTTATGTTATCTTTTTTATCATTTCTTATGCCTTAATAAAACTCTTAACGGAAGTTGTAAAATTTTAGTTTCTTCTTTCGGGTGTGATCACTTTATCAAAGACTAAATCATGTGTTCATAACTACAAGAAAACATGTTATTCAGGACAATTTATTAGTGATAGTTTCAAAAAGTCATCTCCAATAAATGTAGTAGAGATGTATAAACAGAGAGACAGACTTCACCCATCACCATTGACTTTGCCAGACATCAGTGATATATATTTGCCTTGAGCTGTCCCCAATAACCCATCACTAGAATAAAAGAATATATGATTTTGATTTTTTATATGATAGATGAAGAGAATTTGTTAATGTGATGTTAATCATGCAAGGTCAGATTGATTCCCAACGAGGTGTTCTATCAACATCAATGTCACCTCCGACACCAAGTGAGGAGGATAGATTATTGTCTCATAACGAGGTTGTTATGAGTTTATCATATATTAACATTTTACATATACTTTTTTAGGTTCTATAAGTTCTTCACTGTAATTCTCTATGCTATACACAACATCTTATATTACCAAGATATTTGTACATACGTATGTATGAACATGTTATATGTACAAGTTAGATGAAATAGTTCTATGCAACATATTAAATGTTTTAAAAAATTATTTTATGTACATATTTTATATGAAACATTGTGTATATGTTTAATATACATACATGTTGTGTGAAATATTTTGTATAAAATTGATTATTTGTACATGTATAGAACATATTGTATGTACATGTCACATGAGACAATCATATCTACAAAATCATATCTATAGATTGTATAAAATAAATGAGTTTAAAAATAAAAATAGTTAAAAGTATGTACATGTCACATGCAATTTAGTTGTTAAAAATTATATAATTTGTATGAAGTGGAATAATTGTGTTGTGTGTTTGTGATTATATAAAAAAAACATACAAATCGATTGTGGTTTTATACGAAGAGATAAATTTTTTACACGTACTGTAAAATAAATCTACGTTATTGTACATAAATTTTTAATTTTTAATAAATAAAAAAATCTATAAATTAAATTTATTGAGGATGGCTATATTGGCGATAGCTGGGATCATTGCTAATATCTTTACTAGGGATGACTGAACTAACCATTGTCAATAAGTCATTTGGGTCATCCCTAAAGCTATTATCGGCAATGGCCCACCCACAAGTCATCGTCAATAATCATTAGTGATTGGCTTATTAAGGGTGAGTTTGTGACGTTCTAGAAGCCATCACCTATGGTTATTGGGGGCAGTTTTCAGTCGTTACCAATAGCTTTTCTTGTACTGACAAGTATCATGATTGAAAATAGAAACTAAGTTGATTAGTTTTTTTATATCTTAACCAAATTAATTATTTTTATCACAAGATAAAATATTAAACATGAAATGTGCTCATATTTTTAAATTAAGCCAAACAAATGTCATCGTAGAGTGGACGAAGAGAGGATTGTCCTTTCATTATATCCTTTAGAGTTAAGTCTTATGAGTACAAAGATAACAAATAAATTGAAATAAAAGAGATTTTCTTTGTGAAAAGTAGGCAGTGAAATTCCTTTAGATAAGATCTTTAAGAATCATTTATGTTAGGTTGTGTTTAATTTGGCTTAATGAAATATCTAAAGTCTTAATTTAATCATTAATCTCTTATCTTGTGAGATATAAAGTAGATAGTTGTTCATCTCTAAAAATAAAAATATAATCAACTATTTAAAATTAAGTAGTTTAATAAGAGATTCTTGTCGTATTCAAATATTTTACTAAATGGTTTGAACTATCTAACCTTTGGCCCAATCAATAACATTTTACCAAATGATCTAAATATGTAACATTTGACCAATTCAGAGGTAAGACATCAATTAAGCTAAAACAAAAGCTGAGAAGGTGAGAAATATTACCAACATTATAATCTTTCACATATGTTGAATGAAATGTGACGTGTATTGCATATTGATAAAACTAAGGTGATGTTTGATTTTACTTAATATGAAAAAATAACCTCTAATCCCATCTCAAAACTTTTTAATAGATGATAAACAAATACTTAATTTAATTAAGACATAACTGATTTATTTTGTTTAATAAATAAAATCTAAATTAAAGAACAAATCCCCAATCTCCATGCCAAGAGAGCATGCCAACAACGTACATTGAGATCGACTTCTTCCATAGAGGTAGAGAAGGTCCCTACCTCCGTGCCCTCCTTCCCAGTTGGGCGCTCCCCATCTTCCTCCCGAGGTTTGTTTCTCTATCCTTGTCTCCCTTTAAGTGTCTTAAATTTCTCTAATTTGGTTATGGTATATCTTTTAGATTCAAAGCATTGTCTCTAGGATAAGGCCCCAACTACCATTGAGGACAGTAATGGTGCATGGTTTTGTTGAGTAAGAGAAGACCTTAGATAATTTCTCTATTACTTGAGCACCGAGGTCATCGAACCCATCTCCCTCGCCATAGTTATTTAGCCTCACCTCCCAATAGACTCCAAGGGCAAGATCAAGATTAAGGGCAAGATGAAGACCACAAATAACAAGGCATAAGGGGACTCTGGGTAGAGTTTGATTATGACATATATCTAGTGAATTTATCGAATCATGTAAAATATCTTACATCTTACATACTAAATCAGAGCTTAGAAGTTTATTAAGCACTGTTAAACAAAGTTTAATGTCTCATTTGTTTTCGTTTAATTGATGTCTAAGTTCTGAAATGATCAAAGATTATACATTCATACTGTTAGGTATAATGTCTTAAAGAAATAGTAATTTTTTGAAGCATCACTTAATTTTAAGTGGTTCATTGAAATTTTTTATTTTCAGGAGTGGATAACTAAGATTTTGTGTTCCACGAAAGAGATTAAAAGATAAAAAGTAAGACTTTAGATATTTTATTAAGTCAAATCAATACCACCTAAGACTTATATCACAAAACTCGATTAACTTTCACTATATATTTTCTCTATCCGATAAATAATGTAAATCACTAGCTTTAATTCATGCAAAATGCTATATATCTTTTTTCTCTTATCAATCTAAAGACCAACTCACTAACTTGCTCACAATTATATTACCATTTTCTACTTAAAGACATGATGATACCATGTTACTGAACCACCAATTTGAATGAAATGGTTGGATAAGTCAATCCAGCCAGTATGGAATTCTCAAGAGATTTAAGTTTTGGTTCTTAGAGTGTTATTAGTTGGATTAAGATAATGACACTATAAAGTACCATTTTGTTTGATCATCCAATTTATTAATTAGAGTTTCATGAACGAAATTATTCTTTTGTATATTATTTGATGGCAATGGAAGTGTTCCTCCTAGCCCTCTTTATTCTCCAACACTAGGTATTATACTTTTTGTGCATGTGCCATAACCGAGTTTTTCAATTGCTCTCTATACATAAAACCTTGTATAAGAATATGTTTAAGATACTAAGGCCCCCTTTGTTTTGGCTTAATTGATGTCTAACCTCTAAATTAGTCAAAGATTAAACATTAAGATCTTTGGTAAAAATGTCTAATACAATAATAACCTCTTCATGAATAACTTAATTTTAAGTGATTCATTATAATTTTCATATTTTGAAAGGTGAATGACTAAGATTTTGTGTTCGACAAAAGAAATTAGAGATGAAATTAAGACTTGATCATTTCATGAAGTCAAATCAAACTCATCACAAAAATCAATACACTACAAGAACATAGGCTAATGGTGAAAGCTTCAAGCCATCGCCACAAATTTTTTATGATGGTTTCAATGTCATTGCAAGCTCGTCACAAATAAGTACGTTGGCAACGACTTGCGATCAGTTGTCGCTAGTAAGCATGTAATCGACGACTTGACGATTATCGTTGTTACTTGTAATGGTTTTGAAGTTGTCACTAGAAAAAAATACTAGCGACATCTTGTAGCCACCACCAACATTTTTTGATGTAAGAGAACGTGCATTGGCAATGGCTTTAAGGCATCGCTAATATTTTTTTGACGACTACTACTCTAGTTTTTGGAAAAGTTCTGATAGCTAGAGTGACTGTGTTGGTGATGAGTTAAAGTCATCGCTAATATTTCTTATGGCAATGAATCATTGCTAAACTAGTCACTCCAATTCCTAGAAAAGTTCCAGTAGCTGGAGTGACTATGTTGGTGACAACTTAAAGCTATTTCTAGGCTAGAAGTCATCACCATTGTTAAAAAAATATTTTTAATATTGTAAAATAAATATCTATGTTAGATTATGCAACCAACTTTTATATTTTTATTCATATTCCACAAAGTAAACAATTATATAATTTCTCCCACATACCACAATCCACACCAACATTCACAATTTTTATCCACACCACAAACTAAAAAATTCCATTCACAATTTCATACACAATCCGCAAACCACAACTATAGAAATATAATCTACACTTTTATACATAATTTACAAACCAAAAAGTACAAGCATATTGTGGACAAGCTACATCGCATATAAATAGAAGAAAAAGTAATAGTTGTGTCCAATATATATATATATATATATGAATATCTCTCAATCATCCTCTCATGCCTCATCCTCCTTGTCCTCATTGGCCTCAAACTCGTTGTCATTCTCTCCATCATCCTTCTCTCTCTATCTCAGAGGTGATCTCGAACTTGATATATCAATCGGTGGGGGAGTCTTTGATCAATCTTGACTAACAATTGTAGTGTTAGCCATTTGATTGTCTTTGTAAAGTTCTTTTGCTAGTTGAACATCTATTATTGGAGAGAAACAATCACTGTATTTTGGTTCTCCATTTGGCTATTTTGCTTCTCCACTTTGTCCTTCAACTCCTGGACTATCGAATTCGTGGAGCTACTCGCACCTCGACTAATAACACCAGACCAGGTGTTGTAAGTTTTTTCTCTCGCCTTATGATAGATCTGTCTCGGCCTATCTCTTCCAAAGATGGTAATGAATGCCTCCTCAACAATGAATAGATGCTCATATATCCCAACATTCAATTTCTCTGACTATGGAACATTCATCAATTGTTTCGTATTATCCTAAAACTGGAATTGTATTAAAATTCATTTAAAATGAAAGTTGATATTAATACAAATAAATTAGACATTTACCAACATTTGAAGACTTTCTTCATTACTCCAAACATGTGATCTATTCACCTTTTCATGTGCCTGCATTATCTGGAAGACCACTGTACTGGTAGGGAATCGTCCTTCCTTTTGTGCATGCTCAAAGTAATTAAGAGTATTAGAAGACATTGAAACATTACTCAACAACAAATAACTAATTGAATTAAATACTTACAAAATCTATTGTCAACTAATGAATATTTGTCTTTCTCTTCTATAAGGCATCGATAAATGAGTTCTATTGTCTTTATTTCTATGACTAATGGCCTACAAAAAATTTACAAGAGTTTAATAATAGACAAAACATCATGCTTAAATAGAAAATAATTTAAATGAACAATGCATTTTAACTTATTCTCATCTTTGGCTTATATGTCACACGTATGATACCACTGATCCAGATCATATTGTGAAGGCAAAATCTCATGGGCCTCCTCCAGTGATCATCTTATAAAATACTAGAGACACAAATTTTATTAGTTTTAATAGACAACAATGAAAAAAAATTAAATATGTGCTATTATATTTTTAAGTGGTTTATTTGCTTTATCTATATCTTCCCCCCATTGGTCTTAAGATTTCTATATCTATGGATGTAGACCACTCAAATCTAAAATGTTGCTGCATAATGATCATATTGATAATCATTAACAATACACTATTAACCATCATGTATAAATTAAAACTATGAATAGGAATAATATATTTACCTCAAGATATCAAAAGATGTCCTCTTTATTCTCTTGCAGAAGGCTGATGTAATTTTGTTAATTATAATGCACTATGTTGCAAACACCAAGGTAAGAGGTAAATTCCTGACTATTCTGGCCTACTCCTAATCCCCACCAATTCAATGTTCAAGGTCTCTCCAGGGCCTAATGTTCGCACATTATATGCTTTGGCCAAACCTCTTCCACATCTACTACATGTAGTGAGTTAACCACAAAATAAACATATTAGAAAGTGATATTTGTAAAATGAATCTTAAAAATTTGATAAAATATATATCCAAGGCAATAGAACATTCGGGTGTTGCTAGAGTAGGCTTGGAAACCAATGCCCGAGATGGTCGAGGCTCAACAAGTGTCTCTAGTGTAGGCCAAGAAACAATGCCTAAGTTGTATTAGGAGTTGGATCTCTCTAAGAATGAGACCCACCTGACCTAGTAGGGGATCCACCTAAGCGACCTTATGATTCACCTAGTTGAGATGGTGTAACAACTTAAGATGTCTACTGACTCTTACTACATAATAAAATAAAATAATTATTTAGTTATTGGCTAAGAGGCCACTTAGGCCAAACCAAATAGATTTACCGATTTGGTTTGATCTTAAAGGCCATATAACCCAAAGTTTGTTTGGACTAAATAGCTTTAGAAACCAAAGCAAACCAATTTATTAATTTGGTTTGATCTAAAAGGTCATATAACCCAAACCAAACCAATTTATTGATTTGATTTAACCTAAAAGGTCTTAGAAATTTTGATTTGGTTTGGCCTAAAAGGCTTTGGAAACTTAACCAAACTGATTTACCAATTTTTTTTACCCAAAAGGCCTTAGCAACCAAACTAAACCAATTTACCAATTTGTTTTGATTCAAAAGACATAAAGCCAAACCAAATTGATTTACCAATTGGTTTGGCTTAAAAGGCCATAGAAACCAAACCAAATTGATTTACCGATTTGGTTTGATCTAAAGGAATATATAACCCAAAACAAACTTATTGGCCTTGGAAACCAAACCAAGCCAATTTATTGATTTGCTTTAGCCAAAAAGGTTTTAAAAACTAAACTGATTTGTTGGTTTGGTTTGATCTAAGAGGTTATACAAGCCATTGGTTTGGTTTAGCCTAAAAGGCCTTAAATACCAAATAAAACTGATTTACCGATTTGGTTTGATTTGAAATGTCATATAACCCAAACCAAACCAATTTAATAACTCATTTTAGCCTAAAAGTCCTTAAAAACCATTGGTTTGGATTGGCCTAAAAGACTTGGAAACCATACCAAACCAATTTATAGATTTGATGTAGCCTAAAAGGCCTTAGAAAACACTTGATCTAAAAGATCATATAAGCTTAACCAAACTAATTTATTGGTTTGGTTTGGCCTAAAAGGCCATAGAAACCAAATCAAATTGAACCGATTTGGATTGGGCTAAAAGCTCATGGCTTAGTTTCTAAGTCCTTTTTAGTTTTTAAGGCCGCTTAGGCAAATCCAAATTGCTAACCAAATTGGATTGGCTTAAATGGCCTTTTAGGTCAATCCAAATCACTTAGTTTTTCAGGCTATTTAAGTCAAACCAAACTGGTATCGGATTGGATTGGTTTCTAAGACCGATTTGGGATTGGCTTAAAAGGCCATGGTTTGGTTTCTATGTCCTTTTATGGTATTTAAGGTCATTTAGGCCGATCCAGACTGGCCAATTTGGATTGACCTAAATGGCCATGGTTTGTTTTCTAACTTATTTTTTCATTTTAAAGGTTGTTTAGGAGAATCCAAATTGCTAACTAGTTTGGATTAGCCTGAAAGGCCATGGTTTGTCCCTTTTTGTTTTTAATACTGTTAAGGCTAATCCAAACCAGTAACCGATTTGGATTAACCTAAATGGCCATGGTTTGCTTTCTAACTCAATTTTTGGTTTTTAAGGTCATTTAGGCCAATCAAAACTAGCTACTGGTTTGTATTGGCCTAAATGGCTATGGTTTGGTTTCTAACTAGTTTTTTGGTTTATAAGGCCATTCAGTCCAATAACCTATTTGGATTGACTAAATGGCCATGGTTTTGTTTCTAACTTTTTTTAAGGCTGTTTAATCTAGACCAAACTTGTCCAATTTGAATTGACCTAAAAGGTCATTGTTTGATTTATAACTCTTTTTTTAGTTTATACGGCCGTCAACTAATTTGGATGGGCCTAAAAGACCATGGTTTTTTTAAGTCCTTTTTGGTTGTTAAGACAATTTAGGTAAATTAAAACTGATTTGGATTGACCTAAATGACTTTTTAAGCCAATCCAAATTAGTCAGTTTTTAAGGCCATTTAACCCAACTCAAATCGATAACCGATTTGGATTGGCCTAAAAGGTTATTGTTTGGTTTCTAGGTCCTCTTTTGGTTTTTTAGGCCATTTAGGACAATCCATACGGATGACCTAAATGGCCATGACTTGGTTTCGAACTCATTTTTTGGTTTTTAAGGCCATTTAGGCTAGTCTAAACTTGTAACCAGTTTGTATTGACCTAAAAGGCTGTGGTTTGGTTTCTAAGTCCTTGTTTATTTTTAGGCCGTTTATGCCACTGTGTTTAGAAAATAATGTAACATTTTTGTGCCACCTTTTTACTATTATGTTTAAGATCATATTTATATATTAGAGTCTCACATTGTGAACATCTAATTTTATCTACATTCTCTTTCTAAAAGAGAATACAACCATTCTTGCATTCATCTATTTTTTGATAGCTAAATCCTAATAGGGCGTTTGTTTGCACAATAAAATTTTATACACTTTCATGATAAAAAGTTGTATTAAAATGAAATGTGAACTAATCAATGACAAAAAATCATCATGTTTGGGAAGATATGTGTAGACACGCAATTTTGGCCTAGTTGGAGAATTTAAATTCTTGTTTTCATAGAGAATATTTAAAGCAAATCGTGTTTTCCGGACGGATCAAGTTTTTGGGACATTCCAAAGGGGATCAATAGAACAATCAGCCGGGCCGAACACCCTGTATATAGGGCACCTGGCGCCCTATAAATCGATTCGACCATCTGATTTGACCCCCCGCAGTGACTCGTCTTGTCGACCTGACGGACCTCATGATGCTGGCACCCTATATATAGGGTGCCATGCCGCGTGGCACTGCTTTTCGAAAATGGCCAAAGTACCCTCTTTTGGACTATAAATAGACCCCCATTTGGAACTGAAAGGAGGTTCTAACTTCGTATCACCCTAGAGTTCATCCAATACCACGTTTCTAAGCCATATACACCTCCCATAAGCCTTCAAACCGATCCAAAACCCTCTCCCAAAAACCCCAAAAACCTGCAGTTTCCTTCTTCAGAAATATGATTTTTCTCCGACTTTGAGGGCCTCTACACTCTATTTCCCTTACATCTAGTGCCAAAACACTCTTCCATTAACTTCACCTGAGTATTGGCTGCTTGAAGAAGTCCTTTTTCCGTCTTGGAGGTCTTCCTACACTCCGGGGCGACGCCGTGAAGAATGGAAGAAAATCTGCTGAAGCCAGTCCCTGGTGCCCCATAAATAGGGCACTTTGACTTTGGTCAACGCACCCCATCAAGGGGACACCTGCAGCTAGCGCCCCATATATGGGGCACTAGCAGGGGCAGACCCCGTTTTACATTTTTTTGAGTTTATTTACCTTTCCAGTCGATTCTTTACTCCCCCATTTCATTTTAACTCTCGTTAACATGTCATTTAGCATATATTGAGCCACTCATTTGCATTTTCATGCATATCTAAACCTTCTAAATAGGGGTTGGGATTTAGTCCCAATACGGTTAGTCTCTTTTCTTTTACATGTTTGAATTCAAATTTAAGCACGATACTATGCTTTCATTAGAACTAATGAACCTTTCACTTGTTTCTATGTTTTCTTATGAACATATTTAGGTAAATATGATTGAGGCGGAGCTCCAACCGGATCGAAGACGAAGGACTCACTAAGCTCTCTTCTTTCGGCCGGCCGAGAGAGGAGAAGTCGGAACCCAACAATCTCCCCGCTTCCAAAGGTACAACGATCATTTCTCCATTTCATTTCTTTTCATTCTACTATATTTTGGAGCCTTCGGCTCCTGGCGACCACACCCACTAACATCTCATCCACCAAGTCCCCAAAGCAAGCGTAGGGGCCGAAAAAGGGGAGATCCACGGATATCCCGTTTCGGGTGCCTACACCTTTTGGCGACCATGGTGGGACAACTCTTGCTTAAGTGAGTTCTTTTCACCTTTTAAAAGAATGTCCAACATGTTCATCCTTGCTTTGGCTCTTGCTTGAGTTCTTACATTCTCCTAGCATTCCTATTCACTTGCTTGCTTGTTTACTTGCTTCACTTGAGCATCACTTAGTTTCTTCCGGTTTACTTGCTTTTCATGGGTCCTCTCTTCTAAAAGAAAAAAGCACCATCTAATTTTTAGGCTTGCTTTAATCGATTTACTTTGACTTTGCACCTTAAAGATTATCTTGTTAAGCATATTTGCTTATTTTCTTTTAAAAAGTCTAATTTCTCTTCTAAAGCATCTTTAGTTGAATTAGTACTTGCTTTCACCCTTGATTGATCTTACATCATTGCCTTGTTTACTTGTTGCATGCTTTTATTTTCTTCTTGTTTGCTTCTCACTCCTTGATATCTCACTTGCATTTAGTTTGCATTGGAGTTCTTTCGACTCCTTTAGGTCATCCGAGAAGGGAGGCTCTCCTCCCAAAGCCCTACACACCCAAACACCCCTCTTGGTGGTTGCCAACTCCTCCTCCGGGGATTCCCTCTCGGAAGGACTGGGTAGCTTCCATCAAGGCCTCCGTAAGTCCTCAGACGTGAAGGATTCCCTCTTCACTGATCGGGCATGTTGTACCATTTTATCCCAAAACCTGGAGTACCTATTACCTATCGTTGTGTAAAGAGTGACAACCTTAGATTGCTCGGCGTTGTGAGAGCATAGGGTCCTATCCATTTATTTGAGTGGACAATATTTATCTTAACAAGCCATTAATTTGAGATTGAAACAAAAAAAATTGCGTTAATCATTCCAAAGTCTTTGCTATTACTTGTTTGCAAACAAAAATTGAAAACTAAACCAAAATTCCAAAATCACCTAAAAAAACCAAAACAAAAAATGCTTGAGGTTAATTTGCTTGATAACTTGCTTGTCCAACAAAAGAAAATCAAAATAAAAAAGGGGTCAAAAGTCAAAACCAAAAAAAATCCTTGAGCTTTTATTTGTCAACCTTCTTTTTTTGTTGTGTTTATGAATTTAAGGTCAAGACGAGTTATCAGAATGGCGGATCAAAGATACGAGCAACTACAGTTGGAGTATGACCAATCTTATTTCTACCCTGATGCCGTATGTGCCGTCAATGAACCCGAAATTCTCCCCGAACCTAATCAAATTTCTCCTCAACCCAATCCAAATTCACTTTGGGAGGCATTCTCTCATGCCGACCCCACCCAAATTCAGGCTATCGAAGCCATCCTCAAGGGCAAGTCGCCCGCCGAACACATCCCTCCTGAAGGTGGTCTTCACATCTCTACCCCTCGGTCGGTAGCACATCAACCCAATGTGCCCACTCATGGCCATTCTCATACCGGGCTCATGGCCCCAATTTCTCCTCATCCGGTGGCTAATCTAGATCATCCCAATCCAAATGTTGTTGTTCCTTCTAGACCACCAGTTTATTCTTCTAATCATCTCAACCCTACTCACCCTTTGGTGCATCCCCCAATGTACCCTTCTTATCCGGCCACTTCGGCCTATCAAATCCCAATCCCGGTGCACCAAGCACCCACTCCTCCTCCTCCTCTTAGGGAACCTTCTGTCGATCTGGCTATGATTAACAAAATCAATCGCATGGATGAGCAGTATAGAGAGCTTAGACGTTTAATCGACACCAAGGCAGTCCCCGAAATTTCTCTTCCTTCTCTCCCTACTTTTCATCTACCTCCCTCTGAGATGCCGATATACCGTCGCTACAACGGCACCGGTAATCCATTCATTCATATAAAGGACTTTCTTTATGAGTCAGTAATGTGGCAAAATGATCCAAGGGCCCTTGCTTTTCTTTTCAGAAGATCATTAGAGGGTTCAGCTTTAGAGTGGTTCTACTCGCTTGACTCTTTGGAGGTGAGTAACTTTGAAACTGTCAAAGCTAAATTTTTGCAGAGATATCAAGATAGGGTCGGACCAACATATTCCATCATCGACCTCATGGCTAAAAGAATAAGAAATGATGAAGATTTTACCAGATATGCTGATAGATGGAGGTCCATGGCAGAAAAGCTTATTAATTCCATTTCAGAACTAGAGCAAGTGAAGATGATCATCACTAATGCCACTCCAGCCTTAAAGAATATGCTGGCTTTGCATTACCCCACCTCCATGAATGAACTCTATGAGAAGGCACGGTACATTCAGACACAGCTTAGGGACTCACCTATCATGAACTTGTTTGATCCTAGACCCCGAGCTATCAAGAAAACTACTTTTACCACAATCGGCCCAGTGACTGAGGGCGTAGTGACAAACGAGAACCTAAATGTTGTAAAGAACCCACCTATAAATTATCAACTCCAGTTCAGGAACCCTCAACAAAATCAACCATTTAGAAACCCTCGTCAACCTCAACATCAACCGCAGTTCCAGCCACATCAACAACAAGCCCCAATCCCTCAGCGACCGCAAGCCCCAGTTCCCCAACCACCGCGGCAACAACTTGACAACTACAACCAAGCACCCCCTCCCATGGCCTATGAACCCCGAAAAATAGGACCTAAGAGAAACCATTATCCACCTTTGCCATACTCTCTCATGGATATCTTTAATGCACTCATGGCGGCAGGGCAAATTGCATTGCCAAGGGAGAAGTTGGAGTGGCCTCAAAATGTCAACACAGAGCGATACTGCATGTTTCACAGATATCCTGGGCACACTATGGAAAATTGTTTTCAATTCAAGGACTACATCCACGACCTTAATGAGCAAGGTAGTATTGACTGGGACCAGATGGGGGAATACATCAAAACAGTGAAAGATCAACCTCAACGGCAGCACGCACCAGCTCAAAGAAGAATAACAACAACAAAACCCCGGCCTGGGGATTATCCAAAACCCTCTACCTCCACATGCACCCACACCTGGGAATCAACATGTTAATCCCATCTTGATCTCTTCCGAGGAGTATCATCATCGGGGCCAGAATTGGCAAGTTGAGGGAGCCACCTCCACCATGCATGTCAACCGAACCGTCCATTCTATACCCCAAGCTACATCAGCCAACCCCATTACTCTCAACCGGACACCCATCATCCGAGCACCATCGCGACCCATCATAACACCACCAGCCACAAAACTCCAATCGGGACGGACCCTAATCCGCCCGGTTAATCCACCACAAACATCACCACCACTAGGACCCATCATCATCCCGCCCTGAACAACTATACCTTCACAACCTACCTACCCTACTATGCCTCAAAACACCATCATTACACCCATCGCAAGAGCTCCTATCATTCGACCTAACCCACCACCCACCACTACCACCTCAACTATAACTCCTCAACTTGCCACAGTACTCAGGAGTGGGCGCATGTTCCAAAGGGTCTTTCCCAAGGCCGGTCAGTCAGGATTAGTACCAGAAGCAGAAGAAGAACACATCGAAGAACCATTGCCTGGAACATCCTATGACTTGCTGAAACATCTTGATAAAAGCCCGGCACGGATCTCTATCTTAGAGTTGATCAAAAAATCCAGAGTCCATCAAGAGGTTCTCCAACAGTACTTACAGCGAGTAATGGTAAATGAGAACCTCCCCCCGGAAAAGATCTCATCAGTTTTGGTCCCAAGAAGTGAGTACCCGGCCCTTACATTCACAAAGGAAGAGTTGGCCGACCCGGAAATAAGGAAATGTGCCTTATGCATCACAGTCCACATCAATGGAGTAGGCATTAAGTCATGTTTGGTCGATACCAGAGCATCCATTAATGTTCTGCCACCAGAAACATTACATCTTTGTGGAATCTCCGAGGAGGACATCCGACCATCTTAAATAACAGTGACCGCATAAGACAATTCGAAAAAGCCTGCCGATGGCATGATTACATTAAATGTAAAGCTTGGACCCCGAACAGTCACTGTCAACTTTCACATACTTGAGATGGATCCGACATATAAAGCCATTCTGGGACGTCCCTATTTGGAAGCAATAGAGGCAGTCGCCTCCACCAATCACCAGTGTCTCAAATTTCCTTACAAGGGACAAGTGATTAAGGTGACAAGCATGCCCTTAGACCATCCATCTTCTCCACCACCCCTTGGGTTGCCGAATGAACCGATTTTGACAATCTTGGATCTTCTAGAAATAAGTAAGCAGCCCAGGCAAGTGTGGAGAAAGAAAAGAGAGAAAAATGAAACTATTGGTTGGCACATAATGAAGAGTTTGGGATATCGAGAAGGCCAAGGACTAGGCAAAGAATTGCAAGGCATAGCTGAGCCAATCAATCTAGTGAGGTTACAACCAAAAAGTGGGATTGGATATGATGGAACGATTGCCAATGGTCAGAATCTCAAAAGTAGATATTTTTCTGGATGCTTACAAAAGTTTTTTATCAAGAAAGAGACCATTCAATTGGCTGAGAACAAAGAGGAGCAAGAACTAGGACAAGACAAGAGAAGAAGAACTGATGACCCTGAAGATGACGTGTATCCTGAAATATCTCTTTTGTTTTTCACCGATGAAGAAGGGTCAAGCAATGAACCACTCCAGGCTGAACCACCTGTTGACCCACCTGAGGGTCATATTGCCAAACTGACTCGAGAAAAAAGTCCTACCAACTCCACGAGGGCCTTCCCTCATTACGTCATCTTTTGGGGCCGACACCCCAACGCACTGTGATGCTCTCCCCGGGCTTCTTGGCCCGATCCCTATTTCTAGGCCCTCAGGCCCGACTTATGGGTCCGCGTACCCACTTATTGCTCTTGGGCCATCGAGCCCCTCTACTTAATCTGGGCCTCTACGCCCATTTTCTCCAATTCTCGGGCCCTCAAGCCCATCTCCTAAACCCAGGCTCTCAAGCCCACATCCTCCTCTTATTGGGTCCATGAACCCACCTTCTTCCATGGTCATCCGACCTACTGGCCCATCACCTCTTTCTGTCAACATTGGGCCCGAAAGCCCCCTTTGTCAAACCTTGCTCGAAGTCTTCCCCTCTTTATCAATATCTTCGCCTACTTTGGCTCCCGTAGTTGATCTCAACCCAAATCGGGCACCTGTAGCCCATTCTATCTTTATGTTTAGCACTCTCCAAAAAACAGCTGTAGACACGCAATTTTGGCCTAGTTGGAGAGTTTAAATTCTTGTTTTCATGGAGAATATTTAAAGCAAATCGTGTTTTCCGGACAGATCAAGTTTTTGGCACGTTCCGAAGGGGATCGATAGAGCAATCAGCCGGACCGAACACCATGTATATAGGGCACCTGGCACCCTATATGTAGGGCACCTGGTGCCCTATTTATAGGGCTCCAGGCGCCCTATATACAGGGCGCCTGGCACCAAATCAAATCGATTCGACCGGCTGATTTGACCCCCCGCAGTGACTCGTCTTGTTGATCTGACAAACCTCATGATGCTGGCGCCCCATATACAGGGCGCTATGCCGCGTGACACTGCTTTTCGGAAATGGCCAAAGTGCCCTCTTTTGAGCTATAAATAGATCCCCATTTGGAGCTTGGAGGGGGTCCAAGTCCGTACCATCTTAGAGCCCATCCAAAACTACGTTTCCAAGCCATTCTCATCCCCCATAGCCTTTCAAACCGATCCAAAATCGTCCACCAAAAACCCGAAAAACCTTCTGTTTATGTCACCCAGAAACATGTCTTTTCTTCAACTTTGAGAGCTTCTATCCGTCTCTCCTCTTGCATCCAGCATCCAAACCACCTTTCATTAGCTTCATTTGCATATTGTCTACAAGGAGGAGCCCCTACTTCATCCCGGAAGCCGCCCAGCACTCCGGAGCGGCGTTGCGAAGAGGGGAAGAAAATCTGTTCGGGCCAGACTTAGTGCCCCGTGTACATGGCGCTTTGACCTTGGTCAACGCGCCCCATAAGGGGGGCACCTGCAGCTAGCGCCCTATATATAGGGCACCAGCAGGGGCAGAAGCTCGTTTTGCCATTTTCGGAGTCCGATCGCCCGTTTGATCGAGTTTTTGTCTCCCTTTCTCATCTTAGCATTGTTCATCATGTTATTTAGCATGCATTTGATCATTTTGCATCTCATATATGTTTAAAAACCTACCAAAAATAGGGGTTGGGATTCCGTCCCGATCCGATTAGTTTATTCCCTTTTACATGATTCAGAGTCTTTATCAAGCATGATGCTACACTCACGCCAGAGCTAATGATCTTCATTTGTTTTTCTTCATGTTTTATGCAGGACATTATTAAATGAATCGACCAGAGTGAAGTTTCAATCCGATCGTAGGTGAAAGAACTCTCTAAAGCTCTCCCCTCTCGGCCGGCCGAGAAAGGAGAAGTTAGAACCAAACAATCTCCCCCCTGTTTACATCCCCAAGGTACGACGGTCAAACTCCTTCTAGTTCATTTGCTTAACACCTAATCACACTTTGGAGCCTTCGGCTCCTGGCGACCACACACATCACCTTATGCTACACACTCTCCTTCTCTTCTTCTTCTCTCTCTCTCACCGACACACGCGCGAGCCGAGCCGGCTCGTCCAGGTGCCTACACCTTTTGGCGACCACGGTGGGACAACTCTTGCTTAAGTGAGTTCTTTTCACCTTTTAAAAGAATGTCCAACATATTCATCCTTGCTTTGGCTCTTGCTTGAATTCCTACATCCTCCTAGCATTCCTATTCACTTGCTTGCTTGTTTACTTGCTTCACCTTAGCATCACTTAGTTTCTTCCGGTTTACTTGCTTTCCGTGGGTCCTCTTTTAAAAGAAAAGCACCATCTAATTTTTAGGCTTGCTTTAATCGATTTACTTTGACTTTGCACCTTAGAGGTTATCTTGCTAAGCATCTTTGCTTATTTTCTTTTAAAAAAAGGTCTAAGTTCTCCTCTAAAGCATCTTTAGTTGAATTAATGCTTGCTTTCACCCTTGCTTAACTTTACATCATTGCCTTGCTTACTCGTTTTCCAATACTTTCTTGATCATTGCATGCTTTTATTTTCTTATTGTTTGCTTCTCACTCCTTGATATCTCACTTGCATTTAGTTTGCATTGGAGTCCTTTCGACTCCTTTAGGTCATCCGAGAAGGGAGGCTCTCTCCTCCCAAAGCCCCACACATCCAAACACCCCTCTTGGTGGTTGCCAACTCCTCCTCCGGGGATTCCCTCTCGGAAGGACCGGGTAGCTTCCATCAAGACCTCCATAAGTCCCCAGACGTGAAGGATTCCCTCTTCACTGATCGGGCTGGTTGTACCATTTTATCCCAAAAACCCGGAATACCTACTACATATCGTTGTGAAAAGAGTGACAACCTTAGAGTGCTCGGCGTTGTGAGAGCATAGGGTCCTACCCATTTATTTGAGTGGACATTATTTCTCTTAACAAGCCACTAATTTAAGGTTGAAACACAAAAAATTTGCGGTAATCATTCTAAGTCTGTGACATCACTTGTTTGCAAATCGAAATTGAAAATCAAAACCAAAAATTTGAAAACACTTAACAAAAACCCAAAAGAAATCTTTGTTTGAGGTTAATTTGCTTGATAACTTGTTTGTTCAAACAAAAATCAAAAACCAAAAAAAAGAGAGGAGGAAAATTTTTAAACTAAAAAGGGATTCTTGTGTTTTTCGTCACCTTTCCTTTCTATTTATGAACTTGAGATCAGGGCGAGTCATTGGGATGACGGACCAAGGATACGAACCATTGCAGTTGGAGTATGACCAATCCTATCCCCACCCGGATGCCGTATGTGCCGTTAATGAACCCGAAATGCTCCCTGAAACCAGTTCACCCCGACCCCACCCAGATTCTCTGTGGGAGGCATTCGCTTATGCCGACCCAACTCAACTACAAGCCATTGAGGCCATCCTGAAGGGAAAATCTCCTGTCAATCACACCTATGTCGAGGGTGGCCACCACACTTCTACCCCCCAGTTAGCAACTGACCAACCCGGTGCACCAGTACCGGGCCATTCTCACATTGGACCCTTGATTCCAAACTCACCCCATCCGGTGGCCATCCTGAACCACCCGGACCTAAACAACACCACACCGCTTAGGCCATCGATCTATTCTTCCGCACATTTCAATCAAGCACGCCCTCAAGTGCACCACCCGATATACCCTCCTTGCCCGGCCGCTTCAGCCTATCCGATGGCCATGCCGGCAAATCAAGCATATGTCCTCCCCCCTCCTCTTGTCCGAGAATCCTCCGTTGATCAAACTGTGCTTAACAAAATCAATAGGATGGATGAACAAATCGGGAGCTCAAGCGATTGATCGACACACGAGCTCTCCCCGAGATATCCCTTCCCTCTCTCCCCGTATTCCATCTTCCTCCTTCTGAAATGCCCATTTACCGCCGATATAATGGAAATGGGAACCCTTTCATTCACATCAAAGATTTTATTTATGAGTCTGTCATGTGGCAAAACGATCCGAAGGCCCTTGCATACCTATTTAGGAGATCATTAGAGGGCTCCGCGTTGGAATGGTTCTATTCACTTGACCCCTTGGAAGCTAGCAACTTTGATACCATCAAAGCAAAGTTCTTGCAAAGATACCAAGATCGAGTCGGTCCTACCTATTCGATCACAGATCTTATGGCCGAAAAAATGAGAAATGATGAGGATTTTATAAGGTATGTTGATAGATGGAGGGCAATGGCAGAAAGGCTGACAAATGCACTGTCAGAATCAGAACAGGTCAAGATGATCATCACCAATGCCACTCCAGCTCTGAAAAATGTATTGGCATTACATCACCCTGTCACAATGAGCGAACTCTATGAGAGAGCACGGTACACCCAAACCCAACTCCGAGACTCTCCCATCATGAACCTCTTCGACCCTAGGCCCCGAATCACCAAAAAGACAACCACCACCACCACTGGGCCCGTGACCGAAGGCGTAGTAACCAATGAACATGTCAATATCATAGGGAACCCGCCCAACAACCAACAACAGCAGTACAGAAACCCCCAGTACAGAAACCCCCGCCAAACCCAACCAGCACCTCGCCCTCTGATTCAACCCCAACCTTTTCGCCACCAAACACCAAACCAGTATCCCCAACAACCAATGCAGACACCAGTCCCCCAGCAACCCCGGCAATTGGCCGTACAAACCTTTGCACCTCAACCACCACGCCAACCAACCACCTATAACCAAGCACCTCCCCCCGCCACCTACATGCCACGAAGAGCAGGGCCTAGAAGAAACTACTACCCGCCATTACCGTACTCTCTCACAGATATTTTTAACGCTCTTATGGCGGCAGGGCAGATCTCATTGCCAAGAGAAAAGCTGGAGTGGCCGCAAAATGCCAACACAGATAAATATTGTTTATACCACAGATATCCAGGGCATACAGTGGAGAATTGCTTTCAATTTAAAGATTATATTCATGACCTCCACGAGCAGGGAAGTATTGACTGGGGTCAAATGGGCGAGTACATCAAGACAGTAAAGAACCAACCTCAGCAGCAGCAACAGGCACCAGTCCGACAACAACAATAGGAATCCGGCCTGAGGATTATTCAGAATCCGCTACCCGCGCATGCACCCGCGATAGCACCAGAAAACCAGAGGGTTAATCCTATTCTAACCTCCACCGATGAACCCCGCGATAGAGGCCAAAATTGGCAAATCGAGGGACCAGCTTCCTTCATGAACATTAACCCTCCAAACCACGTTAACCGAACCATTCACTCCATACCACGAGCTATCCCCACCAAAAGAAGCCAACCACTAATTATCTGCACGCTATCACAGACAATCATAACGCCACCAGCCGTACAACTCCAACCGGGTAGGACCTTGATCCGCCCGGTCGAGCCTCCGCAAATACCATCACCATTGGGACCCATCATCGTACCACCCCATACAACCATGCCACCACAACCTACCCACATCCCTACAACCCGAACTATCATCACCACACCCCTACCTAGGCCTCCCATCATCCGACCTAACCCTCCGTCTACCTCCGCTACACCAACCATAGCCCCTCAGCTCGCCACGGTGCTTAGAAGCGGGCGCATGTTTCAAAGAATTTTCCCCCAGACCAGTCAACCAGGACGGTCACATGAAGAAGAAGAAGAGCACCCAGAAGAATCAATGCCAGGGACGTCCTATGATTTGCTGAAGCACCTTGACAAAACCCCTGCGCGGATTTCCATTCTAGAGCTGATCAAAAGGTCCAAAGCTCATCAAGAAGTTCTTCAGCAATACTTACAAAGAGTGATGGTCAATGAAACCCTTCCCCCTGAGAAGATTGCATCGGTCTTGACCCCTAAAAGTGAACACCCCGCTCTCACTTTCACCAAAGAGGAGTTGGCCGAACCAGAAGCAAGAAAATATGCACTTTGTATCACTGTCGGCATTAATGAAACATATGTCGAGTCTTGTCTAGTTGATATCGGTGCATCCATCAATGTCTTGCCACCAGAAACACTACAGTTGTGTGGAATCCCGGAAGAGGATATTCGGCCATCACAAATCACTGTAACAGCATATGACAATTCCAAGAGGCCCGCCCATGGCATGGTCACACTTGAAGTCAAACTTGGACCCCGAATTGTCACTATCGACTTCCACATCTTGGATATGGACCCAACTTACAAAGCTATCTTGGGAAGGCCTTACCTTGAGGCATTAGAGGCCGTAGTTTCAACCAATCACCAATACATTAAATTTCCCTTCAAAGGACAAGTCGTCAAGGTGGTAAGTATGCATGTGGATTGCCTAGTTACTCTCCCTACTGGCTTGCCAAATCAACCGGTCTTCACAATCCTCGATCTGCCGAAGGATGGAAGGCAGCCCAAGCAAGTTTGGAGAAAGAAGAAGGATGACACCAAGACTGGACCCAAGAAGAGCCATAGCCTATCAAAGGCAGAAGGTCAGAGAATTCCGGACTAGGCACTTTCTTACACATGATGCCTACTCTTAACCCTTGGGTAACAATAAGGGGCACCTACGACAAGCAAAGCAAAAGATGAGATGGTCGTGTCCTTTACACCGAACAAAAAATCGAATACTTAAAGAAACACCAAACAAATCCATAAAATCAAAAATCTTAAAAAAAAAATACTGAAAAAAAATCATAAAAGTTTCAAAACATCCAAAAACATTACAAAACCATCAAAATCCAAACAAATCAAAAATTCCAAAACACCTAAAAATTTGCTTTCTAGATTGACTAGCTGCCTTTGCATTCATGTTTAAGTTCAGTCTTGCATATTTTCTTTTGTGCATACTTATGTTTTTCTGTTATCTTTACCTTGATAAGGCCGATGTCCCTTGACAAAAGATCAAGGCAACTTTGCCCTCTCCTCACAAGGGACTAAGCCAAAATAAAGTTCTAATATCTTCTCTCAAGTGGGTGCAGGAATAGAAGAAGGCATACCGGCTTTATATCCCCAGACACTAGAGGAAGCAAAAACAACAAAAAAATTCAAAAATAGAAAAACAAAAGTGGACTACCCCAACCCCTATTAGGACTTGCATTTAGTATTGCATCTATCAAAATAAATAATATTTGAGATGTTGAAGACCTCAAGTCTAGAGGGGGCTGAGCCTGGGAACCCCTTCAACAAAATCAGTGAGGGCTCAGACATTCCCTAGGCTTGCGGATAGGCCAAAGTTGAATATGTGGGGACGACGGTTTCTTCGTGGATGTCCTAACCCATTATGTTCAACCTATATCTTCAACTATTTTCTTATACTTATTTGTATTTCTTTAAACCCAGCATGCATCATTTCATACATGCATCACCCCCACCATAATTCTGCCATGACCTCTTTCCTGTCCACTATGAACATTTTAAAGATGGTCTTTTATAGCCCCAGAGAAGGTGTTGATTTTTCAGAGAATCAGTTTCCAACGGGTTTTAACAATGATTTCATTGAAACAAAAAGTTTTTCCATGTCGAACTGAACCGGTGTAGTTGAGTAAAACCTTATGAGTTTGAAGAACCCAACCTTGGTTGATTGGTTGTCTCCTCTTTACTTTTCGCAATTTACTGCATGTCTACCGAGTCCAGCACACCATGCAGTTCGAGTCCTGGCCGGTTACAATTCTCCCCCACGTGGGATTTTAGTTATTTACTTTCAGTACTATTCTTCTCTTTAGCCAATCAACCAGATGGAAGGTTTCGATAAGACAAAGGGTAATCTCGGAGTCCGGTAAAGTTTCATTCCACTCAACTTGGCTAAGGAATGCGTGTCTAAATCTACACCTTGGTGTCACATTTTCAGTCCATTACCACTTCATTCCGCTACACCTCACTACGTTTCACTACATTCGCCAACGCTACATCCGTGTCATTCCCCTACAAAGCCAACGCCAAGGCGAGGCAAGCTATAGACACGCAATTTTGGCCTAGTTGGAGAGTTTAAATTCTTGTTTTCATGGAGAATATTTAAAGCAAATCGTGTTTTTCGGACGGATCAAGTTTTTGGGACATTCCAAAGGGGATCAATAGAACAATCAGCCGGGCCGAACACCCTGTATATAGGGCACCTGGCGCCCTGTATATAGGGCGCCTGGCACCCTGTATATAGGGCACCTGGCACCCTATTTATAGGGCACCAGGCGCCCTATAAACAGGGCACCAGGCGCCCTATAAACAGGGCACCTAGCGCCCTATATACAGGGCGCCTGGCACCAAATCAAATCGATTCGACCGGCTGATTTGACCCCCCCGCAGTGACTCGTCTTGTCGACCTGACGGACCTCATGATGCTGGCGCCCTATATATAGGGCGTTATGCCGTGTGGCACTGCTTTTCGAAAATGGCCAAAGTACCATCTTTTGGGCTATAAATAGACCCCCATTTGGAACTGAAAGGAGGTTCCAACTTCGTATCACCCTAGAGTTCATCCAATACCACGTTTCTAAGCCATCTACACCTCCCATAAGCCTTCAAACCGATCCAAAACCCTCTCCCAAAAACCCCAAAAACCTGCAGTTTCCTTCTTCAGAAATATGATTTTTCTCCGACTTTGAGGGCCTCTACACTCCATTTCCCTTACATCTAGTGCCAAAACACTCTTCCATTAGCTTCACTTGAGTATTGGCTGCTTGAAGAAGTCCTTTTTCCGTCTTGGAGGTCTTCCTACACTCCGGGGCGACGCCGCGAAGAAGGGAAGAAAATCTGCTGAAGCCAGTCCCTGGTGCCCCATAAATAGGGCGCTTTGACTTTGGTCAACGCACCCCATCAAGGGGACACCTGCAGCTAGCTCCCCATATATGGGGCACTAGCAGGGGCAGACCCCGTTTTATATTTTTTTGAGTTTATTTACCTTTCCGGTCGATCCTTTACTATCCCCTTTCATTTTAACTCTCATTAACATGTCATTTAGCATATATTGAGCCACTCATTTGCATTTTCATGCATATCTAAACCTTCTAAATAGGGGTTGGGATTTAGTCCCAATCCGGTTAGTCTCTTTTCTTTTACATGTTTGAATTCAAATTTAAGCACGATACTATGCTTTCATTAGAACTAATGAACCTTTCACTTGTTTCTATGTTTTCTTATGGACGTTTTTAGGTAAATCCGATTGAGGCGGAGCTCCAACCGGATCGAAGACGAAGGACTCACTAAGCTCTCTTCTTTCGGCCGGCCGAGAGAGGAGAAGTCGGAACCCAACAATATCCCCGCTTCCAAAGGTACAACGATCATTTCTCCATTTCATTTCTTTTCATTCTACTATATTTTGGAGCCTTCGGCTCCTGGCGACGACACCCACTAACATCTCATCCACCAAGTCCCCAAAGCAAGCGTAGGGGCCGAAAAAGGGGAGATCCACAGATATCCCGTTTCGGTTGCCTACAATATGATAATAAAAAAGAATGGATACCATATATGACTAAACAAGGTGGGGGACCACAAGATAAAAAAAGACTTGACACTCTTTTTTTGTTCAAGAAGAAAAACTCTTTAAAAGCATAAAATTGTAATGATTTCCAAACACCTCTTTTAACAAGTTTTGTAATTAAAATATAAAATTGTAACAAAAACCCAATTTATCATGCAACCAAAAGTTTTTAACATATTTTTAAGTTCATATTAAGTGTCACAAACATTTGCATTTTAGGCAATACATCTTTAAATTAAGAAAGTACGGTATTCATACATTTTTTAATGAGACCATTTATTGATTTTAATTGAATCAATTTCAAAATAAACTTTAATTTAGAAACACATTTGCAACTTTTGTATAAAAATGTTTATGCATATTTTAGTAATTTAAAATATTTTTGTGTTTCTATATTTGGTTTGTCCTCACTATGTCTAATTGGTTCATGTTTATTTTGAATATCTTGGTGCATTTTCATCACTTCATCCTGTACACTTTCATTTAATTGGACTTATTCATTAATTAAACTATCTTTCACTTCACCATGTCTAATCCACATTCGATAATTTGATTATATGCCATCTACTATTAAATATTCTTTCATAATATGTCATTTTAAAATTAAAGGTGTTACATGGCATTGAATTAAGTTATTATTCTAACATGTCTAAATCGGGCTCTACATTCATTAAAAGTATAATTTAAAATTTTGTCTATTCCTTGAAGATATCTAAGATCTAATTTGTTTGAGATATCTATCTAAGATTTGTCGAAGTTGCTCATATAGCCTAATGGTTTTTACTAAATTATAGATAGAAATATATGTAAAAATGAACAATGCTACAAAAATAAAATATGAAATACACAATATTAAAAATTCTAACCAAAACCTCCTTTAGATGAAGTAAATCTTGAGTTAGGATCTCGTTTGAAACTTAATAAAAAATATTTATAAATTAGATAAATATGTTGCACTATTAAAGTCAAGTTTCTTTGTGACGGTAAAAAATGATAAGTTCAAGATAGTAAGACATTTTGATAGAAAATGTAACTAAAAGAAAATTTTAAAAGGAAGAATAAAAAAAATGTTTAGAAAGAGAAGAAGAAGAGTGACAACCACGAGAAGAAGGAGAAGAATAAAAAAAATGAAGAAGAAGAAGATGCTGAAGAAACTTAAGAAGAAGAAGAAGAAGAAGAAAAAGAAGAAGAAGAGATCTTAAAACTTAAGAAGGAGGAGGAGGAGGAATTGAAGAAGTCTAAAAGGTAGGAATCTTAGGCTGATGTTCTTGGCAGTGGCAGATCTAGAGTATAACTAGTGGAGTCAAGTGATATTTTGAAATTTTTATTATACGACAAAGAAGAAACTTAAGAAGAAGAAGAAAAGATCTAAAAACTTAAGGAGGAGGAGGAATTTAAGAAGTCTAAAAGGTAGGGATCTTAGGCTGATGTTCTTAGAGTATAACTAGTGGAGTCAAGTGACCCCACTAGATTTTGAAATTTTTATTATAAGTTATTAATTTTTTACCAAAATATTTTATATTAGAAAGATTTTAGAAGAGGTGACCCTATGAAAAGTTTTTAGTGACCCCACTAACACTAAATTTTAGATCCACCACTGGTTCTTGGAGTAATGTGAAGAAGAAGAAGAAGAAAAAGAAGAAGATATAGAAGGAAGAAAATTCATAAGAGAATTAATGAGAAGAAAAAATACATAATAATAAAAATAGTAGTGATAATAATAATAACAAATATATAAGAAAAAATAAAAACTATCTATATATTAATTCTTTTAATATGTATATATACTATATCTTCGTAGAATAAGGTTTATAATATATCAAATAAATCATATATAGATAATATTATGTAATAAAAAATTGGACCAAATCAAATTAGTTAGGTTCCTAGTTTATAGTTTTGAACATAATCAAATTATTTTGATTTATAGTTTGTTTATGGTTTTTAACCAAACTGAATTCGTTTGGTTTATCTAATGTTTATGGTTTTGAACCATGTTTAGAGTTTTGGAAAAAAAAACCCTACACCCGATTTGAACGAAATCGTGTTCATCACTATATCTTAAAATAAATCCATTGATGAATGAACTGAAACATGATGCAAACCGGATGAACACTCACCCATTTGAATGCAAATCAAATGTCAAAATCATTATATTATAAACTTTGTACCCATAAAATAGAAAAACCCAAACTTTCATAATTTTTTTAAAATATCTATGAGATCTCTTCTCTCAAATCACCTAATTCTAAACACATATCTAAAATACAAAATCTTAATTCATCATACTCCAAAGTTAAATTTTAAACAAGATCAATAGTAGATGGAGTAGTTTAAGACCAACATTTTGATAGAAATGTATGCCCAACAAGTCAATCAAATAAGATATAATTCGACATTTATAGAAATATTTCATTCAATTAACCAAAAAAATCTTTATTACTAGTTCTTATTCAATAAAAATATCATAATGAAGTCATTGATCATACATAACGATGATTAAATTATGATTTCATCTAGAGGTAAGTGAACTAAATGTACTTAGTCATAGGATCTTTGAGACAGGACATCAAGGATCCATATAGACTATTGTATGTGATGTATTCTCACATGATGAGGATAACCGATCTCATTGATCATTAGTATGGAGACACTGAGATCCACATATAGGTGCTCATTAGTTGAATGAGTTCACTAAACTAACCGAATTAGAAATCCTGAATGATATCTTACCTAATTGCCGATCAGGATTTTCTATCATCACAGTTGCATGATTAGACCTTTGACCTGAGTCGCCAAAGATGCCTTGTCGGGTGGAACTTTTGCTTTTACCATTGACTTATGGATCACCGTTTAGATGGTCCAGTATAGCGATAGATCGGGTATAAGGAAAACTTGATGGAGGTAATTGAGTGGACAATAAAGGATCATCTACTCTCAGTAAGTGAGAGTGAATGTCCTATAAAATAGTACTCTAAATCCCTGGTCAGGATAGATAGGATGATTGGAAAAAGAGTTTTCTAATTAATCGAATTTCAAGAACAGGATTATATAAAGTCGGTATACTAAGGAGTTGACAGTCAATGTCGTACTCCTTTCTGACTAGGACATTGAATGGACAAGTGCTTATATCTAAATGGTAACTGATGATGGAAATGCTCAATGGAGATAAGATTATCCCCATAACCATTTAGGATCATGGGATGTGACTTGTACCCTTTATGATCAGTAGGCTGATTAATCTGTTATCAGATAATATATTTAATTTAATTAAATTGAATTATTCTATCTTAATTAAGCCTTAGCCAAATAGGCTATTGGGCTTAGTGGGTCACACACACATAAGGACTTATCCATAAATATAGGGGTAAGGGCGTAATTTACAAAGATTTTGGGTTTTACAAAAAAATTTAAAATTCTTTATGAATACTAATGGTTTCAGTCAAACCCTATCAAGTCAAGGGTGAGAAATATGTCCTCAGCCTTATCCCTACTGCCTTTCTTAGAGGGCATTCCATGGGCGATGGAGCTTCATTCGGGAACAGTTCTTGAGGCCAGTGCGAAGGGAGAACCTATTGTGGATGAAATTTGTGTGGATACCGTTGGAGACTGAACACTTGAACAATTTTTAGAGCTTTATAAGTTCATCTCATTTTTCTCCATGAGATTAGATGAATCTCTATCAGATATATTCAAACACATTTTGATCAATTTTCAATTTTCGTCAATTAATTCTGATTGAGACAGGTTCTAAATGAATCCATAAGAATCCTTACTTCCATTGAACCAAATTTTGTAGGATGATTTCTTACAGTGGTACCAGAGCCTGGTTCAAGTCTTGGTCAAAACCAACGTCGAATCGATGTTACTTCATGTAATTTGTGTTCCCGATTATGTGCAAATATCTGTTTTGTCGAGGCCACCAAAATCTGTATGTGATGAATATAAAAGATTGGTTGGTACCTTTAGAATCTTTTGATATAGATATTTACAATGCCATTATCCATTTAAAATTTTGTGCTCTGTAGCGTCCGGGAGAAGCCCCAAAAGTTGGTGTTTCTGTCACACTTGAACCATCACCCAGATTTGAGGATTTTGTAAAATCTCTATCCATGGAGAAAATTGAAGTCAGTAAAAGCTTTAAAAGATGGATAATGAGATTACCAAACCTTTACTCATTATCTCTTGCTTTTAATGGCGGACGAGGAAGAGAATTTGAGATTTTGTTTTGCCGAACTAGGGTTCTGCTGGGTTTGGCAACGCAACCTTGTTTCTCCCTTATTTATCATCAACATAAAATTTTTATACTAAATTATATATACATATTTGGAAACTTTATTTGATTAGGATTTCATATTGTATTTTTGGAGAATTTTTTATTTTGGGGATAAGATGTTATCCTCATTGCAAGTTAGTAATTTCTGCTACATAGTCTGGTTGACCGCCACCTCTTCTTTCTCAATTTATAATCTATTGAAATTTTTAATGAATATAAGGCTGATTATTTCAGAATCCTCATTGGATGAGGATTCTAACACATATTTTTACAGATTTTTCTAAGCTTGAGATAAGGAGAAAAGACCGATTTAAAAGGAGTTAAATCCTTCCAATGAATAGTGCATCGAGGGAAGGCAGCTAATGCACCCGGTGGCACAGTAGGGGATGAGCAGCATAAGAAAATAACTGGCTCACCCATCAGCACACACCGGCACACGCCTGAGTGGTGGTGTGCCCCGGAGCACGTGGTGCAATGCATCATCGTTATTTTCAATGATTTTAAATTATTTAAAATCATAGAAAATTTTGAAAATTTGTCAAAAAAATTCAATTTTTTTAAAAATTATAGAATATTATTTAACAGGTTTTAAAGTGTTTAATTACCTATTATGTAATATTAAAATCTATTTACATAGATTCACTCATAGTTAAAATTTAAAATTATTTTAAAGGTTTAACTTAACTAATTAGTGTCTTAGTTAATTCTGCGAAATAAAATTTTACAGAATATAAATTATGACATTAATTAACAACTTTGCACAGTATTAGGAATTCATAAATGTTCTAAATAGTTTAGATATGTATGTTTATTTTATATAAATTGTTTATATGTTATTTTCATGTTATTTATTTAATGAAAATTTGACATGTATGAAATTGGGAACTTCAAAGTTACATTAGATAAATGTATGTTGGTATATATGATATATCTCATATAATTATCACATATATGCTCTATGTTCATGTGATGAATGTTAGTGTGTATAAATGTGATCATTGATTTAATTGTGCTTGACTTGTGATTACTTTTTAATTGTGTTGGTTATGTTATTAAATGGGGCCTACGTGTGCCTCATCTCTATCTATACAATCTAATTGTATATTCTACCTACCTCCATTAATGTACTCCCCTTGATTAAAACAAAGGTTTCTTATTAAGTTATGTACATTTGCAGGTCTGCGTACCCTTAAGCCGCTTGTAATAGTTAAAAGATGGAGAGCGAGACCACTCGAAGAAGCACCATTCTAAAGCGAGAGCATGCCAACTCAAGCTTCTGAAGAAAGGATTTGCACCTATAGGGGTGCCTTAGGTGCATACTTAGGGTTAAGTCCATGATCATCTGTTTTTATGCATATTTAATTTGTGGATGTGTACTACAAGTTATACCTTAGATATATGATATTTCAAAGGCATTATGTCACGCCCCGGATTTAATCCTGCACAGCGGAACATAATCCGACGACGTAACCGGGGAAAAATAACCCCTAAAATATATCGGTTTGGAACGAATGAAAACAACTAGATCCAAGTTCATAATTTCACAAAAATTCAATTCAAATACATCACCAATCCCTACAATCTAAACAAAACTAAATACCATTTAAAGACATAATGATCATCCATTTGCTTCTTGGGAATCGATCCATCACGCTTCGTCGCTAAACCTGATTACCTGAAAATTGATAAGAGGATTGGGATGAGTACGACGACTCAGTAGACACCCCATCATCCGCCCAATCGGATAGTTAAAAGGCCCTGGATGTTAATTAAAATAGGTACCCAGACCTACACCAATTATATGTAAATATAGGCTAGTCAATACATTAGATATATGACTTAATCCATGTGTTTTACACCACCCACCAAAGCCTATAATCACACCGACCAGCACCTATATGCACCATAACATGACGTAAAAAGATGGTATGAGCATATGCATAGACACCTACTATATGCTCCATATGATGATATCACTATAAATGAGACAAACCATGCATATACCGTGCAACACAATATGATAATTGACAAAATAAAATACATCACTAGACCACCTATACAATACCATGCAATAATGCACCTATCCTCTAATAAGAACCACACCTTTTTCTTATTAGCAAGGAATGCGTCGTCTTGCCACCTCAACCAGCTACCACCAGATCTATCATATATAGCAGTACCATATAGCTAAACGAAATCCCATAGTGCACCTAGGCAGTGGTGGCACAGGGACAAACCGCGGTATCCGGGATCGAAGGATGCACCGGACTGTTCTAACCTCCGCTGCCCTCGGGTCACGACTAACTAGTCTGGTGTAGCTGTTTTCATTAAAATTTCAATGCATCATGCATCCACCTCAATCATGCCATGCCATGATCATACTTATGCAAGATCAAATGATATAAACTATACCATGCAATGAATAAACATACCACCAATGCAAATAGCATGATCAACCACACCTGAACCACCTATGCATGATCTAGAACCATAAAATGACAAGAATAAGTAAGGACTAACATGATAGGAACAGACCCAATCAGACCCTATCACCTAAATTAATGACAATAACATATCCGAAACAGATGGAATAAACTATATAAATATTATCTAATCTTATTAACCTATCACCACACCTATATAACAAAAGAGTAGTTAAAAACATACCAACTAAAAGAACTAAAATCAACTAACAATCTACTAAATTAATCATGATGAAGATGCTATAATAATCTCCCTAACAAGAGCCCTATTATGCACAACATAGAACAAGTAGACTAACCATGCTAGTTAATCGCGATATACAACACTAAACCGGCTAATCAACTCAATAATAATCACTACAAGTCATGGAGGATTAAATAGAAATTTAATGATAATTAATAGACACGTCAAGGATGCCTACCGTAATGGTGTGAAAAATCGAGAATTTCCGATCCGAAGTTAGCGCGGAGTTTGAACCGGTCAACAAAGATTTTTCTTCTTCAATCTAAGCTAGCTACAAGCACAACAAGATTGATAGATATACATCAATGATAGGATATGAGATATGCTGTGAGGGAGTGTCAAAAAAAATAAAATAATTGCACGATACTCTAGCAACCTGGACGTAGGGGGGGCCCAAGGCCCATTGGAGTTGGCGCACTCAAGATGGAGGTGCGGCGCACCACAAGAGAGAGAGAGAGAGAGAGAGCATGCGATAGGAGAGAGAGGGGAGAGAGTACCGCGGTGCGAGGGGGGGTGCATGGCGGCGCTCAAGAGACGCACGGGCGGCGCTGCTGCGCGCTACAACCGCGGCTGAGGCGGGTGTAGGGACGGTGCGAGGTGGCCGGCGGCCACGCGGTGGGGCAGTGGTGACGGGGTGGGGCGACGCGGCAAGGTCGCGTACGCGCGGGGAGGCGACGGCATCGCGCGAGGAGGCGCGCGGTGGGCGGAGGCGGCCTCGCCGCGGCGACGCAGGCGGCGGGCGGGACCGCGCGGGTGGGTGCTTGCGGTGGCGCGCGCGCGGTCGGCGGACGGCAGGGAGGCGGGGTCCGCGTGCGGCGGGGCTGGCAGCGGCGCTCGCGCAGACGGCGGGACTGGCAACGGCGCTCGCGCGGGCGGCTACCAAACGGCGGACGCGAAGAGGAAAAATAGGGAGAGTCGCTGGGTAATCCGGCGGAGAGAAAAACGGGAAGGAGGAGAAATAGAAAGGGAAGGTGGGGGGGGAGAGATAAACTTGAATTAATCTCATACTAATTACAGTAATTATAATTTTAAAAAAATCTTAGCGTTACAATCTACCCTCCTAACAAAAATTTTCGTCCTCGAAAATTCAACCGGACTGATCAAAAAAAAAAAAAAAACTACGGGTGAAGACGCCTCATCTCTTTTTCTACTAATATTATCCTCTCTATAAACTTTATTAGTTAACAGTATCCTCTCCACTTCAATCTCATAATCCAAATATCATACAATAATGAAAATCAAATCTACAAAATCTATAATCTATGAAAACATCTATCATAAAAATCACATATATCACCCAAGTTCATTATTCTCACGTAGACCATATGAATTGATCTAATTATTCTCATATCTATCATAAAAATCTTTTCAAAATTCTACCTTGCCACTGAATCTTGATATATGTTGACCAAACTCTCTATCCACATATCTATCAATCTAAATTATCTATATATATCTATATCATCGAGTCACATAACCTCGTAGTCTTAATTCCGATGACCAATAATCCAATATTAATATACCAAATCTAAAAATTTTGTAGATCAAAATGATATGGATCAAGTATTCTTCACAAAAGTATTCAATAATCCAACAGACCCTACATTGCTCAAATTAATAACCTTGTCTAAGATTGATAACATTGATCATCATCTATCTAAAATTTTCAAATATATTCAATCTGAAAATTTGAACATCATAGCATACTAAATGCCATCAATGACTCAACATAATCATCTAATTGATGATCTAATCATAATCTAAATATCAAATTTAATTGATCAATACATTATCTAAAGATCATCACTCCGAATGACTTGATCCACAAAAATTCTAAATGTATATCATTATAGGATTATAGGTATTGTTCTTATCCACAAATAAAGGTCGAAAATTCTTTAACTATTCCTCTATCTAACGACCATTTCTAATAAGTTGAGATCAAATCACAAACCAAAAATTAACCCATCACCATCTACTCAAGTACAAATCCAAGCATACCAAGTCTAGTCTTAATTAAATTTGCAAATCACGATTTGAAGAGAGAAAGAGCCATCAAACGGATAAGACAATTTCAGATCGGATAGAAAGAATAATACTAGAGTTCTAGATCGAAAGATAATGGAGAAAAATATGGATGATATGATCATAATCTAAATCGGATTGCCAAAAATATAAACTAATGATAGGCTTGTCTAGATGATTGTCTAACCTCTAAGATTAATATCTAATCTTCTAAATAGCTCATCTTCAATATCAAAAAGATTACAACTTTACAATAATGTCTATATTTTTCATAAACCAATTCCAAAATTCATATTGGTAATTCATTCTCTAAACCCAATATCTTCTCATCTTTCTCATAGATTCAATTAACTCAAAATAGTTTGATATCAATACTTTGTTTCCATTAAATCTCATAGCTAAGCTTCACAAAAGAATGATGCCTTAAGATGAAATATATCTCCAATTTTTTTTTCCACTTATTCAAACAATGTAATTATTCTTAACCTCTATATATCATTCATATACAGATGATTTCAAAATATTAATCACCTCGTACCATCTCTATTATGTAAGTTCACAACATGATCAAATCTCTAACTTCCAACAAAATATTTCTAATGAGTCAACTATTCCTAATATTATTAAAATCCCTTAAACAATAATCATTCTCTTATTAATTATCACTTTCATTCAAACTTTAATCAATCACATTATCTCTTTGTCTAAAGTGCTTGCTATCAAATTATCATCCAATAAATTTATCTCTAAACTCCATCATATGAATAATATCTAATTGTAATCACATATAAATAGCAAATGATTTTTAATCTCAATGAGTTCTCAACTCTCGTATTCTACGATTCTATCTCAATATTTACCACTCTTACAAGATATGTTCTCATCGCTTCCTTAAAATAAATTTCTAATTTCATACTCTAATCATTTCCAAACAATTAGCAAGATGCACATCTATTGAACTAAGGTTCAAACTCCACATAAGATCAACGTATGATTGGTCACAACATATAATTAAAATGATCCCGAATCAAGATTTGGCTAGATTGATCAAATAAGATATAGCGAGATAAAGAGTTCAACATTCGATAATGAAGATCAAAGATTGTGATCGGGAGAGTATAATTATAATATCAATCAATTGCTAGTACATTACAACACCTATCTATAATCATACTCAAGTCGTTTATAATTCTCCAACTCGTACTAAATCATCTAAATATCTCCCCTCACAACTACACTTAATCCGAATTCCAACCTTGATAATATGAAAAATACCACTTATTCAAAACATGCTAAAATTCTCTTAATCTTACTCTGAAATTTCAAATCGATAATCTCATTTCTCTTCCATTGAAACCATATACTGCCAGAAATACATCAATCACCATTTCACCTCACATCTAGATAAATCCAATACCAAAATCACATATCATCTCACATAGACCATTAACTTAAATCAATTTAAAGATTCACCAATCTATCATCAATCTATTAATCATATGATATCATCATGATTCCAACCATTGAATTTACCATCAATCCAAATCACTAACCCTGTTAAATCTGAAAATTCAAACTTAAAGTACAAACCAACCGAACAATGATCAGGCTTCATATATCAATCATTCGATAATCTAATATATAAATCAAGAATCTTACCTTAAGATTGATAAAAGAAATTCTTAATCAAGTCAAACCACAAGATCAATCAAACTTGAAATTTAGTCATCACAAATTAATTATTCAATTTAAAACTTTAATGACTTGATCACCCTATAATGATAAAACCCAATAAATCAATTTGATAATCTGTTCTAATAAACATAAATCCAAACTCCAAGATCCACAAAATCTGAAAATTAAATCATCATAAAATGATATCAGTATTTATCCAATGTAAACCTATAATATTAATCCAACATCAAACTTCTATGTCATTCAATCTAATAGACAACCAAAATTATTTCATCAGCCAAAATCATTTTCTTCCAAACATCAATTTCCATCTAATCCAAACCGATATCATAAACTCGGGCTAGTCAAAAATAGACCTTAAGGCCGAGTTAAGGCTCTGATACCAAGCTGTCATGCCCCGGATTTAATCCTGCCCAGTGGAACATAATCCGACGACGTAACCAGGGAAAAATGACCCCTAAAATATATCGGTTTGGAACGAATGAAAACAACTAGATGCAAGTTCATAATTTCACAAAAATTCAATTCAAATACATCACCAATCCCTACAATCTAAACAAAACTAAATACCATTTAAAGACATAATGATCATCCATTTGCTTCTTGGGAATCGATCCATCACGCTTCTGCTGCTAAACCTGATTACCTGAAAATTGATAAGAGGATTGGGATGAGTACGACGACTCAGTAGACACCCCATCATCCGCCCAATCGGATAGTTAAAAGGCCCTGGATGTTAATTAAAATAGGTACCCAGACCTACACCAATTATATGTAAATATAGGCTAGTCAATACATTAGATATATGACTTAATCCATGTGTTTTACACCACCCACCAAAGCCTATAATCACACCGACCAGCACCTATATGCACCATAACATGACGTAAAAAGATGGTATGAGCATATGCATAGACACCTACTATATGCTCCATATGATGATATCACTATAAATGAGACAAACCATGCATATACCGTGCAACACAATATGATAATTGACAAAATAAAATACATCACTAGACCACCTATACAATACCATGCAATAATGCACCTATCCTCTAATAAGAACCACACCTTTTTCTTATTAGCAAGGAATGCGTCGTCTTGCCACCTCAACCAGCTACCACCAGATCTATCATATATAGCAGTACCATATAGCTAAACGAAATCCCATAGGGCACCTAGGCAGTGGTGGCACAGGGACAAACCGCGGTATCCGGGATCGAAGGATGCACCGGACTGTTCTAACCTCCGCTGCCCTCGGGTCACGACTAACTAGTCTGGTGTAGCTGTTTTCATTAAAATTTCAATGCATCATGCATCCACCTCAATCATGCCATGCCATGATCATACTTATGCAAGATCAAATGATATAAACTATACCATGCAATGAATAAACATACCACCAATGCAAATAGCATGATCAACCACACCTGAACCACCTATGCATGATCTAGAACCATAAAATGACAAGAATAAGTAAGGACTAACATGATAGGAACAGACCCAATCAGACCCTATCACCTAAATTAATGACAATAACATATCCGAAACAGATGGAATAAACTATATAAATATTATCTAATCTTATTAACCTATCACCACACCTATATAACAAAAGAGTAGTTAAAAACATACCAACTAAAAGAACTAAAATCAACTAACAATCTACTAAATTAATCATGATGAAGATGCTATAATAATCTCCCTAACAAGAGCCCTATTATGCACAACATAGAACAAGTAGACTAACCATGCTAGTTAATCGCGATATACAACACTAAACCGGCTAATCAACTCAATAATAATCACTACAAGTCATGGAGGATTAAATAGAAATTTAATGATAATTAATAGACACGTCAAGGATGCCTACCAGAATGGTGCTGAAAAATCGAGAATTTCCGATCCGAAGTTAGCGCGGAGTTTGAACCGGTCAACAAAGATTTTTCTTCTTCAATCTAAGCTAGCTACAAGCACAACAAGATTGATAGATATACATCAATGATAGGATATGAGATATGCTGTGAGGGAGTGTCAAAAAAAAATAAAATAATTGCACGATACTCTAGCAACCTGGACGTAGGGGGGCCCAAGGCCCATTGGAGTTGGCGCACTCAAGATGGAGGTGCGGCGCACCACCAGAGAGAGAGAGAGAGAGAGAGAGAGAGAGAGAGAGAGCATGCGATAGGAGAGAGAGGGGAGAGAGTACCACGGTGCGAGGGGGGGGTGCATGGCGGCGCTCAAGAGACGCACGGGCGGCGCTGCTGCGCGCTACAACCGCGGCTGAGGCGGGTGCAGGGACGGTGCGAGGTGGCCGGCGGCCACGCGGTGGGGCAGTGGTGACGGGGTGGGGCGACGCGGCAAGGTCGCGTACGCGCGGGGAGGCGACGGCATCGCGCGGGGAGGCGCGCGGTGGGCGGAGGCGGCCTCGCCGCGGCGACGCAGGCGGCGGGCGGGACCGCGCGGGTGGGTGCTTGCGGTGGCGCGCGCGCGGTCGGCGGACGGCGAGGGAGGCGGGGTCCGCGTGCGGCGGGCTGGCGCCGGCGCTCGCGCAGACGGCGGGACTGGCAACGGCGCTCGCGCGGGCGGCTACCAAACGGCGGACGCGAAGAGGAAAAATAGGGAGAGTCGCTGGGTAATCCGGCGGAGAGAGAAACGGGAAGGAGGAGAAATAGAAAGGGAAGGTGGGGGGGAGAGATAAACTTGAATTAATCTCATACTAATTACAGTAATTATAATTTTAAAAAAATCTTAGCGTTACACATTATATATACTTAACACATATTATTGATGAGACTAAAATAAAATTTATCCTTGTTTAATTAGGTCGACGAACGCGTGACATTAAGAGTGACTCACGTAGCCTTTCGTTGTTATGGTCCTGATTAACCAATCTTAGATTGGATGGGTTTGTTGTGCTATCTCCTGGCCCATTCAGCAAGAGATTGGTGATCATGGCTAAGGAATTTGTTGAACTGTGGGGTGGACCATTTGCATGGCTTTATTGTGCTACCACAAGGGCTGTGTGAAGAATCCATTCTCATAATGTAACAAACAAGTTTGACCTAACTATAGTATATGGCTTGTTATGCTACCACAAGGTCATTACTCTAGAGGCTGAATAACTAAGAGTTGCAAAAATTGCAATTGACAATAGTTGCCTACCTATTTAATATGGGATGATTTGTTGTGCTACCACAAAATCATCTACAAAAAGTTAATAGGGTCTTGGTCCCCAGTGGCCAGTGGCCCAGTCCAAGATTGTCTTCAGCTTATCGGGTTGCTTTGTAATAGCGTAACCCAGACCAATCGAAGTCCGTAGACCCATTTCTCCACACGTAGGGTCGGTTTCGTACGGGTGGGGGGGATTTTTTTTTCAACCCAAATCAAACCAAATAACCCTTCAACCTGAAATGAATCGAACAATTTTAATCTGGTTTGGTTTACTTCGAACTGGTATTTAAATATTTAATATTTAATATATTATTTATGTATTTAAAATATTAATTTATAGTTAAAATATTTAAAAATATAAATTTTATGATAAAATATACTAATGAAACACCATTTATTGATATAAAACTTGTTTTTAAAATTGTTTCAGATTAATGCAGTTAGCAGTTTAGTTCCATTTTAAGTATTTATGAAACCGAACCCAACCATTAGGTGGTCCAAGTCCAACCTAAACTGAACTAAACCGAATCAAGGTTCTATTCATCTGGTTGAACGGAACACTAAACAACCCTAGAGGCGAGAAAGTTCAGGGAACCAAAGATAAGAGCTTCTCTATCTCCTTAATGGGATCGTTTAAAAAATATGTCATCAGATATCATGGGCTAATTAACGTGTTGAGTCTTTTTGCTTATAATCTCTTTATATTTGTATTCTCTTATTCTTTTCTTACTATACAGTCACCTCTCTCTGTCACTCTCTCTCTCTCTCTCTCCTATATTTATATTTCATATATCTTATGGACTCTCACCTTATGTTACATGATATTATATATTTTACGAGACATTAGCTCCTTACGGTATATGATAATTAATAATCATACAAGTTAAGAGCTTATACTATCCCAACTAAACACCCGATTAGCTTGATGTCTGAACGCTCAATGATGGTTAGTGAAACAACTTGGCACCTTATCTCAGGCCTTTCAACGTGTCTTCCGCTGCCTGATTTCTCCAAATTGGACGTCCAGTTTGGTCGACGATCAGGCCCATCGATGGCTTTGCCATATTCGACATCTCATAAAGACCAATATGTCCGGTGCCATCAAATGCTGCCTCTTCTACCAAAAAAAAGACCTTTCACCTTTCAAGCAGCAGATACAGGAGTCACCGGAGAACAATAGCAACTACCCAACTGTGATTGTTAATGACATCCCCACTAGGATTTTATCATGATATCATGTCTTTGCATAATGAGAGTTATACAAATTCGTCGAAAATTAGTGAGAGAAGGAATTAGGATAAAAGATCATATCTTAATTTTTAATGAATGTCTGCAATGTTATATTAATAAAATTATATCTCAGTTGTAAAATACTATAATAAAACACCAATAGTATGCCATACTAGATGCCAAGTAGCTTAATGGCTCACGCTTCTTAGACCAATTTAGAACTAAGAGAATTATTATCATGGTTGACCAATCTCATTATCATGATGTCTTAATGATTTAATCATCATTATATTTGATCAATGACTTCATTATGATATTCACATCTAATAAGAGATTGTAATGAAGAATTTGTCTAATTATTTGAATGAGATATTTCTAGAAATGTTGAATCATATCATATATGATTGGTTTGTAAGGTGTACATTTCTATCAAGAGAAAGATAAGATCTTATCTCATAGACAAGATGCATTGTTTACCTTATAATAAATGTTAACCTCTATGAGATAAAAATTATAGAGGCAACATGGATAGATAGATACGAGATCTAGCATGGCTCATAGTGATGAGCTAATTAAGAGCATGTTAGAACAACAATACATCTTAATTACATCTTGTTGGTGAGACCAATAGAAAGAAGTAAAATCATTAGATAGAAATAGAATTAGATAGTTAAAATTCAAAGAAGGTAGTCAAGATAATAAAGCTCAGATGAGCCATAGGCATTCGTCCACTATCATGACAATGATAAGTGGAAGAGAAAGTGCAAAGTGTATTGCACATAATGCAAATGTAGAGCTTAAGAAGTTTCATGCATCTAAGTCATTGATATTTACTTGTTTTGAATATACATTTTATAGTATTAAATACTGTATGTATACATCATAGTATTAGATACTATGAATGCATCTAATGGTATGAGATACTAGATATGTAGCTTATATCTACAAAAAGTTGTAGATGATGACAAGTAAATGAAAGCTTAATAAAGAAGATGTGAACTTACATAAGAAATGGTTCAAAAGTAGCATCATTGTTAGTGGAAGATACAATTCTTTAATAGTCTAATTGAGATGTCCTGATAATTAAAAATGTTGTCATATCCTTCTACAAGAACATTATCTATATTTCCTATTTGAATAAATGTTGATTTATTCTGAGTTATGGAAATGATAGATGTTCTAAAACATTGAATGTCAAAGTATTTGCCAGTGGGAGGTTAATAAATTATTTAACCATATTAGATATGATAGCTCTCATATTATGTGTGAAAAATCCTCTTAAGAGGAAATGAGTTGATTTAGATCAATCTTTTCTTTAGCTTTATATAGAAATGCAAAATGGGTTAATGAGTTGTTAGAACTCATACATCTAGGTGTATGTTAACCCATATCTATTATGGTGAAAATATTTTTACTTCATTATTTCAAAAATGATGCCTCAAGGAATGGATGCATGTACTTTATAAAGTATAAATGCGAGACTTTTGAGAAAATATTTGAGATAAAGAATGAAGTAGACATACTAATGATGAAAAGAGTATTAGAACTCTTTAATAAGATCAAAGAGGGAAATACACTAGTATGTAATTCACACATAATTAAAAGATAATAGAATCTAATTTTAAAGGACACCTCTTTACATATTTTAGCCTAATTGAGTAGTTAAAATAAAAAGTTATATTATGTAGGACATAATATGAACAATGACAACCTTTGCAAAATTCTTCTTTGTCTATTTAAGGTTAAGTACTCAATATAACCACTTGATCTTAATTGGTACCTTGTAAGTCTGTTCCAATTATTTCGTATAAGATAGGGAAAGAGTTAAAGTTTGACCTTAAGCAAGTTAAAGTTTTGGAATGTTTGACTTGGCGAAGTAGTATAACCCTAACTAATTGGAATATAATACTATAAAATATTGGTTTGTGGGATATCCTAAGAAAATTTATTGATATTAAATATACCACTCTTAAGTACAAGGATACTTATTGCTCAGCTCACTATATTTTTAGAGGAAGAGATTCTTCTTAAGAAAGATAGTGGGAACAAGGTATATATGAAAGATGTTTTAGTCCCACAACCCAAGAACACTTCTATTAAGGTACTAGTTAGTAATTACACATGGGCAATTTATAGGTTTTTACTTGTGTCCATACAACCTAAGAGATATATGGAACATATCTCTGATGGAAGAAATAAGACATAAGATATATAAGAAAATGATTCTATATCTTTATGGAAGCAATATGAGATATTGATTCTAAAATAGAAATATAATAAAATCTGATATAAACTCTATCTATTCTAAACAAGTTTAGATCTTGATAGATCCAACTGAGAATATAGTATCCATAAGACATATATGGATCAATAAAGAATAGATTGGAGTAGATTGGAAGGTAGAGACCTTCAAGATGAGAATGATTGAAAAGGATATCATCTAAGTCAAATGGTTGACTATGATGAGAACTTTTATCTATTTCATGGATTAATCCATTAAAATTTTGATTGTTACACACTATGACTATAAGATATGTTAATTTGATGTTAAGATTGTTTTTCTAAGGTATTTTGAGAAACTAGTGTATATGATACAACCTCAGGGAAACAAGTCCCAATAACTTCCAAATAGAGTGTGTATAAGGTCTATTTATAGACTAAAGTAAAACTTTCCATAGTTGGTGTATAAGGTTTAATGAGATTAAATCTTATGACTTCGTTAAAAACAAAGAGGAGCCTTGTGTATTCAAGTGAATAAGTGGGAGTACTATTACTTTCTTGACATGTTATGTAAATGACATATTACTCATTAAGAATGAAGTAGGTATGTTATCATAAGTGAGCCTAACTATCAAACTAATCCTCCAAACATAATCTAGGCTTTGAGATCTATAGAGATAGATTTAAAAGGTTACTTGACTTTACCCAATTAATGTACATAGTCACCATAGTCAAAGAGTTTGACATGGTAAACTCCAAGATAGCCTTCTTACCTATATAGTATGGAGTTGATCTCTTTAAAGAGATGTATTTATAGACTTCTTAAGAGATAAAGAGAATACATGAGTAGAAATCTTATGCTTTTGTCATAAGGTCTATCATGTATGCGATGTTACGTACATGATGTGATTAATGCTCTAAGTGTTATGAGCATTCATCAGGTTGATTCATATGAGTCACTAGATAGTTTAGAGATGTATCATTTAGTACTTGAGAAGTAATAAGGATGTATCTCTATATAATGGAGGATAAGACTTGAAGTCTTTTAATTTTATGAACACAAGCATTTAGTCAAATATGTCTAATAATAAGTCAAAATTATGGTGGTGTAGTGAGCTGAAAAAATTTCATGTAACAGAACATTGCTAATTCTACAACTGATCTAAAGTAGATTACATATTAGTTGTACACTACTTGAGAAGTAGCTTAGATGAAGATGTTCATCTAATATATGAGATTGTCACAATTTTTTCTGAAAGTGTACCAAAATAATGGGGTAGAGCTGATGTCTCATCAGAAGTTTAAAACATCTATGGCAATACCATATAATCAAAAAAAATAAAGATTATAGAGATATAATTAAAGATAGAGTATTTACCGCTAATAATATTACAGATCCACTAACTAAAGTAGTTACTTAAAGAGTGTTTGAGCTTCACCTTGAACTGATAAAGATCAGCCAGATGGGTGATTAGCTTTAGTGCAGCTGAAAAATTGATAGAAATGTATGCCTTACAAGTCAATCATATATGATATGATTCGACATTTCTAGAAATATCTTATATAATTAACTAAGAAAATCTTCACTGCTAGTTCTTATTCGATGCGAATATTGTAATGAAGTGCTTGATCGCATAAAATGATGATTAAATTATCATGAGATCATGAAAATGAGATAGATCATTTAGAGGTATGTGAACTAAATGTTTCTAGTCATAGAATCCTTGAGACGGGACATCAAGGATCCGGATAGACAAGTGTATGTGATGTCTTCTAATGTGATGAGGATGACCGATCTCATTGGTCATTAGTGTAGAGACACTGAGATACACATACAGGTGCTCATTTATCGAATGAGTTTACTGAATTGGCCGAATTAGAAATCCTAAATGGTATCTTACCTAACTATCGATCAGGATTTTCTATCATCACGGTTGTATGATTGGACTTTTGACCTAAGTCGTCAAAGATACCTTGTTGGGTGGAACTTGTGCTTTGACCATTGACTTATGCATCACCATTTAGATAGTCTAGTATAGCGATAATTGGTTACAAGAAAAATCTGATGAAGGCAATTGAGCAAACAACAAGGGATTGTCCACTCTCGGTAAGTGAGAGTGAATGTCCTATAAGATAGTACTCTAAATCCCTAGCCAGGGTAGATAGGATGATTGAAAAAAGAGTTTTCCAATTGATTCAATTTCAAGTACATGATCCTATAGAGTCGATATACTAAGGAGTTGACAGTCGATGTCGTACTCCTTTCTGACTGGGACATTAAATAGACGAAAATTTATATCTATGTGGTAATTGATGATGGAAAGTTTCAATGGATATAAGATTATTTTCATATCTATTTGTGATTATAGAATGTAACTCGTACCCTTCATGATCAGTATGCCAATTAATATGTTATCAGATAACGAATTTAATTTAATCAAATATTATTGTTCTATTTTAATTAGGCCTCATTCAAATAGGCTATTGGGCTTAGTGGGTCACACATATAATGATTTATTTATAAGTATAGGGGTAAGGGCGTAATTTATAGAGATTTTGGGTTTTTATGAAAAATTTTAAAATTCTTTATAAATAATAATAGTTTTAGTCAAACCCTATCAAGTCAAGGGTTAAAACCACATCTTTAGCCTCCTTCCTACCTATTTCTCTCTCTATAAGGCATCTATGGGCAATGGAGCTCTGTTCGAGAACAATTCTCGTGGCCGGTGCAAAGAGAGAATCTGTTATAGATGAAGTTCATGTGAATACTACTAGTGATCGGACACTTAAATGGTTTTTAGAGCTTTAGAAGCTCATCTCCTTATTCTCCTTAGGATTAGATGAATCCCTATCAGGTATATTCAAACCGTTTTGATCACTTTTCAATTGTCATCATTCGATTCCGATTGAGACAAGTTCTAAATGAACCTATAGGAATCATTGCTTCCACTGCACCAAATTTTGTAGGACGGTTCCTTACACATTTAAACAAGAACAACATACTTCAAAGATGATCAACAAAGCCTTCAAATATGATCAAAAAACCCTAGTTTAACACATTCTACACTAAACATATATACACCAAACTAAATGTATTCTCTAGAAACTAAATTAGTATATCAACACTTATAATAAAACTAAATAAACTAGAGATCCATTCATACCAAACTTAGAAGCTTCTAGATGCTTTGGAATAAAAAATGCCCCTCTAGAGCCTTCTCAAAGTGGCTGTGATAGTAAAGAATGATGGTGTCAATGAGGACTGGTAGCGACAGTAGTTGTAGAGGAGGAGGCTCTAGCAGCAGCGATGTCTACACGAGAGAGAGAGAGAGAAAGCAAAAAAGAGAAAGGATGGGGAGGGAAAGGGGCCACGACATTTTAAAATGCGAACACCATTGGCGACAACTTCTTATGCATTAAAGTTCAATAGCGATGTCTCTAACCTTCACTAGTGTCATTTGACTATTCAACAGTCAAGCTCTGATCACTAGTGATGCCTAACTTTCCTCTGAAAGTTTGTTTGGGGTTTTTTTTATCTTAGTTGGTGATAGCTTCAGCCATCGCGGATATAATATATGGCAATAATATCTTTAAGCCATCACTAGTGTTGTACAATTGTGATGGCTACCTTTAAGTCGTCACTAATAAAGTTATTAAAGACAGTTTTTTTAAAGCTATCACCATTAACTCGTTGCCATTACCATAGTAGAGATAGATTATTAAGAATGTCAGGTAACAAGTTTTCAAATATGAAATAGATTGAAGTTAAGCATAATTACTTGGTAACGGTAGCTGGTTTTGTCGTTGTAAGTGTTTTCACCAACAATAGTTAGTCATGTATTGAGATAGTCTAACCCTAAATACCATGGTCCATATATAACTTTGAGCCAGCATTGAAGCATTTGCAAGCGGAGTTTATTTATTTCACTAGATTTATGAAAAGAATGTAAAGAAAGTTACTTTGAAGTATCCATTCTTCCCCCTTCCCTTAAATGAAGTGAAAGGCACGCTACATGTCAGTGGAAGGACAAGAAAAAACTCTAATTTTGATTATAGAAAATTAGATTACCTTTAAGGAGGATTTTGAGATAAGATTTACCAAAGGCATGAACTATGTCATAAGTAGTCTATAAGATCATGTTTGGCAACAAAATTTTTTGGGGATAATCTAGTTTATTCCTTAAATTTTGGAGAAAAACCAAGTTTTATTCCCACCTTAATCATGTACCAAACAACCCCTAAGTTAACAGGATACTTTATTTCAAAATAATTTTTAAATACTTGTGTAATAGTATATATTAAAATAACCTTTATTTAAGATGGTTAAATACTTACAATTAATCTTTAACTTTTGGTAATATATAAGATAACAGAAAGGATGAGAACAATTTATAACATAAAAATAAGATACAGCAGAAAAAAGAAAAGATAAGTTCACCATTTTCTCTTTTTTTATAAAAGTAAAAGTGTTAATTAACTATCAAGGTAGAGAATCATTACATAGATAGGGCCAAACGGCAACAAGAAAATCCAAGGCCAAGTCCTCAACAGGTAGATTCTCCAAGGGCTGCCTACTTACAATTTCTAGAAGTGTAGGAAACCCCTTTAACAGCAGAGTTTGAGAAGAAATGATGTCCTGATGGGCATGCCATAGCAATGGTCCGTGCCTGAGAATTGCATCGACAACCATCTTGGCATCGCTCTCAATGATCACATGGATGTTGTTCTAAGCTACCCAATCACACGCTACTCTGATTGCTTTTGCTTCCAACATTTGAGGATTCGTAGCATGATGTCTCCAGGTCTTCCAATTTGACAATTCACCCTACAATCTCTAACTAACATATTGGTCATTCCACCATTCTCATTTGTGGTGCAATCGATTGTGATCTTGATTATAGTGTGGTCTAGGGTTTTCCTCTTTGAGGGATCGTTTTCCCGTAGGTCTGGAGATAGCTTATGCTGAACATAGCTTCTTGTTGAGCCTGAGAGAGGAATTGCAAGGGATTTTTAGTTCGCCAAGTGAAACTAGTGATGCATCTGGCCTTCCAGAGATGCCAAAGTATCTAGATTGCAAGAAGTCCTATGAATCTTACATTGTCATATGGTGTTTGGAGCTAGATAATCCAAGTTTTGATGAGCTGGTTGATCAGTTGTTCTTTCCAATTCTTCGCGTTTCCCACCTGCAAGGCACACCGGGTGGCTCTACTCTAGGGGCAATCAAAGAATAGATGGTGCAAAGATTTTGAAGAGACAGAGCAGATTCTACAAGTATCTTCGAAGTACGTGCATCTTTTTGAGATGAGGGTATTAATAGGCAATTTGTAAGATAAAACTTTTCAGACAAAAGTTTGCACGTTGTGTGAGCATAACTTACTTATCATGGGGTGCCAAAGAATTTCTCAAATACTTCCATTAGAGGGACCTGAAGGTCTTCTATTGTCATAAAGGAATTTATAAGGAGCCTTGGTAGATAGCTTTTTGTCTAGGGTCATAGGCCACACCAAGGCTTCAAGTGTGGAAAGATGGGAGTGCTTAGAATCTTTTGGCTGGTGGCTTCATCAAATAGGTTCCAGATGAGATTATATTCCAGCCATCATCTGAGAATAGGCCGTTGACTTGGAGACGGGTCTTCTAGCTTCTCCTTGTTGTGCTAGGAGGACCTCTCTTGTCTAGAATCCAATTAGAGTAGCAAATAGAAATCTGGCTACCATCTTTTATTCTTCACAAAGCTCCTTGCAAAATGGAATGTCTAGCTTGGATCATGTTCTTCCATAGTTGGGAGGAGGGAGGATAATTTTTTGTCTTCCAAAAACTCTTCCCGTGTAGGTCTTCAGCAAAAAGCACTTATCAAAGAGCTTATCTCCACCATGTATAAAATTTCAGGTTAATTAACTTCATTATTAGAACTAGGTTTAAGGTTTCCAAATACCTAATTCCCAAACCTCCAGTTGATTCTGGCTGCTTTATAGAAGACCACATGGAGAAGTGTATCCTTTTCTTGTCAAGAGGATGATGTGCCCACCGAAAATTGTTTTGATTGGCTTTCATTCTGTTTAGTACTCCCTTGGGAAATTTCTTGAGAGACATCAAATGAATGGGTAGTTGACTAAGAGTGGATTTTATAAGGGTAGTTCTACCCACAATGGAGAGTAAGTAAGTTCTCTAGGCTACCACTTGCTATGACAAGCGTTGATAATTTTCTCAAATTGGCTTGATAGGTTGCCCCTCTGGTCCATTAGAATTCTCAAGTATAAATCATCTTGGGAGCCTTGAGCCATGCCCAAGAGGCTGCAGCAGTCATTCCTAGTGTGTAGGGGGACATTCCTACTAAGATGGCGGATTTCGATCAGTTTATAGCCTACCTAAAAATATGTTCATATGTATGAAGGATGTTGTTCATATTTTCTAATTCCCCCCTATCAACTCTACCACGTATGATCATGTCATCAGTAAACATGAGATGTGTAATCTTGGGGCCTTGTCGACTGAGGACTACCCCTAAAAGTTCACCTTGAAGCACAACTTTATTAACCAAGCTAAAGAGGGCCTCGGCACAAAGAATGTAGATATAGGAGGATAGTGGGCACCCCCGATGGATACCCCTAGAGGGTCTAAAGTAACTTGTATGTTGGCCATTAATATTGATGGAAAAAGATACTAACTGTGTGCAATACATGATAATATCAATCAGGTCCTTTGAGAAACCAAACTTGTAGAGCATCTCCTTGATGAAATTCCACTTGATTCTATCATAGGCTTTTCTAATATCGAGTTTGATCAAGAAGTAGCCCTGTTTGCCCCTTCTAGCATTGAAAGAGCGAAGGATTTCTTGCACAAGAACAATGTTATCACTAGTTACTCTTCCTGGAACAAAAGCAACCTGGTTGGGGATAATGAGCTCATATAGAAAAGGTTTGAGCCTTTGAGCAATGATTTTAGTTAATATTTTCATGATGACGTTGCACAAACGAATGAATCTAAAATGCTCGGGGTTTGTGGGGTGTTATTTTGGATCAAGGAAATAATGGTATGGTTCAAACCATGGGAAATGGTCTTAGTAGAGAACATGGAGCAAATGAAAGAGTGGATGTCATGTTGGATATGGGGTCACAACCTTTGGAAAAAGACTGGGGTAGACCATCATGCCTTGGGGATTTCTCTGGTCTCATAGAGAAAACAACCAGTTTAGCTTCTTCAAGGGAGGGAATAACTGCTAGGGATGATGCCACTTTTGGGGGAATGGCTGGTAGGAGTAACTTGTGTAAGGGATTTGAGTGTCCCTCAAGGTCTACATCTGAAAACAGATCCTTGAAGTAAGAGCAGAAAGTGTCTTGAATGTCAATGGGTTTAGTGGACCAAGTTCCCTGTTGATTTGTCACCCCATGGATTTGGTTCCATCTCCTCCTGGACACACTTTAGCATGAAAGAATTTAGTACATCTGTTCCCATAGTTTTGCCAGTGGAGCTTGGATCTTTGTCTCCATAAGATTTCTTCCATATTCTTTAAGTTCATTAATTCATCTTCAAACTTTGTAACCTGATCTAGGTGGTTCTAATTAGTCGGGGCATTCGGGAAGTTCTTGAGTTGAGACCGAATATCTTTAATTTAGCCGAGGCTTCTTCCACTTTTTCATACACCAATGTAGTTACCTAATCTTGGCATCGTAGTCAACTTGCAGACCGGGGCTCGTCTCCCAAGATGGAATGATACTCTGAGAAAAATTTGGAAAAACAAACCAAGTTGCCTCCACTTTGATGATTGACCTTCTTTGTCCCACAAGGGGGTTTGTGTTAATAAATCTAGGACAATGGTCACTAGCATACATGGGGAGTGTATACAAAGTACATTGGCGGAATAAGTTGAACCATTTTGTGTTTGCCATGCCCCTATCCAATTTTTCTAGCATATGAAACTTGAAAATCCTTCAATTTTTCCAAGTATAAGCTGACCCCAAGCTCTTAATATCCATGAGCCCATTTGAATGTATGAACATATTGAAATGGGCCTAAAAGGTTATGTTTGGCTCAAGGCCACCCCACTTTTCAAAGACCTTTGGACTTCACACAATTCTAGTCACCAATCAAACATGTCAGGAGGTTTTCTTTGATCATAAGATTATACATGTTTTCCCACATCTTCATTCTATCAATATTTCTAGTTTGAGCATAAACCATGATAAGCAGCCACTTTGAGCAAGTTATAGGACAAGTAATAATACTGCCTAGCAAACTGCTACAGGAATATATAACTTTTATGTTCAAGTTCTCTACCCACTGTTACCATAGCCCCCCTGCTCAACCATCAGGATCCATAATATAAAAATTCTCAATGCCTTTAATTCTAAAGAAATCATGGCTTGATTGAAGACGACACTTAGTTTCACAAACGAAAAATACATCTGGATTTATAGAATGAGATAACCTATCAAGGTGTTAAATTGTCAGTTCCTCATTCCCACCTAGACAATTCCAAGCTATAATCTTCATTTGGGTTCTTGTAGGTTTTTTGGGGAGGCTACCACAACCCTAGAAGGTGAGTTACTTGGGCCAGAGAGGTTCTAAGAAGATGCTCCTTGTGAGTTTCCAACCTCTAGCAGTTCTTCCATGTGATAGAAATATATGTCCTACAAGTCAATCATATATGATATGATTCACCATTTTTAGATATATATTATTCAATTAATTAGGCAAATCTTTATTACAAGCTCTCATTAGATGCGAGTATCATAATGAAGTCCTTGATCAAATGCAATGATGATTAAATCATGATGAGATCATGATAATGAGATTGATCATCTAGAGATATTTGATCTAAATATTCATAATCATAGGATACTTGAGACGAGACACTAAGGATCCGGATAGACTAGTGTATGTGATATCTTCTCATGTGATAAGGATGATGGATCTCATTGGTCATTAGTGTGGAGACACTGAGATACATATACAGATGCTCATTAGTTGAATGAGTTCACTGAACTAACCAAATTAGAAACCCTGAATGGTATCTTACTAAGATGTCAATTAGGGTTTTCTATCATCACGGTTGCATGGTTAGACCTTTGACCTGAGTCTCCAAAGATGTCTTGTTGGGTGGAACTTGTGCTTTGACCATTGACTTATGGATCACCATTTAGATGGTCCAGTATAGTAATGGATTAGATACAAGGAAAACCCGATGGAAGCAATTGAGCAGACAACAAGGGATCATCCACTCTCAGTAAGTAAGAGTGAATGTCCTATGGGATAGTACTCTAAATCCCTGGCCAAGGTAGGAAGATTGAAAAAGGAGTTTTCCATATGACCCAATTCTAAGTACAAGATCCTATAGAGTTAGTACACTAAGGAGTTGACAGTCAATGCCGTACTCTGTCGACTCTGAAAATTCGACGGGGTCCTCTCCTTTTCAGGGAAGTCCGTGAACCCAGATCGTCACCTCAAGAGGGGATGAGAAAAGAAAGGAATAAAGCTCGGAAAGCAACTCTCACCTCGGTCCCACACTCACATTGATCCCCGAACTTTCATCCCTTGGCGTCGCTCGATCACCAAAGAGACGGTTCGGGTCATGTGGGAGGAGGGTGAGAAGAAATAAACGTGGTCGCCAGGAACCGTGGGTTCCAATTTATAGAATTAAAATGAAAGATGACCGTGTGTACCTTAGCGTGAAGAATGTGAGTTAAAGCTTCTCCTTCTTCGGCCGGCCGATGAAGAAGAGTCCTCAACGCGGTGAGTGCTTGATATTCTGTGCAACTAGACAAATAAACAAGTGAAATAGACAATTATAACTAGACAAAGTGGAGTATATGTAAAGAGAATGACATAAAACACACAATTGACTAGAAACTGACCGGATTCGGGTTATCTCTAACCCCCCTTTTTTTTATTTTCGGATTAACAGAGTAAAAGTAATGCAAAAAAAATGTAAAAAAATGATAGGAGGATGGAGAATCACTAAAAAAAGAGATAGGAAAAATAACAGAAAGATTCTGAGTTGAATAGAGAAAGATATGGCCAAATTTGTGTTGTCGAAAAAGCCGAGTAGCAGTCCAGGATCTGCCAGGCGCGACTTTGCTTCTGCACTTGTCACGATCAGCCCCGACCTCGGAATCAAGTGCCGTTGATTTTAAACTCAAGAAGACTTGGAGATGAATAACTTTGATGAAGAGAGCTCTGGCAGAAGACGTTCACACAAAGCTGTAGAGGCCGAACAAGAGAGAGTTGGCAGATCACCTGTAGAACAGCCTTCCTCTCTCTTGAACCGACTTTTCTCTCTCTAAAAACTCGAAATTCTCTCTCTAAAAATCACAAAATCGATCCAGGAGGGTGCTAGGACGTCTTGAGATGCCTGGGGAGTCGTTCTCCTCTCCTTGGAATGACCGGAATCAGAGTCCTTTTATAGGAGAACAGGTGATCCGATCGAAGCTAAAAAATAGGGATAAATGCGCCCTGGCCCTGGGCGCATGCGCCCTGGTGCCAGGCGCATGCGCCCCACTGAGGGGCGCATGTGCCCCCTAGGGAGGGCGCATCTTATCATCTCTGAAAAATCGATCTTATCCGGTCCGTCGGTTGAGCGGTAGAGTCCGGGTGAAAAACTGGTTCCCACGTGTCTCAAAGGTGGGGCGCATGTGCCCTCAAGTGAGGGCACAAGGCCACGTGCCTCACTGGTAGGGCGCATGGTCATGTGCCCTGGGTCCCGGGCGCATGTGCCCTGGAACCCGGGCGCATGGGACTGGTTTCGCGCGTCCTTCTTCCGGAAGCCATTGCGAACACTCCCGAACTCGGAATTCGACGCCGTTTGTTGCGTTGGAAAGATAACAGGCCGAAGAAGCTCTCTATAGCATCGGATCAGCCACCACATCCTCCAAAACTTCATAATTTTATCCGGAAGTTAGGGCAGTGAACAGAAGGTCCGATATAGGTCAAAATGACTTCGACGGCAAACCGGAAAGGCACGGAATGCAACAAAACTTGTCCGGAGTGTGAATATGACCATAACCTTCAATGCATGATCATTAGGCATTGGTCATTCATCCAATTTCCGTGTTTACACGACTTACGTGTGGCTTTCGCTCGGAAATTACGGCTTTCTGCGGAAAACGTCGGAAAACATCCGATTTCGTTCGGCGAAGCTCCAAATCAACTTAAAAGGACCCGGCATCATCATATGATCAATCATGCGTGTTACCCTATAAAACATGAGTTTTATGCTCTGAATTAGGCAAATTTGGCGTGTCTACAGCTTGCCTCGCCTTGATGTCGGCTTTGTAAGGGAGTGGCATGTAATGAAGCGGAGTGATTCGGAGTGAACTGTAATGGAATGCAAGTGAACATAGATGAATGTAGCGGAATGGAATGGTGATGGACTGAAAAGGTGGCATCAAGGTGTAGATATAGACACGCTTATCTACCCGATCCAGCAATATGAATCTCGCTGAGTATTCTAGATTGCTTTCATGTTCTATCAAAATCTCATATAATTGACTGGTAAAAGACATGCCCTTGGCACGAGAGATGAAAAAGTAAGTGATAAAGGATAAAAGGATGTAGCCAACCCTCAGCGTGGTGAGGAGTCCTCGAATTCGTAGGTTCATCATCAGCCAGCAACCCGAACTTTGCGGTGTTCTTGTACTGTGATGGGCTAAAGTTTTGTAAAAGAGAAGTTGATCTTGAAATGAAAAGAACACCAATCCATCATATTTGGAATCTCAAGTTCATTCAAGTTTCACCAAAATACTTAGTTTAATTCTGAGTGGAAGAACCTCAAGTTCTTAAAGGGTTCGTTTAAGCATAGCAAAATTGCTCGGGTATCGTGAAAACCATGAATCACGCTCTAGCAGAAAATCAAGTATTCGGAAAACGACAAGACAGATTTAAGCCATAGTGAGTTTGAAAGATAATGGTGGGACTAACATAGAATGATGGTAAAGAAGAATAAATGGCATGACAATTGCCATGACACGGTGGGATAAAAGACACGGTGGGATAAAAGAAAGGAAAGAATAAAACATGGTGGAACAAAAAGAAAGGAATAAAACATAAAGGGATAAAAGAAATAATAAAACATTATGAAATAAAAGAAAGAGAAAACATAATGAAATAGAATTGGTAACGATGAAGAAAGAAAAGGAGATGGTCATGTGAACACATAGAAAATCATGTAGAAAATAGTTGAAGATATAGATTGTCTATTGGAGGTCAAGACACCCGATTAGGAACCATCGTCCCTCCAATGTTCAATTTTGGCTTATCCGTGAGTGTGAAGAAATGACCAAGCCGTCGTAGATTTTGTTAAAGGGGACCTCGGGCCCAGTCATCTTCACTCTCAAGGTCTTCAACATTAATGCATATAATATGTATAAAGTGGACCTAGCATAGCTAAGTGACAGATAGTAGAAGTGATGTGAAGTAAAAAAAATGAAGTGATGGTGGTGATGTGATGTGAGATTGATGAGAAGCTGAGGATGAAATCTTCAGGTAAGCTGCATCGACCGCCTGGTTCATCAGCATCTCTGGTCCATCCTTGTCTTGCCTTCTGACGGAATACAACACCATAAGAATGTTCAGCTGGGTGGTGCTTCCTTTTCGCTGCAAGGTTGGCATGACGTTCCTTGGGAAACACTGATCTCGCCAATTCACCTGTTAGGACTAAAAAGGTTGCCTGCACATTTCTAGTTAGTACCCAATGCATTTAATTGTCATATGAAGCGCATGTTCATGAAATGATCAATTGAAGGTTTTACTATTTGAACCATCATTTGGATGTCAAAACAAAGTTTCTGATGATTGTTCCTTTAGCAAAAATGTCATTTTTAACATTATAGACAATTTATGAATTTTTGAGATTTTTCTGATTTTTTTGAATTTTTTGTCCATGTGCCCCCGATCGGGGGCACCTGGCCATGCGCCCAGGGGGTGGGGCACCTGGCCATGTGCCCCCAGATGAGGGCACATGCGCCCTATGGCCATTTTTTTTTTTTTGAAAAAAAATGTACTTGATCGCCCTTCTCCTTTTGCTTCTTCAGCTCCTGAAAATACTTAATGAAAATGATTAAAACTTCATTATGACTCATCCCTTTGCCTGTATATCGTATGCCTTGATTTTAAGTCAAAGGGAGGAGCCTTCTTAACAAGGTGGAATAAAACAAATGACTTAAATGAATTGGTGGTAAGGGTTGAGAGAACTTACCTGCCGTGGTGTGAATCCTCTCCTCTCCTATATTGAAATGCCTGAAACACTTGACAGAAGGAGATTAGATCTTCACCATGACTCATCCCTTTGCCTATTATGGTCAACTTTGACTTAGGTCAAAGGGAAGAGCCTTCTTAACAAGGTAATGGATATGCAATGCAGAAATGAAAATATGCACGACAATCAAATAAGCATGGATGCAACTAAGGCAATGATCATGACTAAGCAATTTTTTTTTTTTTGGATTTTCTTGAAAACAATCATTTTTTTTGGATTTTCAAAAGTATTCAAGTTTTTTTGGATTTTTGAAATATGTTTTTTTTTATTTTTGAAATATTCATTTTTTTAGGTTTTTGAAATATTCAATTTTTTTGGTTTTTGAAATATGCATTTTTTTGGATTTTTGAAATATGCATTTTTTGTGGGTTTTTGAAATATGCAATTTTTTTTGGGTTTTTGAAATATGCAATTTTTTTTGGGTTTTTGAAATATGCAATTTTTTTTGGGTTTTTGAAATATGCAATTTTTTGTGGAGAAAATGCTGGTATTTGAGATAATTCATCGGTCTTTAAGGTTTGTCAAGACTCAAGTGGTAGATGCCACGTGCAAGAAATAAAGTTCCCTACCTAGAATCCTTCTAACCTTCTTCCTTTGATCGGCTCGGGTTCCACCTGGATTTGGTCGGTTTACCCTACCCCAGGGGGTTTAAGGAGGAAGAGTATAGAGGAAGTCCTTGATAGGGTTTGAAGATGTTGAGAGGGATTTCTCTACTCTCACTCAAATTACCCATTGGGATTCGGCCTCTTTGGGTTTTTCTTTCTTTTTTTTTTGCTCTTTTCTGTATGGCACATATTTGGACAGGTTTTTGACCCGTGGGGACATTGCCCATCTTTTAGTGCCTTTTGCCTTGACTATCATTCTGGGTACTCATTCAGACAGGTTGATCATTTTTTTCTCTAACCTGAGGGGTTCATTGCCCATCTTTTGGCACCCTTTTGTACCCTCTGAGACGGCCTCCTACTAGGGTGGCGAGTGTTTTCGATACTACCCCTCTCTAATCTTCTCTCCCTATCTTGGACCGAGTAGAAAAGAATAGGGTAAGGGTACTCCTTCCATTTCTAGATTTCTGCCTTGCCTTTCGCAAGCGTCGGGTTGTCTGGATTCTAGGATCGGGAAGTGTTGTGTGTGTAGGATGGTACCTACCCTTGACTTCTCACGAACAACCTAGGATCGATGACATGAGATTATACCAGTGGTTTCTCCATTTTTACGGAAAGTACTTTTTGAGGTAAACTCCATTCCAAGGATGATTTAATTTTTCTCCATCTGCATTAGTCAATTCATATGCATTACCTGGATACTTTTCAGTGATTACAAAAGGCCCTTCCCGCTAGGTTGCAACTTGGAGCGGGGACCCCCGGCTTAACGAATATGCGTTTGACTACCATCTCACCGATTTCGAATTTTCTCTCGACCACCCTCTTTTCGATAAAACCTTTTGAGTCTATTACGATAAGTCCGGCATGCTCGGCGGCGGCTAGCCTTCTTTCATCCAAGAGTTCAAGCCGTGCAAGGAGAGATTCTCTTCTCTCATCAACAGAATATCCCTGTCGAGCCGAACTCGGAGAGATGGAAGTAATACTTCGTAAGGGACCACTGCTTCCATCCCATATGCCAAAGCATACGGGGTTTGTCCAGTGGGAGTCCTTACAGAAGTACGATAAGCCCATAGAGCATCTACAAGCTTATCAGGCCAATCGGCAAACTTGCTAGACTTACAAGATTTCTTGATGATTTTGATTAAGGTTTTGTTGGTGGCTTCTGCTTGACCATTGCCTTGAGGATAGTATGGTGATGAATGATGCAATGAAATGTAATACCTATTGCAAAGATCACGCAGATCTTGAGAAAGAAATTGTGGCCCGTTGTCGGTGACAATGTCGCTGGGGATCCCGAACCTTGCCAAGATGTTGCGCTTGATGAAGGAGCAGACTGTTGATGCTTTAATCTCCACGAATGCTTCCGCTTCAGCCCACTTTGTGAAGTACTCCGTTGCCGTCAGAATGAATAATTTTGAGCGCATTTCGGAGTTGAGGTCACTCAAGGGGCCAATGATATCAAAAGCCCACATGGCGAAAGGCCATGGTGCATGAATTGTATGAAGGGAAGATGCGGGAGAGTGAATCTTGTCGGCATGGAGTTGACATGAATGACAATGCCGGACAAAGATGGAGCAGTCTTCTTCTAGAGTTGGCCAATAATACCCTTGTCGGATGATTTTCTTAGCAAGGGCTTGGGCATTCACATGACCACCACAAACTCCAGAATGTGCTTCTTTCAGCACCAACTCAGCTTCTTCTTCATCAAGACATCTGAGTAAGATTCCACTTAGGCTTCTCTTGTAGAGCACTCCTCCTAGGATTGTATACCTCTGGGATACTCTTCTGATTGCCTTCTTTTCTTTGGTGTTTGATCCAGTGGATATGATCGATCTTGGCAATACCTCGCAATCTCGTCATACCAAGGTCTCTCACCTTCTTCTAATTCTTCGAACTCAATCAAGGAGATTTCTTCCTTATGTTCCAAGTATTCTTTTCTGTTGAATCTTTCCTTAACCTTCAGAAAACGTCCATCCTCAATTGCTGGAATTGTCCTCTTACAGATGTGGATAGTCCGCACTTGCTTGCCTAGTGGGACAGATAGAGATGAAGCTAGTGAAGCTAAGGCATCGGCGAGGATATTCTGAGAGCGGGGGACATGAACAAAGGTGAGTTTGAAGAATAGCTTGATGTAGCAGGTAGTGAGCTCCTGGTAGGGTTTGAGGTTTGGATGGGAAGTTCGGTACTTGGATAGGACCTGGCGTAGGATCAATTGACTATCACCTATCACCCTCAGTTCGGTGGCACCATGGAAATGAGCGGCCTCCAGCCCGGCCAGCAAGGCTTCATACTCAGCTATGTTGTTGGTTGCTGGAAAGTTAAGCTGAAAAGCCTGTGGAATGGTGACACCTTCAGGTGATAGAAGGACAATACCTATCCCTCTACCATGAGAGTTCAGAGCCCCGTCAAAATGTAATGTCCAAAGATTGGAAGATCGGACTGACATTAGTTCGTCATCCGGGAACTCCGACCGAACTGGGTCAAAGACGGGTATGGGATGATGAGCAAGGTGTTCAGCAATAGCATAACCCTTAATTTCCTTCTGTGGGACATAAGTGATATCAAATTGGGATAGGAAACTCTGCCATCGCCCTAACCGATCAGTCAAGATTGTCTTCTCATTTCTGTGCCAATTGTTGCAGATATCTGTTCGGAACTCCTTTACCTCTGACTTTCCTATTTCCTAACCTAACTTGACCTACTGAAGATAAAGCTGGAAAGGAGGTATTTACAGTGGAGGGAGGATCGAGCAAATCGATCAATGATTTAGAAAAGGGGGATCCCTGATTGGGAGTACCCTCTGGTATGAGTAGAGACGTCTCCTCGATGGAAATGTGAATTTCAGAGAAGACGTTTTGGAAATTTCAAGTAAAAAGATAGAATGAGCCTGAGTGACTCGAGGCTTACTAGAAGATGACTGAATTAATAGAGAGAAAAACTTAAGAATAAAGGGGAAAAAGGGGCTCGTGGGCCCGATGGTAACAGAAAGTGGACACATGGGTCCAAAACGGATGAAGAAAGCAAACGGGTACGTGGACCCGATCATAGAAATAAATGGGCATGTGAGCCCATGTTGAGAAAAGCCCTCAGTTTTGAAATTGATGAGGGAAGCAAATGGGCAAGCAGGCCCAGTAAGAGTGGAAGGTTGAAGAGGGCTCATGGGCCCAATGTGGGTAAGTGGGCCCTGAAGCCCATCCAAAAGATCTAGAAACAACGGTACGAGGTTCAAACATGGCATTGTTATATTTGGGCCTCGTGGAATGGTTTTGACTTGGGTGGTATGCTCAACCAGATGATCCAATATTGGTCTGCCCTTGAGTGGTTCCTGGTGCTCTTCCCCACTTGAGAACAGACGAGTCAAAGATAAGCATAAGTCTTCCAAGTCTTCTTCTTCTTCTTCTGGAGCTTTTCTTCTCTTGACAGCTATCACGGAACTTTTGCCATCTTCAGCCATCATCATGGTCTCCCCTTTGATAAAGAAGGTGTGGAGTCCCATGGCATATCCTGGCTGGAAGATCCTCCTTGGAATGGAACTCTCTTCATATCCCAACCCCTGTCTGCGTGGCCTTTTCACAGTTTCAATTGGCTGAGTGATCCCTTGAAGATCCTTGCCTAAACCTCTTCCAGGTTGATAGCCCAATTTCATCATCATCCGCCATCCCAGTGTGTCTGGTAGAGAGGCGGTCATGCATCTGACTTCTGGCAATTCTCCCACTGAGATCTGGGGTTGTATTGACAGACCTAGGGGTGATGTAAAAACATCATTCATCTCATCCCTCATAGGCATGCTAGTCACCTTGACCACCTGTCCTTTAAAGGGAAATTTTATGCATTGGTGGTTTGTTGAAGCCACAGCTCCTATTGCCTCCAAATATGGCCTCCCAAGTATAGCCCGAAAAGTTGGATCTAATTCTAGAACATGAAATTCTATTGTGACCATACATGGTCCAAGTTTGACTTCTAGAGTGACCACCCCACGTGCAGACTTCTTGGAGTTGTCGTAGGCTGTCACCATGGCATAGGATGGCTTGATTTCTTGCTCAGAAATACCGCACAACTGCAAAGTTTCTGGCGGCATAACGTTGATAGAAGCTCCAGTGTCAACCAAACATGATTTTACTTCAATATTACAGATAACCACGGCCACATGCAAAGCATATCTCCTAAACTCTGGATCTGCTAATTCTTCCTGAGAGAAAGTGAGTGTTGGGTGCTCACTTCTAGGGGCTAACACTGTAGTTATCTTTTCAGGTGGGAGATCTTCACTCACCATTACCCTTTGCAAGTACTGTTGTAGAATCTCCTGATGCACCTTTGATCTTTTGATCAACTCAAGTATGGAAATACGGGCTGGTGTCTTATCCAAATGTTTTAACAGATCATACGCCGTGCCTGGCAATGGCTCTTCAACTTGTTCCTCCTCCACGGCTCTTGCGGTTGAGCTCCAGCTTGGGGAAAGAGCCGCTGGAACATCCTCCCACTCCGAAGCACCGGGGCTATTTGGCGGTCGGGTAGAGGTGACGGGTTAACTGGGGTGGGTTCTGGTCGAATAGGTGGTGTAGGTGCAGGTATGATAGGTAATGGGATCGATGGTTCTGGGATGATGGGGTTAGTTGGTAGAGGGGTAAGATTTGGAGGTGGTAATGATGGTGATACTTGTGGCCTAATAAGAAGAGGCCGGAGTGCAGAAGTGGTTGATGAATTTAATGAAGGTGTAGGTTGTGGGATTGGTTGTGGTGTTGGTGGTATGATAGGTTGGGGTTTTGGTGGGGTAGAGCTCGTAGGTCAGGGGTTCGAGTTTGGTGGTGATTGTGGTGGTCGAATGAGCAAGGTCCGGTGTGTAGCAATGGTTGAAGGAGCTGTAGTTAGAGAGGGGGCTGGCCTGATGATGGGCCGGCGAGAAGAAGTGGCGGCAAGTGGTTGGGTTATTGAGCTTTGTGGTGGTTGTGAAGTAGCAGGTGCACAGATTATTTGTCTAGGAGGAGGCCTAGCAGGAGACCTAGCTGGGTTGACAGGCATGGTTGCATTTTGGTTTTCTAGTTGCCAACCTTGAGCACGGCTGGCATCTCCCTGGACAATGGAGTGTACTAGACCAATTCCTGGGTTTGGATGTGCTGGTGCCGGTGCTGGAGCGGGAGCATGTAATGGGAGCGGATTCTGAACAATCCCCAAGACAGGTTGTTGTTGAGATTGAGCCGGTGGACGCTACCTCTGCTGCTGCCTAGCCTTCATTACCTGTATGCATTCCCCCATTTGGACCCAATCAATGCTGCCTTGGTCATTCATATCATGGATGTAATCCTTGAATTGAAAGCACACTTCTACAGTGTGACCAGGGCACCGGTGGTAAGCACAGTATCGGGACATATCTACATTTGTTGGCCAAACCTCTCTTTCCTTGGGCAATTCCAACTGTTTCTCCGCCATGAGTACATTGAAGATGTCGGTCAAGGAGTAAGGGAGTTGCTGGTAGTTCTCTCTCCTAGGACCTCCCCTTCGTAGTGCCTGATTGGGTGGTGGCGGTGCCCTATTGTAGGTAGGTTGACGAGGTTGCTGGGGTTGTGCTACTGGCTGAGGTGGTTGTTGTGGTTGTCATGGTTGTTGTGGCCTAACCTGTTGCTGAGGGGGTAATAGGAAGGGTTACGTGGTGGGTTTCGTGCGATTTTGACGGTTCCCTCCCTGGTTCCCCACAATATTTACAGCTTCATTGTTGACCACTCCTTCGGTTGTAGGCCCAGCTGGTGCAGAGGGGGTTTTTCTAAGGTTTCTATGTTTAGGATCGAAAGGGTTTATCATTGTGGCATCCTTGAAGTGGGCTTGCAAGTATCGGGCACTGTCATAGAGTTCATTCATTGTGGTAGGACGGTGCATGATCAATACATTTCTCAGAGCAGGTGTAGTGTTGCCAATGAGCATCTTCACTTGTTCCCCTTCAGAAATCACATCTGTCAATTTTTCTGCCATTCCTCTCCAGCGATCAGCAAACTTTATGAAGTCCTCTTCGGGCTTCATCTTCTCAGCAATCAAATCCATGATGGAGCATGCTGGCGCCACCCGGTCTCTGTATCTCTGCAAGAATTTGGTCTTGACAATGTCGAAGTCTCCTGCCTCAAAGGAGTCGAGTGAGTAGAACCATTCCAATGCAGACCCTTCTAATGATCGACGGAATAAGAAAGCAAGAACCCTACGATCATCTTTCCAGAACGAGGATTCGTAAAGAAAATCTTTAAGGTGGAGAAAAGGGTTGCCAGTACCATTGTAGCGGCGATAAACTGGTAGCTCAGAAGGTGGCGAGTGTAGGACCGCGAGAGAAGGAATAGAGATTTCAGGAACTGACTTGGAGTCCATGCGACATCTCAGCTCTTCATAACGTTCATTCATCTGGGTGAGCTGATCCATGATTGCCCTGGTGAGAGCAGGTTCTTGGTTTACTGGTGGGGGTATGTGGTTAGAGACATGGTTCTGAAATTGAGGAGCATGACTTGAAAAGATTGTCCCATGACTTGATGGGCCAAGGGAGCAACATGGTTAAAATAAGATGGTTGAACAAATGAGGGTTGGACCACAGATGGTTGAACTATAGAGGGTTGAACTACAGATGGTTGAATCATAGATTGTTGAACAACAGGTGATTGAATCATAGATTGTTGAACAACATGTGGTTGAACAAAGGGGGACTGAATGACTGGTGGTTGAACTAGAGGACGAGGAGATAGGGCAACTTGATTGGTTTCAGCCTGATCTGAAGCAATTTTGCCCTTCACCATGGATTGTATACGGGCATAGGTTTCTGGGTTGGTATAGAGAGATAATTCCCTAAAGAGTTGTTCAACATCACGGGGAGCAGATGGTTGAGGGACCTCTTGCGCTTCTGACGGAATTGGTTGGTGACCCATCTCGTGCTCTCGATGTTCAGCTTGTTCCGCCATTCCAACGTGCCTTCCAGACCTTAGTTGCATTGAACTTAGGAGAAAGTAAAACAAGTTGACAAAGTAAACAAAGAACTTTTTTTGGTTTTTTTTTTTTTTAGTATCTTGCAAAAAGTTAGAGGTTTGAATTTTTGTTTGACACACAAGTTATGCAAAGACTTGAAAGCAAGATTACGCAATGATTTTGATTAAACCTTAGGTTTATGAATTTTGTTAAGAATTGTTCTCTCAACAAATGGGTTAGGATCCTAACTCCAATCTCCAATGACCTAGGTTTCACACAAACTCACAACGTGTAGGTAACGTAGGATGCTTCGGGTTTTGGGGAGTGGTACAACCAACCCGATCGTGAAGAGGAATACTCCACGTATGAGGAATTACGGAGGCCTTGATGAAAGCCAACCAAGTCAACTAGGAAGGAATATCCTAGAAGAGAGGTCAGAATCCACCAAGAGGGTGTTTTGGATGGGAGGGGTAAATGAGAGAGTGAGCTCCCGCCTCAAAAAAGTGTAAAAGAAGGAGGTAGAGAGAAGGAGCAGAGAATGCAATCAAGTAATAAAACAAGTAATGAGCAAAACATGAACTTAAATAAACAGGCAATCAACACCAGACAAGCAATTAGAAACTAGACAAGCAACTAGAAACTAGAATCTAGACTTGTTTCTTATGTGAGCCAAATGGAGATAGTGAAAAGGTGATGGAAAGAAGAGGGTTCAGATCTGATAGCCAAGCAAAAGGGTGGTCCACGTGGGGACCGATGTGGGAACTGGGGTAAAAGGTAAAGGTGGTTCACGTGGGAACCGGTTTTGGGAAAAAAGGGGTGGTTCACGTGGGAACCGGTTTGAATGATCAAAAGAGGGCCACGTGGGGCCAATTAAAGGTGAATAAAGATCTGATCCAAGTGGGGATAGATCTGAAGGAAAGTGGTTTGGTTCACGTGGGAACCGAAGTAAAGAAAGAGATTGGTTCACGTGGGAACCGGTTTAAAAGGAAAAGGGTGGTTCACGTGGGAACCGGTTTAAATAAAATGCAGAAATTAAATGGCATACTTGGCACTTCAGATATTGATGAAATATGGGTGAAATCAGAAATTATGAGATGGCATGGAGTTAAGAAAGGTGGAAGGAAGGAAAGGCTCACGTGGGAACCGGTCTAGAACTAGAACTAGTTGCAAACAAAACACTAAGCACCCACGGTTGAAGACATTGCTTGTCCCACCGTGGTCGCCACAAAAGCTGTCGACTCTGAAAATTCGACGGGGTCCTCTTCTTTTCAGGGAAGTCCGTGAACCCAGATCGTCACCTCAAGAGGGGATGAGAAAAGAAAGGAATAAAGCTCGGAAAGCAACTCTCACCTCGGTCCCACACTCACATTGATCCCCGAACTTTCATCCCTTGGCGTCGCTCGATCACCAAAGAGACGGTTCGGGTCATGTGGGAGGAGGGTGAGAAGAAATAAACGTGGTCGCCAGGAACCGTGGGTTCCGATTTATAGAATTAAAATGAAAGATGACCGTGTGTACCTTAGCGTGAAGAATGTGAGTTAAAGCTTCTCCTTCTTCGGTCGGCCGATGAAGAAGAGTCCTCAACGCGGTGGGTGCTTGATATTCTGTGCAACTAGACAAATAAACAAGTGAAATAGACAATTAGAACTAGACAAAGTGGAGTATATGTAAAAAGAATGACATAAAACACACAATTGACTAGAAACTGACCGGATTCGGGTTATCTCTAACCCCCTTTTTTTTATTTTCGGATTAACAGAGTAAAAGTAATGCAAAAAAAATGTAAAAAAATGATAGGAGGATGGAGAATCACTAAACAAAGAGATAGGAAAAAGAACAGAAATATTCTGAGTTGAATAGAGAAAGATATGGCCAAATCTGTGTTGTCGAAAAACCCGAGTAGCAGTCCAGGATCTGCCAGGCGCGACTTTGCTTCTGCACTCGTCACGATCAGACCAGACCTCGGAATCAAGTGCCGTTGATTGTACACTCAAGAATACTTGGAGAGGAAGAACTTTGATGAAGAGATCTCTGGCAGCAGACGTCCACACAAAGCTGTAGAGGCCGAACAAGAGAGAGTTGGCAGATCACCTGTAGAACAGCATTCCTCTCTCTTGAACCGACTTTTCTCTCTCTAAAAACTCGAAATTCTCTCTCTAAAAATCACAAAATCGATTCAGGAGGGTGCTAGGACGTCTTGAGATGCCTGGGGAGTCGTTCTCCTCTCCTTGGAACGACCGGAATCAGAGTCCTTTTATAGGAGAACAGGTGATCCGATCGAAGCTAAAAAATAGGGATAAATGCGCCCTGGCCCTGGGCGCATGCGCCCTGGTGCCAGGCGCATGCGCCCCACTGAGGGGCGCATGTGCCCCCTAGGGAGGGCGCATCTTATCATCTCCGAAAAATCGATCTTATCCGGTCCGTCGGTTGAGTGGTAGAGTCCGGGTGAAAAACTGGTTCCCACGTGTCTCAAAGGTGGGGCGCATGTGCCCTCAAGTGAGGGCACAGGGCCACGTGCCTCACTGGTAGGGCGCATGGTCATGTGCCCTGGGTCCCGGGCGCATGTGCCCTGGAACCCGGGCGCATGGGACTGGTTTCGCGCGTCCTTCTTCCGGAAGCCATTGCGAACACTCCCGAACTCGGAATTCGACGCCGTTTGTTGCGTTGGAAAGATAACAGGCCTAAGAAGCTCTCTATAGCATCGGATCAGCCACCACACCCTCCAAAACTTCAGAATTTTATCCGGAAGTTAGGGCAGTGAACAGAAGGTCCGATATAGGTCAAAATGACTTCGACGGCAAACCGGAAAGGCACGGAATGCAACAAAACTTGTCCGGAGTGTGAATATGACCATAACCTTCAATGCATGATCATTAGGCATTGGTCATTCAGCCAATTTCCGTGTTTACACGACTTACGTTTGGCTTTCGCTCGGAAATTATGGCTTTCTGCGGAAAACGTCGGAAAACATCCGATTTCGTTCGGCGAAGCTCCAAATCAACTTAAAAGGACCCGGCATCATCATATGATCAATCATGCGTGTTACCCTATAAAACATGAGTTTTATGCTCTGAATTAGGCAAATTTGGCGTGTCTACATACTCCTTTCCGAATGGGACATTAGATGGACGAGAGTTTATATCTATGCGGTAACTGATGATGGAAAGGCTCAATGGATATAAGATTATTTCCATAGCCATTTTAGATCATGGGAAGTGACTTATACCCTTCATGATCAGTAGGCCAGTTTATCTATTATTGATTAATAGATTTAATTAAATTAAATAGAATTGTTCTATTTTATTAAGGCCTCAACCAAATAGGCTATTGGGCCTAGTGGGTCACATACAAAAAAGACTTGTCCACAAGTACATGGGCAAGGGCATAATTTATAGAGATTTGAGTTTTTATGAAAAATTCTAAAGTTCTCTATAAATACTAATGGTTTCAGCCAAACCCTATCAAGCTAAGGGTGTTAACCACATCCTCAGCCTCCTCCCTACCTCCTCTTTCTAGAAGGCGTCCATGGGTGATGGAGCTCCGTTCGAGAAGAGTTCTCGAGGCCAGCACGAAAGGAGAACCTGTTGTGCATGAAGTTCTTGTGGATACTGCTATAGATCGGGCATTTGAACGGTTTGAAGAGAATAAGAAGCTCATCTTCTTCATGTACATGAGATTATATGAATCCCTATCAGGTATATTTGAACCGATTTGATCAATTTTCGGTCTTCGTCGTTCGATTCTGATTGAGATCCTTATCCATGCTTCTACATTTGACTATTTAGAGATGTATATATATATATCATAAGTGTACTTTCTATGAATGTATGGACGATCACTTAGGTGCACGTGTGTGTACGTATGGATGTCATTTGACAAGAAAATACTAATAAGTCGTCGAGGGGGTGCCTTACCAATGTGGTTTTGGCGAGTCCAAAAGATGTTTAAAGGCATTCACCTAGGCACCTATTAATGATAGTGTAAATATATTAACACATTTTACTATAATTTATATTGTTATATATATTTAATATTTATAATCATAAATATTGTTATATACTTATAGATTATAAAAATTCTCTCTCTCTAACAAGATTATCTCTTTCTTAAAAAGTTATGCCCACATATATAATTACATAAATCAAATCATATTTATATGCACACATAAACACACATTCAATTATAACATTCAAATATAATTGTATTTATATATTTGTTTGAATGTATACTTAAATATATATATTACATATTAAGATCAAATTATATATATTATATATGTACATATATATATAATCGGAAAGAAATATATGCCACATAAAACAATCATATGTGATATGATCAAAAATGTCTTGTAACATCTTATTCAATATAAATGATATTTTTTTTGTTATGTGCACTATTTAGATATGTATACATAATAAAGTTTTTGAACACAAGTAATGATGATTGAATCGTGATAAGAGCATGATATTGAGATCAATCATCTAAATGTATGTGATCTAAATATTCTTAGTCATATAATCCTTGAGTTAGGATACAAGGATTTGAATAGAATAGTGTATGTGATATTATCTCACATAATGAAGATATAAATTATTAGTGTGGAGACACTGAGATACACATATAGGTGCTAATTAGAGAAATAAGTTCACTAAATTGATCGAATTAAAAATTTTGAATGATATCTTACTTAACTGTCTGTCAATTTTTTATCATCAGGATTGCACGAGTGAACATTTGACTCAAGTCATCAAAGATATAATGTTGAACATATATTATGTTTTGAGTATTGACTTTATAGATCATCTAGTTTTATGGTCTATTATAGTTAATATATCGAGAATGATGGAAACCTGATAAAGACAATTAAGCAGAAACAAGAGATCCGGTAAGTGTGAGAGAATTTCATATGGAATAGTATTATAAATCTTTGATCAAAATAGAAAGGATAATTATAAAAAAATTCAATTGATCTAATCTCGAGTAAAAGATCTCAAGTAGTCGATATACTAAGGGGTTGATAGTCGATAACATATCCCTATATGATTGAGATATTAGATGAACATGAGTTTATGTCTACATGGTAACCGATGATGGAAAGATTCAATAAAGATGATATCATCCCCAATGTCACTTAGGATCATGAGATGTAACTTGTATCCTTCATAATCAAAAGATAATTAAATATATTATTAGATAATAGATTTAGTCTGAAAGAAGTTGTTATTTTAATTTGGTATCAAGAAAAATGTTTTCTTGGGCCAATTGGTTAAAATGTTATGTTGTATTGTAATTAAAATTTTAAATTCTAAAGTGTGATAGTTTTCTTAATTATTCTTTGATTTTTCATCCACTACAAGTTTGTGGCCAAGAAGTTTTGTCCTTCCATACCTGCATATTATTTCCAAACCCTAAATGACTATATGGTGATTCTAAACAAAATTTATTGGACAACTCAAATTCATCCATCAATCATGTCATGGGCAACCTCAAGAGACAAATTGAGTGTTGTTCATGCCTATAATGAGCTAGAGTTATTTCTTTATATGGTTGCTTTTATAGAGGATACTATAGTATGCCATTTTTCTTGTATATCATTATTTTTTATATGTAAATATTTTCCTTGACTTCTAGACAGAAGTAGAAACAAAACAAAATAGATACACACAATTTTTATTTTAATGGTTTTTTAATATTTTAGAAATTTTGAAACATTATTGGAATCGGTACTAATTTTAATTTCGTAATCAGATTCTAATCAAAATCGGAAATGGCTATTCCAATATTATCGGAGTTAGATTCATAAACATGCTCTGCTTATCGAAATTGGAATCCAAAATAGAAGGTGCTACTATCAAATATGAGCCATTTACAACCTAATATGTATATTACTAATACATCATCCTTTTGTGTTTAATTAGTTACATCTATTAGATATGTGAGAAGCCCTTCCGAATCATTCATTGTGAGGGCATTATCACAATTTGGTAGGGGGTTAGTAGTCAAGCTAAGTGCTCCACATTTTATGACTTATCTTTAAATTTGTAGCAAAATGTACTATAATTTATGACAACAAAATTATATCATTTTTTTATTTCAAAAAGAATGAGCTATTTTTTTATATCTTGAAGTAAGTATATTATTTTTAATAATTAATAGCAATAGTTATTCGAATAATGTTAACGACTTTAACTATGGTCATCATGTAGCAACACTTTATGTTTCAACAAGTTGCATCCACCAACATAGAGATATTAAGACACATGGGTGAGATAGAAAGAAAACAAAGAAACCATTTGAAAAAAAAAGATAACAACATATTTGGATTATTTCTATGCATTGTTGTTTATTATTACTAATAATACTTTTATATTCAGTATTTTACAGGATGTCCGCAAAAGAAGGCATATGAGAATATGCCTTCACATATTGATGTGGTTCAACGATAATATATGTTTGACTTATGGACAATAGATGACAATAAGATAAAAAGTTTTCTTCTCACTTTAAGTATGATGTTCATCTATTTTTAAACCCATATGAATTTGATTATAAGCACTTATTGACAGAAATAAAAACAAAAAAGCACACTTATCTATTGGGGATGCCTGCTCATGGGGTCGTCTCCCCGACTTCCAAGAAATGCCACCACTCCTCTTCTTCCGATTTTGGGCTTCTATAGATGTTGGTGTGTGTGTGTGGTCGTCAGGAACCATGGGCTCCATAAGTAAAAAGAAAAGAGACAATGTAAGTATTAAAAGAAATGACCGAATGTACCTAAGCGAAAAGTTCGTGTTGAGAAATTATGAGTTCCATCTTCTTCCTTTTTGGCCGACCGAGAATAAAGAGTTTGAAGCACTTTTAGTTGTTCCTACAAAAACAATCACAAAAACAAGTGAAAATGGAGTGGAACTAAGATAGTGAAGTATCTTGCAAGAGAAATGAACTAAAATCACAAAAGGAAATAGACTAACCGGATTGGGAATGACTCTCAACCCCCCCTTTTTATGTGTTTTGAATGATAATATATGATATGATTAAGCTAAATATGCATGCAATTATGATGATCTATGATAGAAAACATAGAAACAAAGTAATGCTAGAAGATGAGGGAAAAAATAAGTTTTGGCTCCAAAAATGGCAATATGTGACCCTGGGCGACCCAGCAGGCAAGTCACCAGGTGACCCGACAGGGGGGTCACCAGGCAATCTGGCATCGGATCATCTTCTGCACCAGAACTCAATTTACTCCTGGATGCTCCCACGATGCTTTCAAATGGCCTTCAAAGCTTGATCATGACTCCCAAGAGCTCCTAGGATGTGAATGATGATCTCCCCTCAGATGTAGGAGCTTGAGAAGCTTCAAAATGGATGCCGGTGAAAAAATGGAGTGGAAAATGTCAGTTTATGGAGGTGATGGAGTGGGAAGCTCTTTATCTCTTAGGCAATGAAGTTTAGAGGATAGAGATGGCTTGAAGCTCTCCAGAACTCTCTCTTGGGAACTTTGGACGTCCTCAACCTTCTCCCACTTTTTCGACCCTTCAAAATGTGGTTAAGGGGTCCCTTTTATAGGCAAAGAGGCCACAAGGGGCATTTCAAGAATAAAAAGTGTCATTCAGAATAGCAAATGACCCGCCTGACGGTCCTTTGGGCAACCCGACAGGTAGGTCGCCAATCAACTCGTTTGACGGGTCACCTATGGAATGCCATTAAATACGCATGCGTCGAAAGTCGGTCGCATGCTATCCAGGCTTGCTACAATGGCAAGCATCCCGACTGATGAGACGCCTATGTTCGGTCGGTCCTGACTGTCCGAACAGGCATTCGCCACTCACGAGTCATTTCAGTCAGTTTGTACGCTACAATACTTGGTGACTCGTTGACCAGGACGTTTCCCGTACCTGATCGAATTTGACGCCCCATCTATCACCGTTAGAATGGACGAATTTGACGAGAATTGGAAAATGACTTGTTGACCAGGTTGCCTGGTGACCTGGCAGGGGGGGTCACCTAGGTGACCCGATAGGCAAGTCACCTGGTGACCTTCCAGAGCCCATCTTTTTGCCATTTTTCAGAGATCCAATTTGTTTATCGAAAAACTCGAGTATCTCTTAAAAAAATATGAATCTTAAGTTCCTCAAATAGGTAAAATTTACGTATCTACATCTATATCTTATAAAAAATAGTAAATATTCATTAATTATAAAAAGAGTTTGTAAGTATTTATTGCATATGTTAATTTGTTGTTGATTTAACATATATTAAGTTAATATTAAATTATATACGTAGGTATCAGTGGAAGGTTGTCCTCCTACGTATCCAAAGATCTCCTATTTGACACAGTCTCATCAACAACAAGTCTGATAGACCTATTATTTGAAGTAACGAATTTTGTTGTAAAATGATGACAATTTTGTTGTAATTTTTAATTTGTTTATCTATTTTTTTGCTTTTAAATTTAAATATATATAGGTGATGTATTTTTACAACATATATACACTTTGTCTAATTCTATCTAGGATACATATTATCATAAAAACTACATTCACAATTCAAAAAGACATAATCATAGGGATCTAATTAAAATTTGACATCTAATGATGAATCAATAATAATATTTCTATCATACCTTTCATAACTCATGTCAAACTAATTATATTCAAAAACTAGTTAGATGACAACAAGTTAAATTCATTACAGTACATAAAACCAAGGACGCTATAACAAGTTCTCATTAAAAGCATATATATATATATTCAAGTTTCATAAGATGATTAAGTATAGAAGTATTGGAGTTGTCATCCACGTAAGTATATACGTATGATTAAGCAGATACACTTCCAGATATTGGAGGTAAAGATCTTACAAGCAAAACCCAACCCTTATTGGAGTTGTCATCCACGTAAAATACTTGCTCCACTTGACTTGCAAGTGCAAACGGTTCATCAGTTCCTAATCTTCGTTGTGTGTTTAATGATATAAAACCATAATCGTTAAGTTTAAAACCCCGATCCTTGTTATACACATCCCACCATTCACATTCAAAAACTATTAAACGACTATTCTTTTCGAACGATATCTCAAGTATATCTAAAATCCGTCCATAATAACCATCACAACCAGATTGGAGTTGATCCTTGACAAGAACACCACATAGTTGAGTTGATTTATTTGAATCTCAATCGAATGTTCGAAAGCTAAATCCGTTGCATATGTATCCGGATAGTGATGATACAAATCTAGATGGACTTAGTGATAAAATATCTAACTCCTTCGTGTATCAGGAAGAACCTATCTTCTTTAACTCCAAAATGTGTGATCTAAACCACACCAAGAAGTTTTCTTCTATAGTTGATCCATTATTAAGAGCATTTGTATGATCTTGACGAAAACAATCGATATCAGCATTCGATTCAACACATATGTATGGATTAACTCTTGCTCCCTTTCCGTCAATATTTTAGGCACTCGCCTACATTTCAATGGTCGTCCAACCGGTTTGAATATAGAGGCGTCGTCATGATCATCCTCATATGGAACACCATCATAGTTTCGATCTCTACTATATTCACTTGTATCTTTCATATATGTTGAAATAAATCGTGTACACTCCTCAACTAAATAACCTTGGGCAATCGAACCTTCGACTCTTGCCTTGTTACCGACATAATCTTTTAGCTTCTTCAAATATCTTTCAATCGTATACATCCACCGATATTGAATCGGTCCGGACATTCGGCCTCATAAGCCAAATGCACAACCAAGTGGACCATAACATCAAAAAATGATGGTGGAAAAACTTGCTCCAACTTGCACAATGTTACTGCAATCTTAGACTCCCAATGTCTTAAAATGTTACTATCCAACACTTTTGCACAAATGATCTTAAAATACTGGCATAAATCTACAATGGGACTGAGTACATCCTTCGATACTATCCCTTGAAATGCAAGAGGAATGGTCATTTGCATCATGACATGACAATCATGACTCTTTAACCCACTAATTGTTCGGCTACTTACATCTACGCATCTACTAAAATTTGAGGAATAGCCATCTGGTACTCGAATATTCTTAATAAAATCAAGTATTCTAAACTTTTGTTCGTTGCTAAGCTTGTAAACTGCATCAGGAAACCTCGATGAACCCTCATATGGATGTAACTCTGGACGAATGTTTAAATCTACTAAATCCTTCCTCGAGATAATGTTGTCCTTATCAGTTCCTGATATGTTAAAAATATCTAATATATTATCACACACATTCTTCTCAAGCCGGTGATATATTATCACACACATTCTTCAAAAATATCTGATATGTTGTCCTTATCGGTTCGGATAAAGTTCATCTACTCTTTTCCAAGCCGGAGAATCAGAAGGATGACGCATTTCACCAGCCAATTGGTATGCCCGTGGTTGGCAATGCCATGTCATCCATTTAGCCGTATTGGATGATATGAATAGACGACGCAACCTATCTCGTAATGGGAAATAATGTAAAACTTTATGTGCTACTTTTTTATTTTTATTTTGAGTATCATCTTTATATCTGGAAGTGTTACATTTTGGACAAACACTTTCATCTTTATTATCTCTCCAAAAAATAATACAATCATTTTTACATGCATGAATTTTCTCATAAGTAAGTCCTAATTCCTTAACTATTTTCTTAAGTTCATACCAATTATCGGGGACACATGCACTATTAGGTAGCACTTCCTTAAATAAAGATAAGATCGTATCCATACATCTTCTAGTGAGACCATTCATCGACTTAAGTTGAATCAACTTTAAAATAAATTTTAGTTTAGATACATCTTTCACACCATCATATAAAGGTGTTTCTGAATCTTTTAATAATCTAAAATATTTTAAACTTTCCTCATTTGGTTCATCCTCATTTTGTCGGGTAGAAAATTCATTGTTTTGAATATCTTCGAGCATTTCCGTTAAATCATCATCTACGTTATCCTCTTGCCGTTCATTTAATCGTGTGTTATCCTCATTTCAAGAGCTAAGTTCAAATTCACCATGACATATCCAAGTTTGATAATTTAACCATATGCCATCACATATTAGGTGTTCTTTCACAATATTTCTTTTTAAAATAAATGTATTGCAACATACTATACAAGGGCATTGTATTAAATCTTTGTGTTGTCCATGTCTATATTGTATCCTACAATCATCAAAAGCATAGTCTAAGAATTCTTCGACACCTCGTACATACATAGAATCTAATCTATTACGAATAAGCATCCAAGATTTGTCTAATAAACTCATTTCTTCTAATAAAAAAATCTCAAAAAAATAAATGACAATGTAATATCTTGTTTACTCTAACCGGACGTCCTCCAAAGGAAGCAAGTTTCAAGTGAATACAAGTCTTTTGAAGCTTCCTGACAACAAGGTAAAAAATATATATATATACTGTCAGACATATAATCAATCGAAGAACATAATTTTCTCTTTAAATAAACCCTATGCCATAGGAACAGACTTGGATTGGGCAATGAAACCCTTCGGATTGGGACTTGGGGATTTTGGCCCAACTCAAAGCCGGATTGTCGAATCCAAACCCGGAACGAGCCTCGGAATGGCGAATCCGGCTTCGGATTGGCTAATTAGGGATTTTTTTCCCAACCCGATGTCGGATTGCCCAATCCAAACTCGGAATGGACTTCGATTGGCGAATCCGGCTTCGCATTGAGACTTGGAAATTTTTTCCCAACCCGAAGCCGAATTGTCCAATCCAAACCCGGAATGAGCCACGGAATGGCGAATCCGGCTTCGGATTGGGGAATTGGGGATTTTGGCCCAACCCGATGCCGGATTACCCAATCCAAACTCGGAACGGACTTTGATTGGCAAATCCGGCTTCGGATTGGGGACTTGGGGATTTTAGCCCAACCCGAAGCCGGATTTCCCAATTCAAATCCGGAATGAGCTTCATATTGGCGAATCCGGTTTCGGATTGAGATTTGGAGATTTTTGCCCCACCCCTATGTCGGATTGCCCATGATTGTCCTATTTTATTTTTGTCATCTTAAAAAGATATTGAACAAATACCACATTTGTTCTAAATTTTGAATACAATAAAAAACACATCAAATTACCACATAAAAGTAAATTTGTTTGATTGTTTGAGGTTACCTAAATAATAACTAGCACATTTAACTAACAAATATCACATTAATTATAATCAATTTATCTAAATAAATATTATATTTATCTAAAAATATATATTGTTACCTAAAAGGAGGTCGCTCGGTGGGGCCGCAAGAAATGGAAGCACCGGCGGTGGCGCTCGGCGGCACTAACAAAGGGAAGCACCGGCGGGTGGCACCGGCGGCGGCGGTGGCGGAGGCACCGCGGCCGGGCCGAGCGGCGGCGGGCAGCGCCGGCGGCGGGGCGACGGCGGCGGCGGGCGGCGTCGGCGGCGACGGACGGCGCCTAGAAGAGGAGAGGCCGACGCCGGCGGCGGACGGCGCCTAGAAGAGTAGCGGCGGCGGGCGGCGCCGGCGGCGAGGGCGGTGGAGACGGCTCTTATCGGCGGCGGCGGTTGCGCGGCCGGCCGGCGGCGTCGGGCGGCGCCGAACGGCACGGCGGCGGCGACGGGCGGCGGCGACGGCAGCACGGCGGCGACAGCAAGCAGCTAGGGCACAGGAGCAAGGCACGGTGGGGGGGAGGAAGAGGAGGGAGCGTCGGGGCGATATAAGAAAAAACTAATGGCGACGGCTTCCTAGCCGTCGCCAATGGTGCATTAAGTTACATTGGCGACGGCTTATCAGCCGTCGCCAATAACTTTCGACCGTTGAAGGTATTGGCGACGACTCTAAGCCGTCGCCATTAGTTCCCGACCATTGAACGGTCAACAGCGGGGCCGAGAACCTTTTAGCGACGGCTAGAGCCGTCGCGGAAAACATTGTTAGCGACGGCTTCATAAGCCGTCGCTAGTTTACCTCATATTGGCGACGGCTTAAAAAAGCCGTCGCTGAAACATTTATTTGCGACGGCTACAATTAAGCCGTCGCCAATAACTCGTCGCTAATAGCCCTTTTCCCTGTAGTGAGTCTACGGATAAAGATACATATATATACATATATGTTGAGTATACAAGTGATCATCAAAGACCAATAAAATCAAGGCGTCAAGTTAATTTTACCTCAACAATGGTGACACAAGTAATATCTAATTATCAGCCACAGCTAACTTACGATGATCAATTCAGAGATTAATTATTTCTACGACCAGAAGAGACACATCAGGCATCGGCTTTCTTCGTGCTCGCTCCGATTCAACACACGTACAGCAAAGAAGCTCCTTCGAATAAACTGCACGTCGAATTAATATTGACTGCCATAGATATGTCTGGATAAGAATATGTCTTAAATTTATTGAAATGTCGACAAGGTGTACATATAGATACACATATATATGGTTAAAGACACGTTCTTGCAATAAGAAATCATATATCCTGGAAGCGTTTCCGGCCGGACGTCCCTTCTTCCTTCCCCCACGAGACGAGCATCTCCTGGGAACTCGCCCGCTTGACCGGGTCAAGCAAGCTGGTGACTCGTTTGACTCGTACGAGCACCGGGGAAGCGCAGGCTCCACGAACCCACGTCTCGACCCTCTTAAACATAACCCTAATCATGCTCGTGTTTCGTAAACAATGGGTTTACCGCGACGACGACCACCGGACATCTCAAGCATGCAGAGAGTAGGGCTTGTCATACTACCTTGGGGGTAAAATGAGTAGAGTCCAACTCTTACGTTGTTCATGTTCTAACTTACTTATTAATTCTAGACAGAGTTATGTTTTATATATTTACGCCCTGTTTGGTTAGAGTTTCATTTTTGATATTATATCAATATTGATATTAATATTTTCAAATGTTAGAGTATCAATATCAAAAGTAATAAAAGTTGTCACTTGTATTATATAATATGTTTTGTTTACACTATAAATTTTAAAATTGATACAATTAACCAAACACCTCTTTATGGTTCCTATCGATAACTGCACTGGCTCGGTTGGCACGACGCCACCCCGCGGGGGGGATGGCGGGGGTTCGATCCCGGCGGCGTACAGCCGGGACCACCCCCCGGGGGGTTATCATGTGGGGTTCGAGCGCTGCACCCGGCAGTGCTCGAACTCTCGCCAGTGCGCTGTGCTGCGCACAGTCTGGCCACCGGGCCACGTTGTCCAAAAAAAATATATATCAATTTTAAAATTGATAGTGATAGATGTACCTAATAGTGTTATCAAACAGGGCATTAAGTAACATTACGTAACTATCGATGTTGATAATTTATTTTTCAAAACAAATATTCAGTGAATTTATTTTTTAAAACAAATGTTCAATCTAACTGGTTAATCTAGTTACTCATGAATTCATCTGACTTTGTTCAGGCTAGATCAATAAACTGATGAGTAGAGATTCTTATTTCTGCTTAAACTTGTTCACTATTCAAAATTGTAATAAATAAATAAATCTGGCCGCCCAACTTTCATCTGTGTTTCTTTAATCATGAGTCCTTGTATGGGTCGCCAAGATTAGCGCCCAGTTCGCAGGGCCGATCGATGATCAGACGGCGAAAAAAATATTTTGTTCCTTCGCAGTACGTAGTAAAGCGAGCAGCATTGAAGAACGGTGAATGATGAAGACAGAAAATCTCTACCCCTCTCTCTCTCTCTCTCCGTCTATCCATCCATCTATCTCTTTTGATAGATGCATGGTGTCCGATCAAATCAATACGTCCCATTGGAAACCCTATCACGCCCAAATAGATATATGTTCCGCGGGGGCGTTGGAACCTTATAAATATATGTATAAACGTCACGTATCATGAAGAGAAGGCTGCTGGTACGTTCTTCTGCTGCCAGCCCGTAGCACAACAAAGAGCACAATCTAAAAAGGCTCTCTTTCCCCTGCACTGCACGCCCATCTTTTCACTCGACCCCCTCCTCTCTCGAACGTCGAGAGGAGCGGTGTCCCCCCCCCCCCCCGATATCTCGCTCCTCCGGCGACGTCGAGAAAAACCCTAATAATCTCTCTCTCTCACTCTCTCTCTCTCTCTCTCTCTCTCTCTCCGATCGGAACAAGAAGATGAAGCTAGCTAGCGTTTCAGCTCTCGACCACAGTTGCCATTTTTTGTTTCATATGTCAGATATAAATACATGTACGACTAGCAATCAATCGTCCAAACACCCCGTAGAAATCCGGCAGAAGTGAGATACATGAGAATCGACGAGAAAAAAGGATGCTGGTTTCATGCAGGTAGAACAGAGCTACATGGGGCATCTTTTGCATCTTAATATATATACATATCGTTACATTAATAGAGTTCAACTTAAAGCCTTACAATCAGTACTGGAGTGATTATCTTTATATATATATTCACAAACTTTTTGTCTTCCAAACTATGGCGTGATTGAAAGAACCAAAATCTGTATGCAATTAACCTTTCACAAGTATCATTGTCGCGAGATTATTATACTAATAATTATTCCTACACATACACGAACCCATATCACGAATCCCAAGATAATGATGTTTAACATTAACGACGCAATTTATAGACAACCAGTAATGCCCAACCTTTCCACGTTATTTTAATGTTCAATACAAACGCATTTTAAGACCCATTTTTTTAACTGAAATCTACTCCCATGGGAACCACAGACAAGGTTGCGCCGACACAAGGCTAGGATTGGGTCGTGCAAAAAATAACAATAATAAAAACAATAACTTGAGTAAACAGCTGTCTCATATTTTCATAGAAGAGTTTTCTAATATTTTAACACCTACGTACGCCCATTTATAGTGTATACAAGGAGGAGATGACACAGTGAATTCCATCCAGGAGCGATGCCATGCTGCGAAAAGAGCCTCGATCATATAGATCTCTACTAAAATATATATATGTTGCATGTATATATATATATATTTTGAAGAGATGACTCGGGGATAAGAGGAGAAGAGCCGAAGAAGAGAGGCATATTGATCATGAGCTTCACCCTGTGGCCTTTCTCTCCTCCGCAGCTCCGCCGTCACCGTCTCCGGCGCCGGAGCTGAAAAGATGAGCGATCGACGACACCACCTTGCACCGCTTCTTCTCGTCGGCCGCCGCCAGGCATCCAACCGATCTCCTCTTCCTGCCGGCAGCCGACATGCTGCCTCGGGCGGGGTCCCGGATGCCGGGGCCGCCGCCGCCGGGAGACGTCGGAGAAACGACCGGGACGGGGATGCAGAAGGACGCCGGCAGCGCGAAGTTGGTGCGGGCCTTGGACCCCCGCAGCGTCCTCGCCGCCGCGTCGTACGCCCGCGCCGCCTCCTCCGCGCTGTCGAACGTCCCCAGCCAGTGGCGGCACCTCCCTATCCGATCCCTGATCTCCGCCGACCACCTCCCCCACGGCCGCTTCCTCACCCCCCGGTAGCTGCTCCGTCCCAACCCCACCCCCTCGCTCCAGCAATTCCGCGCGCCGCCGGCGCCTCTCCGGGCATCCTCTTTAACTTTCTTTTTGTCCTCCGTGGCTGCCGGCTGTGCCCCGTCCGCCCTGCCCTTGCCGCCGCCGAAGAGGACGTAGTAGCCAACGACCGCCGCGATCCCCTCCAGCGCAGGTGGCCCGCCGTGCACCTCGCCGTCGAAGTGGTAGCCGGAGCCCGTCACGTCTCTGCCGGCCACGGCGGCGGACACGGGGGGGCGGTGGTGGTGCCGGGGGTGGCCGGAGGGCTCGGCGGCGGCTTGGAGTGGGAGAAAGCTGCCGGCTTTTGGGAGCTCGCTCCACCCGTCCGGCGCCTCATCGCCCTCTCTCTTCGCGACGGAGAAGGGCAGCGCTGCCGCCTCCATGCTTCTCCCTCCCTCCTTCGCGCTCTCTCTCGTCCTCGGCACCGTCGTCCTGCAACTGCGCGCGGAGCGAGGGCGAGGTGTCGCTATTTAATCTCCTCGACCGAGTTGCAGCGGCGTGGTGCAACGCGCCGCAACGCTCGTCGGGGTCCTCTTCCGTCCGGACCGGATGAATATCAATAATTTATCATACAATTAAATATATTATTTTAAATATTTATATAACATGACTATAACCGTCACTTTAAGAATGAGTACGGCAGATTTGATTTATAATAAAAAAAATTCACAAACTAAATCGTAGACTCACCTCAACTTGGATAAAAATCAAAACCTTGTAAAATGGTTGGATTCGATTCGATTTGAATCATAAATATAATTAAATTTTAATTTTTATTATTCAAATAAATTAAGATAATAAAAATATTTAATCAATCATTTAATCTTGTTTTATTTGAATGAAGATTTAAAATAAGTAATACTTCCGTTTGAGTACACTCATTACCTACTACAACTAAAAAATGTGCATGTGCTGGTTCGCATTGGATTTTTTAAGGAAAATCTATAATGATCGACTAAATTAATTGATTGATCTAACAGTCGTGCTAATTAATAATATTTTCAGAAAATCATCCATCATTAGTCTACTTTCAATAGAGTATAATTAACTTTCAAGTTCTTTCAACTCAATTTTCAAAAAATAGTTAACCGGTATTGTTGGTAGTCCACTGATTTAATCTCTTGATATATTCACAAATCGATATGTCACAATCTACCTTTCTTAAAAATTTGACGTCTTCGTCGAGACAACACACATCACATCACATACTCAACGAGCTACATCAAACTTTCCGACTGGGTCATGTTCTGATACCATATATAACAACCGACTAAATCAGCTAACTGGCCTAACAACTATGCTAATTAGTAACCTTCTGTTGAAGGGTTTTATCCTATATTGGCTACCGGATGGAGGAGTATTCCATGTTTTTATCATAGGTTGGACCTGGGTCTCCTTAATGCACGTGTGTTTTTGAAATTTCACTTGGTATTAGAGCATCGAGACGCAATGGCTTCTAGTGTTGGACATCGAAGTGCTTCGAATTCCAGCGATGCAGTTGCGACAATAGAGACGGCGAGAGATCCCTATTTTTTGCACCCCTCGGATAGTCCAGATGTGGTTCTTGTTTCTTCTCCTCTGGTCGGAAGTAATTTTCTTACATGGAGAATAGCTATGGTGATTGCTCATTCTGCAAAGAACAAAATAGGTTTCCTTGATGGAACAATTCGTAAGACAGATGTCGAGGATGATCGATTTGATTATTGGTTTCGGGTTAATAATATAGTTTTGTCATAGATCCTCAATTCTGTACATCAAGATCTTGTTCCATCCGTTTTATATAATGAAACTGCAAAGCAAGTTTGAAATGATCTTGAGGAGAGGCTTTCTCCTTCAAATGGTCCTCGGATTTATTCATTACAGCAATCTATTGCTCATCATAAACAGAATAACGATTCTATTTCTAAATACTTCACAATTTTGAAAGGGTTTTGGGATGAGCTTGCTTAGTTCGAACCAGAAATGCCAGTACATTTACAAAATAGGAGACATTTGATGCAGTTTCTAATGGGTTTAAGTGAGAGTTTTTCAAATGTAAGAAGTCAAATTCTGTTGTTTGATCCGTTGCCTTCAATAGGCAAAGCCTATTCACTTGTGCTTCAAGATGAAGCTCAACGTATGTTTGTCACTCCAATTTCTTAAGATTCTTTTGCAATGGCAGCAAAATTCGTTGATAAATCAAGGCAGGCCAAGTCAAAGGAAGAATGCACTTATTGTCATCTTAAAGGTCATTCTAAGGAGCAGTGTTATAGGTTAATTGGTTTCCCAGCGCATTATAAATTTGGAAAGAAACAATGCAATAAGTCTTCTGATTCAAAGGAAGCGGTTAGCAGTGATGGACATACATTAACGTCTGAACAATATGCACATATTTTGAAGCTTTTGAGTTCTATTAATACTGGAAACATGACAGAACAACATAAGGTGAATATGGCAGGTAATATTTCAATGGTGGATTTAACCTCTTGGAAACTTCACATGGTATTAGAGTTGTTCAGGCTATAGGTTCTGTCCTCCGGTGGATTTGCTCTTGTTTTCGCTCGGCCCTGCCCCATGTATTCCTATCGTGGCTCTAATGGTGGTGACTGATCGAGAAGGGAAGTGTTGAAGAGTTTTATCCCATATTGACCACCGGAGGAGTATTCCATGCTTTTATCGTAGCCTGGACCTGGGTCTTCTTAACACACGTGCATTTTTTGGAATTTCACATTTTTCTATGAGATCACTCATTATTAGCTTACTCCCAATAGAATATGTTTAATTTCAGAGTTCTTTCAACTCAACTTCCAATAAATAGTTAACCGATGTTGTTGATAGTTTACAGATTTAATCTCTTAACATATTCACAAACTGAAGTGTCACAAAATCCTAGACAACAACTTATTAACTAGAATATTAAATGTGGAGTTTCTTATGAAGTGCACAAGCGAAAGAATTATCTCACATCAATTATTTGAATGATACTTGACATACGGTCCCATCCAATTTTAACATATCAAAATTTTATTGGGCCAGTGATTGATGGGTAATTCGTCTTGGAGGATTGGCTTCAAATTGTGATTTATTCTAATTTTTGTTGGTTTATAAGTATTAGAACCTGATGGACCCAATAGTGATCATCGATCCAAATCAAATCGACATTTTTGAGTTTGTTCGATTCGAATTTCCAGGCTAGCTACCGTAATGTTCACCTCTATGTTATTTAAATAATGATCAAAGATGAATACTTATGTTTAGCTCACGCAATAATATAGATTAGTTATATTTCAATTTAAATAAATAAATATGAACATTTGATATTAATTTAGATAAGATATAATGCCGCACAATCATATTATCGTTTGTGTATATTTAATTTATATATAAATAATTTATTAAAATTTAAAACTGTATTAATGTTCAACCCGATCCCCTTCCGGTCGCGTGGATCGGCGAGTTCCATATTTCTCAAATCTCGATACGACACTATTCCTCGATCCGCGTCCGAGCTTGTGATTTTGCCACTTTGGCCCCCGTTGTTTCCATAATTATCTCGTGCATCCGGGAGGAAGCGAGGGGGGGTCTGTACGCAATTAATTCGGGAGTGAGGGTCTGAGCTCTATATCAGAGAATCTCTCTGTGCGGACTGGCAAAACCGCAAGCCCTGCCGGAAATCTGGAGAAGCGACCCTCTGTCGCCGGTCACCTCCCGGGGATGACCTGGAAAGACGCGTCATGCTGTCGTCACGGACGGGACTCCTCTGACCGATCCCTGGCGGGTTTGCAGGATACTCCCTGGACTCCTAAAAACTTGACGATCGAATCTTGAATTAAAAAAATTGCCCATCGAGCCATCACTATCTGTCATCCGGGCAGAGGACTTGGGTTCGAGGTTGTTGTCCTCAGCCTTCCTCTGGAGTCTGGGGGAGGTATTCGGTGAGAATCGAGCAGTGGAGCTCGATCTTCCGTCGCCGCGTTGTGTTTGGCCTTTCAACCGGTGACGAAAAAGAAATTTAAAATTTAAAGAAAACCTAAAAATCACATTATTTGAGACCGCCCATCGAAAATATATGTACGTTCGTTTTTAAACGAGGATATATTTCTTATATATAATGCTCTGGTTAAAGCTTTACTTTTATTACTATATCAATATCGATATTAATATTTTCAAATTTTAAAATATTAATATCAAAATTAATACAGGTTAACACTTACATTATCTAATATATTTTGTTTGCACTACAAATTTTAAAATTGATATAATTAATCAAATGTCTCTTAATAATTTTTATCAATATCAATTTTAAAATTGATAATGATAAAAATACTCAATTATGTTATCAAACAGAACGTAAATCTATTTTTTTTGCTTTTTTTCTCTTTTTCTTTCCCCGTCTTCTCGACAACAAAGAGTAGAACATATATACAAAAGTAGAGCCGACCGAAAGAAGACATCACTTGATCAGGACAAAGAACTGGAGAGTAAAAGAAATATTTTCTATTTTGATAAAAAATATGTAAATTTCATCATTATAGTAAATAAATGAAATAAAAGTATGTGATATTTTTTTCTTGTTCAGATTACAATTGCAAGAGTGTGTTAGAATAAGGCTGCAAAGAATCACGACTACCAAAAGAGCTAAGTGATTCGATTTTAGTTTCTGTAATTTCATAATTACTATACTCAGTTTTTCATCTGATCCTTATTTTGTTATCGAAATAAAAATTAAATTCAATACTTTTTTAAATATATTATATATCAATTTTTATTTAAAATTTGATCTATGAATCACATATTTTACTGCATTTTATATCATTTCTCAAAACTTTATTTTTATTGTTTTATCACTTAATATATCATATTTTGTAATATATTTAACTTTATTTTAATTATTTTTTCATATATACTTATTTTTTATCCGAATCGAATAAATAGAAAGGGAATCAATTAATTCCAATTTTAGTTTTCATAAGTTATCAATTCTGATTCCAATTGCTTATAAGATTAAAGAAAAAGTTCCGAACCCTAGGTAGAGTTGAGGAGTCATATATCCATATATATGAAAAATACCTTTACGTAATATTAATTACAACAGAAGAGGATCTCTTTTTAAACTTCTGCACCCAATGCTAATAGATTATTCTTTTATACTTTTACAACATGTTGGTGGACCCTCTCATTATGGGCTTCCCCTGGGGTTGTTTCTATGCCCTTGGGTTTTACTATTTCACTTTTGCATTTTATATATTCCATCAAGCCAACCAAACTAAATAAACAACATACTAGAAAGGCTGCCCGTAGGGAGGGTTTTCTCCTTCTCCTTTGGCTTCTATTGTTTCACATGTTTATTTTATCTTTAGTTATATTAAAAATTAATCAATTAATAAAACTATAGAGATCAAAAGTAACGGCTGTACATACATATATATATATATGAATATATGCTTTCAAGGACAGACAGCAAAATAAGTTTTAAAAATAGTACATATCTATATCTGTTCATAATGAGGGTGGCAAATGCATGACACATGCTCTTAACATCCCTCGGTAATTAAGTTTGATTCTGTTTTGGAAAGTAGTCTCTCTTCTTTCTTCTTTTAAGCACGACAAGTTATTGAGGTCAGATTTTTGAATCTGGGGAGAGAACACCCTCTATTCTCTAATAATAAAATAAGATAAATAATAATTTGATCTGTAAAATTTAAAATTATCACCTAAGTCTTAATTTTTTATAAAAGAGTTAATGGGATGTTTGGTAAAAAAAAAGGTGAGACCCTCTTTTTTTGTTTAAGAAGAAAAACATTTTCAAAACATGATAATTTTATGTCACGAGTTAGTTCACTTTTTATTTTAATATAATTTTTATCATGAAAATGTACAAACAAATTTATCATACAACGAGACACCCGCTCACCAGAAGACCCGAACTCTAAGTTGTCACACATGTTTTAATATGCTAACTTTTTACAAGAGCGCTCTCTCTCTCTCTCTCTCTCTCTCTCTCTCTCTCTTGCGTCTATACGCCTCTCTCGCTCTCTCTCTCCCTCTCCCTCCCTCCCTCTCTCTCTATTGCGTCTATACGCCTCCCCCATGTCTCTATACAATGTACGTAGTTAGATAGTACTCTGCGATAACATAAAAGCAGGGTAAGGATGAGAGGGCACGTGTGTATACACATAGGGAGGATGTTCATGGCATGCATGGCCACGGTCTCCGGCGGTGTAGCAGAGGTAGAGGTTATAGAGGTAGAGTAGGGTAGAGGTAGAGACCGACGCAGAGATCGACCGACGCAGAGATCGACCGACGCAGAGCGGACGTACGCCTTTCTTCTTCTCCTTCTTCCCCGCTTTCCCGGAGCGAAAGCTATTGGGCGGTTTCCTCTCCTTCAAGGCCGATGACACCTGCATCTCCGGGATTCTTACACAGCCTCTCTCTCTCGTACTACGTACTGCGTACTCTCTGCGTGTGTGTGTCTATATAGTTATATCTGTATATTATATAGACGTGCATAGGGATTGGGGGACGACGTTGCCAGTCACGCCCGGTAGCTCGGCCATGGTGACCAGCCGCGCCATGCCCCTTGCATCATATGTATGGAGATGCAGCACGAGTGAGACCTAGCTAGTTTATGTAGTATAGAGTGAATAGGGTTCGACAACGAAAAGCAACCTCCACACTAGCGCTTCCGATGGTTATATATAAATGTATATATGTGTGTATATATATATATTTATGTATGAGAACTGGGTCAACTAGGAGCCACCCTGTCCCCTCACTCCCTCAGCTTCAGACGGTCACAAGAGGGTCATATACATATTACATATACATATTACACAGTTGCTGAATTCTCTCACTAAGCATCATCGTGTAATCTAGTTTAACAACCATCTTAACACTGCTTATTGGGCATAGTAGTCGGAAAAGCTTCTCTCTCTCTCCCTCTCTCTCTCTCTCTCTATGTGTGTGTGTGTTGCTCAAGCATATAGCATGTGTTAATCACCCGTATGAATTTGAGATCCATGTCCGTTATGAGCGTCTCATGTTCATTCCTAAATTTCTAGCATCTGGAAAGGTATTCTGTGTAATTGAGAGTTTTTTAGTCATCTATTTTGATTGACATTTAAAATAGCAAACAAACACTTTTCTGGAAGAATCATAGGGCAGGGCATGAGCCGCTTTCTATAGGATCATTGTTAACAAGCATGCAAGGGTATGTTAAATACTGCTTTGGGAGGGTGGAATGTTGGTTGGTGGAAAGTTATGTGACACTTGCTACTTATTCCTCTTGAAGGTCCGTAGGGAGAGGCTCCCAAGGAGATCATTGATTTAGAGAATTTATTCGACCTATTTAGTTATGTTTTTTGTGGGATGTTTCACAAAGATATTGATTGTTTATCAGTGAGATGTAGCATTATAGTCACCTTTTGGGAAGTGTTATTCAAAAATTGGAAGATGGATTGAGCCTAGAAATGTGCATTCGTTGATGTTTTTTGGGATAGCCTCAAACCATGGAGGGAGCACTGGTTGTGTGGAAGATTGTTCTTCCAGGTTTCTTGTGGTTTGTGTGGGTGGCTCGTAACAAAAGAGTTTTTAGTGACATCTACAAAGATCTGGCAAGAATTTTGCAACATATGTTGTCTTTGGCAAAGGATTAAACCTTGGCACACTTTTAAGTCTTACTCTGTTTGGGTAGCTGACAGGGAGTACAGAGTTAAATAGAAATGTTTTATTTTTTGTAGTCTTCTAGTCTACTACTTGCTCGGTAAGCAGGCTAGTCTATCTTTCGTTTCCATGCTTTTGTCTTCTTTACTCTCTTTTTCAGCCATCTTTTCATTCTTCTAAATTAACAAATTGCGGTTCTTTACCAAGTTAAAAAAATACAAGTATTACCCGTAATATGAATTCTAATTCATAGTAAATAGTAGAGAAATAAACGTATTCTCCCATAGAGAGGAAAATTGATGCAAAATCGAAAGAGAGGTGAAAATGCAAAGGGATCAAGAGAATGAGTACCAAGCAAGGTAGGTTGGCAACGCAGAAAGATCTTGGGGGTGGGGGATCCAAAATCTCACCATGGATTTTATTGTTTCTATAGCTCAATTTTGTCCTTTCTCCAAAAATAGGTTTCAAATTTACAATTTAATCTTCATAATCATGGATTTTACCTCCAAAAGCATAATTACAGGGAGTTGACGCAAAATTCAAGACTCAATTCCTTATTCGATTACCTTTTGTTTTATGAGGTTTAGGCATAGGATGATATCTGAAAATATTCATCATACCAAATAATGCTAGACCATTCTGTTATTATGGATTCTAGATTTTCCAGACAGATGCCATACATAGACTACCTTCATCCATATGTCTATTCATGTTTTTGGTCACTAATATTTCACATATGGTTACTAGTGGATTAGAATGTTTACTTTCTATGCTCAATTATGTCCTTTACCATTTGTTTTTAAGGTGATGAAAGTCACTGTTTCATTAATATGAAAACAAGAGTACCCACGGGTTAAAGTAAAATACAACACTATGGAACGAGAGAGATGCTCAATTGACTAGTAAGATGATAGTAACGGAGAAGTAACTACCAGCCAAGACATTTTCTACAAGAAAATGGTCGGAAGAGGCAGGATCCTGCAGTCACCTGAGAAAGTGAAGAACCAATCCTTGACGAAAGTGGCAGCCTGTTGAAGAATAGAGAAAAAGTTTTCGAAGTGTAAAAGAAATGTGGGAAGATTATGTTAGACGTTGTACATTGTAATTACATATTTTTAGATAATTAAATTCTTGTATGACATGAATATTTTGTCATTTCTATGATCTTGTGAATTTCTAAATTTGTATGACATAATATTCTTGTTTTTAGATGTTTATGAACTTGATAAAAATTGAATTTAAAATACTACCAAACACCTCATTATCATTTTTAAAAATTAAAATATTTTTTCCAAACACATTCATTGTCACATTTTCATTTTAAAAATTATCATGTTTAGTATTATAATATAATATTTTATCATGAAACCTTTTTAAAAATTAAAATGCAACCAAACACCCCATTAGGTTGTCAAATCCGGACACAACAAAATCAAAAGAATGTTACAGTATATTTATACAAATATTTTCAATAAAATATTGCTACTATAATCAGTTCACCGAACCGAACTGATTAATAATTTTATTCAATTTAATTTGGGTTGAACCACAAACGGTTTTGGTTTGATTTCTAAAGATTCCTTAAAAGCAAAGCAAACCTTAAAGCAAATCACTCAAATTAGATTGATTATTTAGTAAGTCAATTGTTCTCAAGATAAAAGAAATCACACACGGACATAGATGTAGGCATTGTATTTTGATAAAAAATGATTTAAATATTTTCTTGTATATCGTTATTATTCCGATTTGTTGATCAGCAAAACGGAGAAGAAAACAAAACATGTGCTGAAATATAAAAAGAAGACCTACAAGAGTAGAGGACAACACACAGAAGAGTAACAATATATATGTCAAGCAGTGGTTGCTACGGGTAATTAACGACAAAGTTATTTTAATAAATTAGTTAATTGGCTACAAGAATAGGTTCATATATAATGCATTATAAAAATTATTATGGCAACTTCCCACCAACATCCATCCTCTTTAATACTACGATTTTGACAACCATGCATAATGACCGGGGATATTGTCAAGAAAAAAAAGTTTGCTGGCCTTATTATGTAAAAATAAATTAAACAAAATAAATATTGCTTAATTAATTATTTGGAAGTTGCTTGTTGGTCTACATGACAATCAAAAATTCAAAACAAATCGACTTGCATATATATATATGTATATATATGGGTTTACACGTACGTCAATAACTACTCACATATATGTCGAAGAAAGTTAAAAAAATTTTACGAGACTATGTATTATCAAATGCTAGCTCTCTTCATTTATCACTTTGACGACCCAATAACACTAACATCTTTTATTCATCAGAATCTCATATTGATGTGATTATTGCTTCTTGTGATTGACCATTTCACCATCTGGCCTAGTACCACACTAAAGACCTTTCCTCACCACTTGCATAACATATCGGAGCGCATTAAAAAAATCTTTTGGATAATTTCTTAGAGAGAGGAGAAAATTAACATGGATATTATTCTCTTTCATGGTACAGTGAGTGAAAAGTTCGATATATATATATATATATAGAGAGAGAGAGAGAGATGGCGAACAAGGTGTAGCGTAGAGAAGAGAGGGAACCGAGAAAGCTCTTCTCGACAACGGTGAGAGAAGAAACTGATCGGAGAACAGAAGAAGGTATCTAGCGAGACAGTAGAGTGGATTAGGGATTGAGGTGTGAAAGCTGGTGTGACTTGATAGGCTTTGGGACTTTCTCCAATCTTATCATATACATGAATCCTTGGATATCTAAGTTTTATATTCTACAATTGTTGTGGCAATGCATAGATCCTACGGTTTTGCATTGAGTGACCCATTTTAAGAGTTTGACAATTGCTGTAGGGAAAATATAAAGTGAATATTTATCTAAAAGTTTACCCTCTGGGTCTGCTAATTAACAGCTCTACGCTATTAATTATGCTACGGACCGAGGTTACAGAGAATTGAATAAATAAGTCTGGAAGATGGCGTCGACTACTCTAACAGAAGTCAAATGCAACCCCATATATATATGTGTATATATATATATATGTATATATATGTGTATATATATATGTGTATATATATATGTATATATATAAGGCCAGTCTACCAGGCTAGCCCGGCCCAACCTGACCAATCACAACCCTGATCCTACTCAAGTCCGACCATATCAGATAAGAATTTAAAAACAAAAAAGTGAAAAAATCTAAAAAGTTATAAAAATTTAGAAAATATGACAAAAAATATTCATTTTTATGCAAATCTTCATGGAAACCTTTTACAAGAGTACCCCGAACTGCAGAGTGTTTCTGCTCATTCCATGTATTTGAACTCCACAACTATATATAAGGTTGAGAAATTTCTTATTGGATGGTGTACTTACGCCATTTTGATGTTTCCTCGACAAGTTTCATAAATTATAAATGCCTATAAAATTGTGCTTTTATCTCGAACATGGTTTGTGTGAATAGGAGAATGTTGCATTTCATCGTAGCAAGATATTGTTTTTACATAATATTTACATTAGATTTTTCTTTCAACCATGCTAATCAAGTTGCAATAAAATCAATTCAAATTATTCTGAGTCAGACCAAAGGTTCGAATGTCATAACTTGGAAAACACTTTGAAATAATTTTTTTAAAAAAGATAACAAACAAAATAGGGTTAGTAAAACAATTAAATGAAAAACAAGTCATACAAAACTTTAAAACAAAGTAAGAAACCACTTTGAAACGTTTTAAATAGAGAAAGACAATCACTTTGAACACTTGAGAGAGATAGAGAGAGAGAGAGAGAGAGTTCTTAGAATGAGAAAATGTGAGAGAATAGGGGGGGTTTGAACAAAAACAGATTCCATTAACATAAAAGCAGTCAACCCGGCATGTCTTTACAAATTTGGTCTCTAAGTGAGACCGGCCATTCGGGGAAAGGAACGTAAATAGAAGAGATCAGCACCCATTTAGCCAAAAGATGGGCTGCTTGATTAGCATTTCTGGGTACAAAAGAAACACTAAGTTTTGGAGACTTGAGAATCTGTTGACAAGAAGATATGAAGAAGTGAGGTTGCCATAACATAGGAGTTAGGTTGTTGATGGCGTCCACAACTAGCTTGGCGCCGCTTTCGATGGTGCAAATGCAGTGGCAATTAGAGGCCAAAAGACAAGCTTCGAGGATGATCTTAGCCTCCAAGATTTGAGGGTTGGTAAAGGATGAGGAACGACCTTTCCAGAAGAATGGGGGGTTGGTGTGGGGATCTTAGGAGGGCTCTCGATGGTCTTATATAATCCCCCAATAACTAGCCATTGGTAACTACGTGCCAGGTCGTGCGACCCCAGGCTTGGATCCGGCTGGATCGGGGGACCAGGATTGCAATTGATTTGGTTGCCCAATTTTCCGAACAAGTTGGACTGCGTCATGCTACCCAACAAACCATGTGTGTATATATATATATATGTCTTTACAAAACTTACAATCTGCAAAAGATCAATCGCCATGTCTTTCTTGATTAGTTCTTTGAGTGAGGTAATCTCTAACCTTAGTTTGAGGCCCAATGGAGGTCCTTATGACTAGATGTAAAAAGTTCAAGGTCCATATGTCCCAATGCCCGTGAGACCCAACATTTGCATAGAAGACAACTCCAAACTAAGGGTGGGGCGCCAACGGTCACTAAATGGTCCTTTGAGCAATTAATGGTGCAAACATAATGTGAGATTCCTAAATTTAGATTCGATTTTGATTGAAATTTACACAGTGCATTGAAAGAGTTACATCCTCTTTACAATTATCTGTTTCACAGGCTTCCTCGTTAATCTAGACCCACTCAGAGCTCTCCAGCTTTCAAAGATCGAACCTACGACTTCAATTCTTTTTTTTTTCATAGTACGTATGTCTACTTATATATCCAGGTAGCCTTCATTATTGTTAAGTTTGATAAGAATGAAAGAATCTAGTAAGAAAGAATGAGAGAAATGCTTGGCATATATTACAAATACTAAATTGTAATTAAGATGCGTAACAAGATTTCAAATCAAAAATATAAAATTATAAAAATTATAATGCTTGTCAATTTTTTTTAATAAATTTTGTTACAAAAACATAACATTATAACAAAAGTCTAATTTATTGTGCAATAGAACACCACATTAGTTTTTTGTGTCTTTACCAAAGTTAACCAAACGGAATCTCTTGTTTTGGAATCCAAAATGGATCTTGGTAATTTCAAAAATGTGGTTTTAAACCAAAACAAACCAAGCCCCTAACCAAAAAATGTGGTTTCAAAAATGAATCTTGTAAGAACCGAACGAAACAACTGTGAGCTTATGAAACTTAAGCAGCATAAACAAGATCAGGAACGTCCGACGGATGGAAATTAAACGGAGCGAAAAGGGGGTGCCCAAGCAGGTCGTGCATCTATCTACACTCTACAACAAGGACACCTCAGAGATCAAATCAAGAACAAGGCAGGCACAGGGATACATAAACACTATATGTGTATATGTATCTATATATATATATATATTGAAGTGACGGTCCATGTCGCAAAGGGTAGGTCTAACCTAACCCTAACCTTTCGTGTGTCTCTTGAGAGCTGTAATTATGAGCACAGAAGGAAAAGGGCCGGTACGTCCGTTTGGCATGTATCGCTATCAAATCAAACTGTTGTTGGCTCCGGAAGACATGATGGTTCAGGTTCAGCTTCCGAAGGGGGTGCTTGATGCTCGTTGATGGTGTGCCATTAATGTTTGCTCAAAAAAAAAAAAAAATGGTGTGCCATTAATGGGTGGGAGATTCAGACTGTTCAGGATCTTGGTTCCCACAGTGAAAGGCATAGCTCGTTTGAATCTCTCGAACATATAATTAAGAGAGTGCGTAACGGCTAGTGTACCTGTTTTTGGGTCATCAAGAAGAGTGAAGATGGGATGCCCGGTGTGGCGACTTGGGTTGACCTGGTAAGTTTTGGGTTGACTGATACGGTCCCTGCCCTGGGACCCAACACAGTGGATATTTTTTAATTAATTTTTTTATCGCAACCCCGACCTACCCGGTCCCAACTTTGGCCGACTTCGGTCGTTTTGGACCCAACCGACTCCCTCGGACCGACCCCACCTATCTCGACTTAAACCTTACCTAGAACGGTTGGATGTTGTTGCAAGATTTGCCTTAATTTCATCATGGTTCATCTTGTCCGAAATACAGGTGTGGGAACTGAGAATGAAGGCACCTCCGGGGATACGAATGTGTGTTTGATCGGAGATAAAACAAATTGACACAAGTAAAGAATATTCATGCTGCAATGCGGTAGCTTAAAATGCGGGATCACCTAATTCAATTGAATTTTCATAGGGCATGCAAAATATGTTGATTCTGTTTTTTTATCTTATTTTTAATATCTTATATAGATTTTTTTAGAATTTTTATCAAAATATATATTTTAACTATTATTTTGTATTGTATAAATCTTAGAGACTTAAATATATAGAAAATAAAATAACTATAATTAGTTAAACTATATAATTAAGTAATTTTATTTATTAATAATTAAGCATATTAAATTTTAATATGTAAAATATAAAATAAAAATTAAATATAATATTTTGATATTTTTATTTATATTAAAATTTTAATATATTTTTTTATTTCAAAGTTTTATTGAAATTTTAATATTAAAAATCATTTATAGATTTGGATCCAATTGAGTTGTTCTAGATAGATTGTGTCGTAAGGGGTGGCAATGAGCCAGACCAGGCCACAAGTTTGTGTGTCACCACAGGCTAATATACAAACCCAAAGTTGAAATGAGCCAAACGGATTTGAATTTTTATGACATAACTTAATTAAAAATATCAATTCTACTAATCAAAAATATTTTTAAATTTAAGTTATTTTTTATTTTACAATGTTTTCTTGAATAATTAAGTTTATTCAATTCAGTATTAATATATTTATGAAATAAAAAATTGGATCAAGCTAGGGCAAGTTAACTTTTATAGGTTGGACCAACAATATAATGTGAACTAGGCCGAGATAAGCCAATATATTTTGGATTGGTCTTGATTGGGTTGACTTAATGCCTACCCAAGTCTACCCATTGGCACCCCTAATGAGCTGATCCTACTCCGATACTTGACCATTTCTTCCTTGTCCTGCAACCACATATTAAAAGTAATCAAATCAATGTTTCATTACTCAATTTATCTTTTGGATAGGAATTGCAAAAGAGATTGTTGCAAGTTAGCTTCAATACTTGGGTGCATATTGACTGAGAGGATGTACTTGAGATTGACTTGATGTTGTGTAGTTGTTGAACTTTGTGAGACGCGATCATATCATAGCATTTTGAGATCTGATGCCAATATTAATATAGGTCGACAAGTGATATTTAGGTATCAATTTCAATTTTGAAATTGCATTTACAAAGTCATCCCCACCTGTATTGGAATTGATATGGGTTCTCCGTCAAACTAGTAGCGAGTTCTTCATAGTCGACTTTCCTCTCAACTCCTCCATGGCCGATCTCCTCTTTGTCATCGAGCCATCGCGCCCTCACCCCTCTTTGTTGATCACTCTCTAGGTGGTTAGAAACCGGTCCTTCATTGCCCTCGTTGTCACATCAGAATACATGAGCAAAGTGTGTCAGAGAGACCAGCAATGCATTCTTGTTGCTTACTTCAGTGATAGGATCTTTGCCTCGTACGACGCCTAGTTGTTGCCTTTATTAAAGAAATTGTACATTTGATAATATGGCATTATGTTGCTAGCTGGTCATGCAATCTGTAACATTTCATTTACATATATATACTGCACCGCTCACATTTGTGAGGTGTGAACCCATAATTAGTTGCTCTTTGTTTTTGTTGCCCTCTTCTTGATCTTCCTCTCGCCATTTCTTGGTCATTTGTTTCTTGCCTTTCTTCACTTGGTATCAAAGCCAAGAACAATGGTAAATCCTAGTAGTTTGTCTTATATGTCTCATATCAACAATGCAGAGGGGTTGGATGGTATAAGTGATGTTTTTTTTCTACACCCTTCAGATAATCTAGGCGTAGTTCTTATGTCGTCTCTTCTTACAGGAGGTAATTATCTTATCTGACAAAGCGCTATGAATATAGCTTTCTATACTAAAAATAAACTCGTTTTGTAAATGGACCAAATGGAAAATTGTATCATAGAGATGATCATTTTGATTCCTGGAGAAGAGTCGATAGCATGGTATTATCTTGGATTCTTAATTATGTTCACCAAGATCTAATACCTTATATATTATACACCGAAACTACTCAACAAGTATGGGATGATCTTAAAAAGAGGTTTTCTCTGTTTGATGGCCAAGGATTTATTCCTTGGAAAAGTCATTGCAAGGCTCTGATAGAATGATGATTTTGTCATAAAGTATTATACTACTTTAAAGGGCTATTGGGATGAGGCCCAAATTGAACTGAAAATGCCAATCAATTTACAAAGTCGCAAGAACTTGATTCAGTTTTTGATGGGGTTGAGTGACATTTTTTCTCATGTTAGAAGTCAAATTTTGTTGATGGATCCACTTCCTACTATAAGAAGAGCATATTTCTTGATTCATCAGGATGAAGCTCAATAAAGTTTTTATATACCAGCACAACAAGACCATTCTGTAATGGTAGTTAAAAATGCTAACAGATCTAAGAAATTCAAGGTCAAAGAACAATGTTTCTATTGTCATTTGAATGATCATTCGAGGGAACAATGCTATAAGCTGATAGGTTATCCTCTACATTATAAAAATATTCATAAAAATTTTGGCAAATTCTTACAAAGCTGATGGCAATAATGAATAAGTTCAGTCCAAAGATTATGTTACTGGTCACATTTTGACTACTAAGCAATATGAGTAGCTAATCAAGCTTCTCAAATATGTTAATATTGTTGAGCATCATGTAAATATGGTAGGTATTTCTTTTAATATTTATTGAATAATAGATTCAAGTGCATCCTGTCATGTTACACCACATCATAGTTTTCGGATTGTGGTATTGAACTTCATCAGATAATATTATTACCTATTAATACCATTCTTCCAGTGGTTGGAATGAGTTCTTTATTGTTGACAAAAAACATTAAGCTAACTAATATTTTACATGTTCTAAAGTCTCAGTTCAATCTTTTGTCAATCAGAAAATTAACCAAAGTCATTAATTGTTCAATAACATTTTTCAATGATTGTTTTATCATTCAAGATCTTCTCAACAAGAAGATGATTAGACAGGGAACTGAACAAGGAAAATTATATTTCTTCACTCCAAGTAGACAAGAGACTTGCTACTTACAAAACTTCAGCTAGAGATATTGAAGTTTGGCATTGCCAGTTGGGTCATCTATATGAAGATCGTTTGACATGTTTTTAAAATTTTCTCCCAAGACATTTTAGTCCAAAGTACAAACATACAATTTGTCCTCTTGGAAAACAAACTCGTTTACCATTTCCCATTAGCAGTAGCACTACAAAATCTAATTTTGAACTTCTTCATATAGATGTATGGGGACCTTATCACGTTGCATCAAGGACTAGAACTTAATTTTTCTTAACCATTGTTGATGATTTTTCACAGTTTACTTGGGTTTATATGATGACATTCAAGTCTCAAATACCTAATATTCTTTTAGAGTTTTTTGCTTATGTTTAAAAAAAATCATACTCATATAAAAAATTCAAACTGATAATGGATCTAAAATTTTTTTCAAGTAGTTTTCATAATCATACATGACAATGTGGTATTTTACACGAGCATACTTGTGTAGGAGCATCTCAACAAAATGGTGTGGTAGAAAAAAAATGTAGACAAATTTTAGATGTTGCATGGAGTTTGTGTTTTCAAGCAAATCTTTCAAAAATGTATTGGAGTTACTGTGTGTTAACTGCCACTTACTTGATAAATAGACTACCATCTGTCCATTTAAAGGGAGAAGTTCCATACATCAAGTTGTACAATAAAATCCCTAATTATCAAAGGTTAAAAGTTTTTAGTTGTCTTTGTTTTGCATATACTAGACATCAGCACTCAAATAAATTCAATTCTAGAAGTAGAAGATGCATATTCATTGGATATCCTTTTTTACAAAAGGCTTACAAGCTATATGGCATATCAACTAGAACTGTATTTATCAATAGAGATGTTCATTTCTTTGAAGAGATTTTTCCTTACTATGGTATCGAACAAGATAAGAACAATTCTGTTCTACTGCTATCTACTATAGATTCTAATCAAGATATGCATAATGTGTTTAATATCTCACAATTTGGCATACAATGCAAAATACAATTTGCTACTCTGATTTTTAGTCCAATGGGTGTTCATAATTCACTTGAAGATGATATACAAGTTTCTCAATCATCAAGAGCTATGAGAACAGGAAGACCTCCAGCTTATTTACATGACTACTATACATCTTTTAACATTCAAAATGCTGGTTCAAAGAAGGTACAATATCCAATACAACAATTTTTAGATTACAAGTTTAGTGACAATCATACAAATTTCTTGTTCTCCATTGCATCATCTGTAGAATCATGCATCTTAATCTTATGAATGGAAGAAAGCCATGAGTGATAAGCTGGATGCATTAGAAGCAAATGGAACTTGGGAAATTGTAGAGTCACCACCTGGAAAAAGGTAGTAGGTTGTAAATTGGTGTATAAGGTGAAGTTTAATCCTGATGGCTCTATCTCAAGGTATAAAGCTAGATTAGTAGCAAAGGGTTTCACAAATTGAAGGATTAGACTATAATGAAACTTTTGCTCCAGTTGCAAAACTAACAACTTTGAGGGTCATGTCAGCTTTGTCGGCTATTAATGATTAGCATTTACAATAATATGATGCCAATAATGTTTTTTTTGAATGGCGAATTAATTGAGGAAGTATATATGAAGATACCTCCTAGAGTAGAAATTAAAGGGAAGAACTTGATGTGCAAGTTAAAAAAGTATTTGTAAGGACTAAAACAGGCTTCGAGGTCATGGTTTCAAAAATTGTCCCAAGTTATATGTCAAGCTAGTTTTATTCAATCTCAAGTTGATTATTCTTTGTTTACAAAAATTAGTGGTACCTCTTTTACTGATATCTTGGACTATGTTGATGATATAATGGTTGTTGGAAATGATATTATAACTATTAGTCAAGTTTTAAAATGTTTAGTAGAAAACTTCCAAATCAAACACTTAAGTGCACCCAAATATTTTTTTAGGGCTTGAGATTGTACGTTCAAAAAAAAAAGAATTCATGTTAGTCATAGAAAATATGTCCTTGACATATTAAAAAATTTTGGTCTATTAGAATCAAAACCAGCAATAACACCCTTGGAATAAAGACATTCTCTACATAGTTTAGATTCAGAAAAGATTGAAGATCCTAGTGCATACAAAAGATTAATTAGAAAACAAATCTATTTGACAGTTTCAAGACTGGATATTACATTTTCTGTCAAGCTTCTAAGTTAGTTGATGCATGATCCTTGGCAAGTCCATTGGCAACTTGCAACCAGAATTGTCAAATTTATCAAAGGTTCATTGGAGACTGGTATCTTCTTTCCCAAAATTAATACTATTCAATTAAATGTTTACACCGATGCCGATTGGGCTGCTTGTCCAACCACTAGAAGATCAATTATAGGTTTCATCACATGTATAGAAGCAGCTCCACTGTCATGGAGAATAAAGAAATAGTGCACTATTTCAAGGTCTTCAACCGAATTGAGTATAGGTCATTATGATAATCAGTAGGTAATTCATTTTTAAGCAAATCCAATTTTTCACGAACATACCAATCACATTGATTAGATTGCCATATCATTCGAGAAAAGTTAAAAAAAGGTATAATTCACGTAGAGTATATATTCACAAATGAGCAACTTGGAGATTTTTTCTTTAACAAAGCATTGAGTTCAGATAAGTTTTTCAACATATAGGTCAAGCTGGTGTATAATCTTTTTGCATCAGCTTGAGGGGGCGTATTGGAGAAATTGTGCGTTTGATGATATGGCATTATGTTGCTAGTTGTATTGCCGCCGGCGGCTAGTCATGTAATTTGTAACATTTCATTTATATGTATATACTGACTGCTCACATTTGTGAGGTGTGAACCGTAATTAGTTACAAAGAGCTCTTTGTTTCTGTCGCCCTCTTCTCAGTTTCTACTCGTCGTATCTTGGTCGTTCGTTTCTTGCCTTTCTTCACTGCCTTTTGCTTGAGATTTTGACGGAATGTTGTGTTACATCGTCACCAATAGCTTCACTGGCGCTTTAGGCAAAGCCTTAGATGGAATTTGACAGTGCTTGGAGTTAGAGATGGTTTACAGTTGCATTATGGCATCAAAGCTCTCTAAACTCTTTGATTGTCCCATGGCAAATGCTAGCATCAAGGAAGGGGTTAGAGTTCCCAGAGGTGGCCGTATGGAACAATTCTCTCTTGTGAATCGTGTGCCTATGAATTTACTAGAGCATCTTCATAACACAACCTATGATGTTGATGTCACCAGTTTGATGGAGATAGTGGCCATCAAGGTCCAGTTGTCTGCCTTCAGTTGTTGGATAGATGGCATCTTGCATATCGAGCAGAGCATGGAGATGATAAAATTGTTCGGGATACCGAGGAAGTAAAGAGTGGGTTTCTCTCTCTTCATTGAAAAGCTCAACCAAGTACTAAGTCCTCGCATAGGAAGAAGATAAGAATCATAGTGCAACTCATTGCAGATACTGGCATGGAAATGTATAGAGTTAGAGTTAGTGGAGTCGACAAGGATAGAGGGTTGGTAATGGTGGAGAAGCTATCCCCCGGGGAAAGAAGAAGAAAAATAAAAGCAAGCTAAACCCGACACCAACCATCACGATTATGTGAGGATTTATAATTTTGATACACAAATTGAATTCAAGATGTGCTCTTATTTATGTTATCATCTGTTTGATTTTATAAAATTAAATCAAAATTTATAAAAATATTTTATATTAATATCATTGATATTTTTAAAATTTAATAATACATTTTGATACAAATGTTGACTTTATAATCAATCAAGTATCTAATATTGATATCGTTATGATATTACCAAAAACCTAACATAAATTTTAATAATAATATAATATTGCCAAACATATAAAAGATTAGATTTCAATTTTAATATTGATACTCTATCCTCTACAAATATCAATATCAAAATTGATATAGTATCAATTTTGATAAATTAAACAGGTCATAAACTGTTAAAAGAGTTTCTTTGAAAGTGGTGGAAGGTATCATTTAAATGTTAAGATGATCATCTTTTGTTGTTGCCAAATATCAACAGACTTTTTATAATTATAAAAAATTATTCAACTACTTTAGATTAGTATGTTTAGGCACATCCCACAAGTTCTTGAATTTTAATTTAGAGACGTTTGATAACACTATAAAACATCTCTATATGTATCAGTATCATTTTTAAATAATACAAGTGTCAATTTTGATATTGATATTTTTTAAAAAATATCAAAATTAATATAATATCATTTTTATACTCTAATTTGATATTCTAACCAAGCGTGCCATAAGCATAGCTCGGAAGGCATTTCGGTATCGTCTCATGGTCTTGTCTTGCATGCTGATCCACCGTCTACAGCTTCTCTTCAATATTTGCAATTGCTGAAGTGCTCACTTTCAGAAAGATCAAACTATTTTCGGTAATTTTGAAATCTTTTATGAACTCATCTGTAGGAGATAATATTCCACCTTGCTCTTGTTATGTTAACGGCAACTTGGACCTACATTATTCTTCTTGCCATTAAATTAATTTTCCAAATCACATTCACGAGGAGGCAACGATCATGTGTGCCATACAATCATAAGATGGTAGTTTAAGTGCTTATGATGCCGGTATTATGAGTAAGTACATCGTCATACATGCCTGCAACTCAAAGTGACGCAGATGGTAAATACGGAAGTTTCTCCTCAAGAAAACGGAAATTTTTGCTTCACACGTTGCTTGGACCAAAAGAAAAGCCGACAACAAAAGGGAAGACAACAGATTTCTCCGGGGCAGACGGATCTGTTTGCGGATCAAAGCTCATTACACGTAAGAATTAATGAAATACAAGTAAATATATGCTGTCCAGTGGGGGTGTAGAGGAAAGGAAACCATGCACTTCTCCGATCAGTTTATTATAGACGATTGAAACCATTCGGAGAAGGGACGCAGCCGACGGTCAGGAAAGAACCCATGTACAAACCAACTTTCAGGTTATGTATACAGAGTTTATCCTTGTCTGTCACGAATCACTTCTGTGCCTGTGCTTGGGACTGGCCTTGTGCCTTGCTAGAGATCGAACCAGCCATGGCACGCAACGTGTTTGCAATGTCCGTAAAACTTGGTCTTTCTGATGGGTCGGCAGACCAGCACAATTCCATTAGTGATCTCCACTCGGGGTCACAGGATTGTGGAACCGGAGGCCGCAGCGTGTTGCTGACGATACCGCCTGCAGTCGATGGGGTTATTTTGTTAGGGGAAAGAGCAGTTTTTTACGTGAGAAAAGACTCATCTAGCAAAAAAGGAAGGGGAAAAAGAAGCATCAGCTGTTCGAAGGAAGTAAGATTGTACCAATGATGGCACCATAATGCAAGTCTGAGTATGGTTCTTCTCCGGTGAGAAGCTCCCACATGACGATCCCGAAAGAGAAAACATCGACCTGAGTTGCACCAGGGAAGTGAGAAACACCGCATGATGATGATAGCTTAAACTCAAATGCAGTGGGAACAGATAAATATACCTTTTCAGAGACCAAGCTACTACTACCATTTAGAAGCTCCGGGGCCATCCAAGGAAGTGTTCCCCTAACGCCGCCAGAAATTAGTGTCTGACATTTTATTTTAGATAAACCCAGGTCACCAACCTGGAGAAGTAAAAAAGGGAGAAGGGTAAGACACCATGAACATGATCTAGCAATACAATAGTTATTACGCAATGTAAGTCAGTAGACTCAACCTCACAACTTGTTGGGTAACAGTATTGAACTCCTCTATCCTTATTAATTTTGATATTGGTATTGGTATAAATCATCACAATGTGTTTGGCTAGGAATGTTAATTTTAAAATTTGTAGTACAAACAAAGAATGAATTATAATTGTGATTGATACTCTATCCTCCCAGGAAATATCAATATCAAAATTGATAGTATTATTTTTAATACTCTAACCAAATGGGACATCAGGTTTCGAGTGAAGAGAGCAGCACATTATATTTTCAAAAATATTTTTCGTGAGACTACATAACAGTGTCTCTGAATATTCATCGAAACAAAACCATCTGGGTTCACAGATGCTGAACCATGAAAATAGGAGTAGAAAACATGATGCAAGCCATTAAAATGAACAAAAATAAAGCATGGGAGCAACCAAAAAACAAATGACATGTTAAGCAAACCATTACCCACGCCATTGCACCCATGGAAGTTTACTTCATAAAAAAGAACAATAGTTGAAATACTAATCTTCACTTGGAAACCAGGATTGACAACATTGTATTTCAAGCAGTACATCTCTTTATAAGCATACTATAGACAACGAGATTTTCATGGTGAAATTTGGTGTTAAAGGTGGCCTCACCCCAGTTATGCTGCAGGTGGTCGTCTCAATGACTTTACAGTCTTATCCACTTAAAAAATTAAAATAACTAATTTGTATCAGTTAGACTAATATATTGACAACGTTAGTAAATTTCAGGTGCATCATACTGTAACCTATTACATTACCAGAATAAGCACATTACTTGACAGACTACTATTTTTAATACAAATAGTGATTGCTTCCTATTTGAGAAGACAAAAAAGGTAGTTGAGATAAAGCAACCCGTCGGTCACTTTTTTACCTTAGTTAAATTCAAACTCAAACTCAAAACCTTAGTCTCAAATGATTGGAGTTAGCTACATAGATTCGCCTTTTCCATTCTTCACAATCTTCCGTTAGCTCCTCCTGTATGTCTAGTTCTTCCAAGTCATATTGTATACATTTACGCCAAGTTAACTTGGGTCTACCTCTCTACCTCTTCTACGTTGACAACATCAAGATCTCGACTTGTCTGACCAGTGTCTTAAGGAGATGCTACCTGATATGCTCAAAGTAAGAATGTCTTCTCTCCTTTAGAATATTCTCAATTCTTGCAACTCTCACTTTATCCCTAATACATTTGCCGTGGATTCTATATACTTGTGTGTAGTCACACATCCACCTTAGTATCCACATTTTATCTACACTCAATTTGTCAGTGTGTTTTTTCTTAGTTGTCTGACACTCACTACTATAGAACATGGTGAGTCTTATAACTAAGCGATAGAGTTTTCCTTTCAATTTTAGAGATTTTACGGTCACATATAATCTTCATTGTCTACTTTCATTTTAGCCATTCCACTTTAATCCTATGGTTGACATCTTTGTCACATACCCCATCCATATGCAAGATTGAACCCAAATATTTAAATTGGGTACCCAGTGCAAAGACCTTTTCATCCAAAGTTACTTCGACTTCTTCAACTAATAGGATTTCATTAAAATTGAAGTGCATATACTCCATCTTTATCCTACTAATTTTGAACCTCTTAACTTATAATATGGTCCTCCTTCATTCAAGTTTCCTGTTAATACATTCTCGAGTCTCATCAATTAGAGAACAATATCATCTGTGAACATCATACACCAACGTAAACTCTCTTATATATTCTCGCTATTTCGTTCATGACTAGGACAAAAAGATATGAGCTTAGAGAGGATCCTTGGTGTAACCCGATTGACATAGAAAAGGTCCTAACTCTCACCTAAGGAGGAAACCAGGGCAGTCGCACCCTCGTACATATCCTTGATGATGTTAATGAATATACTAAACATCGTCTTCTTTCTTAACACCTACCAAAAAACCTCTCTTAAACTTTTTATCTCAGTAATATAGTTTTTTTTGTAATCTCGAAAGGCCAAAATTTTTATTAAAACGAAAAAGGTAACATATACAAAAAGGAAAAGAAAACTTCCTTGCCGACAGAGAAGGAATTAGGGACTCATCTACCAAGGTGGTAGATGAACAAAGAAATTACACAAAGAAAACAAAAGTATTGAAATTTGCCCTCAATAGAAGCTTCATCCAATGTAAGTCGAGTTGGGGGATGGGATCGGGTCACCCCAACCAAATCAAACTAGGTCAGGACCCAAGTCAGACTAGAACAGTGATCTGATTAAAAAATAATTTACTATTAAAAATTAAAAAAATAATAAAAAATTTAAATTTATTATTATACTAAAATTTTATTTAAATAATTAAAAAACATTTTTAGATATTTTTATAACTAATATTTATTATAAAAAATTAAATATATTAAACAAATGAAAGACCATCGCGAGAAAGAACCAACGGTGGCATTTCTGCTTCCCACACACAGTCACGCACATAGGAAGCACGAAAGTGGGCGCCCTTGGAACCCAATCAAGTCGGAGGGTCGTACAACTCAACCCAGGGTCACACAACCTGGCCCCAATTCTCAAGCGGGTTGGGGACCCATGGTCGGGATTGGGCTAGGTGGGCCAAAAACCGACCAGGTCTAGCCCGGGTCACTACCCAGGTCCCGACCCAACATTCCATGGCTTCATCCATAAGTAAGAGTGTAAGACCGAGAGAGAACTTCCAGATAGACCACACTGCAGGCAGAACAGTCTTCTACAATATTAATTCAGTAGCCAAGGGTTTAAAAGTGGCCAAGATTGCATTAAACACATGATGTTAACAGGCACCGTTCACCCTAAATTCCAACTCCTAAGAAAAGCTGTCCAGAGAAACTTGATGACTCCACATTGAATAAAAAGATGGTCCATGGTTTCTTCCATTCTTCCACAAAAAAGAAGTTAATGCTTGCCTATCTTCCGAAGGAAAAACTTGATTTGCTTGGCCGAGGGATCCCCCAAACAATTTTGTGACACAGCTTCCACGCCTCCCATGGTCAATTAATGCATGGGGTTGACTTCACTGTGAATGTAAACTTGTTACAAAGTAGCCAGACCAATTTAACCTATTGATTCTCGATACACCTACGATCATCTCGGGAGGCTAGTAAGTTAGACAGGTCATTAATTTCATCTTCCTTTAGGGCTCTTCTTAAAGGAAGACACCATTTTTCTCCATCATTACAAGTTTCTAACAAACAAACATTCGCTCATGGGTTGCAGAACAAACTAAACAAGGAGGGGAACATATCAGCTTTGAAAGATTCTAGTTGTGTGGGCACTAAGTTCAGATGCAGACCATGCTATAGACAAGTTGCTTGAGAAGTTAAACTAAGATAGAGCATGAATGATATGACTTAACAACAAGTGGATAGAATCAGTTAGATCCAAATAAGCATCATGGTTAACTTATGGTGACTCTGGACAATCACATGTATGGTTTGCAGGATTGACTGATCTTTGAGAGAGGAAGCCCAAACCTGGAAGTTGCCATTTGGGTAGAAGGGTCGTCGTCAATTGCACTGTGTCATCCGCAACTTTAAGTTGCAGATCCTAAAGATATTGGATCTGTGGACCCAATATTTCATCTTCTCCGCCAGAAAAAAGTGAGGAAGCCACATAGGGGGCACAGACTTCCACCGACCTCCGTCATCCACCTTTTCGCCCATCTCCACTGGCCTATCATCCACCCATCTCCATTGGTCATCACTCCACTCCACCCATTTTTATTTTATTTATTTTGATATTTATTTCAAGAACCATCCAGGCTGACCATAGACTGATTTTGTTTTTGGCATCTGAGCCAAGCCAGACAACCCCAAATCAAAAAGAATTGGAATTGGCCCTAGTCAGAGATTTTTGGGTTGGGATTGGCCTTAGGAATCAGCCAGGGTTGGATTGAGACCAGATTTGTTTGCTCAACTAGTCCGCTAAAAAAAATTCAATCTAGGATTGGCTTGGATGGGTCCTTCAAATTTAACGAAAAAAAATCATAGAAAAAGGTTACAATCCGAGCCATGGTGGGCAGGTTACTGGAATCACTGTCATTTTGCACCTCCCAGTGGTGGGAAGTGGCTGTGGCCTCCACCCTGGTCTTCCCACCCAAAACATTGGACTCGAGAAAAAGGGGATCCAATCGTGTCAGGTCCATTGGACCCAATACGATCCTTCTTCCTGATGCGGGACCAACTCTAAAATGATATTTAAGACACAATTTTGCGATATACTCGTGTGTCAATACTACAACGACTAAAAACTCCAGACAAACAACTAAATCGAACTAGAAGCGGAACCTGAATACACAACCCTTGAGTGGGCAGGACCGTGGTAGTTGATCCACTACCTGAGTCTTGAACACTTGAAAACAACACCAATCCGTAGCTCAAGTCCTAACTCAAAGTTGACAATGATTTATTTAAACAAGCTAATCACCTAATCTTTCACATGCAGTACAATAGTCGAACGAAAAAATAAATGAACGAATGTAACAATCTACATAGATAGAGTGAGATGAGTCATACCACAACGTTGGGACGTAGTGAGGTCCACACAGCCATCCACCACTCCAACCAATTATTACAAATAATTTTTTACAAAGGTGATAACATACAACTTGTCAAATTCGGTCAGAGGATGAATAGTTGACAAGTCTATTTGACAACATGACAATGTCCTTCAATCAACCCATGTTGTCGTGTTGATATCGTGTCACGTTTTCACTCATAAAATCAAATATTTTTACTTACAAAACAAAATGATTAAATCGACATCAAATCACAAGTCCTTTCATAACATGATCTTAATTAGGTGCATCTTTTCGCGACTGAACCAACCGAACATGATCGATGCAAGGGTTTGTCACCTTGAACTTACACATGATGTTATGGTTCCTCGGGTTCTCATTTTTGGTGATGTATGCACCAAAGAACAAATTGATGATTGTTCACATGCTTGAGACACTGTTCACATGAGGAAGCAGTTACTGTAGTTCCTAGTTGTTTTAGTCTAGATTGATTGTTCACCACTGTTCACGTGTGGATCCTTCGGTGATGGGGCTGAGGCAAAGATCACATGATTGGAATCAGTACCCAGATTAGTGGGTACGATACGATCCAAATCGGCCGATCCCAGCAATCCCTCGGGAGGAATCCCAATCTAGAATCAAAATCTTTTAAAAAAAAATTGGATTTCAATTTGATTATAGCCTATTCGGCAAAACAAGATTAAAATTCTAATCCAATCCTCGTTGATCCAGTTGATTCTACTAGGCTTTTACCTCAGATCACCCTTCCGAGTGAAATCGGATCTGTATGTCGATCCGATCCGGGAATCGACCTATCCCGACCTGAATCATCCGATTCCGCAATCCATGCTTTGAGGGCACTGGGATGCCACCTATCGAGGGGAGGCAGGGTGCTCAAACAGCATCGCAGGTACCTTAGTGTCGGGAAGTATTGGCTGGTGGCCAAAGGGGCATCTGACCAGTCTGACAGTAAACTCGGTGAAGGCAAGGCCCAGTGTGTTGGCATGAAGACACGGTGGGAAGCTGGAACAGTGGAGGGTGTAGAAAGAGCGGGAAAGAGGGGGGAACCCGGGGCGTGGAGAAGGGAAAAGAGGTTGGGTTTCGGGGCACTGGGCATGGAGGCCAATGCAGTGGGCTTGCACAAGGGCCAGGAAGGAGATGGGGACTTCAGGAAGGGAAGAAGAAGTAGAGGAGGAGAAGGCATTGAGGGGATGGGAAAGAACAAGTAGAGAAGAAGAAGAGGGTTCCAAGAGGAGAGAAAAGAAAAGTAGAACCGAAGGGGAGGGAGTAGTGCCTAACAGAGAAAGGAGTTAAGGGAGGTGGAGTTTATATAATTCTCCATACAACATCATAGGTACACAAGGCGTTGACTCTTTTATAGACTTGAAGTACAAAACTTAAAGAAAGCCCAATAACATCTTCTGGTGACTAGATCGGCAAAATATCGTCTCCAATCTATATAGAATCTGCAGCCTAACAACAATGTCTTAGTACACACGATCTGGATCAATGTGGAGTTGAGTACGGGTGCCCTCCTCATAATTCTCCCCGGTTGAGAACAACTCAACCCCGTCGAGTAAGGGTTGTTTTGGTAACATTCCAAAAAAATTGGGATCTAGTTGTTGAAACTTTGCTCATGTCCCCCAGGTGTCCTCGATGGGATGTCAACCCTTCCAACACATAAGATAGGGCTGGTATGCCTTCGCTCGTGTCGTCACTACCTACTTGTCCATTATATATTCAATTTGCTTGTGCCACGGTAGTGAAATGGTTGAAGATGGACACTCGGATGTGCGGCCTCTTGAAGTAAGGGGATGTCACTTTGAGAGCAGACAATGCCACCAATGCCTTAATGCTTGCACAATTACATAGAACTCCTTATTATAAGTGGACTTTTCCATGTTTATAATAGACAATTTCTCGCTGAAGTAAGCCACAAGGTGACTCCCGAGCCATCATAGGTGAGCTCAAACACCTCAAAAAAATAGGTAATCGAAGCACATGCTTAAGTCATTCGTCATTTCTTTTAAGGTGGTGAAAATCGAAGCATCGGCTTTGGTCTATGCGAATGCACCCTTCCAGAGACAATCGGTGATAGCAATGGTGACAGTACTAAACCCTTTTATAAACTTGCGATCAAGGTGGCTAGTCCATGGAAAGAGTAGAAATATGGACATTCTAGGGCTCAGGCTACTCAACAATAGCCCTAACTTTGTCAAGGTCAGCAGAGACGCCATCAATAGACATGATGAACCGTAAAAAGATGACAGGAAGTCATGAAGGTACACTTCTTAAGGTTCCCGAATAACTATTCATGACAAAGGACGAGACAAGCCTACATAAGGTGATCTAAGTGGTCTTTACTATAGTGACTATAGATGAGAATGTCATCAAAGTACACCACGGTGAACTACCTATGTACGCTTTGGCCTTATGAAAGTGCTAAGGCAATCAGTAACCCAAATAGTATCACAAACTATTCATATAACTCGTCCTTCGTCTTAAAGCCCATCTTCCATTCATAACCTAGTCAAATCCATAGGGTGACAGCCATTATTCAAATTGATCTTGGAGAATACTAGAGGTGAAACAAACCAACACATTCGACAAGTAGTTCAAAACTTGGCTCGATCTAAACTCGACTCGACTTGTTTATTATGTTAAAAGAACAAGTTTGAACACAAAATGAAACTTAACTCATTGAACAAGTCGAGCTTGAACAGACTCAAACATGACTTAATAAGCTCGCGAGTAGCTCGATTAAATATTCAATAGAATATTTATTTAAAGAATTAAATAATGAGTATTAATCATTATATAGTGTCAATTAAATATATAAAATAAGTCAAACTTTGAGTTTAAACTTAGATCAAGTTTCATAAATGAGTAGAATTTAGAGTTTTACAAATAAACTTAAATTGATTTTGAGTTTTATAAACAAGTTTATATCGAGTTTAAGATTGAATGCAAATTGAACTTGAGTTGAGCTACTACTTAAGCTTGAGTTCGGCTCGATTAAGTATCAAACCAAACTTGAACAAAGGTTCAACATACTGATTAAAACTTGAGCTCAAATTTTGAACTCATATAAATAAACGAGCCAAGCTTGAACAACATACTACTCGACTTGGCTCATTTGCACCACTAGAGAATACAGTGTCTCTCACTAACTTGTTCTCGATGAAGCACAAAGTGACTGTGAGAAATAATTCTTCAAACTTCCTGACAAAAATGTTGTCTAGTGGTAAATTGACGTCAATGCTAAATAGTGCCAATGTTCATCACAACATAAGAATCCCGACTCTTTGAAATAAATTGGTACTAGCTCTAATAATATTCCAATGTGCGATGAGTAGAACACATCGTGGCACGCTATTCTACTCAAGTTGACCAGCTGGAGTTGACCAAACTCTGACAATCCCAGCCTATACCGACTAAACCAGTGTCAAACCGTCTAAACCATGTTGACCCCCGACTTGTCCAGAAGAAGGATCAGCTGAAGTTGACCGGACTAAGCTGGACTAATTACTAGATTTGCCAGGTTCATCAAGTCAAACTGGACTGGTGTCAGCCCGACCTGAACTAGTTGAACCAAGCTCAAACCAATCTGGACCATGGATGAAAAAATCGGGACCGGTGGGAACTGATTCGATCCAAATCGAATCAGTCGGAATCGGCTGATTTTTTTAGAAAGAAAACCGTTTCGGAATCGGGATTTTAAAATTTTGATCGGATATTCAGCCTGATTCTTTTTAAAAAAATTAAAAAAATCAAGATTTCCAATTCTGATCAGATTTAGCCACTTCTCGACCAATTCCACTGGGAATCAATTCTAGATCAGTCCTCCATGTGGTAATCAGATTGAGACCGGCCAATCCGATTCCGGAATCAGCCAATTTCGATCCGATTCGACCAATTCCATAAACCATGATCTGGACTGTTGCTAAACCAGGCGTGAACATCAGTGAACAGGACCAAACCTGCACTTGACAAGGTTGGACAGGTCAGATCCAGGCCTGAACCAGCCAAACTGAAGCTAGACCGGCCTAAACCTATGTGAACTGGGCTTTAATTAGCTGAACTGGCTCAAAACCAAGCTGAACTGGTCAGAACCGGATCTGAATCGGCCAAACCGGAGTTATCCAGGGCTGAGCCAGTTAAAACGGGGGGGGGGGGGGGGTGGAGCCAGCTGGATCCAGTGAAACTGGGTGGTCCGGCATTGGGACTGCACATCACTTCGAGGGTTGAAAGGGTCTAATGAATGATCGGCACTGAAAAGGTCTCAGTGCCAAATGGGCAGGGTGTAGGTCTGCAGCTTCAATCCGGCAGGGGGAACAGAGCACAGGGTGTCACAGTCCTGTATGGCATGAAGCAGGGAAGAAGGATGCTGCAATGCCAGCGGGAGAATCTGTGAGGGGGGGGGACCAGGGTGCAATGCGGTGGAAATGAGATGGAGGCAGTGGCGACTGGGCGGCTGAGTTAGCAGGGTGGCAGACCGACGGACCAGTCGGCTGGAGGGTGCAGGGGAGCTGGATGCGTTGGGTGTGCAGGCAGTATGACCCAGGACCCAGAAACAGGGGAGAGAAGCTTGCGGACAGTGACGAGGGGTGATTGGAGAACTGGGGGTGGTGCAGGTTGACGCAGTGGTGACAGTCGGTTGTAGGCATCAAACAGACTATGGGTGTTGGGATGTAACATAATATGGCCGGGGTGAGAGTGCTGTGAGTGCAAGCACTCCCAGGTGAGGACTCGGTGCCAGTCAGCGATGAGGACTGGCAGTTGGGCCACCTGCTGGATGGAGGCACTGCTACCAGCATTATCTCCATGGGCTGCTGCATGGGAGAAAAACAAGAAGAAGAAAAATAGAGTCCAAAGACCGGGAAGAAGACGAAGAAAGGAATGGAGAAGGACTGGGGAGGGAGAGAGAACATAAGATAAGAGGTACTTCATGAAGGCCCTTTCAACTGAAATAGATAAGAATGAGAAAGAGGAGGCGCACAAGGGATTCGATCTTTCATTTCATCTTCACAATCCCTGTGGGTACAAGGTAGAGATTTTGTAGTCTCAAATTCATATTTTAAACCATAGAAAATGTTTTAATAAAAAGTGATCCCCCCCATTTTCTACAAAATATGATTCTAAGTTCGTAATCAAAAGACAAAAGTCCAAAAACTAATAAAATATTATAATGTCGATGTCGATGTCGATGTCGATGTCGACGTCAATGTTGGCATCGATCAAGTCCGACCGGTAGCATCAAATCCTCTCGAGTCCACCTTCCGTACAGACGATACCACCGAAAATGCATCAAGAAGCCAAGGGTTTTGTATTTTCTTTTCAGTTGGCATCCATTGTTTCATCGGGCTTACAGAAACCTGATTAGAAGAAGAGAGCATTTTGAACTTAAAAACCATCAAACTTTCCCCTTTTCCAGCATAGTCACTTCAACAAAATGTGACCAGTTGAGTGGTTTGCAGAATATTAGGCTTGCTTGATCCCGCATAATACTTGTAGGACGTAGCAGAGACAAAAAAATTGCAGATGAAAATTCACCTTATCAAGGATAACATACGTAATGATGTCTAAAAATGCCAATCATCCAACATTAGCATGGGAAAGCACAAACATATGATGCAAATAGTGGCGCAAATCCCAATATATGTGGGGCAGTTTGTTGCAAATTTCATTCCATATCTCCGTTTTGAAGGTCAGGTAAGTATTCTTTCGAAATAAATTCCTAAAATTATGCATAGTGAACCATGGCGAAAGCATCTTCAGAAGTCTTCAACCTAAAAGCCAAAAAGTTCATGTTGTATCAACTACACATAAAGTGACTTGTTACTTAGAAAATACCAAGTTTGATAAATTAATTGACAAGAAAATGGTAGTAGTCCTTTGATGCAACCTCAAAAATGTTGAAACCTCTTGCCTTTCTAGAAAAAACTCTTGATTTTAATTTAACTCTGACAACTAAGAAAATATGCGGTATTCTCATAGTTGTCAAGGTAACAATGTGACCAAGGTGTTGATGGGTAACAATTCCACTTATACTACAAGATGGTCGCTTAGGCGTTGCCTAGGCAGTCAAGGCAATATCATTAGATGTGTACATATGCATATATATGGATATATACAATCACATATATATAATTAAAAATTAAAATTATATAGATTTATGCATACATGCAAACATACATACATAAATATAATTATATTTGTACGTGTGGGTATATACTTTTGAAGAAGTTAATCTTAATAAACTAAGTGAAAGAGAGAGAAAAAAAGTTAAGAGATTTTTATAATTTTAAGTATATAACATATATTTATAATTATAAATCTTAAATATATGTGATAGTCCAAGTGATAGGGAATTATACTAATATGTTCACATTATCATTAAACGGGTGTCCATTGTGCGTGGTATCAAGGAGTAAAACCCTCGAAATAAAATTCTTTGTCATGTAAAAAAGACATGGGGCACCTTGCCCGGGTGTATTGGGTGCTTAGACGGGCGTTTTGAATGTCTTGGGCACCTAGACCTAGGCAGGTGCTTTGGGCATCTTTTGGGCTCCCCAAAAATGCCCTAGCAAGGCACCCTGGCAAAAACGCATTGGCAACTAGGCACTCGCCTTGACAACTATGGATATTCCCTAGAAGTATAGTTAATTTATGATATGTATAAAAATATGTATTAAGATTGTTGAGTTCTTTGAAAATTTATATTTTGACCTCTTCCCGTCATATTGCGAATTGCTAAAGTTAATTACATTGAACAACCATTCAAACACTCTTGATTAACTATCATGACAATTCGTAAATAAGAGATATACATCCATAAAATAAACACACATGAGTGATATATGTTATTAGAGGCGGTCGCCTTGGTCACCTAGGCGACAAGGCGAGGCGAGGCGAGACCCCCCTGCCTCGAGTCATCGGCGATCGCCTCCTCTGCCTCGGATGCCTAGGCGAGGGAGGCATGAGGCATGGCTAAGGCATTTCCCTCAACCTATCGGATCCGGGCCCAAGCCCGGATCCGATTGACTTAAAATTAGGCCCCCGCGGCCTCTTCTCTCTCCCACCCGACGCCTTCGCCCCCTAGTTGCTGCTGCTCGCCGGAGATGACGACCCGCCACCACTGCTCATTGGAGAGGACGGCGCCGCCGCTGCCACCGCTCGCCGGAGGAGCCCCTGCCGACCCCTTCTTTTGCTGGAGAAGCTGTCCAGAGTCTCCAGACTTTTGGAGGAGCTCTCAAACCGGTCCGTTTTAGGGTTTTGACGTTTTTTTTCTTCGTTTTTTTATTCATCACCCTTCTACTAACACAAGAAGTTTATCTTATGTTTTACCTTCTTCTTTCTTGGTGTACATTGTTGGACGACCAGATTTAGACGTACAGGGTACGTTTTTTCGATTTCTCTTATTATTTTCGTTGTAAATGTGATTCCACTATTTTTATTAGGACATTGGCAAGGTATAGAAGGTGGAAGTGTTGTTAATCGGAATTGAAAAAATTACCGAACAACTCGGACATTGTCAGAAAGGTATAATTTGTTTTTTCCATTTTTTTCGTGCGTACTTTTATTTACGGTTGTTAATGTTAGTTACCAATGTTGAAGTGTTGGACAACACGTTAAATTTATTTTTTTCTGATTTTTTTGTTTTACTTATAAAGCCCTTCTTTTAACCGGAAAGGTGCCAATGCATGTTAAAAGGTCCATCTCTTTCCTTTAAATCTTATTTTTTATTGTTCTTAATGTTAGTAAAGCATCCTTGGACAACATGTTATAATTTACAATCTGATTTTTTTCTGTTTTAGTTATCAATTCCTCCTCTTAGTTAGAGCCGGAAAGGTGTCAAATTGTCATATATTCTAATTACGTTTATATATTGATTGTCGGAAAGTATGTTATTTTCTTATTAACTCTTCCAAAGGACAGTATGTTATGATTTTCTGATTTTATTCTGATTTTTATTGTTGTTAACGGATTTGATGTTTATGTATTTTTTATAAAGATGTCTCAAATCGTGAAGCAAGCTTCGGGGACAGGGTCAAACACCCAAACAACTTCAACGAGCCCATTATCCCAAGACATCCTCCTAAGTCAAAGGATATAGATTGGAAACATGAAATTTTGGTGAATCCGAAAAATCGGGATCATGTTAGATGTTCGTTTTGTAACAAGGATTGCAAATGTAGAATATATAAATTGAAACAACAAATAGCCGGTCTATCCACCAATGTCACAAGTTGCAAGAATGTTACAATGGAGGCGAAAGAAGAGAATAAGCAACATATGGAGCAAGTCAAACAAGCTCACTTTGAAAAGGTTGCGGTGATAAGGGAGATTGAAGGAAGAGACAACCTTCTTAATGTGAATACTTCGAAAGCATGCACGAAAGCTGAAGACAAATTAGTTGTTTATAATCTAGCTTTTTGTCTCCTCGTTTGAGAGGTTATGTGGACCATTTTATTTATGAGACAAAATCTAAAAATTTCTAAAGAGAAAAATATAAAGGACAAGAAGCACTTGAAGAAAGAAAGGGAAAAAGTTGTGCAATACATTGCTCGGTGGATCTACCAAGCAGGTATTCCTTTCAACATCGTACGCTTGAATAGTTTTCAGTCCATGCTAGAGGCTATCGGACAATTTGGCCCGGGTTTGAAAGGTCCATCATATCATGAAGTTTGTGAAAATTTGCTTGTGAAAGAGCTTCAAACAACTAAAGAATTAATTGAAAAAGAAAAAAAGAAGTTGGTGAAATATAAATGCACTATCATGTCCGATGTTTGGACCAATAGAAGAGAAAGGACATTGATAAAAATTTTAGTCAACACAGTTAAGGGCACAGTGTTTCTAATCAATAGATGCATCTTCACAAGTCAAAGATGCAAGGTTGTTGGTTGATTTGTTGGACAAAGTAGTTATTGACGTTGGAGAGAAAAATATATTCCAAATTGTAACGGATAACAAGGCCAGTTACGTAGCTGCAGAGAAAATCTTGATGTCTATGCATCCTCGTTTGTTTTAGACACCATGTGTAGCTCATTGTATTGATTTGATGCTGGAAGATATTTCTAAATTGTCGGGCATCAAATCCGCAATTAGGCATGCTAAGTATGTGACGACATTTATTTATGGGCGCACAAAGATTTTTGCCATGATGAGGAAGTTCACCAATGGAATGAATTTGTGTAGGATAGTAGTCACAAGGTAAAATCTCAATTTGAAATGTATTTTTATATTTTTTCATTTTGGTTTGTGAATTGTGACTTGTGATCATCAATATCATTAACATGTTTGTGCAAGGTTTGTAACAAACTAACTAAATCAAAAGAGCCTACACAACTTGAAGGCTGAATTGAGAAGGATGTTTACATATGAAGAGTGGACTGCCTCTAACAACTAATGGGCTAAGTAAAAACCGGGGGGGAAGTCGGGGGGGGGGGAAGTCATGTGATATTATTTTAAAAACAACTTTCTGTGAGAAGTGTGGCTTATGTTCTTTCAATTTTCAAGCCTATTGTGATTGTCTTACGCCTAATGGATGATGAGAAACCAGCAATGTGCTATATTTATGAAGCAATGGACCGGGCAAAGAAAGGCATTAAAAGTGCCTTGGATGATAAGTTTGACAACTACGGTCCAATTTAGAACATTGTTGATAGGAGGTGGGGCAATCAACTCCATCGTTCATTACATGCAGCAGCTTATTATCTTAACCCCAATTTTTTTACTCAAATCCAGATGTTGAGAATGATGGAGAAATAAAACAAAGACTGTATGATACCATTGAGAGGCTAATTGAAAGTCCCGACGAGCAAGATTTGATTACCAAGCAACTAAATACATACATAGATGCTGAGGGCCTGTTTGGTAGAGATATGGCCATTAGATAAAGAAAAACATCCATTCCAAGTTGATATTTAACTTTTTAAACTTTTCATTTATACATTTCAAAGTATTGTTGTAAATTTGATTAATTCTCATCTTTCTTTTAGCAAATTGGTGGAAGGATCGGGGGAGCAAGGTTCCTCAATTACAATGGTTCGCCATCAGGGTTTTGAGCCTCACTTATAGTGCATCTAGTTGTGAATGCAACTAGAGTACCTTCGAGCAGGTACGCACTAGTATCATTCATTTTTTAGCATGTTTCATATGAAACTTTAAACTGATTTTTGGCCTTATATTACAGGTGCACAAAAAGAAAATGAATAGATTAGAACAAAAAAGATTAAATGATCTTGTCTATGTTCAATACAATCAAAGGCTTCGAGATCGCCATTTTAGGATGAAGAAGTTTAATCATGATCCTATTTCTTTGGATGATATTGATGAGGCCGATGAGTGGATCACTAAAGATGACGACGACTATGTGCATGAAGGAGAGGACCTCACATGGAGGGAAGTTGAACTAGCAGCCAACATTGATGAAAAGGAAGGTCCATCCACTAGAGTGGAGGCCTCTAAAAGGCAAAGGCTTGAGAGGGGAAAAGGTGTGGCCATGGATGAAGATGTCTCAAAATCGGATGGAAAAATTCATGTTCATCTTACTGATGATGATGACTCTTCCGATTGATATTTGTGTTGATTGATTGGTTACATTAGATGAATGTACTTTTTAATGATGTTTTGAACTAATCGTTATTTATGTATTTCTATGTTTAGCTTAAAATTATTATTCAAATGTTCTCTACTTGATGTATTGCATTTTTGTTTTTGGTGATGTATTCAATTTTTTAGCATGTTGATGGAAATGAAATGGGAAAAAGTACATTTTTCAACTAATTTTTGATGTAATCATTTTACGCATTTTTAATGTAATTTATGCTATTTTTTGTATTTTTCACATTTTTTAGATATGTTCAGCATTTTTAGATAATTTTATCTGCATTTTCGGACATAATTGTTGTATTTGTATTTTTTTGCATTTTTAGATATATTCCCTGCATTTTCATATATATTTCTTGCATTTATGATGCATTCATTGTATGTTTTTATATATTTTCATCTTTTTATATTTTTTTTTGGCTTTGAAAATAAATATAATAATAAAAAAATGTCGTCTCAGGCGCGGGTCCTTCGCCTCACACCTCTGACTACATAGGAGTGATGGCCCCAAGAATTTGATGGAATGCAAACCCTTAGGTATTGTTTGGTATGGGGATAACTTGGGGATAAACTTAGTTTATCCCCAAAATTTTATGATACCAAACAGGTCCTTAGTGTTTTGAGTTCTACTTTAATTTAAGTTGATTTTAGGGGTTTGGTTAGTTTTGGATTGAGACTTATGTCTTTTATCTTTAGGATTTAATTCAAGTTGATTAAAGAGATTTGATGCAAGATGGATCAGTAGTGCCCATTTTATCATGTCAAATAGATCAATCAAATTGGTCCATAAGGGTCCCACCATGCATCTGCTACACAACTTATCCGATCGAGTCATCCCATCAATGTCGCGTCAAATCAAGTCGTGCGCCTTTTCATAACTCAACCAATTTGACACCTATTAATGAACAAACTCAAACAATGTAAAAATATAAAATTTCATGCAATTTCTTTTTATTTTTTATTTCTCTATTTTTTCACTATTTTTCTTTTTACACTGCATATTTTATTTTTTCCATTTTATTTTTTTCTGTTTTCCTTCCCTTTTATCTCTTTTTTCTTCCTCCTCTATTTTCTTTATTTTCCTGTTCTCTTTTCTCTTACTGGCCTGTTGTGGGCTTCAAGTGGGCGCCGCAAGTTGGTGGTGACTAAACAAATTTTGGCATGATTGCTATTCACCTGTGCCACGAGCCTGTGTAGTCAAAGACCATTTGCTTTTCACCTTCTAATTTCCAAGAGGGAGAGACTTGAAATATGCTAGCAAAAAATCCTCACTTGTCAATTTTGTGTAAAAATTGATCACTGATCTCAGAGCTCTTATTCTCTACGGGCAGTTCGGCTGTGGCTTCTTCTTGCACCCGCGAAGTATGGAAAGTGCCAAATCTTGAGTTGGTACAAGATCCCCAATAGCTGGATGTTGGGACGGTTGTTGGGGCAAGAATATCTCATTCTGGTTCTGAACGCTGCTCAAGTTGTCTACATAAATCTGGCCATTGTGTGATAATTGGATTTGGACCGGGCGCCGGCGGCTTACTCAAGTGCCCCCCGAACCGCATGGGAACTCATGGCTGGAAACAATCCTTATGGTTTTGATATTCTTGCCCGGAGATCCAATGGTGCCTGGCCCCTGAGTCACTTCCGGTGGGAGTTTCTTGAATTAGGCGATGCACCATCCTTGCTGCTACGTCAGCCTTCTCGAGCAAACCGAGGCATCAAACCAAGAACATCTTCTGTCACTAGAAGGCAACCTTTGAGCGAAATGTGACAAAAGGAAGGAAAATTCATGGACTGATAACTCTCGGATGGAGTATTAGAACGGAAAGATCTATTAGATAATGAACTATTGGTTCTAAGTCATCTCTGGCGATGAATCAACAATTCGAAGTGCTTTACTTCCGCTACAAAGAAGGGTTGTCATAAGAAACGCCTACTTGACTTTTTCTTTTTTAACAAGTTTGTAGCAGAGTAAACTAGAAGATGACCAATCCCACCCCCTCCTTCTTTAATAGCGGTATCACTACCAAAGACTCCCCAAAATTGGATTAGAGTAGGGATCGCGAAAGAGCAGAGCGTCTTGAACGACTTTCTCACTGTCTCATCACAAAATCACCAATTAACAATAACACTAATCTTCGAAAACACGATCATTCACATAAATTTCGGCAAGCAGGAACAGAGGATAGAGAAGAGGAACAAGAACAGGGGAGGAACAGCGAATGCAGATCTGAAGGCAGTTGCAGCAGGGAATTGGAGACAAGCATGTGACAAAGACAAAACTCATCTGTCCTTTCCCCTCCCCTGCATTCATGCATGGGTTGACTTTTCAAGATACCTCTTCTCGGCAGGCATTTGAACATGGGCTTTCCAGGAGTTCGCTCTAAGCCTTGGGGAAGAGGCAGCCGGCGTCATACAAAGTAGCAATTCATCACAAAATCCCCACGGACGAGCCTAAGTAGAATTCAATAAGAAAAGATATTCTCTTAAAAAAGGCAAGGAAGGACGGACAAAGGACGGACTGACTTGACGGACTTAAAGGAAATTAGCATCTCATTCATAAGCCAGTGTTGCCCTACCGAGACGAGAGAGGAGTGTTGATGTTTCCTACAGGTAAATTTATAAGGGTGTACTTTAGCGAAGAGTTAAAGTAAGCAAAATCAATTGGTTATAAAGTGATTCTTACTCGTTTATGAGGCAAGGGAATCTTTCTTGATCCACGAAGGGTTCAAACTCTTAGTGCTTTGATGCCTCTGGGCTGACTATCTATTACATACTAATAAATAGGTACAAGTCTCTTTCTGGATGGATAAGATTGGTCGGGATTCGGCCCCTTCCACATAATGGATGAAACCAGAAAACGTCGTGTTCAAATAGTTCCAACAATGAAGTTCTCCATTTTCACTTGACAACCCGTATTAACTGGAGCAAGAGAGTGAAACAAAGGGGCCCCACGAAGGAAGACTAAATATATAGATAAGCTATATGTCAGAGGCCCGCAGCAATATAGTTCCGAGAGGGCCTCCTTTCTGGCCAATTATCAAAGTTTTGGGCTGGCGGAAACGGAAAGGACTGGTTCCCTCGGATAAAGCTTCAAGCGTCAATCTCGTTTCAATGATTTAGTTAATCTATATCTACCGTAGATAGGTCAGATGCCTGTTTACCAAGGTATAACTACTAACAGATATAAGATTCATCAAACAATTGGTACCACTTACCTATGACCATTCACATACCTAAGTACCGGATGAGAAAGCAAGCGTATAAGATATGTGAGGAGCTGTTAACTCGCTCGGAACAGAGAGCAAGTGAGCACATCATGAGATGGGGCCTTTTCCACGTACCGGCCAGAAGATTGGAGCAGGTCGTAGGAAAGGTGGTCTCTACAAGAAAGAAGGCAATGAGCAGTGAGTGCCAGGTAGAGCAGCGCTTACTAAAAGACTGAATATGGCCAGCGGGGAACGAAGACAGGATACGCTCTTGTAACTTCTTATACAGGAAGAGGAGACGCCAGCCCGCTAGTGCTCGACAAAAAAAGGAAGGGCTTATTGGTGCACTTCCTCCAGCTGGCGCTGCAACGGGGTCTGTTATTTATAAAGATTTTGAAGCGCTTTAAGATGTTTGAAGAGCCGTCCTGACAAGACGGGTTTTTCCTGGTCCAGGAAGAGCTAGACCCCGGAAAACTATGCACCTTTTGCGTGGTCTGGCTGGATCCCAAGGTTGAGTGACTCTTCCTTCCCCAAGTGGCCGAGTCCTAGTGGGCTGGATATTAGCTCTGGCATTTATTGCAGAAGTTCCCCAAGCAGAACCGTGTCGGGCCTCTCGAACGAACCTACCAGCCGGGTCTTAGGGAGAGCAATCATAGACCATAGTTATTGTTTTGATTATTTTGTTTTATTGGTAAAAAAAATTTTAAGGTTTGTTTTCTTCCTAAAGAGGGACTTTAATGTGGTAGTACTCCGCGCATTTGTATGGTCTGGAGAAGCTTACTTGTATTGGTTTTCGGTAGTAGGAGTAGGTCCAAAGGAGCTGGAACAAGCTATTTCATAACCTATTTTTTCTCGGTCTACTTAAGTAGCCATCGGCGGAAGGCGATCCCCACCAGACATACGTAATGCTTTAGCTAGTACACGGAAATGCATACCATTCTGTCTTTTTTTCCATTTTTTTGTGCTATCGGTGCTACAGTAACCTCCTCCCACCAAAGTCCCAGAGCATTGGGAAAATTAGGAAGGCAATTGTGGATGCCGTGGAAGGTTCCATGGACATGGCCACGGTGGTCAGGCAGCCTCACCGACGACCGGCATCGCAGAGAATTTCACCTCTTTTTTTTCCTCAAAAACCATCTTTAAGGGGGCTTGGGGTCTTTAAATAGATCCTCAATGTCAAATTACAAAAAGGACCATAATATTTTATCTAAATAAACATATACCCTAAACCTAACATATTTAAGTTTGTATCCTATTTTAAATTCTAATATATATTTATATATGTAAACTCCTAATTAACTTAAATAATCCTGACTTAGACTCCTAATACATAAGAGCCTAATATTATTAAAATAATACGACTTTGATATCGATATTGATATCGATCGGATCCATCATGTGGCACCAAGCCATCTCAGACTCGTCGTCCGTATGTCCGGTCTGGTCAGGATCCCATCAGAATTTGGTTTGAATCTGTTACTTCTTATCAAGACTTGATGCCTTATGGCTCTATTCTGGATTTGTTCGACTGTCTTGGTTCTTGTTTGGACTTTGAAAACAACTAATCATTTTGTATTTAACAATTTTCAGATGCAACACTATAAGATGAGGGTTGGGGACTCATATGTTGATCTGAGATATTCTTATGACAAAGTCTATCCGGTTATGTTTATTTAAAATCATGTTTTTATTACCTACTTTTATAACTTAAAAGTCCATTAATTGCTTAGAGAGGGCTCATTGTTTGTTCTTTTCTTACAGCTGAGTGGTGGGTGCAGTTCAATGTGAAGAGTGGATAGAATCCACTGACTGTAGTTGCTATCAAGATACTAAGTTAGAACACCAATTCCTCTCATTGTAAGAGGGACTGGAGTACATTCAACCTGATACATACAAAGATGAGGAACAAATTAACCTTTGATAGGCTAAAGAAGCTTGTCTTCTGCCATTATAACATGAGGCTATGTATAAAGAACATCAAAGACCGGCAAAAGATCTCGGAGGAGATATTTACACAGTTTGCAAGTGGTCCATATGAGCAGAAACACAGAGAGCACAAACACCACATGAGGAGATAGACATAGACCACATCCTTTGGAAAGAGCATTCAATTGCTTCTTGGAAAAAGAAGAGAGCAACCAAGGATCATTCAGTAGAGTTTGATTCTAATGACTGCATAGTTGTCAAGGCGCCTGCCTAGGCGGCACCTAGGCGGCAAGACACTTTTCCAACTGCGCCTTGCCAGGGCGCCTTGTTTGGGGCCAAAAAGGCGCCCAAGGCACCTGCCTAGGGGCCCAGGCAAGGCACCCTGAATATTTTTACATGATTAAAAAATAATTTTGAGGGATTTTACCACCTTGATACCCCTCACAAGGGACACTTACTTAATGATAGTTTGAACATATTAATGTATTTCACTATCACTTATACTATCATACATATTTAAGATTTATGATTATAAACATATATTATATACTTAATTAAATTCTTTTCAACTCTTTTTTCTCCCTCTATCTCACTTAATTTACCAAGATTAACTCCTTATCGAAAAATAAATACCTACACTTTCATAATTACATATATAAGATCACTTATACTATTACATACTTTTTTTCTTTCGGGGGGCTTCGCCCCCTGACAACCCCCCCACAAGGGATGCTACCCCTTTGACCCCCGCGACTTGACCGCGCAGGTCAATCCGCGACTACTCTACGCTCCCCCCGTTTAATAATATTATAACAATATTTCACCATCACTTATACTATCGCACATATATAAATTTTATAATCATAAATATGTTATATACTTAAATTTTATAAAAATCTATTTAACTCTCTTCTCTTTTACACACACATCATATTTACTTACATACATAGATATATTCAATTATAACATAAAATTATAATTATATTTATGCCTATTTTTATGTATAACGACCTCCTGACCTAGCCTTCCTTTAATACCTCCTTGACCGCATAGGTGATGCCTAAGCGACTGCCTTGTCGCCTAAGTGGAATTGGTACCCTTCAACGCCTTGGGTGCCTTGTCACCTTAACAACTATGGATGACCGTGTATGGGCAGAAGGAAAATTAGATGGCATTGAAGCTTAGAAGTCCGAGCGTCGTTAAACGTTGTGATTTCCGATCGAACAAGTCCGTCCAAGTTTTGAACTATCCGTTTAAGTCCATTTTGCACGGGAAAAATCCGGATATCCCGTACGTTAATTTACGACCATTTCCGGCAAATACGTAACCCTTTAAACATACCGAATGGTGTGTTACTTGGGTTGTCTGCTTCCCGAACAGCGTCTAAATTAATTTTTATGTTATCTAATCATTTTTAGTGCATTGTTTACAATGTTTGCAGATATAAACAATGGCCGATCAAGGTGATGCAGCACCAGCACGTGCTTCCGACGTGGGTTGGGAACACGAGCAGATGGTAGACCCAATCAGGAAGGGGGTACAGTGCAAATGGTGTGGGAAGGAGATGAACGGGGGGGTGTTCCGGCTGAAACAACATATTGCCGGAACAGGTGGGAATGTCAAGAAATGTGACAAGGTGCCCAGGGAGAAGAGTGAGGAGATGAGAGGCTACGTGACGGTGGAGCCTCTCAACGGGCTGTTAGGATCGAGCAGAGGGAGGAGTTGCACGACGAGCTACTCCAGAGGAGGAGGGACCGCGATTTGCCTACCTCGAAAGGGAAAGGCAAGGGGAAGGCACCAGCTGAGCCGGAGCCAGAGAGCGAGGACGAGTCCTCGGACTCCGAGCTTAGACGTGCTAGGCACGATAGCAAGCGTGCATTTGCTGAGGAGGAGGACAGGAGGAGGGGAGCAGGAGGGTCTGGGTCCAGAGTTGACCCAGCTTTGGGCCGATCAGCATCGGCTCGCCCGACCTCGGGCTGGGACCGAGAGACTGACCCCAGGAGACAGGAGCCACACCGCCGTTCTACTTCTACCAGCACTCGATTTACACCGAGTGACGAGTATTTATTTAGGAAACAAAGTGCTGGATAGATGGGGATTAAACAGGCAATGAAAGGGGTGAAGGCAACAGGAACGGCTGCAAAGAGAGACATTCGCCACATTGTGAAATAGTTTTTACATGTAGGTATCACTTTTTAAATTAAAATTGATATTATGTTTGTTTTATTTAGGGGATTTTAATTCTAGGTCCTATTACGTCCATAACATTTTTTAAAAGTCCCACCGTTTACATACTTATTTAAAAGTCCCAACGTTTGATGGAATCAAATTTTCATGTCCCCGCCGTTATCTCACTTGATCCCTAATTTCCATATCCGAAATTACCCTCCAAACCCACGCAGAGGCGGCCCACGGAACCCTCGCGAACTCCTCCTTCGCGACAGAAGTGGCGCGCTCGGACTCCTTCGCGACAGAAGCGGCGGCGCGCTCGGACTCCTCCGCCCTCAGACTCCTCCTTCGCGAGCGGCGGCTTGCGGAACCCTCGCGAAGTCCCCTTCCCGCAGGCGATTGCTGAGAAGCTGCATCCCAGAGCGACAGTCCCGACCGGGGGTTCTCCTTTCCGCAGGTGCATCTTCCCCTTCCCTAAGGCTGGCGTCCGATGGTGGTGCTTGGTTTTCGCATATTGTTCCTGGTGTTGGATTTGGTGCCGCCGGATGTTGGATCTGGTGGAGACAGCGGAGCCATGGCAGTCTCTCGGCTTCTCGCCGATCTGGACGGGGTCGACGAAGCTAAGATCCGGCCCGACGCCCCGGCGGCGCTGACGTGCTGGTGGTCTTGGTTGGTGAAGAGCTCGGAGATGGAGACCTGCGCCGATTTCAGACGTGCTTGTCCAGATTGTCTCAGTGTCGGAGAAGAGCTCAGCGTCGGAGAAAAGCTCAGCTTGTCTCACATCCCCAGCGAGTTCGTCCCCAGCCCCTCGCAGGCGCCTATAAGGCTTTGCAGAGTGAAACCGTCCGGGACGAATGCACTCTGCTGCATTTTCTCGAACACCTTCAAGGCCTCTTCGTAGCGACCGCCCACGACGAAGCCATCGATGATGACGTTCCACGATACGGCAGATCTCTCTTCCATCGCGTCGAAGCGAGATCCAGCCGCCCGCATAAAGCATACAAGTGGATGAGGCTGTTGGCGACATAGATGTCTGCCGAAAACCGAGCTTGACGGCACGGGCACGGAGTTGCCCCCTCCCGGGAGAGCGAACGGGAAGGCGCAAGCTCGGAGGACGAAGGGGAAGGTATATTTGTCGGGGAGACGCGACCGTCCCGCAGTACGCGGTGGTAGAGAGCGAGCGCGGCGAGCCGTTGGACCGGATCCGGCATGGGCCCATCTCAGATCCGCAGCCAGATCGTCCATCTTTTTTATTGAATTTCGTTGTTTTGTGTCCTCTATTTTGAGATCATGAAATTTAAGCATTGAGATAATTAAGACTACGTGGTGCTGGATTTTTCAGCTTTCCTGAGCGATTGGCGTTTGTAGGTGATTGCTTGCGCTAGGTCCATCTTTGACAGTGAAGTTCTAGCATGTACTCTCTCCGTTTGGTGTTGTGTGGTCTTCAATTGGTTATAGTCATTCTGAATATCTTCCATGTTGTAAAATTGTGCATTTTTATTTGAGATTAAAATAGTTATGGATCGAATGCCTGGAATTTTTACGTACAAGAATGAAGCATATGTGATACATTTACAAAAGGGAATGGAGTTCAATACAGTTATGGAAGATGTTTGTAGAAGATGGACGCTAATGTCTAGTAAAGTAGAATTGATGTGCTGCATCCCAGAGCGACAAAATTGCACAATGAAGTTAATGAATGAAGAAGACATTGATAAGATGATAGATATGCATACGATGCTTGGAATCAAAGTTTTGAATTTAGAGATGCATATATGTTCATTCGATGGAGTCATACCATTAAGGTTAGTGTAATCATTCTTCATTCTTGTTATGTTAAAATTTATTCTTGTTCATTATTAATTTTGTATATAACTGTGAGGATCAGGTGAACAATCATCTATTTCCAACAATGTACTGTGTATTGAGTCTGGGCAAGCATCATCATCTAGATATGAGTTGAATTTAAGAAGCTCCTTATGGCATGATAATATTTCGCATGTAGGACAGATCTTTACAGATGTAGAGTCTTCGTGCTGAATTGACAAACCTATCAATTTCCAGAGGGTTTGACTATAATTTTGAAAAAAATGATACTCTTCGAGTGACTGTGCATTGTAGAGTTTCATCCTGTACTTGGAGTCTTCGTGCCAGAAGAATAGGATTAGGACCTCAATTTATAATAAAATCTTTTGTCAATGTGCATACTTGTGGTGGAGGTTTGTCTACACAAAAGCATCCAAAAGCTGGTAAAAAGTGGGTTAGTAAAATGATTATGAACAAGGTTGTTGATGATCCATTATACAGACCAAAAGATGTTAAAAAAGACATCTTTAGGGAGTATGGAGTTCAAGTCCCTTATCATCAGGCATGGTTAGGGAAAGATGTTGCATTTAAGACACAATTTGGAGATGAGAAGTTCTCTTTTGATCGATTTGCGTTGGTATAAGTCCGCGATTGAACAATCAAACCCTGGTAGTATTGTAGAGCTAGATATTACCAATGAAGGAAGATTTCAAAGAATTTTTATATGTTTCCATGCATGCATCATCGGTTTTATAAATGGATGTAGGCCTATTCTCTTTCTTGATGGAACTTTTCTTAAAGATAAGTTTCAAGGGAAATTATTAGCAGCCATCGCATTGAATGGTCAAAATGAACTTTTTCCTGTTGCATATGCTGTATGTGATGCAGAAAATGAGAAAAATTGGAGTTGGTTTTTGACTTGTTTGAAGAAAGGAATTTATGAAGAACTACCTATAACATTTATGTCAGATAGATGTAAAGGGTTAGTTCAAGCAGTGCGCATTGTGTGGCCAACTTCATTTCATGCATTTTGTTTACGGCATTTTGAAGACAACTTTGCCAAATTTTTAAGAGGAAAGTGTCCTTCCTCAGCTAAAAATGCTTGTCTTGACCTTCTTAAGAAGGCAGCTTATGTAATGACCATTATTGAATTTGAGAAAGCTATGAGTGACATGAAGGCATTGTGTGTGCAAGCTGAAATATGGTCGAGAAAAGAAAGTCCAAATCATTGGTCAAATGCATTTTTTGAAGGTGAGCGTTTTAGTGAAATGTACTCAAATCCTGCAGAGTCCTTTAACAGTTGGATTTTAGAGGCAAGACACTTACCAATTTTGCCTATGTTAGAACTCATCCAGAGTCAAATAATGTCTTTAGCTTATGAAAGGAGAAACAAATGTACTAATTGGGTGACAACTATGGTACCAAAAGTTGATGCTTACCTCAAACAGCTTATGGATAGCACTTGTGGTGTAACTGTTAATTGTTCAAATAGACAAATATTTGAGGTCTTAACAAGACCTTCTCATGTTGTGAATCTTGAAGAGGGAAAATGCACTTGTATAGAATGGCAAGTAAAAAGAATACCATGTAAACATGTTTGTGCAGTGGGCCATAAGATTGGAGTGAATGTTGAGGATTATTGTTCTAAGCATTACAGTGTTGAATACTATTCTCTATACTACGAACATACTATTTGTCCAATTTCAAATGCAGACAAACCACATACTTGCATTGATGAGGATGTTGAAATTTTGCCACCTAGTACTAAAAGAAGAGCAGGTAGGCCAAAGAAAATGAGAATTCCTTCTCAACAATCATTACAAGAAGAAAAAATGTCAATATACATGTTCTAGATGTAAGCAAAAAGGGCACAACAAAAAAACTTGTTCAAATCCAATATTTGAATAGGTAACTTGTTCTTTTTCAATGTTCTTTGCTTTCTTTTATATGTTGAACTTTCTTAATCTCTTATATAGTGCTCAAACTTTCCATTATAGTGCGACATCTAAATCTTCGGTACCTAAAATGAGATGCTTAGCTGGACACGGTTATTGTATGGTTAGAACAAGTCAAACTGAAAAGAATTCAGGCAGAAACTTCTATAGGTGTAAGGTAATCGAATATTTGTTATGTTATTCATTGAATTCTACTTGTGCCTTCTATTGATATACATGTTACTTTTTTTGATGAAATGCAGGAACAAAATTGTGATGTTTTCATGTGGTGTGATGAAATTAACAAGTATGTATTGTTTCAAGAACAAGGTTCTTCGGAGAAGGATGCCCGGATTAAATTTTTGGAGATGCAAGTTGAAAATATGGAAAAATACATAGATCATCAGAGGTCTATAATCAAGAAAACAAGAAGTGTAGTTTTGTCACTGCCCAGTGCATTTTCTTTCTTAGATATCAAAGAGGATGAAGGTGGTGTTCATGAAGTTGTATCAGATGAATCTAGTTGTGCTTGAACTAAAGTATGAGATGTTTGTAGTTGGTTGTTCCAGAACTGAGGGGTCAATTGTAAAACAATGTTAATTTTCTGTTTGAACTATGCTTTTCTAAGATTTTGAAGCTTATGGAGACCCAGAATTGGATGGTGCCACGTTTATGTTTGACTTATTCTTGAGTTTTTTTTTCTAACCGTTGTGCAGCTTTGTTATGTGGGGTTTTTGAAGCTCACGTAGAATTGGATTTTGAAGCTCATGGAGCCCCTTTTGTATGTTGCACAGAGGTGTCAAGCTACAGATTTTATGTGGGGTATAATATGTGTGGTTGTGATTTTTAGGTTATTACTTGCGCATTTTCTTCATTACGTGTCAAGTTATGGAGAAGATTTTTAATGCAGAAGATTGTCTGTAAACAGATTTACTTGCGCATTCTTTTTCAGCTTTTTAACAGATTTTTAATGCAGAAGATTGTCTGTAAACAGATTTTTGACATTAGTGTGATTCAAAATTTATTAAGTAATGCAGATTTTACAGATTTTTAACATGATGTTCTCAACGTTCAAAATTTATTAAGTAATGCAGATTTTACAGATTTTTAACATGATGTTTTCAACGTTCAAAATTTATTCAGCTTTTTAACCGATTTTTAATGCAGATTTTTAACATATTTTTACAGATTTTACAGATTTTACATGATTTTTAACAGACATGGCATTTTAAAAAAAAATATTCAGCTCTCATATTTTTAACTAATTAAATAAAAAGAATGCGATGGTTCTGCAAGGGGGCCAAGAAAAACAGGCCGGTGGAATTTTCTTTTAAGAAAAAATCGCCAGAACCAAGAGAATAGGCCGGCGGTATTAAAAAGAGGGTAAAATGGGAAACTTATTTTCAACGTGAGGTCTACCGACGGTGTTAGTGTACAGTAGGGGCGGGAGTTGAATAATTTATGATAGTAGGATTAAAAAATAATGAATGGGACGGTTGGGACAAAAAAATAATTCATACGTCAAACATGGGGGCGGGAGTTGATTTCCTCTTTTATTTACTTAAACTTAATTTTAGCCTGATCCCAATTTTTTTCAACTTGATGTAGACATCCCAGCACATGCAACCACCAGCCCCTACTTCTAGACGATGGTGGATGCCGTGGGTGAGGCTGGACCGGGTTTGCAAGCCCCGGGCAGCAGACACATATACGGCGCTAGCCTGGATGAGGAGGACCAGGAGTTGAAGGAGTGGATGGATGGATTTAAGTTGGTGTGGAAGGAGAGGGGTTGCACAATTATGTGCGATGGGTGGACAGGTATCACTAAGAGAAGTATGATAAACTTCTTGGTATACTATTCGGAGGGGACAACATTCTTGAAGTCGGTAGATGCTTCTGGGAAGATAAAAAATGCCGACTTCAATTTTTCTCTGATGGATGGGGTGGTGGAGGAGATCGGGGAGGACAATGTGGTTCAGGTTGTCACTGACAACGAACCATCATATAAGGCGGCTGGGAGGAAGTTGATGGAGAAGAGGAAGTACATCTTCTGGGTGCCCTGTGCAGCACATTCCATAGATCTCATATTAGAGGATATAGGCAAGGAAGAGGGTGTATCCACACTTGTCAGGCAGGCGTAGACGATCACATCTTTTATTTATTCGCATCCCCGCCTGCTACATATCATGAGATCACACACAGGAGGGCACGATCTTGTTAGGCCCGGTCCGACTCGATTTGCTACGAATTTCATTGCGTTGGAGAGTCTACACCGGCACATGCATGCATTGGTTAGGTTCACACAGTCCGAGGAGTATTACAACTATATGGTGGACAACCTGCATGACAAGAAAGATCAGTTGGAGATTCTTGTCAGGTCTGAGAAGCAGATCACTGACAAGAGGTTTTGGGAGAGGATTGCCTACTACTTGGCAATCATTGAGCCACTGGTAGTTGTCTTGAGGTTGGTAGACTCAGATGACAGGGACCAGATGGGCACGTTGTATGATGCCATGGACCGGGCAAGCTGAAAATAAAAGAAAAAAATCCCAGAGGTTACAAAAAGTGGTGGAAGATCATAGATGACCGATGGGACAAGACCTTGCACCACGATATTCAGTTGACAAAGTGTCAACTGGTATAGTAATAGCTTGATGAAGATTTTATTTTCTTTTCATATAAGTTATGGTAGATGATGGGCTAATTGTTTACCTTTTCTCTTCTTGTTTTTTTCTTGCGGTGAGTGGTGGGTTCGGTGAACACCAGAGTGGATGGAATCCACTTGCCGCCATCGGTATCGGGATACTCGGCCAGAGCACCGCTCCTCCCATCGTGAGAGGAACGGAGTACATTCAACCCGATACATACGAAAAGGAGGAACAAAGGTTGACCTCGGACCGCCGAGAAGCCGGTCTTCGTCATTACAATACGAGGTCGCGCATAAAGAACATCAATGATCGACAGAAGATCAGCGAGGCACGATTTGCACGATTCGCAAGTGGTCCGTACGAGCAGAGGCATTCCTCCGCCACACCACCACCCGAGGAGGTGGACATGGATCAGATATTCTAGGAGGAGCATGCACTTGCCTCCTGGATAAAGGAGAGGGAAGCCAGGGATCATGCAACTAAGTCTGATCCCGATGACCATGCATGGGCTGAAGGAGAGTTGGATGGTGTTGAAGCCGAGGAGGATGCTCCAGCTCCACCTCCATCTACTTCTCAGGCTCAGGCAGGGCCTTCTTCTCGCCTCAAGAACCTACGGGAGCGACCACCGCAGCCTTTTAAATTTCAGCCTCAACTCCGGCCCCGGCGGCTCGCTACCCAGCCCATTCACAGTCCGGGGAAAACGAAAACAAAAGTGACTGCACGAAAAATGGGAGGATTTGCAAAGTTGAAAAAATCTTTGGGTTCCAGACCTTCTGGTACTTCAGAGATGGCTGAATAGGTGAAGAGAATGAAGCTAGAGGTCGTGCGTCCCGTCGGCCCGTATGACGGCAGACGCGAGCTCCTTCTCACTCCTCAGGTGATGATGACGAGGAGTGCATACCAGCGACGCAGCCATCAGCAGTAGTTGAGTCTCCTGATTCACGGCTTTCAAAGCCGTATTACACGCTGGATTCGGATACACATGATTCTTATATACAGGAGCCACAGTATCCAGCATTTGGCCAGGTTGACCAGCAGTGGATTACACCACCAGCTCCACCATCCTCTGCTTACGTCCCGGTCGTCCCGCAGTCCGATCCATACGACCTTGATGGCATGGCATCGGCATTATTTTCATATGGATATGGTCCCGGACAGTATACAAGACTGAGCACGAGGGAGGAGTGTGAAGCGCAGCAGGAGAGGAGGAAGACCCATATTTATATCCTAGATTTTGGTAGTAGATTGATATGATGTAATTTTTTTTTTTCATGATGTATCATCTCTTTGATTTTTGAATCAATGGAATTGGAATATGTACTTAACTTCAAGTTTTCAATTGGAGTTCAATAGTATTTATTCAAGGTGGTCATGTGGATGAATGCATTGGTTATTTTTATTTTTTTTCTAATTCATTTCCTATTTTTTTAGAATTTTTTCTGATTTTTTTAAAAAATTTTGACGAAAAAAAAATTCGAAAAAAAAAACCGATTCCAGACCGATCCGGAATCGATTCTTTTCCCAGGAATCGGCCGATTCCGGAATCCTTTAGTAGACCCATCTTCTGTCCCAGCAGTCGTACAATAGCCGCCTCTAGTCTTAGCCCCAACCTCAACTACGCAGCACATTCGTAGTCCAGGGAGGACAAAAACAAAAGTGGCATTAAGAAAAATAAGACGGTTTGCATATATAAAGAAATTGTGGGTTGTGAGTCATCACATGACAAGGATCGCGGGATCGGAATCGGAATCGGGATCGGTGGGTACCGATCCGATCCGGATCGGATCGGATCGGACCGATTCCGACCGATCCATGGAAGAAAATAGATCCAGAATCGGTAAGCAAAAAAAAAAAAAAACGATCCGATTCCGATCCGATCCGATTCCAGACCGATTCTGGCCGATTCGGACCGATTCTGGCCGATTCGTACCGATTCTGGCCGATCCTGGCCGATCCGACTGGAATAGCAAAAAATAAAAAAAAACGATTCGATTCCGATTCCGATTCCGATCCCGATCCCGACCGATTCGCCCGATCCAATTCCGATTCCGATCCGATTCCGATCCGATCCCGACCGATCCGGCCGATCCCGACCGATTCTGCCGGAACTTTTTTCCGGATCGGTCCTTCAACCAAGAATCGGATCGGCAATGGCCGATCCGATCCAGGAATCGGCCGATTCCGATCCGATCCAGGAATCGGCCGATTCCGATCCGGATCGGCCGATTCCGCGATCTATGTCACATGATGTAACAGAAGAAGTAAAGAGAAGAAAGTTAAATATTAGGTGACATCCTTTCACCGTATGATAGCACATAAACTCCTTCACACTCCTTAATTAATGATGACAAGGAGTGCAAACCGGCTACCCAACTAGGAGTAATAGGAGGGGGAGATGTACATAGAGCAGGTGCAGGTGCAACAACCATGGAATGCGATCTCTCGAGAATCTCTCAAGATCTCCCGAGAATCTCTCTCTCTCCACGTGTTTGAGAAACAAGATCGCTGAAACGAGAATATTCATATAGTATCTTTTGTACCTTTTTCTACTCCTCCTGTTACTATCCCTAACTTGTTAGATGGTCTTGTTAAGTTTACTTCATATATTAATAATTTTATAATAGAATTCATCCAAATATTCATCTAAATATTATTATTAGATAAAATTTTACAACTTAACATTTTTATAACTATATATGTATAATTGACCCAAGATGTCACCAATTTCTTATTCATATTATTCAAGATGAAGTTTTGATCTAACATAAGATTCCTTATATACCTCCTGTTAACAATAGTTCATCCTCTCTATATTAAACTTTTAATTCTTTCACAACTTATTTTGATGTTTAAAATGAGTTTCATTGTCCTTTTTGAAAATATTATGTGACATTTTACACTTAAATATGACATTAAAGTATTTCCGAGATCTAATCTTTTGTGATTTTTTCAAGCTCTCTTCTCTTCAGTCTCTATGAAATAAAATCTAGATACGAGATGGCAATCCTTGGGTAAGGTATATTTTACATAAATGAAATTTGAGATCAAATCTCTTAAGTTTTTTCGAGAATCTCATGAGCTCTCTTCTCTTTCACCCTTCCAAGACAAAGTCAAGATCCAAGACAGCAATTCTTGGCTCCAGACTCACATACTTCACGGCGGCCAAAGTCATATTTCTATGATGAGCAACCACCTATGCCTTATGCAGAGCCAAATTCTTCAGTGTTGGATGACCTCCAACAGCCATGAATTCTACCTCCTAAGCCTACTCATATGCCACAGTCTGATGCCTATGACTTGACTGAGATGACAGATGCATTATATTCATATGGATATGCGCCCGCATTGACAAGAAGACTAGGGCAACTCAATCGTCGCAGGAGCAGGAGGAAGATGATAAATGCCAATATCAAAGATATTGGTAAACATTGAGTCATGAAATGTATATTTTTATTATCATATTTTCGTGTTATCATGTCACATATTATTATACTTTTTGTATCCTATCATGTTATTAACATCTTATCATATTTATTAACCTGTTGTCATGTTATCATGTTACAATTATTAACATCTTATTCTTATCATCTATAAATCACACTTTATGTATGCTTAATGTTATATTTCGTTTTTTACAAAAATTTTTTAGTAAATTTCCTATTTTTATAGATTTTTGTGAAATTATCTGAAGAAAAAATTAAAAAACGATTCTAGATCGGCCAGAATCGATTTTCCTTCCCAGGAATCGGCCGATTCCAGCCGACCTGATCAAATCGGATCAGATCGGTATGGACTGATTCCGATTCTAGAATCCTTGGTTTAATAAATTTCTCTGTACTCTCCTCCTTAGTTGTGGCTAGACCTGAGCCAAACCAGTACATTGCCGGACCATACACGTCCATCTGCATATCTGCTAAATAAGGCTTCTCGGGTGGCGATTTTCTGTCCTTTCTGAGCTGTTTTTGGCCCCTCCCCTCCCCAGTATGCGAACTTCCTAACTGCATGGTTAAGTGGCTAAATCAGGCCCTGGGTCTGATTCGGGGTGGATACATGATCTTATGGCCTGTCATGTCACTTGAGGTTTTAGTCAGGACTCAGCATTTCGTTCAGGACTTGGTTTCTCATTTATCTTGCATTGTCTTCGTTTTTATTTTGACCCTCCTTTTCTTCCTTGGTAAAAAATTCTAGGTATCAACATCCTTTTCTTTAAAAGATGCTGGCAGTGTATATATCTCTCTAGCTGGTATGGCCTGAATTATAAGTGGCATATTAATGATTCGTATATTAATTGTAGGTCTATCAATGTCAAGAATATGCAAGAGCCAGGAAAAGAAAAATTAGCATTAATATTTGTCTGATCAAAGATCTCTACTCTATGTATTTGAGGTAACAGATTAAACCACCGTTAGCAGGATCTACCAATCCACATCAGGACCAGGACCAGATGAATCAATCCCAAGGGTAAGGGCTGATTCCAGAGTGAACTCCTACTTCGTACACAACGGGCGTGGATCCAGCCATACCCTGGCCAATTCCACTTCAGGATTTGACGATGAGCAAACTTGGCCCAGATGCGACCACCCAGGATCAGCCAATCTTGAACCTAGGTTGACCGATCCTAGCATAGAATCAACCAATTCTTCGCTGATTCAGGGCATATTGGATTGAGTCAAGGCAGGTCAAGATCTGTCAAGTCTTGACCAATCATTGGCTTCAGCTTGATCAGCGGATCCATCTGATCGAAGGTCCAATGGCAAGAGTTTCAGATAAATGACCTGGAGCTCCATTCCATAAAGGTGCACATGCCATACTGGTCCAAATACAACAGTATGTTCATCATACTTCACATCTAAATTCTTTTCAAGTGGCCGTGTATATTTTTTTAACATGACCAGGATGGCCATTTTCAATTAATTATGATAATAAAAAACAGAATAACAAGTCTTCTACTAAGGAAGTAGAAGAGGCAAGAGAACTACATAAAGAACATTGAAAAGGATGCGAATATCTCCAAGGAGAACTTGTCAACATATGATCTTCAAAAATCCTTCTATTTCTTAGATGCCAAATCGCCTACAACATTGCAGGTAGAGCGATCCTCTATAGGCTCAAGTCGGCTGGCCACGGTTCCAATCTGACCTCATCAGCAGTAATTCATTTGTGTTGCTACTTGCCAGGCTCCATCCAATTTAAATTTCAGCTCCTAAAAAGGGTACACTGCAATGCCACATTGAATGAATGATACCACAGTGTATGAACAGATGATCGATATCTTCCTTCTTGACTCCACAAAAGGCACATAAGAGAGATTCCAGAGGCCGGATCTTGTGCAGGTGACATCTTGGGTAATCTCCGTTTGCCGAACTTCCATGTGAACAGCTTAATCTTGTTTGAGATAATCAGTGTCAAGACATCCCAACACCAAAATAGTTTCCATACCTCCAAGAATCAGCTTTTCAATGGCTGATTTAACAGAAAAGGCCTCACTCTTCTCTGGTAACCAAAGAAGTTTGCCCTACCCACCCTCTTTGCATTTGAATCCGTGTAGCAAATCGAGCAAACTTGCTATGTGTATGACTTCAGCATCTTTCAGGTTTCTTCTGAAATTAAAATTGCACTCAGAACTTGCATTCCAATAGGAGCAAACCTTACCCAAAGGATAAAGGCAGAGGCTATGAAGGGACGGTTAGAGAATGGCCAAAGGCGCCGCCCCAATCCAGTGATCATTCCAGAACTAAGATTTCCTCCCATTACCCACGGCGATGACAGTGGATGAGTTAAAAAGGTTTCAATTATGTACAATACCCTTCCAAAGGCTAGAGAGCCTTCCTCCATTCCTAAAATCAGTGATCCAGAAAACGATGTTCCCAGTGTCATATTTGGAGTAAACAAAACCCATAGAGTATTTTTATTATGATACAATTTCCAAATCCATTTAGAAAGCAAAGCATTGTTGATAGCAATGTATTTAACTGGCTACTTCTAATGGTTACTATAGACAGGGCGAAATCAGCAGACAAAACTCATTCTTCCATCATTTTCTCCTTAAGATGGCGCATAACCACTTCCCGTCATGTGGCTGCCTTAAGAAAGTAATATATATACATATCACCACATTCATCCCCAAACCAAGAAAAATAAGAGTACTAAAAAGTTGGACAATTTAAAGATTAATTGGCACTTGGAAATGCTTAAGCAGCTTAACAGTTGGAAGAGACTGTATATCATCATCCAAATAACATCTCTTGGGAATAAAAGCCTGTTTTATTCATGTTCTCTGTCACATTTCATAATCTCATTTGGTTGGTCATATAACTAGAGTGAATTATAAAGATATAGTGAAGGGTGAAGTAGAAAATATTTTGCAGTCCCCTTTTATTCAAGTGCTCTCTTGTGAGCTTTCTTCATATCATGAAAAGAGCACATCGGTGTCCACTTCCCTCATGTAAAAAAGAAAAAATGAAAACACATTTCCCAGCCATTTGTTTGACGTAGAGTGAATAGGATAAAAACAATTTGAATCAGCTGCTGTCAGAGCTGGGGATGAGGCCTCACCAGGATGTAGTTTATATTTTAACACCTCAACCAGCAGCTGCAAGTGTTTCTATCGCAGAACCATGCATCTATCGGATAAAAGCAAAGATAAGCTTGCTTCCCTTTCCATCATAAATACAACTAAAAAAAAAACATAAACTATCTTCCTTTTAACCAATAAAATCAAGGAAATAAGACAACTTTGGACACGTGAATACAGATATCAGTAAACCTTGTATATAAAAATTCAAAACACCGCAAAAAATGCCAAACAGTACCTTACATATTGGCCGCTGAGGATCCCTCAAGTTGACAAGCAAATTATCGCTCTTTAGGTCAAAGTGCACTATATTTTTCCCATGCAGGTATTCCATACCGAATGCAACATCCATGGCAATAAGAAGACGTTTACGCCGATCAAAAGTCCTAGAAAAGGTATCATGAAGATGTAAACAACATAGATAACCACTCCAAATCTTCTGGTAGAAAATTGAAATGTGAAAAATCAGACAGCATACTTATCATTCTTCAGTAATACTTGTCGTAGAGAACCATTCACCATGTATTCTGTTACTGTTGCCATAGAACCCCCAGGACCATCCAAAACAACACCATAAAATGCCACCACATTTGGATGGTGCAAGTCAGCAAGTTTACAGGCCTCATTCCAAAAATCTGCTCTCTGGAGAAAGAAGTAAAAAAACATTATCATGCTAAAATGTTAAAAATAAGAAGGAAATCAATTTTAGAACAGAAATAAGAGCATTGGTTACTACGAAACTTGCCGAATTTTCTTGTTCAGACTTTTTTCCAGCAAAACATCTATCATTGATTCTCTTTATTGCAACGTCAGAGCCCCTCCATTTCCCATGAAACACTGTTCCAAACGTTCCCGAGCCTAATTCCCTCAGTTCTTCAAGATCATCATTCTTTATTATCTGCAAAGAAGAAAAATAGCATGAATGTGCCAGTTAAACTTGAAATCTTGAAGGATATAAAGAGATCACATCATGAAACCAGTCTCGAGACCTGTAATCGCCCCAGGTCTTCAATTTGTACACCAATGTTTAGCTTATCCAACTGTCCGACTTTGACCACCTGCACTGTCAAATAATAAGCTAAATCAAATAATTTAAAGAAGCAGGAACATCTCAAACAATTACCTCAGTCCTGTGATCAAAAGTTTGTAAAATCTGCTCTTTGTTTACATTGGTATCCTCAATGCCCATGTCCTTCTGGTATTCAGAAGCAGAATTGTTCTCAAGGGCATAAGGTCCAGAAGCATGAGCAGGTTGCTGGCTCATTGGATCTGCCAAAAGATCAGCATCCGTCTGCAGTTCCTGCTTCATGATCTCTTTAGAAACTGTAACATTAAACAAGTACAACAAACCTACAAATAAATGGCCATAAACTGAAAGGTAGCATACCCTAGCTTGATGCCTTATATAAGGCAAATCATATGTACTGTTAAACTTACTTGGAAAATCTAATGGACGGTGATAATCAACTTCTTGCAACTGTGCAGGAATATTGGATTTGGCATCAGCTCTTACATGATCATCGATGCATAAATCACTTGATGGTAACATAACATTGGCATCGCCAGTGGAGGGTATTACAGCCGGAATGGGATTACTCTGCATGTTATGCAAAGGTTGCAGGTTCCGGGAAAGTAACTCCGAATGAATTGGAAAACTTCCTGAATTCATGTTGTAGGTGCTCATGGTTGAAGATTGAAATGGTAAGGTAACAATCAGATGAGTTGATGCATCATTCACACAATTACCACTACCAGAGTATAACCGAGAATTGTCATCCTTCCTGTCCATAATTGTGGAAATTCTGGAAGCAGCACTGTGCCCCTGAAGCAAACGTTCAGTAGGAATTGGGGGTTCAATACTCATTTCAGGGTGACACGAGTACGGACCAACATTTCCAACCCCCGGATACATCTGATTGGAATCTCCAGGATGGAAATTGGACAAACTAGTTACCCCAAAAGAGGAGTATGGCAGAAGGTCAACTGGCTTGAAAGAACTTGCTTCAACTGCAGCATTGGAACTAGAAGCAGTGCTTCCCAGAAGTTCATCCCCTGTTCTAATATTTGACACCCTGTTGTCCCTGTTTTCTTCAACTAATCGTAGATTCTCTAGACTTACCTCAGAAGATTTGCCTAAACCAGTTCTATTTACAGCTTTCAATTGCTCACTAGCCACCAAGGTCCCAGAGGGATCTATATGACAAGTTTCCATTGTAGATGCAGAATCTCCAAGGTGAGGTTTGACAGAAACTGGCCTCTGATCCTCCTTTGATCCAGAAATTTGGAATTGGTATGAAGGATCCATCTTTGCAGGTCTGGAATAGTCAAATGGGCCATCAACTTCAGCATCCTGCACGGCTAAATTCTGAAGAGAGTCATTCCTTACTGAAGAGATATCAACTCCGAGAGAATGACCACTCACGGGGTTGTGATTATACAGATACTGTGGCTGCCCAAAAGGGGGCATTAGCGCCTGCTGAAGTGTGTTCTCACTCCATTGATGAGGATGGTTGTAGAAATACAAGCCTTGTGGAGCCTGTGGAACAGTGAAGCCTAAACCTGGTGGCAAAAGCACTATGGGTTGATCTAAATTTTCTGCTCCCTGTGGAGCAACCTTGAAATCCTTAGGTAATTCAGGGTTCTGGCTATATCCATACGGACCTGAATGAGGAGGAACAACATTATGCAATGGGTGTGCATTTGCAGTATCTGGCATCATTCCAATCATGGTATCAAAAAAAGCATGCGTACCAGCTGCACCAGAATGAAGACTATAAAATACTGGGCTTTTATTGCCAACATCGCTTGTTGAGTCCTTTCCAACACGATCATGTACCAGTGGGTCAGAATGTGCATGAGGCAACGATCTCTGGCTCAGACTGCTTTCTTCTGGTCTTGCTGACTGACCTGGAGCAGTTACCACTGGTGGTACCTGGCACAAACCTTGTCTTTCCTTTTGCCCCAGCAATGCAGAAGGCGGCAAAGGTGGGAACTCTGAGAGTGCTTGGAAAGGCTTGTGTGCGGGATCGCCAGCAGCAACCTGAGTGATCTTTCCTACAGAGAGAACATCATCAAAATGTGCATCCGTCCTTATCCGGCCTGGCTGGTCGGGAGTAACTTGAGAAGTTGGCATTCCCGTTGTAATGTGGACTGACGGAAGGTAAGAATGCTGAGGAACAGCAACAAAACCAACAGGAACACCTGTCATCCCTAATTGCTGAGATTCCATGTATTGGATCTGACTGGGATTATTCATACAATTCACGTAATTAAACCCATCTTGAAGAGGCGTCATGTGGGGCTGTGGCATATAAGTCATTCCAGACGATGGACCAAGTGGGGGCAACAACTGCGACGAGTCCAGACTCTGAGGAGCGGCACCACTACGATCTTGGACACTCACTGGTAGCATTGTCCTGTTTGGCTCCGGAAAAAAGGGATCTGATGATAAACCAAACACGACTCTAGATGAATCATCAGACAACGTCGTTGCAGTCTCTGCAGGTACAACGGAGGGTGGAACAGAATCGACTGATGCGCCACCTAGAAGCTCACAGGCACCACCATCCGAGTTCTGCATGGACGATACACTGGCGACACTCTCCTTCCTCCCGATCCCACCCCCACCAACGTCGTTAACAGCTTCCACATACCTTTGTTCGCCGTCATTTACGTCCTCTGCACCAAAACCGAGATCCACGCAATCCGTCTCGCCGGGTGAGAACAGGAACACCCGGAGCTTGGCGGACCCCTCCGGGAAGCTATCCGCTAGCTTGTCGTATTCCTCCATCATGTTCTCGAGATCCTCGCCGGAAGAAACGCTCACCAGCGCGTCCAGGTCCTCACCGGGAAGCTGGTACTTGAGGACGGCGGGGCCGCCATAGGCGTCGGAGACCTTGCGCAGAACCTCGTGTAGGGGTGCGTCGCGGGAGAGGGCAACGATGCGTGTATGGCCGCCGACATATCGGAGTTTACCGTCGCTGGGGCGGGGGAAGATGCGGCCGCCGAAGCTGCAGAGAAGCTTCACCTTTCTGGTAACGGCAGCAAGGTCCGAGGCCATGGCGGCGAGGGTGGATCCTAGGGTTCCCGCAGGGGAGCGGAAATGAAGGAGAAGGCGGAAACCCTAGGTCCGTCGGTCGGGCTGGGAGGGTTGACCCCACGGGCGGATGTGCAGGTGGTAATGCTTCGAGATGGGCGAGAAGAAGCAGGAAGAAGAGCCGGAGCCGCTGGGAGAGCGTGCGCAGTGACGGGGAACTACATCCGGAGACGGTAGACCGGAGAACAGAGTGCGGTATTGACCGGTTCAGTGCGCCAAAATGTCATGAAAACTTGAAAAGGGTGTAAAGGACTCGCGCTCAAAATGTATTTACCGGTCCGACAAGAATGGAATTTCTTATTAGGTCCAGGTCCAGGACGGGTGCTCGACGAGGTCCGTATGAAAATAAGTGTACAATTTTACACATTATTAAGGGCTTGCTTAAAGAAATGCATTCGTATGTACCTACACTGCACGCGCTCTCCCTCTAACGCGTTAGGTAGGTAACTCAATTGTTGTTGTTGGATAATACGGTAATTAAAAATGTGCGAGTGCTCGTTTATTTGTTTGCAATATCTGGCGACTATCGTATTATTGACCACATGTCAGACGTTGATTGTGGCATCGGCAGATCTTGAGTGGAAGCCACTGTTTGGAAGTCTTCAAAGTCTTCATTATTTGTAGGGAAAATTAACTACCGCTCCGTTTAAAAAAATCAGTTTAACAATCAATCCGTTGACCAAGTCTGTTTGATGGATAGTCCCGCATTCAAGAAATTTTCAACGCGTGATCCGTTTCCGTCAGCCTCGGTTAAGTGGGCGTTACGTGGTTTTAAAATGTCAAATATACCTTTTCGCAATGGAGCCTATTTCCCACTGAGCTCTTTTGCTTCGAGATGTAAATTTCAAAATTACCGTAAATTTTGACAAAATGTTCTACGTTGGCATAAATGCAGACTTAGTATTTTATCTTATTATTTTACTATCAAGAAAAAATATAAATTTACTTCTTCACAAGTTAATAAATATTAACTTATTTTGATACAATGTTAAAAATATTATTATATTTAAGATAAACAAAAATATCTTATACATTGTTACTCACATAATCCATCTCACATAATATTACATATATTAAATCCATCTTCAAAAATAATAATTTTTATTTATTTATTTATTTTATGTATATCCTTATTTATTATGTTTAAATTTATGACATAAATTTGATATATTTAAATAGTTGATGAACATTTGACTATTTTAGATAAAAATATCTTATTTATTTTTATATTTTTAGATAAATAGTTGTATCTGGTGTTTTACATAATCCGTACTATTGAAATGTTATCATATAAAATTATATTTTTAAGTATTTTTTATATTTCTATTTATTTTAATTTTAATTATTTTTATCTTTGCGCACACAGCCAGGAGAGTATTCGTAGAAATAAAACTATTTTCATAAACTTATTTAATATCATTTCTTATTGGAAAACGGTACTTACTCGTGGAATTGAAATGCCGTACAAAACTATCCACCTTTCAATTTATTTATCAACATTTACGTATAAGTGTTTACTACGTTACTGTATTAGTTTTAAAAATTAAATGGGCATTGCGGCCAGCCATCGGATTTCGAAACTCGACATCCGATGCCATCGTCATGTGCTCTGTGAGGGTTAAAGAGGTCAATTTAAATCCATTTTACCACCATACTAACGACAGTGGTTTAGATTGGGGCGGGAGTTGTATCATTTGGTAAAACCGGACATATCGTTATAGCAATTGTGACATGGGACTGTACATTGAAGGCTCTTCTTTGAATCGGACCGGGTGTGAATTTCCTCTTATTTTTTATCATAAGATTAATTTAACTTAATCTATTTGATAGCATTTGATAACACAGCATGTCTCCATGGGTGTAAATAGAATCCGATACTCCTAACTTCTGATTAGATTCTATTTTTTATTTAATTTTTATTAAATATAATAAATTAAATTAAAAATAAATAAATCATAAATAAGATATATATTGATAAAAATAAAATTTTTAAGTGATTATTTCAAATTTTAGTACTAATATGTAAATTATCAATTTATTTTTAATACAAATAAATATTTTATATATTGTTTGAAAATATCACGTTTGAGTCTGATGGCAAAATTGGAATCGGATTCGAATTGACATATGATAATTTTAAAATAATTAAGATTGAAATCCAAACCACCTTCTATCAATTTTGATGATGAAAATTTCGAAGAATAAAATATCTGTAATATCTGACGTTTAAAAAAAAAATAGTAACCACCCGCCCGCCCCGCTCTCTCTCTCTCTCTCTCTCTCTCTCTCTCTCTCTCTCTCTCTCTCTCTCTCTCTCGTCGGTTACGCCACCCCCTTCCCCGCCGTTACGCTCGCCCCCACCCCGCCCCGCTCGCCGGTTACGCCCATCTCCCCCTTCCGCCGGTCTCTCGCCGGCCTCCGCCCTCCCCCTGTTCCGCCGGAGCTACCACCGCGAGGAGCCCTTCTCCCGGTTGCCATCGCCCCCCCATCTCGCCGCCGCCTCCCGTGCGCCCGCGTGTGCTGTCCCCGCGCGCACACGGCCGCCGCAGCCCCGTCCCGCCGAACCGGCACTCGCCGCCTTCCGCCCGCCCGGCGGCCGCCGTCATCGCCGACCCACGGCCACAACGGCGCCCCCAACCACCTTGGACGCTGCGAAGCCGCCGTCACCCGTCCGCCCGTCGGCGCATCGCCACATGAGCAGCCACCCGCCCGGACGCCGCCCTCGGACCACCGCCTTGCCGCGGGCCGCCGCCACCTTCCGCCACCGCCGCCCGGCTTTGCCGGCTTGCATGGAGCCCCGCCCGGCCGCTTCCCTCTCCATCCGCCGCCGTCCACTGTCCAGCACCCATCCCCTTCATCGTCACCGGACCTTCCCTGTTCCGGCCGGAACCGCCGCGGGAGAGCCTCTCGCCGTCGCCATCGCCGGCCGTCGCCTTCCTCTCGCCGTCACCGTCGTGACCAGCCCCTCCCCCGCCCGTCGCCGTCGCCGTCGAGCGCCGCCGGCCGCCTCCGCCGTTGCAAGCGCCGCCTCCGCCGTCGCGAGCGCCGCCGCGAGCCGCCGCCGTCTCCGCCGCCCGCGAACCATCGCCGTGAACCGCCGGTCGAGCCGGCCCAGCACCCCGGTCCAGCCGCCCGGTCCAGCATCCGGCTCAACGCCGTGAGCCGCCGGTCGAACCGCCCGGTTCGGCATCGGTTCAGCCATATCTGATTTTCAGAATTATTAAATCCGGAAATTAGATTTGAGGCCAGAAAAATAGCAGGAAAATTCTGAGAAATCCGAAAAATTCACAGGAGCTTCCAGGTAGGTTTCTCAAGCTTGTCTATGTATTTGATCCCATTTTGATTAGAAAATATGCATGATTTAACTTATGGATCATAAGTTGACTAGTCTTAGACTTTGGACTTGTAATTATTGATTTTCACAAAATCTGCGAAATCGAAACTTGAAATTAGTATTTTGTATATTATGGAACATGTTTAGCTTGATTATGCTTGGGTAGAAGCCTTTTCTATCAAAATTGATCTTATGAAAACCATGTAAGTGATTTGGAACAAGAATTGAAGGTTAATTATGTGTAGACTTTAAAAACTCTCGGGTCATCAAATTATACCTTTTAGAACCTGTTTTGGTCAGATTATGATTGATTACATGAGATCTTAATTTGTTCAGTTTATGCCAAGCATGACTTAGGTTAAGTGTCTTGTATATATGTTTTAGTATGTCTAGTTCGGTTTGTCATTGCATGTGTGAGGATCATGTAAATTTTGTTTAGTATGATTTCAGATTATGTATTATGTCATGCATGATATGATTATGTTCATATGGTCAAGTTTGGTATAGGTTTGATTTAGAATATGTCAACCAGGTCGGTTAGTATAAGTCTTGTCTAGTTTATGGAAAAATATGTTTAATTTGGATTTAGATCATGGGCTATGCTATGTATAGTTAGTCAATGTCAATTTGGTCATGATTAGTATGAGTTGTTATTAAAAACAAGTTCAATTAAGTCGGGTTATCATATGTCTTGTCTAGTTTGTTATGTCTTGCATGAACGGTTATGAAATTAGATGTTTATGTCATGTATGCATGGTATGGTCAAGTATGTCTTGATTTGAAATTATGATATGAACTCTTGAGATATGACATGCTATGAAGGCCTCACCAGCCTATTCTAGTCAATTGCCCGTGGGCAGCGGGTAACTTAGTTGAATCCGGCCCTCCCACAGATCCCGGATTACCGCGGTTTTTCCCTTAGTGTCACCACTGCCTAGGTGCACTTTGGGCTAGCTTAGTATATGTTACTTCTATATATATATTAGAGCTGGTGAATGCATTTTGTACATGTGAAGCAAGACGACCAATTCCTTGCTCTTTGGCTATGTGTTCTGGAAAGGATATGAAATATGTTACTTGTGTGTCATGTATGGATGTTAAACCATGTCATGTTAGAAAAATCAGATTTGTCTGTTTTAATTTGGTCATGTTAAGTTAAGTCTTGAGGTCATTTAGATGATATTTGTCTAGCTTGTATGGTCTTGTGTGCATTGGTCTAGAATTAATTGACTTTGGCATAATCTTTTCTTTGAAGATAATTATGTTCAGATATGGGTTGTGAGATTAATTATAGAAGACATTCTATACTTTTGAATTACATCTCAATTTAGATATGTTATCTATCATTGCATGTTTATATATTAGTATCCGATTGGCGGGAAACGGGTGTAAATCCTACGGAGTCCCTGGACTCACCCCGTTGTGGGATAAATTTTTTTCAGCAGGTACTGAGGATCAAGGAGCATGAAGATGAAGTTCAGGTGGAACTAAAGGAATTCAGAGTCATTTGCAGTTGAAGATTCTTGGTACTTTCTACTTAGATAGATGGTCTTGGTTGTTCTTGAACAAAAGTGTGGTTAGACTTAGAAGTGTGGTTTTATTCTCTTGTATGATTGGATCTTATGGAATTAATTGTTTAAGTTTGGGTTGTGGAATCCAAGTGTTAAGTTTCATCCCACTGTCACGACGTTGTGTATTTTCGCTGCATTTTTGTGATTATGTTAATTAAATTCCGGGTCGTGACAATATCAATACCAAAACGCACACAGATAGACACTTGTATCGTATAAATATGCTATTTGTACTACGAGTTTTAAATTTGATAATAGTACTCAAATATATGATTTAATAGGGCTGCACACGAGGATCCAATTCGGTAGCAAAAGCAATAGGATTGGATTTTGATTTCAATAAAAGTTAATAGGGTATAAAGTATTAGTTATAATGATATTTCATCAATCAGGGTATAAAGTATTTCAGTTGACATGAAATGTACGCTGTCAAATAAAATATCATTATAACTATACAACGAATTAAAAAAATAATTTTATGAAATAAAAGTTTAAAACCAATCATATGAGAAATATAGCTCACTAATATTCTATTAAATAGAATAGTTGTGAACAAATTCACTTTTTCTGATGGATGTGTAAATTATATAGCCCCTTCCCATCGAAGTTATTTAGCATTGTATAATACAGGATATGTTGAATTCAAGAAGATTTTTCAAATAAATGGACTTGATTCCAATACAAATATCTTGAAATATGCTAAATAAGAATAATGTGTTTCAAAACTATCTAAAGAATTACTTAATTAAATATATGATATTTTACAACTCATGAGACATTTCTTAAAAATGATTTAATAAATTCAAATAAATAAATTATTCAAAATTAATTTATAGATAACCAAACAGGAGATTGCGTTTCTTAAGAAAAACGGATTACGTACAGACGATCAAATGGAAGAATATGTTCTTAATTATTTTTAAAAAACGCTATTCCATAAAAAATGTTGAACTTGATTTTATAATTACATAGATCCGAAGGGAACCTTAGTATTTTTTAAATCGGGAGAATAAGAAATAGTATGTTAGGAGAATGAACTCTAGGATGCTTGATTGCATAATAATACTATAAAAAGTGGGGACTACATGGTAAGGAAAAAGAATATATCACATCTTTGTCCAAGAAGAAATTATCTATAAAAACATTTCATATCTATAAAAACATATTCTTGAAATGATTGTCATACACTTTTGCTAACAAAATTAATTTTAAAAAACGCATTTTTGCAATGCAATCATTTCTAAAACAAGAGTTTTATAATTAATTTTATAATTAATTATAAAAAACGCATTTTTGCCAAAGATATTTGATATAGTGGGGATGAGTATTTGTTGCCTGTATGATAATTCTCTTGTTTCAATATCACTTCTATAAAACAAGAGTTTTATTTGATTAGCTTTCTAAAAAGCCTGAAAAACAATGGCCCTAGTGTCCGGTGTGCCGGCTGGCGGCTGCCTCCTTGAAAGAGAGATGCCATGGGAAAAACAGTCTAACATGAATTAACTTCATCTAATTTATCCCCAAAAGTAAGGATAAGATTATAGATAAATCGTCAACTACTCATCCCCACTATATCAAATATCTTTGGCCCATCCTCGCCTCCCCTCTCAACCCCCGTTTCCTTCTTTAATCAATCACAATCGCTAAAGGCATCTATTCATCAGCATCTCTAATAGGGGAGTGTGGTTGTCACGACCCGGATTTCAACCTGCACAACGGAAAACAATCCGGCGACGTAACCGGGGAAACAACCCCAAAAAGCACATCGGTTTGGAAAAAAACTCGAAGACACGGGTCCCAGTTCATAATTCTAACACTATTCAATCATCTCAAATCACGTAATAAAATTTCAATCCAAGTAATCTTATACCGGTCTAAATTGCATAATAACCGTTCAAATCATTCATTAGAGTCCATACCACCAAGCTTCTGCTGCGCTAAACCTGATATCCTGAAAAAATATAATAGAGGATTGGAGTGAGTCATAACGACTCAGTAGACATCCCATCATCCACCAAATTGGATAGCCAAAGACCCTAACATGATACATATACATTACCCAACCTGCACTTGATATATACCATATAAAACTAAACAATATATATATAAAAGTTGGCATTCCACAAATTTTTAGACATACAACCATAACCAACCCACAACTAAGATCAAAGAGGGCTTCTCACAAATATATAAAGTATGAGGAAGAGGTTATGCAATGCAACACTAACTAAAGGACATACCATGCATATCATACAAAACATGTATGCTTAAATGAACTAATGAACACTACATAAATACTAACACCGATACCACTCTACAATGCATCTATCCACTACATGAAACATCGGCATTTTCATTTTTCGCAAGGAAAACGTCGTCTTGCGATCTCGACGAGCTATGACCGGATCTACCATATATAGAGTAATTGTATAGCTAAGCTAAATCCCGTAGTGCACCTAGGCGGGGGTGGCACTTAGGATAACCCGCGGGATCCGGGATCGAAGGATGCACCAGACGGTTCTAAGCTCCGCCGCCCACGGACACGACTACTAGTCCAAGATAGCTCGGTCTCATTAAATTTCTTTAATGCACACATGCATCACAATGCATCTCATACTATGCAATGATCAATCTCATACAATATGAAACAAATTTGCGATGACAAACTATCACATTTAAATTGAAGACCCTACCACCATGATAGCCAATAGACAAGCTAGTAAACCATGCATTTTCACAATCTTACAAAAGACACACATAGACATGATACTTGACGCTCATGCTACTAGCACTCTATCTATCATGATTAAACAAAACGACATTCTATACATAAGCATGCTATGCCAACATCAGCATGACGTAGACCCCTAATATAACCACAATATGAAAGATTGATGGTGTTGCAAGAAAATACAGATTTAATAATTAAATCGGATTCTCTCTAATTTGATTAACCTACCACATTAAGCACGATATAAATCAAGGACTAAGAGAACTAATCATAATCCATAGGGTTGACAATTAATAATCAAGGTTTACCACATATCGTGCAAGAATATAATCAATTAACTATGATAGAGCTAATTATACAATCATCATTAATTGACTTGCAATTACATGCTAAATAAATCAAAATAGGCAACTAAAGATACCTTCACTCTTCTAAATCACACATCTATCTATTTCATTATTATCTACAAGTCATGTAAATATTTTCAATAAAAATTTAGTGATAATAGACATGTCCGGGATACCTACCGGAAAGGCGTCGATAAAACGATCCGGAGCTAATACGAAGCTTGAATAGGCAAAGCAAGGATTTCTCCCTCAATCGGTGCTAGCTGCAAGCATACAAAGGCATATAGGTATGGCATGGATAGAACATAATAAAAATGATGTGAGGGAGTGAAAAAGGAGAGAAAAAAAATAAAATAGATATTACCACAGAACTGTAGCAATTTCCGGATGGAGGAGATGGCGCATGCAAGAGGGGGCTGCTGTCCGGGTCCAAAGAGGTGCGGCTGGGCAGCAGGACACGCCGGAGAGAGGGAGCGAGAGGCGGCCCGCGGGGCTGGGGGCCGGATGGCCGCGATCGGGGTGGTCGGCGCGGTGAGCGCCCGGGGGAAAAAGGTGGAAGAGGAGGATGGCTGTGGCTGCAGCCGTTGGGCGTCCGCGGGCGCAAGGGGAAGCGCCCGCGCGGCGCCGGTCGGCGCGCGGAGGGGGGCCGGCTGCTGGCGGGCTGCGGGCTGCGGCCGCCGGGCGCGTCCGCGGCCGGCGGCGAGCGAGGGGGAGGCCGGAGCTGGCTGCGACGCCGCGGCCACGGGTCCACGCGGGCAGCCGAGCGAGCGGGGGGGCGGGGTGCCGCGGGTCCACGCGGCTGGCCGAGAGAGAGAGCGAGGGGCGGGGAGGCTGCCGCGACGCGGCGTCCACGCGGGCGAGAGGGCGGGACGGCGCCGGCGCGAAGGAGGGGGGCGGGCTCCGCGCGAGGCACGCGGGAGGGAGGTGCCGCGAGGGGGGATCGAGAGAGGGAGGGAGGCACAAGGCGGTGCGATGGGTTGGGGGGAAGAGAAAAAAAATAAAATAAAGGGGGGGGGAGGTAAGGCGGTGGCGAGGCGGGGGGATTTTGGGGTTTTTTTTTGTAAAAAAAACAGGATATTACAGTGGTACACCTAATGCTGATAGAAGCACTTGGGGCCCTCCACCACAAAGTTGTCAGCTACGTCTCCATGCTTTTCCTCATCGTCATCTACTCCCTATCGACTCCAGAAATGGGGTTTTTGGGTCGGCACCCCTCGAAGATATATATAGAGAGAGAGGAGGAGGAGATCCTTTCATTATTCACATTCAAATTGATCTTTGAATACTTCGTCTTCAACATCACTTGGAATGCCAAAGAAATTATCCGGGTCATGTGGGTAAGAAATAATGAAAGAAAATTAATATATGAAATAAAGTAAGCACGTGGTCGTAGGAACCACGAGCTCTGCTTTATGCAATGAAATTATATAAGGGATTGACCAAGTGTGTGTACCTTAACAGAAAAGTGGGCAGGTTCTATCTTCTTCTTCGGCCGGCCAATGAAGAAGAATCCTCAATGTATGGGTGCATGATTAACCGTGCAACTAGACAATAAAACAAGTGAAACAACAACTAGAATTGGATAGGGTGAAGTAGATGTAAAGAAAATAACATAAAAATAAAAAATTGAAGAAGAACTGGCCAGATTCGAGTTATTTCTAATCTTATTTTTTTGGTTGGCAAAAATAATGCAAAAAACATAGAACATGAATGAAGAATGACGAAATAAAGAGATAGGAAAAAAAGGATCAAACTTGAGCCCATTTGGAGGAGATATGAGCAAATATGGGTCTGTCGAGAAAGTCGAATAGGAACCAAGATCTGTCTAGTGTGACTTTGCTTTAGAGCTCACCATGATCAACTACGACTTCAGAATTGTGTGCCATCTATTGCAAACAAAAAGAGGATTGGGAGAGGAAGAACTTTGCTTAGATAGCTTAGGCAGCAAACGTCTGCATGCTTCTGTAAAGATCAAGTAGACAGCTCTGGCTGGATGTGCGCGAACCAACTTTTCTCTCTCTAAACACTTCAATTTATCTCTCTAACAATCACCAAAAAATAATAGGAGAGTAGAAGGATGTCTTGGGATGCATGGATGCTCATCTTCCAATCTTTGGAACATTAGAAGTTGGCTCAATTTACAGGAGAAATCGGTGTCTATCAATTCCTAAAAAATCTAGGCCACGTGCCCTCGACCAGAGACACATGAAAAGTCAGAGATAAATTCAAAAAAACAAAAAATAATCCTAAACAAGATTTTCATACTTATCCAAAAGAAATTAGAATCAAAGTTGAAGACTGGTGCCATATGCCTTGGGTCAGGGCGCATGGGCATGTGCCCCACCCCTGGGGCACGTCCTGAGGGCACGTAGAAATTTGGAGATAAATTCAAAAAAAATAAAAAATAATCCAAAATGGGATTTTTGGACTTATTTGATCGAAATTAGAATCAAAGTTAAAAACCAGTGCCATGTGCCTTGGGTCAGGGCACATAGGCACATGCCCCACCCTTGGGGTGCATGGCCACATGCCCTCGATCGGGGGCACGTGGAAATTTGGAGATAAACCTCAAAAAAATAAAAATTTTATTTATACAAAACTTTCAGATCAAAGATCGACATTAGAATCAAAACCAGAGTCTGGTACCATGTGCCCCCAGTCGGGGGAGCATGGCCATGTGCCCCCCCAGGAGAGCGCATGGCACTGTGCCTCTAAGGAGGGTGCATGGGCCTGTGTCCCCAGGGAGGGTGCATGTGCCCTGACCTTCCGGAACATGGCACTACATCTGTATGCCTACATTCCGGAAACTGCTATCGACACTTAGGAGCTTGAAATTCAATGTCATTTGTTGCATTGGAAAGATAACAAGCCAAGGAAGCTTTATATAATATGGATCGGTCAGCACATGCAACAAGATTTTAGAATTTCATCCGGAAGTTGGGGTAGTGAATAGAAGGTCCAACGATGGTCAAAACGAACCCGACGGCAATCAAAAAGACACGACACAAACCAAAACACATATAGAATGAGAATTTGATCATAGACTTAAATGCTTGATCATTATGCTTTGATCATCAAGCTATTTTTTGTGTTTCCATGATTAATGCGTGGTTTTCACTCATAAAATACCACTTCATTCGAAAACCTCCGAAAAATGTATGACTCTATTTGACAAAACTTCAAATCAACAATAAAGGTCCTGACATCATTCTTAGATTAATCACACATGTTACCATATAAAACATGAGTTTCATACTCTAAAATAGGTGAATTTTGAGTGTCTACACTCCCAACCAGGGGCATCGTAGATGCTACCCTCGTAACTAAGGGAGTCCCTCTTGGTGCCATGGTGGAGGATGGCGAGGCCAAGAATGAGGCCCATGATGTCTCATATTTCCTTTCTTAGTCATTATAGATAGGGTGAGTATTGTTCGGGATAACCCGAAAATCTGAACCAGACCAACTCGAAAATGTCATTTCGGTTCAGGTTGATGATTGTCATCGAGTCCATCAACTTCTAAAACATCCAAACTAATAAAAACCAAACCAAACCATAACCCGAAACCAAACCTCCAAGGCAGGCTGCAACCCACCAGCCAGTAGCCCAATAAACTTTTGATATGTTGAAACGGGATGAAATGTATAAACCAGCCAAGTCTCCTTCAAATAACTAATGTAAGACAATTCTTTCACTTGTGCTCTTCATGAGAAATCCCACATTGGATGTTCTAGTGGGTTGCTGCATAGGAGTTTCTTTAAAAGGCCCTATGCAGCCAGACACATGAACATCCCTTCACTGCAGCCTACAAGGAGCGTACTCAAAGTGAGGTGCTGTTCATTTTAAATCTCCTTTCAAATGAAATGAGATTAAATTGTTAATTAAATATTTTTGTCATCTTAATATCTTTGGGTAATAAATATTAAAATATTAATTGTGTTTATGATTAAAACTAGTCCAAACCAAACCAAATCAATTTACAAAGGCTTGGTTTGGTTAGGATTGAGGTGGGTCTTTGGTTTGGTTCAGTTTGAAAGTTTTTACTACAAACCGGACTAAATTGACTCGTGCTCACCCCTAATTGAAGGCACATAAATTTAGTTTAGTTGTAGATATTAAGACTTTTATTTTTATAAATAATATATAAATATGTCATCTAACAAATTAAGTTTTCCTTTCATGTTAATGACCCTAGTGCTCTATTAAGGGGCAACTAGTGCCCCTTTAGGGGGTGCCTGGCACCCTAGTAAAGGAGTAATAGGTGCCCACATCATGGGGTGCTGACCTTCTAACTTGACCTACATAACTGATTTGACCTTTGAATAGCACCAGTCAAAGGTGTGGGGTGGCACATTAATTATGCCACTCCGGTCAAAGTACCCCACCAAAGGTATGCTGCATCAAGAAGGCTATTTTTTGCTTCAAAAATATAGATATTTTGCATGTTGTATTTATGAAAGTTGCAGGGGCCCCTATAAGGGACGCCTGGTGCCCCATCACCTAGGCACCTGCCCATACTTTGCCCTTGTAGACCCTATTTTTGAGATTATGAATTTGTCTCTCCATGTGGCTATAAAAAGGAGTCAACCCCCAATGTTTTATGGGTTCTTGACCCTTTCATTTTGTCCCACCCCATTTCAGAACATCCACATCTTGTGAGAACCACTCCAAGAGGTCCTACATAGCCCCCATTACTTCATCTTCTCTCTACCTTACCCCACAACTCTTGGAGATCCCTTGCTCTTCCCCACTCAATCCACATTCAACTATGGCTCTTCCTCAATTCCTACATTCTCTTAGGTGTTAAAAGAGCCCCAAAGAGCTACACCTACACACTGGAGATGGCGCACAAGCTTGGAGCAGAGTAAGGAAAAGCCACCAATGCTCAGCCAGTCTAGGGCTCTAGTGCCCCATCGATGAGGCACTAGGAAGCCCAAAATAGGGCACTCCATCAAGGAGCTTCTTTTGCTTTTTGAGCTTATTTTGTATCTTTCATCCTTCATTTGGATTTAAATATTATTTTGCATATATTTGATCATCTATTTGCATCTTAATGTATTCTAAAAACACTTAAAATAGGAGTTGGGATGTAATCCCAATCCAATCTATTTTTTTACCTTTTTATCATTTCATGTGTTATTTTGATTATGTTACTACACACATTTTAGTCATAATCTTTCTTCACTTGTTTCTTATTTATTTTGGATATTTCAGGAGAAGTTGATCGGAGTGAGCTACACCCCCATCTACTAGATCAAACAAAAAGAAGAACTTCTCAAGCTTCTTCTTCTCAACCAGTCGAAAAGAAGAAAGTTGGAATACACAACGCATCTCCTCGATAAGATATATTGATCAATCTTTTATTTCCTCTTTTTTCATTTGGAGCTCGCTGCTCCTGACTGATAGAAATATATGCCCTACAAGCCAATCATATATGATATGATTCAACATTTCTAGGAATATCTCATTCAATTAAATAGGCAAAACTTCGTTACTAGCTTTTATTAGAAGCGTATATCGTAATGAAGTCCTTGATCACACACAATGATGATTGAATCATGATGAGATCATGATAATGAGATCGATTATCTAGAGGTATGTGATCTAAATGTTCCTAGTCATAGGATCCTTGAGACGGGACATTAAGAATCTGAATAGACTAGTGTGTGTGATGTCTTCTTATGTGATGAGAATGACCGATCTCATTAGTCATCAGTGTGAGGACACTGAGATACACATATAGGTGCTCATTAGTGGAATGAGTTCACTGAACTGACCAATTTAGGAAAACCTGATCGGTATCTTACCGAACTGTCTATCAGGTTATTCTTACATCTCAATACCACGGTTGGATCTTTGACCTGAGTCACCAAAGTGTCGACTCTGAAAATGGGTTCCAGATTGGCACCTCAAGAGAAGGTGAAAGATAGAATATAATATGGGAAAAAGGGGAGTGAATCGGAAGACACTCGAAAAGCGGTAAAATCCTCACCTCAGTCCCACACTCACATTGATCCCCGAACTTTAATCTCACAGCGTCGCTCGAGCACCAGAGATGGTTCGGGTCATGTGGGACTTAATGCATGAGAAGATTGAAGAAGTGGTCGCTGTATGTATTGAAAATAGAAAGAAGTTGACCGTGTGCACCTTAGCATGGGAGAGAGTGTGTGAGTTCAACCTTCTTCCTCTTCGGCCGGCCGATGAGGGAGAGTCCAACCGATGCTAGCTTGATGTACCTGTGCAACTAATAAGCCGGATCTTGGATAGTGAAGTTCTGGAAACTCCCAGCACAATGTCAATGTAGGACATGCTATGGGCACCACATATATCTGAATTGAATTATTCTTCTTGTAAATAAAAGAGGACTCCCCAGGGAACAATTTCTATGAAAGATGTATAGGCTGAATCCACCATTAAATATACTGAAATGGACTAAGAAGATGATGACTTAGAAAAGAAGACTTCGGATCTGTCTATGCAGTGCCGGTGTTGAAGCCGTAACAAGCAGAGGGAATTTCAGAATTGATCTCCGTTTGTTGGAGATGAAATATATCTCGATGAAGCACAATTCTTCTGAAGAAAGTCAGGCCGTAAAATGACTATAAATATCTGTAGAATCCAATGATCAGCAGTGCAGCACGTCGGAGCATAGACTGACTTCTTCTTCATTTTGGGATGATCTCCGGGCACCGGGACAAAGAGAGAACGATTTGGGGAGGTTTGGATGAGCCTAGGGTGGCTGGAGGACGAGGATAAGAGTGTTGGATGATGGGGATGCCATCCTTAGGTCGTTCATATGAGTCTCCCTTTATAGGGGATGAGAACCAGGTTAAAAAATAGCAAGTTTTGATACATCCGACCATAGGTTGGATTTTCCTCCATTTAATGATGCTAATTTTCATCATGAGACTTCTAGAAACTTACCCAACTGATTTAGATGAATTGAAAATCATGGATCACCTTCCCCATGTTCAAAATATGTCTCCACTTGAAGAGGAAACAAATCTAGTCTAAAAATGGCAAGTTTTGATGTATAAGACAACAAGTTGGATTGCCATCATTTGATGATGATGATTTCAACCATGAAGCTTTCAGATACTATAACAAGTGATATGGATGAGGAAAAAGGAAGGTAAGGTCGTGAATTGGTCAGATATGTGCCCAATGGGCTGGGCTTGCATGCAATTAGGCTTGATAGGTGCTGCGTGCGGACAGAACTGCACGTATGACTTCTAAAAGGCGCTGCGGACAAATGGGAGATCAGAATTGAATTCCGTTTGTTGAAATGGAAATATAACTCAGAGAAGAAGATTATTCATGTTGAATACTTTTTCATTAGACGTCTATATAATCCTATGAAAAATGTCCAAATAGAGGATATGCTGGGAAAAGCATAATCTGGCATACAACCAAGAGTCTCTTGTTCGGCAAACACGGATTTGATTAGAAATTATAAAATAATCCTCATATTTAAAATAAGCACCTCGGCTCATCCAAAAGGGTGGTTCATCATGATTTTGATGATCTAAAAGAGATGTTGCCAATGGAATAATGGTTTAAGCTCTAAATAAGGCCAAATTGGCGTGTCTACACAAAGATGTCTTATCGGATGTATCTTGTACTTTGATTATTGACTTATGGATCACCATCTTGATGGTCCAGTATAGTTGATGTATTGGGTGAAAGAGAAACCCGGTGGAGGTAATTGAGTGGACAACAAGGGATCGTTCACTCTCGGTAGGAGAGAGAATGTCCTATGGGATAGTACTTTAAATCCTTGGCCAAGGTACTTAGGATAATTGGAAAAGAACTTTTCCAATTGATCCAAATCTGAGTACAAGATCCCATAGAGTTGGAATATTTAGGGGTTGACAGTCAGTGCCAAACTCCTGACCGAGCGGGGGACAATGTATGAATGAAGATTTAAATCTGTGTGGTAATTGATGATGGAAAGGCTCAATGGATGTTATTTAACTCTTCAAAGTCATTTGGGATCATAGGATGTGGCTTGTACCCTTTATGATCAGAAAGCCGTAAAAACTGTTATTAGATAACGGTTTTGATTTAAAGAAATTGTTCTTTTAAATTAATTAAGGCTTCAACCAAATTGACTATTGGGCCTAGTGGGTCACACATAATAGATCTGGTCAATAAGATGAGGGCATGAATGCAATTTTATAGAAGTTTTGGATTTTTGTGAAAAATTTTGTCTTCTATATATAAATGGCTTATGAAGCCAAACCCTAACAAGCCATAGGACTGGACCACATCCCAAGCATCCTCTCTTCTTTCTATCTCCTCTAGAAGGTGATCACCCATGGTCAAGCTTGGATCTGGAAGGTTTCTGGAGGCCTGAAGGAAGGGAGAACTCGACTATTGAAGCAGATTGTGTGGATACCGCTAGAGACCGGACACTTGAACGGTTTTCAGCAAGGAGGAATGTCCTCTCTTCATCCATGGTGAGGGATTTTAAAAATCCCATGAGGTACTCTCATTCTACTTCATATTCGGTTCCCGATTTTACTTGTTCGGCATCGATCAAGGCAAAAATCATGGTTTTATGGAATCAAATTTTTTTCACTGTCATGTATTGATTCCTTACACTGACGACCACAAATTATCACACAAATCATCAATTTTACACTACTTTATTTTTTTAATCTCTTCCCTTCTCTCCTTTCACATGACTTGAACTAGTTCTTCGATGCCCAAGTGATGCCAAGGGTCAAAAGTCCAAGGATCAAGGTGTTGTGGAATGGAGTGGAGTGAGGAGAAGAGGAGTGTGTGGACAGGTTGGTGAAGAGGAGAAGAGGGAATGCGTGGTACACACTTTCTCCTCTCTCTCTTCTCTCCTCTTCGGACAATGCTTGGTGAGGTGTGTTGTTGTGATCGTCAGGAGTAGAGGGCTCTAAGATTAGAAGAAAATAAAATGCTAATGTAGAAAAGGTATGATCGTACGTCCGTACATACCTTAGTAGAGAGCTTATGTTGAGAGATTTTGGGTTCCCTCTTCTTCCTTCTCGGCCAGCCAAGGAGAAAGAGCTTGAAGCAACGATTGGTTGTTCCTACAAAATCAAGTAAGCCAAGAAAACAAGTGAAAGTGGATTAGAACTAAAGAAGTAAAGCATCTTGCAAAGAAAATAAATTAAAATCACAAAAGAAGTTAGACTAACCGGATTGGGAATAACTCTCAACCCCCTTTTTATATTTTTTTAGAATGATGAGGATGAGATGATTAAACTAAAATATGCATGTAAACATGATGATCTAAAGTGAAAAATGAAATAAAAACAACAAAAAATAACAAGGGAATGAAGATGGGTTTAGGCTCCAAAGATGGCTATTCAAAGCTGCTGGCGTCCTTGCAATAGGGGTGCTAAGTGTCCTAGTGACTGGGCCATCAGGTGTCCCTGGTGACAGATCATCAGGTCCTCCAGTGACCAATTTTCACTCTGACGCACCAACAACCTTACCAATTGATCTTCAAAGCTTACTAATGACCCCAAAGGGGCCTCTTGGACGTGGGTGATAGCCTCTCTTTGAATGTAAGGATTTGAAGAGTTCGATAGTAGATGATGAAGAAATAATGTAGGGAAGATGGTATTTTGGTGGTGGATGGAGTGGGGAGCTCTTAAAACACTCTTGAAATGGGTTTTGGGGAGTGGGAGAGCCTTGAGTTCTCATGAAGCCTCTTGGACATTTTTCCAACTTCCAACCTTTGAAAAGTGGTTAAGGGGTGTCTTTTTATAGACCCAAAGGCAATGACATTTTAGGCATAATTGACAGTGTCAGACAAGACACATAATGTCCTGCCATCGAGGATGTAGGGTGTACTACCTGGGGGGCACTTGTCAGTCCATAAATGCCATTAAATGTGCATGTGTCGAAAGCTGATCATATGCGTTGACCATTGCCTGATAGAGCACCCGGCATCCTTGATGATGGGACAACAATGTACAGTGCATGCCCGATCGCCAGTCAGGTATGCACCGCTCAAGGGTCACTATGGTCATGTTGTACAATACCTGGCATCCCTAGGTCTGAAATGTTTTCGTAGCTGACCATTAATAAATGCCCACTTACTATGGCCAAAGCTGTTAGGTTTGTGCAAAAATTAGGTGGCATTGTGGGTTCTAGGATGCATGGCATCTCGTTTGCGAGGATGCCACCTTGCCTAAAAATCTGTTTTGGTTTTTTTTCGGAAATCTGGTTTGTTAGTCGCCAAACTCGAGTTTTCCTAAGAAAACATGGATCTTAAGCTTCACAACTAGGCCAAATTTGTCTACCTACAGAGTGAACCCGAAACTGAGTCCACATATGTGGTGACAGCGATGCAATGACTAGGCTTGAGAAGTTTCATTTGTTTCCCTTCTTTGTCAGAATTGAAACACTTCTTTGTTCATTTCTTTTACTCATATTTCACTTCATTTACCATCATTACACTCTATGTCTTATGCTCTTGCATCATCATTTACATTTTGTAAGTACATTTCATTTCTCTCTATTTGAACTTGTTCATTTGAACAATTTCTAGATTTCTGAACACCCAAAGATAGGGTGCTTGGTGCCCCAATAACAAGGCACCTAATGCCCTAGTATTGGAGCGCTTGAGTTTTCAGGGTAGCAAAAACTCACCCCCGATTAGCTTCAATGTGAGTTATTTTGCATTTTGTAGTCCCCCTTACAATTATAACAAGCTTAACTTAGTCTTTTTCCGTTGTGCTTCACTTTTACCCTCACTTGAGCTTCTTCTTTTTTTACAATTTTAAAAAGAAGCTCTCCTTTGACCCCTCCATCACCGAGGTGCCAAGCACCCTAGCGGTGGGGTACTTGGACTACTAAAGAAAAATCTCCTCTTCTTTTGATTTTCGTGCACACTAAACTTTTTCTACCCACCTCTATTAGTTGTTTTACTGTCTATTAAGCTGACTTTTTGCATATACTTTGCTTGTTTTTTATATATTGTTTGCTTCATCTACTTTGTTCATGTTTAGTTGTCTTACTTGTTAATCTTGCTACCATCTAGTAGATTCTTTGTTGTGGTATTTAATATTTTGCATCATTGTTTGCTTTTTCATTCGTTCTTCTTTCATCTAGTTTGTATTGGGTATTAAGTTCACCTTGCTTGTAGGGCATTCAAGATGGGGTGCTCATTCTCCTCCCATAGACACTCACATCCAAACATCTCTCGTGGTGATAACAAACTCCTCATCTAGGGATTCCCTCTCAAATCGACTAGGTTAGTTTCTATCAAAACTTCTGTAAGTCTTTAGATGTGAAAGATTCTCTACTCATTAATTAGGTTGATTGTATTAATTATCCAAAAACCTGAAGTTATTCTATTTTCTATAGATTGTGAAAAAAGCAATCTTAAATTGGGTCCTACCCCTTGATTGAGCAGACAATATTCTCTTTAAAAGCCATTAATATAAAGTTGAAACAAAAAAAACTTGTGTTAATCATTTTAAGTTTGTGCTATTATTTGTTTGTTAAACAAAAATCAAAACAAAAAGTCTCTCTTAAACCGAAAATAACTTAACAAAGAAAACTTTGTATGTAGTAATACTTATTTTTAAAAAATCAAAATAAAAACTTAAAACAAACATAATCTAAACAAAAATCTTTGCTTGAGGTAAATAATTATTTTCTAATAAAAATTCAACGAAATCTTTTAAAAACAAAAGAACAAAAAAAAGCTTTATTTTGATTCACATAACACCATGTATGTGTCATCAAGGTCAAGTAGCATGATCAACATGGCAAACTACAACACCTCCAATGGGTCCAAGATTCAACAAGGGGGTGCATAACATCCAACGTATGATTTTAGTCATATCTTAAGACCACATGCCCTCCACGTCACTTTTGATCAACATCGGACTATAGTCCAAGCTATCATGGGTAGCAAATCACCAACTACCCATACTCTCAAATATGGTCGACCCGTCTCTACTCATCGATCGATGGCTCATCAACCCAATGCACCCTGAGTCATCATTCTTACACTAGGCATGTTGTCCCTTTTTCTCCTTCTTATTCAGGGACAAGCCCAAGCAGTTCAGATTTGGCCTATGCTAATCCGTCATGGTCGTTGGCCCATGCACCAAATGTCTCCCTATCTATTCATTCTTATTTAGGGACAAGCTCACAAGATTAGACTTGGCCCATGCCAATCCCTCTCAACATTCAAGCCATATTTTTAGCCCAACTCCTTTTCTTGACCCCCACTTTGCTCTTGTTTAAATCCCACTCATCTCGCCATGCCTGCTTACCTCACTCCCATTCGAGTACCTTCTTCATGCCTTTCAATACAACCTCTTCCTCCCATCGCCCAGGAACGTTCAATCAATCAGGCCATGACCAACCAATTGGAAAAAGAATGCAAGCACTTGTTAAATCCTCGGCGGAGCCCCTAAAGTTTTGGTATCTTCTCTCTCTCATATTCCTCCTTCACAAATGCTAGTCTACCTGTAAGCACCCGAAACGGGATATCCGTAAATCTCCTCTTTTCTGGCCCCTACGCTTGCTTTGGAGACTTGGTGGATGGGATGTTAGTGGTTATGGTCGCCAGGAGCCAAAGGCTCCAAAATATAGTAGAATGAAAAGAAATGAAATGGAGAAATGACCGTCGTACCTTTGGAAGCGGGGAGATTGTTGGGTTCCGACTTCTCCTCTCTCAGCCGGCCGAAAGAAGAGAGCTTAGTGAGTCATTCGTCTTCGATCCGGTTGAAGCTCCGCCTCAATCGTATTTACCTAAAAATGTCCATAAGAAAACATAGAAACAAGTGAAAGGTTCATTAGTTCTAATGAAAGCATAGTATCGTGCTCAAACTTGAATTCAAACATACAAAAGGAAAGAGACTAACTGGATTGGGACTAAATCCCAATCACTATTTAGAAGGTTTAGATATGCATGAAAATGCAAATGAGTGGCTCAATATATGCTAAATGACATGTTAATGAGAGTTAAAATGAAAGGGAGGAGTAAAGGATCGACCGAAAAGGTAAATAAACTCAAAAAAATTGCAAAATGAGATCTGCCCTTGTTAGTGCCCTATATATAGGGCGCCTGCTGCAGGTTTCCCCTTGATGGGGCGCGTTGACCAAAGTCAAAGCGCCCTATTTATGGGGCACCAGGGACTGGCTTCAGCAGATTTTCTTCCCTTCTTCGCGACGTCGCCCCGGAGTGTAGAAAGACCTCCAAGATGGAAAAAGGACTTTTTCAAGCAGCCAATACTCAAGTGAAGCTAATGGAAGAGTGTTTTGGCACTAGATGTAAGGGAAATGGAGTGTAGAGGCCCTCAAAGTCGGAGAAAAATCATATTTCTAAAGAAGGAAACTGCAGGTTTTTGGGGTTTTGGGGAGAGAGTTTTGAATCGGTTTGAAGACTTATGGGGGGTAAAAATGGCTTAGAAACTTGGTGTTGGATGAGTTCTAGGGTGGTACGAAGTTGGAACCTTCTCCCAGCTCCAAATTGGGGTCTATTTATAGCCCAAAAGAGGGTACTTTGGCCATTTTCGAAATGCAGTGCCACGCGGCATAGCGCCCTATATATAGGGTGCCAACATCATGAGGTATGTCAAATCAATAAGACGAGTCACTGCGAGGGGTCAAATTGGCCGGTCAAGTCAATTTGACCTGGTGCCAGGCGCCCTATAAGTAGGGCACCTGGTGCCCTACTTATAGGGCGCCTGGTGCCCTATAAGTAGGGCACCAGGTGCCCTTATATGCAGGGCACCACCCTCTTTGAAATGTACCGAAAACCTCAATTTTTCCAGAAAACTCGGTTCCCTTGAAAGGTTACTCAAATATACTTCATGAAAACAAGAATTTAAGCTCTCCAACTAGGCCAAAATTGTGTGTCTACAGCTACCGTCACTATGATGGCATTAGTGATCCATTCACCCACATCAAAGATTTCATAAATGAATCGTCTTGATGGAAAAATGATCGGAAGACCCTCATTTTTCCCTTGGACTATCATTAGAAGGGATAACCCTAGAATGGTTTTATCTGCTCAACCTAGAGAAGGTGAGCAATTTTGAAATTGTTAGGATACAATTTTTATAATGGAACAAGGATCTTGTCGAGCTAGCCTATTCGCTTATCGAACTAATGGCTGACAAAATTAGAGAGAATAAAGAATTCATACAATATGCCAATAGATAAAAATTAAAAGTTGAAAAGCTTACAAATTCAGTCTTCAAGCTGGAATTAGTCAAGTTAATCATTACTAATATTGTACCAACTTTGAGAAATATTTTAACATAAGATAGTTTATCTTTTATTGTATCTCTACTAACTACAACCTCTCTAATTAAATGGTATCACCACTTAAGTGTTTACACTTATGATGTGGCATTGATTCCATTGCATATGCAATAACTTATTATTTTCATAAAACAACGACACATAGTCAGAGATAGAAGAGACAATCACATATATATGATGAACTTTTCATCCACATCACTTCCTAAGTGATTTTGCAACATATATGTACTTTATATTAGTTGTAGAATTTACAATGTTCTCTTACATAGAACATTTCTTAGCTATTCAGTGACTCTTACATGGATGCGGTGATAAGTGCTTGCAACACTCACACCATATTAGACTATGCACATAGCATAGCATACACGATGGACTTTATGGCTGAGGAATAGGGGACTCTACTCATGTGTTCATTTGCTCTTCTTGCAAGATCTTCGCCTTTTGTCGCCGGATCTCCTCCTTTAGGTTTCTACTAACCCTAACTAGTTAGTTTATGATTTTCTAAATATAGTTTTTATGAATTTTCTTGATTTGGGTTTTGTTTGTCAAGGGGGATTTATCTTATTTTGGTAATTTCATTGGTTTAATGTTTATAGGGTGCTTGGTTGAATGTTAAAAACTGTTTGACAATCAAACTCAAACTCAAAGTCTTAGTCCCAAATGATTGGGTTGCCTACATAGATTCATCTTTTCCATTCACCACACTTTTTTGCTAACTTTTGCCATATGCCTAGTTCCTCCAAGTCGTACTAGATACGTCTACGCCAAGTTAACTTAGACCTACCTCTCTGTCTCTTCTGCATCAACAATATCAGGGTCTCGACTTATCTGACACGCACCTCAAGAGGGTGCCTCGACTTGTTAAAAAGTGTTGGACAATTATTATTAAAATATGATTTTATAAAGATATTAGGATAAAAGAGATGAGATCTTATTTTTCCTCTTGTGCTCCTGATCATAGTTAGTTAAATATGTCCCCACCTTTTTGTTAGTGTATATGTAGGTTACAAATGAAGGAAAAATTAGTGGAGAGAATGATATGTTCCATTATATGAATATGTAAGTCTTTTCTTGTTGGTAGCCATATGGTACATTTTGGAGGGTAATTCGATATGATTTAAATACTTTTGAAGAAGTAAGTCAAAATCGATATGAGTAGAGAAAAAGGTCATATAACCAACTCTAAATAATTTGAGATTAAGACTCGAGTTGAGTCATGTGAAAAATTCATTATAGGTACTTTTTTTAGATTAACTTATATCTTAATAGACCTAATTAAGACAAATCAACTTAGGGATTTTTATATTTTATAAATGCATCATGATAATAAGTATCACGATAAACCGATTGGATTGGGCCAAAACATAACTAGTTAGGCCAATCCAAATCAAAATGGACTTAAATTTTAAAAAATGAGATAGAACTCCATACACGGCCATTTAAGTCAATCTAAACTGATTTGGATTGACTTAAACGACTATGAAACCCAAACAAATGAGATAAAACTCAAAACATGGCCGCTTAGGCCAATCCAAATTAGAATCTGGTTTGGATTGACTTAAAGGCCACAAAACCAAAACATGACTGGTTAAGCGAATCTAAACCAGTTTCCGATTTGGATTTGCCTAATGACCATAAAACCAAAAAAAGGTTGGAACCTAAATCAACACTGATTAGGTCAATCCAAATCAGTTTTCAATTTAGAATAACTAAAATGGGCATAAAACCCAAACGAATTAGATAGAACCCAAAACATAGTCAGCCAGGCCAATCCAAAGCGGTTCCAGTTTGGATTGGCTTAAACGACTACAAAACCCAAAAAATGAGATATAACAAAATTGGGTTCGCCTAATGACTATAAAACCCACAAAAGGTTAGAACTCAAACTGACGCTAGTTAGCCTAATCCTTACCAGAAACCTATTTCAATTGGCTTAAACGGCCACAAAATAATAATAAAAAAGAGATAGAACCCAAAATACGGTCAATTTGGCCAATCCAAACTAGTTTCTGGTTAGAATTGGTTTACATGGCCATAAAACAAAAAAAGGGTTAGAAACCAAACTGGTGCCATTTAGGCCAATGCAAACCTGTTTATGGTTTCCGGTTTGGATTGGCCTAAATGGCCATAAAACCCAAACAAATGAGATAGAAACCAACACACAGCAAGTTTGGTCAATCCAAACTAGTGTCCAATTTGAATTGGCTTAAACAGCCACACAAAAAAATAGAGATAGATCCTAAAACATGCTTGGTTAGGCTAATTCAAACCGGTTTTTGGTTTCAATTGGTGTAAAAGACCATAAAACCCAAACAAATGACATAACTAGTTAAGCCAATCCAAACTGGTTTCTAATTTGAATTGGCTTAAGTGGCTATAAAACCCAAAAAATGACATAGAACCCAAAGAATGGTCGATTAGACCAATTCAAAATAATTTCTAGTTTGGATTGGTTTGAACGGCCATAAAACCCAAACAAATGAGATAGAACCCGAAACACGGTCAGTTCGACCAATCCAAATCGGTTTTTAGTTTGGATTGACTTAAATGACCATAAATTTCAAAAATTAAGATAAAACCAAAAATACGGCCGATTAGGCTAATCCAAACCAATTTCTATTTGAATTGGCTTAAATAGTCATAAAACCCAAATGAATGGGGTAGAATCCAAAACATAATCGGTTAGGCCAATCTAAATTAGAAACTAGTTTGTATTAGTTTAAATAGCATTAAAACCTCAAAAATGAGATAGAACGCAAAATACGGCCGATTAGACCAATTCAAACTGGTTTTTAGTTTGGATTAGCTTAAATGGTCACAAAACCCAAAAAATGAGATAGAATTCAAAACACGATTGATTTGGTCTTTCTAAACCTATAAATCAAATAAAAGATGTATTTTGATTCTTTTAGCCATTTCAATGTTAATCAAATCGAGCATTAATCTGATCTCAATTTTATTTTTCTTATTTTTAAGAAGTTTCAGACGATATCCTCATTCATGACTTGTTTCATCTTGAGGAGGTTCGGTTAGAATTAATTGTGTATTTAATTTTTATTTTATATAATTACTTAATTTTACATATATCTTTCTATATAATTTAAAAAGAACCATTAGTCTAGATGAGCATTTAGATAAGTCTGGGATAGATATCCCTAATAGATTAGATCCTAGGTATCTTTAAAGAATAGAGAAAATTTTAAGATACCAAAAGAGAGCCGTTTGGATTGGCCTAACTAGCTATAAAATCCTAGAAAAAAGAGGTAGAAGCCTCTTGTGTTTGAATTGATATAACTAGTAAAATTCGAGAAAAGAGGTTTCTAAGCCTCTTTAGACCAAACCATATCAATTTACCGATTTGATTTTTAGGCCAATCCAAACTAGTAAACTAAGGTCTTTAGATTAAACCATAATTATATTTTATTATGTGATAGATAGATAGATTCAGTAAAAGTCAATGAACATCTCAACCAATTGGATTAGAAGGCCAATCTGGTGGATTCACTAGTAGGCAAGGTGGATCTCATTCTTAAAGAGATCCACCTCAGTCTACTTCTAGATATCATTCTCAGACAGATCCACCTCAGTCTACTTTGTCAACACCGACTAAGCCAGGACCATCTAAGGTAAGCAATTCTCAATCTGGACCATCTATAAACAGTCTATATTCTTTAGCCTCAGGTGTACATTTTGTTAGGAATCGGTCCAATCAGATTGGCGTAGCAGAATATTTTTGATTCCTTGTATATCAATGTCATGGCCTCGATCGAAACCAAACGACGTCGCAAAAATCGATATTCGTAACGATTTCAAACATGTACCTTTGTTGGATTCAAATATTTCATATTGATCAAAGAAGATCGAGCATTCTCACGCTCTCCAAGCCGCTCAAGCGTGTGACCTCTAGTCGTATCCACACAAACCACCTCCGAAGTCAGGTTCTCCTCCGCGCTGACAACGACCACTCGTCCCAAACGGAAGTCCACCATCAAATGGCGACTGCTAGGGTGGGAGATGGCGAAGGAGGGTGGCTAGAGCATAGAGAGCTCCCTTGGCTTGATAGAGTTTGTGCTCTCATTGCTATTATTTATAAAACTTGGAATTTTTCACAAAAATTTGTCAACCCAAGCCTCCAAACTTACGGATTAGTCCTTATGTGTGTGACCTCCTAGGCCCAAGAGCCTATTTGGTCAAGACCTAATTAAAAGAAAAACTTCTTTTAAATTAAATGTATTATCTCATAATAGATTTAATGACTTACCGATCAAGTGACATCCTATGATCCTAAATGGCTTCAGGGATGAACTCCTCTCCAAAGAGCCTTTCCATCATCGGTTACCACATAGATATTAATCTTCATCCATCCATTGTCCGGGTCGGATAGGAGTACGGCATTGACTGTCAAGTCTTAAATATACTGACACTATGGAATCTTGTACTCATAATTGGATCAATTGGAAAACCCTTTTTCAATTATCCTATCTACCTTAGGCAAGGATTTAGAGTACTATCCATAAGACATTCTCTTTCTCCTACCGAGAGTGGACGATTCCCTATTATCCACTCAATTGTCTCCACCGAGTTTCCCATATATCCAATCCATTAACTGCACATGACCACAATACTAAGTGATCCATAAGTCAATAGTCAAAGTCCATGGTATGCCCGACAAGGCATCTTTGGCAACTTAGGTCAAAGATCCAACCGTGCAACCATGATAATAGAATACCATGATCGACAGTTCGGTAATATACCATTCAGAGATTCTATATTGGTTAGTTAGTGAACTCATTCCTCTAATGAGCACCTGTACATGTATCTTAGTGTCCCCACACTGATGACCAATAAGATCGGTCATCTTCATCATATGAGAAGATATTATATACACTAGTCATACCAGATCCTTGATATCCCGTCTCAAGGATCCTATGACTAGGAACATTTAGAGTACATAGTTCTAAATGATTAATCTCATTATCATGATCTCATCATGATTCAATTATCACTGCATGCAAGTTAGGACTTCATTACGATAGATGCATTTAAATAGTGCAAGTAATGAAGATTATGCCATTAATACTGAATAAGATATTACAAGAAATGTCAAATCATATCACATATGATGGCTTGTAGGGCATACATTTCTATTACATTTTACCAAATTCATTAGAATCATTATGTATATCAGTGGCCTAACATTTTGTCATTTTGTGGTTGATAAGCTACATCAAGTAAATGTGGTAGACATCCAGCCAAGGCCTATAATGTGAGCACATTAGGCCATGGAGAGACTTCGAATGTTGGATTGATAGGGGGGTCAGGTGTACGCTCACATGGTTATGAGTTTACCTCCTACCTTGGGGTTTGCAATAGATTTCATTGTAATTTATGGTAACAAAATTATATCACTCTTCCCTAAGTGAAGAAAGAAGTCATCTTTCGACATCCCGAAGTAAATGTTATATCCATAGTTTTAATTTATACATGATGGTTATTAGTGTATTGTTAATGATTGTCAACAATGTTTATTATGTAATAATATTTTATCTTTGAGTAGTCTAAGACATATAGGATAAATGCAAAAAAAGCAAAGAAATCAATTAAACTAAAATAATAATAAGTATTTTTTGTTCTGTTTTATTGAAACTAATAAGATTTTTATTCTAGTATTTTACAATATGATCAGTGGAGGATGCTCGGGCAAACTTGTCTCCGTAATGTGACCAATGAAAACAAATGTGTGACATATGGGCTAATGGCAACAATATGGTAAAAAGTTTTATTTGAATTCATTTGATTCGAGCATAATCTTTTAACAATTATTAAATATTTCTCAATTTGTTTGTAGACACTTAGTGAAAAAAAATAAAGACAATAGACAAAGTCTATCAATGCCTTATTGGAGAGGAAGAATAAATATACATAAGTTAGAGCAAGAATTTTTAAGTACTTAATGAATTTGTTAATATTCGCTGTTTGGTTTAGTTTTTTATATTTTGTAAATCTTCCAACTTATCTAAATAGGGCACAAAAAAGAGGACATCTTCCTACCCATCCAGAGGTCTTCCGAATAACTCAAACACATGAAGAGTTAGATGGATCAATCATCTGGAACCATGAGCAAAGTTGTCAAATGATGGTAAATGTCTATTGTATTTGTGTAAATTTGATATTTTCTTTGAAATCAATAAATTTTAATACAATTTTCATTCTCAAGACAAGATGCAATGTTTGATGAATCCCCAACATCCAATGAATCACATGCTGTGGTATCGAAGAGTCCATTGTCTCCTAAGGATGCATTTGTATCCATCTGTGATAGAGATAGACTGAGACTAATCTGTGTGATGGGTGAGGTCAGCATAGCACTTGGTATGGTGGGTTGAATGGAGGTGCTTCGACCTCCATGAATCAAAATGTCAATCTCAAATTACATCTATAAAACAGTAATTAGATGATCAACAAAGATTGTTTCAAGAAACAATTGAACACCTGACTCAAATATACGAGAATATCAATTAGACTCCTAATATTGATAGGCCATCCACATCGATGCCGCCTACAAGACAGATCATAAGAGGCAATGATGGGGGCGACAACGATGAGGATGATGAAGAGGGATCTTTTGAAAAGGATGAGGAGTGATTGTATCTCTTCCCCATTTTATTGTATATTCAAACTATGTTCACTTGTATTACATTTATATATACAATGGATGTTTTGAAATGTTTTGACTTGTGTTACTTTAATTTATAATATCTATTGCATTATATATGAATGAGTGTATGTTTTGGCATGGATATGTGATTGGAATGGATGTATGTTTTGACACGGATGTCTATGGAATGGGTGTATGGATATGTGTTATCAATGTATGGAGTAGATAATTGTTTTGGCATAAAATAGATGTGTAATGTTTGTAAAGAATGGAAGTATTAATTGTATAGAATGTATGCATTTCAAATGCATGGAATGATTGTATTAATCCACGTTAAATCATGTATTTTCTTATTTAAAAGGGCATTTTATTTTTTGTGAAATAGGATTATTAGTGATGATTGCAGTCATTACTAATATTAAACTAGCAATAGCTTAAGCCGTCACAATGATGTATTGGAGATAGCTTAAGCTGCCTCAAATAACATTATTTTCGGTGGCTTCAACCATCCTCAATACATAAATGCAATGGCTTTAGCCATTGCAAAACCAAATCAAATTCACATGAGGGTGTTTTCTGTCTAATTTGGCGTTGACTTAAACCATTGTTACTATTCTTTAAAGCGACGGCTTCAGCCATCCCCACTACATAAATGTGATGGCTTTAGCCATCACAAAACAAGATTAAATTCACCCAAGGGTGTTTTCTATCTAGTTTGGCGACGGCTTAAGCCATCATTTATATATGATTGTTAGCAATGGCTTTGAAACTGTCTGTTTAAAGAATAATAGCTATGATTGGACTTTAAGCCATTGCAAATGTTATCCTTGACGGACTAATTTGCGATGGCTTTTTTTGGTTTTATCTCTATTTTCTTTGTTCCTGGCAAAGTAATCTCTCTCCACTCTCCTTTGACTATTAGGTTAGATCTTAAAAATGCTTGACATCCTAACCAATGTGGTTTATCAATCACAATAGTCCAAATATTCTAAGTTTTTGAGTCATTCAATGTACAAAAATAAATTATATTGGAGAATTGATCCTTGCTGAGTCAACTCATTCATCCCTTACCAATTTGATATGACAGCCTAGATTTGATTAGGGTGTCATTTAGTAATATTTGAAAAAAATCATCATGTGATTGAATATGATTCCAACCAAAGACAAGACTCCACCTATTGATTTCTCAAGTTTCTGTAGAACAGTTCCCTTGATCATCATCTATGTTGCATATCTATTGGAATCATTATAATACTAGTTATTTTAAAATGACTTGATAAAATAGGATAGTCTCTTGAAAGATGTTTGTATCGATTTTAACAAGCTTTCATTCAAATAAGCAATAAGATGTTGGTACTTAGGGAAAAGGGAGTAAAAAGTTATCAGCACCTAACATACAGATAAATTTAAAATGTCACAAATATTCTTTTAAGAATCATATATGAGCTACTTGTCTAATCAAAGATAGTTGACTCACTTTTGTTCTTGTGAGTGGAAGGAGAGAATCTCATATTTAGGGGTGAATTTTCACTTTTATTTTTTACTTTGTATTGAGTTTAAAACTGGTTAGGTAATTTTGTCTTTTTATGCTTGATTTTCTTATTTTAAAAAAGTAGTTTAAATTTTAAATTTTGTAGGGAGCTAATTTTGTAAGCCTCTTGGCTATATAAATCCATGTTTTTTTTTAATTTGAAGGGAATGAATTGAAGAAGGAAAATAAGTTTTGAGAAATTGAGATGTGATGTTCTTAGTTTTTTACCAATGTGAAAGAAGAGTTAGTGAGGGCACTACTTCATCTTTATAATAGAGAGCACATTAGAGATAGGTTATATATCAATCTTAAAAGCATTATGGGGTGTTTGGTTGCACAATAATTTTTTGTAGACTTTCTTTTGTATTAAAAGAAAATGTGAACCAACCAGTAACATAAAATTATCATGTTTGGAGGGATGTGATAACAAAAAGGTGTAACCACCACATGTGACCAAACAAAGTGGGGGACTACAAGATAACAAAAAGAGGTGAGACTCCTTTTTTTTAAGAAGAAAATCACTTTCAAAACATAAAATTGTCATGCTTGTCAAACACCTATCTTAAAAAGTTTTAGTACAATTTTTAAAAATTAAAATAAAAATGTCTATTATCATGCAACCAAACATCCCATTATCCTATTATCTCCCCTCTTTTTTGTTTCTATTAAAAATAACATCTTTCTCTCTCCACTCTCCTTTGATTTATAGATTGGATCTTGGAAATGATAGGCACACGATGGTGCTAATACCCTAAGGAAACATTTGGTATTGGGATAAAAATAAATAGGATATAGACCTTTGTGATTGATCCGATCCTTACCGTGTCTGGTATAAGTTATAATAAGTTTTTGGGATAATCTGTCCTATGTTTGACAAAATAAAGATAAATTGAGAATGCTTTTGACATACATACATAAATGTCCATGTAATCTTATAGTAAATAAAAAAATACAATTTAATGCATTGAACGTAAAATATTTATCTTCTTAACTTACATGATCATATAATCAGTTTGAAACGTAGATGTTAACAATTTCATATCCATCAACATCACTTGAACTAAAATCAAATTATCATCGAGAAATCTCAAGAAAATAACCTAATTCATATGATAAACTTCACCCATCCTAACTTGAACTATATAGTTTAGCTTTGATATTACCTATCACAGTTGTTCAAAAATTCATATTTTCTTTAAATCAATTATTTCTTAAACCCTATAGATGCAATAAATGTACAATCTATATATTAAGATAGATTGTATTCATCCAGGCATTCAACTAGCTGGTAGCTACCGAATTAGGTGGTGGATGACAACCGCAGAGGAGCAATCAACATAGGTGACTTGTACGTAGTCGCAGATGGAGAAAGGAACTTTTTAGTCCCAATCAACATTTTCATAGCTATTCATGATTCTTCTGAGGAAACTAGTCTATAAAAATTCAACTGTAATTACAATATTACATGAACCCTATGTCCAATGATACTATCTATGAGAATAGAGTGTAAGGAATCATCATACAAATTTTGGTGCAGTGGAAGCGGCGATTTCGATGGGTTCATGTAAAACTTGTCTCAATCAAAATCGAACGATGAAAACCAAAAGCTGATCAAAACAGGTTCTAATATACTTGATAGGGATTCATCTAATCCCTTGAAGAAGAAGAAGAAGAAGAACAAGAACAAGAAGAAGAAGAAGAACTTATAAAGCTCTTCAAACTATTCAATGCCTAGTCTCTAGCGGTATCCACACGAACTTCATCCACAGTAGGTTGTCCCTTTGCACTAGTCTCAAATACTCTTCTCGAACGAAGCTCCATCACCCATGGACACCTTCTAAAGAGAGGAGGTTTGGAGGAGGCTGAGGATGTGGTTTTCACTCTTGACTTGATAGAGTTTGGCTGAAACCATTAGTATTTATAAGAAATTTAGAATTTTTCGTAAAAACTCAAAATTTTTAATAATTACACTCTGTCCCCTATATTTATGGATAAGTTCTTATGTGTGTGACCCATTAAGATCAATAAACTATTTAGTTGAGGCCTAAATAAAATAGAATAATTTTATTTAATTTAATTAAATCCATTATCTGATGACAGATTAATTGGCATATTGATCATGAAGGGTACAAGCCACATCCCATGATCCCGAATGGCTATGGAGATAATCTCATCTTCATTGAATATTTTCATCATCAGTTATCACGTGGATATAAACATTCTTCCATTCAATGTCCCGGTCGGAAAGTAATATGGCATTGACTATCAACTCCTTTGTATATCGACTCTATAGAATCCTATACTCGAAATTGAATCAATTCGAAAACTCCTTTTCTAATCATCCATTCTACCTTGCTAGGGATTTAGAGTACTATCTCATAAGACATTCACTCTCACTTATCGAGAGTGGACAATTCCTTGTTGTTTTCTCAATTGCCTCCATCGGGTTTTCTTGTACCCGATCTATCGTTATACTAAACCATCTGAACGATGATCTATACATAAGTCAATGGTCAAAGAACAAGTTCCACCCAACAAGACATCTTTGGCACTCAAGTCAAAGGTTCAACCATGCAACCATGATGATAGAAAACCCTGATTAATAGTTCGGTAAGTTACCATTCATGATTTCTAATTCGGTCATTTTAATGAACTCTTTCAACTAACAAGAACCTACATGTGTGTTTCAGTGTCTCCACACCAATGACCAATGAAATCAGTCATCCTTATTATATGACAGGATATCACATACACTGGTCTATCAAGATCCTTGATGTCTCACCTCAAAAATTCTATGAATAAAAACATTTAGATCACATACGTCTAGATGATCGATCTCATTATCATGATTTCATCATAATTCAATCATCATTGCATGTGACCAAGAACTTCGTTACAATGTACGCATTTAATAAGAGCTAGTAATGAACATTTGTTTAATTATTTCAATGAGATATTTTTAAAATGTTGAATCATATCATATATGATTGGTTTGTAGGGCACACATTTCTATCACAAAAGAGGTAAAGATCCGCCTACTTAAGATTGTCACGGATTAGACGATGTCGATTAAGCTTGAGCTCTAAAGGATGTCAAACATTTTTGAAGGCATCGCTACTTTCTTTTTCTCACATCAAGATTGAGCTTGACCCCCTTGTTTAATCGAGTTCAAGCCCCATTTTCTGATGAGTCATAAGTGCCTTTCTAAAGCATCACTACTTTTTTTTTCTTGCATCTTTGATAATCGGTGACCAAGACGGTACAACAAGAGCATCTCTGACGATCATATGACTACCAATTTCAATAGTCTCCTTGAGGCAATCTAGATCTTGGATGAGTCAAGGGAGCAAGGGGGCTGTTGTCGGAATGTTCCCTATGAGAAGATATCGATGATGCCACTAGCCACCTGCCACCATTGCAACCATAGAATGGCATATCCGAGCAGCCCGTGTGTAATACCCCGGTTATTAAAAAAAATAGTTAATAAATATTTATTATTATTTTATCCCTTCTCCTCCCCCTATTTATTTCCCTTTTATCCCCCTCCCACGTACCATCCGTACGCACCCTCCCCGACGCCGTTTTTCTCCCCGCGCGAAACCCTATTCTCCCCTTCCTTTTCCCCTCCTCGGTCGCGCTACCTCGCGAGCGCCCGCTGCCGCGCGCGAGCCCCCGCGCTCCCGCCGCCCGCTGCCGCGTGGCCGGCGGTCGCCGCGGTAGCTTCCTCGTACCGCCGCCAGCCCTCGGCCCCCGCGTCGCCTCGCCCGCCGTCTCCCGCGACGCGTCGCCGCCTCGTTCCGCGCGCCCGCACGCTCGTGCACGCCCGCCGCCCGCCGCGGTGACGCCATCGCCCGGACCTCGTACCTCGCCGTGCGTGCCGCCGTCGCCTCCCCGTGCGCGCCGCTCGCCCGTTGACTGCCTCGCCCGCCCGAGTGACGCCGCCGCGTCACCGCCGACGCCGCCCCGCGCGCGTGCCACGCCGCCGCCACCGCCGTGTCACCCCGCCGCCACGTCAGCCGCCGTGCGCCGCCTGCGCCACGCCGCGCAGCCCGCCGCCATGCGCCGGCCTCCTCTCTCTCCCGCGCGGTAACATCCTCTCTCCTATCCTCTCTCTCCTATCACCCTCTATCAAGCTCCCTAGTTCATTATTTTCCTTCTACCGACAGATTTTAAGAACACCTACCCGGCTCGATTTTTCGTCGCCGACGCAACCGCGGCAGTTTCGTCGCCTGATTCAATTTCCTTGGAATTCCGTGCACTGTTCGCCGTCGCCATCAAGGTAGGCGTCTCGGCTATTCTTAGCACTCTAATATACTTGTTTAAACCGTAAGAATCATGCTTAGATCACCAGGATTAGAAGATTGTAATGAATGGGTTGTTTTGGATTTATTAGCATGTTTAGATAGAATTAGATTAATCTGTTTAAATCGTGCATGTTTAGATTAAATTAGTTATTCATGTATGTTGGTCATCATGATAGGTTTGTGTATGTTTAAATCTAGCTAGTTTAGTATGTCTGCATCGCGGTAAACCTTAAACACATATATCCCGATTGGATAAAAAGCCTATGTAGGGATTAGGCATAATGTTGTTAGAATTTAGTTTGTTTTCTTTTATGTGATAGGTAGTTCTGTTTAAGCATGTAATTGTCATGGTTAGGTTGTATATTGCATGATCTTATTTATATGCATTAGTTTGTGATAGACTGTGGTATGGTATGCAAATATGTGGTGCATAGAACCATGAGTGTTCATTTATGTATTTCATGTTTGATTGCCAATTAAATGTTCATGTTTACTGTCTGAGTTAATTATATGCTTGCATGGTGTGGAATGTGGTTAGTGCAGTGAGCTGCATTGTGATGGAAATGTACTTCACCAGACTATAATTCGGTCCTGTGGGCAGCAGATGAATTAGAACAATCTGGAGCATCCTTCGATCCCAGATACCGCGGTTTATCCTAAGTACTCCCCTGCCTATGGGGTACTATGGGATTTAGTTACTATATGTTACTTCCTACTATATGGTAAATCTGGTGCTAGTTTTGTGATGTGACTACATTTTATCAGATGGAACATGGTATTTACTCAGACATGTGTCTAGTTGTGTATTTTGGCATAGTTGTTAGTGTTCTAGATGTGTCCTTGGTTTTATGTCAGGTTAGGTGTGTTATGTGCATACCTAGAGTAGCCTAATGTGTAGGTTATGTCGGTTTTAATGCATTTAGAGTCATGTTATCATATGGGGTAGTTGAATGACTTTGTAATCAATTAATTAAAGATATATGATTAGTTTAAATCTTATGTACGATAATCTGATTTTTAGGCTTAATATGTATTGTATACCACTAGAATCATTATTATAGTGGGGTAGTTCGGGTGTAAGTCCTACTGAGTCTGTGGTGACTCACCCCTTCCGTTGTTAATATTTTCAGGATTGCAGGTTTAGCGCAGAAGAAGCGTAGTGGTGTTTTGGAGTTCGAGGAGCTAGTGATTCAATCATTCAATGTTGGTATTTAATTTGTCTAGATAGGTGTTTGTTTATGGTGATATTATGTTGTAAAGTTTGGAATTATTTATTTGGATTGAGATTTTAGTCTTATTTGGTTCCAGACCGATATCCTTCCCCGTTACGTCGCCGGATTATCTTCCGCTGTGCATGTGAAAAATCCGGGTCGTGACACCGTGCATCCTCAACCTGTTGATGTTTCTTCACCGCATGATCTTGTCACTTGCAATAGTAGACGCATTCTCCAACATACCTGCTATATCACAACCCTAACCCTCCGAATTTGACAAACACCTCCCAAGAAAACCTCCTCACTTTCCATGGCAATGGCATTGTATCAGTATGAGAGAGTCGATCGAGAAAGAAAACGAGGAAGATGATTGTTTTCCACCGTATCCTTAAAAGGGAATCTCAGGAACAAAGCTATCCCATATATGAGAGGCGATGGTTTATCCATAATCTTATCCCTAGCTTTGGGGATAAACAAGATTAAGTTAATCAAGCTTAAGCTCCACATTATGTGTAAAACAAACATAGAATTAGTGATAAACCAAATTTATCCTTACTTATCCCCATACCAAACAAGGGGTCTAAAAGTTTTTATTCCCATATCCAATCTACAAAGTGAGTCATATTTGTGAATCAATCCTTACAAGGCAAACTCATTAGTCTCGCATCACAAAGACTTATAAGATATTCTTTTATAGGATGACCTTATTTGTCATATTGCTTTAACACACAAGGTTACTTTGTACTAGGTTTTTTATGACTTTTTTGTAGATATATTTTATTTTATAAATTAAAATAAAAATGTCTAAAATATTCAAAAATGAAAATTTGAATAGTTGGTGTTAGGGGGTGCAAACAAGATAATATACTACGTAACTCAATAAATAGCATGAGACCCGTAAACTAGCAAGGTTTGAGTGGATCTTTGTTGGACAATGCTCACAGATGTCTCCATCGGATACTTAATTAACTACTCAACTAAATAGTTTTAAAAATAAATTAAAATACTAAAAATTTATATAATATTATTAAATATATTAAATAAACTAAAATTAAACTTAATATGTAAAGCTCGAGTTCAAATGTTATAAGCAAGTTTAAATTCAAGTTTTATTAACAAGTTTAGACCAAAATCCTATTCTAGCTTTGACCAAACTTTTATTTAAGTTAAAGCTCAATCAAGTAAATAAGTAACTCAATGAGTAGGATTGCAAATGGGTCGAATCATCATGTTTCGATTTCTATTTGATTTTTGATTATGTCATCGAAATCAGAACCAAATCTAATAAATTTCAAAATACATATTGTGTATTGGTTTTTATTTAAAAATGAGTTAATTATTCACATATAATTACTAAATTTTGGTATAATCTCTTCAAATTTATTATTATTATTTTATATATCATATTTTTTGATTAATTTAATTTTAATTAATTTTATTTATATACCTTTTTTATCAAAATCGAATTACAAGAAATGGAATCCACTGATTCTAATGTTTCTGATAATTTATGTGATACAAAAATAAGTTTCAAACTCGTTGATTTTTAATCAAAATTGAATCATAATTTTAAATTTTGTTTACATGCCTATGGATCATAATTTCAAATTTTGTTTACATCTTTGATAATCGGTGACCAAGACAACAAGAGGATCTCTGGCGATCATATGACTACCAATTTCAATAGTTTCCTTTAGGCAATCTAGATCTTGGATGATGTCAAGGGAACAAGGGGGTTGCTGTTGGAGTGTTCCCTATGAGAAGATATCGATGATGCCACTAGCCACCTGCCACCATTGCAACCATAGAGTGGCATATCCGAGCAGCTCGTGCATCCTCAACCTGTTGATGTTTCTTCACTGCATGATCTTGTCACTTGCAATAATAGACGCATTCTCCAACATACCTGCTATATCACAACCCTAACCCTCCGAATTTGACAAACACCTCCCAAGCAAACCTCCTCACTTTCCATGGCAATGGCATTGTATCAGTATGAGAGAGTCGATCGCGAAAGAAAACGAGGGAGATGATTGTTTTCCACCGTATCCTTAAAAGGGAATCTCAGGAACAAAGCTATCCCATATATGAGAGGCGATGGTTTATTCATAATCTTATCCCTAGCTTTGGGGATAAACAAGATTAAGTTAATCAAGCTTAAGCTCCACATTATGTGTAAAACAAACATAGAATTAGTGATAAACCAAGTTTATCCTTACTTATCCCCATACCAAACAGGGTCTAAAAGTTTTTATTCCCATATCCAATCTACAAAGTGAGTCATATTTGTGAATCAATCCTTACAAGGCAAACTCATTAGTCTCGCATCACAAAGACTCATAAGATATTCTTCTATAGGATGACCTTATTTGTCATATTACTTTAACACACAAAGTTACTTTGTACTAGATTTTTTTGACGACAACTTTTTTGTAGATATATTTTATTTTATAAACTAATATAAAAATATCTAAAATATTCAAAAATGAAAATTTGAATAGTTAGTATTAGGGGGTGCAAACAAGATAATATACTACGTAACTCAATAAATAGCATGAGACTCGTAAACTAGCAAGGTTTGAGTAGATCTTTGTTGGACAATGCTCAAAGATGTCTCCATCAGATACTTAATTAACTACTAAACTAAATAGTTTTAAAAATAAATTAAAATACTAAAAATTTATATAATATTATTAAATATATTAAATAAACTAAAATTAAACTTAATACGTAAAATTCGAGTTCAAATGTTATAAGCAAGTTTAAATTCAAGTTTTATTAACAAGTTTAGACCAAAATCCTATTCTAGCTTTGACCAAACTTTTATTTGAGTTAAAGCTCAATCAAGTAAATAAGTAACTCAATGAGTAGTATTGCAAATGGGTCGAATCATTATGTTTCGATTTCTATCCGATTTTTGATTATGTAACCAAAATCAAAACCAAATCTAATAAATTCCAAAATATATATTGTGTATTGGTTTTTATTTAAAAATGAGTTAATTATTTACATATAATTACTAAAATTTGATATAATCTCTTCAAATTTTTATTTTTATCATTTTATATATCATATTTTATGATTAATTTAATTTTAATTAATTTTATTTATATATCTTTTTATTAAAATCGAATTACAAGAAATAGCATTCACTGATTCTAATGTTTCTTATAATTTATGTGATACAAAAATATGTTTCAAACTCGTTGATTTTTAATCAAAATTGAATCATAATTTCAAAAATTTTTTACACGCCAATGGATCAGCCATGCTCAATGGTTCAAACTTCCAAAATAATTATCTAATATCGAGTTGAGATCAATTTTGAATATAAATAAATGAGCCAATATCAAATGGTATATTATTTGACTCGGCTCAGCTAGTTTTCTTCCCTAGTTGGCATGTTTAGTATAAATGGCATAAACTTTAAATAAATATATATTGTTTGACTTTAAGCATATTTTTGTTTTGTATCAAATTATCGACTAAACTTTAATCATAAAAAATGAGCGCGTAGAATGAACACATAGAAGGCACCATTAATAAACATAAAAAGTAGCCGAAGTTTCCTTCAAGTTCATCACCGATGGGGGCATCATCGACCACAAAATCTGTCTTTTTTTTTTTTGCTGATGTCTTGCAGACAAGGGTGTTCACCATTCATCTAATTAATAATTTTGTTCGACTTGGTTTGAAAGGTCTAGTTTAATTCCTAAAACTCTTCCAATCAAACCAAAATCAAACGTAAAAAAATCCGGTAACCCAAATTAGATTTAATATTTAATTTAAGTTAAATATATTAAAAATATTGGCATTGCTTGATTATAAAAATAATTTTATTTCAAGAATTTTTAAGATAAATGATGAAATATATAAATATACATTTAAAGTTAATAGGATATGATTTTAAAAAATTAAATTATACATTAACACATATACTATATATTAATAAAATATACATGATCAAATCAAACAAAACCAAATTGTCTTTCAAACCAAACTATGGTTGCAGAAAAAATACTCTCAACATCAAATCAAACCAAATCATGAACACCTCCATTTCTTCCTCTCACAGATAAATAAATGTCATCCTGGGTTAAAAAAAATCTTATTTTAGTTATGGAATAGAAATCTCTATGTTTTAAGGGGAGAGAAAGAACAACGTTTTTGTTTTTTGCCTATGTAATTCTAATTCATATATGGAATATATCTTGTGGTACTTAAAAATAAATATATATTCATATATTTTAGAAAATGTTCCAAAGATGATCTTCTATTGTAAAAGCTATAGAGAAGTAATTATATGCCAGTATAATTCTGATTTATATATGGAATATATAATTATCGTGATATATCTTTTACAAATAGGTTATAAATAATTTTCGTCGCTTCTGTTTTTTCTGTTTTTAAACGATACATCACAAAGGGAGATTTCTGAAATACAAATGGGCAAAATTATGTCTTCAAACAATTAGTAGAGTAAACGGTTTAGACTGGAAAATGGAAATAAAAGTGGGAAATAAAAATAGTTATAATTTAAAATTATAAAATAATTAAAAGTGCCACTCATGAGCCTTTAGGAGATACCAATTAAATTCTTATTTTAACATGTAAATTTCACTAAAAAAATTACATGCTTTTTATATTTCTATTAATAATTTCCATTATAATTAAAACTACCCTCTTGGTCTCTTTGATGCTGATCAACCCTCCTGAAATGCGGCAGCCGCCATTCCTTCCGGTGGGACTGTAGACGGCGAGCTTGCGGCCCTGCCAACCATGGCAGCCCTGGCGAAGCAGGGTCCGTCTCGCCAGACAATCCTTGCTGCCATCAGGTGCTCCACGAGCAGAGGCCAAGCCGGTCGCCTAGTCGCCACCGCTGCGGAGCGAGAAGTCCTGCCCTCTGCTGCAGCCGCACCTCGGCCGGAGAAGGATGCCGGTGGCAACAGGGAGGACGAGGACAAGATCCACCTTAAGCGACAGAGTGGCAGCGGCAGTAGTTGCACGACGAGGGACCAGACGTCTGTTACGATGCCGATGTCGTTCATGACGGGCTCTGTCATCGGCAAGCGCTTCTACAAGGAAGTAACCACGCGGATAGCCGATGACGGCAATGGGTGGATGGTGATGCTTGATTACCGCACACTCAAGACACCCTCCAAGCGGCCCCTCAAACTTGCCAGTCTTGCCCTCGCCAAGGCCATCGCTGCCGAGTGGGAATACCAGGTCTATTCTTCTAATTATTATCCTGCTTAATTGATGAGGTGCTTTGTGTTTCAGAGTTTTATTTTTATTTTTTTTGGTAAGAAAATTACTCTTTGTTGTCTTTGTAGGAAGCAGATGGAATCAGGCCCTTCACAATGCCTTTAATGAAACTTGCCTGCACTGCACTGGAAAGGGTTCCTTTGACTCGTGCAAAAATCATTGATCATCTAGTGAAGAAGTTCCATCAGGATCTTGTATTTTGTCGGTCACCAGGCGATAGTGATCTCACTAGAGGAGTACTTGGTGTGTCAATTCAATCTTTGCCTTTTTTTCCCCTTCGTAATGTAGTTGTTTGCTATTACTCCCTAGCTCTCTTTTTTTGTTTGAATACATAAATTCAGTATGTAGCAAAAAGGCATTGCTATTCTTTCCACCTTAAAGTTGCTGAATGTGGAATTGTCAGCCATGGAGCCACCAAAGCTTGACATTCCTTCCAGCCAAGTTGGAAATGTCACCTGGATGCGATGCAGATTACGGGGAAGTATGCATTCCATGATTTAAAATTTAGGCCCCATACTAGCAGCAGGTTAGACAGACATGGCGGGCTTTGTGAGTATCTGGGCTTATTAAGAACTTGGAGGGTCTATTCACCATTTTCATAAGGGAGATGATATTATCATGAATAAAATCATAAGTTTGACCTGCTATATTTTTATCTCCAAATCTATCTTTCTGGTCTCCTTAATGTTAGAGGGAGTGCAGTCTGATTTTCTTTACTAACGGTCACTTCTCTAGGTCTTTTTGGTTGATGGTAGATGTTTTGCTTAATTGTCATTAGCAGGAGTTTAGAACTAGGTTGCTCACAGGCACCAATTGGCTGATCAAGATCAGCTTTAATCTGTCATGTCATTTCGAATAAAGCAAAGTTGAGTTGGGAATCCGATTGGGCCAGATTGGACATCACAGCAATTCTCAAATGGATTTTGGTTGCTAGTAGGGCTTAGGAGCTCTGTACTGCAATTAGTTAGAATACACAAGCTTTTAATTTTATATTTAACTCGTAGATCTGAGTTAGCATTAAAGTTTTTTTTTTTTTGTAAAGCTCTCCTATAGGGAAGCAATTCATAAGAAGCAATAAATAGAAGTACAAGATGTATATTAAGGAATATAGGAGGTTGGCACCTAAGCCCGCAGCTGTCGCAGCCCAACCCATTAGGTAACCATTGACATGAAGTAGCGAAGCTAAGGAGACATTACAAGTGTAGCATGTTGATCATGCCACTCACCAGGAGAAGCTCAATCTTGAATGAATTACCAGCCTCATGAAGGGTACACAGGAGAGGCTGATAGCCTGATAGCCTGATAGAAATCTGTGAAGGTCCTGTTGTTCAAACATTTCTGTTTTGACCAAAGTAGAGCAGACAATATGTCATTCCAAATGGTATAATATAGTTATGGAGGCATCTTGTCACCCCACGTTGAATCATCATATTTGATATCTGTTTGTCTTCAAGCTATGTAGAGGATTCTGGAGGGGTTTTGCCAAATGACCTGATCAACACCATGGGAAAATTGGTTCTGGTCTTTTACCATAGAAGCCACAATGTTTGCATCATTGCTTATCTTCTTCCATCCTCTTTATCACTCTAGGTAGACTCCCCAACATATCCTTCCAAAATTTCAGTGGCAACCTTTGATTCCAAACTTTGTTGGCCCAACCCATCGTAAGTCCACTACTATTCATCATGAAACTGATTTTACAGTGAAAATGTAGTTGCTCCCTCTTGTCCAATACCTCTATTCTTGCCCAGCTGTATTGACCCAAACTGAATTCATCTTTTGCAGACATTATGAGTTAAGCTTCCTCATAGTGCAATATGTTCTTTAAGGAGAGAAACTACCAACCAAGGTAGCCTAGATGTCCCAACATTCTTCAATGGTGTGCTTCTGGGTGACAGTGATGCTATAAAGATGTGGGTTTTCTTCTTAAAATGACTGCAACAGCTATCTTCCAAAAAATGAGTGTTCTATTACAAAGCACACTTGCGAGTGTTTCTTAGACTGAAGTATATTTTACTCTACATAATGACATGACTATAAATGTACTTGTACTTTACTAGTCTCAAGTCCGAATAAAGGAGGAGAGTTGTAATAGGTAACAAAACATAAAAGTATTGTCAGTCTTGTCATATAGATTAAAATAATATAAATATTTGATGTTCTTTTCTTATGATGTATTGCACCAAAGCCCGAGTGCTATGAAAAACAACGAGGGTGGAAGGCATTCCCCACATGCGACATGTCACTTAAGCACCAAAATGTATGGGTAAAAGAACCTTGACTTCAGAGCAAAGCAAGACATAAGTTCAAGTATTTTGAAATAATATTATTCCGTTCAGGCTAACTCCCTCACCATTTATATATTTTGTCCTAATTTCACTTATCTTGAAACTATTTCTCAAAAGTTTTAACTTCTTATTAACTCTTTATGTTTCATCTATCAATGTCGTATCATCTGTAAACATCATGCACCATGATACGCCATCTTATATATTCTTTATTAATTCATTTGTATTTGATATAAAAGATAAAATGTATTGCAAACCCTTGATGTTAGTCATTTGAACTAAGAAAATCTTGTTTTATCTTACATATCTCTTATCACTTGTACACACCTAATAGGCACCAGCTTTCTCTCTAACATCCACTAGAAAATGTCTCTTGTAACTCTATTATAAGTTTTTTTATGTTAGTAAATACCATATGTAAATCTTTCTTTATATTTCTCTATTAGGTTTCTAATAAGAAAAAAATAACTTTCATTGTAAATTGACCCAACATAAGTTCAAATTGGTCGGTTAAAATATTTGTACTATTTAGTAATCGCCACTTTATAACACCCTGCTTCCCACTACCCTCCACCTCTCTCTGGAGACCTCACTCCCTCCAATGTCCTCACTTCCTACTCACCACCACCCGTCCTCTAGTACCTTTTCTTGGGTCACAATTATCATCAGAGGTGATGGGGGTGAGGTGAGGGTTCCCTCGCCTCAGCTGCCTTTTACCTTGAGTACATGGCTTTATTTCTGTTTGAATAACACTGGAGCACAAAAGCTTTCACAGTATCATCCTCAGCCTCTATAAGATCACGATTTCACACTATAATGGTGCCTCCTGCATTTCCATCTACTTTTTAGAAGGTGCAAGTGCATCCCTTTAACGGGGTTCCCCCAATCGTTTTGTTTGAATAGTTGTCCTTGATATCTATTTTGTCCTAAAATATGGAAACTGTTGTTCTTCATTACCCTAATCAAGCTTTATGTTTCATTAACCTTTAGCCCTCTAATGTTCTAAGTATTCTTATTATCATCTTGGAGCCCTCTACTAAGCATTCTTAAGACAGCTCCTAAGAGTTGCCATCACAAAGTTCTCAGAGGCCAAGTTCTGTAGAGGGCCATTTTTTGGTCAAGCATAAACTGAACCAAGTTTCTGAGGAACCTCATTGTATTCTTTATTCCAATGAATGGCAAGCCAAAAAATGGCCTGCCCCATCTGCGCTCTGATCTCTTTGTCCCAGTTGTGTAAATAGCTAATGATGCATTTGATCCAGTGTTGCTCTTCCTCAGTAGTCATCTCGTATCCAGGCTCCTCCAGATGCAAGTGACAAGTAACTCCTTCAGAGGCTTTGGATGCAAGTAATGAGGCTGGCTTATTTCAGTCAGCTGAGTTGGCTCTCGGAACATAAGCAAGCATTCTTGTTTGATGCCAATTATGTTCATACCCTTGCTCAACTGTAACCTGGTCTAGATTCACTTACGAAGGCTAAATCTGCTTACCGTCTCTCAATCCACCAGCCCAGAATAAGCTCTGCGCTAGGTTGCAAATTATGCAGATTTGTCCAGCATACTTTGCACCCAGACCGGTAACCTGTCTTGGCAAATCTATGCACCTACTGACACCACCAATGTCCTGGGTCTCGCTAAATCCCGATGGCCAAAACAGTAAGATGGTGCCCGCCATACTAGCCCCTCAACCAATAGGCTGACAATCAGGTCGTCAACACCAGATTCCAACAGTGACTGAACCAGCCACACCTTTGACTCTTCTGAGACTGACTTGCTTGTTGACTAGACCTCCCTTCTCTGGTGATCATCTCTTGACTGACCCAGTCTTACAAACCCCAAAACCATGGTGTTGAGGTAGAAGGGCCCAGGATATATAAGCACTATATCAAATCTCAAATAGTCAATATGGGACTATCCCCACAATTCTAACACTCCCCCTCACTGCCAAAGTGGGCAGTGAAAATAAGAGGTAAGATAATTAAGTATTAAAGATCGATAAGTGCCTGCTCTGATACCATCTTACAAACCCCAAAACCATGGTATTGAGGTAGAAGGGCCCAGGATATATAAGCACTATATCAAATCTCAAATAGTCAATATGGGACTATCCCCACAATTCTAACACCCAGCAGCATCTCCGGCTCTGGCCTATTGTCCTTTGTTTTTCAAATTCTACCCCTTAATTAAATCTGTTTCATCTGGAAATCCTACATTTCTCACATACTATACAAGAAAATGGCACTACCAATTACCAATAAACTGTTAATATTTTCAAATAAGTGTGTGAAATATGCCAGATATTATCTTGTATATCTACTAGTTTTTAGACTTCCGTGGATGAACTGCTTCATATTCTTGTTCTTGTTATATTTCTGCAGAAAAGCAAGTTGAGAAACTTGATCCTCTTCTGGGCTGGGTTGAGTTAGAGTTTGGCTTCAAGCCTGTAGTGTATTCTAGCTTTTTTGGTGGAAGGCAGGTGGAGGGTCTTGTCAAGGCTGTTGAAGATACTCTGAAGGATACTACTGATTGTGAGTTAGCAGCCATTGACGCCATGGCTGCTGCTGCACATTCTTTGATTATTCCACTTGCGCTTGTCCATGGGAGGCTGGAAATCGAAGAAGCCATTAAGTTGATTAGGCTCGAAGAAGATCTGCAGGTTTTTATTTGATATTCGTTACCCACTTCTCCTTAGAGTTTCTTTTGTTCTAGGAGTAGCTGTTTCTGACGATTCTTCCTCCCTTGTTCTTAATTTAGGTTGACAGATGGGGCCTAGTTGAAGGTGGTCATGATGTCGACATTGCTGATCTGCAAGTGCAGATTTCCTCAGCCATTGTATTTCTACAGCTGTCACAAAGGCATTGAGTTTCTGTCTTTCTATAGTTGGATAAAAGGGACCTGATTGAAGATGCCATGGCGTCGATTCTTCCTGTTTACAAGGTTTATCTTTTTCTGTTCACAAGGCCCTCACAGCCACAGGCGCAATAACAAAGTTTTTTTTTGCTATTAAACACCTATATTGCCGTTCATTCTGAAATATATATTGATTTAAAGTTTTAAATCATCAAAAGTTGTTTGGTTGTTAATGTCAATTTTGGAATTTGTAGGACAAGTGCCCACTTGTATTGATAATCAGAAATATCAATATCAAACATACTCTAACCCAACATGGCATTAGCAACCAAAATAACATGCGCTTCTACTAGTTCTCCAAGAGATCATTCCAATCCAACATCTTCCTCTTAACTAGTCCTCTTCTTGAGTAAAATGAGCCACAATCTGGTTGTTCTATAAAGCTTTGAACGCTCCCATGTTGGCTTTGGATCAAGGTAGGTGGGGTTGGGGGTCGGGACCGGGTCGGTTGGGCCCAAAACCGACCCGGGTCAGCCGGGGTTGAGACCCGGGTCGGGTCGGGGTCGCAAAAAATAATAATAAAATAATAAATTTAAAACATTTACGGGGTCGGGGTCTTGGGGTCGGGACCGAGTCGGTCGGCCCAAAAACTGAACGGGTCGGGTCTGGGTCGCGACCCTACATTCCATGCTTTAGATATCACATGGACCTATTTATTTCTTTACCTGTTGCTTGTTATTTGGTTAAGGTGATGGGACATATCGGTTGTAATGGTGATCTTGCAGCCTGTTTAAAGAAACATATGAATAAGCAACTCAGATGCATTGAAAATCATTTTCAGGAAAATATCAACATCACAGACATGAAGCAATACACAGAACTAGCAAGTCTCGTATGCCTCTTGCATACTGTCAGAGATCGTTTGAAAATTTCTAATTGAGTTATCTTGATAATAGTAGTGGACATGGAGTATGACATCTCTGGTTCTGGTGTGGTGATAAATTCATTCTCTCCGACGTAAATATCCATTTACTGTTCCGATATTATATCCTCTAAAGGCTTCCACAATTATAAAAAAGGACAAAAAACTATCACCGTCTGATCAAATGATCCGATGGTTATTCCATCGCCCTCTCTTTCGAACCATGCCCGATCCCTGAAATCTCAAGAGATAAAATATACAAAAAACAACTCCCTCTTTCCTCCACCTACGAGAGATAAAATTGCCAAAACACAGGCAAGGCACAAGCCGAAGAGTGCTCTCTTCTTAATTGGCGTCGGTAGAAATTGAAGCTACATGTAAATAGGTAAAAAGATGATAAGCTGCATTTATGTATTCAAGAGAAATTCGTTTCAGACTAGTGGGAAATATCAGTTGTCAGTTGCCGAGGAGGAGGGTGTTTGGTAGGATGGTATATACTTTTGTATGCTCCGGATGAGAAATGTATATTGAGTGGTTTGACACGGAACCAGACTGAAACGCGACGGGTAAATCGGCAACACGTTGTGATTTGACGTGAAGGATTTCGAACAGGTAAATATGATATGTACCTCAGATTTCATATTATACGGAAGAGATTAGTAAAATACAGAGATGATTAGTAAAAAGAAATTGTTGGTAAATGGTAAATTTTTCTTGTACTTTCCAACGCGTCAAGCATCATCGGTGTCATCTAAAGTGCCTGTTTGGTACCATAAAATTTTGAGAATAAATTTGAGTTATGTCCTAAATTTTGGGGATAACTCAAATTTATTTTCAAGTTATCTCCGTACTAAACAGTACCTCAGGACCTGATTAGCACTACAAAATTTTGAGGATAAACTTGAATTATCCTCAAAATTTAAGAGATAACTCATATTTATCCCCAAGTTATCTTGACACCAAACAGCTCCTTAGGTGCTGTTTGGTACGGAGATAACTTGAGGCACCATAAAATTTTAGGGATAAATTTGAGTTATCTCCTAAATTTTGGAGATAACATAAGTTTATTCTCAAGTCATCCTCGTACCAAATAACACCTCGAAATTTAAGTTACGCATGTCATCGTTATATCCTTATGTTTTTCTTTTTTTTTGGGTGATAAATTGAATTTTGGTGAAAGATTTGAGAGAACAACAACAACGGATCATGGTGGTTAACCCCGAAGACGGTTCCATAAATACCACCAAACGCACCGTCCACCTCCTGAACACCGTCCAGGTCGACGATGTCCAGAACCGGAGCGCCGTCCAAATTTCCACCTCCGTCCGTTGCCGTGATACCAGGAAGCTGCACAGAAGGCGGAAGGTAACGTCGGTGTTTGCTATAATTTGATTCTTAGAGAAATTTTTTTATCAAATCAGAAGTAACCCAAATTAAATCAGCTTAGTATAGTTTGGTCTGTTCCAAATCATGTTTTATTATGGTATAATGTATACGTCAACATATAATTTTAATTTTATTTGTTTTGAACCATATATATATTTTATTAAAATGCAACCTATATGTTTATACATTTTATCAGTGTTGTCTTGCAAATCCTAATAACAAATTTATTTTCATTATAAAATATATATATAAATATTGTTAATATATGTAAATTAGAAGAAATGTTTGATCTAAGTCAGATTATTTAGTTTATCCGTTTGTTTCGATGCGAAAGACTTTGCTAATCAAATCAAACCGATCAATAATTCAAATCGAGACAAGCTCTTAATTTGATTTTGTTTGGTTCTTGGGGTTGGATAGAATGTGAAGGCACGGTAGTTGACCTGCAGTCAACAATACCTATGACCTTGGCATGTTGACATTGGACCACGTGGGCCCCTTCCTAGCTACTTTGTTTTTAAGAGAAAATAAATTGGAGAGAAGAGACTTTTCTAGTTAAGTTGATATTGACTTATTGATTTGGGTCTTTAAATATGGGCTACCGATGGGGACAAGGACTTAGACTTAGGAAATTTTCAATGCACATCATAGAATTAAACCTCACTTCATTCAGAAAATAGAAAGATCAACAAAAAAGTAGCAGTTGTTCTGACTAGAAATTAGACCAAATAACTATATCTGTCAAGATGACATAAAAGAATTTTAAACCATGCCAAGGTTTGTTAATGAATTATCCACACTAAGATCGAAATGATCCAACCAATAACAAAACATATTTATGTAACTCAAGTTAAGCAACTCAAATAATTATGAGATGTAACCAACAACATTATTATACGTGGTTAGAACCTATCCGCACTCAAGAGCATGGCATTTTGAATTGGTATAATAAGGAAACAAGAAGCACAATTCAGGATAGAGAAAGTTTCCAAGAGTACTTTACGTTGTTAGGAATAGGAAACACAAGTGTAATACCCCGTATTTAAAAAAAAATTAAATTAGTTAATATTTATTATTATTTTATTTCCTCTCCTCCCCTATTTATATCCCTTCCTCCCTTATCCTTTCCATTTTTTTCCCTCCGGATAACCTTCCTAAACCGCCACCCCCCTCTCCCAATCAAACTCTAACTCTAGTCTCCCGGTCCCGATCGGACTCCCCCCCTCTATTTTTATTCCCCGCGCAGCACCCCCACCTTCCACGTCTCCCTCTTCTCCTCTTCCGCGAGCGCACCCGGACGAGACGCCGGCACTACCTCACCTGCGCCGCCGCCGGCGCTCACCCTCCGCCGGCCACCCCGGCCACCTTGCCACTGCAGCGCCGCCGGCCAACCCTCCTTGCACCGTCGCCGCCCGCAGCGCCACCCCACCTGCAACCTCCGCCGGCGCTAGCCCGGACGCCGCCGGCCCCGCAGCGGCGACCGCCGCTGCCACCCTCCCGTGCGACGTCGCCCTGCGCCACCCTCCGCCGCCGCGTCGGCCGCCGCACCGCCGCCGCCCGTAGAGCCCTCCCTCCGGTTGCGCGACCGCGGCGGCACCACCACCCCGGCCGTCGCACCCCCCTCCATTGACCTCTCCGCCGTGCGCCGCCCGCCCGGCGCCGTGCGCCCGCGCATTGGCCGCCGCCTCCCGCCGCACGCGATGCCCCCTTTGACCGGCGCCACGCGACGTCACCGCCGCCTTCTTCCTCCCCGCGCCGTGCGCATCGCCGCCGCGCGAACCGCCGTCACCGTCCACCTCGGGCCGCCACCCTCCCTCGCGTTGCCGCCACCCGGCGCACCCGCTACCGTCGCCCGGCCGCCGGCCACCGCGCGCCATCTCCCTCCACGCGGCCGCCCACCACCACCGCCGCCGCGCCATTCCGCCACCGTCGGCACCGACCTCCGCCGTCGACGCCGCCGGCCAACCGCCGCCGCCGGCCGCCGCCCGGCGCCAAGCTCCGCCGCCAGCCCGCCGTCCGGCGCCGGCCGCCCGCCACCCTCCGTGCATACGCCGCACGTGCGCCCCCCCGTGCGCCACCGGTGCGCCGGCCGCCTCTCTCCTCTCCGCGGTGAAGCCGCTCTCTCTCCTCTCTCCTATCGCTCCCCCTCCCTCCCTCTCTCTCATATCGCTCTCTCTCTCCCCTATCGTTCTCTCTCTCTCTCTCCTACCCGATCACCTTATTCTCTATTTTTTCTATGATTATTTTATTATCTCTTTAATCTAACATGTTGTCAGAATACTACCGTTCGGTTCGGTTTTTCGTCGCCGTCGTGACCACGACATATTCTTCACCCGGATCGACTCCGTTGGAATTCCGTGCGCCGTTCGTCGTCGCCGTCAAGGTAGGCGTCTCGGCTATCCTTAGCACTCTAATATTTTGATTAAATCGTAATAATCATGTTTAGATCACCAGGATTAGAATATTGTAGTTAATGGGCTGTTTTGGATTTATTAGCATATTTAGTTAGAGTTAGATTAATTTGTCTAGATCGTGCATGCTTAGATTAATTCGGTTATTCAAGTATGTTGGTCACCATGATATGTTGTATATGTTTAATCTAGCTAGTTTAGTATGTTTTGCATCACGATAACCTTAATCATGTATATTCCGATTTGATAAAAAGCCGTCGTAAAGTTTAGGCATAATGTGGTTAGAATTTAGTTTATTTTCTTTTATTAGATAGATGGTTCTGTTTAAGCATGTAATTGAGATGTTTAGGTTGTAAATTGCATGATCCCATGTATATGCATTAGTTCATGTTAGATTGTGGTATGGTATGCAAATATGTGGTGCATAGAACCATGGGTGTTCATCTATGTATTTCATGTTTGATTGCCAATTAAATGTTCCTGTTTTACTGTCTGAGTTAATTATATGCTTGCATGGTGTGGAATGTGGTTAGTGCAGTGAGCTGCATTGTGATGGAAATGTACTTCACCAGACTACGTTAGTGTCCCGTGGGCAGCGGAGGTTAGTTGAATCTGGTGCATCCTTCGATCCCAGATACCGCGGTTTATCCTAAGTACTCCCCTGCCTAGGGGTACTATGGGATTTAGTTACTATATGTTACTTCCTACTATATGGTAAATCTGGTGCTAGTTTTGTGATGTGACTGCATTTATCTGATGGAGCATGAAATTTACTCAGACAGGTGTCTAGTTGTGTGGATTGGCATAGATGGTAGTGTTATAGATTTGTCATTGGTTTTATGTCAGGTCTATGTGTTCTGGGCATACCTAGAGTGGTTTAATGTGTAGGTTATGTTGGTCTAATGCATTTAGAGTCTAGTTATCATTTGGGGTAATAGAATGATCTTGTAACCAATTAATTAAAGATATATAATTAGTTAAGAGCTATGCATTAAATCTGATTTTTAGGCTTATTATTCTATCATACCACTAGAATCATTATTATAGTGGGGTAGTTCGGGTGTAAGTCCTACTGGGTCTGTTGTGACTCACCCCTTCCGTTGTTAATATTTTCAAGAGTGCAGGTTTAGCGCAGCAGAAGCGTAGTGGTGTTGTGGAATTCGAGGAGCTAGTGGATATCTCATTCTGTCATGACCCGGAATTTAAATAACATCATCACAAATACGCAGCGGAAATACACAATGTCGTGACAGTGGGATGAAACCCAACACTTGGATTCCACAACCCAAACTTAACAATTAATCTCCTAAGATCCATCAAAACAAGATAACAGAATCATACTTCTAAGTCTATCCACACTCTTGTTCATAAACAAGCAAGATCATCTACCTAAGTAGAGAATACCAAGAATCTCCATGTGCAAATGACTCTGATTCCTTTGGTTCCACCTGATCCTCATCTTCAAGCTCTTAAATCTTCAAAACCTGCTAAAAAAAATTTAACCCACAACGGGGTGAGTCCGGGGACTCCGTAGGATTTACACCCTTCACCCATCAATCGGGTAAAATAACATATAATCAAGCAATGGTATGTAACATATCTAAATTGAGATGTAATACAAAAGTATAGAATGTCTTCTATATTAATCTCACAACCCATATCTGAAACATAATTATCTTCAAAGAAAAGATTATGCCAAAGCCAATTAATTCTAGACCAATGCACACAAGACCATACAAGCTAGACAAATATCATCTAAATGACCTCAAGACTTAACTTAACATGACCAAATTAAAACAGACAAATCTGATTTTTCTAACATGACATGGTTTAACATCTATACATGACACACAAGTAACATATTTCATATCCTTTCCAGAACACATAGCCAAAGAGCAAGGAATTGGTCGTCTTGCTTCACATGTACAAAATGCATTCACCAGCTCTAATATATATATAGAAGTAACATATACTAAGCTAGCCCAAAGTGCACCTAGGCAGTGGTGACACTAAGGGAAAAACCGCGGTAATCCGGGATCTGTGGGAGGGCCGGATTCATCTAAGTTACCCGCTACCCACGGGGCAATTTACTAGCATAGGCTGGTGAAGCCTTCATAGCACGTCATATCAAGAGTTCATAACATAATTTCACATCATGACATACCTGACCATACCATGCATACATGACATAAACATCTAATTTCATAGCCTTTCATACAAGACATAACATTCATAACAAACTTGACAAGACATATGATAACCCGACATAATTGAACTGGTTCTCAATGACAACTCATACTAATCATGATCAAATTGACATGACTAACTATGCATAGCATAGCCCATGATCTGAAACCAAATTAAACATATTTTGCCATAACTAGACAAGACTTGTACTAATCGACTTGATTGACATATTCTGAATCAAACATATACCAAACCTAACCATATGAACATAATCATATCATGCATGACATATTACATAATCTGAAACCAAACTATCCAAAATTTACTTGATTTACATACATGAAATGACAAACCGAACTAGACATACTTAATCACATATACAAGACAATTAACTTAAATCAAGCTTGGCATAATCAAAACAAGCTAACTTCTGATGTCAACACCCATAATCTGTCCTAAACAGGTTCCAAAAAGTGAAATATGATGACTTTTGATTTTTCCAAAACTCCACATAATTATATTTCAATTCTAGGCCCATTCTAGCACATAAACATATACATAAAAATCATATGGTCAAGTCTCATGAAAAATAGTTCTACCCGTCCATAATCATGCCAAACATGTCCCATAATATTCAAAATATCATTTTCAAAGTTCTGGTTTCAAGGATTTTTGAGAAAACTCACTAATCATGATTCAAAAGTCTAAACTAGTCAAATCAAGGTCCATAAGTTAAATCATGCATATTTTCTAATCAAAATGGGATCAAATACATATACAAGCTTGAGAAACCTACCTGGAAGCTCTTGTGAATTTTTCGGATTTTTCAGAATTTTCCTGCTATTTTTCTTGGCCTTTTCTAATATCCGGATTTAATAAATCCGAAAAAATCGGAATTTCCTGGACCGGCTGAACCGGGCCGGTTCGGAGGCGCTGGACCACGGCTGGACCGGCGGCTGGACCGGCTGGACCGGCGGCTTACGCAGCGGTTCGCGGGCGGCGGAGGCGGCGGCGGCTCGCGGCGGCGCTCGCTACGGCGGAGGTGGCGCTCGCGACGGCGGGGGCAGCCGGCGGCGCTCGACGGCGACGGCGATGGGTGGGGGAGGGTCTGGTCACGACGGAGACGGCGGGAGGAAGGCGACGGCCGGCGATGGCGGCGACGAGAAGCTCTCCCGCGGCGGTTCCGGCCGGAACAGGGGAAGTCGACGGCGGCGCCGGCTTCCGACAGCGATGACGACGGGCGGCGCAAGAAGGCTGGACGGCGATGCTCTCGCCGGCGAGGGAGGCGCTGGAGGGAGGAGACGGCGACGAGGTGAGGGCCGGAGGCGGTGACGGCAAGGGGAGGTCCGGCGGCGCTCGCTTCCGGCGGGGGCGGTGGCAGCGGCCAGGTGACGTGGGAGGGCGGTTTGCCGGCGGTGGGTCGCGCGGGAGGGTGGCCGGCGACTCTCACGCAGGCGGCTGGGTGGCGGTGGCGATGCAGAGGGAGGCGGCTGGACAATGGAGGGTGCAGGCGGGCGGCAGGGCTGATGCCGCGGCGGGCGGCGGCGGCGTCGCTTGGGAGGGCAGCGCTGGGTGCGCATGGCGGAGGCAGCCCGGGCGCCGGGTGCGCGGCGACGATAGGAAGAGAGGGAGAGAGATTCAGCCGGGGGGGGGGGCGCTCACAGCGGCGGAAATGGGGAAAGGCGAGAGAGAGGAGAACGGTGTGGCAGGGAAGTAACCGGAGGGGGAGGGAGAACAGGTTACGCGAGCGAAGGAGGGGCGCTTCCGGCAAAACAGGGAAGACAACGCGGCGACGACGTGGGAGGAGAGGAGGAGGGTGGCGGCGTCGCTGCTGGAAGAGAAGGAGAGAGAAAGAGAGAGAGAGAGGTCGACGAGAGCAGGGGGTGCGTAGTCGAGAGGGGCGGTGAAGTCGGCGAGAGAGGGGGAGCGGCGAGCGTAACGGCGAGAGGCGGGAGGGGCGTAACCGGCGAGAGAAAAGGGGGGGGGAGGTGAGCGTTGCAATTTTTTTAAAAAAAAAATGCCAGATATTACATTCTTCACCCCTAAAAAAAATTTTCGTCCTCGAAATTTCAAAATCTTACTATCAAGTCGAAATGAAAGTCAGGACGATTCAATTCCCATACACTCATAAATGGATCCTCAAATTATCATATATCAAATGCATGCTAAAACACTTATTATTCTCTAATGTTATCCATATCAAAATTTCTAAACATGTACTCTTCCTTCTAGATCATGACATTTTTGATAATCTAATGATCTTATATTTACTTTGTCAAAATTATCATTTTCAGCTCTCTCCACTTTATCATATATCTATACTATTTCTCCATAGTAAGTAACCCTCCAATCTCTAATCTTATCTAAAAGTTTGAGCTTCAAATATTATCACCGATCATCATTTACAATTCCAATCTCCTTATACATCAATATTCTTCTATCTTCTTATCAATTATAACACTTAAATCTCATCCTTATTATCATATCTCAAACATGCCATACTCATCATTGAAAATTATCTAAAACAATGAAGATTATATTTTCCATATAAGACAAGGTTATCAACCTAGTCCTCTTATCCATTTTTTTTTCCAATGATAATCCCCTAATATCTTCTAAATAATTATCAAGTTTTCACAAAGATCTCTAATATTTTCTTTCTAATACATTTGGGATCTATTTGTCATGCATCGCACTTCCTCAACTATCAATTCATTCCAAATCTTAAGGAACCATAATTATTCTATTGTGATTCTTACATACTCATTTAATCACCACCAGCAAGAACTAAAACTCTAAACAATTATGATGTTTAATAAATTTATCAAATTCCAATCACTTTCAAACAACTAGTAAGATATCACCAACTTATTCTTCTATCTATATTTGACTTGAAGATTTTCTCAACTAAACCAAAGTCTGAACTTAATATTCACAATCATCTGACATAATCTATATTCACTCAAAACATAATTCCACTTAATATTGACAAATCAGGGATGAGTGGTAACAAGTACTCCTAGATTGGAGAGGTTATGCAACGATGAAGATAGATAGAATAATTCTCAAGTTCATGATTCATAAAGAATAAGGTTATAATCTTGGATGTCATGCGATAACATCAACTAGATTTTTGATAACTTACAAGTGATCAGAACCCTACTAAAACAAGTGCCAATCCTCAAAACTTATACTGCAATATCTTATCTTTAATAACACAAGAATACTACTGATACAATCACACTAAACAATTTAATTCTTCTTCAAAGTTTAGATATATAATCTCGTTTCGATATCCAACTCTTCCAATCAAACCTCTTAATCAAGTAATATATCAAAAATTTCTCACATAGACATAATTGAACAACTCATATTATTCCATAGATTATCCAATGCAATCTCTTTAATGATTCAACAATCTCTCTTATTCATTAATCTATCAGATGATATCATCCTCATATCATACATATCTGATCATTATCTAAAACAACTGAAATTCTATTATCCTTCTAAAACAAGAGTATCAATCATAATTCATCATTCATTTTCTTTTTATAAATGATAGACCTAAACACCATTATCATCAAATTATCACCAACATTCACTTTCTTATAACTTGGAATTCAAATCTGATCATTGTATTATCTTAAATAATAACCAAATTATTCCCATACTTATAGAGCCACAATTTAATGCCAAAGACATCCAATTCCCTTAAACCTCAACAAGTATATCACGATCTCTAATTACTTTCTCAATAGAAGTTAAATCACAATTTCCAAATTACTCCAAACAACTCAAATAATACTCTTAATACGAATCAAAGTCTTAACAAATCTATATCTAACAAAATTGTCCACGATACAAATTTAACTCATAATTATAAAGCTGAATCACCTAGAGCCTATATACTTCCTATGATTCAATAATTCAAAGATGAAATATTTCAAGTCCTTAAACAAGGATATTGATTGGGAGAGTAATTACTCAGATTCTAGATCGGTAAATAATAACTAAGATTCTAGATACTATAGTTACAATATAAACTAGATTGTGGTATCATATAGATATCTAATCAAAGCTCCACTTAAACAATCTAATATACATGATCTTCTACAAATCTCATCTTCAATTCTATGATTGATTGATCTCATTCCTTCCAATAGTACATGATATATCCTCTTATCATAAATATACTCCAATTAACTTACACCAATAATTCAATTATTCTCATGAAGATCATCCTATAAAATCATTATAAAATCCACTTTATTTCACAATACGAAAAATCTACCAATCTATCTAGCTCTCTATCTACACTTAAATAAAAATCATATCATCGTGAGCTCAATCATATTCATTTAATCAATACAATTCAACGTTTACACAAAATTTGAACTTCATCTCATAAAAAAAATACTAAACCATATGATATCCATCAACTATTAAACACTAAAATTCTCTACACCAATGACAATAGAATCTTGCCTTAATTGATAAATTGATTTCTATCAATCTGAACTTCAAGATCAACTAAATCTAAAAGTTGATTATCATATATTGATTGATTATCCAATTTAAATCTCTACATCTTAAATCATCATCCAATATCAAAATCAAATTGACCCAAATTGATAATCTCCTCCTATTGTCATAAACTGAAGCTTCAAGATTTACCAAAATCTGAAAATTGATCCTCATAAACATATACAATCAATTATCCAATCTAGACATCCAATAATGTAATCTTCAAAGTCTAAAATCAGATCTAATTGATTCAAATAGATAATCCAAGTATCAAATCTAATTCACCCAAATCAATATCAAACACCCGGGCAGGTCAAGATAGACCTTCCGGCCGGGTTAATGCTCTGATACCACTCCTGTCACGACCCGGAATTTAAATAACATTATCACAAATACGCAGCGGAAATACACAATGTCGTGACAGTGGGATGAAACCCAACACTTGGATTCCACAACCCAAACTTAACAATTAATCTCCTAAGATCCATCAAAACAAGATAACAGAATCATACTTCTAAGTCTATCCACACTCTTGTTCATAAACAAGCAAGATCATCTACCTAAGTAGAGAATACCAAGAATCTCCATGTGCAAATGACTCTGATTCCTTTGGTTCCACCTCATCCTCATCTTCAAGCTCTTAAATCTTCAAAACCTGCTAAAAAAATTTAACCCACAACGGGGTGAGTCCGGGGACTCCGTAGGATTTACACCCTTCACCCATCAATCGGGTAAAATAACATATAATCAAGCAATGGTATGTAACATATCTAAATTGAGATGTAATACAAAAGTATAGAATGTCTTCTATATTAATCTCACAACCCATATCTGAAACATAATTATCTTCAAAGAAAAGATTATGCCAAAGCCAATTAATTCTAGACCAATGCACACAAGACCATACAAGCTAGACAAATATCATCTAAATGACCTCAAGACTTAACTTAACATGACCAAATTAAAACAGACAAATCTGATTTTTCTAACATGACATGGTTTAACATCTATACATGACACACAAGTAACATATTTCATATCCTTTCCAGAACACATAGCCAAAGAGCAAGGAATTGGTCGTCTTGCTTCACATGTACAAAATGCATTCACCAGCTCTAATATATATATAGAAGTAACATATACTAAGCTAGCCCAAAGTGCACCTAGGCAGTGGTGACACTAAGGGAAAAACCGCGGTAATCCGGGATCTGTGGGAGGGCCGGATTCATCTAAGTTACCCGCTGCCCACGGGGCAATTTACTAGCATAGGCTGGTGAAGCCTTCATAGCACGTCATATCAAGAGTTCATAACATAATTTCACATCATGACATACCTGACCATACCATGCATACATGACATAAACATCTAATTTCATAGCCTTTCATACAAGACATAACATTCATAACAAACTTGACAAGACATATGATAACCCGACATAATTGAACTGGTTCTCAATGACAACTCATACTAATCATGATCAAATTGACATGACTAACTATGCATAGCATAGCCCATGATCTGAAACCAAATTAAACATATTTTGCCATAACTAGACAAGACTTGTACTAATCGACTTGATTGACATATTCTGAATCAAACATATACCAAACCTAACCATATGAACATAATCATATCATGCATGACATATTACATAATCTGAAACCAAACTATCCAAAATTTACTTGATTTACATACATGAAATGACAAACCGAACTAGACATACTTAATCACATATACAAGACAATTAACTTAAATCAAGCTTGGCATAATCAAAACAAGCTAACTTCTGATGTCAACACCCATAATCTGACCTAAACAGGTTCCAAAAAGTGAAATATGATGACTTTTGATTTTTCCAAAACTCCACATAATTATATTTCAATTCTAGGCCCATTCTAGCACATAAACATATACATAAAAATCATACGGTCAAGTCTCATGAAAAATAGTTCTACCCGTCCATAATCATGCCAAACATGTCCCATAATATTCAAAATATCATTTTCAAAGTTCTGGTTTCAAGGATTTTTGAGAAAACTCACTAATCATGATTCAAAAGTCTAAACTAGTCAAATCAAGGTCCATAAGTTAAATCATGCATATTTTCTAATCAAAATGGGATCAAATACATAGACAAGCTTGAGAAACCTACCTGGAAGCTCTTGTGAATTTTTCGGATTTTTCAGAATTTTCCTGCTATTTTTCTTGGCCTTTTCTAATATCCGGATTTAATAAATCCGAAAAAATCGGAATTTCCTGGACCGGCTGAACCGGGCCGGTTCGACCGGCTGAACCGGGCCGGTTCGGAGGCGCTGGACCACGGCTGGACCGGCGGCTGGACCGGCGGCTTACGCAGCGGTTCGCGGGCGGCGGAGGCGGCGGCGGCTCGCGGCGGCGCTCGCTACGGCGGAGGTGGCGCTCGCGACGGCGGGGGGCAGCCGGCGGCGCTCGACGGCGACGGCGATGGGTGGGGGAGGGTCTGGTCACGACGGAGACGGCGGGAGGAAGGCGACGGCCGGCGATGGCGGCGACGAGAAGCTCTCCCGCGGCGGGTCCGGCCGGAACAGGGGAAGTCGACGGCGGGGCCGGCTTCCGGCCGTTGATGACGACGGGCGGCGCAAGAAGGCTGGACGGCGATGCTCTCGCCGGCGAGGGAGGCGCTGGAGGGAGGAGACGGCGACGAGGTGAGGGCCGGAGGCGGTGACGGCAAGGGGAGGTCCGGCGGCGCTCGCTTCCGGCGGGGGCGGTGGCACCGGCCAGGTGACGTGGGAGGGCGGTTGGCCGGCGGTGGGGCGCGCGGGAGGGTGGCCGGCGACTCTCCCGCAGGCGGCTGGGCGGCAGTGGCGAAGCACAGGGAGGCGGAGGGGCAATGGAGGGTGCAGGCGGGCGGCAGGGCTGATGCCGCGGCGGGCGGCGGGGGCGTGGCCTGGGCGGGCAGCGCCGGGTGCGCATGGCGGAGGCAGCCCAGGCGCTGGGTGCGCGGCGACGATAGGAAGAGAGGGAGAGAGATTCAGCCGGGGGGGGGGGGGGCTCACAGCGGGGGAAAAGGGGAAAGGGGAGGGAGAGGAGAACGGTGTGGCGTAAAAGTAACCGGAGGGGGAGGGAGAACGAGGTTACGCGAGCGAAGGAGGGGCGCTTCCGACAAAACGGGGAAGACAACGCGGCGACGACGTGGGAGGAGAGGAGGAGGGTGGTGGCGTCGCTGCTGGAAGAGAAGGAGAGAGAAAGAGAGAGAGAGAGGTCAACGAGAGCAGGGGGGTGCGTAGTCGAGAGGGAGATGGGGCGGTGAAGTCGGCGAGAGAGGGGGAGCGGCGAGCGTAACGGCGAGAGGCGGGAGGGGCGTAACCGGCGAGAGAAAAGGGGGGGGGAGGTGAGCGTTGCAATTTTTTTTTATAAAAAAAAAAGAATGCCAGATATTACACATTCTATGTCGGTATTTAATTTGTTTAGAAAGGTGTTTGTTTATGGTGATATTACGTTGTAAAGTTTGGAATTATTTATTTGGATTGTGATTTAGTCTTATTTGGTTCCAGACCGATATCCTTTCCCGTTACGTCGCCGGATTCTCTTCCGCTGTGCATGTTAAAAATCCGGGTCGTGACAACAAGTCCGCTTCAAAAATTATATGTATAATGATCTGCTATGCTGAACAACTTGGTAATAATCTGAGAAAAGAATATAGCAGCTAACAAAATTGAAAAAATATGTACATTTCACAAAGCATTGATTCTCAATTGAGTAGGCTCAAATCTCATCATGGCTTTTGAAATCAAGGAGTTCCCTATGTCTTCTTTCTTCATAATTCATCAAATAAGAATTCAATCAGTAGAGATTATTCATGAAACATCAGCATCTTGACCCTTAAGCGAAGTCACCAAGGCACTTCGACAGGGAATTCCATCATCATTTTCCATAAACTCTTCATTTCCAACATAATCATAGCTGACATTCTTTTCGTATCATCAATAGTATAGGAAGAACTATCTCAATTGAGATTTCAGGCTACTCAATTTTTAATCACAACAACTTTTTTATTTATCTAGGAAATGGACACAATGATTCGAGCAATTAAAGGAAAGAATTCAATACACATTTTAGAACATGCTTCATTGAAAACTGAGCCAAGATAGAATTTCAAACAAATTCAATTCTCGAAATGGATTGTGGTAGGACCAGTCCGGCAACTGCACTTATTCCTAGCAACACTTGTAGTTCCCCCCACTAAGAACTAACACTTGAAGATTTCAGTCTCAAACCATATCAAATAAGATGTCTCAACTCTCAACTAATTAAAAGGCTTAACAAACTTATAAACTACAAATCTAAAGTTTGAACAGGCACGAGACTAGAGATGGACCAATCTTCATGTTAAAACCAACATGTTGAATCAGAACTGAGATTGATGTTGTTATAAGCCTTTTCAAACAGCAAGTAAATAGGTCAAAACTAAAGCTAAAATGTTGAAGCTACCGTCGGAATGATAGTTCCGGGCAACATTCAATCAAGCCTATATTCAATTTACTCGAGCACGGAATACCTCAAAATCAACAAGAAAAACTAATGTCATTCACCAAACAAACTTCCACATCACTAGATCTATGAACTGAAAGTTTGGAGATGGCATCATGAATTAGGGTTTACTGTTCACCATCAGAAATGGACCAACCAGAAATTATAACCTCCTGCAGAAGTTGAAACACACAAAGAATGCATAGATCCGACTTCAGCAACCTCCAAAATAAGGTTCAACCCACAAATCTGTCATCATAAGGTGACTTTCCATACAACAGACCTCAATAATACTGTGTCCAGTTGAAGAAAAACTCTATAGAAAGGGAGGAACAAAGCAGAGAGGAGATCTGAGGAAGAAATCCATGCCAACAACTACTTCCGTTGTCGAAAAATTTGGTTGAAAATATTCAATGAAGCTGAAACAGAAGAGAAATGGGTGGATCAAAGGTTGGAGATCATTTTTCTCCAATGGAGCTACCAAAGAAGACCACCAGAGAAGGAGATCAAAGCTGGACAAGGAGCGCTAGAGTTTCACCATCGCGAGAGGGAGAGAGAGGAAGCAGTAAGTTGAATTGGTCGAATGAGGAGAGAGAAGGAGTTGATCGCCTTAACTTGACTGGTAGCAGGGCAAAACGAGAAAGAGGTGGTTCAAGAACAGCACCAGAAGCCAAATCGGGGGTGAGAGTGGAATGTGAACAGTAAACTGAAATTTTATTTCAAATCTTCATGCATGTACAGTTGTCAAATGCCCTATTTATAGGGGTAAACATGAAAATGCTATAAAATTCTTAGAATTGAAAAAGTCCTCGCAAAAAATGTTGTAAAATGCCCATAAATATAGAAAAATACACTAAACTTTAAAGAAAACCCTCTAGGACTTAGTAAATGACTAAAAGATACTAAGACCCCTAAAATTCTAAAAAATTCACAAAATAAATATGAAATATGTTTTGGCCTTAAAATGGATTAAAAATCAATATCGCCCAACCAAATCGACTCCGATCAACGTTGCCTATGCCGATAAACCTTTTCAAATATGTCCCTTCTTCTGGTGTCCTCACAAATTCTTCTCGGCTTGGAGAAATTCGACATTGTCGAATCTGAAAAGTTACCAGCATAATACTTTTGCAAACAATCTAGATCAATCCTCAGCAAATCATCATTGGAAAGCTAGGTATCATCAATATAAGGCCTACCCCGCCAGCGAACAAGATACCACTAGATTACCCGCCCTTGGTAGTGCTCACCTATTCATCCATTATACACTCAACCTACTCATGCTCAAAATGTGTAGGCTATTTTGGTGGTCTCTCAGCATTTTCACTACAAGGAGGTGGATGTTGGTCAGTAAACTCACTAAGTAATGTTGTTGGTTCTTAATATGCTACTAAATTAGAAATGTTAAAAGTTGAACTAAATCAATAATTAGGTGGTAACTCTAAAATATAAGCATTGTTACCAATCCTTTTAATCACCTTAAAAGGTCTAGCACCTCGATTATGCAATTTCTAAACAGTTCCCAATGGAAACCGTTCAGGGGGGACCCTAATCATAACAGAATCTCCTACTTGGAATTCTTTCTTTCTTTTATGAAAGTCATCATAATTGTTATATTGTGCATTTTTTGCTTCAATATGCTGTTTAATTTGACCATGCAGACTTTTGATGGTGATTGCAGAACTAAATTAATTTGGTAACCACCCCCCCTTTCCCTCCCCCTCCCGAATTCCTCGCCACCTTCCCCGCCGTAACGCCGCCACCCCCCCGATCGTCGCGATGCCCCCCTCGCCGGTTACGCATCCCCCCCGCTGGATCTCTCTCTCTCTCTATCGCTCGTGCCGTCTCCCCGCCGGAGCCCTTCCTCCTCCTCCGTCGTTGTCGCCGTCGCCGGTCGCGACTACAGTCGCCGCTAGAAGCCAGCGCCGCCGAGCTCCCCCTTGCCGCCGCAGCCTCCGGTCCCTCACCCCATCGCTGTGTTCACCCTCCGGCATCTCCCTTGCCGTCGAGATCGTCGCCGTCCAGCCCCTTCCCGCGTCGCCCGTCGCCGTCGCCGGAAACCGCCGCCGTCACCTCCCTAGTTCCAGCCGGAAGCGCCGCGGGAGATCCTCTCGCCGCCGTCGTCACCGGTCTTCGCCTTCCTCTCACCATCGCCGTCGTGGTTAGACCCTCCCCTGCCGTCGCCGTCGTCGTCGAGCGCCGCCGGCCGCCTCCGCCGTCGCGAGCGCCGCCGCCGGTCCAGCCGCGGTCCAGCGCCTTCAAACTGCCCCGGTTCAGCTGGTCGAACCGCCCGGTTCGGCGCCGGTTCAACATTTTCTGATTTTCGGATTTATTAAATCTGGATATTAGATTTAAGGCCAATAAAAATAGCAGAAAAATCCATAAAAATACAAAAAATTTACAGGAGCTTCCAGGTAGGTTTATCAAGCTTGTCTATGTATTTGACTCCATTTTGATTAGAAAATATGCATGATTTAACTTATGGACCTTGATTTGACTAGTTTAGACTTTTGACTCAAGATCAGTGATTTTTATCAAAATCCTTGAAACCAGAACCTTGAAAATGATATTTTGAATATTATGAAACATGTTTGGCATGATTCTGGATGGGTATAAATATTTTTCATGAGATTTGACCATATGTTATTTATGTATATGATTATGTGCTAGATTGGACCTAGAATTGAAATATAGCTAAGTGGAGGTTTGGAGAAATCATAAGTCATCAAATTTAACTTTTTGGAATCTTTTTAGGTCAGATTATGGGTGTTGACATCAGAACTTAGCTTGTTTTGGTTATGCCAAACTTGATTTTGATTAATTGTCTTGTATATGTAATTAAGTATGTCTAGTTCGGTTTGTCATTGCATGTGTGAGGATCATGTAAATTTTGATTAGTCTGGTCTCAGATTATGTATTATGTCATGCATGATATGATTATTTTCATATGGTCAAGTTTCGTATATGTTTGATTTAGAATATGTCAACCAAGTCGGTTAGTACAAGTCTTGTCTAGTTATGGTAAAAATATGTTTAATTTGGGTTCAGATCATGGGCTATGCTATGCATAGTTAGTCATGTCAATTTGATCATGATTAGTACGAGTTGTCATTGAGAACAAGTTGAATTATGTCGGATTATCATATGTCTTGTCAAGTTCGTTATGAATGTTATGTCTTGTATGAAAGGCTATGAAATTAGATGTTTATGTCATGTATGCATGGTATGGTCAGGTATGTCATGATGTGAAATTATGTTATGAACTCTTGATATGACGTGCTATGAAGGTTTCACCAGCCTGTGTTAGTTAATTTCCGCGTGGGCAGCGGGTAACTTAGATGAATCCGGCCCTCCCACAGATCCCGGATTACCGCGGTTTTCCCTTAGTGTCACCACTGCCTAGGTGCACTTTGGGCTATCTTATTATATGTTACTGCTATATATATTAGAGCTGGTGAAAGTATTTGTACATGTGAAGCAAGACGACCAATTCCTTACTCTTTGGCTATGTGTTTTGGAAAGGATATGAAATATGTTACTTGTGTGTCATGTATGGATGTTAAACCATGTCATGTTAGAAAAATCATATGTGTCTTGTTTTAATTTGATCATGTTAAGTTAAGTCTTGAGGTCATTTAGATGATATTTGTTTAGTTTGTATGGTCTTGTGTACATTGGTCTAGAATTCAGTAGTATTGGCATAATCTTTTTCCTTAAAGATAATCATGGTTTGGTTATGGGTTATAAATAAATATAGAAGACATGTCATTATCATTTGTATTACATCTCAATCTAGATATGTTATCTATCATTGCTTGATTATATGTTAGTTATCCGATTGGCAAGAAATGGGTGTAAATCCTACGGAGTCTCCGGACTCACCCCGTTGTGGGTTAAATTTTTCAGCAGGTTTTGAAGATTTAGGAGCTTGAAGATGAGGATCAGGTGGAACCCAAGGAAATCAGAGTCTTTTGCACTTGGAGATTCTTGGTATTCTCTACTTAGGTAGATGATCTTGATTGTTTTTGAGCAAGAGTGTTGTGAGACTTAGTAGTATGGTTCTATTATCTTGTTTTGATTGATCTTATGAAAATTTAAGTTTGGGTTATGGAATCTAAGTGTTGGGTTGCATCCCATTGTCACGACGTTATGTATTTTCGCTGCATATTTTGAGGTTATGTTATGTAAATTCCGGGTCGTGACAGAAGTGGTATCAGAGCATTAACTCGGCCGGAAGGTCTATCTTGACCTGCCCGGGTGTTTGATATTGATTTGGGTGAATTAGATTTGATACTTGGATTATCTATTTGAATCAATTAGATCTGATTTTAGACTTTGAAGATTACATTATTGGATGTCTAGATTGGATAATTGATTGTATATGTTTATGAGGATCAATTTTCAGATTTTGGTAAATCTTGAAGCTTCAGTTTATGACAATAGGAGGAGATTATCAATTTGGGTCAATTTGAGTTTTTATATTTGATGATGATTTAATATTTAGAGATTTAAATTGGATAATCTATCAATGTATGATAATCAACTTTTAAATTTGGTTGATCGTGAAGTTCTGAATCAATCTTAAGACAAGATTTTATTGGAGTAGGGAATTTTAGTGTTGAACAGTTGATCAATATTATATGGTTTAGTATTTTTATGAGGTGAAGTTTAGATTTTATATAGTTGGAGAATTGGATTGATCAAATGAATATGATTAAGGTCATGATGATATCATTTCTTATTTAAGTGAAGATAGAAAGCTAGTTAGATTGGTAGAATTTCATATTGAGAAGTAAAGTGGATTTTATAATGATTTTATAGGATGATCTTCATGAGAATAATTGAATTATTGGTGTAAGTTAATTGGGATATATTTATGATAAGAGGATATATCATGTCTTATTAGAAGGAATGAGATCAGTCAATTATAGAATTGAGGATGAAATATCTAGAAGATCATGTATAACAGGTTTTTTAAGTGGTGCTTTGCTTAGATATTTATAAGATACCACAATCTAGATTATATTATGACCATAGTATCTAGAATCTTTTTATAAATTGCCGATCTAGAATATGAGTAATTACTCTCCCAATCAATATCCTTGTTTAAGAACTACAAATCTTTGATTCATGAATTTCCAAATCATAGGAAGTATATAGGCTCTAGGTGATCTAGCTTGATGATTATGAGTTAATTTTGTATCATGGACAAATTTGGTTAGATATAGATTTGCTAAGACCTTGATTCATATGGAGGGTATCATTTGAGTTGTTTGAAGTATTTGAGAATTGTGATATAACTTCTATTGAGAAAGAAATTAGAGATTATGATATACTTGTAGAGGTTTAAAGGAATTGAAAATATCTTTGGCATTAGATTGTGACTCTTTAAGCATGGGAATAATTTGATTGTTAATTAAGACGATCAGAATCTAGATTTCAAATTATAAGAAAGTGAATGTTGGTGATAATTTGATGATAATGGTGTTTGGGTCTATCATTTAGAAAAAGAAAATGAATGATGAATTATGATTGATACTCTTGTTTTATAAGGATAATGGAATTTTATTTGCTTTAGATAATAGTTAGATATGTATGATACATGACATGATATCATCTGATAGATTGAAAGATAAGAGAGATTGTTGAATCATTATAGAGATTTCATTGGATAACATATGTAGAATAATTTGAATTATTCAATTGATGATATGTGAGGGTAATCTGATTTATGTGTAATTAGTGGAATGATGCATATATGTGGTATGAGGTTAATATGACATATATTACCTGGAGTATGATGTTGAGTCTATCTTAGGAAAGAACATTTTTGAAATATTATTTGATTAAGAGGTTCGAATGGAAGAGTTGGATATCGAAATGAGATTATAAATCTAAACTCGAAGAAGAATTAAAATGTTTAGTGTGATTGTATTAGTAGTATTCTTGTGTTATTAAAGATAAGATATTGTAGTATAAGTTTTAAGGATTGGTACTTGTTTTAGTTGGGTTCTGATCACTTGTAAGTTATCAAAATCAAGTTGATGATATGGCATGGCATCCAAGATTATAACCTTTTTCTTTACGAATCATGAATTTGAGAATTTTTCTATCTACCATCATGTTTGTATAACCTCTCCAATCATGGATTACTTGTTACCACTCATCCCTGATTTGTCAAGCTTAAGTGGAGTTGTATTTGAAGTATATATAAATTATGTCAGATGATTATGAATAATTAGTTCAGACTTTGATTTAATTGAGATGATTTTTTTTATCTGATATAGATAGAAGAAAGTGTTGGTGATATCTTGCTAGTTGTTTGAAAGTGATTGGAATTTGGTAAATTTATTAAACATCCGAAGTGTTTAGAGATTGAGTTCCAACTGGTGGAGATTAAATGAATATGTAAGAATCACAATAGAATGATTATGGTTCCTTGAGGTTTGGAATGAATTGATAGCTGAGGAAGTGCAATGCATGACAACGGATCTCAAATGTATTGGAAAGAAAGATTAGAGATCTTTGTGAAAACTTGATAATTATTTAGAAGATATTAGGGGATTATCATTGGAAAAAAATGGATAAGAGGACTAGGTTGATAATCTTGTCTCATAAGGATAATATAATCTTCATTGTTTTAGATACTTTTCAATGATAATTATGATGATCATGTTTGAGATATGATAACAAGGATGGAATGTAAGTATTATAATTGCTAAGAAGATTGAAGAATATTGATGTATAAGAAGGTTAGAATAATAAATGATGATCGGTGATAATATTTGAAGATCAAACTTTTGGATAAAGTTAGAGATTGGAGAGTTAATTATTATGAAGGAATGGTATAGACACATGATAAATTAGAGAGAGCTGAATGTGATAATTTTTGTGAAATTGAGATACAATAATTAGATTATCATGAATGGTATGATATAGAAGGCAAAGTACATATTTAGAAATTTTGATATGGATAATAACACTAGATGATGAGAATTTGAGGACATATATGATGTATGATAACTTGAGAATCTATTTATGAATATATGAGAATTGAATCATCTTGACTCCCCCTTTGACATGATAGTAAAGTTTTGAAATTTCGAGGACGAAATTTATTTTAAGGGGTGAAGAATGTAATACCTGGCGTTTTTTTTTTTTAAATTAATTTGGTAACCGCCCCCCTTTCCCTCCCCCTCCTGGATTCCTCGCCGCCGTCCCCGCCGTAATGCCGCCACCCCCCGATCATCGCGATGCCCCCCTCGCCGGTTACGCATCCCCCGCTGGATCTCTCTCTCTCTCTCTCTCTCTCTCTCTCTCTCTCTCTTGCTCGTGCCGTCTCCCCGCCGGAGCCCTTCCTCCTCCGTCGTTGTCGTCGTCGCCGGTCGCGACTGCCGTCGCTGCCGGAAGGCAGCGCCGCCGAGCTCCCCCTTGCCGCCGCAGCCTCCGGTCCCTCACCCCATCGCTGTCTCCACCCTCCGGCATCTCCCTTGCCGTCGAGATCGTCTCCGTCCAGCCCCTTCCCGCGCCGCCCGTCGCCGTCGCCGGAAACCTCCGCCGTCACCTCCCCTGTTCCAGTTGGAAGCGCCGCGGGAGATCCTCTCGCCGCTGTCATCGCCGGCCTTCGCCTTCCTCTCACCATCGCCTTCGTGGTCAGACCCTCCCCTGCCGTCGCTGTCGAGCGCCACCGGCCGCCTCCGCCGTCACGAGCTCCACCGTGCCCCGCTGTCGCGAGCCGCCGGTCGAGCCGGCCTAGCACGCCGGTCCCGCCACGGTCCAGCACCTTCGAACCGCCCCGGTTCAGCCGGTCGAACCGCCCGGTTCGGCGCCGGTTCAACATTTTCTGATTTTCGGATTTATTAAATCTGGATATTAGACTTAAGGCCAAGAAAAATAGCATAAAAATCCAGAAAAATCTTGAAAAATTCACAGGAGCTTCCAGGTAGGTTTCTCAAGCTTGTCTATGTATTTGACTCCATTTAGACTTTTGACTCAAGATCAGTGATTTTTATCAAAATCCTTGAAACCAGAACCTTGAAAATGATATTTTGAAAATTATGAAACATGTTTGGCATGATTCTGGATGGGTAGAAATATTTTTCACGAGATTTGACCATATGTTATTTATGTATATGATTATGTGCTAGAATGGACCTAGAATTGAAATATGGCTGAGTGGAGGTTTGGAGAAATCATAAGTCATCAAATTTCACTTTTTGGAACCTGTTTCGGTCAGATTATGGGTGCTGACATCAGAACTTAGCTTGTTTTGGTTATGCCAAACTTGATTTTGATTAATTGTCTTGTATATGTAATTAAGTATGTCTAGTTCGGTTTGTCATTGCATGTGTGAGGATCATGTAAATTTTGATTAGTCTGGTCTCAAATTATATATTATGTCATGCATGATATGATTATGTTCATATGGTCAAGTTTCGTATATGTTTGATTTAGAATATGTCAACCAAGTCGGTTAGTACAAGTCTTGTCTAGTTATGGTAAAAATATGTTTAATTTGGGTTCAGATCATGGGCTATGCTATGCATAGTTAGTCATGTCAATTTGATCATGATTAGTACGAGTTGTCATTGAGAACAAGTTGAATTATGTCGGATTATCATATGTCTTGTCAAGTTCGTTATGAATGTTATATCTTGTATGAAAGGCTATGAAATTAGATGTTTATGTCATGTATGCATGGTATGGTCAGGTATGTCATGATGTGAAATTATGTTATGAACTCTTGATATGACGTGCTATGAAGGCTTCACCAGCCTGTGTTAGTTAATTGCCGCGTGGGCAGCGAGTAACTTAGATGAATCCGGCCCTCCCACAGATCCCGGATTACTGCGGTTTTCCCTTAGTGTCACCACTGCCTGGTGCACTTTGGGCTAGCTTATTATATGTTACTGCTATATATATTAGAGCTGGTGAAAGTATTTGTACATGTGAAGCAAGACGACCAATTCCTTACTCTTTGGCTACGTGTTTTGGAAAGGATATGAAATATGTTACTTGTGTGTCATGTATGGATGTTAAACCATGTCATGTTTGAAAAATCAGATTTGTCTTGTTTTAATTTGATTATGTTAAGTTAAGTCTTGAGGTCATTTAGATGATATTTGTTTAGTTTGTATGGTCTTGTGTACATTGGTCTAGAATTCAGTAGTATTGGCATAATCTTTTTCCTTGAAGATAATCATGGTTTGGTTATGGGTTATAAATAAATATAGAAGACATGTCATTATCATTTGTATTACATCTCAATCTAGATATGTTATCTATCATTGCTTGATTATATGTTAGTTATCCGATTGGCAAGAAATGTGTGTAAATCCTACGGAGTCTCCGGACTCACCCCGTTGTGGGTTAAATTTTTCAGCAGGTATTGAAGATTTAGGAGCTTGAAGATGAGAATCAGGTGGAACCCAAGGAAATAAGAGTCTTTTGCACTTGGAGATTCTTGGTATTCCCTACTTAGGTAGATGATCTTGATTGTTTTTTAGCAAGAGTGTTGTGAGACTTAGTAGTATGGTTCTAATATCTTGTTTTGATTGATCTTATGAAAATATTTAAGTTTGGGTTATGGAATCTAAGTGTTGGGTTGCATCCCATTGTCACGACGTTATGTATTTCCGCTGAATACTTTCAGGTTATGTTATTTAAATTCCGGGTCATGACAGCTATGATAGAAGCATCTGAAGTTTTTGCACAAAGTGTAAAATAAGCCATTTTGGAGAACCTATCCCGCACAACAAAGATGGAATCATACTTCATAAGAGTATGAGGTAGTCTTAGAACAAAATCCATGCTCATGTCCTACCAAAGACTATCTGGAATCGGAAGGGGAGTGTATAAGCATGTGTTTTGTTTTCTCATTTTGGTTGTGGCACAAGTATGACATTGGGCCACTATCTTAACAACTTCCCTTTTGATACTTGACTAGAAAAACCTATGTTCAACTAGGTCAATAGTTTTATTTCGACCAAAGTGACTAGCTAAACCCGTTGAATGTAATTCCCATACTAGGAAGTCCCAATACACAACATGTTTTTAAAGAAAAGATGACCATCCTGTAATAAAAATTCAAAAAAATTTCAGGAGGGTCCATCTTGCAACAAAGAGTAGATTTTAGAGAAATCTGGATAACTCAAGTATTCCTTCCAAAGCTGTTCAAATTCTGTCACTTTTGTGCTGAAAGAGGAAAGAAGAATGACTCGATGGCTAAGGGTAGGGGTGAGCATGGTTCAATTTGGTTTGATTTGGACCAATTTTTTTCAAACTAAACCAAACTGATTCAACCCCTCAAACCAAACCAAACCAAACCGATTCAATTCAGTTTGGTTCGGTTTAAACTGAAAATATATAAAAATATTTTAATTAAATATTTTTTACATATATATAATAGTTTTTAAGTTAAAAATAATCAAAATAAATATTATTTTATTATAAAAATTATAAAAAAAATTATTTTTTATAATATTATAATAAGTTTTATATAATTTTTTAATTAAATTGATTTAAATATTTTGGTTTGGTTTAAATCAATTTGGAGGACTTCCAAACCGAACCACATCGAAAGTGATTCAAACCGAACCAAACTAAACCAAACAAGCCACTTCGGTTTGGTTTTTCAGTTTGAATAGTTTAATGCTCACTATCTAAGGGAATCTGCCACCCAATTTTAATGCTCACCAAACAATCACCGTTTAATGCTCACTAGCTAAGGGCATCAGCCACCCAATTTTCAATACCAGCCTAATGTTTCATCACAAATGTAAATGCATGAAGGTATTATACCCATCGACTATGTCTAGGATTGAGCTTCTTTTTAGCCTTCGAAATTTTGTGGGCTTCATGATTAAGAAAGGTATGAATTTCTTAGATAAGAGATAATGTCTCCAATATCTTAGGCTTTGAACAATGGCATAGAATTCTCTGTCATAGGTTTAAAACCTAAGTTTGGCATCTAAAAGTTTCTTACTAAAGAAGGCAATTGAATATCCTTCTTGAGAAAGCACCCCACCTATTCCAATTCTCGAAGCATCACAAGCTACTTCAAAAACTAGAGAAAAATCTGACAGTCTTAAAATAGGTGCTTGGGTCATCAAGGTTTTGGGATTAGAGAAGGTTTTTCAATAACCTTGGTCCAAACAAAAACACCCTTCTTCAAACAGTCAGTAATGGGTGATATAACAATGTTGAAACCCTTGATAAACCACCTATAAAAGGTTGCCAACCCATGGAAACTTCTAACATTGTGAATGTTCTTGGGTGTGGGCCAATCTAGGATGGCTTTGATCTTTTTAGGATTTGTAGAAACCCCATTTTCTGACACTATGAACCAAAGGAAGGTGACTGTTAAAGTGACAAAAGCACATTTTTTCATGTTACGATAAAGTTGTTTTTCTTTTAAAGCCAAAGAAACCTCACTTAGATGAACTAGATGTTCATCCTTTGACTTGCTGCAGATGAGGATATCATCAAAATAAACAACCAGGGAAGGAGATTGGAGCTATCGGAGAAGACCACCAGGGAAGGAGATCGGAGTTGGACAAGGAGCGCTAGGGTTTCACCATTGTGAGAGGGAGAGAGAGGAAGTAGTTGAGCCGAATCGATCAAATGAGGAGAGAGAATGAGACAATCGCCTTAACTAGACGGGCAACAGGGCAAAATGGGAAAGAGGTGGTTCAGGAATAGCACAACACCAGAAGTCGAACCGGGGACGAGAGTGGAATGTGAACAATAAATTGAAATTTTATTTCAAATCTTTATGCATGTACAGTAGTTGGAAGCATTATTTATAGGGAAAATCTGAAAATGTTATAAAATGTCCAGAATTGAAAAAGATCTCGCAAAAAAAATGCTTTAAAGTACCCAAAATATAGAAAATTGCTTAGAACTTTTAAAGAAAACCCTCTAGGACTTAGTAAATGACTAAAAAATACCAAGACCCCTAGAAAATTCACAAAATAAATATGAAACATGTTTTGGCCATAAAATAGATTAGAATTCAATATCACCTAGTCAAATGGACTCGAGCCGACGTCGACTATGCTGATAAACCTTTTCAAATCTATCCCTTGCTCTGATGTCCTCACCAGCTACACCACCAGTGCTCTATAAAAGCTGCGAATATAATAATATTCTTTAAAAGTATATTATACGATTATTTAATCAGATAATCATTTGCAAATTATTAAGAGATTTTTACATATCAATTCTTATAAGTCTTTTTATTCAAAATTATGCTCTTAAAAAATTAAAATGTCAAAAAATCTTGAAATTTTGTGTATCTAACAGATAGATACTCTCGTCTAAAAGTATCTCAAAATGGTATTTATCCAAGTTTTATTTTGAAAAAAAAATTATCCACAAAAAATCGCAGTCTTTTAGAGGAATATATAAAGAAGGGATAGGAGAAGAAAGAAGAGAGAGTACCATTATAGAAAACCTTTTTTGAGACTAGGAAAAAAAACTAGGCATATTCCCTGAATTTCATTAGGCTTTGTGATTTTCCAACATCAAAAAAAATGTAAACGATCTAATTATATTATTTGCCACCGTCCGACCTAATTATTTTTTCTCCAATTTTAATCACTGCAGTACTGATCTAGCTAGCACCGACAAATTATTTATCGATGGTAAATAATATATATATATATTTGTGATGCTTGGGTTCATCTTCTTCGGTGTAGATCCGGAAAAACCACCAAAATTTAACGAAAGTCGGTACAAAAAATCGGATAAAATTCTAGTAAGTTTGAATAATTTGCGCCACGTAGAACATATGATATAACATTGCATACATAAACGAGAGATGAGAAAACCAACAAAATACATATGTGAAAACAAAGAGGAGTTTAGCTTCTTTTATTGAACGTTCTCAAGCGTGTCAGATATTGTTCTGGCGGAGGAGGGGAAGGAGGAGGGTCTAATTAATACGGCGGCGGCGGCGGCGGCGCCGCTGAAACAGAGGGGGCAGCCGGTTGCAGCCCGGCGGACGGTGGTGCTTGTTCGGGACAGCCGCCGGTTCCCGCGTCCGGAGCGCAGCCGCCTCCTAACGGAGGATCGGGAGGAGCAGGCGCCGGATCTCCCCTCTTCACCCGTCGATTACTCGTCGGGGGCGGCGGCGCCATGCCCACTCTGCTGCCCAGGAATCTCCTCGTCAACCCCGCACGTCGCAGCACTTCAGCTTCGGCCGTCTCCCAACCGGAGCCGCCGGCGAGAGGCTTCCCGACGGGGGCGGCGTCGTCGGAACCCCACAAGCGCGTCCCACCTCCTGCAGAGAGCAAAACTGCGATGACGACATCCGGCGAGAAGGTGGCGGTTCTTGCCCTAAAACAGCCTCGCGGTGAGGTGGTAGATGATCGATCGATACCGGAGAGAAGGCAGCCGGAGCCGAGAACTACGAGGAGAAGAGCGGCGGTGACCGTCGTTGCCATGGACGCACGCCGACGGCTGCCGCCGGAGTAGATCATGTCAGCTTCTCTAGCGAGCTTTCTTCCGCCAGCTTCTACGTTGTTATATAAGTCTCCTTCGTCACCTGGGGACGCGGAGGTCACAGAGGAGTCTACCGACGCGTCTTTCTTTTATTTTAATTTTACCAGTCCAGTCAAAAGGATATTTTTTCTTCCCATTTTACCCTCCTTGACTGATGGTTATTTCTTGTTTCTTGATTTGGTTCTCAATAAAAAAAATTGGGAAAATTGATTTCCGGTCCTTTTTAGAAAATCAGTATAACTATTAGTCCGTTGACCACATTTATATAAGGTCTAGTCCGGTTATACAAAAAATTAAAATATGCAGTCCATTTCTGTCACGGTCCGTTTCCTCCGGTTCCATGACTGATTTCTTTCCCGTTTTACCCCCAAGGCCCCGTATGGTAAACGGCGGGCGTCGGGCGAGCCATCGCGAGGAAGACTCCCATCTGAGATATCGCCGGCGGCCGCTCCATCGCGAGGAAGACTCCCATCTTCAGCCAAATCGCAAGCGGCTGCTCCATCGCCAGTGGCAACACTTGCAGGTCCTGCAGATCAAGCTGTTGTGCGGTTCCAGCTTCGGTGAAGTCGCCTGTGCCATCGCGAGCGGCGAAAGCCCTATCTCGCCTAGGTCTTCTTCTTTGCCATCGAGGAGGCATCAATCAGGGAACAGCTCTTGGGGCTTTTTCATCTTCGTCGTTGCCATCCTATTTGGTAACGTTTCCCTCTTCCTCTGGCTTGTTTCCTCTTTGTTGCCATCTACGTGGTAGTAGGAAGGGGTGGTGGACGCTACAGAAGAAGGCGCCTCCGGTGATTAACGAAGGCAATGTATGTCTCCGAGACGGACTCCTGATATTGAACTAGCCCAGCTCCTGATATGTATGTCCGAGACGGACTCCGGTGTTCCATCATTTTCGTATTCTCGGCTTCCTCTTTCCAGCTGAGATTTTCAAATCAGGAAAGTGATTTGAATGAGACACGTTCCTAGCTGAGACTTTCAATCAGGATTCCGGAGTCTTACCTGCGCTCTTACAGCCACCCGGATTCCTCTCCCCCTCGAACCGGCCATTTCTTTCCCTGTTGAGAGAGCGATTTGTTACCGGATTTTCCCTCTTACATTTTTGTTTAATTTAGATAACAGTGTTATTCATCTTTCTAAACATATCAGGTGATGGATTGTTTGTCAATTGTCTTTAATTACACTGGAGAGGGACATCTCATTGAATGTAGACATGATTTGACTATGGAAGAAATTTTACAAATCATCTCGGAAAGATGGAATCTAAACGTTAGAGATATCCATTTAAAGTATCTTATTGCTGAACAAGCATCAATATCGATACGTATTTTGAATGATGAGGATCTAAAGAATGCAATTCGCACATATATCTCACTCGGCAAGAGAATATTGAGTATAGATGTTTCGCTCCCTGCTACGCAGGATGCTATTTGTGTAAGGTATTTGTTTTATATAGATGAAATTTTCATATATCATATTTTTTAGCATCATGACATAGATTCACATATTGGTTCGCATTATACAGAAATCCAATTCCAAGTCAATCAAGTGTTGAGCATTCTAACAATCTGTCTGGAAGGAAAAGTGATCTTTGGAATGATATAGTTCAGATGTGACTTGCAGATTTGGCAGATTTCGGATTTTACAGGTTCAGAATTTTCAGATTTTGGGTTCTGATTTCCAGGACTGATTATGGGTTCTACAGATTCTGGCTCTTGATTATGGGACCTGATTATGGGTTCTACAGATTTTTGGGTTCTGATTTTCAGGACTGATTATGGGTTCTACAGATTTCGGATTTTACAGGTTCAGAATTTTCAGATTTTACAGGACTGATTATGGGTTCTACAGATTCTGGCACCTGATTTCCAGGTTCCAATTTTTGATTTTTCAGGTCTGGATCTCAAATCTAGTCCAGATTTTCAGGCTTAGAGGTTTCAGATTTTGTACATCCAGATCTTCAATTCTCAGCACCTTAAATTCCAATTGATTTAAAAGCTCAGTTTTCCTTTTAAATTCCAATTTGTTCCAATCCCCTTATTCTCCATCACGTATAAGTGTAATTTTGCAGAGTATCATACATGGAAGGGGCTGATATGATACTGTAAAAGCTTAGTTTTTCTTTTTAATTTGTCTAAACCGCAAGTTGTTTCTAAGTTAATTTCTTTACTATACAGGTTGACGGATGTGACTTTTTTATGTGGTGTGATCATCTAGTAAATTTTGTGGAATCATCATCATCATCAACATCATGTTGCAATGATAAATTGGAGCGTATCGGTCTACTTGAAAGGCGTGTGATGGAACTAGAGAAGCAACAAAGGGGGTTGCGGTCTAAACTTAGAGCCATTGCAAAAAATTTGTTGATTTTATCGGATGAAGTTGAGGATGATGATAGTTGTTCCGAGGAAATTGCAAGTGTATCTTTAAAGTAACCAAGTAGAGGATGAGATTATGTTAGTAGTTATTCGACTTGTGAACCACTTTTATTTCAGTATTGCTTTGTGTTTTTTGGTTAATGTTTGCAACTTTTAGAAAACAATCTATGTAACTTATGTTTGGATGTTTTTCATGCACTATCGTTTGCTGCACTACTGATTTTTGCACACTAGTGTTTGGATCTTGAATGATGGCTTATGTCCTTCCAGGTTGATGGCCACTTATATTCCGTTAATGGCCACTTATATTCATCTTAACAGGTCGTTGACAGCAAGTTGTCCATGTTCTACTTGAATTCTTGAGTCCCTTGGAATAGCAAAATTTTAAGCCTAGCTTTCGGATGACATTAATTTCCAGCAAATTTTTTGTGTGTGTGCCTTGATTCGACGAATATTTATCTTGCTATTGGAAATTAATGTCAGTTCATATTCTTGTCAACCTGATGTCTTTTACGATGGATATTTGAGAAAATCAGCAGGTTTGAGTGGATGAAAACCTATATATATATATATCACTCTTTGCGACGTATTACACCTTGAAATATTCTATTTTTTATTTTTAGAAAATGCGACCTATATATTTTTTGGAATTGCGATTCTCACTTCTTTTTATTTTTTGATCACTTTTTTTATTTTTTGTCATCAAAAGGTATATCAGTCATAACCAACGCTAAAATTGGAATTTCAAAAAATATATAGGTCGCAATTATTTGTTCACTATAGCGTTATGAGCAATTCTCATGGCCCCATGATTCGAACCCTGCACGACAAGAACAAAAAAAAAAGAAAAACAAGGTTTCGCTAAGACAATAGATGCATACGAAGGATAGGGCAATATAGTCTTTTCCTATTCAACATCACAGGGTCTTGACGGAAAACTCTTGAGATGGAGCGGATGTTTCAAATATTGCAAAGATTGGATCGGTTGTTATAAAAAAGTGACAGCCGGACTGTCTGTTAAAGTGATATTTCAAAACCGGACCGGGAGTCAATTTCTCCAAAAAAATTTGGGTACATGCTGACACTGTGAAATTTAGAAATTCACAACCTGCTTCCTAATAATAAATCTTTTGTGCATTTTAACATAGTAAAATCATGAAATCAACAAGTTTTTGATGTGCTTCGTGATCCGGCCAGTCCCCTGAGTGCATTTTAGTAGAGAAGCTAAGAGTAAGAAACAAATTCAGCTGATGATTAAAAACATGTTGATGAAACAAGTATTTCCCATCCAAACAAAGATATAACTTGACAATAAAAACATGTTCATGAAAATTAACCTGCTGATTCCATGCAATACATCTCGTTCAAACAAAAATAACATGTTAATAAAAATATGTAACCTGTTGATAAAAACCCCTTAATTCCATATAACAGTACATTCAAACAAAAATAACTTGTTAATAAAAATCTGCAACCTATTAATTCCATACAACATGTTAAAATTAACAAAATTAAGTTAACGACTTGCTGGTGAAAACCTGTTAATTAATTCCATATAAACAGTACATTCAAACAAAAATAACTTGTTAATAAAAATATGCAACCTATTAATTTTATACAACATGTTAGAATGAACAAAATTAAGTTAACGACTTGCTGATGAAAACCTGGTAATTAATTCCATATAACAGTACATTCAAACAAAAATAACTTGTTAATAAAAATCTGCAACCTATTAATTCCATACATGTTAAAATTAACAAAATTAAGGTAACTCCTTGCTGATGAAAACCTGTTAATTAATTCCATATAAACAGTACATTCAAACAAGAATAACTTGTTGATAAAAATCTGCAACCTATTAATTCCACACGACGTCTTAAAAGCAAACAAAAAATAAGTTAACAAAGATTCGTCGTGACATAATTCCAATATTCAAACCACACCCGATCCCCTTTTGAAAAGACAATTTCTGCTATATATATATATATATATATATATATATATATATATATATATATGATGCAAAGCGGGCAGTTTAAAATCAAATACCAACATATATAACACATTTAGCGACGGGGCAAAGTGTCTAGCAACCAGAAGAACACCCTCAACATCAGACAACATGTAGACGACGCAAATTAACATGATCATACACCATCAAGGCACCACTACCACAACCGAGAGTCTTCATATATACCGACTAGCTAGAACACATGACCACGACTAGAACACAACAAAATATAATCGAGTCCTCATGCGAAAATATATAAAATTGACCTATGAAACACACCGAAGTCAAATTTTCCAACAAATTAAAGATGGTATATATACTATTTATGATCATTAATTAACATATTGTTCGTGTTCGACGTGGTGAAACGATTACGTTACTCGCTAGCGAAGCGTTGTGACTGAATTTGAAAAAAAAAAATAAGAGTAATTAAGTAGCACCGAGGCAAATAATTAGCACAAAGTTGGGTAAACCTTTAATGAAAGTCAGGGCACAAGCCTAATATATATTTTCTCCCGGTCCCAAACATATTTTTTCCCCGCCTAATAGTGTATCTTCTTTCTGTGCTTCCCACACCCTCTTTATCTATCTACAAAAGAATGACAGATTTCTTTTGTCGATAAGATTTATAAAATGGTACTTGAATAACTACGATTTTGAGATACTCTCAGACGGAGGTATTTATTTTTTTTTAAATATAAAATTTCGAGCCTTTTCAACGTTTTAACTTTCTATCAACGCGTTTAGAAACAAAGATAGCTACGAGAATTGATACGTAAGAATCTCTTAGTTATTTTTGAATGCTGGTCTAGGTAAATTACTTGATCATATATGTTTAAAAGAATATTATACACAGCGTGGTTGGTAGAACACTGCTGCTACTATATATAGCCCATATTTAAGGACCCAAACGAACAAGTCAATATCAACCGAGCAAGAAAAGCTGTTTTTTTAAAAGTCGTTTTCTTTTACAAACAAGGTAGAGAGGGGCCTACCGTTGTCCAAAGTCAACACGTCAGCGTTACGGTTGTTGTTGACTCCTGGTCAACTGCCATGCCTTCCAGCCCCGGGGGAGTTCATTAATCGGTTTCTAACTCCAAAATCCACGCCAAACTGTCCATGATTCGGTTCAATTTAACTTTGACTTGGTTTAAATTATCGACGGGTTTAATTTAACTTCTAAAGTTGTTTGAATCAAATCAAGCGAAACTAAATCAGTAAGTTGAATGACTCAAATTAAATTAAATATTGATTTAATTTAGATATAAAATAATAGTTATTTATATTCTAATAAAATAAAATAGGTAAATATTTAATTAAATAAATATATAATTAAAATAGGTAAATATATAGACACTAAATTTTAAGTGAATATGGTTTAGAAAATAAGATAAAATTATATATTGACATATAGATTATATCACGACAAAAAGTACTTTGAACGGGACAAAATCAAGTCGAACAGAATTAATTTGGGTTGATTTACTTTAGACCGATATCGAATCAAATAAAATCATGAATTAAATCTTAAATCGTAAAACAAGACGGTGTGTTAGTAAAACAGGATGATCATCGTTGTCTCATGCGGGATCTTTCGCAAAGTGTACACAAAATATATTCAACCTGCCACCAAAATAAATAAATAAAGATGATTCGAAATGCCTAGCTCATTAATTTTTAGATGGTCCAGATGATGTTTTCCACGCATTGGAGAACGAAGAAGGTGATTAATTTATTTAATGTGCCGTGGTGAAGAAACTTCGAGTATGATTAAACTATTTTAAAAAGTAAATACTTTTTTTATTGTTCGTAATGTTTGAACAAAAGAGGAAAGTGGGAACAATAGAAGATTTTAAGGATAACTTAAACTCTTTAATTTTTATGGGAACATCTTGAAAATATTTACAATCGTTGGACCAATACAAATATATGTGTATATATATACTGATAGACACGAATTTGACACTTTTCACATGAGAATACTCCATCATGCTCCATAGTCCAAATCGCCTTTAAGTCAAAACAATCGTATTTAATTATCTTCACAGACAAGTATATATCAGTTAGTGAAAGAGTGAAATTAAAGCACTTAATAATATATATATATAGTGTAAATCAACACCCGGTCCGCTTAACAGGACCGGGTTTAAGAAAAGATCCCGCTGTGTCATATTCATTTAACACAGGAGGTCTAGTTTTTAGATTTTTTTCCAATGTTCGCTCCAATTTTTTATGGCACCACCGACTGCAAATTCTGTATACTTTACCTATTTTGTTTAATATTTTGTTAGAATTACGAGGATAGTCTCATATTAAATATTATAAATTTGATATTGTGATTATATATCGTGGGCTCTGATATTTTAAAATTTGTAAGATAATATCGGAATAGACATTTATCTTAATTTAATACTTGATTATCTCATATCTTATATTAGGAACACAATAGAATTAGTTTACCAATTCTTGTAATTTGTTACATTCTGTTATACGAGTGCACAATCTCTGTACAAGAGAATATTCTCTTCTTTATTGGGCGTTCACACACCTATTGTATGACACAAACATTATATATATATAAAGAGGGGGATGGTTCTTCTCACACACCACCATTCTCCCATTTCTCCCGCTGTCTATGTATCTTCTTCCTCCTAGCTCTTCCGCTGCACAGGCCTTCGCTTGGCTTCTTCGACGGACGCCAACTTGGTATCAAAGTAGGAGTTCTCCTATACAATTGACGTAGAGGTATAGAAGGAGGATCAACATCCGAGATCGGAATGATGGCGATAGAAATGGAAAATACTTATTTTCTCCAACCATCGGACAACCCAAGTACCATTCTCATCTCCGTCTTGCTGACAGGGGACAACTACATACCATGGCAGCGTGCGATGACCATAGCATTGTCTGCCAAAAGTAAGATCAACTTCGTTAACGGTAACATCTTGAAACCCTTACCTACTGATCCTCTATTCAATACTTGGGAAAGAGTAAACAACATGGTATTGTCTTGGCTGTTGAATTCTATCTACCGAGATATTGTATCAACAGTCATCTATTATGATACCGCATACATGGTATGTACAGATTTAAAAGAAAGGTATTCACCTGCTGTTGAGCCAAGAATATACAACTTAGAAATGATGATCTCCTCCACAAGACAAGGGACATATTCTATTACAAAATACTATAACTCATTGAAGGCACTTTGGGATGAGTTTGCTCAAATTGATCCCAACGAGGAAAGCCACAACAAAAAAAGACAGTTAATGCAATTTCTTATGGGTTTAAATGACACGTTTGCAGTCGCAAGAAGCACCATTCTTCTTATGGAACCGCTTCCATACGTTGGGAAAGCATATGCACTTCTTTTATAGGATGAATCTCAAAAGATGGCCCATATAGTTCCAACCAATGAAATCTCAGCAATGATGGTTAAAAATAATGGAGGCAGATCAAACAGGTCTACTAACAAGAGTAAATGGTGTACTCACTGCAATATTCATGGATATTTGAAGGAAGAATGCTACAAAATCAATGCACCAAGGTTCACCTTTTGTCAAGTTTCAGGACACACAAGAGAGGTATGTTACAAATTAAATGGTTACCCAGAAAAAGGAAACAAGAGAAATCAATACAAAAAGGATATGCAACACTCTCTTACAAATGAGCAATATGCAAATCTGATCAAGCTTTTGGAACTTACTGCCGTCAACCCTCAAGCACAAGCTAATGTGGCTATGGAATTCAATCCTGATCGACAAAAAAATTGGATTTTAGATTCCGGTGCAACAACCCATATTTCTTATACTCCATTCAACCAACTACTTCCTTATCCACAACACACTACCAGTACAGGTATCAAACTTCCCAATGGTAAGACTAAACAAGCTACCAGTCTTAGTTCTATTAAATTAAACCAGTCCATCAAACTGCCAATTGTTTTCCATGTTCCTTCCTTCAATCATAATCTTTTATCTATTAGCCAACTAACAAAAAATCCACATTGCTCTATTACATTCTTCTCAAACCACTGTGTTTTACAGGACCTAAAATTGGGGAGGATGATTGGGCAGGGCCGTGAAGTGGGTGGTCTCTACATCTTTAATAATTGGCTTAATCACACATGCTTATCTTCAAAGGTTGCAGATTTTTGGCTATGGCACTTACGGTTGGGACACATGTCAAAGAAAAATCTACAATGGATTTCTCACACGTTAAATACTACTTCAACTCATTTTGAATATTCTGTTTGTCATCTTTTCAAACAAACTAGAATTCCTTTTCAACTTAGCTCTACCAGAAGCAAGAGACCTATCTAGAACATGTGCCAAATATTTTTTGACAATTGTTGATGGATTCTCTCAATTTAGCTGGGTATACATGATGAGATTCAAATATGAAGTGCCTGTTCTTATACAAAGTTTTTTTTGCATACGTTAAAAGATCTTTTGCACAAAACATACAAAGAATCAGAACCGACAATGGATCTGAATTCTTCAACACGTAAATGAACAAATTTACCCTAGAACATGGCATAACTCATGACCATACATACGTGAATACATCCCAACAAAATGGGATTGTAGAACGTAAGCATAGACACATACTTGATATAGCTAGAGCACTTAGATTTCAATCAAATCTTGACAAATTTTTGGAGTGATTGCATTCTCACGGCTACCTACTTAGTTAATATGTTTCCATTAAAGAAAATCAAAGAAAAAACTCCTTATGAAATTCTATTTAATAAGGAACCATATTTCAATTTTCTAAGAGCCTTTGGTTGTCTTTGCTATGCTTCCACCTCCCATCTAGAATTAGATAAACTAGAACCACAAGCCAAAGCATGCATATTTATAGGATATCCACCTAATCAAAAGGCCTACAGGCTCATGGATTTGAACTCAAAACGTGTATTTACCAGCCGTGATGTTGTTTTCCTTGAAGATACCTTCCATCATACCCACCTCGGACACTTCCATCATACCCAATACCATTCACATCTCGTGGCTGAAGAACATCATGACATAACTCAACCGCCAGAGCCAGAACGGACCATGAGGATAAGGAGAAAGCCACAATACCTACAAGATTATGACACCAACTTCATAACTCTGCACAGTCACACACCTGATAAGGTAAGTAAAATAGAACCCCTCTTTTCAAACACCCATCAAATTTTCTTGGCTAATCTGTCAAAAGGGATTGAACTTGCCACATATGCTAAAGCTAGAGGACAACCTAAGTGGGAAAATGCAATGAAATCTGAATTACAAGCATTTGAGCAAAATGGCACTTGGAATCTCACTAAGCTACCGTTTGACAAGAAAGCTATAGGATGCAAATGGATTTTTAAAATAAAATACAACTCTGATGGTCAGATCTCAAGATACAAAGCAAGACTAGCTGCCAAAGGATTCAACCAACTAGAAGGTCTTGATTACCATGAAACTTATGCTCCGGTTGCAAAACTTGTCACAGCCCGGTGTTTATTCTCATTAGCTGCCATCAAAAATTGGGAAATAACTCAATTAGATGTCCAAAATGCATTTCTTCATGGGGATTTATTTGAAGAATTTTACATAAAAGTGCCACCAGGTTACCATCTTGGTTCTCAAGATTATGAATGCAAACTACAAAAGTCAATTTATGGGCTAAAACAGTCTTCCAAGAACTATTTTGCCAAACTAGCTAACACTTTACTTGAATTTGGATTCCAATAGTCCCGAGCTGACTACTCTCTATTTATTCACAAGTAAGGGAAGTTAATAACTGCTGTCCTAATCTATATGGACAACATCTTGATAACCGGAGACAACACAGCTATGCAGGATTCCTTAAAGCACACAATGCACAACACATTCAAATTGACAGATCTCAGGAAACCAAAGTATTTCTTTGGCATTGAAGTGGCAAGATCAAAAATAGGTATATTTCTCAACCAAAAAAATGCAATGGTTTGAATGTAATGGTTTAATTATCAAGGCATCAAACCATTGCATCAAACCATTGATAGCAGGTGTTGAATCAAGTCGTTGAACTCGGAAACCATCAAACCATTGATACTCGGAAAATAGGTAAACCTCTGTTTGATTCAACGACTTGATTTTTTGGATTTCTTTAATCGAACTGAACTGACATAATCTTATTGGTTTGGTTCTACTCAGCCCCTCTTTAAACCAAACCAGTCAAAACTCAGTTTATTTATACATTATATAAATTTAAAATATATTTTATATTTCAAATAAATGTAGTCATCTTATCGAAATCATCAAAAAATAGATAGAACATTAATTATTTTTATCATAATTGTTTGTGAGATACTAAAAGAGATTATGAATTCATCAACAATTATATATTGGTATCAAAATTAGATTATCAAAATCTCTTTTCGCATCCCCATCCTATCAAGGTTCATGCTTGAATTCTTAGAAAAACATATATACTTGCTTGAAATAATTTGAAATACATCGTGAGCGAAAAAGTCATAGAAATAAAATAATTTATGCGTCCAAGCGGCATCGTTTATTGATAAGTTAATTATAATGCTCTTGGTTGCATATATTATCTAAATAAAATACATAATATGTTACGTAAACACCGGAATATGGCTCATAGCTCGAAATAGAAGATCAGATGGTAAAAATTAGGGGTGTCAATGGGCCGGGATTGGGCTGGCCCGGCCCAAGCCCACTTAAGCCCATATACATAGAGCCCAAGCCCAAGCCCACGTAGAAAGCCCAACGGGCTTAGATTGTGTAAATGGGCTTTAGCCCGCCAAAGCCCGTTAGTCCAACGGGCTTCAGTTTTGTAAAACAGTCATAAATAAAAAAATCTAAAAATATCAGAAAATTAATAAAAATGTGAAAAAATTTAAAAATCACGAAGAGATTATAAAATCATCCGTAAATTTCATAACTCAACTAAATATAAAATCAAAAAAAATAGAACACCCATCAATTTGTGAATTTCCATAATTTAAGAAATAAAAATAATACAATAGACAACATTAATCCATTCTCTGAAGAACATACAAAAATCAGAAACATAAAAAATCTGAAGTCAAAATCTGAAGAACCCCTAAATCTGGAAACCGACTTATTCGTAAAATCTGCAAGAAATCGAAATCTGGGAATTTAAAACTTGAAGCCTAACCCGTAAAATCCGAAATCTGAAAAATCTGAAATCACATCTGAAATTCAAGGCCTAAAATCTGAGTCCGGAAACCGAAATTTTGAAACATAAAATCTGCATCCGGAAAGTCGAAATCTGAATACACCATAAAATATGAAATCTGAATTTGTGTAGAGCCCATTCAAGAAGCCTGCAATCTGGAAATCGATTAAAATGCGGAATCTGCAAGAGATATGGAGTCTGAAATTTGAAGAGATCAAAATCTGAACTTTGTAGCTGAGATTCGAGATTTGAAATAAATCTGGAAACTCCAAATAAAAAATGAGAAGTGCAGAATCTGAACTCTAGAATCTGAAATCTAAGAATTTGAAATCTGAAATCTGAACAAACTTGAAGATAGCTAGCCGAAACTTGCATAAGAGAGAATCCAGAATCTGAAAAAATTTAAGAATCTGCAGAATTTGAAATCTAAGGTCTGCCAAGTCTGAAATTCAAAATCAGATCACTAAAATCAGAAACTTGTAGTCTAAACCAGAAAATGCATGCACCGAGTAGAATCTGCCAGCTTTGCAGAAATCCAAAAAAATGAAAGAATCCCATCATGTTCAAATCAAACTCAATCAAAATAAATCTGTTTAAATCAAACTGAAATCTGAACTTCACATCTAAAACAAGAAACCAAAACTGTAAAAATCTGCAGAATTCCAAGCCAAGAAATCTGAAATTCAGAAACACCAATCAAATTCAATTCCAACTCTTAAATTAAACTCAAGTTAATCTCGATCTAACAAAACTAATCCAAACAAACTTCATTTCAAGCCGAATCTGACTTGAACGAATTCAAAGCAATTTAACTCAATCACAATCAATTTCATTAAACCCCAAAACAAACTTACTATTGATTGTTTTATAACAGGTACTCCTGTGATTTCACTATATTTTTGTACACCACCCCTTGTATTTTTAGAGCCGACTAGACAGGGGCACGGGAATACTACTCTTCTACTTCGAAGGTGGGAGTGAACAGCAGCAGCACTCCTTGCCATGGATACAGTCTGAGCCGCATTTTATCAGGGTTCACTAGAGGTGGGCGGTTCTAATTGTGCCACATTACCGGAGGAGGTACAGTGGAAGGCAGTGGAGCAATGTGCACCGAATGAGGAGTAAGGCAGGATGTGCACATCACAATTCTACGTACCACAAGTTCTCCTTCACTAAGATCAACAGGACATGTATGAATGTCCCCAAAAAAATCAAGTTTCACGATTCCATGACAGTAAGTTGTGAACGTGCTAAGCTGCGTGGATCCAACACAAAAGATGAAACCTGCCGGTCCCTGCTCTGTCCCCTTATATGTAGGTGGCATGCCCAACTATCTAATAGAGAAGGAAGTCCATGGCATGTGAAAGATCACATGCAACCTGTCCTGGAGAAATTCAAGTTGATGCCATTCAGATCACACTTTTTTTTAACATAACCCGAAGGTCATTTTCCATTAAACGAAGATGCAAAATAGCAATTACACGGCTTGTACTAAAGTAGTAGAAAAGTGAATAAAGAGAATTAAAGAAAAAACAATGTAAAAGTTCAAAAATTTGTCCTTGAAGGTGTGAAAGTCCAAATGATCCTTTGGCCCGGCAACAAGTCAATCTTTTACTGAGTTAGTGATAAAAAGAAGAACAGCCAACAGCGGTGGCGGTGATCCTAAAAAATCCTTCGTTTCGGAACACCAAATTGCCCATAACATCACGGAAAGTAAGGTCTAATAAACTAACTTCATTGGGCCAAGGGTTCCAAACTTCCCATTCCATTAAAAGCTCCAAAGTGCTATTTGGTTCCGCTTCCACCCAATTCCACCTGGGAGTGGATAATACCAAAATGTAAAAATAAGTGATCAATATCCTCCTCCTCCTTCATCACCCCACGTAAGACAGATGTCAAAGAGCCGTAGGGAAAAATCTTGTGCAAAGCGGCATTTGGTAACTGAGAACAAAACCAATCATTACAACATTAGTAACTATTTTTTTGAAATTGATCTATTATGTTTATTTTGTATTCCATTATACTAAAGTTTAAGATAAAGTTATGTGTTCATATTGCCAAGTGGATATGGCCAAAAGTATATGATATTTTGAAATTTAAAATGATGTGGAAGCGGCACAATCCCAATCAATAATACTTGCCGGATCCGTGCCCACCGAAAATGCTGTGGACCATCGGGTTGGACAGAACTCCCGGATCTTCAATCGGTCTCTTGCCCTGGTTGCCATCATTTTATTCAACGGGGACCCTTCTGCCGGAAAAACAGCTTGCGATTATACAATTATGAGTTTTCTGCAAAAGGGGTTATCTTATGTAATTCAAAAGTATTATATTTTATGAATCAATGGAAGGGTATCTTAAGGTAATGTTCTATGAAGAAAGGGTGGGATGAGTTTTGTCATGTTCATATATTCAGGCATTTTATGTTCCGTTTTGTGGGATATCAGTGTGTCTCCATGTTCTTTAGTCATCTATTTTTGTCTCAGTACTTCTTGGTAAATCATGTTTTATGTTTATCCTTTTCCTTTTTTTCTTATTTTACATTAATGAAGTTTGAACCTGGTTAAGTTCTATATCCGAAACATAGGATTTATGTACATGTTTTGTAATGTTATCAAAACAATATGTCACTCAGAAAAAAACCTAACCAGCACCTTACAACTTGAGCTCTCGAGGACACCAAGTACATACACCTCGTATCACCTTGACCGTTAGACAACTATGTTAGAACCAGGTCGCCATGGTTAGCGGAAGCCCATAACCAAGACACCTCAACAACTATTATGTTAACAAATCATTTTTTGTTGAATCAATTTTATACATGGACTGGACTTATGTCAAGGATTGGACAGTTTCTCACTGGAGCTCATATGCATCGGTCATCTTTAAAGGACAAATTCCTGCATATGAGGTATTTTTTATGTAGTTCCTTTTTTTCTACCGTCTTGGTTAAAGTTCTCTTCTTCTTTGTTGCTTGTTCGGTTTTCTATTGTATTTTTTCTCTCATTAGTAGAAATTTTGGCTTCGGCCATATTCAAAAAAAATATATCATACACTGAAGCATCATAAGGTAACGCAATCATTCAGCAGGAAAAAAAGGACAGCAAAAATATGGTCGTAACAAAATCTAAACACGTTTTACCTGGTTGTGCCCTCGGAGCAACGACCTCGATGTTGTATTGATGTTAAGCACCCGGATGTTACCCTGCCTGAGCCCGTAGAATATGTAGGATTTGTTGACGGCAATCTGCCGCCCGAGGACAAGGCCTGGATCCGACGAATATTTGGTAATAGGCGTGACCTCTAGTTGTGGCGGTGGAGATTCCCTCACATCGACGTCGTACACAGGCCGTTCTCTTCCTGAGAGGTGCCGCCCATGAGGCAGGTTGCTACTTGACAGCCTCACCGGTGCGGACTGCGGTACCGTGACAATCGACGGCGCCGAGGGGACGGTCGACAGCACCGGTGCATTTCCCGGCGGCACATAGAGGACTGCGGAGCCCTCTTCGCGTTGAGTCGCTCGGCTGACGGACAGGCGGAGTGACAGCCCGCCGGGCTTTAAACGGGCCAGCGGGCCAAGCTCGCCGGGCCAACCGAAGAAACGGGAATGAGAGTCGCCGGGCCAGCGGGCCAAGTTTCATCTTTTTGAGGGCTTTAAGCCCGGCCCGCGATGGGTTTTTTGATGGGCTAACGGGTTCAGCCCGTTCGTTTGACACCCCTAGTAAAAATTGATAAAAGGAGTCAAAATGGTTAGAATGGATCGGAGTTAAAATAACTTAGAGAAATGAATCTAACATTGATCAGATGTTTGGGTGTGGTCAACGGATGGGAAGTTAATTTTCTCAAGACCCAAAAACAGAAAGTTATAGGACGTTTGGTTACGTTTCCAAAAAGGATACAGTCTTATTTTTAAAAATAAGATCATCTTCTTTGTTACTTTTAATTTTAAAAGTATAAAAACTCGAGTCTTTTGTGTTTGGCAAAAACGTCATGACTTTTGAAAAAGATGATGTGATGTTTGACAAAAAATTTAAAAACATAACCAAAAGAAGTCACAACTATGTCGTGCCGTAGCCTGTGCCCCACCCGTCGGCCTTCCTTTCCCTTTGCAACAGCCTCTCACCCAAGCCCACCCCTTACTCTCTCTGTCAGACACCCACCCACCAGCCTCCCTGTGAAGAAGGGTGCAGCATTTAAAAAAAAAAAAGAGAGAAGAAGCTCGTGGGCTAGAAGTCAGGTTCTGTCGGCCTCCCTAGCTTCTGCAACGTTCTGGTCCTTCCGCAATGCCTGTTGGTGGTACTGGAGGAGGAGCTCTATCAAGGACTGCCACGCCAAGGTGGACGGCAGGGACCGACATGTCCGCATGCCAGCCCTCTGCACCATCAGGATCTTCTAACTCACCTAGGAGCTTGGCCACAAATCCGACAACGAGACCAACCAATGGCTGCTCTAGCCGGCCGAGCCCTCGATCATCGCCGTTGTTCTCGAATCTTGGCGGCAACGAGCATGGGGACGGTGGAGGTGTGGGTGAGGCCAGGGGCGGAGGGTTGCTTGGGCAGGGAGGGCCGGCCGGGAAAAAAACGGAGTCCCCCGTGAAGGGGAGAGAAAGAGAGAGAGAGAGAGAGAGAGAGAGAAGAGGGGCGGCCAGAAACGCATGGAGTCCGCCGCATAAGGGGGGGGGGGGGGAGGTGGCTGCGAATGCTCGAGTCCTCTGTGAAGGGGAGAGAGAGGGGGAAGGGTGGCCAGGAACGCTCGGAGTCCACTCCGAAGGGGAGAGAGAGAGAGGGGGAGGGGAGGGGATTTTTTTACATATAACACAGTTTTAAAATATATTTAAGAAAATAACATCTTTTGATATAATTTTAACAAATTTTTTTTTTTTTGAACGGTGGCGCAGTGGCCACGGAGAATCCACACACAGTGGATGAAACGTGTTCGAGCCCCAGCTCGAACACGGCCCGCCTGCCCCGGGGCAGGCAACGTCCATTGCGGCACAGCCGCACGGACATAATTTTAACAAACTAACGCACTTTGTTTGAAAGTGTGTCCCATCTATACACTGTTCATCCGTACGTCCGTCAAAAGAAAGTGAGTTAGTTTGTTAAAATTGTATCAGAAGGTGCTATTTTCTTAAATATATTTTAAAACTGTGTTATATGTAAAAAAATCCGGGGAGGGATGGCCAGAGGTTATGCGTAGGGATGTCAATGGTAGCGGATTATCCGATTATCCGACCCGTTCGTTAACTTAATGGACGGTTAAAATATCATCGAAAATTTCCGAATAGGGTATCCTTAGCCGTTTACCGATTATCCGTCTTTTTAACGGATACGGTAACGGATACAATATAAACCGAACCCGATAAACCGTTTCCGAACCCGTCAAGTAAAGCTTGATCCAACGGTTGAAAATATATCAACATCTAATGTTCAAGAAATATGTCAATCTCAAAAAACTTAAAATTAATTTGTGAGAATCCCCAAGTCCGACCTTTCAACTTTTGCCTGTTCCTTCTTCCTTGCTCGACGCCGTACCTGTTGCATCGTTGCACCTTCACTTTGACGTGGCGGCTGGTGGCTACATCAAGGACCTATTGATTTTGGGTGGCCGGTGTGACCTCGGCTGCACTATTGCGCCTCGGCTACATCAAGGACCTATTGCACCTTCACCTTGACGTGGCGGCTGGCAGCTACATCAAGGACCTATTGGTTTTCGTTTTGGGTGGCCGGTGGTCCGCGTGGTGTCTGCGAGACTCCCAACTCTCTCTCTCCTCTGTTTCACCCGCAGCACTGTCACCCCTCTTTCGCTCTCATCTTGGAACATTCTCATGAACTTGACAGACGTGGGTCATTGTATGCAATCGTCCATGTTACTTAGTTATCTTCGATCATAGGTCAAGTTCATTCCATACTTTTGTTGCAAAGGTATATTATTTGGCAAATATTTACTTCATGGTGCTAGTATGCATGATATCTCTGTATTATCTTACTACGATATTTAAGTATACGTGTTAGAAGGAAGTTAACATTTTTTTGTGTATATTAGGTACCTTCTAGTAATGCTTATATATTTGTTAATTGACCGTTAACCGACCGTAAACCGTTTTTAAGCGGATGTTACAATGCGGTTCGCGGATACACCCATTACCGATAGTTAACGAACAGTAAATGGATACTTTTTTTCTTATAGGATACGAATACGGATATTACTATTATTCGACCCGTATCCGACCCGTTGACATCCCTAGTTGTGGGTCCACATGGGGAGAGAGAGAGAACGTGTGCACGTTTCTGCCTCGCACCCGCGTCTCTCTCCAAAAAAGAAAAAAATGTCTTCCCTTCTTTTGAATTCGAAAGAGCTATAAGAAGAAAAATGCACTATTTTTAAAAAAGTGGGAGAACTTAAAAACAGTAACCAAACACCTCTTTCATTTTTAAAATTTAAGTAAAAAATAGGAAAAAAATAACCAAACACCCTATTAATTTTCTCAAATATATGCACACGTACGAGTTAATGAAAAACATTGTTAAATTTTTTTAATAGTCATAAATATATTAATTTTTTAAATTAAACGTGATTTGTAAAGGTGGTACGTACAATCTAATTAAGGAGGTTAATTAGGACTCCATGCTAATTAATATATGTTAAACTCTACCACGTGGACGATATATATATATACTAGTCATAGAACGTGCTTCGCACGTGTACGACCAGCATTAGAAATAATAAAAATATTAAATTATAAAAATAGTTAATTAGAATATCTAACTTATAATTTTTATTGAGTAATATGAATTATATGTATTAGATATCTAGTACTCGATGACAAGATGACATAGTTTGTGAATAATAAATTAATTTTTGCTATTTGTAATTTATCGTGAACTATAGGTATTAAGTAGTTGAAAAACAATTGTTTGTCACCTACTGCAAAAAAAATTAAAATAAGAAAATAATGCACTCTTAAGTGCATATCTGCCACAATAGCAGTTGATCGTAAAAAACTAATATTCATCTTGAGAAATTGAGTGAAATAATTTGATATTAGGCGTTTGGGAAGGCCAGTAAGCTTATTCTTTGAAAAAATATTTGCTGACTTAATCATAGAAGCATGTGAAAGCATGCAGTATTTCTCTATTTCTTTCTTATAAGCCCTGGTTTGTTCTTCTACCATGTAAACATATTCAAATTGGTAGTAGAGATATTGGTGAACACAAATCTATTATACTTAGAAAACATGGCATGCAAAATAACTATCATGACATCCTAAAAAGACCTACCCATTATATTTTTACTGAAAGATGCTGCACAACATCAGACTTCAATCGTCTCAAAACAAAAGGCCTCATGATCGATTTTATGCAAGAAATTAGATCAATGTCATCTACATTTAATAACGTTTTAAAATCAGTGTCTTCATTTGAAAAAATCTCAGGCATCATGAATTCTAGCAATGACCATAACTCCTGCATTCTGTTCACATGTATATTCAACAGGAAAACAAAACAAAAAAAAATACTAACAGGAAAGCATCATAAGTAAAGATGGAAGATTCTTCTCTGATTTGCCCGTAGAAAACTGCATTGTATTGCAATTTTTTCCATGTTATTTAAGAAAGGTCCAGTTAGAAAAGAGGAAAGTATCAAGATAGTAAAGCAAAAAAAGGAAATGGTAGGTCTAAGCTAACTTGGCAGAGCGCAAGTCAATCTGATTTAGCTAATTTAACTCTCTTTTTAAAAATAACTTAAAATTGATGCAAGTGGATGAAAGAAATCTATATAGCCAATCCTAAATAATTGGAGATTAAGGCCAGAGCTAAGTTGAGTTGCTTAATGGCATACTTGCTTAATGGCTTTTCATAGGGAACATTTCTTCATTAAACATATTCTTATGTAGACTGCACTTTTTTGTCTCAAGGACCGAGTTGTTGTGTGACGGGCAATTGGAAGGTCAAGGGCAGTCACAAAATGTTGGTTTATTGCAAGCATGGCCTACATTCTTCATGTCACTGATTTCTTTTTTCCCCGGTCACATGTGGATGTGGGGCTCTCTTTCTGTACATTTATTCTATCCTCTTGCTAGATGAGTTTTGCTGTCTTTGTCTCTCTTGTATCTCCCTTTCTTTCTTTTAGTGATATAATGATCCGTGGTCTAGTATTGGGCCATCTCCAAAAAAATAAAAACAAAAACGGAATCCTCCATTATTCTTAGGTTAAGTAAATGCCATGTTAAGAAGAGAATTCCATGATCCTTCAAATAGGGGTTGCAGAACACTGGTACGCCAAACCAAATCTTATATCAGATTGATACACATAACACCATACATCAGATTTGCAAAAGTTTATAAGACAACTTCAGAGATCATTCAACCACCACCTATGAAGCTCATTTGCACTATCATCTCGGTGTATATTTATGTGAAAGTTACCACTTTCTAAAAACCATGAAACATCAAGATATGTATAACAATTTTGACAGGTAAAGCAATATTAAAAGTGAAGTAAATTTAGTTATTCATTAACATTTAAATTGATCATTTCTAATTTAAGTAAAGGTGGTGCTGACATCTTAAATTTACGATTTAGCTTCAACTCCGTAATTCTTCCATTCACTGTAGGTAAAGTAAGATGCTTGCGTTGATCATGCGTTAGAAAGGTAGGTATTCTATGTTTATGATTTAAGAATCACCAAAGAGTATCAACTTGGGATGGTGGCTAGATTTATGAAAGAAACATGGAATTGATTTCAGTCACCCAAGTCTAAAGATATTTCAGATCTGGAATAAGCATGTCAAAAACTTGAAATTGGAATGAAAAACATCAAATTTAAATCACATTGGTTTAGACACGAACACGTCTAAATCCAGAAATCATACCATTTTTAGGATAAACAAGTACGTGCGTAAATCCCGTAGAAGCCATTTTTAGGATAAAAGAATGGATAGTCAATGGCATGGAATGTGAGGTCGCAACCTGGGTCCCAACCCCGAGACCCTGACCCGGTGGATATTTTAAATTTAGTATTTTATTATTTTTTTATTGTGATCCCGGCCAACCCTGTCCCGACCCCGGCTGACCCGGGTCGGTTTGGGTCCAATCGACTTGCTCCCGACCCATGTCCCCACCTACCTTCAATGTGTTGGAACTGTAGTTTGGATTTAGATGTAAGGCCACCAAAAGAAGGCAATAGTCAACAGCAACACTGGAGCTTCTATAAAGTTACGATTTGAAAATGGCAAACGCCTACAGTTGTACAAGCAAAGATGGATATATAAGGGTAAGTGGCACTTCGGAAGTTGCAAAATCTGTGTTCCAAGAATATGATCAAGGCCACAAAGATATAAAGGTTCACCAGAGAAGACGTAAAATCAAAGCTTTGAGCGCCAAAGAAAATAAATCGTATTTAATTTGGGATAAATCAAATTTATCCTCCAATTTTAAGGGTTAAACCAAATATATTCCAAATTATATTCTGCCTCTACAATGCCTCCAAATATCCATTTATGTGAAAACTGAACAAGTAATGGTTAATCGCACAAGTGAGTTAATTTGGGTGCATAACTTTGTTTCTTATTCATTGTAAAAACAAGTAAATATAGAAATATAAAAACCAAAATGTATCCAGAAATAGCAACAAATTTGTGTATCAATCAACGAACATAGAGTATTCGGTAAGATGATAAAAAATGTAAGTTATATACAAAAAGTGTTCACTGCATAAAAGTGATAGTTAAGAGAGCTTTCATTCATGAATTTATGTAGCAGTGTAGCTTAAAAAAGTCAATACCTCTTCAATACAAGTTTTGTATGTTCTTGAGGCAAATTCTCCTAAAATTAAGAATAAAAATTTAAACAGTAAATACATTGGACAAGGTAAAATCACTAAAAATACCATATTTGTTAAAAGAGCTCTCAAATCCAAACTACATAATAACTTATTGATTTAACTTTTAATTGATATTTGAAAGTATTCCCAGCTATAGAGTTTTATAAGTAGAAGCTTCCATGTTATAGTCTCTTCCTAGCTACTGTAAGTTAGCTTAATTCTTAAATCAACACCCGGTGACAAGACACATATGAGTAGCAGGAAGAAAACAGTAAAAATGTAACAATTTTATTTTTATAAACAACCCAGAAGAATCAGTCATATAGACAACTGTTTTATTTTTATAAACCACTTGATTGCATATGTTTTTATAGTTTATTTGTAATGTTTAATTTGTAAAAAACATGTATGTTTCTATGGATAGCAGATATCTCATACCCGTCATTTTTACAGTCATAACTGCTTATCTAATATCTACTATTTCATTTCACAACTTTAATATAGATACTATAAATAAACTCTCATGAATACTCTAGAGTCTAGAGTGCACATAAATACTCCATGCATAAAATTTTGGGTTTAATCTCTTCAATGTAAGATGGTTGATCTTTACTTGTATGGCTAAAGTATCAGCTATTAGTTTTCAGCCTCTGCTATCAAACAAACATTTTCTGATAATCTAATCTTTCAAGTCGTTTAGAGTCATCTTTCAAGTATTGCTCTGTACATAACATAATCAAATCAAAACAACATAAATTGGTGCACTAACTAAATCACCAATGAAAAACCAAACAATGGTGATAAGAGTTGTGTGCGAATGTCGATTGAGGATCAGAAACAGTAGGGAAGGAATGCCTTCAAAAAAGCAAGCAAAATTTGACCCACAATAATGGGCATTTTGAAATCGCATTAACTCTATAGATTTTGGAAGTTAAGATATGACAGTGACATAAAAGGAAAAAGGAACAACATGAAAGGTTAAGATGAAAAAAAGTCAGGACAATCTTAATCATTCAAGACCTTGATAAATTTGTCTAAGAGACACAAGATGCTGAAATCATTTGTCTAGATCTTGTCTAGATTGCCGATGAAGAGCACCAATGTTCATAATACCAATCTAAAACTCAAAGAACATTGTCAAGACTGCAAGAATGAGAATGTAAGAGTATGAGCGTGGATGAGAATACAAGATCTGAAAGATGGGTTAAATCTTAAGTGCAGCTAAGAAATCATGAAAGCTAAAGATGCCCTAACCAAGAATTCAATAAAGGAATCTGATATCCCAATTCAAAGATTGATGAAAAGGACAGGAAAGAATATTAAAAAACAAATTTAGAATGAAGGATTAAATTTGAGACAAAAAAGTTCGAATGTTATATTTTAAAGCATGAATAAAAATGTGAAACTCTTATTCGAAAGCATCAAATTCACTTGATTGGGGGTAGACTCAAGAAGAGGTAGGCCGAGATTAAGTTCTAGCATGATCTTCAAAGACTAAAGTTCGATAACTCAAATGTGATAAGACATTTAAAAGACAACACTGCCAAGTTTGAAATCCTAACTCACGAATTTGAAAGTCAAAAACAGAGAATCCCAAACATTTAATGAAAACTTAAATCTAAGGAAACAAATCACTTTCAAATCCAAAATTATCAATAGAAGCTAAATGAAAGCCTAAATTAATTCCCTAATTAGGTACCAACTACAGGGAAAGTGGTGACTTTTTTAGTTACTTTAAGAACAACATTCTATTTCAACCAACCACCTAATGCGCGATGACGATGACTCTTATCATGCTTGAATGTAGGTAAAACTATTTGAAAAAAAAAGAGGCAAGAATCCCCCAAACCATGGAGATGCTCAATAAATTAGAAACATGGAGGGATGTGAAAGTGTTACATCTAAACATGTGACTTATCCCCCAAACCAGAAGATTAAAGAAACCCAAGAATAAAGATGGATTTTCTTGCTTTAAGAAACCCAATATAGGTAGGATCGTCTTTACCTAGACTTGAGGACATAAGAAAAAATCAGGAAAAATGGTAGAAAATATATGTTGATGATTATAGACTGATCTAGCATGGATCATAATGGAATCAACTAATACGTATGAAGTTATGAGAGTAAATAATTTAAGTACCACAATTGCGACTCTAATCATGGTACATCAAAGAACAATGACAAGATAATGTGTTTGACACCCACCCAATTTTACAAAAGGATGATAACAAGATTTTGCTTGTGTGGTCTCTTTAGACATGGTTTGTAGGACAGCCAGTCTGAACTATGACCATTATTAGCTTGATCCATTCCTAGGAGGGGTAGCCCGATCCTACCATGGAGATCCCTTGAAATCAGCAGATTGCAATTGGAGAGCCATTCTTGTCCGGAGTTGCTGATTAGGCTAGCACATTGCTACAACATTGATTTGACTCCAATCAAGGTCAAATCAAACCATAATCAGCTAGATTCCATCTTGTAATATTTTTTTGGAAAAGATCTGGACCAATCCCAGATCGACTTTTTCTCTCAGATCAGCAATGATCTAATATGGATCCCAACATGGAAATGCTTAAGAAATCTGATCTAATATGGATCCCAACATGAAAATGCTCATGAAATCTGATCTAGGATCAATTTTGCCAACACTTGAGAAAAACAAAAATCATAAAAAAATAAAACATGGTAGAGAACATATCTGCCAAAGATTATGGACTGATGTGGCATAGTTACCTAAATTTTGGCGTTCTAATTCTTCAAGGGGTTCTTCTTCCACATCAACCTTGGCTCCTTGTTCGCGATCAAGGTAATTGTTTACATCTAGGTTGGGAAGATAGTGGGGCTACAACATATGCACCACCTCCATCCTCACTCAACCCTCCACCCTTTTGGTTGATTAAGAAAAATATTTAAAATGGATAGTTTGTCAAATCTGGTTTCTGTCCGGCCCTTCCATATTGTATTAACATTTGTTTACCCGTACATATGTAATAAGTATATTATTTAAACTATTTCACAAAGATGTTCCCCTTCTATGATAACGATCTATTGTACCAGTAAAAGATGAAACATGGAAATTAATTTGTTTGAATTCAATGGAGCATTTTAAAAACACATTTTCATTGGAACCCATCTTGCTTCATGTGTCTTATCTTGAAAAAATATGCAATGAAATGGGGTATTATTCAGATAAGGCATTTTCACATTACGACAAAGTCATATTTTTACACCCCTTTAAAGATACGGCTTTGTTTTCTAGTCTTTCAATGAATCTACCGAAACTGTAATCTTTTATATGTTTGGATGGAAATATGACGATTGGTATATTGCTCCAAACCACGAGAAAAGTGGTGATCAATATGAAAGTATTCTTCACTCTTCAAACAAAAAAAGTAATTGAGCCTCACAAACTGGATGATGTCTTGCATCTACTGTATAGTGACTATTTATCTGCTCTCGAGGTTTATATTTGCACAAAGTTTCAAAAGAAGACTTGGCAACATGAACATGGATGTAGCCAAACATGAGTTATATTTTTGTTTTACGACATCCCATTCTTATTTTACAATTAACATGTAAGAAATTGATAGTATGGTTAAAAGGATGTCCTAAAACACCAGGTTAAAATGACCTCGTTGACATGATGTTGATGTTTTTGCTTTGTCTTGTGCTATGTTGTTGCCAATCTTCCTATTTGATTATCAAAGGTAAATAATCATGATTGCTTGATGTTTTCCTTTGAGGTTCACATGTTTGTTGTCTACATATAAATTTTATAACATCCATATGGATTTTTACAGATTAAGTTATTGTGACATCCAGATTTTGACGCTGACCACAAACAAAGAAATAGAATTCTCAAAGTTCATAAGTCTTAAATCTCAAAAATCAAATATCCAAAAATATGGTCAACTCCAAATCCTGTAGTAATGCAAGTCAGAATATCTTAAAATGCCGATGGTTCTAACAAAAGAAATCTAAGAATACAATCATTAAAAAAAACTCATATCCTGAATGTTCAAATCCCAAACCTCAAATCTCAAAATTGGAATAAAAAAGAAAAATCAAATCTGGAAGTTAAATTAAAGAATCCCATACTCAAGAGTGTTCAAACTCAAATCCTAAAAGAAAACAATAAACTCCATAACTGGAAATAAAAAAGGTCTATTTGCATCTCTGAAAATCATAAAAACTCAATGAATCCCAAAATCCCAAAGTCATGGAAGCTGAAAAGGTTCACAATCTCGAGAAGATCTAAAAGTCAAGAAGACTTTGAAGGCTGATCAGAAACAAAAAAAATGGAATTCCGAAAAGTTAAGAAGCCTTAATTCTCAAAGATCAGATATCCAAAAAATGGTCAACACCAAAGCCTGGAAATTGGAACAAAAAATCTTAAGGCAAACAAAGTCCAGAATCTAGGGACCGTTAAACCAAAACTAAAATTAGAGAACATAAATCTCAAATCTGAAACCAAAACAACTCAGCTATTTAAGAAAGGAACATGTGCCAAGCAACGAGAGCTATTAAGTAAAAAATATCCTCCAAAAATACAAAGGTAAATTTTCTTAAATCAAATTGGAAAGATTCAAATGCCATTATAAACTTCTAATTATCAAATGAACTCAACCATAAGATTATAAATTCACTCAATACTGGATAAATCAAATTTAAATTATTTACAATCTTAGTATGAGAGAGGATAATTTGAACTTAGATTTCACGATACCCAAAATAAAAAATTTTACTGGACAAGTACGAAGCACGGGTTGCAGGGTAACCTTCTCATTAATAATATAGACATTAAACAAATGTATATTTCTTAAATTCTTGGCAAAGTAAAGTGAAGCGCTTGATAATATATATAGGAATTGTACAACGCTTATAGACTTAAAAGAAATGATCTTTCCTTCTATATGTACTCAACAGAATTTAGGAGTTGAAAATTTTACGAAATACTGGTTGTTGGGGTACTAACTAACAAACAAAACTGGTTGTTATTAGAAAGCTTATATATTCTTAAGTATTTAAACAACAAAGAATACTGGTTTCTTGGGAATCTCGCATACTAACTAACAAACAATATCGCTTGCAGAATTTAAGAATTTAAGAAAGGCTAATATAAAGAACAAGGAAGCACTAACAATACTGGTTGTTGGGGTACCCAAACAAATTTAAGAAATGTACACGAATTTAAGAATTCTACTACTTGCTATATAATTGTACATATCTCTTTATTTCATGTGAGAACCCAAAATAACCCAGGGAATCTGAAATTTTATGAATTGCCAAGACTTGAGAAATCTGTATAAATTGTACAAGAAGAAAAGCCTTCTGACCAATTTGAAAACAAAACAAGGTGAACAAAGAAAAAAGGGAGATGAAGTAGAAGAAGAAGCACTAACTCAGCACGTGAGTGCCGTCAAATTTGATTCCCGAGCTGCGGAGGCCACGAAGAGCAGGGAGACATGATATTGGCATGCTGACACCTTCAGCTGTTGATACCTCCGAAGGCCTATGGAGGGTCAATTTCACTTCGGATGCAACATATTCTGCAAGAGCTCCTCCAATCTATCGTTGAGTGGTTTGCAAAAAGAGACATTTATCAAATACCTGCACACCATCAAATGACAATTCAAAAAAAATTTATATTAACTTTACTAATCTCTGCATACCAAAGTAATCGTATGTTAAAATTCTCTGTGAAGATGAATTTCCTTAGTCCTCTCAAAGATTTAATCAAAAGTACTAAAACATCTCTTTGATTCCTTGAGGATTGAGATTCAAAAGGTGTCGCCACAAAATCCATATTCAAAAGAATATTGTATTGTGCACCTTGGCTTGCGCATCATCCGGACCAGGCGGCTGGAGCGGATGTGGACCATGGCAGTCCTCTACGCCTCCCCGAGCATCCACTCCTGGCGGCGAAAATGCAAAGGAAGACGGAGAGAAGCGGCTTCGGGCAAGACGGAGGGAGGAGATGCAAGTTGGGAAAATGAGTGTCCGTGGAAAGATGGGAGGGAGGAAGAAAAAAAAGTAAAACGGACGAGACAAATCCGACTGTTACGAACCGACGACGGTAAATGTTGAATTCAAAGAGCAATTTACGAGAGTGAGTGGAGAACGTTGCACATGTTTGCCGTTGCTGAGGGCAGCGGAAGCGGCGGCTGCGGGCGAGCAGGTTGGCTGAGGTCAGCGGAAACGGCAGCCGTTTCTATTTCGCAGGTGGATCAAAAACGGGAGGAGGAAAATGTGGGCGAAAGATCGCGACACGTCGCAAAGAAGAAATCCAGACTTTGATCGGACGACTGGAACAAGAGGGACAAAATTGATCAGACGGCTGAAATAGGAAGGACGAAAAAAGGGCAACTCGCTCTTCTATATACTAGGTATAGATATATATATATATAAGGTGTACCCATAAGACCCCTACTTGACCCCAGTTGTGATATATATCTTGTCAAAATAACATATTAGATGGTTCCAGTTTTCTTCTTCACGGTTCTCATTTTCTTCTTGTAATCTTTTTTTATTGTTGTTGTAGAAAAAAAAATAAAAGGGAAAAGAGGCTCAAGAGAGAAGCAAATCAATCTGAAAAAATCCGTTGGATCAATTTGGAACTATTTCGAGTAAGATTCTCAACCTCTCATTCATTGGACTACTGTTTTAGAAAATTAGCTAATTTAAGTAATGTCCGTTTAGTTGTAAATTTGGTTGACGAATCAATAATTTGATTTTGTAAAAAATTATATAGTGAGTTATACCTTTGTTTATATCATTTTAGATTAAATTTGATTGTTGTGATTATCTTGATTTTAGTGAAATTTGAATTGTGACATAAAAGTTAGGTTATGTTTTGAAATGATTTCTTTTGTTATCCGATTATATACCAATTTGTCCATTTAATGTATGATTGTTTAGCAACTTGGTATATTAGTTATTGATTCAATTATTGATTGTATAATCTATCCATATTATTTGTAATACGATTTGGATTATGTTTTGATTTATTTTGAGTATGATTATATCGCGACTTTAGATTAGAATTATTATGTTTGGTTTAGTTTGATTGATTATGCGATAAATATGAATTTATATATGAATTTTTGTGTAAGTTGCATCATTTAAGCATGCATGAAATTATTTGAGTATGATTCTGATATGAAATTTAGTTTTGGATACATATGAAATTATTTGATTATGATTACAATATGAAATTTGATTTCTGAATATATGATATATGTTTAATATGAAATATATGCACCTGAATTTGAATTTGAATCTGAATATGAATATGAATTTGAATATGCATCTGAATCTGAATATGAACTTCGCCAATATATATATGAACACCCGAGGGCAACGTGATTTAAGATATGTTTTGAACCTGGTGAATCCGTCGATCTCAGGTACCACGGTTGGTCACCCTGTATGCAAGCCTAGACGTATTTGATGTTATTTAGCTACTCTGTATATTCTACTATTTGGTAATTCTCTGGCTGGAGTATCTGTTCTGAAAAGTGGAAAGATGAAATGTATTGCGTATAGACTTTCTTGACTTAAGTGCATGTGAATATAATTTAAGTGGAATATAATAATTAAGATAAAATATGTACAATATGTTAGTATGATCGTTTGATTATTTTGAATTGGATTCATTTATTTAGTATACGATGAAATGATATTTGAACTGTCTATTTGATTTTAATATAAATTATTTTGTAAATTTGTGATATTTATGGTACATGAGTTCAATGGATATTTTTAACTATGCATGTATAGACATTTTGGGCAAACTAATAGATGAAAATGAGAATGTCTACTGACTCACTCCTGTTGTTTAAATATTATTTTTCAGACAATAGATATGAGTTGATTAAGAAGTGCATATTTAGAGGACTAAAATATTAGTTATGTAATATGTAGATTTATTTCGTTTGCACTACTAATTATGAGATATTTTTCCGTTACGTCCCCTGACGTTTCCGCTTCCAGCCCAGGACGTGACAATATATTTGTGTATGTCTTTAATGCTTGGGGGTTCTTCGTCATCTTCGGTTTCTTACTTACTTAATCACGAACAGAGAAAACCAAATAAACCACCAAAAATTAACGGGAGGAGTTAGTACAATATTTCGGATAAAATTCTAATATGTTTGAACAATCTGCCCCCACCCTGCCAGGACATATAACATAATTACATTTCGATGCATATACATAAACGAGGGACAAGGAAGTGTTGGAATAGCAGGATATGTGTGTATGGTGTTCCAAGTGCATGATACATAAGAAGGTTATCCTCGGTTTTTCAAATGTAATGATTTTATCATCCGTAAGATCGGAGCAGGTTGAGAAACATAAGATCATTCAATAATAATGTATAGATTCAGACCCTTCAACCTCGTATACGTGCAAATAAATAGAAATCTAGTTTCTTTTATTAAGGGTTCTAAGGCTCGGCGATCGAGTTCGGGACAGGAGGAGAAGAGTCTAATATGGCGGCGGTGGCGCTGAGGACGGTGGTGCTTGTCCGGGACGGCCGCCGGTTCCCTGGTCCGGAGCGCAACCGCCTCCGATCGGAAGATAGTGACGATAAGGGAAACAACCTCCTGGGCCATTGGCCATAGGCGGTCGATTAAGCTTCGGGGACGGCGGCGCCATGGGCACTCTGCCACCCAGGTATCTCCTCGTGAACTCCGCACGTCGCAGCACCTCAGCTTCGGGCGTGTCCCCGCCGGAGCCGCCGGCTTTGCTGCCGGCGAGAGACTTCCCGACGGCGGCGGCGCCGTCGGAACCCCACAAGCGCGTCCCACCTCCTGCAGAGAGCAAACTGCGATGATGACGTGCGGCGAGAAGGTGGCGGTTCTTGCGCGAAAACAGCTTCATGGTGAGGTGGTGGTAGATGACAGATTAATACCGGAGAGAAGGCAGCCGGAGCCGAGAACGACGAGGAGAAGAGCGGCGGTGGCCGTCGTTGCCATGGACGTACGCCGACGGCTGCCGCTGGTGTAGATCATGTCTCGTCTGGCTAGCTGGTTTTCTTCTGCAGCTGGAGGAAGATGCCCACAAGGCGGGAGGGGGAAAGCGCGTCTGCGGTGGACCAGAAGTCAACAACGACTGAGACGTTGACGTGTTGACTTTGGACAACGGTAGGCCCCTTCCTTTCTACTTGTTCTAAATAAAAAAAAAGTTGGAAAAAAACAGCCTTATCTTGTTCGGTTGACGTTGACTTGTTCGTTTGGGTCTTTTAACATGGGCCACACTACCAGCAGCATCCTTCAAACGCTGTTGTGTATACAATACTCTTTTAAACATATATGATCAAGTAATTTACTTATGGGGTGTTTGATTGCATGATAATTTTTTGTACACTTTCATGATAAAAAATTGTATTAAAATAAAAAGTGAACCAACTCATGACATAAAATTATCATGTTTGGAGGGATGTGATTATAAAAATGAGTAACTATCACACATGACCAAACAAAGTGGGGGGACCACAAGAAAAAAGAAAGAGGTGAGATCCTCTTTTTTTGTTTAAGAAGAAAATCACTTTTAAAATATAAAATTATCATGGTTACCAAACACCTCTTTTAACAAGTTTTCTTACAATTTTTAAAAATTAAAACAAAAACCTTCATTATCATGCAACCAAACACCCCATTAGGCATGCATTCAAAAATAACTAAGATATTTTTACATATCGATTCTCGAAACTATTTTTTTCTTTCTAAACGTGTTAATAGAAAAGTCATGAGATTTTATGTTTTTTAAAAAATAAATACCTCCGTCTGGAAGTATCTTAAAATTGTAGTTATTGGAGTACTTTTTTTCAATTTTATCTAGCAAAAAAATCTCTCTCTTTTTCTAGATAGATAAAGATGCTGCAGGAAAAGAAAGAAGATAAACTATTACGAAGAAAAAAGTATGTTTGGGACTCAAAAAGAAATAGCATATTCCCTGAATTTCATCAAGCTTTACCCTAGTTTGTGCTAATTATTTGCCACAGTGCGCTACTGCTACCTAATTACTTTTTTCCCCAAATTTAGTCACAATACCCTCCAATTTGAACTCCTCCAATTTTGTGTTACCTCTTTAATCACTTCATTATCTTATTAATTTCAAGTTAATTATGTATATTGACCCCCCCCCCCCTCATCTTCTCTTCCCTTACTTATCTCTCTATGCTTCATGTTGCGGACATGATAAACAAGCTAAGTAGATAATTATAAGCTCTTATTAACTTGTATTTTAAGCTGATCATATATGTATATATCATGGCTCACACGTACCCCTCTCAAAGAACATTGCTCCACACAGTCTGAAGCTAATAGCACTAGGAGGAGGATTTTGCTTGATGAGTCAATGCCCATACTGTTGTTTGGCTAAGTCCACTATAATTGTTATTAAAATACACTAGTGGAAGGCAGTAGTATTTAAATATAATTAAATATCTATCTCACATTCTCACATGGTGGGTGGAAGACATCAAGTAATGGTTGTTGAATAGGAACCATGGAGTTTTTGTCTTGTCTTTTGGTCAAAATAAGGAAAGAAAGAGTAAGAAAAGTTCAATATACATGTTAGGTCCCCCCCCCCAAGTTGAAAATAAAAATATTTAGCACCTGTCAAGCAAGTTGCTCCTGGTTCATCATGTTCCTGCGGACGACTCTGTAGGTTAAAGATAAAGTTTTTATTTTATATTGTTTTTATTTTATATTTTATTAATTTTTAAAAGTAATTATATCGTAATATAAACTATAAATAATTTATTAATTTTATTTATGCACTTTAAACAACATCTGTCGTTAGGATTACTATTCTCACTTGTTTCTGCACTAAGGAAAGAGGGAAATTATAGAAAAAATGGGAAAGATAAAACTTTATTTTATTTGGGATGAATTAATTAAGTTTATCAGGTCCAATTACTTATCATTTTTATTTGGGATCTAATTCATTAAGTTTATTGGGCCAATTACTTGTATGATCTCATCATGACTCAACTTAGCTTATCTGAAGTCATAATCTTAAATTAATTGGGATCAGTCCTATAGATTCTCTTTCACCATTAGGTAGATTTTTTAGTTAATTCTTAATAGATATTTAAAATATCTAAATTATATTGAATCACCCTTCTTCAAATTAATTTGAGTTTACCACCTTCTTTCTCATTTTTATTATGTTGATACTTTTAAATTTTATAAATAGCGATTTATTATATCTAGATTTAATATGTCCAAATCATCTCAACTTTTCTTATTTCAATCCATTTCCATATTTTTCCTAATATATCCATTTAGTATTCTTTAATATGACCACACATTCATCTCAACATTCTTATAATTACATGTCTTATAATTATACGATAAAAAATCAACGTTAAAGAAATGTTATGATCACATAAAAGTCTTGCGGTCAATGCATATTTCATCTATTCAAGTTTTATTTTTTGTTCAAATTTGTTTATTTAACACGATAAACAAGCGAAGTCAAATTTTTATTGAGTCGAGCTTCGAGTTACTTGCCGAATGTATTGGTTCATTTGCACCTCTATTGACACTTAAAAAACTCTTAGTTATTTTTGAATGCATGTAGGGGTGCAAACGAACCAATACACTCGACAAGTAGCTCGAAGCTCAGCTCGATAAAAACTCCACTCGGCTCGTTTATTATGTTAAATGAACTAGCTTGAACAAAAAATAAAGCTCTACTCATTAAACGAGCCGAGCTTGAACAGACTCCTGCTCGGCTCGATAAGCTCGCGAGCAGCTCGATTAAATATTATATTATATATTTATTTTTAAAAAGTAAATTTTAAGTATTAATATTTATATATTGTCACTTAAATATATTAAATAATTCAAAATTTGAGTTTAAACTTAGATTGAGTTTCATAAATGAGTTAAGTCTAAAGTTTCATAAATAATTTTTCATTGATTTTGGCTTTATAAAAGAGTTTGTATATAGCTTAAGTTTGAATATGAATTGAATTTTAGTCTAACTACTACTTGAGATCAAGCTCGACTCGGCTTGATTAATAAACGAACAAGCTTGAACAAGGGTTTCACATACTCGCTAAAACTCGAGCTCGAACTCGAACTCGTGTAAAATAAACGAGCCGAGCTTGAACACCATACTACTCGACTCGACTCGGCTCGTTTGCACCCCTATGCTAGTCTAAGGGTCCATTTGTTTGTCCGTAAAACTTGCCCCATACGCCACTTTTCGAAAAGATGGCATCGGTCAACCCATTTGGTTGTGCGTAAACATTGAATCATGGAAAACAAAATATCTCCAGCTTTACATCAATCCAGATTTTGGCATCCGCTAAAACACAATGGATGCCGTTTCGGGCGGCATAACTTTTTTAAAATATTTGTTGTTTTATAAAACATAATTAAATAGATATTATCAATTTTAATAAATTTTCATGTTGAATTTATTTTTCAAAAACATATATCAGTAGATAAAAAAATCTGTTTTATTCATTGTTACAAAAGTTAAAAAAATTATCGAAAATTTATTTTATTATACAAATTACTTATTTAATAAATTTATTGATGAAATTTAATTGAAACTTGAGCTTGCAATTAATTGATCTATTTTAATTAAATTATTATATATAAATTAAAAGATCATTTTATGTTAAACTGTTACGTACTGTATATTTTATGCAGTTGCTGGTGTATTGTAAATTTTCAAAATATAAATTTTGAGTATTTTTTAAATTTTAATTTTAATATTTAAAAATAAACTTGATATTAGTAATAACTTGATACAAAATAATTTACTTAATTCAGTTTTTATCAAAATTTTGTTTTAAATAAATGAGTTGATTATATAAATATTGATAAAATTATCTATGGCCCTTTTGCACACGTTGAAGAGTTTGATAAAATTTCTTAGAAAAGTAGTTACAGACAACCAAATGACCAACTATGTTTTTGATTTTCTTGGAAATAATATTTCGTGAAAAATATTTTCTTTTTTTTGTTTTACATGAAACCAAATGAACCCTGACTAAATTACTTGATCGTATGAGTTTAAAAGAATATTATATACACAGCGTTGGTAGAACACTGCTGGTAGTATTTAGCCCATATAAAAAGACCCAAACGAACAAGTCAATATCAACGGAGCAAGAAAAGCTGTTTTTCTTCCAAGTCATTTCCTTTTACAAACAAGGTAGAGAGGGGCCTACCGTTGTAAAAAGTCCACACGTCAACGTCAGAATTGTTCCGTTGACTCCTGGTCAACTACCATGCCTTCCGGTCCGGGGGAGTTCATTAATCGGTTTCAAACTCTAAAATCCATGCCAAACTGTCCATAATTCAGTTCAATTTGACTTTGACTTGGTTCAAATTATCGATGGGTTTAATTTAATTTCTAAAGTTGTTTGAATCAAATCAAACTAAACTAAATTAGCAAGTTGAATAACTCAAATTAGATTAAATATTTATTTTAATTTAGATAAAAATAATATTTATTTATATTCTAATAAAATAAATGTGTTTTAAAATTTTTAAAAACAAATAATAAAATAGATAAAAATATATTAAATTTTAAAAGAATATGGTTAAGAAACAAGATAAAATTATATATTGATGTAGAGATTATATCATGACAAAAGGTAATTTGAACGAGACAAAATCAAGTCGAAAAATAATTAATTTGGGTAGATTTAATTTGGACTGGTATCGAATCAAATAAAATCATGAATTAAATCTTAAACCATAAAGCAAGACGGTGTTTATTACTGAACCGTCTTCGCAGTTAGTAAAACAGGATGATCGTTGTCTCATGCGGGATTATGAAATTCCAAAAACGCAGACCGAGGTAACGCAGACCCAGGTCCAGGCTATGATAAAGGTATGGAATACTCCTCCGGTGGCCATTATGGGATAAAACCCTTCGACACTCCCTCTCTCGGCCAGCCACCACCGTCAGAACAACGATAGGAATACACGGGGCAGGGCCGAGCGAAAATAAGAGCAAATCCACCGGAAGACAGAGTCTATAACCTGACCAGCTCTGATACCATGTGAAATTCCAAAAACGCACGTATGCTAAGGAGGCCCAAGTCCAAGCTATGATAAAGGCATGGAATATTCCTCCGGTGGCCAATATGGGATAAAACCCTTCAACAGAGATCTTTCGCAAAGTGCACACAAAATATATTCACAATCTACCACCAAAAATAAATAAATAAAGATGATTCGATATCCCTAGCTCATTAATTTTTAAATGATGTTTTCCACGCAACGGAGAACGAGGAAGGAGATTAATTTAATTGTGTCGTGGAGAAGAAACCTCAGGTATTAATAAATTATTGAAAAAAGTAAATATGCAAGTGTATTTTTTATTGTTCGTAATGTTTGCACAAAAGAAGAAAGTGGGAACATTAGAAAATTTTAAGGATAACTTAAACTCTTTAATTTTTATGGGAACATCTTGAAAATATTTACGATCGTTGGACCAATACAAATACATGTATATATATACTGATATACACGAATATGACACATGAGAATACTCCATCATGCTCCATAGTCCAAATCGCCTTTAGGTCAACACAATCGTATTTAATTATCACCACGTATAAGTATATATGACTTAACAAATTATATATTTAGAATTAATTAAGATTAATAACTTCACATCTAATACCTGATTATGTTATACCGTTATTCTTAAATTATTTTTAACTCGTTCGATTCAGGTTGATCTAACAATCAAGACTCCTAATTTCATATACCTAGTCTAATAACATATATGCTTAATATTGTTAAGTATTTACTATCAACTCAGATTAACATCAGCACACATATATATCTATCTTAAACTTAGTTAAATAAAACTAAAACTAAAATCAAAATTCATCTCAATTATAGTGTCATACCGTTTCTCTTGTCACCTGCCGTTAAAGGTTGGGGATGAGTATAATTGGGTAGTCAGTTCAGTTTATCTATTATTATGACAAGAAGAGGTGTTCATGTGAACTCGGAAAATAGGCAAACGGACGACTTGATTTTTCGGATTTCTTTAACCGAACTGAACTGACATAATCTTAGTGATTTGGTTCTATTCAGCTCCTCTTTAAACCAAACCAGTCAAGACTCAATTTATTTATACATTATATTAATTTAAAATATATATTATATTTCAAAGAAATGTAGTCATTTTATATCGAAATCATCAAAAAATAGATAGAACATTAATTATTTGTCATCATAATAGTTTGTGAGACACTAAAAGAGATTATGAATTCATCAACAATTATATTGGGATCAAAATTAGATTATCAAAATCTCTTTTCATTTGCTTCCCCATCCTATCAAGGTTCATGCTTGAATTCTTAGGAAAACATATATACTTGCTTGAAATAATTTGAAATACATCGTAAGCGAAAAAGTCATGGAAATAAAATAATTTATGCATCTAAGAGGCATTGTATATTGATAAGTTAATTACAATGCTCTTGGTTGCATATATTATCTAAATAACATTCATAATATGTTACATAAACACTGGAATATGGCTCAAAGCTCCAAATAAAAAAATCAGATGGTAAAAATTGATAAAAGGAGTCAAAATGGAGGGTGTTAGAATGAATGGATCGGAGTTAAAATAACCGAGAGAAATGGATCTATCATTGATATATGTAAAAATCCTAGTAACAAATTTATTTTCATTACAAAAGATATATAAATATTGTTAATATATGTAAATTAAAAGATATTTAATCTAATTCAAATTATTTAATTTATTAGTTTGATTCGATTCGAAACTCCTGAAATTAAATCAAATCTATCGATATTTCAAATGGAACCAAACTCTTGGTTTGATTCTGTTTGTTTCTTGGGGTTGGATAAAATGTGAAGGCACGGTAGTTGACCAATAGTCAACAATAAATACGACTTTGACATGTTGACTTTGCACCACGTGGGCCCTTTTCTACATTGTTTTTAAAAGAAAATAAGTTGGAAAGAAAAACATTTCGGGTTAAGTTAATATTGACTTGTCGGTTTGGGTCTTTAAATATGTGCTACACTACAGGTGCTGTATAAACGCTGCGCATATAATAATATTCTTTAAACGCATATTATCCAGTTATTTAATTAGATAATCATTTGAAAATTATTAAGAGATTTTTACATATCGATTCTTATAAATCTTTTTATTCAAAATTGTGCTCTTAAAAAATTAAAATGTCAAAAAATCTTGAAATTTTGTGTATCTAGCAGATAGGTACTCCCGTCTAAAAGTATCTCAAAATGGTAGTTATCCAAGTATTATTTTGAAAAAAAATTATTCACAAAAAATCGCAATCTTCTAGAAAATTAGATAAAGAAGGGATAGGAGAAGAAAGAAGAGAGAGGACCATTAGAGGAAACCTTTTTTGAGACTAGGAAAAAAAACTAGGCATATTCCTTGAATTTCATTAAGCTTTACCGGCCCAAGTTTGTGATTTTCCAAGATAACAAAAATGTAAACGATCTAATTTTATTATTTGCCACCGTCCGACCTAATTATTTTTTCTCCAATTTTAGTCACAGCAGTACTCTAGCTAGTAGCGAGAAATTTATTATCTATGGCAAATAATTTATATATATGTATTTTTGTATTGCTTGGGTTCTTCTTCTTCGGTTAAGATCCGAAGAAACCGGCAAAATTTAACGAAAGTCGGTACAAAAAATTGGATAAAATTTTAGTAAGTTTGAATAATCTGCGCCACGTAGAACATATGATATTCAATTTAGATGCATACATAAACGAGAGATGAGAAAATCAACAAAATATATGTGTGCAAACAAAAGAGGAGTCTGGCTTCTTTTATTGAGCGTTCTCAAGCGTGACGATATTGTTCTGGTGGAGAGGGGAAAGCTGGAGGGTCTAGTTAATACGGCGGTGGCGGCGGCGGCGGCGGCGCTGCTGAAACAGAGGGGGCAGCTGGTTGCAGCGCGGCGGACGGTGGTGCTTGTTCGGGACAGCCGCCGGTTCCCGCGTCCGGAGCACAACCGCCTCCGATCGGAGGATCGGAAGGAACAGGCGCCACCCGTCGATTACTCGCCGGGGACGGCGGCGCCATGCCCACTCTGCTGCCCAGGAATCTCCTCGTAAACTCCGCACGTCGTAGCACTTCAGCTTCGGGCGTCTCCCCGCCGGAGCCGCCGGCTTTGCTGCCGGCGAGAGGCTTCCCGACGGGGGCGGCGTCGTCCGAACCCCACAAGCGCGTCCCACCTCCTGCAGAGAGCAAACTGCGATGATGACATCCAACGAGAAGGTGGCGGTTCTTGCCCTAAAACAGCCTCGCGGTGAGGTGGCAGATGATCGGTTAATACCGGAGAGAAGGCAGCCGGAGCCGAGAACGACGAGGAGAAGAGCGGCGGTGGCCGTCGTTGCCATGGACGCACGCCGACGGCTGCCGCCGGAGTAGATCATGCCAGCTTCTCTAGCGAGCTTTCTTCCGCCAGCTTCTACGTTGTTACAAGTCTCCTTCGGCACATGTGGACGTGGAGGTCACTGACGCGTCTTTCTTTTATTTTCCTTGGATAATCAAGGACGAGGAGGGTGTTATCAGTCCAGTCAAATAGATATTTTATCTTCCCATTTTATCCTCCTTGACTGATGGTTATTTCTTGCTTCTTGATTTGGCTCTCAATAAATTTTTTTTGTACATGTTGCCACTGTGAATTTGTTTTTTTGTACTTGTTGGCACTGTTAATTATGAAATCAACAACATTTTTTTTTCGATTTGCTTCATGATCCGGTCCCCTGAGTGCATTTTAGTAGAGAAGCTAAGTACAGGGATAACCTGAGATACACTTGATTTATCCCTAATCCTTGGTTTGTTTTATAAGTTAATCGTAATTTAATCCTTGACTCTCGACTCTCTCGACCCTATCGCAGCTCTCGACTCTCTTGCGGCAGACAAGCAGAGGATTTCTCGCGGTGGCCGACCATCGTGGCTCTCGACCCTCTCGCAGTGATCGGAAGGCGCAAGTTGTGGTCGGCAGCGGCGATGAGCCTTCTGGTCCCAGACACATGCACTCACTACAGAAAATTGGGTCATTGGCGACGGGTTATTGGCGACGGCTTTTTAAAGTCGTCGCCAATAATGTTAAAAGCGACGGCTAAATTAACGCCGTCGCTAATAATTGGTAAATAGCGATGGCTAAATATAGCCGTCGCAAATTCTTGGTATTGCGACGGTCGAAGCCGTCGCAATACCCAGAAAACGGCCCGTGCGGGTTTTTTCCACGGAAAAGTGGCGACGGCTTCATACGCCGTCGCTAATAATATTAGTGGCGACGGCTTAAGCCGTCGCAATACCCAGAGAACGACCCGTGCGGGTTTTTTCCCTCGGAAAAGTGGCGACGGCTTCATACGCCGTCGCTAATAATATTATTGGCGACGGCTTAAGCCGTCGCCACTAATTCACGGTGACCGTTGAACGGTCGACTTTTGTTGGCGACGGCGGTAGCCGTCGCCAATATAACTTATCCTGTTATTGGCGACGGCTTCAAAAGCCGTCGCCAATAAGTTTGGCTTAAAAAACCCTCGATGCCCTCCTTTCTTCCCCCCGCCGCTGACTCCCCCGCTCTCTCTCTCTCTCTCTCGCGCACGCTCGCCGCCGCCGCCGCCGCCGGTCTCCGCCGCCGTGGCCGCCGCCGGCGTCGCCGCCGCCGCCAGCATTTCTGCACTCTCGTCGCCGCCTCGTGAGGGGAGAGCTACGAGGAAGCCTCCGTGGGTGTCGCCGGCTCCGCCGCCGCCGCCGCCGCCGCCGCCTCCTTTGTGCCGGATTTAAATCCTACTTAGGGTTAATCGAACCTCCTTTGAGGTATACATCTTCAACAAACGAATTTTTGTTTAATTTTTTTCCTATACATCACAAAGCATATATGCAATAGATATGTGCCAAACATCGATCCCTAACAAATTAATAGGTTAGGACTTACTCAAACCAAATATGTAGCACCTTGATCACTTTAATTATTTAGGAGATAGAACAAAAGTAGATATGTGCATAGAGTTTCAATTAGATTATCACTAAGTTTAATACCGATTTTGCTAAAAAGTTAGATATTAAAAGGAAAGCTAAGAGAATTTTTTTATGGGCTTAATGTGAAAATATAAACTTTTAGTTGTCACTTAATTTAACTTAATGCAATATCCTTAGAACTTAATTTTTTTAAATGATTACATTAAATGACCTAAATGACCTAAATGACCTAAATGACCTAAATGACCTAAAATGAGTTAATTTTTTCTTAGATGTTTACATTACATGACATAAATGACAATAAATGACCTAAATGACCTAAATGACATTAAATGACCTAAATGACCTAAAATGACTTAATTTTTTCTTACTTTTCATGTCTAACTCTTCGTTTGTGATAAAAATATTTAATTGGTATGTATAAACATTTATTGTCCAACAACAAGTCTAATTTTGATCATTTTATCTCTTTTTCACGAAACTTCAATCGAGATATACACTTGAGAGTTTCTTCTTTCGGTGGAGGTTCGGTTATATATTGATTTATTTATTAAATTAACATTTCTTCATTGTATTTCAATCTTTTAACAAATTAAGATGAGTAACTTAGACAAATCATGGATGCATATTCCTAATAGATTAGATTCTAGATATATTGAAGGGATCGAAGAATTTTTAAACTATTCTTTTAATGATTTTAGAATACAATTTAGACATGGACAACATAACGATCTAATACAGTGTCCTTGTAAAAAATGTTGTAATACATTTATTTTTAAAAGAAATGTTGTCAAAGAACACCTAATATGCAATGGTATATGGTTAAATTATCAAAAATGGATATGCCATGGTGAAATTGAAGTCAATATGATAAATGAGGACATTTCAATTTTAAATGAACCACAAGATAATTATGTAGATGATGAGGTAATGGAAATGTTACAAGATATTCAAAATAACGAATCTTCTATTCGACATAATGAGGAAGAACACAATGAAGATAATTTTCAATATTCCAAATTATTAAAAGATTCTGAAACACCTCTATATGAAGGTGTTAAAAATGTATCTAAATTAAAATTTATATTAAAGTTGATTCAACTTAAGTCCATTAATGGTCTCACTAGAAAATGTATGGATATGATATTATCTTTGATGTAATGATGTAATGATTCGAATTTTTCCACCATCATTCAAATTATCTTTACATATCAAATTTTTCCACCATCATTCTTTGATGTAATGATTCACCTAGTTGTGCATTTGGCTTATGAGGCAAGAATGTCTGGACCAGTTCAATACCGATGGATGTATCCAATTGAAAGATATTTAAAGAGGCTCAAAGATTATGTGGGCAACAAGGCGAGAGTTGAAGGTTCTATTGCCCAGGGCTACTTGGTTGAGGAGTGTACCCAGTTTATTTCAACATATATGCGTGATACGAGTGAATATAGTAGAGATCGGAACTATGACGGTGGTTCAGAAGAAGTTGATACGGATGATAGTTCAATATTCAAACCAATTGGTCGCCCTTTGAGATGCAGGCGTGTGCCTAAAATTTTGACGGAAAGAGAACAACAGTTAATACATGCATACGGGTTAAATCAAGTTGATGACATCGATTATTTTCGTCAATCTGATAGTGATGCTCTTAAAAGTAGATCAACTACGTAAGAAAACTTCTTCGTGTGGTTCGTAACACACATTCAAGAGTTAAGGATGATAGGTTCTTCTAGATATACCAAGGAGCCGGAGATTTTATCACTCGATCCGTCGAGATTTGCCTCGTCATTAAACGGTTATATATGTAATGGATTTAGATTTCGAACATTGGAATCCGATTCAACCAAATCAACTCAACTAAGTGGTGTTATTGTAAATGACCATCTTCAATCTGGTTGTGACGGTTATTATGGACGAATATTAGATATAATTGAGATATCGTTCGATCGGAATAGCCGTTTAACACTTTTTGAATGTGAATGGTGGGATGTACATGATAATGATCGAGGTTTTAAGGTTAATGAATATGGTTTTATATCATTAAACACACAGAGAAGATTAGGAACGGATGAACCGTTTGCACTAGCAAGCCAAGTGGAACAAGTTTTTTATGTAAATGATAACTCTAATAAGGGATGGGTGTTACCAGTACAATCACTACTGTGGACGCCGGGAAAGAGAGGGGGAGCCCGCGGAGGAGGCGAGAGATACGTCCTCGCGCGTGTGGCGTGTGTGCTCCTTTCTTACGGTCTTGATAGGGTGGGTTCGTGTTGATCACGCCATAGACACGGTCGTGGATGATTCCGACGGACCGATCTATTGCCTGCTTTTCTTCCTTCTTTCCTTCTCCGCACTCACCTTGATCCCCAGACTACTCAACCCTTGATGTCACTTGAGCATCGAAGGACCGGTCCGTGTCGTGAGGAGAATCGAAGGGAAAGAAGATCAGATAGCCAATGGCATTTTCAACACTAACTTAACCTATAGACCGAAAGAGGAAGGGATGGTGTGGTCGCCAGGAGCCAAAGAGGCTCCGATGATAGAAGTAAAAGAAATGAACTAGTAAAGGAAGTGAGAGTGACCGGTTACCTCGATAAGCTGGGAGATTGCGGGGGTTCTATCTTCTCCTTCCTCGGCCGGCCGGGGAAGAAGAGCCTTGGAGAAACTCGCTTGCCTGAAAAGAAAGTATGAATGAAAGCACAACGATTAGAACTAAAGGTGGAGCAAGAACTATTCGTAAGAAAGAAGAGCAATGACAAAAGGGGTTGGACGAACCGGATTAGGACTAACTCCTAACCCCTTTTTAAGGGAAGATCTAAATGACCTAAGAATAAGATGCGTTATGCTATACTAATGCAACATGCACAATGGAATCCAAATGAACAATAAAGGAGAGAGTAAAGTAAGGAAGAAGATCGTAGAGAAGCCCGGTGTTTCTGGCTTTCTGGAAATTGCAGGCGCTCCGACGACAGGTCGCCTGGCGTCGCGTCGGGGGAGCGCTCCAGTCCTTCTGCGGCAGCCTTCAATGCAATCTTCTCCCGGTTCCAATGACGAGAGATCGGATTCCTAGTTGGTTTTGGAGGTTTCTTGGCACTCTTTGTAATGGCTTTCAATGGTATGATGGCAGGGGTCTTGAATGGTTTTTTTGAGTAGTATTGAATGAGCGGAATGGAAGGGGTGTAATGGAGGATGGAGAGGCTTGGAAGGTGGTGGGGGGGGATGTTGGAAGGCTCAAGAAAGCTCTTGGGGAGTTAAGGCTCTGGGGAATCCCTCTCTCTGCTCCTTAAACTCTCTCTCTTGGGAGCTTGGAAGGTTGGGACCTTGGAACCTCTCCCTCTTTTTTTGGAACCTTGGAATCTCTCTCCTGGAACCTCTTAAATGTGGGAGAAGGGTCTCCTTTTATAGATGCGCAAAAGTGACCCTAGCGCTCCGCCCTGAGAACGCCTGGCGTCGCGGTATGGGAGCGCCTGAAAATCCGCCGACAAGTCGGCGGATCAGCACGCCCGACCATACCTGTCGCCACCTACCACCCTGCGTGTCAGGCGGCGGTTGTCAGCGGAAATCCTGGCGCTCTGACAGGGGAGCACCTACGACCTACGGCTGTCAGGCTGTCAGACTGCAAGTTCGGCGCATGCGGAGCCTGCGGTGACAGTCGTCAGGCGGGAATCCAGGTGCTCCGACGGCGGAGCGCCTGGACCCTCGGCTGTCAGACTGCAAATTCGGCGCATGCTGAGCCTGCGGTGACAGTTGTCAGGTGGGAATCCAGGTGCTCCGACGGCGGAGCGCCTGGGTCCCCAGTACGATTTCGACAACGCATCGCTGACCGTCTGAAAAGCCGGCTGTCACGGGCGGAATTGCAGGCGCTCCGGCAGAGGAGCGCTTGTACTTTTGTACGCCTCTGGGTACGGTGGTCGTCCGGCCGGTCAAAAAGGTGAAAAGGCGGGAGATGCCAGGCGCTCTGATGTTGCGACGCCAGGCGTCGCCGCGTCGGGACGCCTCCAAATTTCCTGAAATTTGATCGTCTTTATGTTAAACCGACCTCTCTGATAGGGAGAAAACAAGTGTTAACTATAGAAACGAGATTGCTCTTCCTGTAATCGGGCCGAATTCGCGTATCTACAGCTTGCCTCGCCTTGACGTCGGTTTTGCAAGGGAGCGATGCGGAGTGTAGCGGAAGTGACCGTAGCGAGGTAGAGGGGAGTGAAGTGATGGCGGACTGAAAAACTGGCGTCAAGGTGTAGATTTAGATACGCGACTCACGACCTGACCAAGTGAATTGAGCCTTCTCAAGTTCCGCAATTGCCTTTTGTATCTTCTAGACTGCTTTCGTGGTTGATTGGAGACGAGATGTGCCGCGGGCACGAGAGAGGAAAATAAAAGCCTGTTCCCTGCGTGCGGGGAACCTCCGAGCGCGGCTCGTGAGTTCATCTTGGTTAGCGGCCCAGCTTTGTGGTGTGCTTGTACCAAGAAGTGCTGAACAGAAGTTGATTTAAAAATCAAAAGAACTTCCAATCAATTGGAATTAAGTCTTTGGGATTCATCCGGGTCCTTGCGGGAACATGATCTAGCTCGGAACGGAATAACCTCTCATCCCAATATAAACACTCGTTTGCTTTGTCAGAGAGAACGATCTTTCATGAAGACAACCATAACGATGATAATCAAATGCAGATGATGTATGCGGATGCATGCTGGGTGAAAGAAAGAAATAAAAATTAATATTAAGAAACATAGTTGAAGATATAGATCACGAGTGGTGGGTCAGGATACTGATCAAGAACCGTCGTCCCCATGTACTCGTGATTTTGGCTTATCCGCAAGTTCATTGAACAACCGTTCCGTCCTTGATTTTGTTGGAGGGGTTCTCGGGCCCGGTGTTTTCAGAACTTGTGGTCTTCAACATTTCACATACTACTATACTTAATATGCAAGAAAATACTGATCTTGACCATTTCTCATCATTTTTCTCTTCTTCTTTTCGGATTTCTTTAAAGCGCTCCTTCGACGCGACGCCAGGCGTCGCAATGTAAGAGCGCCTGCAACCCCGCGCAGCTTTCTGTCAAGGGCCTGTCGCCCGTCTCGTCGTGGGTAATGGGGAGCTCCCCCTCCCCCTTTCCAGCCCCTATATGACCGGGCTTGATCTGTTGTCTTTTTCTGGGCCGTGTGTGGCCAGATTATGTTCTGTTGTTCTACTGGGCCCTGCGTGGCTGTCTATGTTGTTGTACTTTCAAGCCGGGTGCGGCTGCTTATGTTGTCTTTGTCTTTTGTGGCCCTGCGCGGCCGTTTGTTGTTGTACTGCCAGGCCGGGTGTGGCTGTTTATGTTGAACTTGTTTTCTTCCTGTTGACTCTTTACCTTGCAGATGGCGCGGCGACCACGCACCTCCCGAGCGCGCCGGAGGCCTCGCCCGCCAGCCCCGGAGTCGCCTCCCCCAGTCGAGGAGGTTCCCCTTGTTGCGCCAGAGGCCCGCCCGCACCCCCGTCTTGAGGTAAGCCCCTGATCTTGCCTTGCTCTTGATAATTCACCTGCACTTTTACGAAACTGACAAGGTATTCTTTTCTATATGCAGGGCAAGCTCCGCTCCCGCATCTCGTGGGAGTTAGTCCTTTGTGTGTACGAGGGGCTGCAGGAGTTCCGGAGAAGGCGGCACCGAATGCCATGGGCTTCGGTCTGCTCCTCTCCTGCACTGCGATCTGGGAGGATCTCTCCCTGATCCAGGCCCTGAGGGAGCGGTGGGACTCGGTCTCCCGCTCCTTCATCTTCCCTTGGGGGCACATGGTGCCCTCTTTGGAGGACGTGGCCCGTATTACGGGTCTACGTGCACACGGCCGGCCGGTGACCGGCAAGACCTATGAGGATTACTCCGGTTTTTGCCGGGACCTCTTGGGTCTTGACACTCCGACCCTCCCTGGCGGCACGAGGATGCTAGAGCGGGAGGCCATCGGGCACATGGTGGGGTTCCGCTCGGCAGCGGTCCCCAAGGAGGGTGCCCTTCTCTCAGAGGTCAGGAGTCGCCTGACCTCTGAGGTGAAGGAGAAGCTCTGTGGTGAGGAGGGCACGGAGCAGGCAGACAGGGACCTCCGTCGGTTCCTGTTGTTCTTGCTTTCCCGGCTTTTGCTGGGCAGCAAGGGTGACAGGATCCACCTGAGGTGCCTGCCTTTACTCGCCCGCCTTTCGCGGGTAGGCGAGTATGCCTGGGGTGCTGCTATGTTGGCACATCTCTTTGCCTCCCTCGCCATGGAGTCGGGCCCTGTTGGCGTCGCCGGCTTTACTCCCTTTCTCCAGGTAATCACTTTTACACAGTCTATTTTAAATAAGTTACATATTTCATACCTGTGTATCTGACATGTTTGCCCTTCTCAGGTCTGGAGTTACCTGCATTTGCCCCTCCGGCGGGCGGTGCGACAGACGGGACCAGCTCGCTACCCGCTCCTCCGGCAGTGGGTGGCACACCGGGCCGCATCTCCCCATCGCACCGGGTGGAGAGTTTGCGGAAGGCCTTGCTTCACCTCCCCCATGACCGGGTAAGTGTTTTTCGGCTTCCGCTCCTTTGATTCTTTGGCTCGTCTTGTCTAGTGTTGCTTTCGACATTTGTTTGCCTCCTTTGCGGGTGGTGTGGAGGCCCTATCTCCGGGACGATGACACCGCCGGCCTTGGGTGGCGGAGTCCCCGGCCGGTGTTTGGTAGGGACACCTACCTCGATCTGCCGAACGAGATTGAGCCCCCGTGGCGGCGTCTCTCGATGCGGTCACCGGGGTTCAATCAGAGTGGGTGGCTCTTCCTCCCTACCCGAAGATGGGGAGGAGCACTCGCGGGCTGGTCCACAAGGTGGATCGGCGAGAGTCGGGCCGGCTGGCCCTGGAGATCTGGGATCGGGGCGGCACCCCGGTGGTCTCCCAGGCGACCGACTGCTCGGAGTATCTCCGACAGTTTACAGAGTTCTACGGTCACCTGTTCGAGGTGACAGACACGGTACGTTGCTTCTCCTTCTGATTATCCTTGTGCTTGCTTGTTCTGTTCTGACCAACCCTTCCTTGTAGGCGACCCGGACGGAGCTCACCCGCCTCCGTGACCGGATCACGGAGCGGGATGACAGATCCGGGAGCCGGAGGCCCAGCTCGCTCAGGTACGGTTCTTCTCCTGATTTTTATTCATGATGATTCTTTCATTGCCTTCACATCGTCTTTTCTTTTCAGCGTGCTGCGGCTCCATCTCCGAGGTCGCAGGGAGAGGTGGGGCCGCGTGGCATCTGGCGGCCTCCGCGAGCGCGTAGACGCTGCCGCACCTCTCAGGGGGCACCCTCGATGGAGGAGGAGGGGGAGCCATCCGTCCGCGAGCCGTCCGAGCCGGGGTGAGTCGGCGGCCTTCGAGCCGGTTGTAGGGAGTCCGGCATCGGTGGGACCGGCGGCGTACTTCCCGAAGGCGGAGGTTCCGTCGGCGGCGAGCCGGCGGTGGAGGTCCCGGCAGAGGGACCATCAGAGGCGGAGACCCTTCTCCGCGAGGAGGTGAGTCTCTGCTTTCTTTCCTTTTGCTGTTTGGTTGCATTGCTCTAATCTTTGTTCCGTGCAGGTTCGAGAGCTGCGGGCCCGAGTGGCCGAGCTAGATGGTGCCCGAGGAGCTGCCGAGGAGACGGAGCGAGCCCTCCGGATCGGTATGCTCCCTGGTTTGCTTCATTTTGCTTCGTTGCGGCATCTAATCCCGTTCTCTGCGGGTTGCTCGACTTCGAGCCCGGGTGGCCGATTCGGAGAGTCGACTTCCTCCGTCCGACTCCGCCCTTCCGACGGGGGTGAGTCTCTCGAGTTTGTTTCGGTCTTGTTTCTTTTCATTGCTTGTTGTTGATCTTCGTTTGACCTTGCAGCCGGAAGCGGTCAAGGGCTCGGCTCCTCCCCGAGAGTGAGCAGATCCTCCGGCTGCGGATCCAGCATCTGGAGGAGATGCTGGCAATGGAGACACGGCGGGCGACAGATCTGTTGGAGCTGGCCCGCTCTCGATCACAGGGTCGGTCACATCGAACCGATTCTCGGCGGACGACGCTTCGCGGCCCGAGTCGGTCGGGCACTTCTTCTCGAGCGGGCGGTGAGAGGACTCCCCTTCCCCTCCCCGTAGTAGAGCCGGTTCCCCAGAGCCGGCGGTGGAGGGAGGCGGCGATTCCGATGTGCCGGCCCCTCTCGCCACGTGATACACTTTGTATACACTTTGAGCCCATAGTGGATTCTTTTGTCCATCTGCTTCTTCTTCTTTTCTATCTTCGCACTGTTTATTGGTCTTCTTGAACCAGAAGAGCGGTTAGATTTTGTTTAGGCTTAGCCTCTTGCAAGATGTCAGGAGGCATGGGCCTTTTTAACTAGGAAAATAAGAAACATAACTATGTAGTGCAGAAACGAAACGTGCATGACAGAAAATTAAACATGAATGCAATTAGACATGCGGTCAATTTACAAGCACTAACTCTTTAGTTTTGGGTTTTAAATTTTATAGATTTTTTTCGGGGTTTTGGATATTCAAATTTGTAGGGGGTTTTGAGAATTTTGCAGATTTTTTTGTTCTTTTGAAATTTCTAGATTTGTTTGGATTTTAGATATATTCATTTTTTTTCGTTCGCGGACGAAGTAGGCGCTCTTCACCATTTGCCTTGCTTGCAACTAGGTTTCCCCTTTCATAGTAGCGTAGTGACTAAGGATAAGTGCCATGTGTAGGTGATGTGCCTCCTTCCGGGATTCTTAGGCTTTCTGCCTTCAATAAACCAGGATCCTGCCGGGGCTCGGTTGATCAACCCTACCCATGGTGGTCGAAGAAGGAAGAGATTAAGATAAGCCTTTGGCCAAACTCAAAGGATATCAAGCGGGTTCCCGTACCGACGCCCATCTCGCCAAGTTTGAATCCTTTTGGGTCATTCCTTCTTGCCCATTTTGTGGCCCACATTCGGACGGTCATTTTTGCTCGAGGGGTTCATTGCCCATCTTTTGGAGCCTTTTCTTTTTTGGGGCTATTTTTAAGCACTCATTCGAACGAGTCTATGCATTTTTTTCGGTTGACCTGAGGGGTTCATTGCCCATCTTTTGGTGCCTTTTCTTTTGAGAAGACAGACCCTATAGGATTTTCCCCTTGTCTTAGATGGTGAGCATTTTCGGTATTCCTTGCCCGAAATCCCTTGAATCTTTCCTCGGGCCGAAGCGAGAGGAATAGGGCATGGTTGATCTTCTTTGCCCAGCGCTACCTGACTTTCTTTTCTGGCTTTGGCCGTTGAATCCTGGAGTCTAGGCGTGCGATGTGCATAGTGTGATGCCTATCCTTAACCCTCATCTGAACAGGTGGTCCCAATAGCAAGCAAGGATAGGTGGGAGTAAACTTCTTCCACGACTTTTGGTATTTTACATTTTTTTTTTTGTTGTTTTTAGGGAAAATATTTCTTAAGATAGAGTCCATTCCAAGGGTGAGTCAATTCGTCTCCATCTGCGTTAACTAGCTTGTAAGAATTGCCAGGGTAGGTTTCCGAAATTACAAAGGGTCCCTCCCAATTTGGTTGAAGTTTTGAGCGGGGACCGCCCGGCTTTATGAAAATTCTTTTAAGCACAACCTCACCGATTTCAAATTTTCTCTCAACCACCCTTTTCTGATAAAATCTTTTAAGCCTATTCTGATAAGTCCGGGCATGTTCGGCGGCGGCCAGCCTCTTCTCCTCCAAGAGTTCGAGCTGTGCTAGGAGAGATTCCTGCCGATCATCCGTAGGGATGTCTCGATCGATCTGGACTCGGAGGGAAGGGATGAGTACTTCGTATGGGACTACCGCCTCCATTCCATACGCCAAGGCATAGGGAGTCTGGCCCGTTGGGGTTCGGACCGAAGTTCGGTAGGCCCATAGAGCATCGATCAACTTATCTGGCCAATCCGCGAACTTCTTTGGACTCACATGTTTTCTTGATGATTTTTATCAGGGTTTTGTTAGTGGCTTCTGCTTGACCGTTGCCTTGAGGGTAATATGGGGATGAATGATGCAATTTTATGCGATACCTGTTGCAAAGGTCTTGCAGCTCTTGAGAGACAAACTGAGGCCCATTGTCGGTGACGATGTCGCCGGGGATTCCGAATCTGGACAGGATGTTGCGCTTGATGAATGTGCACACTGTCGATGCCTTGATTTCCGTGTAAGCTTCTGCTTCGGCCCATTTGGTGAAGTACTCCGTCGCGGTGAGAATAAAAGACTTGGTTTTGTTCGTGGAGTTGGGATCACCAAGGGGACCGATGATATCAAAAGCCCACATAGCAAAAGGCCGGGGGCATGGATAGGATGGAGAGAAGATGCCGGAGAGTGGATCTTATCGGCATGGAGCCGACATTGGTGGCGGTGCCGAACAAAGATTGAGCAGTCCTCCTCCAATGTGGGCCGTAATACCCCCTGCCGAATGATTTTTTTGGCAAGGGCTTGGGCACTAACGTGGCCCCCACATACCCCCGAGTGAGCTTCTTCAAGCGCTACTTCGGCTCCTTTTCCATCACCACAACGCAACAGAACCCCGGTCATGCTTCTTTTAAAGAGTGTCCCACCCAGCACTAGATATTTCTGGGAAATCCTTCTGACAGCTTTTCTTTCGTCGGCTGTAAGCTCGGGCGGGTAGGTCTGATTCTGGCAATATTGAGCAATCTCATGGTACCATGGCCTCTCTTCTTCTTCGTTTAGCTCTTCAACTTCAATGATTGACAATTCCTCCTTTTGCTCAAGCAATTCCTTCCTCGCGAACTTCTCTTGGATATCGAGAAATCGAGCATCCTTAATAGCAGGTATCATTTTCCGCCGGACTGAAATGGTCCTATCAGATACACCTAGCGGGATTGATAAAGAGGATGCTAATGATGCTAGAGAATCAGCAAGGATATTCTGAGCACGAGGGATATGGACAAATTCGAGCTTAGTGAAGAGCTTGATGTAAGAAGAAGTGAGTTCTTGATAGGGTTTGAGTCCGGGATGAGATGTTCGATATCTGGAGAGCACTTGCCGAAGAATCAGTTGGCTGTCGCCTATAATTCTCAAATCGGTGGCTCCGTGGAAGCGGGCAGCCTCTAATCCAGCTAGGAGGGCCTCGTATTCGGCAATGTTGTTGGTGGCGGGAAAACAGAGTTGGAAGGCCTGAGGGATAACAACCCCTTCCGGGGACAAAAGGGCAACTCCGATTCCCCTTCCTTGAGAATTTAAAGCACCATCAAAATAAAGGGTCCATAATTTGGAATGATGGAGGGACAAGAGCCCTTCGTCGGGCAATTCAGGCTGGACTGGGTCAAAGCTAGGGATGGGATGGTGAGCCAGATGTTCGGCAATGGCATACCCTCTGATTGATTTCTGTTGGATGTAAGTGATGTCAAATTGGGAGAGAAAACTTTGCCACCTGGCGAGTCGGGCCGTGGGGACAGACTTCTCGAGGAGGTATTTAATGGGGTTCATTCGGGCGATGAGGTTGACCTCATGAGCGAGAAAATAGTGCCTGAGTTTTTGTACCACCCAAACTAGAGAAACGCAGGTTTTCTCCATGGCGGTGTAATTCATCTCACAAGGGTCAAAGATTTTAGAGAGATAGTAGGCCGCCCGTTCTTTCCCTTCCTCGTCTACTTGTGCCAATACAGCACCTAAGGATTCATTCAGAACTGAGATGTACAGAATCAAAGGCTTGCTTGGATTCGGGGGTCGGAGTACAGGAGGGCTAGAAAGGTATTTCTTCAAACCGTCGAAAGCCTCTTGGCACTTCTGGTCCCATTTAAACTCTGTTTTTGCCCTGGTTAACTCATAAAAAGGCTTACACCTTTGAGAATGCTGCGAGATAAACCGGCGGACAAATTGCAATCTTCCAATCAACCCCCTAAGTTCTTTCAAATTCTTTGGTGGGGGCATATCAATGATAGCATTGGCTTTATTGGGATCAATCTCAATTCCCCTTTTGCTAACAATGAAACCCGGTAATTTGCCGGATGCTACACCGAACATACATTTCTTCGGGTTCATCTTTAGCTTAAACTCTCGAGCTCTTTGCAAGACCTTTCTTAAAACCTCGAATGTTCATCTTGGGTTCGGGATTTGACCACTAAATCATCCACATACACCTCTACACATTGATGCATCATATCATGAAAAATTGCCATCATTGCCCTGCGGTAAGTAGCTCCTGCGTTCTTTAATCCGAAAGGCATGACGACATAACAATACGTTCCCCAAGGTGTAGTGAACGATGTTTTCTCTTGATCCTCTTCTGCTAGCCGAATTTGATTGTACCCGGAATATCCGTCCATGAATGAAAGGGTTTCAAAACCGGCCGTATTATCAACAAGCACATCGACGTGAAGGAGGGGAAAATCATCCTTAGGGCAAGCTTTGTTCAAATCTCTAAAATCAATGCAGATGCGGACTTTGCCATCTTTCTTCATTACTGGGACAATATTAGCCACCCATTGAGGATAAAGGACGACTCTAATAAATCTGGCTTGATGCAACTTATCGACCTCTTCTTTCATTTTCAGGGCCACTTCTGGGTGGAATCTTCTAAGCTTTTGCTTTACCGGGACAGCTCCATCCTTAAGTGTCAAACGATGTTCGACCAATGAATTGTCTAGTCCCGGCATATCTTGATAAGTCCATGCAAATGTATCCCGGTATTCATGCAAAGTCCCTATCAAATCTGATTCTTGGGAGGGAGATAGACTAGCACTGATGAGAACAACTTTTGGATCATCTAACGTTCCGAGATTAAGCTCCTTTGTAGGCTCATCAGCAGAAGCTAAGGGTTCTTCGAATCTCCTCAAGCCTGAAGCATAGGCATCTGCTATCCCCTCTTCCTCATCCGTATCAAGGTCCTTCTCTGAACCGACTTCATATACTCCCAAAGATTGATCCATGTTTTCTTCGTCCTCATAGAAGACTTCATCCAGCCGGATGTTATTATCCCAAAATCCTGGCAATTTCGCGCATTCTAAACTCTTGTCAGCCAGTTGATATAGATACCGATTTGGTACCCCCTTTCCCTTAGCACGGAATCTGTTGGACACTGATCCTAGGGGGAATGATGATGATGGAAGGGAGAGATTAGGAGGGGTGATATTTACAGGAGGTGAAGGATAGAGCAATTCGCTCAAGGACTCGGTTTCTGAGGTTGGAAGGTCCTTGGGGGCAAGGACGGATGTTTCCTCGATCGAAATGCGAGTCGTGAGAAGGACGTTTTTTTTTTTGGGCAGTGCCAACCATATGTACGGGACGGGTTACGGCACCGTTTTCATTACGAAGGGAAAGGAACGTGAAAATTTGATAAAGATTTTGGATTGGGTTGTGACCTTCTCTGGTTAGAGATGAGTTGGTTGATCTTAGGAGGGGGGAATCTGGTGAATCGAGTGGGTCATCGGGGCCGACCCGGGATTGAACTCACTCAAGGGCCAAAGTGGCAAAGGCTTTGATTAATGTAGAATGGAGTGGGCTCTCGGGCTTAATGGTGATGATTGTGCGAAGCTGGGGTAGTTCTTTCCTTGCGTGGGCCGAGAAGGGCCCGTCATAGAAGGGCATTGGGAGCCCATGGGATAGACTTAGTTGAAAGAGGGGCTCGGCCCCGGAGAATGAGAGGTTGAGGGAAGGCCCTCGCGGAATGATTAGGGGGGAATGGCAAATTTGACTGCCGGGGTGCTTACCGATCCTTGGCGACTTAAGCGGTTCTTTCCTTGATTCTTCTTCCTCGACCGGAAATAATAACGATAAAGGTAAGAACAATTCATCCTCACCTTCTTCGATCTTCTGCCTTTTCCGTGGACGATTGTTGATGTCGTTGAGATAGCCCGGCCCCTCTTCTTTGATTTGGATCACTTCCCCTCTCGGAAAGTATTTTGCAAGTCCTTACGCCACTTGCTCGTTGTCCAGGCCTCTTGCCGTTTTGGATTGTCCCATCGTACCCCAGGCCAGCCTTGGCGAGTCGGTTGGCGGGGCTGATAGGTTCCGTGATGCCTTGCAAGAATTTGCCCAATCCTTGGCCCTCTTGATACCCCAGAATCCTCATGATGTGCCATCCTATCGGTTCTTCTGTGTTTTTCTTCTTTTGCTTTGGCTGCCATCTTTTCCTTGGTGGTTCTATTAATGTGAAAAGCGGTGGCTTGGTAATCCAAAGAGGCGGTGTTACTGTTACATAACTGGTTACCTTCACAATTTGCCCCTTGTGAGGGAACTTGATACACTGATGATTAGTTGATGCTACTGCCTCTAATGCTTCAAGATAAGGACGGCCCAAAATGACCCGATAGGTGGGATCCATCTCCAGTACATGGAAGTCGACTGTGACTGTCTTGGGACCGAGCTCGACATCAAGAAGAATGGTGCCGTGAGCAGGCCGCTTCATGTTATCAAATGCCGTCACAGTGATGCGAGAGGGTTGGATTTCCGTCTCTGAAATGCCGCAACAATTCAATGTCTCGGGAGGTATGATGTTTAAGGAGGCACCGGTATCTACCAAGCATGAGTCTATCGGGGTGCCTCGAATGTTTACTGTTAAGCACAATGCACACCTCCTGACTTCGGGGGCTGCCAACTCCTCATCAGTGAAAGTCAGGGCTGGATGTTCACTCCGGGGAGCCAGGACGGCGGTGATTCTCTCGGGCGGGAGGCTTTCACTGACAAGTACCTTTTGTAAATACTGCTGAAGCACCTCTTGGTGAATTTTGGACCGCTTGATTAATTCTAGAATAGAAATTCGGCTGGTGTTTTATCAAGGTGTTTCGACGGGTCATATGTAGTTCCTGGTACTGGTTCCTCGACCGGTTCCTCCTCGATCTCTGGGGCTGCTTGTGTTGCACCGGCTTGGGGAAAGACACGTTGGACCATACGTCGGCTCCGTAGGATGGCAGCAAGAGGTGGTGTAGGCCCGGCGGATGATGTTTCGACGAAGACTGGCATGTGATCTAAGCGACTGGACTGTATATGCCTGGGTGGCAGCGGTGGGGTATTGATTGGGTTAAGCGGGGTTATTACTGGGCTAGTGGGCCGAATGGGGAGGGGCGATGGTTGTGGTGTTTTTAGCGGTATGATGGGTACGGGATTGGTTAATGGGGGTGCTGGTCTAATGATGGGCGGTAGAGGGGGTGTAGTGGCTAACGGAGGCGGAGCACGGGGTCGGATAATCGGCCCGAAGGGGGAGGGGTTGTGGTTGCAGACCCTTCTGCAGGTCGCGGCAGTGTACGAATGATAGGTGGTAGGTTAGGAGAGGCACGGGGAATGGATAAGATGGCCCTATCAGGGTGGTGAGGGGTGTATGTGTGGAAGGAGGCGGTGGTTGGGTCCATTTGCCAATCTTGTCCTCGGCGGGACGATTCTTCGGTCGGGGTTAGGATAGGATTGATGGGATGGCGAGGTGGTGCTGCCATTGGAGCGGGCGCATGGTTTGGCAAAGGATTGCGCACTATCCCGAGGCCCTGATCATGTGGCGGTTGTCGTTGCAGTTGTTGTTCTTCGGTGTTCTTGTTGTTCTTTGTTCTTTGCCCTCGAGGTCTTGAGCATTGCGTCTTCAATGACTCAATATATACCCCCATTTGTGCCCAATCAATACTCCCTTGGTCATGAAGATCATGAATGTAGTCTACGAATTGAAAACAATCCTCGATCATATGACCCGGGTAGCGGTGATACATGCAATACCGTCCGGTGTTTGCCGTGCACGGCCGAACGGGTCTTTCTTTTGGGAGCTCTATCTGTTGTGCGGCCATCAAGGCATTAAAGATGTACGTAAGTGAGTAGGGCAATGGCGGGTAATTCTCTCGTCGGGGACCGGTTTTCCTTGCAGGCGGAGGAGGGGCCTGGTGGTAGGTTTTACGGGGCCCTGGGTTGCGGTGCGCGGGGCATGAAGGGTTGTTGGTTCTGGGGTCGATATTGTTGGACTTGGTATTGGGGAGGCCGTGGGGGAAGTTGAGGTCGAGACTGGTGCTGGAGGACTGGAGCATTCCTGTTAGGAGGAGGGTTTCTATGTTGGTTTGGGTAATTGCTAGGGGGATTCCCCACAACACTAACATGCTCATGGCTTACTATCCCCTCAGTTACTGGTCCGGAGGTGGAAGGAAAGGTTTTCTTGGTAACCCGAGGTCGGGGATCAAATAAGTTCATAATAGGTGAATCCCGAAGTTGGGTATGGATGTACCGCGCCTTTTCATATAACTCACTCATGGAGGTGGGATGGTGAAGGGCAAGCATGTTCTTCATGGTTGGAGTTGCATTCGTTATGATCAGCTTGACCTGTTCTTGTTCTGACATTAGATCTGTGAGCTTCTCTGCCATGGCCCTCCATCTGTCTGCATACCTGATAAAATCCTCATCCGCCTTCATTTTTTCAGCCACAAGGTCGGTGATGGAGTAGGCTATTCCAACTCGGTCTTGATATCTCTGCAAAAATTTGGACTTGACAACATCGAAGTTACCGGCCTCCGTTGAATCAAGTGAATAGAACCACTCAAGCGCCGAGCCCTCCAATGATCTTCTAAATAGAAAAGCCAGGGCTCTCGGATCATTCTGCCATGTGACGGATTCGTATAGGAAGTCTTTGACATGGAGGAAGGGGTTGCCGGACCCATTGTAGTGGCGGAACACCGGCATTTCGGAATGAGGAAGATGGAAAGTAGGGAGCGAGGGGAGAGATATCTCAGGGGCGACTTTGGTGCCAACTAGACGGCGGATTTCCTTGTACTGCTCCTCCATTTGACTTAGGCGGTTTAGCATGGCCTGGTCAATAGAGGGCTCTCGAACAATTGGGGGAGGAGGGGGTGTTTGATACACCGGAGGGGGGGCTAAGTAGGCCGAAGCGGCCGGACATGGAACGTGGGTTGGTGGACATGCTTGCTTGACGGGGAAGATTAAGATGATTAGAAGAGAAGGCGGTGGCCGTGATGGTGCGGCCAAATTTGGATCCGGGTGGTTTAGGATAGCCACCGGATGAGGAGAACTCGGGGGTGATGGCCCAGTATAGGAATGGCCTTGGGCGGCCGCATCGGGTCGACGTGCTACTGAGCGGGGGGTAGAAACACGTAAACCACCGGTGAGAGGGTTATGATCGATGGGCGACTTGCCCTTGAGAATAGCCTCGATGGCTTGAAGTTGGGTGGGGTCGGCGTGAGAGAATGCCTCCCAAAGGGAACCCGGGTTGGGCGGAGGAGAAACTTGATCCAGCTCAGCGGGAGCTCCTGGTTCGTTAACGGCATAGACAGCGTCGGGGAGGAGTGACGGCTCGCCTTCCGCCCCAAAGTAGGCCTGTTCATATTCTGCTTGCTCGCAATGTTGATCCATGATGACTCGTCCGGACCTGAGCGACACAGGCATAAAGCAAAGAAAGACGAAGTTTTCTTCTTTTTGGGTGTTTTCTTTTTTGAGCAGATTTTTCTTTTTGGGTTGTTTAATTCTAGAAGACAAGTTTTTTTATCCGAAAGCAAAGTTTTCTTTGACAAAGATTTTTGGATTGCTTCTTAGAGGTTATTTTCTTTGATTGTCGTGATCAGAGAAGTTTTTTACCTCAAAGGAACAACTTCTTTTGGTGATTTTTTTTTAGATTTTTTGTAGGAGAGAGTCTCCTCCTTCCTTTTCTTTTCTTTTGGTTACACAAACAAGTTAGAGCAAAGACTTGGAATGCTTAACGCAAAATTTTTTTTGTGTTCCAACCTTAGATTAGTGGCTTGTTTAGCAAAGTATTGTCCACTCCAATAAATGGGTGGGACCCTATGCTCACACAACGCCGAGCGACGTAAGGTGGAACAATTTCTCACACGGATAGGTAATGGGTAGACTTCGGGTTTTGGGGAAATGGTACAACCAGCCCGATCGGTGAAGAGGGAATCCTTCACGTCTGGGGGCTTACGGAGGCCTTGGCGGAAACCAACTTAGTCAACCGAGAGGGAATCCCCGGAAGAGAAGTCGAGATCCACCAAGAATGGTGTTTTGGATGTGTATGGCTTTGGGAGGAGAGTGAGCCCCCCTTCTCGGATGACCTACGAGGCCGGATGGAACCGGTACCTCGATGCAAGCTAATGCAAGAGAATGAGCAAGGATAAAGGAGTAAACAGAATAAAGATAAAATAAAAGCAACACAACGTGAGAGAAGTACAAAGGAACTTAAGAGATGACGGTGCACAAAGAAATTTAAACACTAAGACAGGTTTGCATGCTGAAAATTAGAAGATAGTAAGAGTGACAAGGGTTGGAAGTGAAACAAGAAGCAGGAACTAAAAGCAGTTTCGGGGAATTGCAGGCGCTCCGGTACCGCGCCGCCAGGCGTCGCGGTATCAGGACGCTTTTAACGGAAATCAGCAAATTTTAAGAAAAGCTATAAAACAAGGGTCCCGCGGGGACATAAAGGTGATATGATGCTGAGAAAGTAATAAATGACAATGCTTTTTAAATGAAAAGGTATTAAAAGTAGAGTTGACTCGCGCGGGAGTCGGTGCTTGTAGATGCTTCGAGCTCGCGGAGCTCGGTTTACAAATGTCCTAGCAAAGGGTAGCAGCTGGTGCCCCTTTGATAGGATCAACAGAAAGGGAGGGCCACGCGGGGCCGATGATGTACCACTCACGCGGTGAGTGGGGAAATGAGGGGGGGTGTGGCTCACGCGGGAGCCAAGGAGTGAGGGCCCACGCGGTGAGCAAGAGAGGTTCCAACTTTAAAGGGAAAAGAACTAAATACGAATAAACGTGGAGATAAAGAGAGTGAATAGAAGACTTACTTGATGGAAGGGGCTTTCATTCGAAGAAATATGGCAAGCGACTTTCCCTTAGCTTTAGAGGTCCCACCGTGGTCGCCAAAGGATGTGGACGCCGGGAAAGAGAGGGGGAGCCCGCGGAGGAGGCGAGAGATACGTCCTCGCGCGTGTGGCGTGTGTGCTCCTTTCTTACGGTCTTGATAGGGTGGGTTCGTGTTGATCACGCCATAGACACGGTCGTGGATGATTCCGACGGACCGATCTATTGCCTGCTTTTCTTCCTTCTTTCCTTCTCCGCACTCACCTTGATCCCCGGACTACTCAACCCTTGATGTCACTTGGGCATCGAAGGACCGGTCCGGGTCGTGAGGAGAATCGAAGGGAAAGAAGATCAGATAGCCGGTGGCATTTTCAACACTAACTTAACCTATAAACCGAAAGAGGAAGGGATGGTGTGGTCGCCAGAGCCAAAGAGGCTCCGATGATAGAAGTAAAAGAAATGAACTAGTAAAGGAAGTGAGAGTGACCGGTTACCTCGATAAGCTGGGAGATTGCGGGGGTTCTATCTTCTCCTTCCTCGGCCGGCCGGGGAAGAAGAGCCTTGGAGAAACTCGCTTGCCTGAAAAGAAAGTATGAATGAAAGCACAACGATTAGAACTAAAGGTGGAGCAGTAACTATTCGTAAGAAAGAAGAGCAATGACAAAAGGGGTTGGACAAACCGGATTAGGACTAACTCCTAACCCCTTTTTAAGGGAAGATCTAAATGACCTAAGAATAAGATGCGTTATGCTATACTAATGCAACATGCACAATGGAATCCAAATGAACAATAAAGGAGAGAGTAAAGTAAGGAAGAAGATCGTAGAGAAGCCCGGTGTTTCTGGCTTTCTGGAAATTGCAGGCGCTCCGACGACAGGTCGCCTGGCGGCGCGTCGGGGAGCGCTCCGGTCATACCGCGGCGGCCTTCAATGCAATCTTCTCCCGGTTCCAATGACGAGAGATCGGATTCCTAGTTGGTTTTGGAGGTTTCTTGGCACTCTTTGTAATGGCTTTCAATGGTATGATGGCAGGGGTCTTGAATGGTTTTTTTGAGTAGTATTGAATGAGCGGAATGGAAGGGGTGTAATGGAGGATGGAGAGGCTTGGAAGGTGGTGGGGGGGGATGTTGGAAGGCTCAAGAAAGCTCTTGGGGAGTTAAGGCTCTGGGGAATCCCTCTCTCTGCTCCTTAAACTCTCTCTCTTGGGAGCTTGGAAGGTTGGGACCTTGGAACCTCTCCCTCTTTTTTTGGAACCTTGGAATCTCTCTCCTGGAACCTCTTAAATGTGGGAGAAGGGTCTCCTTTTATAGATGCGCAAAAGTGACCCTAGCGCTCCGCCCTGAGAACGCCTGGCGTCGCGGTATGGGAGCGCCTGAAAATCCGCCGACAAGTCGGCGGATCAGCACGCCCGACCATACCTGTCGCCACCTACCACCCTGCGTGTCAGGCGGCGGTTGTCAGCGGAAATCCTGGCGCTCTGACAGGGGAGCACCTACGACCTACGGCCGTCGGTACCGTCGGACCGCAAGTTCGGCGCATGCGGAGCTGCGGTGACGGTCGTCGAGCGGGAATCCGGGTGCTCCGACGGCGGAGCGCCTGGACCCTCGGCCGTCGACCGCAAATTCGGCGCATGCCGAGCTGCGGTGACGGTTGTCGAGCGGGAATCCGGGTGCTCCGACGGCGGAGCGCCCGGGTCCCCGATGCGATTTCGACAACGCATCGCCGACCGTCCGAAAAGCCGGCTGTCACGGGCGGAATTGCGGGCGCTCCGGCAGAGGAGCGCTTGTACTTTTGTACGCCTCTGGGTACGGTGGTCGTCCGGCCGGTCAAAAAGGTGAAAAGGCGGGAGATGCCAGGCGCTCTGATGTTGCGACGCCAGGCGTCGCCGCGTCGGGACGCCTCCAAATTTCCTGAAATTTGATCGTCTTTATGTTAAACCGACCTCTCTGATCGGGAGAAAACAAGTGTTAACTATAGAAACGAGATTGCTCTTCCTGTAATCGGGCCGAATTCGCGTATCTACAACTACCTCGTAACTATTACAACATTTCCGGAAATGAAAGTGAAGATGAAAACGAACAGTATCAAGAACAACTTATTAACGTACCTATAACATTTGGAGTAATCGACGAAGATGTACAACTTCAAGAAACTCAGCCTATACAAATAGAAAGTTAATCTAAAGCTCCAAGTCCCACAATCCGAAGCCGGATTGCCCGATCGGAACCCGGAACGGGGCTCGGATTGGGCAATCCGGCCTCGGATTGGCCAAAAAATCTAAGTTTCTCAATCCGAAGCCGAATTGCCCGATCGGAACCCGGAACGGGCCTCGGATTGGGCAATCCGGCCTCGGATTGACCAAAAAAACTAAGTCCCTCAATCCGAAGCCGGATTGCCCGATCGGAACCCGGAACGGGCCTCGGATTGGGCAATCCGGCCTCGGATTGGCCAAAAAATCTAAGTTTCTCAATCCGAAGCCGAATTGCCCGATCGGAACCCGGAACGGGCCTCGGATTGGGCAATCCGGCCTCGGATTGGCCAAAAAATCTAAGTCCCTCAATCCGAAGCCGGATTGCCCGATCGGAACCCGGAACGGGCCTCGGATTGGGCAATCCGGCCTCGGATTGGCCAAAAAATCTAAGTTTCTCAATCCGAAGCCGGATTGCCCGATCGGAACCCGGAACGGGCCTCGGATTGGGCAATCCGGCCTCGGATTGGCCAAAAAATCTAAGTCCCTCAATCCGAAGCCGGATTGCCCGATCGGAACCCGGAACGTGCCTCGGATTGGGCAATCCGGCCTCGGATTGGCCAAAAAATCTAAGTTTCTCAATCCGAAGCCGAATTGTCCGATCGGAACCCGGAACGGGCCTCGGATTGGGCAATCCGGCCTCGGATTGGCCAAAAAATCTAAGTCCCTCAATCCGAAGCCAGATTGCCCGATCGGAACCCGGAAGGGGCCTCGGATTGGGCAATCCGGCCTCAGATTGGCCAAAAAATCTAAGTTTCTCAATCCGAAGCCGGATTGCCCGATCGGAACCCGGAATGGTCCTCGGATTGGGCAATCCGGCCTCGGATTGGCCAAAAAATCTAAGTTTCTCAATCCGAAGCCGGATTGCCCGATCGGAACCCGGAACAGGCCTCGGATTGGGCAATCCGGCCTCGGATTGGCCAAAAAATCTAAGTTTCTCAATCCGAAGCCGGATTGCCCGATCGGAACCCGGAACGGGCCTCGGATTGGGCAATCCGGCCTCGGATTGGCCAAAAAATCTAAGTCCCTCAATCCGAAGACGGATTGCCCGATCGGAACCCGGAACGGGCCTCGGATTGGGCAATCCGGCCTCGGATTGGCCAAAAAATCTAAGTTTCTCAATCCGAAGCCGAATTGCCCGATCGGAACCCGGAACGGGCCTCGAATTGGGCAATCCGGCCTCGGATTGGGCAATCCGGCCTCAGATTCGCTAAAATTTTTTTATTGCACAATTAGAAGCCGGGATTGCTGCCTAATATTTTTATGTGACTGATGAAGAGAATTTTCGGCAAAAGTCGTAGGACATCTCGGACTTCTACACCATCCGAGGGCGGTGGACCTCGGGGTCAATCTCGAGCATCTAGGGATCGACCTTCCACCTCCGGGGGTGTTGCTTCCGAGCCGATTAGGGAGGCACCCCATGAGCCTAGTCCATCTCGGACTCCTTCTCACCGGGTTCCGACGACGCCTTCTACGGATGGTAGTAGTCCATCTTCCCATGCTTCGAGTAAATATTTGAATAAATGCTAGTAAAAAGTTTTCTTTAAAAATCTTCGTTGTCTAATTGTAATTTTTAATTTATACTTAACTAGCTACATCAGTTAGACGTGGGAGAGGTCCAGCAAAGGCCATCAGTGTGCGAACACTTGGCCCTGATGAGTCCTACAACGTCGTTCTAGTAGGAGGATCCGGCGTTGGATCACATGGACAGGAGTTTACCTCCTACTTAGGAGTTATGAACGAGTTCATTGCGATTTGTGGGAGCATAATTACATGGCTCTACCGCAGGAGAAAAAGGATGCCATATTCCGTGATTTAGAGGTAACATTCAAGTAGCTTCATCTTATTTAAATTTTGGTGAACTTTTTAATCATTTTTATATTAATGCAACAACATTTTACCTTTGAGCGGAATCCTCAATCGGATGCACAGATATTAAGGCATATGGGAGATATGCAAAGAAAACAAAGAAATCATTTGAAAAGAAAGGTAAAATATAATTTAGAATGTAAATTCGAGATAACCAATTTTTTGTTAACAATATTTGTGTACAGTATTTTACAGGACGATCAAATGAGGAAGCTCGTGCCAACATTCCTCCACAGTGCAACGAGGAACAATGGCATCATATGTGCCATTTATGGAGTCAAGATGATGCTAGAGTAACTCAAAATTTTATTTCCTCTTATAATTAGATCCTATTCTTTTCATTTGCATTTTTTTAATGTTGTTTCATTTGTATATATATGTAGGCATTGAGTGAAAAGAATGCCGGTAATAGGCGGCAATTAACAATGCCGTACAGAAGAGGAAGAACAAATATACACCAGTTAGAAAGAGACTTTGTAAGTAGTCAAAACTTAAAATTTCATATTAGTTGATTCTTCTTCTGTAATAACCTTTATCTTTTTTTTAATTTTTTGGTAAGGTACGAAAAGAAGGTCGACCTCCAACTCGTCCGGAGGTATTCCAGATGAGTCAAACGCATGAAGAACTCGATGGAGCAGTCATTTGGGATAATGACCAAAGTCGTCTTATGATGGTAATTATTGATTATCATAACCTATTTTTCTTTATAATCCACAATTCATCACGGTAGGATTTTAATTTTTATTCATATTATTTATAGGAAAATATGCAAGGATTGATGAATCCCCCAGCATCTGAATCCTCGGATGCTGGGGTATCGCAGCCTCCACTCACCGCGGAGGAAGCTTTCGTATCCGTGTTTGGTAGAGATCGACCAGGACGGATCCGATGTGGTGGGCGAGGTGAAACTCGCCACACTTGGTATGGTGAGTCAAGCGGAGGTGCTTCTACCTCGACTCAAGAAGTTCGAGAGCTTAGAGATCAGGTGGCGAGGCAAGGAGAAATCAATGAACGTTATGAAGAACAAATAACTTCATTGAAACAACAATTGGACAACCAACAGAAATCATTCCAAGATAATTTCGATCGCCTCAATCCGATCATTGAAGGCTTGAGTCAAAGGTTCCCGACTCCTGATGTGCCATCCACATCGGGGCATCCTCCGCCTCAACAAACAGAGGACAGAAATGGCGATGACGACGAGGACTACGAGGATGCCGAGGAGAGTGAAGATGATGATGAAGATGAAGATGAAGAAGATAAATAGATTATGATATATTTTTTACTCTCTATCAATGTTATTCATATGTATCAAAACATTTTGTGTATGAATGTGATTTTGAATATGGTATGTGAATATGAATTTAAATTTGGTGAATTTCAATTTTGGTATGTTAATGTGTGTTGTTTCATCCTAATTCGGTGTCCGTTCCGAGTTTGAAACGAGCAATCCGGCACCGAAATTATTAATATAAATCAATTTTTGGATTGGTAGATCCGATTTTAGATCTTTATGAAAGTTTCAAGAATGATTGATTTTCCGGATTGGATCGTATAATTGATCCAATCCGGCCAATCAAATTTTTTTTTTTTCAGAAATTTATTATTGACGACGGCTTCATATAGCCGTCGCCAATAAAGTAATTTGGGACGGCTAAAGCCGTCCCTATTATTAAAAACAGCCGTCGCAATACCAGAAAAATTTCGGAACCCGGTTTTTTTTCTCTGGTATTGCGACGGCTGTTTTTAATATTCGGGACGGCTGTAGCCGTCCCCAATAACTTTATTGGCGACGGCTATATAAAGCCGTCGCAATACCAGAGAAAAATTCCGGGAACCGGAGTGCGGGGTTTCAGCTTGCCATTTGCGACGGCTTACGTGGCCGTCGCAACTACATTTATTGGCGACGGCTGTTTAAGCCGTCTCCAATAAATGGTCGTTTTGCTAATAACTTATGCGACGGCTTACGAGCCGTCGCCAATAAACGTACTCGGGACGGCTTAACAATAGCGTTTGCGACGGCTTTGAAGCCGTCGCTAATATTTATTAGCGATGGCTTTTTGGTTTTTTGAGACGGCTTACCGCCGTCCCTAATAACCTACTTTCTTGTAGTGACTGGCATCGGAAGAGAAGATAGGCTAGGGCTCCCCAACGTTCTCTACTCTCTCGGCTATGTCCGGCTCCGATGACCTCGCCTCCAGCACCATTCGGTACGCATGGATATCCTTTTAACCAATAAAATGGTGATGGTTAATTTCATCATTTTCTAATGTCAAACACTATCAATCTGTTGTGAATGGGACACCCCGGCGTAGCTCGCCCATGGAATCCCCCTACAGTGATCGTCGCATCGGAGACCAGGGAGACGAAGACGTTGTGCTCATCTACTTCCGTTCTGATGGAGACTCGGGATGGCGCGTGGGCACTGATACTCGGATGGAAGGATCGAGAAGCTCAAAAGTAGGATTCGATCCGATCCGACGCCTTCCCAATTTCGGTGGTGATTGAATTTTGGATTATTCATTTCCTTCTTGATTTTACATGTCTTCTGTGTGACACCTCTGTTGCTGTATGTTTCCGGCTACTTCTGCATCTCGACGGGCAGCCAGCCGTCGGTGAAGAAATTGTTGGCTCCTCTTTCAAACAACCCTATCTTTCTCTCTCTACCCATTTTTTTGTTGGTTTATTCTGCTTAATCAACTATATCTATTTGAGGTTTTAGTAGGGAGAAAGATAGCAGTTTCCTGCTACTGCTGTGATAGGTATTGGCTGTTGCAGAGCGGTCGGGCAGGGAAGAGCTGAAGGAACCATGCTCTGCCGTAGCCAGGGCACCCATGGGGACGAGGGAGGAAGAGTACAAAGAAGAGCGCGGCGACATTGGAAGAGATTACGTACTCTTCTTCGCAGTGACATGGCGGTGGCTTGTAATGAGTGTCAACTTGAAGTAAACTTCCCCATGAGGCTGTCCGAGGGAGTCATCAGGGAGAACTTGGAGGATTTTAAGAGGTACCGTACGGAAGCACTTAATAACTTGTCTTGTTGTCTGTAATCATGTTTCGGAAGATTCTAGTCGAATGGATTTAAGCAACTGGACGAGGATTTAACAAGGAAGAAAGGGGGTAAAGCAGTACTAATGTTTGTTTTCCTGTGAAGTCATGTTGAATGAATTTTTATTATGACTATTTAGTGATCGATCGAAAGGTGCTTAACATCTGAAGATGATGAACTCATTTGGCTTCATGTTTCCTTTGATGGGATGGTGTTCACCATTTATGCATTTGCTTTTCTTTTTTTAGCCTTGGAGATTTCCTTCTTATGTTAATCAGTTTTACCCACTTCCTTCTAATTCTTCTGGTAGGCTACTCATCTTATTGCGTTTTATGTTTAGTCCTCGTCACGAGTTTCATCTAACTAGATCAAGTGTTTAATGTCAACCATTATTGTAACTTTACATGTCGTTCGTCAGTAATCTTTGATATTGGTGCGCTTTTTATGGAAGAATTAGATAGATATAATATTAGATCTTAATTTAGTGGTTTAGAAGTTCTAAAAAGTAGATATTGATGTGTTTTTTCTGGAACCAACGGGGTGTTGCTGTGCTCCTAGACTTAATAGGAGCCTAGGATCTGATGGCCTAAATGATCGGCACCCTTCTTACACCAGACCATCCAATGCTGAACTGCATTGTTCAGCAAATTAACATGATCATACACCAGCAAGGTACCACAACCACAACCGAGTCTTCATACCGACTAGAACACATGACCACGACTAAAACACAACAAAATATAATCGAGTCTTCATGCGAAAATATATAAAATTGACCTATGAAACACCGAAGTCGAATTTTCCAACAAAGATGGTATATATACTATTTATGATCATTAATTAACAAATTGTTCGTGTTCGACATGGTGAAACGATTACGTTACTCGTTAGCGTAGCGTTGTGACTAAATTTGAAAAAAAAAAAAAAAACCTAAGTAGCGCTGAGGCAACTAATTAGCGCTGGTAGTATATAGCCCATATTTAAGGACCCAAACGAACAAGTTAATATCAACCGAGCGAGAAAAGCTGTTTTTTTTAAAAGTCATTTTCTTCTACAAACAAGGTAGAGAGAGAGGCCTACCGTTGTCCAAAGTCAACACGTCAACGTTGCGGTTGTTGTTGACTCCTGGTCAACTGCCATGCCTTCCAGCCCCGGGGGAGTTCATTAATCGGTTTCTAACTCCAAAATCCACGCCAAACTGTCCATGATTCGGTTCAATTTAACTTTGACTTGGTTTAAATTATCGATGGGTTTAATTTAATTCCTAAAGTTGTTTGAATCAAATCAAACAAAATGAATTTAGTAAGTTGAACAACTCAAATTAAATTAAATATTTATCTTAAGCAATTTTAAAACACAACTAATAAAATAGGTAAATATATAGACACTAAATTTTAAGTGAATATGGTTTAGAAAATAAGATAAAATTATATATTGACGATTGCATCATGACAAAAAGTAATTTGAACGGGACAAAATCAAGTCGAGCAGAATTAATATGGGTTGATTTAATTTAGACTGATATCGAATCAAATAAAATCATGAATTAAATTTTAAACCGTAAAGCAAGACGGTGTTTATTTATTACTGAACCGTCTTCACAGTTAGTAAAACATGATGATCGTGGTCACATGCGGGATCTTTCGCAAAGTGTACACAAAATATATTCAACCTGCCACCAAAATAAATAACTAAAGATGTTTTGAAATTGCTAGCTCATTAATTCTTAGATGGTTCAGATGATGTTTTCAACTCATTGCAGAACGAAGATGGTGATTAATTTTTCCCTCCTGATGCGTTTCACAAATACAGCATCTCCACGAAAAATACAACCTTTGAGTTTGACAATTTAGAAAAAGAACACTCAATTCAAAGCGATTGTAAAATTATTTTTTTGTTTTACATTTTCTACCGTTCGTAATGTTTGAACATAAGAGGAAAGTGGGAGCAATAGAAGATTTTAAGGCTGGCTGAGCGTGGCTCAGCTGGCGTCACCCCTGCTGGTGGGGTTTAGGATTCGAGCCTCCCGGTGGCTGCAGCCGAGCGTATGCTCGATCTCTCGTCTCCTACTCGTGCGATAGACTTTCGGCCAACGCGATTGGTGTCCAAAAAAAAATAGAAGATTTTAAGGATAACTTAAACTCTTTAATTTTTATGGGAACATCTTGAAAATATTTACAATCGTTGGACCAATACAAATATGTGTATATATATATATACTGATATACACGAATATGACACTTTTCACATGAGAATCCTCCCTCATGCTCCATAGTCCAAATCGCCTTTAGGTCAAAACAATCGTATTTAATTATCTCCACAGATAAGTATATATCAGTTAGTAAAAGAGTGAAATTAAAGCACTTAATAATATATATAGTGTAAAACAACACCCGATCTGCTTAACACAGGGATGTAAATAGAATTCGATATTCTAATATTTTGATTCGATTTTGAAAAAATTAACAGATTTGAAACTTATTTTTGTGTCCTATAAATTATAGGAATTGAAATCGGATATATTGGTAGCTTATCGAAATCGAAATTGAAATTGGTTGATTTCATTTCCGTTAATTCGATTTCGATAAAAATAAGTATATATAAATAAAATTAAATAAAACAAAGTTAAATAAAATTAAAAAATATAATATATAAAATGATAAAAACAAAGATTTAAAAAGATTATATCAAATTTTAGTAATTATATGTAAATTATTATATCATTTTTAAATAAAAATTAACATTTAATATGTATTTTAAAAATTATTATATTCGATTTTAATTTCGATAACAGAATCTGAACCAGATTGAAATCGGAACATAGTGTTTTCGAAGTTATCGGAATCGGAACTGGAACCTCTATAACCCTTATCGAAATTGGAGTCAGATCTGGTGATTCCGCTATCGAATCTAACCCGTTTACAACTCTAGATTAGCAGGATCGGGTTTAACAATAGATCCTACTATGTCATATTCATTTACCAGAGGAGGTCCAATTTTTAGTTTTTTTTTTCAATGTTCGCTCCAATTTTTTTATGGCTCCACCGACTGCAAATTCTGTATACTTTAACTATTTTGTTTAACATTTGATTTAATTTGATCAGAATTAATTAAGATTAATAATTTCACATCTAATACCTGATTATGTTATACCGTTATTCTTAAATTATTTTTAACTCGTTTGATTTAGGTTGATCTAAAAATCAAGACTCCTAATTTCATACCTAGCCTAATAACATATATACTAAATATTGTTAAGTATTTACCATCAACTCAACTTAACTTCAGCACACGTATGTATCTATCTTAAATTTAGTTAAATACAACTAACCTTTATTATTAGTGACTACACAATTATGCTCATCCCTACCTTTAACGGCAGATGACAAGAGAATAGGTAAACCTCTGTTTGATTTAACGACTGTTCGGATTTTTTTAAACCGAACTGAACTGACATAATATTATTGGTTTGGTTCTACTTAGCCCCTCTTTAAACCAATCCAGTCAGGACTCAGGACTCAACTTATTTATACATTATATTAATTTAAAATATGTATTATGTTTCAATGAAATGTAGTCATTTTATCGAAATCATCAAAAAATAGATAGAACATTAATTATTGTTTATCATAATAGTTTGTGAGACACTAAAAGAGATTATGAATTCATCAACAATTATATTGGTATCAAAATTAGAATATCAAAATCTCTTTTCATTTGCATCCCCATCCTATCGAGGTTCATGCTTGAATTCTTAGGAAAACATATATACTTGCTTGAAATAATTTGAAATACATCGTAAGCGAAAAAGTCATAGAAATAAAATAATTTATGCGTCCAAGAGGCATTGTATATTGATAAGTTGATCATAATGCTCTTGGTTGCATATATTATCTAAATAACATACATAATATATTACATATATAGACACTGGAATATGGCTCAAAGCTCGAAATAGAGGATAAGATGGTAAAAATTGATAAAAGGAGTCAAAATGGAGGGTGTTAAAAATGCATCGGAGTTAAAATAACCGAGAGAAATGGATCTAACATTAATCAAATGTTTGTGTTGTAATTAATGTGTTAAAATATGATTATTAGATTATTAGTTAGAAAATGATGAATAATGATGTGGTGTAATTGTTTAATTGTGTGCATGTGTTTAATTAAATATCATCCATGTCATTCATGCATAGTTTTAGTTATATTCATGAATTGCATTGGTCTGAGATAAATGTGGTTGATTATGTGTTAGTAATTATCAAAAATTAGTTATATATGATTGATGGTTAATTGTGTTGATTGTATTAAATTATGCAAATGAAAATTATGACCTTTGCTATTAATATTTAAATCCGATTCATGTCAAGAATAATTTTAAGTCATAAATACTGTTATTTTGGACATGATAATTCTGGAGCATAATTGAATAATATTAGTGGTTGCATAAATTTGTAATATGCATCATTTGTTGAACTGGTATTGACTTGTGATTAATTGAAGTTAATATGTTCAATTATGTTGCATATTCCTTTCTGATTGGGTCAATTGCATAAATTGGTGTAAAATGGAATTATGTGACTGATATGATATTGCACATTCTGTTCTGATTGGGTCTATTGCATGATTTGTTGGTATAATGAAATGGTTGTGCATGACTTGATAATTGGCATATTTGGTTGAATGAATTGGTTATGTCTTAGTAAATATATGGTTTTTACTTGTTGAGGTCCTCCAGCCTACTTTAGTGGTCCTGGGGCAGCAGATGACGTAGTTAATCCGGTGCATCCTTCGATCCCGGATACCGCGGTTTATCCTAAGTATGCCCTGCCTAGGTGTACTAAGGATCTGGCTTACTATATGGTACTTCTTATTTATATTTAGAGCTGGAGTTGAGAAGTCCAAATATGACATATGATTTACTCAGACTTATGGAATGAAAATGGTATGGAAACATGCACAGTTGGCTCATGCAGGTTTAGATGGCATAAACATATAGTCTAGTTCAGTTGGTAGCCAAGTCCATGTAGAGGCATGTTTAAATGGGTAATTTAGTGAAAGAAATCCCATTTAAATAAATAGATATGACTAATAGCCTATATGATATTATAGCAATGGATGAGTTTGGTTTATGCATATAATTAGCAGTTAGATTGGTTAGTATATTGGGATAGTTGGGTATAAGTCCTACTGAGTCATGATGGACTCACCCCTTTCCTTTTATATATTTTACAGCCGATTTTGAGCACCAATCCCCTGAAGATCTGTTTGTTGGAGACTTGACTTCCACTCCGGGTTCGGGCGAGGTGTGACTTGCTGATCCAGGTTAGTATTAATCTTTTGTACCCGAAATGGTTGAATCGGGTTGGCCGTGTGGAAATAGACTTTTGGTGGCTGTGTTGGCTGGTGTTGTGAATATGTTTATATCGGTTTTTATGTTGTGTAAATGGATATATGAACCGGTTTTTGGTTACCAGTTGAGGAAATTGCAATTATATGAATATCAAGTTGTTTTCCTATCATGGGTTTATTAATTTAAACCCAGCTGTCGCGTTCTCGAGTTGCCGTGTTTTCCGCTGCGTGTGTTTATAATGTGGTAATTCGGGGGCGTGACATGTGTGGTCAACGGATGGGAAGTTAATTTTCTCAAGACCCAAAAACAGGAAGTTATTTTTCTCAAGACCCGAAAATATTGTTAAAATTTTTTAATAGTTCTTATAAATATATTAATTATCTTAAATCAAACGTGATTTGTAAAGGTGGTACGTACAATCTAATTAAGGTGGTTAATCAGGACTCCATGCTAAGTAATATATGTTAAACTCTACCACGTGGGCGATATATATATATAAGGTGTACCCGTAAGACCCCTACTTGACACTAATTGTGATATCTTGTCAAAATTATATATTAGATGGTCCCAGTCTGAAATTTTTCACTACACACACACATATGTAATACTTGGGGTTCTTCGTCTTCTTTGGTTTCTTACTTAATCACGAACAGAGAAATCCAAATAAACCACCAAAAATTAACGGGAGGAGTCAGTACGTACGTTCAGTATTTTGGATAAATTCTAATATGTTTGAATAATCTGCCCCCACCTAGCTAGAACATATAACATAACATTTCGATGCATACATAAACGGGGGATGAGGAAGCTAGTGTTGGAATAGCAGTATGTGTGTGTGTGTGTATGGTGTTCCAAGTGCATGATACATAAGAAGGTTATCCTCGGTTCTTCAAATGTAATGATTTTATCATCCGTAAGATCGGAGCAGGTTGAGAAACGTAAGAACATGCAATATTAATAATGTATAGATTCAGACCCTTCAACCTCGTGTACGTGCAAATAAATAGAAATCTAGTTTCTTTTATCAAACGTTCTAAGGCCCGGCGATTGAGTTCGGGAGAGGAGAAGAATCTAATATGCATGGCGGCGGCGGCGGCGCTGAGGACGGTGGTGCTTGTTCGGGACAGCCGCCGGTTCCCTGGTCCGGAGCGCAACCGCCTCCGATCGGAGGATCGGGAGGAGGAGGGAAAAACGGTGGGTTAGAAATCGGGGGCCGCGGAAGATAGGGACGATAAGCGAAAACCGGTGGTTTAGAAATCGGGGGCCGCGGCGCCCAGGACAGTCTGCCACCCAGAAATCTCCTCGTAAACTCCGCACGTCGTAGCACTTCAGCTTCGGGCGTGTCCCCGCCGGAGCCGCCGGCTTTGCTGCCGGAGAGAGGCTTCCCGACGGGGGCGGCGTCGTCGGAACCCCACAAGCGCGTCCCACCTCCTGCAGAGAGCAAACTACGATGATGACATCCAACGAGAAGGTGGCGGTTCTTGCCCTAAAACAGCTTCACGGTGAGGTGGCAGATTGTAATATCTGCTAAAAAAAAAAAATTCTGCGGATTCCCCTCCCACACGGACTCCCCCCCCCCCGACGCCATCGCCACCGCTACCGTCGCCGGATTTCCCTCCCCCATCTCCCCCCCCCCACCGGACTCCCATCTCCCTCCGGATTACGGAAGTCCCCACCCCCCTGGTGTATTTTTTTCCCGCGAGAAACCCCCCCCCCGTCGAAGCTCTTTCTCTCCCTCTCCTATAGCAGCAACGCCGCCACCCTCCTCCTCTCTTCCCACGCCGCTGCTGCCGCGCGACGCCGCTGCCACCTGACCGCCTCCTTCCGCGCGCCGCGGCCGCCCGCGGACACCATCACCGTCGCCGCCCGCAACGCTCCTCTTTTCTCCCCCCCCCTGTGGCGCACGTCGAGCTTCCGCCCCCTCTGCACCGGTCGCCGTCGTCGGTTGCGGTCGCCGGAAGCGAGCTCCGCCGAGCCCCTGCTGCCACCTAATCCCCCGTCCCTCCTTCCTCCTTCCCTCCTTCATCGTTCCCAGCCCCCCCTTCGACAGCCTTTCCCGCGCCGCCCTTTTGCCGTCGCCGTCGCCGGGACCTCCCCTGTTCCGGCCGGAAACCGCCGCGGTCCTCCTCTCGCCGCCGTCGTCACCGGCCTTTACCTTTCCCCTGCCCGCCGCCGTCGCTAGAGCCATCGCCGTCGAGCGCTGCCGCGAGCTCCGCCGCGCCCCCGCCGTCGCGAGCGCCGCCTCCGCCGTCGCGAGCGCCGCCGCGAGCCGCCGCCGTCTCCGCCCCCCGTGAACCGTCGCCGTGAACCACCGGTCGAGCCGGCCCAGCGCCCGGTCCAGCTCCGCCCGGCCCAGCTCCGTCTGGTCCAGCCGCCCGGTTCGGCACCGGTTCAGCCATATCTGATTTTCGGAATTATTAAATCCGGAAATTAGATTTGAGGCCAGAAAAATAGCAGGAAAATCCAGAAAAATCCGTAAAATTCACAGGAGCTTCCAGGTAGGTTTCTCAAGCTCGTCTATTTATTTGATCTCATTTTGATTAGAAAATATGCATGATTTAACTTATGGACCTTGATTTGACTAGTTTGGCCTTTGAACTTAAGATTAGTAATTTTTCTCAAAAATCCTTGAAACTAGAATCTTGAAATTACTATTTTTAAAATTATGGAACATGTTTAGCTTGATTCTGGATGGGTAGAGATATGTTTTATAAGATTTGACCTTATGTTAGTTATGTATGTGATTATATGCTAGTTTTGGACCTAGAATTGAATTATAATTGTGTGTATATTTGGGAAATCATGGATCATCAAATCACATATTTCAGAACCTGTTTAGGTCAGATTGTGGTTGATTACCTCAGAATTTGAATTGTTTAATTTATGCCAAGCATGACTTAGGTCAAGTGTCTGATATATGTGTTTAAGTATGTCTAGTTCGGTTTGTCATTTCATGTATGTAAGTCATGTAAATTTTGGTTAGTTTAGTTTCAGATCATGTATTATGTCATGCATGGTGTGGTTATGTGCATATGGTCAAGTTTGGTATAGGTTTGATTTAGATATGTCAGCCAGGTTGGTTAGTACAAGTCTTGTCTAGTTTATGGAAAAAATATGTTTAATTTGGTTTTAGATCATGGACTATGCTATGTATAGTTAGTCAATGTCAATTTGGTCATGATTAGTATGAGTTGTCATTAAGAACAAGTTCAATTAAGTCGGGTTATCATATGTCTTGTTTAGTTTGTTATGTCTTGTTTAGATGTTTATGTCATGTATGCATGGTATGGTCAAGTATGTCTTGATTTGATTTTATGTTATGAACTCCTGATATGACGTGCTATGAAGGCTTCACCAGCCTATTCTAGTCAATTGCCCGTGGGCGTGGTAACTTAGTTGAATCCGGCCCTCCCACAGATCCCGGATTACCGCGGTTTTCCCTTGGTGTCACCACTGCCTAGGTGCACTTTGGGCTAGCTTAGTATATGTTACTTCTATATATATTAGAGCTGGTGAATGCATTTGTACATGTGAAGCAAGACGACCAATTTCTTGCTCTTTGGCTATGTGTTTTGGAAAGAATATGAAATATGTTAGTTGTGTGTCATGTATAGATGTTAAGTTGTGTCATGTTAGAAAATTCAGATTTGTCTCATTTTGTTTTGGTCATGTTAAGTTAAGTCTTGAGGTTATTTAGATGATATTTGTTTAGCTTGTATGGTCTTGTATGCATTGGTCTAGAAGTGTATAGTATTGGCATAATTGTTTCCTTAAAGTTAATTCATGGTTTGGACATGAGTTGTGAGCTTAATATAGAAGACATTCTATATATTTGTATTTAAACCTCAATTTAGATATGTTATCTATCATTGCATGTTTATATGTTAGTATCCGATTGGCGGGATACGGGTGTAAATCCTACGGAGTCCCCGGACTCACCCCGTTGTGGGATAAATTTTTCAGCAGGTTTTGAAGATTTAGGAGCTTGAAGATGAAGTTCAGGTGGAACCAAAGGAATCAGAGTCATTTGCACTTGGAGATTCTTGGTATTCTCTACTTAGGTAGATGGTCTTGGTTGTTCTTGAACAAGAGTGTGGTTAGACTTAGAAGTATGGTTTCATTCTCATATTTTGATGGATCTTATGGAATTAATTGTTTAAGTTTGGGTTGTGGAATCCAAGTGTTGGGTTTCATCCCACTGTCACGACGTTGTGTATTTCTGCTGCATATTTGTGGTTTTATTAATTAAATTCCGGGTCGTGACACAGATGATCGGTTAATACCGGAGAGAAGGCAGCCGGAGCCGAGAATGACGAGGAGAAGAGCGGCGGTGACCGTCGTTGCCATGAACGCACGCCGACGGCTGCCGCCGGAGTAGATCATGTCAGCTTCTCTAGCGAGCTTTCTTCCGCCAGCTTCTACGTTGTTATACAAGTCTCCTTCGTCACCTGGGGACGCGGAGGTCATAGAGGAGTCTACCGACGCGTCTTTCTTTTATTTTAATTTTACCAGTCCAGTCAAATGGATATTTTATCTTCCCATTTTACCCTCCTTGACTGATGGTTATTTCTTGTTTCTTGATTTGGTTCTCAATAAAAAAAATTTGGGTACATCTGACACTGTGAAATTTAGAAATTCACAACCTGCTTCCTAATAATAAATCTTTTGTGCATTTTAACATAGTAAAATCATGAAATCAACAAGCTTTTGATGTGCTTCGTGATCCGGCCGGCCCCCTGAGTGCATTTTAGTAGAGAAGCTAAGAGTAAGAAACAAATACAGCTGATGATTAAAAACCTGTTGATGAAACAAGTATTTCCCATCCAAACAAAGATATAACTTGACAATAAAAACATGTTCATGAAAATTAACCTGCTGATTCCATGCAATATGTCACGACCCGGAATTTAATTAATAAAACCACAAATATGCAGCGGAAATACACAACGTCGTGACAGTGGGATGAAACCCAACACTTGGATTCCACAACCCAAACTTAAACAATTAATTTTCTAAGATCCATCAAAACAAGATAATAGAATCATACTTCTAAGTCTATCCACACTCTTGTTCAAAAACAAGCAAGATCATCTACCTAAGTAGAGAACACCAAGAATCTCCATGTGCAAATGACTCTGATTCCTTTGGTTCCACCTGATCCTCATTTTCAAGCTCTTAAATCTTCAAAACCTGCTGAAAAATTTAACCCACAACGGGGTGAGTCCGGGGACTCCGTAGGATTTACACCCTTCACCCATCAATCGGGTAAATAACATATAATCAAGCAATGATATGTAACATATCTAAATTGAGATGTAATACAAAAGTATAGAATGTCTTCTATATTAATCTCACAACCCATATCTGAAACATAATTATCTTCAAAGAAAAGATTATGCCAAAGCCAATTAATTCTAGACCAATGCACACAAGACCATACAAGCTAGACAAATATCATCTAAATGACCTCAAGACTTAACTTAACATGACCAAATTAAAACGGACAAATCTGATTTTTCTAACATGACATGGTTTAACATCCATACATGACACACAAGTAACATATTTCATATCCTTTCCAGAACACATAGCCAAAGAGCAAGGAATTGGTCGTCTTGCTTCACATGTACAAAATGCATTCACCAGCTCTAATATATATAGAAGTAACATATACTAAGCTAGCCCAAAGTGCACCTAGGCAGTGGTGACACCCAGGGAAAAATCGCGGTAATCCGGGATCTGTGGGAGGGCCGGATTCAACTAAGTTACCCGCTGCCCACGGGCAATTGACTAGAATAGGCTGGTGAGGCCTTCATAGCACGTCATATATCAAGAGTTCATAACATAATTTCAAATCAAGACATACTTGACCATACCATGCATACATGACATAAACATCTAAACAAGACATAACAAACTAAACAAGACATATGATAACCCGACTTAATTGAACTTGTTCTTAATGACAACTCATACTAATCATGACCAAATTGACATTGACTAACTATACATAGCATAGCCCATGATCTAAAACTAAATTAAACATATTTTTTCCATAAACTAGACAAGACTTGTACTAACCAACCTGGCTGACATATCTAAATCAAACCTATACCAAACTTGACCATATGCACATAACCACACCATGCATGACATAAGACATGATCTGAAGCTAAACTAACCAAAATTTACATGACTTACATACATGAAATGACAAACCGAACTAGACATACTTAAACACATATATCAGACACTTGACCTAAGTCATGCTTGGCATAAATTAAACAATTCAAATTCTGAGGTAATAAACCACAATCTGACCTAAACAGGTTCTGAAATATGTGATTTGATGATCCATGATTTCCCAAATATACACACAATTATAATTCAATTCTAGGTCCAAAACCAGCATATAATCACATACATAACTAACATAAGGTCAAATCTTATAAAACATATCTCTACCCATCCAGAATCAAGCTAAACATGTTCCATAATTTTCAAAATAGTAATTTCAAGATTCTGGTTTCAAGGACTTTTGAGAAAAATTACTAATCTTAAGTTCAAAGGCCAAACTAGTCAAATCAAGGTCCATAAGTTAAATCATGCATATTTTCTAATCAAAATGGGATCAAATAAATAGACGAGCTTGAGAAACCTACCTGGAAGCTCCTGTGAATTTACCGGATTTTTCAGAATTTTCCTACTATTTTTCTTGGCCTCAACTCTAATTTCCGGATTTAATAATTCCGAAAATCAGATATGGCTGAACCGGTGCCGAACCGGGCGGTTCGACCGGCGGCTCACGGTGACGGTTCGCGGCGGCGGAGGCGGCGGCGGCTCGCGGCGGCGCTCGCGACGGCGGAGGCGGTGCTCGCGACGGCGGCGACGGCGGGCGGAGCTCGCGGCGGGGGAGGCTTCCGGCGGCGCTCGACGGCGATGGCCCGGCGACGGCGACGGCGAGAGGAGGGCTGGCCTCGGTGGTGCCGGCGAGAGGAAGGCTCACGGCGGTTCCGGCCGGAACAGGGGACGTCCCGGCGACGGCGATGGCTCGCGGCGGTCGGGGGTGTTAATCAAGATGGTCATACGTGGCATCCTGGATGACATGGACCAATAGGAGAGCATTTCATTTCTTATGTAATCATTCATTTACATAGGTCAATTGACCTTCATTTGTACATTTAATTCATTTGGGTATAAATAGAGAGCCACGGGAACAGGGTGCTCTGTCGCATTGGCGCAGCACCTGAAATTCTTCTTCCCGCTCTTTCTATCAGTCTCTCGCTTCTCTTCATTCTAGATCTGGAATGCTGCAGAGCTTGAAGATTGTTGCGAAGATCAACATCTCACGACTACTTTTCTAACATGGTATCAGAGCCTGTCTGATCTGATTCCAGTACCTGATTTTTTTTTTTTTTCCGTTGCGCTCGTAGTACTTCTGCAATCTGGAGATGGATGATTCTGCTGTTACTTCGCCTTCCTCATTTCCTAGATCTTCGTCTACTTTACCTTTTGCTTCGGGTTCCGTCTTTGCATCATTATCCACTATTTCGCACAGTCTCTCGGTTAAACTCAACAGTGACAATTACACCATATGGCGTGGTCAATTTCTCCCGTTTCTGAAAGCTTATAAGCTAATGGGGTTGATCGATGGCAGTGTGCCTTGTCCGCCTGATTTTGTGTCTGATCCGTTGGATCCGTCTTCTGAATTAGTGAATCCTGATGCCGAAGTGTGGCGTCAGTATGATAATTTGATAATTACAGTCATTATGTCATCTGTAAGTGAATCTGTCTTACCTCTCATTGTTGGTCTTGAGACTTCGGCTGAAGTCTGGAAAGCTATTTCTACCATATATGGTTCTAATTCAAAGACTAGAGCATTGCAGTTACGACTGCAGCTTCAACAGTGTAAGAAGGGATCAATGAAAGTGATTGATTACTTACAGAAAATGAAGAATATCGCTAACTCTTTGGCAATGACAGATGATCCGGTTTCCTCAAGTGAATTATTACTTCATATATTGACTAGGTTAGGTCCTGAATTTGATGCATTTATAACCGCAATAACAACAAGGCATGATGTTGGTGTCTTAACAGTCGATGACATACAGGGATTAATTCTGAATCATGAGATTCTTCTTCTTCAGCGCCAGCAAAGTCTGACTGAAATTACAGCCAATCTTGCACAGACAAATTTAAATGTGAATCAGCAGCACGGTAATACTGGTAATTACAGAGGAAGAGGCAGAAATAATAGAGGACGATATGGTGGGAGAGGAAGGTCTGATCGCAACTCATATAATGGGTATGTTGACAGAAATGCAAGTCAGTGGAATAATCAACAGGGAAATAGGAATACTTCTTACAATCAGCATCCGTCTTATTCTCCTTTACCTATCTGCCAGCTCTGTGAAAAGAGAGGACATACTGTCCTCACCTGTTGGAAACGCTTTGATGTATATTTCAGACCTGAGAACAGTGCTTCTTCTGATCAGCAGAGTTCTAATTCCGGTTATCAGCCCTTTTCAGCTAATCTGGCTTCTACTCAATCTGTGGCACAAGGTGATTCTAATTGGTATCCTGACACAGGAGCTAATAGTCACATGACGCCTAATTTAGCTCTTCTACAAAATCCAGTCAACTATGGTGGACAGGATAAAGTTTTTATAGGCAATGGAGATGGTCTTGGTATTTCACATATTGGACAAACAGGTTACAAATATTTCAGTCTCTCAAATACTCTTTATGTTCCTAATTTGTCCAAAAACCTTTTGTCTGTTTCACAGTTCACCAAAGACAATAGTGTCTATTTTGAATTTTTTCCTGAATATTGTCTGATTAAGGATATAAAGACCAAGAAGGTTTTGGCCCAAGGATGCAACAGTAATGGGTTGTACTGCCTCCTTCCGGACAAGCACACTCCACCGATTGGTCTAGCTGCTGAAGTGGTTCAAGTATGGCATCAAAGGCTCGGTCATCCAGCACTTCAAACTGTCCATAAAGTTCTTCATGGGTTAGGAGAATCTTTTTCTAGCAACAATAGTTTCTTTTGTTCACATTGTGCTATTGCAAAGAGTCACAAGAGTCATTTTCCTTCCTCAAATTATGTTTCTCAGTTTCCCTTAGAAATAATTGCTTCGGATGTGTGGGGTCCGTCCCCGGTCCCTAGCAAAAGTGGCTGTCGATACTATGTGACTTTTATAGATTACTACAGCAGATTTTGTTGGCTATTTCCTATTGTTTCCAAAAGTGATGTCTTTCAAGTTTTTATGCGGTTCAAACAACAAGTTGAGAATTTGTTTTCAAGCAAGATTAAATACTTTCAAAGCGATTGGGGAGGTGAATATAGACCTTTGTCTACATTTTTTGCTCAATGTGGTATCATCCATAGAGTTGCATGCCCTTACACCCATCATCAAAATGGGGTAGTTGAACGAAAACATAGGCATATAGTTGAGACAGCTCTTGGTCTCTTGAGTCATGCCAAGTTACCATATGAATTTTGGGATAGTGCCACGTCCTGTGCAGTATATTTGATCAATAGACTTCCCACTCCTATACTTGGTCATATTTCTCCATTTGAAAAATTGTTCAGGCGGCAGCCAGATTATAAGTTTTTAAAGGTATATGGATGTGCTTGCTATCCATATCTACGGCCTTACAATCAACATAAATTCAGTTTTCGTTCAGAATGTTGTATTTTCTTGGGATACAGTGAAGATCATAAGGGTTACAAGTGTTTTTTACCACGTACTGGGCAGACCTATATAGCAATTAATGTGGTTTTCAATGAAAACTCCTTTCCTTATCCTGTTCTGGTTCAGCCTGTTCCAGATTCTCCCAGTTCTGCAGTCGTTTCTTTTCCTATTCCTACTGTTCAATCTGCTCAGCCGACAGGTCAGTCCACTTCCTTACAGAATTTGGGTGATAAAGATAATGCTAGCTTAGGTGTAGTGCAGTCGGTTACTGCTGCTTCTCCTTCTCTTCTTGCGCATGTTGATCAAGAGTTATCTACATCTCCTAGTGGTCGGTCAGATTCTGTACCACACTCAACTCCTGATTCTACAACTTCTTGTGATAATTCTGAAGGTCTTCATTCAAAGAAATTTCGGTCTCTTAAAGAAATTCTTCAATCTACAGAACCTGTGTCATGTGTTAAACATACTAGACATGCACTAAGTGTGGAACAGATTTCTGACATTGAACCATCTGGTTTCACCCAAGCAAATAAATTTTTGTGCTGGCGTCAAGCTATGTCTGAGGAGTTTATGGCTCTTCAAAACAATGGTACTTGGACCCTTGTTTCACCTCCAGTTAATGCTAATGTCATTGGATGTAAGTGGGTTTACAAGATTAAGAGAAATTCAAATGGTTCAATTGCTAGATACAAGGCTCGGTTGGTAGCAAAAGGGTTTAATCAAGAGTATGGTATCGACTACAATGAGACGTTTAGCCCTGTTATTAAGCCAGTCACCATCAGATTAATTTTGTCCATGGCTGTTAGTTATGGCTGGCCTATTAAGCAACTTGATGTTAACAATGCCTTTTTGCATGGGACATTGGAAGAAAACATTTTCATGTGTCAACCACCAGGATTTATTGATAAAGATTTCCCTCAACATGTGTGCAAGCTTCACAAATCTCTCTATGGTCTCAAACAGGCTCCTCGAGCTTGGTTCTTCAAACTCTATTCATATTTGGTATCTCTTGACTTCAAGCCGTCTGTTTGTGATCCATCCCTTTTCCTATTTTCAAAGAATGGTATTCAATTGTATCTTCTCATCTATGTGGATGACATAATCCTCACTGGTAACAAGCCTGAAGCAATTAAGCAGTTAGTGATCAATCTATCAAATACTTTTTCCCTAAAAGATTTAGGTGATTTACATTATTTTTTGGGCATTGAAGTCTCTCGGTCTTCAGAGGGCCTTTTTCTTAGTCAACAGAGATATGCAATAAATCTTCTCAAAAAGGCTGAATTACTTGATGCTAAACCATGCAATACTCCTATGGCATTCAAACAACTTCTTTCTCAGCATACTGGAGATTCATTAACTGATCCTACATACTACAGAAGTCTGGTGGGGTCCTTGCAGTACCTTACTTTAACGAGACCAGATCTTGCCTTTGTCACCAATAAAGTTTGTCAGTTCTTGGCTGTTCCGTCTGATGTTCATTTAGTTGCTGTTAAGAGAATTTTGAGATATCTCAAAGCCACTGTCAATTTTGGGCTAGTTATCAGACCAACTACCTATTCGGTTCATCTCTATTCGGATGCAGACTGGGCAGGATGTCCAGATGATAGGCGTTCTACAGGAGGTTTTGGTATATATTTTGGTTCAAATTTAATTGATTGGTCCGCCAAGAAGCAAAGGACAGTAGCTCGGTCGAGCACTGAAGCAGAAATGCGATCACTTGTTCTTGCTGTTACAGAACTCCTCTGGATTTTACAGTTGACAAAAGAATTGGGCCTGCAGTTGAATTCTGTCCCAACAGTTTGGTGCGATAACATATCTGCAATTTACCTCAATGCTAATCCGGTTTTTCGAGCAAGAACTAGGCATGTAGAAGTGGATTATCACTTCATCCGGCAGTTGGTTCAACAGAAAAGTATTCACATCAAGCATATAGACAGTAAGGAACAAATTGCGGACATCTTCATCAAGCCATTGCTTATTCAACAGTTTGAACATCTCAGATCCAAGTTAAACGTTTCTCCCCCGTTCAACTTGAGGGGGGGTGTTAATCAAGATGGTCATACGTGGCATCCTGGATGACATGGACCAACAGGAGAGCATTTCATTTCTTATGTAATCATTCATTTACATAGGTCAATTGACCTTCATTTGTACATTTAATTCATTTGGGTATAAATAGAGAGCCACGGGAACAGGGTGCTCTGTCGCATTGGCGCAGCACCTGAAATTCTTCTTCCCGCTCTTTCTATCACTCTCTCGCTTCTCTTCATTCTAGATCTGGAATGCTGCAGAGCTTGAAGATTGCTGCGAAGATCAACATCTCACGACTACTTTTCTAACAGGGGGGAGCTAGGAACGACTACGAAGGGGAGGAGGAAGGAGGGTCGAGGGGCCGGTGATGACAGGGGGCATGATCGACGGCGGCAAGGAGGAGGCACGGCGGACCGGTTGGAGATGTGAGAGGCTGGCGACGGTGAGCAGGCGGGAGGGTGGCCCGCTGGTCGCGCAGGCGCTGGCGCTTGGTGTGGGAAGACGATGGCGACCGGCGTGGACGGCGGCGAACGGCGGGGCTGACGCGGTGGCGGGTGGCAGCGGATGGCGGGGCTGATGCCGCGGCGGGCGGCGGCGGAGTCGCGCGTGCGCGCGCGGAAGGGCGGACGATAGGAAGAGAGGGAGAGAGAGCTTCGGCGGGGGGGGGGGGGGGGGGGGGTGTTCTCGCGGGAAAAATACACCAGGGGGGGTGGGGACTCCCTGCGGTGGCGTATCCTGGAGGGAGACGGAGCTCCCGGCGGGGACTCCGGCGAGCGCGGTGCAGGCGGGGAAAAGAACCGGAGAGAGAGAGTCCGGGTGGGAGGGGGGATCCGCATAAGAAATTTTTTTTTTTTACCAGATATTACACAATACATCTCGTTCAAACAAAAATAACATGTTAATAAAAATATGTAACCTGTTGATTTCACACAACCTGTTTAAACAAAATCAAGTTAATTAAGCAACGGTTGATAAAAACCCCTTAATTCCATATAACAGTACATTCAAACAAAAATAACTTGTTAATAAAAATCTGCAACCTATTAATTCCATACAACATGTTAAAATTAACAAAATTAAGTTAACGACTTGCTGGTGAAAACCTGTTAATTAATTCCATATAAACAGTACATTCAAACAAAAATAACTTGTTAATAAAAATATGCAACCTATTAATTTTATACAACATGTTAGAATGAACAAAATTAAGTTAACGACTTGCTGATGAAAACCTGGTAATTAATTCCATATAACAGTACATTCAAACAAAAATAACTTGTTAATAAAAATCTGCAACCTATTAATTCCATACATGTTAAAATTAACAAAATTAAGTTAACTCCTTGCTGATGAAAACCTGTTAATTAATTCCATATAAACAGTACATTCAAACAAGAATAACTTGTTGATAAAAATCTGCAACCTATTAATTCCACACGACGTCTTAAAAGCAAACAAAAAATAAGTTAACAAAGATTCGTCGTTACATAATTAATTCCAATATTCAAACCACACCCGATCCCCTTTTGAGAAGACAATTTCTGCTATATATATATATTTATATATATATATAACACATTTAGCGACGGGGCAAAGTGTCTAGCAACCAGAAGAACACCCCCAACATCAGACAACATGTAGACGACGCAAATTAACATGATCATACACCATCAAGGCACCACAACCACAACCACAACCGAGAGTCTTCATACCGACTAGCTAGAACACATGCATGACCACGACTAGAACACAACAAAATATAATCGAGTCCTCATGCGAAAATATATAAAATTGACCTATGAAACACCGAAGTCAAATTTTCCAACAAAGATGGTATATATACTATTTATGATCATTAATTAACAAATTGTTCGTGTTCGACGTGGTGAAACGATTACGTTACTCGCTAGCGAAGCGTTGTGACTGAATTTGAAAAAAAAAAGAGTAATTAAGTAGCACCGAGGCAAATAATTAGCACAAAGTTGGGTAAACCTTTAATGAAAGTCAGGGCACAAGCCTAATATATATTTGGCAAAATGCACACTAGGTCCGGGTCGAATGTTCCACTTTCACACCAGGTCCGTTTGCAATAGCATCTTAACACTAGATCCTGTTTTTCAAAATTTCAGAACACCCACTCCATTTTCTACCTTTAACGTGAGATGGATGCAAGCTTTTTAATATATTTCCTAAATTACCCTTCGCCCCTTTGGTTTGCCACAAGGAGCAGGAGCCGGTGCTTGTCCCTTCGCTTTGTCTTGAGACTGCTTTGCCGCAAGGTGCAGGAGTGTTGCAGCGTGTTGCGAGAATGAGCAGCCGGTCTACTTCGCTGCAAGGAGGAGCTTCACCTCAACACTGCTACGCTGCGAGAAGGAGCACTGCCACGCGCCGTGAGAAGGAGCAGCCCCTATGCTTCATCGAGAGGAGGAGCGCTGCCGCGGAGCAGAGCCCGTCAGATTTGTCAAGCATCGTGAGGAGTAGAGTCGTCTGCTTCACCAAGAGAAGGAAGGTCATCGCACGCCGCGAGAAGGTGCAAAGCGGTCTGCTTCGTCAAGAGAAGGATGGCTGCCGCACACCGTGAGAAGATGCATACATCCGCGCCGTGTGGAGTCTGGATTAGTGTCAGGGCACAATGGGTATCGACGGAATAAACAAAAATACTTAACGGTGGTTGAACGGTGATACGGTGGAACGGAGTTAATGTTAAGAAAATTGCGGTCAATGGATTAGACATTGCATCTATTCAGTTGACGGATCTAGTGTTATAGTCATTTTTTAAAATGGACCTATCATTAATTTTCCCTATATATTTTCTCCCAGTCCCAAACATATTTTTCCCCGCCTAATAGTGTATCTTCTTTCTGTGCTTCCCACACCCTCTTTATCTATCTACAAAAGAATGACAGATTTCTTTTGTCGATAAGATTTATAAAATGGTACTTGAATAACTACGATTTTGAGATACTCTCAGACGGAGGTATTTATTTTTTAAAAAAATATAAAATCTCGAGCCTTTTCAACATTTTAACTTTCTATCAACGCGTTTAGAAACAAAGATATATAGCTACGAGAATTGATACGTAAGAATCTCTTAGTTATTTTTGAATGCTGGTCTAGGTAAATTACTTGATCATATATGTTTAAAAGAATATTATACACACAGCGTGGTTGGTAGAACACTGCTGCTACTATATATAGCCCATATTTAAGGACCCAAACGAACAAGTCGATATCAACCGAGCAAGAAAAGCTGTCTTTTTTAAAAGTCATTTTCTTTTACAAACAAGGTAGAGAGGGGCCTACCGTTGTCCAAAGTCAACACGTCAACGTTACGGTTGTTGTTGACTCCTGGTCAACTGCCATGCCTTCCAGCCCCGGGGGAGTTCATTAATCGGTTTCTAACTCCAAAATCCACGCCAAACTGTCCATGATTCGGTTCAATTTAACTTTGACTTGGTTTAAATTATCGACGGGTTTAATTTAACTTCTAAAGTTGTTTGAATCAAATCAAGCGAAACTAAATCAGTAAGTTGAATGACTCAAATTAAATTAAATATTGATTTAATTTAGATATAAAATAATAGTTATTTATATTCTAATAAAATAAAATAGGTAAATATTTAATTAAATAAATATTTAATTAAAATAGGTAAATATATAGACACTAAATTTTAAGTGAATATGGTTTAGAAAATAAGATAAAATTATATATTGACATATAGATTATATCACGACAAAAAGTACTTTGAACGGGACAAAATCAAGTCGAACAGAATTAATTTGGGTTGATTTAATTTAGACCGATATCGAATCAAATAAAATCATGAATTAAATCTTAAATCGTAAAACAAGACGGTGTGTTAGTAAAACAGGATGATCATCGTTGTCTCATGCGGGATCTTTAGCAAAGTGTACACAAAATATATTCAACCTGCCACCAAAATAAATAAATAAAGATGATTCGAAATGCCTAGCTCATTAATTTTTAGATGGTCCAGATGATGTTTTCCACGCATTGGAGAACGAAGAAGGTGATTAAGTTATTTAATGTGCCGTGGTGAAGAAACTTTGAGTATTATTAAACTATTTAAAAAAGTAAATATACAAGTGTATTTTTTATTGTTCGTAATGAACAAAAGAGGAAAGTGGGAACAATAGAAGATTTTTGTAATATCTGTCATTTTAAAAAAAATTAATTTGGTAACCGCCCCCCCTTTCCCTCCCCCTCCCGGTTTTTTCGCCGTCGTCCCCGCCATAATGCCGCCCCCCCCGGATCGTCGCGATGCTCCCCCCCCCCTCGCCGGCTACGCACCCCCCGCCGGATCTCTCTCTCTCTCTCTCTCTCTCTCTCTCTCTCTCTCTCTCTCTCTCTCTCTTGTACCGTCTCCCCGCCGCGAGCCCTCCCTCCTCCTCTGTCGCCGTCGTCGGTCGCGACCATCGTCACCGCCGGAACCCAGCGCCGCCGCTGATTGTTTTTGAACAAGAGTGTGGTTAGACTTAGAAGTATGGTTCTATTCTCTTGTATGATGGATCTTATGAAAATAATTGTTTAAGTTTGGGTTATAGAATTCAAATATTATGTTTCATCCCACTGTCACGATATTGTGTATTTTCGATGCATATTTGTGGTTTTGCTATTTAAATTCCGGGTCATGACAATTTTAAGGATATCTTAAACTCTTTAATTTTTATGGGAACATCTTGAAAATATTTACAATCGTTGGACCAATACAAATATATATGTGTGTGTGTGTGTATATATATATACACACATACTGATAGACACGAATATGACACACTTTTCACATGAGAATACTCCATCATGCTCCATAGTCCCAATCGCCTTTAAGTCAAAGCAATCGTATTTAGTTATCTCCACAGATAAGTATATATCAGTTAGTGAAAGAGTGAAATTAAAGCACTTAATAATATATATATAATGTAAATCAACACCCGGCCGGTCCGCTTAACAGGACCGGGTTTAACAAAAGATCCCGCTGTGTCATATTCATTGAACACAGGAGGTCCAGTTTTTAGATTTTTTTTCAACGTTCGCTTCAATTTTTTATGGCACCACCGACTGCAAATTCTGTATACTTTACCTATTTTGTTTAACATTTTGCCAGAACTACGAGATAGTCTCATATTAAATATTATAAATTTGATACTGTACTTATATAAATTCTGATACTAATTTTGAATTTATAAAATAGTATTAGAATAGACATTTATATTATTTTAATATTTGATTATCTTATATCTTATTCTCGTTGTCCTCTCTCTTTGACAGTGAAAAAGAGCGTTAAAATTGTGGGAATAATCTCATATTGAATATTATAGACTTGATATTATGCTTATATATATGTTGTGAACTCTTCTACCTCAACACTATGATTTTAAAATTTGTAAGACATTTAATTTAATTTAATTTGCTCAGAATTAATTAATATTAATACCTAGCATGATAACATATATACTTAATATTGTTAAGTATTTACTATCAACTCAAATTAACATCAGCACACGTATATATCTATCTTAAATTTATTTAAATAAAACTAAAACTAAAATTAAAATTCATCTCAATCTTAATGTCATATCATTCTCATGTCATCTGCCCTTAAAGGTTGGGGACGAGTATAATTGGGTAAGTCTCTGTTTGATTCAACGACTTGATTTTTCGGATTTTTTTAACCGAACTGAACTGACATAATTTTATTAGTTTGGTTATATTCAGCCTCTCTTTAAACCAAATCAGTCAAGACTCAGTTTATTTATACAATATATTAATTTAAAATATATATTATATTTCAAAGAAATGTAGTCATTTTATCGAAATCATCAAAAAATAAATAGAACATTAATTATTTTTTATCATAATAGTTTGTGAGATACTAAAAGAGATTATGAATTCATCAACAATTATATTGGGATCAAAATTAGATTATCAAAATCTCTTTTCATTTACATCCCCATCCTATCAAGGTTCATGCTTGAATTCTTAGGGAAACATATATACTTGCCTGAAATAATTTGAAATATATCGTAAGCGAAAAAGTCATAGAAATAAAATAATTTATGCGTCCAAGTGGCATTGTATATTGATAAGTTAATTATAATGCTCTTGGTTGCATATATTATCTTAATAATATACATAATACATTACATAAACACTGGAATCTATTAATCGAGTCGAATCGAGCTCAAGCTCGAGTAGTAGTTGGACTAAAATTCAATCCATATTCAAACTTAGACTATATGCAAACTTGTTTATAAAACTCAAAATCAATGAAAAGTTGCTCGTGAAACTATAGATTTAGCTCATTTATGAAACTCGATCTAACTTTAAACTCAACTTTTAATTATTTAATATATTTAAGTGACGGTATATAATTATTAATACTCATAATTTAATTTTTAAAAATAAATATTTAATAAAAGATTTAAATGAGTTACTCGTGAGTTTATCGAGTTGAGCAGGATTCTATTCAAACTCGACTTATTTAATGAGTCGGGCTTTATTTTGTGTTCAAATTTATTTATTTAACATAATAAATGAGTCAAGTCAAATTTTTATTGAGTCGAATTTCGAATTACTTGTCAAGGATATTGATTCGTTTGCACCCCTACGGGTTTAACAATAGATCCCGCCATGCCATATTCACTTAACACAGGAGGTCCAATTTTAAGATATATAATTTTTCAATGTTCGCTCCAATTTTTTATGGCACCATCGATTACAAATTCTGTATATTTTACCGCCTGTTTGGTAACTGCATCAAGTACCTATATTAATATTACTTTTAAAATTGATATTGAAAGAGAGTGATAATAGGTGTTTGGGTACTAGTATCAATTGTAAAATTAATTGTTGAAGATTCTTTCAAAACGAATACTGGTTTATACCTATTTCAAATTTAATACTGGACGGTGGCTCATCAATGCCCTAGCTCTCCATCCTCTCTCAGCGATAGGGCACGGCCGTCCTCTCCCCCGAGCGACCTTGGAAAAGCTCTCCCCCGATCCACCTCGGTAGAGGGTGAAGCGGAGGCTTTTAATCAATATGCCATTTCACTGCGTGAACAATGTATCAAAGCAGGGCCCGATGAAGGCACAGTCCTCTCTCATGCCTCCCCTCCGGAGCTTGAACGCCTCCAGCGCCTCCACGTTGACTTTCTGGCAGTTGTGGATGTACAGAACCTCAAGCCCCTTACAACCGCTAATAATCTTCAATCTTCTGCAGTGCGAGCCGACGGCGGACCACCCGAGGACCTCATGGCACAAGGCCAGGCTCTACTCCTCCAGCAACAGGCATCCACCAGCTACGAACTGACACATCTACAGGTTCAGACAGCATAGCATCGTCATGAACCCTGCATCGATGTTGTCCAAACCAGCTCTGTTGCTCCAACACTGCAGACTGGAGACATTCTAGTACCCGATTCTGGCCAATGCACCTGCCTTCGTGAGCACGCAAGATTCGGCTTCCATGTATTTCACCATCGGAGAATAGATGGCCAACCCGGTTCAGCGACACTAGTGCAGGACGAGATCATCAACAGGCACAAATACCGGCAGTCTCTCAAGAGGGCAGCAATTCCAAGATCAGAAATTTATGTTCTTCAAGTTCGCGTTGCACTTGGCAAGGCATTATAATCTGTTGTCAATGATGTTGCAACGATAGAGGGTGATGGACACAAGATGAGGGCACCCCAAAGAAATCATGGAGAGGCCACTATCATTGATGCCTAAGCACCAATAGAAGGACAAAGATCTGAGTGTTGATCCAGAATTTTGCAAGAGGGTCAGTGCAGAATCAAAGAGCTCTATGCACCTAGCTAAGGAAATTGAGCTAAGCAAAGGAAAACGAGCTAGCAGTCTTGGTATGTATTTGTAATATAGCTAGTAAACGCCAGGATTGTAGGATAGATGGAACATGCCCAAAAAAAGTGGGACAGATGGAAGGTCAGTGACCTCTAGGTCGTGTTTTAAATGTGGAGCAAGCGGCGATAGGTCAGGCCAAAATCATTACGGTCGGCAGAGGTCTCTAACTTTTGAAAGATGATGAAAAACAGATCCTCAGTCAAGTCTCCAATAAAGAAATAATCTATTCCATTGCCAAGAATTATCATCGTTATCTTTTGTCAGCACAACTTTCTTCAATTTTCTTGATTGTTTTTATTAAATGAAAGTTTTTACGATGCTTGAATCCAATGTAGCTCATCAATTTTTTCTATTTAGTTGGTTCATGGTACACTAGCATAATCTGATCCTTTGTTCATTTGCATCATTTTCATGCCTAGTGCTAATGGATGAGCTAGGAGTCATATAACCATAAATGACAATTATAGAGAAAGTGTTGTCAACCAGCTCTGATGGTAAGCTTCTTTATGATCTTCAGGTTCCCACATGGTGGTATATGTAGCTATTCATTGATAGAAATAACATAGTCCAGATTAGTTGCTATGGTATGGATAAGGATAATTTTGGATACTTCATCCAAGGTATCCAGCATATAAATTAGTTCAAGTGAATCAATCACATATTGCCCTTTTAATCCATTGGTCTAGAAAAATCACTTTCCTATGTGTCTCACTAGGAAATGAAGGATTGGGAGTAGCCCTAGTAAAGCCAGAGCCAATCCTAATTGGATCTGGATCAAATAAACAGTGAAAATCAGGAATTGGTTGGAACTAACCCAGCCCAACCATGACTTAATCAGACTCAGAGTCAAGTTGAAATTGACAGATCCTAGCTGGTTCCAAACTAGGACCGCAGATCCTGAACAAACTAGGTCCGACTGAGCAGGCTCAACTGGAAAGATTGATCCCCATCCATATTGGTCAATCCTCACATGAAATTGGTTAATCCTGACATGGAAGTGGTCATTAATCTTGCCTGAGTTTGGTCCAGGTTAGCTGATTATATCAACCATGTGCCTCACAGAGGGCCATGATGATATTTCTTACTCTATCTCAACCTCTTTTGAACCAAGCATACAAGTTCAAGCATTTGTTGTTGATAATTTTAGCGGTGGTTGAGGAAATTTAGCTGGAGGTAACTGAGGGGATGCTAGGGGAAAAAATAAAAAATACACTAATATCAAAATATATTATCAAATATATATATTAGTGATGTTTTGCATATATTTTTTATATATACGAATCAGATGCCCTCAGTCATACAGGATTTTTGTAATATATTTTCGTATATATCATTAATATTTTAAATTTTTTGATAATATATTTTGATATTAGTGTTTTATTTTGATATTAATAATAGTTTTGACTTTATAATTAATACACTTAATATCAATCTCGATATTGATATAGTTTTACCAAACACCTAGTATCAATTGCAATATTGATATAGTTTTACCAAATATTTAAGAAATTTGATATTATCAATTTTGATATTGATACTCTAACTTTTAAAAATATTAATATCAATATTGATATAATATCAATTTTGAAACTCTAACCAAACAGGCCATTAACTATTTTGTTTAACATTGGATTTAATTTGATCAGAATTAATTAAGATTAATAACTTCACATCTAATACCTGACTATGTTATACCGTTATCCTTAAATTACTTTTTAACTCGTTTGATTTAGGTTGATCTAAAAATCAAGACTCCTAATTTCATATACCTAGCCTAATAACATATATACTTAATATTGTTAATTATTTACTATCAACTCAAATTAACATCAGCACACGTATATCTATCTTAAATTTAGTTAAATAAAACTAAAACTAAAATTAAAACTCATCTCAATTATAGTGTCATACCGTTCTCTTGTCATCTGCCCTTAAAGGTTGGGGGTGAACATAATTGGGTGGTCAGTTTATCTATAATTATGACAAGAAGAGGTGTTCATGTGAACTCGGAATATAGGTAAACCTCTGTTTGATTCAACGACTTGATTTTTCGGATTTCTTTAACCGAACTGAACTGACATAATCTTATTGGTTTGGTTCTATTTCAACCCCTCTTTAAACCAAACCAGTCAAGACTCAGTTTATTTATACACTATATAAATTTAAAATATATTTTATATTTTAAAGAAATGTAGTCATCTTATCGAAATCATCAAAAAATAGATGGAACATTAATTATTTTTTATCATAATAGTTTGTGAGATACTAAAAGAGATTATGAATTCATCAACAATTATATTGGTATCAAAATTTAGATTATCAAAATCTCTTTTCATTTGCATCCCCATCCTATCAAGGTTCATGCTTGAATTCTTAGGGAAACATATATACTTGACTGAAATAATTTGAAATATATCGTTAAAGAAAAAGTCATAGAAATAAAATAATTTATGCGTCCAAGAGGCATATTGTATATTGATAAGTTAATTATAATGCTCTTTGTTGCATATATTATCTAAATAACATTCATAATATATTACATAAACACTGGAAAATGGCTCAAAGCTCGAAATAGAGAATTAGATGGTAAAAATTGATAAAAGGAGTCAAAATGGAGGGTGTTAAAATGAATCGGAGTTAAAATAACTGAGATAAATTGATCTAACATTGATCAGATGTTTGTGTGGTCAACGGATGGGAAGCTAATTTTCTCAAGACCCAAAAATAGAAAGGTAATTTTCTCAAATATATACACACGAGTTAATAAAAAATATTGTTAAAAATTTTTAATAGTCATAAATATATTAATTATTTTAAATCAAACGTGATTTGTAAAGGTGGTACGTACAATCTAACTAAGGTGGTTAATTAGGACTCCATGCTAAGTAATATATGTTAAACTCTACCAGGTGGACGATATATATATATATATATATATATATATATATATATATATAAGGTGTACCCATAAGACCCCTACTTGACCCCAGTTGTGATATATATCTTGTCAAAATAATATATTAGATGGTCCCAGTCTGAAAATTTTCTCTCCACATATATATACATATATATATATATGTATGTCTGCAATGCTTGGGGTTCTTCGTCTTCTTCGGTTTCTTACTTAATCACGAACAGGGAAAACCAAATAAACCACCAAAAATTAACGGGAGGAGTCAGTACAATATTTTGGATAAAATTCTAATATGTTTGAACAATCTGCCCCCACCTAGCTAGAACATATAACGTAACATTTCGATGAATACATAAACGGGGGATGAGGAAGCTAGTGTTGGAATAGCAGTATATATGTGTGTGTGTGTGTGTGTATGGTGTTCCAAGTGCATGATACATAAGAAGGTTATCCTCGGTTCTTCAAATGCAATGATTTTATCATCCGTAAGATCGGAGCAGGTAGAGAAACATGAGAACATGCAATAATAATGTATAGATTCCGACCCTTCAACCTCGTATACGTGCAAATAAATAGAAATCTAGTTTCTTTTATTTAGGGTTCTAAGGCCCGGCGATTGAGTTCGGGAGAGGAGGAGAAGAATCTAATATGGCGGCGGCGGCGGCGCTGAGGACGGTGGTGCTTGTCCGGGACGGCCGCCGGTTCCCTGGTCCGGAGCACAACCGCCTCCGATCGGAAGATAGGGACGATAAGGGAAACAACCTCCTGGGCCATTGGCCATATACAGTGGTCGTTTAGGCATCGGGGACGGCGGCGCCATGGGCACTGTCACCCAGAAATCTCCTCGTGAACTCCGCACGTCGCAGCACCTCAGCTTCGGGCGTGCCCCCGCCGGAGCCGCCGGCTTTGCTGCCGGAGAGAGACTTCCCGACGGGGCGGCGTCGTCGGAACCCCACAAGCGCGTCCCACCTCCTGCAGAGAGCAAACTGCGATGACGACATCCGGCGAGAAGGTGGCGGTTCTTGCGCGAAAACAGCCTCGCGGTGAGGTGGCAGATGATCGGTTAATACCGGAGAGAAGGCAGCCGGAGCCGAGAACGACGAGAAGAAGAGCGGCGGTGGCCGTCGTTGCCATGGACGCACGCCGACGGCTGCCGCCGGTGTAGATCATGTCTCTTCTAGCTAGCTGGTTTTCTTCTGCAGCTGGAGGAAGATGCCCACAAGGCAGGAGGGGGAGAGCACGTCTGCGGTTGACCAGAAGTCAACAACGACTGTGACGTTGACGTGTTGACTTTGGACTACGGTACTGTAGGCCCCTTCCTTTCTACTTTGTTCTAAATGAAAAAAAAAGTTGGAAAAAAATAGTCTTATCTTGATCGGTTGATGTTGACTTGTTCGTTTGGGTCTTTTAACATGGGCCACACTACCAGCAGTGTTCTTCAAACGCTGTTGTGTATAATATTCTTTTAAACATATATGATCAAGTAATTTACTTAGACAAGCATTCAAAAATAACTAGGCTAAGTTTGGTACGAGGATAGAAATAAAGAGGATATAAATAAGTCACTCCTTATGACTATCCCTATTCTTATTAGATTTGGTTTAAGTTAGGATAAATTTAGAGGATAAACCTATTCTATGTTTGGCACGACAAAGATTAATTTGAGAATAGTCTTGTCATAAATATATAAATATTTATTAAATATAAATTATAGTCAAATTAATCATATAAATTTATCTTTTTAATATTACAATTAAATACATGAAACATGAAATATTTATCTTTCTAAAATATTTTAAATAATCATATAATAAGTTTGAAATATAGATACTACGAGTTAAATAATCAAAATATAACATAGTCAAAATTATCATATTTTACTAAAAGCTACCTTTTAAAGTGAATTACGCATGACAAAGTAAGGCGATATCGTAAGAAAGAAATAGAAATTAATCGGAGATATATTATTTAAAATTTCATCAACTCAAGAAGGACACTCTTTCCTATGCATTTCAACCAACAGGAGATGTTCATGTCGTGAAGCACGACCGAGATGATTAGCGGCAGCCGGGAGGGTCATGATGTAGATATTCCTCCATCGTCTCGGGGAATTCCACGCCGCGAGAGCTGTCGGAGTCGCCGCTGTCCCTCCCGGCACATGCCTCCTTGGCAAGCAGCAAGTCGGCCAGCCTAGCCGGCTCCCTTTTCGTCTCTGCACTGCCAGCCTTGGTGGGCGACGGTCGAGGAGAGAGATAGCACTGGATCCAGCCATCCAGCCTCTCCATCTCCCTGGAGCTCATCGGCCCCTTCACTCCCGCTATCCAGGAAAGGAATCCGTCGGCGGAGTGCTCTCCTTCGGCATCCCACCAATTGCTGCAGCACGCTCCTTCACCATCACCAGATCCCCCCTCTCCTCCGTTGCAGAACACCGATATGCCGATAAGATATGCCAATTCCTCCACATCAACCATCAAGTCCTTGTCTCCGCTGATCTACCGAGGATGACTTCCCTTGGCGACCTAGGAAGGGGGCAAGGGTCCTTCTAGAATCGAGTTGGAGAAGAATTCCAATGGTAGATGGTCGGAGCAAGAAGCCGGTCCTCGCCGCCGCCGGAGACTACGGCGCGTAATCTTCGGTAGACTGGTGATGAGGGTGGTCAAGAAAAAGGGGGACGGACGCAGAGCTGGAAGGAGAAGGCGAGCGAGGAGGGGAGTTGGGGGCGGAGGGCTTCTGGTGCTTCCCCGACGACGGGGGTGAGGGATAGGCACGGCTGCTGGGCGTGTCTTTAGAGGCCAACCTCTACTCAACGCAGCACAGTGACGAGAAGAAGTGTTTGTCGTGGTGGTCGGAAAACCAGGAGGAGGGGGAGAAGACGCCTGGAGCTGCTGGAGCTGCCGCCGAAACCGCCCGCTGCCGTTGGAGACCCGGGGGGGTATCCTAGACTTATCCCACCAATTAGATGGGATAGTTTATCCCTTGTATTATCCTTATTTTTTGGGATAAACCTGATTAAGTTAACTTAGGTTAAATTAAATTTTTTTCATCTACCAAACGAGAGATTGGGGATAAACCAAGTCCAACCTAGGTTATCCCTGTACCAAACAGGGCCTAAGAGATTTTTACATAAGGATTCTCGTAGATATTTTTTATTTCTAATGGGGTGTTTGGCTGCATGAGAATGAAAATTTTTATTATAATTTTTAAAAATTATAAAAAAAAATTTTAAAAGAAGTGTTCGGCAACCATGACAATTTTATATTTTGAGAGTGATTTTCTTCTTAAACAAAAAAGAAGGTCTCACCTCTTTCTTTTTTTCTTGTGGTCCCCAACTTTGTTTGGTTATATGTGGTAGTTACTCTTTTTTGTTATCACATCCCTCCAAACATAATAATTTTATGTCATGGGCTGGTTCACTTTTTATTTTAATATAATTTTTTATCATAAAAGTGTACAAAAAAATATCATGCAACCAAACACCACATAAACGTGTTAATAAAAAGTTGAAATGTAGAAAAGTATTGAGATTTTATGTTTTTTAAAAAATAAAATCTTCGGCCTGGAAGTATCTCAAAATTGTAGTTATTCAAGTACCTTTTAATAAATTTACCGACAAAAAAAATCTCTCTTTTTCTAGATAGATAAAGAGGGTGTAGGAAAAGAAAGAAGGCACACTGTTACGAAGAAAAAATACGTTTGGGACTCAAGAAAAAAAGGCATATTCCCTGAGTTTCATCAAGCTTTACCCTAGTTTGTGCTAATTATTTGCTACAGTGCTACTGCTGCCTAATTATTGTTTCCCAAATTTGGTCACAATACCCTCCAATTTGAACTCCTCCAATTTTGTGTTACCTCTGTAAAAAATGCAATTTTTATGCGCACTTCATTATCTTATTAATTTCAAGTTAATTATGTATATTGACCCCCCTCATCTTCTCTTCCCTTAATTATCTCTCCATGCTTCATGTTGCGGACATGATAAACAAGTAGATAATTATAAGCACTTATTCACTTGTATTTTAAGCTGATCATATATGTCACGTCCCGGATTTTCGTACACGCAGCGGAATTAATCCGGCGACGAGACCGGGGAAATAACCCCTTAACTACGTCGGTTTGGAAAATTGAAGACTAACCCAGGATCCATTACATAATTCAAATAATTCAATAAACTAAAATCATACCACGAAACACCAATTCATGGATCATTCAAAAGAATACATCATGCTCTTCCAAATAAATCTTCCATATCCAATACCACCACGCTTCTGCTGCGCTATTCTGATTACCTGGAAAATTGTTAAGAGATTTTGGAATGAGTCACACCGACTCAGTAGACACCCCTTCATCTGCCGAATCGGATAATAAATACCTAAATGATAATTAAATAAGTACCCAATGTTACACTAGTTCTATATATGTATAGAAATAACAATATGATAATTATCTGGCTTATCCACATATTTTTAGACTACAAACAACCAACTAATCAGACCCAATCAACACCTATAAATATCGAAAGAAGAACTTAACTTGAAATGATAGGGTATGCATGAATATTTATTGCATGATCTATATGATAAATTAACATAAATGAGACACCATGCATCTTATGCAACTCGACTCGGTCAAGACAAACTAATGCACATCTAATGACCATATACACTGAATCATGCATTCAATGCACCTATCCTCTAATATAATAGCACATCTTTTTCTTATTGGCAAGGAATGCGTCGTCTTGCTATCTCAACTTGCTACCACCAGATCTATCATATATAGCAGTAATATATAGTAAGCTAAGTCCCCTAGTGCACCTAGGCAGTGGTGGCACTTAGGACATACCGCGGTATCCGGGATCGAAGGATGCACCGGACTGTTCTAATCCCCGCTGCCCACGGGCTCGACTACTAGTCTGGTGTAGCTCAGTCTTCCATTTCAATTAATGCACATATGCATTCATTCCAACCATGCCATGCCATGCCATGCAAATAAGATAATTAACATGAATATATGCAACTAATGCATCTAACCATCTATAAATAGAAATGCACATTTACTTGACATAACATGACCACATGTCAATAACAATCCATCTATGATGCTAGACACCTGCATGCATGAAATATGCCGACATAACATATACACCCAATTAAATGATCAACGATATGAAAATTGATGAAAAATGCTAGATAATCAAGTTTATTTATTAATCTAAAACTCTATCTAATCCAATTGATATGCAACCATAAATATTAACAAAGACCCAATCGGGTTAATCAACAAGGACATATCAAATTCACAAATTATGCAATTAAATTCTACGGCACATGCTAATTAATAATTAGAATCGATTGATTAATAAAATCAGGATCTATGTAGTATACATCTAATAAATTAATAAGACGTCTAGCTATCATAAATCACCACATCCCATATTCGCCGATAAATATAAATCAACATTTAAAATTGATTGATAAATTTTTAGGTATTGAATTTAATGATAATAGACACGTCTGGGATGTCTACCTGAAAGGCGCTGGAAGGAGGAACAAATGGTGCTAAGGTGCTGGCGTACGGTAGTTGACAACGGCGGTTGGACGACGATCAGACGGCGCGGGTGCGGCACTGCGGTAAGGCTGCTTCGTGATCAACGCCAAGTCGAGAAGGGGGAATCGATGTGGCTACGTGACAGGGGGTCCAAGGTGCGTGGATAGCGGCAGAACAAGGGAACCGGGATGACCTGGCGTCGAGCGTGACCGGGGGGGTGAAGCCGAAGGTGGCTGGATTCAAGGGAAAGCTGGGTGCGCAGAGACAGGGCGGCAACGCACGGTAAACGGCGGGTGGGATGTAGATGCTGCACGCGGGCGAGACCTGTTAGACGTCGGAGCGTCGGAACGCTCCCGCAGCGGAACAAACGTTCAACTCAGCAAGCAACTCATGTAGCAAAGATTAAATACGAATCAAGAATAAGACAGATAAGCAAACCACACAGACACCAGATTTACGTGGTTCGGAGAGACGATACGTCTTCCTACGTCCACGGGGAGAGCAGAGAGAATCCACTAGTTGTAGAAATAATACAAGATGGGAAGATACTCTTACACCGACACGGAGTGATCTTTCCCAAGACGGAGCAATCCCGAAATCCCCAAATCTCCTTCTTGACGATACGCCTTTAAATAGCTCCGTAGAGCACCGAATAGGCGTTTCCACGAACACCACGATCTCCACGATAGAAGAGAACGTGGAAGACAAGAAGAATCGAACACGACGTTGAGATCTCTCGAGCGTACTCCTCTCTCTTCTCTTTCTCTCTCACGGCGGCTACCCACGTTCGCCAGAACGTGCTTGCGAATGCTATTACCGTAAGCACGCTAAACACCCCATCACGTATTAACGTGATAAACAAAGGAGGAGTTAAAAGAAAATAGAAAAAGACCAAAAAAGCCCTTTGACCAAGTCAATATATAACATTCTCCACCTATTTGACATGGTCAAACAAAAAGACTAAACAACTCTCTCTAAAACTACCCCCTCTCCCTGGGGCCTTCAAAACTCAGCAAGCTCGAACATTAGCCAAGTCCAGACAATGCTGGAACTTGACCGTTGGAAGTGGCTTGGTCATCATATCTGCAGTGTTCTCCTCAGTTGAAATCTTCAAAAGCTGGATATCTCCACTTGCAACTAATTCTCTGAGCTTATGATATCTGACATCAATGTGCTTGGTTCTTACATGGTACACTGGGTCCTTTGCATGACAAATAGCACTCTGGCTATCACAATTCAGACTAATATTCCTCTGAGAAACACCGAGCTCCTTAACCAAACCTTTAAGCCAACCGCCTCTTTAGCGGCCTCCACCGCAAAGAATATACTCGGCCTCGGTTGTTGATAAAGCAACTATGTCCCGCAACATAGCCTTCCAACCGATAGGACCTCCACCTAGAGTAAAGATATACCCCGTAGTAGATCTCCTCCCGTCAAGGTCACCTGCATAATCCGAGTCAACAAAGCCAACTAAAACATCGCATCTTGTCAATGCTCCTCTGAAATAATAAACCAAAATCCGATGTACCCTTCAGGTAACGCAAGATCCATTTAACTGCATTCCAATGCTCTTTTCCTGGATTTGACATATACCTGCTAACCACACTAACTGCCTAAGCCAAATCTGGCCTAGTGCAAACCATAGCATACATCAGACAACCAACTGCATTAGCATATGGAATTTTGAGCATTTCCTGATGTTCTTTATCTGACTTAGGACATTGCTGCAATGACAATCTAAAATGCTGAGCTAAAGGTGTGCTAACTGACTTTGAATCATTCAAATTAAATTTAGCCAACACCTTTTTAATATAACCCTTCTGGGTTAACCAAAGCTTACCAACTTCACGATCTCTATGGATCTCCATGCCTAGGATTTTTCGAGCACCACCCAGGTCTTTCATCTCAAACTCTGAATTGAGTTCCTGTTTCAACTTGGCAATTTCTAACATATGCTTACAAGCAATAAGCATATCATCAACATAAAGCATCAGCAGGATAATAGAACCATCACTAAGGAAACGGAAGTAAACACAACTGTCATACCTGCTCCGACTGTAACCATGTGCCAACATAAAGGTGTCAAACCTTTTATACCACTGACGTGGAGCCTGCTTCAAACCATATAGAGACCTGTTCAATTTGCAAACCAATTTCTCATTATTTTTCTGAGCAAAGCCATCTGGTTGCAACATGTAGATCTCCTCATCAAGACTGCCATGTAGAAATGCTGTCTTTACATCAAGCTGCTCCAACTCTAAATCAAACATGGCTACCATAGCTAGCATGACACGAATAGAGCAATGCTTAACCACTGGAGAAAAAATCTCAGTAAAATCAACACCTTTCTTCTGAGCATAGCCCTTAGCTACAAGCCTTGCCTTGTACTTTGTTGGTTCTGTGTTTGATGAAGCCTCCTTTTCCTGTACACCTATTTGCAGCCAATAGCTTTCTTACCCTTGGGAAGTTTGACTAAATCCCAAGTCTGATTTTTCTGAAGAGAATTCATCTCTTCCTTCATAGCATTCAGCCACATCTCATTATCCTTACTTTCTACTGCTTCCTGAAAGCTAGAAGGATCAGAAGACAAAACAGGAAATGCATAAGCAACAGTATCCTGTAACCTTAATGGTAATTTAACTTCCCTTCTGGCTCTTCCTTTTGCAATAGAATAAGGCTCATCATCTGGTTGTACATTTTCTTCATAGTGATGTGAAGATTCCCCTGAATCTGAACTGGTAGAAGGAATATCACTTTCAAACTCCACCTGGACCGAACTACTGGGCTTCTTCACTGGTTGCTGAAAATTTTTCAGCAATGATACTTCATCAAATACAACATCCTTGCTGAGCTCAATCTTCTTTGTTTCTGGGTTCCAGAACTTGAACCCTTTTACACCAGACCTGTAACCCAAGAAGATACACTTCTTGGACTTGGCATCAAGCTTTGTCCTTTCATCATCCTGCAATAACACAAAAGCAGGACATCCAAATATATGCAAATATGAATAATTAGCTGGCTTACCAGACCAAATGTCAAACGGTGTCTTTAAATCAAGAGAAGTAGAAGGTGATCTGTTAACAATATAACAAGCCATGTTAACTGCCTCAGCCAAACGCGCTTAGGAAGATTAGCAAACAATCTCATGCAACGAGCTCTTTCTAGCAGTGTCCTGTTCATCCTTTCAGCTACTCCATTTTGCTGTGCCTTGCCTGGAATAGTGAAATGCCGAGTAATACCTTCTGTTCTACAAAAGTCTTCAAACTCTCTTGATGTGTACTCACCACCATTGTCAGTCCGTAGGACTTTCACCTGTTTACCTGTATCTTTTTCAACTCTGGCTTTCCAGCTTTTGAATGTCTCAAACACCTCTGACTTATGCTTCAAGAAGTAGACCCAAACTTTCCTGGAGAAATCATCAATAAAAGTGACAAAATATCGAGCTCCACCTAAAGAAGTAACCGGTGATGCACCCCAAACGTCAGAGTGAATATACTCAAGAATATTTTTACTTCTATGACTAGAAGTAACAAATCTAACCTTGCACTGTTTGCCAAGAACACAAGATTCACAAAAGTCAAGTTTGCAAGATTTAATACCCTTGAGTAGTTTCCTGTTGTGCAGTTCAAGCAATCCTCTCTCACTAATATGGCCAAGCCTAGCATGCCATAACAAAGTAGCATCATCATCAGAAGAGGAGGAAACTGCAGCATCACCTGTAACGGTCTTACCAAGAAATTTATACAAAGAACCTGTCTTTTCTCCTTTCATAATAACTAAAGCACCACGTGTCACTTTTAACATGCTATTAGCACCACTAAAGGTGCAACCAGAATCATCAAGTGCACCAAGGGAGATAAGACTTTTTCTCAACTCTGGGACATGCCTGACCTCTGCCAAAGTTCTAACAACCCCGTCAAACATCTTGATTTGAATGTTTCCTATCCCAACAGTTCTGCACTCAGTATTATTTCCCATCAGAACTCTACCCCCATCATAGGACTTATATGAATCAAACCAGTCTCTATATGGGCACATATGATAGGAACATCCAGAATCAAGAATCCATGTATCGGAAGAATCCATACCTGAGGAGATGGTGAGAACATCTCTTTCCTTTTACGAATCGAAGCCACGCCGACCTCAGCGGCTCCTTCCCCTTTCGCTTGGATTTTTCCTTCAACTTGGGGCAATCAGCCTTCCAGTGTCCATCTTCTTTGCAGTAACGGCACCTGTTGTCCTTGATCTTTGACTTTGACCTGGACCAATTTTTCTTGTTGCGATTTCCACCTAACTGATTTCTTTCTTTTGATCTTCCTCTGGCAATAAGACCTTCAGAATGCTGTCCGCCTGAACTGCCACTAGTCATGTCTTTGTCCATCAATTCTTTCGAGAACAAATGAGATTTCACATCCTCAACGGATATAGAATCTCTACTGCATAACATAGATTCTCGAAAAGTCTTGTACGATGGTGGTAGAGAACAAAGCAGGAGCAGAGCTTGGTCTTCCTCTTCTATCTTCACATCGCTACTTTCCAAATCTATCAGAATAGAATTAAATTCATCATGATGTGATTTAATAGAGGTACCTTCTGCCATCCTGAGCATGAAAAGGTGCTGCTTCAAATAAAGCTTGCTGGTCAGAGATTTCGTCATATACAACGACTCCAATTTTAGCCACAGTGAAGCCGTTGTTTTCTCGTGAATGACCTCTCGGAGAACCTCGTTTGACAAACTTAACTGAATTGAAGCTAAAGCCTTATCATCTAAGTCTTGTTTCTCATCGTCAGACATAGTGACCGGCATCCTTTCCTTCCCGAGCAAAGCCTTCTGTAATCCCTGATGGGTTAGAAGCGCTTTCATTTTGATCTGCCATAGACTGAAGTTGATACTCCGATCGAACTTCTCAATATCGAATTTCGCCGACATCTTTGCAACACCTAAACACCGGCCGAATCACACAAATAACCAAACACGGCTCGATACCGGATGTTAGACGTCGGAGCGTCGGAACGCTCCCGCAATGAACAAACGTGCAACTCGGCAAGCAACTCGTGTAGCAAAGATTAAATACGAATCAAGAATAAGACGGATAAGCAAACCACACGGACACCGTATTTACGTGGTTCGGAGAGACGATACGTCTTCCTACGTCCACGGGGAGAGCAGAGAGAATCCACTAGTTGTAGAAATAATACAAGATGGGAAGATACTCTTACACCGACACGGAGTGATCTTTCCCAAGACGGAGCAATCCCGAAATCCCCAAATCTCCTTCTTGACGATACGCCTTTAAATAGCTCCGTAGAGCACCGAATAGGCGTTTCCACGAACACCACGATCTCCACGATAGAAGAGAACGTGGAAGACAAGAAGAATCGAACACGACGTTGAGATCTCCGAGCAGACTCCTCTCTCTTCTCTTTCTCTCTCACGGCGGCTACCCACGTTCGCCAGAACGTGCTTGCGAATGCTATTACCGTAAGCACCCTAAACACCCCATCACGTATTAACGTGATAAACAAAGGAGGAGTTAAAAGAAAATAGAAAAAGACCAAAAAAGCCCTTTGACCAAGTCAATATATAACAGAGACCATGGCGTTTGTGCGTGTGCGCACGAGTGAGAGAGAGAGAGAGAGAGAACAGAGAGGGGGGGGCATCGCGGCTGCACCGCATTCGTGCAGGCGCGCACAAAGGAAGAGAGAGACGAGAGCAGGAGAGCGGGAATCACACGCGGGGTGGCTCCGACCGCATACGATGCGGGAGGGAGAGAGAGGCGACGAGAGGGGGCTAGCGTGCACAACGGCGCGAGGGCTCGGGGGTGCGGGTGTCGCGGCGAGCGACGGCAGCCGAGAGAGAGAGAACAGAGAGGGAGTGCGCGGTGACGGAGACGACGTGGGTGGGAGGAGAGAGTACGCGAGAGGCTGGGATTGAGGGCGAGGCGAGCAACGGCCGCGAGGGAGGCGGATGGCGGTGCTGCGGTGGTCGCGTGGGTGAGAGAGCGAGAGAGAGAGAGAGAGAGAGAGAGAGCAGAGGCCGGAGGCGGTGCGACGAAGGGGGGAGAGGCGGTGCAGGGGAGAAGGTTCGAGAGAGGGGGGGCCTGAGGCGGTTCGATGGGGGAGGGGGGAGAAAAAAATAAAATAAAGGGGGGGAGGTATGGCGGTGGCGAGAGAGAGAGAGGCGGTGAGGTTTTGTTTTGTTTTGTTTTGTTTTTGTAAAAAAAACAGGATATTACAATATATATTTATATATCATGGCTCATACGTACCCATCTCAAAGAACATTGCTCCACACATAGTCTGCAGCTAATAGCACTAGGAGGAGGATTTTGCTTGATGAGTCAATGCCCATACTGTTGTTTGGCTAAGTCCACTATATTTGTTATTAAAATACACTAGTGGAAGGCAGTAGTATTTAAATATAATTAAATATCTATATCACATGCTCACATGGTGGGTGGAAGACATCAAGTGATGGTTGTTGAATAGGAACCATGGAGCTTTTGTCTTGTCTTTTGGTCAAAATTAAAAAAGAAAGAGTAAGAAAAGTTCAATATACATGGTTGTTGGGTCACCCCCCTCCCCCCCAGTTGAAAATAAAAATAATTAGCGCATGTCAAACAAGTTGCTCCTGGTTCATCATGCTCCTGCGGACGACTCTGTAGGTTAAAGATGAAGTTTTTATTTTATATTGTTTATTTTTATAGTTTATTAATTGAATAAATTACTTAAATAGTAATAAAACTATAAATTATTTATTAAAAAACATCTGTCGTCAGGATTACTATTCTCTCTTGTTTATACAGTAAGGAAGAAGGGAAATGATAAGAAAAATAGGAAAGATAAAACTTTATTTTATTTGGGATGAATTAATTAAGTTTATCAGGTCCAATTGCTTTTTATTTTATTTGGGATCTAATCAATTAAATTATTAGGCCAATTACTTATCATTAGATCCAGGTTAAATTCTACCGGGCTATATAACTTGTGTTGATCAGATCTAATTATTTAAGCTGTAAGTTCTAGATTTTTGGATAAGAGAGTTCAATGAGTCTCATCCATACCGATTTAAAAGTTCCAAACTCAGAGGTAGCAGAAAGTGTCATCGGCGACCAAAGTTATTTCAACTAAGTTACAATAAGTTTTGTTACAAAATTGGATGAGCTAGAGGTCCATTTTAAGTTTTTTTAGGTGTTTCAAAATTGCTGGGCAGCGTAGAACAGATGAATTTCGGTCATAGGTCTGGTGAATCAGTCGATGGCGATCCAAAGTGCATCTGATCGACAAAATTGATGGCTAACAAAATGATTGATAAAACTAGAGATAGTGTGAAGGGTCACATCGACGTCTAACAAGATTTCACCGTCTACCAGCAATGGGTGCAGAATGAGAATGCCCTAAAGAGTAGTTGATTATACGGAAGTCAATCCAGAAGAAGATGGGCAAATCAAATAAGTTGTCGATGAAAGCGCGGGAGGCCATGTGTCCGGTTGAATAGCATGATCTAGCTTTTAATTATTAACAAAATATTTTTTGACAAAAAAATTATGACCTTTGAATAGTTGAGGCAACAAGGTTAAAAGGGCATCTCAACAAGTTAAAGAAAATAATTGAAGTACCTACCCTAGATGTGAAGATCACTAAACAGAAAGAAGGATATGTCTCCTAGTCATTATTGTCTATGTCGTATGATCTCATCATGGCTCAACTTAACTTGCCTCAAGTCTTAATCCCAAATTAACTGAGATCAGTCCTATAGATTATCTTTCAACATCTGGTCAATTGTGAGTTAATTCTTAATAGATATTTAAAACATCTAGATTATATCAAATTGCCCTCTTTCAAATTAATGAGTTTACCATGTTATTTTTAATTTCAATTATGTTGATATTTTTAATTTTATTAATAGATATTTATTATGTCTACATTTAATACGTACAAATCATCTCAACGTTTTTTGTTTCAATCCATCCACAATTGCCCATGCTCCCATATTTTTCCTAATATATCCATTTAGTATTCTTTAGTATGACCACACATCCATCCCAACATTCCCATTTAAGTAACAATTATTATTGAAATATGTTTTTCTTTTGTTGTTCACCACTCAATACCATATAATATTACACGTCTTGTAATTGTAAGATAAAAAAATCAACTTTAAAAAAATGTTATGATCACGACAATATCTATTTCATCCATTCAGGTTTAAGCTTATTGTTAATGCCCTGTTTGGTAACACTATTAAACATCTTTATCACTATTAATTTTAAAATTGATATTGTTGGTAATCATTTTGAGGTGTTTGACTAATAGTATCAATTTTGAAATTTGTAGTGTAAACAACACATACTATGTAATACAAGTGTCAACTTGTATCAATTTTGATATTGATGCTCCATCTTCTAGAAATATCAATATCAATACTAATATAGTATCATTTTTGATACTCTAACCAAACAGGTCATAAAGTCCTGGTCACGTCATCACCTTTTTGAATAATTAAATCAAGATATTTAAATGGAGTACTCTATCCATAATATAACTCCGTCCAAACTAAATCTATTCTATTCTTCCCTTTGATTTTCATCAAATCTACCGTACACAAATTCTGGCTTAGTTATATTTATTTCAAAACCATCAATATCAAAGAATCATCCCACATGGAATCTTAATACAACATACACACAAATACTTCAACTCAACTGCTACGTATGTATATAATACCAAGGTTGCATTCAGCTGAAATTCCGGGAGAGGTTCTTGTCAGAAACATATGACAACTCGACATCCCAACTAGATGGATTCACATTGGTTTATGGCATGTTTGGTTAGAGTATCAAAATTGATACAATATCAATTTTCATATTGATATTTCAAGATAATAGAGTATCAATATCAAAATTGGCAGTATCAAATCTCTTTAGGTGTTTGGTAATATTATATCAATATTAAAACTGATATTAGGTGTTTGGTAATACAATATCAATATCAAAATCACTATTATGTACTTTGATTGATTAGAGTCAAAATTATTTATTAATATCAAACATATTATTAAATATAAAAATATTTATATTATTTACAAAAAAATAAATATATATTTAAAATTTTTAACTTAAATAATAAATTAAAGAAAAAACTAAGAAAAAAATAATACAAAGTTGACCACTTTCAACAAATTAAAATGTCAAAATTTCATATTTCGTTGTCCATGCTCTGTATAGACATACATAAGCATAAAATAAAATTCAACCATAACTACAACAAGTATAAAATTTTACAATCTACTAAATGTAATGACGAAATATTCTGACATAGAGAAGGATCAACTGCTCCACTAAAATGATTACATAATTTAATAGAAAAGTCAACAAGGAACTATTGTATTAGACCTAGTTTATTATGAACAATAAGTACTAAATGGTTTGTGTAGCAACATCTTTTGCACCATCTCTCTTTGCCTCAAGCTTGGAGACCAACAGAGGTACACATCCACATTACCCAATCATGTGCATACCACGTGTTAAGATCAAGAACTGAACTGTTATTTGGCTCTGGACAGCATACGAAGAAGCTCCAATTTCCAACAAAACTCTCTTTATCTCTAGCAAAAAACCACTCTAGCGGCTAAAGATCAAGTTGCACTCCATCAATTTGAAGAGCCCACTAACAAGTGATGATGGAGCGGCTGAGCACAGTGATGCCCAGATCGAATGGCCATGCCATGCTGCAAAAAGCACATATGAATTATACTTGTAGACAAAAAAAACTTAAAAAGGAACCCCCTTTGTCAGAAATATTAAGCCAAAATGCAGTGAAACTATGTCCTCTGATTCATCTTCTCCCAAAATATGTACAACCTAACCCACACAAATCACAAAATGTCCTGAGGCAAGAGAGCGATTCCTCAAATCCAATCTGTTGAAAGCTAAATCAAATTTCTTTATACAGAAATATGGAAAGCAAATATGACTGTAAATGTAACTTGTTAACAGGACTGCACTCATTAAACCAACAGTGAATGTCATTCCCCTCCACTTATGAACACATTAAGAATTCTCAAAATAGGCACAAATGGATTAGACAAATTGCAGAAAAATTTATTATGGGGACACGAAATTTATAGTGGGGACACGAGCACAAGAGAGAGAATTCATTTCTTACAATGGAACAAAATTGAAACTGAACAAAGACCTTAGAATCCGAGACTTACAACAATTAAATCAAGCACTACACATCAGTATTGCAGGGCAATAAGAAATCTACTTGTTGCAGGATCACTGGCTTTCAGGTAATTTACCTTGACTTTCATTTTCACTTTTAATTATCAAGTATGCAAGAAATACCATGTCGTTGAAACCCTTACTGATTGTAAGTCCCTTTAGTTTTGTCCCAAAAATTCTCAAAAGTTGATGGTCACTTCTACTAATTCACAAGTCTAGATCATTAATGGTGTCTACATTACCTGCAAAGACAAAGGTAAGCCTTCTCCCATATAATATGTAATTTGTTTATCTGTTAGGTATCCCTTTGTTCTAGTGACAAACTTAAATTACACTCTTTCCCTAAGTCTTCAAAATGAAGGTAGCCTACTATTTTCCTCAGTTAACCTAAGGAGATGTGCATTCTCATTGTTCTTTAGCCATTTTTATGAGTAAACAAAACTAGAAATAGAAAGAACAGGATGCTCCACATATAGAAGTTCCTTGAATCTTTGGATTTCTTTTCTTCAGCACAAGGTAAGTTATTTTCTTATTTTTGATCTATCATCCCACTTCCTTTAATTTCTAAATTTATCCTATCAAATCATTAGTGACCTTTTAATTTTTTCCCTTTGCTCATTTATTATCTAGTATGAGGCATATTGTTCACGGTAACCTTTAGACAAAATCATACAAAATATGTCAAGTGGTTCATAAAGAAAGTTTTCCTTTGACGCTTCTTTATTTTTCTATCCCTTTGCATTGCTTGAGAGAGGTTCTTGCTTTTTCATTTTTCTACTTACTAGATCCGCAAGTAATGTCATTGAGGATCTTGCACAAATACACTGAATTTCAGAAGTACAACACTCATAAGATGAAAAGTAAAGTTTGAATCTTTCCTTCAAATATAAGTGAAAACTTAACATTTGAGATGAATACTAGATCTGCAGCTTATTTCTTGAATAAGATGCCACATATTCCATCTAATGTAGCACACGGTGAATAAAAATTATGAAATCTTATTTCTCATCAGAAATCTTACAAGGGATCCTACCACAACGCAATACCTAGGGAAACACATAACTAACTACATACTATCCTCAGTTGGTAGAATTGAACTAATTCACTCTACACCAGCCACCATTCCTTTGTATATAATGTCTACGACTGATATAAATTAGAGAAATCTTGAAAGAACAAACTGCCATTTTGGGCGGGGTCATGATGCAACTAATTATTAACTGGCATAGAATCAAGCTAAGGAAACAATACGAAGGACTGAGAATTAGAGATGTGGCTAGCCAAAATCTGGCTCCTATTTTGACGAAAATTGGATTGCAATGATAGGAAATGAAGAGATACTAAGGACAGAACGCAAGTGGAACATTGGCAATGGGGAAAAAATCTAGGGGCACAAATGGACACTGGATATTGATAATCCATCGCCTCATCATCTGGACATGGATAGTCTCAAAGGTTATCCAGTAAATTTAATCAATAATGGAGGATGTTGGCAGCTAGGTTTACGATTACCTACAACAGATCGTGCAGTTTGACCACCAGGGCGTCCTTTAATGGAGGAACATCTACCCATTGTTGCCGGTGGAGTACATAGCGTCCCTCCACGTCATCTTGCAGTAGGACATCGAGAAAGCCGTAGCCAGAGTACCGGTTGGTTTCGAGCGTAAGCTCCGGTTGTGGACACGGCAGATAGTAGTGGCAAAGCAGGTTGTGGCCCTCACCGCAATCATGTCTCCGAGGCGAGGTGGGTACGGCCCAGGCTGAGCGCTCTAATCTAATAGCAGCTCCAGCAACGTCGATCCCACTGTCCATACTTGATCAGAGTATTTCACGATGCTCTCTCAATAGATCGTCGGGATCTCCTCCAACTCCAGTGCCTCCAATGCCATGCGGGGGAATAGGGTAGAACACCGACCTGTCTTCCCCTTCGTGGGCCTCCTTGTTGAAGCGGTAGATCCGGGTGACCATCTCGTCCAACACCCTACACGGGAACCCCATGGCCAAGTAGCTGGAAGAACCCCAGTATTCGAGAGGCCATCAGGAGGCTTCAACCACGGGGGGCATGTCGGAGTTGACAAGTTCGATCAGGGTGCTTCAATGAGAGAGAGGTCGATCAGGGGAGAGGAGAGTCGCGATCGGGAGAGTTACGACACCACAGACAACCACCGATGTATTAATTTTAAAACAAGTCTATACCTGTATTGATCTTGAAAGACTTGTGTACTATTAATTTTATAATTAATACAGTTACCCAAACACATATTATCATTCTCTATTAGTATCAATTTTAAAATTAATACTAATATAAGTAACTAATGCAGTTACCAAACAGGCCGTTAGTGTTTAAAAATAGAGAGAAAATTTTAAGAATGGAAGAGAGAGAGAGAGACGCAAAAAATCTGTCAGACAAATCCCTCAAATCTCATGGACGTCACCCGCTTTTTGAAAATTGTTGGGGAGGATTATCTGAAACAGAATCCCCACGTAAAATATTCTTTTTTGTTTAAAAAAATTATTTTCAAAATAATTGTCAAACATCTCTTCTAATAAATTTTCTTATAATTTTTAAAAATTAAAATAAAAATTCATATTATCATGCAACCAAACACCCCCGTAAACAACTTCGCATTCGCAAGCGCGCGATGCCATCTTCCAGTTTTCTCCGCAAGCAGCGCCAGCACCCTACAAAACATATCGATACCGAGGTCCCTCGGTTCGACAGTGGAGAAAATTTTTTCCATCGTAAATATAAAACATCTCGATAAAATAGATGATTTATTCTGATTGGTAAAACTCACGCGACAGAATAAATTTCGCCGAGTATTTTGTATAGTTCTCTCCACCGCTCCACCGCCTGACTGAAGGACTCGATCTCAAACCAACTTGTTCGCTTTTGTTCATTAACACCGTCAAGCAAGTCCCAAGCGCCAGACTTGCTTACCCGAGAGCAGCCGCTGCTCCTCCTGCTCCTTCTCCTCCTCCTCCTCCTTCTTCTCTCCGGCGATGCGCGGCTCCCCGGTCAAGGCGGCGCTGCTTCTCGCCGCCCTCCTATGCGGCTCTTTCCTTGCTCACGGTCACGGTATGTTTCTGAACTCCAGTTCGCCATTAAGCAGCGATGAGGGTTCCTCACAGCGCGGCTCTGCCTTGTATGAGAAGCTCGAGCTAACCGAGCTAAGCTAGCGCCGACCACAACTTTCGCTTCTCTGCTTCCTGGAGAGACAAGGGCAATTTGGGGACAGGGAGAAGGTTTGGCATGGTCAATAACGGTTAGGAGGTTCTGGATCGTTGTTGTTGTGATTCAGGAACGGCGGCGGCGGAAGGCGACGCCGTGGAGGTGCCGGAGGACGAGGCTGCAGTGGGATCCTCGAAGGGCTACGGCTCAGCGTCCCGGGGTGAGGGAGGCGACGCCGTCGGAAGGGGTGCGCAGGTGAGGTACTTTCGCAGCGGCGGCGGCAAGGCGATCAGGCCTTTGGGCTCCAGAATCGGCTTCAAACCCCCTTCCCCCGTACCCAACAGGATGAAGTCGATGGTCTACGCCGCACCGCCACCACCCTCCGCCGTCTCATACAGGGAGGGCTGCGGAAGAGATGGTCCTGCTGGGAGCAAACCCAGGTTTTAACAACCTTCAGAAAACGTCAAGATGGGACCCCTGATTGTATCACAATCTACCCTATCTGCAATTGAAGAATTTCTGTCCTGTTACATCTTTTAGACCTCTTCTCATAAATATTATGTTCTTTTTTATTTATAGCATTGAGTGCCTAAATAGTCTACAGATGGAGTACATAATTGTTGTATGTTTCTTTTAAAAGAGATGCGGATTTGATGGATGCTGATCCTGTCGGTGCAGGTTCAGCTCTTGCTTCTTCCATTCACAGGTTATATTCCGGTACCCCTGTTACGAGTATCTTAAAAAGCCTGTTTGACATTGGACGTTCGTGGTCAATTATAAAATAATATACGAAGAACTTATCAAGTTATAAATAAATATAAAAAGCATATTTGAATTAATTAATTATCTACACACAATACTCATTTTTAAGTTATAAATAGTTAAAATAAATATCATTTTTACACAAACTCTGTGAGCATTATTTTATTGATATAAGTAGAAATTTTATCATATTTCAGTTTGGTTCAGAAGAACTCTAAATTTGATCAATCAAACTAATGGATTAAACTGAACAAAACTGTATCAGACCAAATGCACACACTTAGCCGTGTTTGGCAACTGCATTACCTCCATCACTGTGAAATTTGAAATTGGTAAGGATAAAGGTAATCATTAGTTGTTTGACTATCAATATCAATATTGAAACTCACAGTGCAAACAAAATAAAATATGAAATACAAACATCCACTTGTATCAATTTTGATATTGATACTCCAATCTCTCTACAAATATCAATCTCCTTTGCTTCCTATGGAGTTAACAGAAAATGTAGAATATATTATAAGAAAACTACAATAAAGACCTGTGTCACAAGGACGCACTATGCTTTGAAGGGGCCTTACCCAATGCCCACACCCAAGGGACAGTGAGCCAATTTCTACCGTATGGCATATCCAGCTATATCCTTGCGGACCCCAGGCTAAGTTAGCAAGAGACTGGGGTCCATTTGTGAACCACCGAGAAGCACTTTTTTTAACCCTTCTCCCAAAAGACCTTCCAATTTTTATAGGGTCGTTTGATTGTGTTCCAGTAGCCACTTCTTCTCATCGGAGGAGGAAGCGGGAAGGAGAAATTCTCCTTCTGATAACCAAAGCACTTCCAATGGCCTCTTAAAAACAAAAAGGATGCGACCGTCTCGCCACAGCCAGCATCCCGGCAACAAGAACCCTTCCCATGACCACCCCGGCCAGCATCCCCTGGTGACCACCCAGCAAGCATCCTGCGGCAGGGGCACAGCCATCGACAAAGGCAACATCAAGCATTCCCAAGCTTCCACCCACCTCCAAGCCAGTGACAAAATCGAGAGTGGCCACATCATCCGCATCGAGGCCCACCCATCCTTGTTCTACCGCTCCAACCCTGCCCGTGACGCATTCGTTGAAATGTGCACCAACGACTATGTGCAGAAGATGACCTTCGACAGCTACCTGTACAAGACAGTGGCACCCAGCAGCCTCATTAGTGCCAACACCCTATGTTCAGAGATCAACAAGCTCACCACCAGCTCCAGCTGAGTAGCTCCGGACTGCCACCAGTTCTCGTCGATTTTTTTCTCTCCTCTTCTTGCTAGAAAGTCGCTAATTGGCCTGGCAGCTGTTGAAATTGCTCTTGGGTCTTGTTTGTCATTTGGTCTAAAAGGATAGTCTCTTCTTTGCGTCTTATTTGGTTCCATATGTTTTTTGTTAATTGACTATTAATATCAAATAAATGTTTGCTTGTTTATTATAGAAGTGATTTTAATTTTGAGAAAACAATACAACCAAACAACTTTGACTTCCGTAAACAAGACGACCTTCTAATTGAAATGACTTAGAAGGTACTTTAAAGAGAAAGACTCTGGCCAAGCTGCCAAACGCACCCAGAATTATTACCAGGTCTGAAGAAAGAAGCATATTTCTAGCTTAGACAAACAATGATCCACTCATAACTTCAGCTAGTCATTTTCAGTAAACTACTTAACAGAAAGGTTCTCTATTGAAAGTACTTGTTGCATGCCGGATGAAAGCTTAAGATTCTTATTCACGTCAAGAAGCATTCTAATACAGATGAAAAATAATGAGACTGTTTCACTTCTAGACATTGTGGAAACTTCATTTGGAAAAGAAGGCTAGGTCCAAACAGAAAACCATACGGCTTAAACAAGAGTTGCAGTCTCGTCGCTCAACCTCGCATCTTGGGGGCATGACATGATGATTGGGGCAGGATCCGAAAATGCACTAAAGGATTAGGGCTAGTTGGTAAGCACAATCTAAGGGCTGATTTTTACAGGGATCTAAACGAGTTTTCCAATTTTGGTAATCTTATTAGAAATTTTAGAGCCCACTTGCTATCTCTTTTAATTAATTACCGAATTTTGGAGTAAGCTTTCTTTAGAAAAGAAACGTTCTTAATTTTGAAATTCACTCAAACAAATTAATGAATCGGATTTTAGTTATCTGGAATTAGGTTATCCCTTATTTCCTCACCTATTTGCTTTTGGAGTACTAGCTAGGATCTAATTCGCACCCATAGACATGGTGTCACAAAGAAATAACAAAAGAGTAGACTTTAAACATGCAAGGGAAGAGTTCAGAAATGTATCTCCAAGTTGGGGCATGGGGAAGATCACTCGGATAGACTTAGGCATTGATCTTTATACAAAGATTTTAATAAGATTTTACATAACCAATAAAGGCCCACACCTCGCAAGGTGGTAACATGCCACAATGAAAGTTGATCGACATCTAAGCTAGGGTGACGAGTACTTCGAAGTAGACATCATAGGATAACAACCATCATATAACAGGTAACAGCAGGAACAGTAAACAAAACCAACAACACTCGAACCAAGCTCTGGTTCCAGTACATTTGGATCAACCAGATATTGACAGACTTAGTTTCTTCATAGCCAACATAGAATATTACAACCGATGCCAAGCAAACACAGCAACTAACGAGGAAGACAGTAACTGAGAAAAATTGTTTCAATAGGAAGAGCAGATTTTAGATCATATCTCAAGGATCATCACTGTCCGGAGAATGAGCAACTCAGATGAGTTTAATTTATCTTCACAGTCGATTAAACTCCCTAGATCACACTATCACAGCATACCATCGGGTATCCGTCATCAATCAAAAGAAATTCTCACGAAACTGTGCTAACTAAGTAATCCAAAATAAAACTGGAAACTGTTAATAACAACCCTCAATGATCGATGTATAATTGTGACTAAGCGTTCTGAGGATCAAGGGAGGGTCATATTTCCAAATATAAACATCAGCATCAATAGAGGTTGATGCCAGACGAGTAGATCGGAGATAAAGTAGATAGCTCAATTTTATGAAGTTGTCTTACAAAAAGCTTCAGGATGATATTAACAAAATTTCCAACAGCTATGAGGAAGTACAAGTCGAGTTTTATAAGACCAGCCAACACTTCTGATGAGGTAACCACTTGCTCAGGACTTTTAGAATGTTCTCTCAAGTTCTAGAAAGAACAAGAACTTCTGAGAGCAAAGTAATTGGCATCATTCCCACTCAAGACTCAACGATGTCAATAAGAGGTAAAACAATGGTGATTCCAAAACAGAAAAAATTAGACATAAGTTCATTCAAAAATCAATCGCTCTCTAGAATATGTATCATCTGATGACTGTAACCGGCTTGCAAATAGACTTTACAGCCTTGAAGTCTCATCTACCTTAGCTCAATCAGCTCAATCAAATGTAGTCCATTCAGATCTAAGTAACCTCATGCATATAGCAAAACAGCAGATCAAAGATGGCCAATCCCAGCCAGATCTGTGAACATCTCAAAACTTAAAGGAAACAACCACGATAACTGAAGCTCAGATCTTAGAAAGTAAGTAGACTAGAGTTTGCTTTATGACGAGAGGAAGAAGGAACAAATACCGACAATTGTAGGAATGAATCACCATCATCACCAGGTCGTTGTCTACCACAGATCATTCAACGATGACATCAAAGGAGCTCACCAAAAACTCAGAAATAGATGCCATCTTCAGCAAGAAGATGATCCAACACTACCAAGAGCAGATCCGCCTGGAACAGGACTCAACAGGTCCAACAGAAACAACTCTGGAAGTTGCACACAGCAGCAGGACCAGCAAGAGGTGTGAACAGCAATAGAACCAGCAGGTGGTGTGAACAGCAATAGAACTAGAAGAAGCAAACAGTAGCAGAATTGGAAGAAGCAGCGGCAACACCAGACAACACAGCTGTCAGCGACTCTGAAAGTAGCTAAGGTCACAGGAGGCAGCAGAATTGGAAGAAGCTGGAGGTTGCAGTGCTGAAGGAGACAATCTCATCCCATGGTAGGCACCGTAGAAGGGAGAGGCAAAGGAGAAACCCATGGAAGAAGAGTGGGAGGCTTCGCTCACCGGTAGGGAGCTGACGACCAATTGGAGAGGAAGAAAAGGCAGGAGGAAGGATTACTCACGAACTGAGGAGGGAGATAGAAAAAAATGTATTAAGAGGGGGTTTCATGGGGCAAAAGGGGAAAGGGGAAAACCCCAAAGGCAAATTCAAGAAAGAAGCATGCTGCTCAATTTCTTTTTCATCATTGTTGTCACAATACAAGGTATGAAGCCCTATTCGAACATGAAAATACATGTAAATGCCTAAAAATGGCATGCAAATAAAAAATGCATAAAATCTAAAAAAATACTAAAAATTAGGAAATCGAAATACAAGCTATCAGAAGTGGATATATTGACATAATAACTCATCTCCCATCCACAATGACCCTTATTGATGTTGGCACCATCAGTAAACATAATTCGGGTCAAATGGGACATGTGCTCATGTCTCCTCACCAATTCTCCCCTGCTGGAAAGAACTCAACCCTATCAAGAATGGGTCAGCATAGTGAAGATATTGCTTAAAAATATCTAAATCTATCTTTTGGAGCTCCTCTCAAGATCCAAGAGTCCTTAGTATGGGGCAATCCCCTGTAGCATACAAGGTGTCTATGAACGACTCCATCTTGCAAAGTTGTAATATACTCGTCCATTATTTTATTGATGAGCTCATGCTTATATTGAGTAGGCTGAATCATTGGTCACTCTAAGGTGTCATCTCTCTAAAGAGGGATATTTGGCTGGACAAACTCACTGGCTATGTTGTTATATGCAACTAAATCTGAATATTAATAGGGTGTTTGCATATGTTTTTTTACCTCTTTTTTACTTAATTTTTAAAAATAAAGAAGACAAGTTGTTTGGTTTACTCTTAATAGAGCTCTTTCTTTTTTTAAAAGTGGAGAAACTTACCTATAATAACTCTCTCAAAATTAAAACAAAGGAAGACTTGTTCTTTTTTTCGCGGGAGAATCGGCGTCTCTCTCGACGCCTCCTCCCGCGATTGTCTCCCGCTCGCAATTTCCACAGTATCCCACGTCCCACGCCTTTCTCTCTCTCTCGCTCGCAAACACCCCTCGCAACGCCTTCTCTGCGTTGCCGCTGCCGCCCGAAGGTCCCTGTCGGTTACATCAAGCCCACCCCTCTTCCCCACTCCCCCTGGTCGACCTGCCGGACACACCATCGTCTGGGACGTTGCCGCCGAAGGCCCCCATCAGCTGCTTCGAGCCCGCCCCTCTTCCCCGCTCCCTTTGGTCGACCCGCCGGACACCACCATCATCTGGGGCACTGCCACGTGAAGGCCCCCGCTGGCTGCATCGAGCCCGCCCCTCTTCCCTGCTCCCTCTAGTCGACCCTACCGGACACCACACTATCGTCTTGAATGCTGCCGCCAAAAACCCCTATCAGCTATGCAAAAGAAAAAAGTATGTAATAGTTTAAGATCACTTATATATGTAATTATGAAAGTGTGAGTATTTATTTTTGGATAAGGAGTCAATCTTAATAACTTAAGTGTGTGTATGAGAGAGAGAGAGAGGGAGAAGAGAGAGCTAAAAGATAACTTTATAAATTTTAAATATATATGATAACATAAGTGATAATGAAATATATTAATATGTTCAAACTATCATTAAATAGGTGTCCCTTGTAGGGGTATCAAGGAGGAAAACTCCCCAAAATTATTTTTTTAATCATGTAAACATACCTAGGGCGCCTTTGGCGCCTAGGCAGGTACCTTGGATGCCTTGGGCGCCTAGGCAGGTGCCTTTTTGAGCTCCCCAAAAGGTGCCATGGAAAGGCGCCCAAGCAAAAGCGCCTTGGCACTTAAGCAGTGCCTAGGTGTCCGCCTTGACAACTATGGTGGGGTGTGGAAGTGTTGACGGCAGCCACGAGCCGTCACGAACAAGTGAAGAAGGGGACCAGGGGGCGGGGCTGCCCCGTCTGCTCGTTGTCTCGTTAGGATAGTAGGAAGAGTAGGCGACTACGGCATCGAGAGACTCCGACATCATTGTCCTCGACTTCTCCTTTCTCCTTCGCCGGCTCCTTACGGGGATCTAGAATAGGGAGTTGGTTATGGGGTTGGGAAAGGAGGTGCCGATGAGGAAAACGGGAGGAAAACGATGACAGTGACAGAGGGGGGGAAGTAGCGTGGGTGAAAGAGGGCTTTAGTGGGATGTCATAGGAGTCCAAGCGGGAAGGAAGGGGGTCACAGGACTGCCGAGCAGCTCTGTGGACGACGGAGGGCGGCTAGGGCATAGTGGGGGGGATCTGAGGCTAGGAAGGGGGTTTGCGCAAGTCGAATCGGAGGGGCGGGGTGTGCTACGGAGGGGTTGTGTAGGGGCATGAGGAGGGTGTGGGGTGAGATAGGAGGTCCAGATGGGCCTAGGGAAAGAGCGACAGACGGAGTCGGAGCTTGTCAAGGGTGGGGGGGGAACCGAACGGGAAGCGGGAAGCGACATTGAAGCTAAGTCCGAAGGTGGAGAAAGAGCTTAGGAAGGGAGAAGAGAAGACTGGGAGCACCCAAAGGTGAAAAGGCGACGTCGACGTCAAGGGTAGAGCAGACCGAGAGGGGGGGAGGGGACGAGAGGAGAAAAGGGAGCCCTTTCTTTTCTTCAACTATCTATCCTCTCATTCACTAAATTGGGCTCTATAAATAGAGCTAGACATTACAAGATAGGAACCCTAAAAGACTAATTACAAATGTATTCTAAGGACTAAAATGAAAAAGACTATAAATACCAAAAGAAAATTACATAAAATAAACTCTAACACTATTAAATAAAAGAGATAAATATGTCATCTCCTCGCAACCCGAAAGATGCTATTTTTGAATAAATGGTCGACCTGTTCCGATCCAATCCCATCAAAGTATCATTTTAGGGAGACCTTGACTTTTTGATAGAGATGCTATATTACATGGAAGAACTAACATTTGTGAGTTCTTTTATGATGATAAGAGGATCATTTTTAATTTTGTCAATCCTTCGAAAGAAAATCAGTCTCCTAAAAATCAACCTCTCCCTTCAAAAGAAAAAGAATATTTTGTCTTTTGACCAAAAAAAGAAGGTTGAACCTTTTCATCTATTACTACAGTAGTTCAACAAAGTTCTACCCTATCTTCAGAACAACCTATCATGAACTCATCATTGACTACTTCATCTTTGTCCAGATTTGTACACATATCTGGACATCATGAGTTTGAGTTGGAGTGCAAAAAACCCAATCTTTGATGTAGCAACTAAGGAGGTGAAACCTGAATCCAAAACCCAAGAGGTTGAGCAAAAAGATCCAAATATTGCCAAAGTTCTTTTAGACTTTGAGGATGTTTTTCCTAAAGAACTTCCACCTACCTCCTATGAGAAATATCCAACATGCCATTGACTTAGTCACTGGTTCAACTCTTCCCAATCTTCCACATCATAGGATGCTTAAGAGACAAGTAGATGAACTATTGGATCGAGGGTATATTAAGAAAGTCTTAGTCCATGTATTGTACCAACTCTCCGTACTCCTAAGAAGGATGGTAGTTGGAGGATGTGTGGATAGTAGGGCAATCAACAAGATAACTAGTAAATATAGATTTCCTATTCTCCAACTTAATGACATGTTTGACATGTTAGCAAGTGCCTTGGTATTTTCAAAAGTTGATCTTAAGAGTGGGTAGCATCAAGTTAGGATAGGGTCAAGAGATGAGTGGAAGATTGCCTTTAAAACTAATGATGGACTATATGAATGATTTGTAATGTCATTTGGACTATTCAATGTACCTAGTACTTTCATGAGGCTTATGTATCAGGTACTTAAGCCTTTTATTGGACATTTTATGATAGTATATGTTGATGATATTTTGATCTACAGTAGACCAAAAGAAGATCACATAGGACATCTTAGAGAAGTTTTTCTTGCTCTTAGAACAGAAAAATTATTTAAAAATTTTAAGAAATGTACTTTCTTGATTTCCTTAATTACTTTTCTTGGGTTCATTGTCTCCAAGGAAGATGTTTTAACTAACCCTGAGAAGGTTAAGGCTATAGTTGAACGGCCAACTCCTCAAAACTTTCATAATGTTAAGAGCTTTCATAGCCTAGCTACATTTTATAAGAGATTCATTAAGGGCTTTAGTATAGTCATTGCACCAATTACTAATTGTCTTAAGAAAGATAATTTTTCTTGGACCAAAGCGGCTGATGCAATCTTTTCTACCCTGAAGGAACTTATGACCCAAGCCTCTATCTTGAGTTTATCTGATTTTTCTAAAGTCTTCGAGGTAGCTTGTGATGCTTCTAGAATAGGCATAGGTGGAGTAATTTCTCAACAAGGACATCACATAGTTTTCTTTAGCGAAAAACTATTAGATGCTACGCTTCGCTACTTCATAAGGAATTCTATGTTGTAGTACAATCTCTCAAGTACTAGCGGCATTATTTACTTTTTAAGGAATTTATCTTATATTCTGATCATGAAACTCTTAAGTTTCTTCGAGTTTAAAAGAAGCTTGATCCATGTCATAGTAGATGGGTTGAATATTTGTAAGCTTATACCTTTGTTCTTACACATAAGGTTGGCGTAGAAAATAGAGTTGCTGATGTCCTTAATCGTCGAGTGGTCGTTTTGTCCAATTTCAGTGCAGAACTAACTAGATTTGAGCAGGTCAAAGAAGAATACTTTGATTGTCCAAATTTTTCTTTCATTTATTCCACACTTCAAGATGGACCATCTAGAAATTTTCTTGAATACCTTATTCAAAATGGATATATATTCTTTGGGACATGCCTATGTATCCCTAGAACCTCTCTTCGAGACTTCCTTATCTTTAAGCTTCATTCTAGAGGTCTTGCTGGTCATTTTGGCCAGAATAAGACCATTGAACTTGTTGAGCATAGATTCTTTTGGCCGTCTTAAGAGAGATGTGGCTAAGGTTGTTGTTCAATACCAAACTTGTGCCACAACCAAGATGAGGAAGCATAACACTGACTTATACACTCACCTTCCAATTCCTATTGTTCCTTAACAGGACATCAATATGGACTTTGTGTTAGGGTTATCTCAAACCCTTAAGAAGTATGATACCATTTTCATGATAGTTGATCGATTTTTTAAGATGGCACATTTCATACCATATGCTAAATATTTAGATCCATCTTTTATGGCTACATTTTTAAAGAAGTTGTCCGGTTGCATGGTCTTCCAAAGACCATAGTATCAAATAGGGATTAAGGTTTGTGCGTTAGTTTTGGAACATTCTTTGACACTTGTTAGATACCAAACTTAAATTTTTTATTGCATACCAACCTCAAACTAATGGCCAAATTAAGGTGGTGAATGAGTTTGAGAAACTTATTGTGTTGTCTAGTTAGTGAGAATTCTAGGACGTGGGACACCATTCTATCCTTAGCTGAGTTTGCATATAATGACTCTATCAATAGGACAACTGGAAAGAGTTCATTTGAAATAGTCAAAGGGTGTAGGCCTAGACATCCCATGCATTTATCTCATGTTCCTCGTACATTTAGAGTGTCAGCTTTAACAGAGTCTCTAGCCGATCATATCAGGAGTCTGCATGATCATATTTAGAAAAAAATTGAGGCTAGTAATGACAATACTAGATGTATGCCAACTCCCGTAGAAGGAAAAAGGAGTTTTTAGTTGATGATCCGGTTATGGTCAAAATAAGACTAGAACAATTTCTAAATGGAACTGTTAAGAAATTATAGGCACAAAGCTGAATCTTTTAAAATAATCAAAAGAATTGGAGAAAACGCTTATGTTTTGGATTTACCACATGATTTTAATATTACTTCAACTTTTAGCGTCTCATATTTAGTCAAATATCAGGAGCTAACAGCAATCTCCAATGAGTTTGTCCAGCCTTTTAACCCCTCTTTCAGAGATGATCCCTCGACGAGTCCACCACTCCAGCCTTCACATTACAAGCATGAGCATATTGATAGAATAATGGATGAGCAATTATAACTACACAAGGTAGGGTGGTTCAAAGGTACCTCATACATTGGCGAGGATTACCTCACAATGAGGGCTCTTGGGTTATTAAAGAGGAGCTACAACAGATTGATCCAGATTCTCTAGAGAGGAATTTAAGCAGTATTGACCCTTATTCGACGTGGTCAAATTCTTCCGAGCAGGAGAGAATTAGTGAGAACACCAGAGCCAAAGATTCGTTTGAACATATGTATTGACGTTAGCATCAACATTTGGGTTTATTTTGGCTCGGAGATTGTTGTCCATTTACATTTGAAAGCTTAGTTAGGATTTATATCATTTACATGATTTTAGAGCATTTTCCCTAGAATATTTATAGTGATTTTACATTTTCTAAGTAATTTAGGGGCATCTAGGGCATTTTATATTTTTCTAGCATTTACGTTGCATTTTCCTATATTTTGTCCCTATAAATAGGGCCATAATTGTATGTTTTGAGATGATGAATGGAAAATTTGAAATTGAGATTTTGATTCCACTTTGCCCATATCCCTCCTTGGCGAACTCTTCTCCCCCCCCCCCCAATATTTTCCTTCTTCCTCTATTCTACCCTCCACTTAAACCCTCGCAAGCCCTCTCTCACCATCATTCGCGTAGACAGTCTTCACCTTCTCTTCCTCAAATCCTCTCCTCCCTTCTAGAAACCCTAACGCTCCTCCTTCCAATAGCTTCCGATCTTCTCCCTCTAGTGCTCTTTTCCCCGTACTCCCTTAAAGAGATATGATCCTCTCCTCCTTTACCTTCTATTCTTCTATGTTCTTCAATGGAGCACTCTTAGGTGGAGATCTCCTCCATTCCACAGTGCTGGTTTTAGTGGTTATATTCGCAGTCGGATCTTCTATGGCTGGTCCTGAAGCCTACAATCTCCAAACAGCCCCATCAGATCTGATGGAAATCTTCTGTGCTGGTAAAATGTGCCATTGTTTCTCTCTTCGATGCCATCAACGTACTATGTTGTGGATGTCGATCTGGTGACAAAGGAGATCATTGGTTATTGTTGGTACTTAATTAACTTTCTTCTCGCCTTATAGCAAGCTCCAAGAAATCTCACTCTTCTCTGGTCTAAGATCGGCAAACTGTCTTTTGTGTTTCCACTCAACTTCCGTAAGGAACAAAAATCAATGAACATGTGTCAGTATTAAGTGGTTTCCTCGCTTTATTGATACTGAATGGAGCCCTGGCTTGTATGTTCCTTTCACATTGTTGTTTAGGACCGGTCCTTCAATTGTTGACTGCTCGGAAGTTTGTTCAGGAGATATGGCTATCACAATGTTGTCCTTACCATAGGTAGTTGGCTTGATCGACATTTCTAAGCTGGTTCAATTAGCTCTGGTTCAGTTTTCAGTTATTGTTTGAAAGAGCTAGTTCGCTTTCCTCATTTTCTGTTGAGATCTTTCAAATCTATAATATAGATGAGCCACTTAGCCATGACATCTATTTAATCTCCATTCCGAAATCTCCTCTCGGATTGTTGTGATGTTATGATAAGCTTCTATTATATATCCCTTATCTTGGCATTTCCTTGGGTTTTGTCGATAAGAGATCTGTCTTCCTTAGTTGCAAATTGTTATTTCCAGAGTTGCCGATCATTTGTAATGGGAGATGAAGATGTGTAAATCCTCTGGATCACTTAACATTTCTAATTATTAGTCTAAAGAATGTCGTGGTAATCTGTTAATATTATTACCCTTGCCAACTTTATCCAACTACTTCTATTCAATTTGATACCTTGGTGACATTGTATTGATGCCAGTATAAGATTGACTAGAAAATTCCTTAGAGGATATTCTGAAAATGAAAAGAGGATGGTCTGATCTCGAAAGACTGTAATGGTATTATCGTTTGAGTCTTTGACTGTGATGAATCTCCATGAAACCAAGATCTGAATGGATTAGCCTAAAATCCTTGCTGGATATTCATTGTTGTTGCTAGAGGATAATTGTTGGAAACTTTCTTTAAGACAATTTGATGGTTGATCAAAGAAGTATTTTGGTATTCTAGTCAACATGAAGATAAGCATCATCCTCCTTGATTGTTCAAACCTGTTACCCCCCTGTGAGATGTGGGTCATATATTTTTTTGGTCGTTTTGTAAAGTTTCTTTAAAGAAAACAGTTGTATGAGTGATTGGTGTTTATCTCTCAGCTGAAGATGTCTTTCCTACACTAGTTAGAGAGATACACTCTAAGCCCTTCCTTGCATGGTTAATTTGTTTTCTCTATTATTTAAATCCATGATGCCATGCCATGAGTTTGATTAGGTCCTAGTCAGCGAATTCTAATTGTTGTCAGTTAGAGTGAGAACATTTGAGAGAACCTTAAATCTAGATAAGTTAAATCTATCTCACTAGATACTTGAACAATCTTCGAAATTAAGAAGGCTTTTCTTTCCAAAATCGGTGCCTTCTCTATTCTCACGATTAACTAAAAGAGAAGCAAGCCATCTACCTAAAATTTCTAATCAAATCAATTAAAAATTGAAATCCCTTAATCCGTCTTAAGAATTACGAAGTTAATTCAAATCCTATCCACCATCATAATGCCAAATGAATGAAGAAAAAAATATCTTTGTACATATTTTAAAGAAAAAAAAGATACACAACATTGCCCAAATTATAAAGTGGTCAAACTCATGAGCTTAAGTATGTAATTGTAGGAGAGAGTTACAAAATGTTGTTTACATGGTATTATAAATATTTCAATCAATCAATTTAAATTCTTTCATAGTCAATTTACAATGAAAACTATTTTACTCATCAGAAACTTGATGAAGAAATATCAAGGAACAAAGAAAGATTTATATATACATGTATTGACTTGAAAAAAATTTATGATAGAGTTTCAAGAGATGCCTTGTGATAAGTCTTGGAGTAAAAAATGGTACCTACTAAGCATATACAAATGATAAAAGACATTGAGTAATGTGAAACCTCGAAGATGAATTTATCGTATAAAAATATTTCTTAATATAAAAATATGGTGTATGCCATAGTTTGAAAATTCATTTGTCTTCCGTTTATTTGGGAAATGAACGTTCGATATCCTATCTTTGGCTACTATGAAAATATATGATATTTCATAGAAAATATTAGCCAAAATATGTAGTATGCATAAAATATGTATGTCGAGGTTCGGGTTCGTAAAACTTGTCTTTGGACCTCTCTCCATCGGAAGTTGCGAATTTCCGATGTTAATTACACCGAGACTCTCGGACACCCTTGATTAACTGTCGTAGCAATTCGCATAAGAAAGAAAACATTCATCCATAAAATATCAGCGTCTGGGGATTATGACCCATAAAAGCAATGGAATGCAGATTTAATGTCAAATCTGACCATATAAGGCTAAATGACTATGCCAAAAACTTAATATCTAAGTTGGGGGGGTATGGGCAAGGATTTCAACAATACCTTGTAATAAATTAGTCTCTCAACCTAATGTCTTATATTAAGGCATTGGTTGAACTATCGAGGTTGAGCATATTCAGATCAAAATCTATATTGATTTCATATAAGTTCTTTTATATTGAACAAAATGAAATCTTGGCCATATATACCAATCTCATGATTCAAATTCCCTTTTAAGTCCCTATTTCTAGACTTAGTAGGTGTTTTGAGAAGTGACTTTACCCACCAAATTCGGAGGGTCTAAGTATGATATAAATATATATATATCCGGATTTGAGAAGAGACTATATTCTCCTCTCATAGGTTTCTCGGGTTATCTTAGATCAAGATGATTAGATCACCCTAAATTCCAGGTCTCAGTATCCTAGGCTTGGTGAGATGGTATATTGCACAAAACTATGTCCGAAATCCACTACTTGGAAGCCCCTAGCCTCTTCTGCTCCATCTGGTTTGGCCTAAGTCATCCCGGATTTAAATCTGGTTTATGATCCAGAATAGACCGGACCTAGGATTTGATATATGCATGCACATTGTGTGGGGTCAGGTAGGAGATTGAATGTAGCCATATATGAGGCCAATATGTGTCATATGGAGGTCTGCTACATGGTCCTGCATGGGGTGTCAATAGAAGACCGAATAGGTTGATATGCGGCTGTATAACATCTGTTATGTGATGGGTAGTAAGTCATGTGAGGGTCTAGGCTTGTATGGGCCTGAAACACATGTCCCTTGAGGCGCTTATACCAATGGAAATCTCATCCATCTATATCCCTTGGGCTAGCTATACTTAGAATTAAAATCCTGGATGCTAAACCATGTTATCTATGGTCGGAAGCTTCCTATGGGATGGGGTTTCAAATTTCAGGATTCTGCACCGAACCCTGTCCTAGGCTCTGTCTGATAAGGGAGGTTATATTTGCCTTCTACAGAGCCTGGAATAGGTTAAGATTGGTTAAGCTTGGTCCTCCCCCTATCATAGGGATGACCTGATTATGTTCAGCTCTGAGGTCAAGCTTAGGATCAAACTCTAGATGGCTAAATCATATGTCTATGTCAGTCTCCGAAGCACCAAATCATGCACTGGGGCTTCTTTATGATGGTTGTCACATTTCCCCTATATGAGGTCTGAAATTTCATATCCAGACCCAGGCTTATATAATCCCGATAAATTTGATTATAAGTTTGCCATATGGGACCTACATATACGTATATATGTATAGGCTATAAGATCTCTCTCCCGGCCTCTTGCCTCATCCAGATCTAAGGCCGGACGGAACCCCTCCATTCCTCTACCTGAGGCAGGTCAGAACCAGGGCCGAAGGCCCAATATTATGCAGAATTTGATTCTTACCCCTTCATCCTTAAAACATATGCTAATGAAAGCCTTTGAGCTAGGCCACTAGCATATTATGCAGGACCTCCAAATAGGCTACATGATATGATATGAAAAGGTATGTCATCTCATACCATAGACTTTAGTATATGAAATGGGCAGGTTCTGCCTATGTACTTTATATGTTCGGTCTTCAAAGTATGAGGTCAATCTTTTCCTGTTCAGAAACTGAAAGTTTAGAGTCATATGCCTGGAATCCAAAGGTTAAAACTCAGTCCTGTCCATGGTCGGACTGAACATAAGCCTCTCTTTCATTCTCACCTCCGATCAACTTCGTGAGTATTTATGGTAACTCTTTTGATCATATTTTATTTGTATCATAAGGTGCAAAACACCCCTTTATCTCTTCGGGTTCACCCTATACCTTATAGAGGTACAGGTTTACCTACATGAAAAACACCCTTCCCCTCCTAGAAGAATCAATCTTCTCTACTTCAGTCCGGGCCCATCATTAGACCTTGCTCATGACATGCCATGGGCATATATCAGCCCTACGGCCTGCACAGTGCATATGTATATATATGTACCCGTATAGTGATCTTTACTCATCTTTGTATAGGTATTATGGCATAATAACATACCCTTACATGGTAGGATACGCATACAATCACAGCTTTATTATATCAAGGCTGTCTTATTTACTTCTAGGGAGTGCATATGAGGAAGGGTCACTTGTATCACAAGAGACTCCCCGCAACTAGTCTTCTTCATCATAAGATGGACCAAAAGGGCCACACATACATAGTTGCAACTCTGTCCGGAACAAATTCAAGGAACTAAGCCTAATATTAGACTCCAATCATGTCCTGATATGGGCATAGATTCAGTATTATGTATGGCTCTCATGGTTATGCACAGGCTTTGCTCATCATCATATGTACCTTAATCATGCCATATGGCAATTTTTACTTCCTCTTATGGTGGGATATGTATATGTTCATAGCCTCTCCATATCAAGGCTTTTTGCCAAGAAGTCTGTCCCATTCTTTTATAAGATGGACTAAGAGGACCATATATGTATTTGATCTTGTCCGGGACATGCTCATGGAACTATGCCCAATATTGGGCTATAATCATGTTCTATATGAACATGAATCGGTTCCTTAACACCTTCAGCCTCCTGATTTTATAATCGGAAGATGATTCACTATAATATCTTCCTTTCCATGACCGGTTGTCATCACCTCTTCAAGGCCCAGTTGGCCATCCTCTTCCCTTGCCTTGTACTTCATCCAAGGCTACCCGGGGGATATTTGGTCCATCATGTGGGTTCCAAATAGACCGGGTATAACCTCATCTTCTGCTGGTTCCATTGTATTCTCCTATATATATAAAGACTCCTTACATGACAGGACAGACATACATATATATCCGAAGGAGGGGACAGAATGGACCTAATTATGAGAGTCAACCAGAAGATCGGTCGCGAGTTACATGTGTCCGGGGCAGTGGCTATCACTTTGGTATATATCCTGACCAAATGAATATATCTAAGCCACTGATCTTTGATCATCTCTTAGTATCCGGGAGATGAGGATATCCCATGGACCTATGTAGGAAGGTGAAAGTGAATTTCAGGTCAAAGAAGGCAATTCAATGGGCTGCGGGACTTCAACATTTGTCCAACTATTCCCAACCCAATCTAGGTGATATTCTAGCCAAATTGGGAGGGGATTATGAGTATAGATTAGTCAAAGGATATAGTATCCAGGAATGGTCGGATAAAGGGACAAATATTGGCATGTCCATGGGCATGATATTTAGAAGGGGATAGGTAGGGTGATGAACATGGTGTCCTACCTTCTAGTCTTCGGAACCTGCACCTATCTTGTTATATGACAGTAGCCGCAAGCCCTTGAGTTGCTCCTCCTTCTTGATGCTCTGGAAAACACACCCAATAACAGCACCTTCCTCTTCTTCTTCTTCTGCTCTTGCTCTCTCCGACCCCTGAACATGTGCGGGGGCTGCCTTATTTATAGGCTCTTGGATGGGTGCTGTTCACCCAAGGAGGAGTGGGCTGCAAGGGAGTGTGCGGGTGGAGAGAGTGGGGCCATGTTCTCCCAACGTGGGGAGAGTGGGGCTTGACCAAGTCTTTGGATGATCCCGGCCCTCAATTGTCATCGGATCCGCCTCACGCATAAGTATAGATCTCGGCCTTTGGTTAGCTGCCCCGGCCTCTCTCTTGATAGCCCAATCCAAGTCCTCCACATATCTCGTACATAAATTGATTGGAGCTAGGCTTTGTTATATCCGAAAAGGGAATTAACTCATTCAATTAAACACCCAATTAAGGATGGGTCTAATGGAGAGGATCCAATTGAACCATCCTCACATACTGTCGGATTGGGATCCAGGACATTATGAGTCCAATTAAGCCATCCGACAGCCAAATCTGTCCCTCGGATTCATGTCCCTTTCATCTCAGCCTTCTATTAGATGTGTGCTACATCCGGTTGATGAAAGCTCTACTTGATCCAAGCCATCGATCCCCCTTTTTGGACATTAATCCTATTAAGGATCCAATTAGCCATCTCAATGGACCGGGGAGCACCCATGCTTTGATAATCATGAGGATTGACTAATCCCGGCCCTTAATCACATGTTAATCCAATCAATCAGGACCCTTAATCCCTTAATGGATATTAATCCCATTAAGGATCCAATTTGATCATCTTCAATGGACCGGGAGTATCCATTGCTCCAATGCCTTTGATAATTGACGATCCGACCCTTGATCGTATATTATTTCAATCACTTAATGGATATTAATACCATTAAGGATCCAAGAGGATTTATCATCCGGTAATCATCCTTGCTCGTGGGCATCTACCGGATATCCCATTAACCAGGATCCATTGGACATTATCTCACTAAGGATCCAATAGGGTCACTTGATGGACCGGGGAGCATCCGTAGGCAGATTGGCCGATCCCGGCCATTGGATGGCCTTGGCCTCCCCTCGGATCTATTTTGAATTCCACTAGGCTGTTCTCTTCCCCGCGGATCAACCTCCTCTTCCTCTTTTGTTGCAAATTCAGTTGGGTCTCCCTCGGGAGACAGATTTCTTCTCTCGCGGGCCTTCTTCTAGTCGGCCCTCTTCTTTCCTCCCGGTCGCATTCTTCTCCTCTTAACAAGGTCAGCCGTAGCTTGGATATTGCCAAAGGAGCTCTTGTCCCTGTTGTTTGGGGTTTCCGGGTCTGTCTCTCCCTCTTGGGATCAAGCCGAGGAGGTGCACATCCCACAAGCTATTCCCGGGTAAGTAAAGTATATGCATTTGTCCCTTGATTATATATAGTGATTTCCCTTCCTTTCTACCTGCCGGGGCATCATGTGCTAGCTTCCTTTATCATTTAGGATTGGCAACACCCCAATTGCCCCATCATTCTATATCACACCATATATATATATGGCCGGCCGTATGGAGATGGCATGATTATCATGTGCAGGGGGCTTAGCTTTCTCCTAAGCCATCCTTGGCCGGGGGCATTATTAGTTCCCCCTTCCTGTTTGTGTTTAGGCGAGCACAATCCGAGGCCAATTTGGCCTTTACGGTTGGTCTTCGGCCTTCTCTTTTCCATGTCCCTCTCCACGATTTATATGTAAGGCCCGGCCCTTCAATCCCCTATCTGTCTATATATAGGTGAAGGCCCGGCTTCTTCGTATCGATTTGGGTCTTCTTCCTCTTCCCGGGTCAATTGGTCATCCTCTGCACATGTCTAGACTTAGGCAGTCTATTGACAGCATGTCATTTGAATGATCACAATCGGGCTCATTGAATCAGGGGTCAATTTGGCTTCTATCTGTCATTTCCAGCCCTGCCCCCTTTCTCTTGGCTAGATAGGAGATATGTCAAATGAGCATATTAAGAGCCCGGTCTCCTCCCGGACTAAGAATTTACATTGGTAATACCCCGCATGTATGGCCGAGACATATGACAATGCCCAAACTCTAAAAGGCATGTCTATCGTATGCGGGGGAGGGCTGCCTCCTCATATGTTACCCTTGGCCGGGGCTTCTTCCCGATTTTCCCACTTTGTTTGGGTCAATCGGAATATATGATTGAAGACCCGGTCTTTCCCGTGTGATGAGCCGGGCCTTCTTTCAAGTCGAATTGGGTACGGCGGATCTCTTTATCTTCTCATGAAATCGCAGACTTCCAGCTGAATATTTATATCCGAGGTCCCTCTCTCCAGCTAGGAGCCAACTTGATTGTTACAGATTGTCCCCGGTCCTTCCTTGGACTAGATGGACATTGAATTCCCCTTATACGCTCCCCTCTGATCATATATATACCGGGTGCTGTAGGCATGGGATTGATTCCTCCCTCTTGATTTACATATGTCAAGGGAAAGCCATAGGGAGTTAAATATTTTTTATTCCCCATTTATATGCCTATATTTCGTATAGAAAATTTGAGTGCCAACAAGTAACCACCTGACGCATGTACAATTGGAAGGTAACAAGAGATTTTTGTCTTTCAATTGACTTACATCTAGGGGTGGACATGGTCTGGTTTGGGTTGGCTTATTGAGTTTTTTTCATAAACCAAACCAAACCGAACTAAGTCTTGAAACCGAACCAAACCAAACCGCAAAGAGGTTTGGTCTACGGTTTGGGCCTTTAATAGACATACTCTACTTTATTTAATGGGCATTTTCTAATTTTAAACAAAATTGTTTGTAAACAATTTGTAAACATGGCTTTTTTAAAAACAAAGTTCAATTTGCAATCAAACAAAACTTATTCAAAACTCTCCCAAACATAAACATCAAACTAAACAAGAATGTAACATGTCTAAATTTATTGCAAACACACGAATTTAACTAAATCCAATCCATCCCAATGGCTTTAACAGGTTGGATCAATTTTATGGCTTCGTTCGGTCTATACGTGAAGACAAATCAAACCAAACCGTTTAACTTAAATGGTTCGGTTCGGTTTGGCAAACCATTTACCCCAGACCTCTAACCCGACCCGAACTGAACTGAAGCCTTCGTTTCAGTTTGAACCGAATAATGCCCACCCCTACTTACATCAAGGATCTAAAATAAGTCTTCAATTTTTTGTATTAGTTATAGATGAATTAATAAAGAATGTACAAGATGATACACAATGTTTATAGACAACTTGTATTTATAGATAAGACACAAAGAGTTAATAATAAGGTTGAACTTTGAAGACACTAACTTTAACTTAGTTTCACGTTAGTTTAACGATAAGTAAAACTAAGAATATGTGCATTATAAATTTAGTGAAAATCAAAAGAGAAAAATGGAGGAGTTAGTTTAGAAGAAGTACTAATATATCGAAGTATTCAACTTAAATATCTTGACTTAATTATCCAAAATGATGGAGAGCGCGATGAGGATGTTAATTATAAAATTAGAACGAAATAGGTAAAGTGGATATTAGCCACATGGTCTTATATAATCATAGGATTCCATTAAAGTTAAAATGAAAATTTTGTCATACAACCATAAAACTTGCAAAGATGTATAGTAGTGAGTGATGGACAATAAAGAAAAAATATAGTGTTGTTAAAATGATAATATTAAAATAGATAAATCGATATATTAGATTAAAAGGAATATGTAATGAATATATCAAAAAATTTGTAGATATGGGTTAGCAACAATTATAGACAAATTAAAAAAAGAAGGCAAAAATGATTCAAACATATTAAACATAGAGTTAAGAAAACTCCAATTAAAAAGTAAAAATTATCAAAATAGTAGAAACAAAAAAACGAAAATGTGACAAACCTAAATAAACTTGGAGGAAGGACATTCAATGTGATATGAATATTTGAAATTTTGAAGAAATAACTCAAAATTGACACAAGTTGACAAAGAGAATCCATATGGCCAGCCCTTAATAATTCAGGGCCAAGGCTTGAGCTGACTTAGTTGAGTTTATTTCTCCTTACTGAAAGTACAAACAAACAAGATACTAATTGGGTTGTCTAACAAATCAAGAGTCCAACAACTTGATGTATTCTTCTATACCATGTATTGCCCAATGATCAATAATCTCTTACCACAAATATATCCTTAAATCTTCCTAAAAGAGCATTAGACTTAAGACTACAGAACCTTATGTATTTATTTCACATAATATTTACTTTATGCAATGTAGTATTATATGTAACTCAAAAAAAGGATCTGGATCATTCCACAAGCTTTATTGCATAAGAAAATGTGACACGACTTCTGGTATTCAAACTAAACTTAAAAGTACCCACTTGATTCTCAAGAAACTTCGTATTAATGAAATTTAGCCTAGAACATTTTGACCATTGAATCAAGACTAGGGTGACTAGAGATACCCAAACCAGCCTGAAAGAAATCTTCTCTCTTGGATCTATTTATGAAGCTTACCCTGTATCTTTTGCAGCTTAAGATTCCGTACACAGTCAAATGCTACAGTGATTTCTTCTAGTAAAAGTGGCTCGAATCAAAATACTGACAAAATTAACTTTTCAATGCATCACATAGCTAGTTAATCTTCTTTAGCATCTGATTTTTATATATTGGCATGGTTAGAACACAATTCTCATTTCCCTTTTTTGATAATTGACTTTACAATTTTGATTTCTTTCATTTACATATTTATAATTAGTTTACACTTTTAGATGTGTGCAATTCCAAAACACACTAAATTGTTATCCCTCAAGACTTCAAAATATTGTCCTTGTATCCTTAATAGTTAGACCTAAGGAGGTTATAGTAAGAAAAGTAGAAAATATCAAAGTAACAAAAATAAAAAAAGACGTAGTAGACATAAATCAACTTGGAGGAAAATATTTCAATATGATTTAGATGATTTAAATATCTCTGAAGTGGTAACTCAATTTGGGCATGGACTAAAACTCAAGTTGAGTTGAGCATATCATTAAAAGTTGAAACATTTTATCCCTAAACCTTCATTTTGTAAAATTACATGTCAAAGTATATTTATGTTTATGCCCCTACTAGTAGAACTGTATGTACCACATGAGAGAGAAGGAGAAAAGAGAGGAAAAAAGGAGAGAGGAGGATTGGGAAAATGGAGGACGGGTTGATTTTTACTTCTCATGGACAAGGTTTAGATAATGCTAACAAGACAAAAATTACATAGGTGTATGACATGGAGTGCTAACTTTTTGTCTCAACTCCACCCCAGGCAAAATGGTCTCAGGAGATTGGTATCGACACATCAAATGCATTTCTACAAGTATAGTGAAAAAAAGTGGAAATGCACCAATTAAGGGTGTGTGGAGTGACCTCACTCCTATTAAGATCAGAATCTTCTTACAGAAAGTTGCTCAGTCAAGACCTTTACTGGAGTGATCATCCTCCTTACTCTGCCTTCTGTGGTTTCTTTGCTTAAACAAGAGAGCAGTCTTCATTACATGTGGCTTTTTAGTAACTATTTGGAAAGTCTTTCCCTGGAAAAGTATTGGCACTCCTTGGTTTAATTTAGATAATACTCTTTAAGTGTTACTTAAGTAGCATCTTTTGAGCCCTTGGAACAACAGGCTTAGGGACAAGGCTGTATGCGACTTATGTCTACCAGCTCTCCTTTGGTTGGAGAGAGAGAAACGCCAAAGGCCCAAAGCTTCTAACAGGTATCTAGGGTTGTGCAAGTCACCCTGCGTATAAATATCTTTTGTTATTTGTGCGTGATGTTGTAACTCTTTCCGGGTTTAAACGCCAGAACTACCAAAAAGAAAATCGCTTCTCGGTTGCTACCGAAACCAATCATAAAACCACGCAGATATTTAACCTCGGAATTACTAATATCCCATCAGATCCACCATTCCAGTGTTATAAGAACCGAACATCTATGATATAAATGTAGAGCAACTATGTGGAAATCCAAAAAAACAAAGAAAAAGGAGGATCAAAGGCCAAATTCTACCTAACAAGTTTCATCTCCAGGACAAGCTGAATGCTAGAACCATAGAAGTGAACGAAGTTCGCGTAAGTCATTTAATTCCGAACCTCCAGCACGCAAACAAGCTGCTTCCTCCCAACTCGGCACCATTCCGATCAAACTCCTGACAGCATGAATCATCCCATGAGACGAATCAAGCGATGGAGGAAGATATACGACAAAAGCTGAGAGGCAAGGAGGTACCCTCGAGGTAGAGTAGTATAATACGCTTGATTTCTGCGATCCCATGGTTTCTGTAGAGGACGAAGGCGCGCTTGAGCACAGAGGCCGGAGTAAAGTTGCAGTATGCTCCGGCAAAGGAGGTCTTGCCAGTGGGCATCCCCTTGACAGTGTTCGCATAGATGGTGGAGATAGAGATCGGGGAAACAACATGGCGGGGTTCTCTCCCGCGCTCAGAGGGATCTGGGATTCAAATGGACTTGCAGCGGAGTCCTTTTATAAATCGGTGGCACAATGTGACGGAGATGGACCGGCTGTTGCCCTCCGTCAAAAAGTACAATCCGGTTCAGACCGTTCCGGTCCAAGGCCAGTCAACAACTGCTCCACGCGCCTACCTCTGTACTGTGTACCAGTCGCCACCCTCCGCCGCCGCCCGCAACCGCCTCCTTCGAAATCAAAACCATGTCGGCCTCCGTCTTCTTCTGATTCTTCTTCCTCCCACCCCCTTCCGATGCTCGTTCCAGGTAGCCTTATTCTAGGGTTTCTGAGCAGATGGAAGCCCAATCTCGCTCATCTCTCCAGTCTCCTCGAGCATTCCGACTCCATCAGATCCGCACCCTTCTCCTCACCTTCTCCGCCTACGCCGCCTTCCACGCCTCCCGCAAGCCCCCCAGCATAGTCAAGAGCGTCCTCGCCCCGGGACTCCCTTCCCGCGATGCCGCCACCGCCGCCGGGTGGGCCCCCTTCGACGGACCCCGTGGTCCTCACCGCCTGGGCGAGCTGGACCTTGCCTTCCTTTTATCCTACTCCATCGGCATGTACATCGCCGGCCACGCTGGCGACCGTCTGGACCTCCGCCGCTTCCTCGTCTTCGGCATGCTCGGGAGCGGCGCCACCACCGTCGCCTTCGGCCTCGGGTACTGGTGTGACGTACACGGTCTGGCATTCTTCCTGGCGGTGCAGATCGCGAGCGGTTTGTTCCAGTCCATCGGGTGGCCCTGCGTAGTGGCTGTTGTGGGTAACTGGTTTGGCAAATCGAAGAGGGGCCTCGTCATGGGGATCTGGAACTCTCACACCTCTGTCGGCAACATCTTGGGGTCGGTGGTGGCGTCGGCGGTGCTCGAGTACGGATGGGGTTGGTCATTTGTTCTTCCAGGAGTTCTGATAATGGCTATCGGTGTCGTCGTTCTCGCTTTCCTGGTTGTGAGCCCGAAGGATCTAGGCTTCGAAGCTGCCGCATCGGAAGTCGAGATAAGCGAATATGGTAACGGCAATGTATATGTGGATCATGCGGAGAACTGGCATGGGGAGGAAACCATTCTTCTTGGGTCGGGAGTTCCAGATGTGGACGCGGGGGCTGCTATTGGATTTTGGGAGGCGTGGAAGTTGCCGGGCGTCGCGCCGTATGCTTTCTGCCTCTTTTTCTCCAAGCTGGTGGCTTACACATTTCTTTATTGGCTGCCATTTTACATACAACACAATGGTAAGCTCGATATCTTGTGGATCCTCTACAAATTTGTAAGTGTCAGTGCAATGAGTTCGGATCATCTCAATTCCTGGGTGGAGGGAACTTCCACAGTCCCACGGCACGTGGTGTGATAGAAGATGAAGCGGGAATGCGCTTTAATGAGGATGTAAAGTGGGTATGACGTCGTTAGTAGAGGATCGGTAGTGGGTCATTGAAGCTTCGGTAGCGAGTCAATAGAGATTAGGTAACAGGTCGTCGGAGTTTTAGTAGCGGGTCTCAGTAACAAGTCTTCAAAGGCTCGGTAACAAGTTATCACATACTCGGTAGCAGGATCTTGGGAAGCTGAAACGACGTCACATCCTCATTAAAGTGCACTCCCGCTTCATCTTTCGCGACACCACGTGCCGTCATCCCACTGAGGAATGCGGGAGTTCTCTCCACCCGTGAACTAGGGTGATCCGAACTCCAGTGCAACTGTTCTGTAATTTGACTGTAACGGCTGGAGTTATTCTCTCTTTTCTTCACATGTCGATTCATTTTTTTAGCCATTGTTAATATGTATGATCTAAAAACATTTACATGATTTAATCCTTCCTAATCAGATTGCCTGCCTTGTAGTATGTCTCTTATGTGCATCTCCAGGGGTAACAATATGGCCAACAACATTTTTCACTTCCTCCTTCTGGTTAAGCTGGGTAACTTGTATCAGGAGTACGGTGCTCAAGAACATCATAAGATATAATAGAATTACAGTGATTATTTAGATGCAATTATGCTTTTCGTATAAAAGGCAGATGAAGTCCCAGTTGCTTGTTCTAAAAAAGCCATTTGCCATAGATACATTTACTATGAACTTGCAATGATGTATTTTTATGCATTCCTGATTACACTATATATGAATTCGTCCTAAGGTTGCATTAACAGAAACTTATGATTGGATCGCTGGCAGTTTAATTCTAACCAAGGGCACTTGAAGTGGAAGGAACCTCATCTTTCTTGTGGATCTTAGATGGGTGAATTATGTCCAGAGGATGTAGGGAAAGACAGATAAGACTGTTTGAAAGATAGGAAGATAGTGATTCAGGACTCGGGAAATAGATATTTCTCTTGTTATGTTCTTCTGATGGAGAATACCCGTTTTTATGGCTTATTCATTTTCTGGTCCCAAGTCAAAATCTGACTAGAAATGTCTCTTTTGTTGTTAAATAATAAGCAGAGATCTCCTCTGTTATCACAAGGTGAGGTAATTTGTTGTCCTATCTATCAATGCTTGTAACATTCCAACAGCCCATGTTACATGTAGATAATCTGCAAAATAGTTATTGGGGAGGGCTCTTGAAGATTACAGAATTTAGATCTTCCATAAGCTTCCGCAAGTGTGCAGTATGTTGGCTTATTGTAGCCTATCTCCAGTAAGGAATTGCCTTCACCAAAAACTTATTTTATGTACTGATTTTATGTGGACAACAGAGTAAAGAGCATGTGTGCTCAACATGTTTTAAGAGAAAAGTCCATGGTAAACCCAGGCAAGGAGTTCGTATTTTATTTTTAACAGGAATATACCAGGTGAAACAAAGTGATTCGGCAACGATATTTTGTCTTTGTTTTGCTTTTTGTTTTACAATCTGTTTGCTAAGAGTATAGATTGCTAGTGTGTTTTGACACCGGGTCTGACCCTTTGTATCTCAATATTTGAAGCTGTTGCTGGGAGGCAATTGTCTCACAAAACTGCGGGAATCCTTTCAACAGTATTTGATGTGGGTGGAGTACTAGGGGGGATCACTGCAGGCTATGTATCTGATAAGATGGGTGCGCATGCACTCACCTCACTTTTGTTTTTATTTCTGTCAATTCCAACACTTATTTTCTACCGGGTTTATGGAAGTGCCTCAAGGTCACTCAACACTGCCTTGATGTTCCTCTCTGGTTACTTTGTAAATGGCCCATACTCTCTTATAACAACTGCAGTTGCCACAGACCTTGGTACACAAGATTCTATTAAAGGAAATTCACGAGCTTTGGCAACTGTGACGGCCATTATTGATGGCACTGGTTCTGTCGGTGCAGCCATTGGCCCTTTGCTCACCGGGTACATCTCAACAAGGGGATGGGATAGTGTGTTTGTTATGCTGATTCTTGCGAGTTCTCTTGCAGCCATCTTTCTGATTCACATTGCAAAGAGAGAGATTTCCAGCTTGATGGGTGAAACAACATAGGGTCTTCATAGAATCTTTGACTTGCCAATATGGATAGACACCTCTCTATGTCCTGTACCATTATTTCTTCACTGTTATCACTCGGTGATTCTTGGTTGGTTTAGCACCATTGTTTGAAATGAATTTGAGTACCAGCAAATCTCTCTATGCCGTTTCACAATTTGTTGCTGGGACTTTCCTAGGCCCCTTCTTGGAAGGGCATTTGCATCTGGGCAGAGATTATGGCATAAATTGTCTTTTAATGCAGACAACTGACATACAGCTGTGCGCTCGATCTTACTGGTGTTCTTCTGCATTCAGATTTGAGACTGACATTGTTCGAGACATTTACTCAGTTAGATACCTTTGTGAATCTACAGTGGGTCTGTGAGAACAGCCTTCAAGATGATTGCCTGATTCCCTGTTTGGTTATATCAATTTTGATATTGATTTTTCTAGAGGATGGATCATCCATAACAAAATTGATCAAATGAATACTTGTATTACAATTTATGCCTTGTTTGTACTATATATTTCAAAAGTGATATTGATAGCCAAACACATTGCGATGATTTACATCGATTTCAATTTCAAAATTGTCTTATACTGTTACCGAGCAGGCTATGAAATACCAGGGAAGCATGTATCGTGTACCATTTGGAAAACTTCCGCGCAAAATGCTCTTCTCATTTGACACTTCCAGGAAATGTGCTGGTTCAGTCGAGGACTTCTTCAGTGATTCCGACCAGAGTGATTAGTGCCTTGGTGGTTCTATGATGAGAACATAGTTTGTCTATTCAACACGCATCGACCCAAGAAGGATCTTCTGCTACTTCGGCCGGGCTGTCGTAGAAATGTCCGTCTCCCGAATTCCAAACTGTTCCCTTGTTCAGGTGAATCTTCTCCCCGTGTACGTGGGTACAAAATTTATTTTCCTAAGACAGTGTTTGGTTGCGTGATAAAATAAGTTTTCAGTCATAAAATATGTTTTTGTAACAAAAATGGTAAAAAATTGTTTGACCGTCATGATGAAATTATGATTTTATTTCTTTTTTGGATCAAAGGCCGCCATTTTCTTTGTGGCGATTCTTCATCATTTTGTTGTTGCACTAGGTTATTAGCTTACAAGACAATATTTCCTAATCGAACATGGCAATGTTATGTTTCAACTATCTTAAACTAAATTTTAGTTTAATATATTATTTTTACAACATTATTAAAAAAATATGTCGTAACCAAGTACCTTATTTAACCTTATTTTTTACATGAAATAAAATAAAATTTTGATACACTCTTCAAAAAAAAGCATACATGTGCCTGACTTCACAGACAAACAATATATGCGCTCTAAATGGGGTTGGGAAGCCTTGGTAACAGGAGATGGAAAATGGGTGTTGGCTGGTGATTCAATTGTTTCTCTGGGAAATATCTAACTGCCTATATTTGTGGTCTTTAGACGGTAAGGTAAGGACTCTGTTTACACAACATTTCAGGACTTTGTAATCAAAGAGGCGCATTTAGAAATATCAATAATTATATGGGATGGATGTCCTAAAATCCCTTATAATGCTATGCCACATGGATGAATGTGGCTAAATCAAACATGCATTTATACAATGTGCCTAAATCAAACGTACATTTCTGACCGCAAAAAAAAAATCAAACAGACATTTATACAAGAGAGATAAAATTAGAGGGAACAGAGCATGATAATGGGGCAAGATGCTGCTGAGATCTGTAGAGTGGTGGAGGGAAAACCAAAACCTCTCTTTGTAAAAGACTTATGCCCTGTTTGGTAACACTATTAAGTACCTCTATCACTATCAATTTTAAAACTGATATTGATAGGAACTATTAAGAGGTGTTTGACTAATTGTATCAATTTTAAAATTTGTAGTACAAACAAAGCACATTATGTAATACAAGTGTCAACTTGTATTAATTTCGATATTGATACTCGAACATTTGAAAATATTAATATCAATATTGATATAGTACCAAAAATAAAACTCTAACCAAACAGATCATTAGGCCCTGTTTGGTAACACTATTTGACATCTTTATCACTATCAATTTTAAAATTGATATTCTTATTAATCACTAAGAAGTGTTTGGTTAATAGTATCAATTTTGAAATTAGTAGTAAAAACAAAACACAATATATAATACAAGTGTCAATTTGTATCAATTTTGATATTGATACTCTACACCCTGTTTGGTAACACTATTGGGTACCTCTATCATTATCAATTTTAAAATTGACATTGATAGGAACTATTAAGAAGTGTTTGGTTAATTGTATCAATTTTAAAATTTGTAGTGCAAACAAAGCATATTATGTAATACAAGTGTCAACTTGTATTACTTTTGATATTGATACTCCAACATTTGAAAATATTAATATCAATATTGATATAGTACCAAAAATGAAACTCTAACCAAACATGGCACTAACTTCTAAAATTATCAATATCAATATTGATATAGTATCAAATTTGAAAATCTAACTAAACAGTTCATTATGCCATGTTTGGTTAGAGTTTTATTTTTGGTACTATATCAATATTGATATTAATATTTTTAAATGTTAGAGTATCAATATCAAAATTAATACAAGTTGACATTTGTATTACATAATGTGTTTTGTTTGTACTATAAATTTTAAAATTGATACAATTAGTCAAACACTTTTTAATGGTTCCTATCAATATCAATTTTAAAATTGATAGTGATAGAGGTACTTAATAGTGTTACCAAACAGGGTGTTATGCCCTGTTTGGTTAGAGTTTCATTTTTGGTACTATATCAATATTGATATTAATATTTTCAAATGTTGGAGTATCAATATCAAAAGTAATATAAGTTGACACTTGTATTACATAATATGCTTTATTTGCACTACAAATTTTAAAATTGATACAATTAACCAAACACTTCTTAATGGTTCCTATCAATATCAATTTTAAAATTGATAATGATAGAGGTACTTAATAGTGTTACCAAACAGGGTGTTAGGTAACAAAAACCAAACTAAAGTTGGCTTATGAGAAACATGTCTATCATTTCATTCCGATATGCACAGATGAACGGAAGTCATTGACATGAACTGTGTCGTTAACAAGCATTTTTATGTTGTTTATATCATCAAATTTGTTCATAACATATAAAAAACTGTGGTTCCGCTCGTTCAAGTATCGGCTAAAACCTCTTTCCGTCAAGAAAATATTAAAGGCCTGCATACTATGCTAAAATGTGTCATCCGGCTTCATGCACACGAGCATATAAACTTCTTACCATATTCATTTCATATATACTAGTTAAAAAAACGTGCTTCGCACGTGTACGGATGAGTTAAAAAATATTTTTAAGTAATTATATATAATATAAAATGCCAACTTTGGATTGATAAATTCCCTTATTATGTATATGTACATGTTGAACAGTTAGCACTATAAAATAAATAAATTTTAAAACAACTAAAATAAATCGATGCTATTCCTTTGTTCCCAAGGGTTGAAATCACCTTCTTCAAGTTCTGCGTAAATAATGGAAAAAAATTATTACCAGCCGTTGGGGGTTAACAGGGGATATTCATGGAGTTAAAAGTGTCCAACATAAAGGTCTTTAAATATTCTAATCATCTGAACTATTTTAGACTTGCTTAACCTCCCAGGAGAAAAATAACAAAACAAGCAACTTCAAGAGGGAACTCAACAGTAGCTACAGTAAGAGAAGAAAAAGGAAAGAACAAAAAGACAATCCTGCATTTTTGTTTGACATTAACAAATTATGTTATCTTCTTTTCGTACAAATATTATTCGATATATCCTATTTTATTGATTAAAGTATTTGTTATTTTTTAAATGATCATTCGATTACTTTTTACCTTGTTTCTAACAAGGAGTACAGCTTAATGATTGGATCTTCATAGTGACCAAAAAAGTGTGGTAACTATGACTGCCAGATTGTGCTACTTCAGTTTGTGCAGGCATTATAGCTCTCTTGGTGAGGAATGAAGCTGGAGAGGTGATTTTCTGGCCACAACACACCTGTCAACCCAGAGAGCTGAGATTCTGGAGGCCGAGGCTATACTTGAAACGTGCTCCTGAGCGTTTTTCTCGACCAAGAATGTGCATATTGAAAGCGACGCTAAGGCCATTGTGGATGCAATTGTGGGACCTGGTCCGGCTCTCTGGAGACTGGAATATATCATCCGGAAGTGTTCTTCTATTTTATCAGCTTCTCCCCATATTTCTCTTTCTTTTGTTCGCCGAACCTGTAACTGTGCGGCTCACCTTCTAGTCAGATGGGCTCTTCAATCTGATTCTGATCTAACGTTCCCTCATCCTCTCCCGCCACGTCTCTTATCAACTTTGTTTGGATATGCTTGGTTAATGTGAATTTTGTGTTCTCTTTTGTTCAAAAAAAAACTATGACTGTCATTTTTTGACCCTATTTAATTTGGAATAAATTGTACTATCTCAAATAGCAAAAAAATGCCAAATCATCTTATTTCATCTTCAAGTGGTCTGAAAAATGTTGCTCGGCCTAATTTTTAACAGAAGATGATTGTGGTTCGTTTTTTTGGAGAAGTTATGCAGAGACTCTCAGGTTTTGATTGACATTTTTATTAACTATGACTATGATTTGAACTCATCCAACATATTTGAGAGGTATTCTGCTAATTCTTTTAATAAAAATTTATGCATTTGTTTATGTTGCACATATTTGAAGGACATGTATACAATGATTAGGTTCCCTAGTCCCTTCAACTTTTCTAGTTTGATACCAAACTGCCCTGGGCCATGCCAACATGCATTGGGTGCATGAGGTTGATTTTTCAGAAACTCCTTTAACTCGGCCAAAATGTGACAGAACCATAGCTTGTCATCCATGGGAATCATTTAACTTGTATACATTCTCTGTCACCATAGTGTATTTGATTTTTCTAAATTATCATTCTTCTGGATGTTTTTTAATTGTGTAAATTTTACTTATTTTCGATCAGGATGGTCACTGACCTGCTGAAAACTGCTCAAGGTGTCCCACCAAGAACCACAACCACACTATTGCCATCTCAGGAAGCCATCATGAAATTTGAAGCCATGAAGTGTCTAGTAGCCATTTTGAGATCAATGGGTGATGGATGAATAAACAATTACGAATTCCTTATTCGTAATCACCCAGAAGTTTAGATGTACTGTATAACAAAACTGACAGTGAAAATGATATTTTTTTTCCAAATGGCAATGGACATGAGACGATTGAAGCAGTTGATGCTCATCTTGAAACTTCAAATGGTAGCCCAGAATATGAACAATGCCAGGCTTACAAGTTGGAACTCCAGGTTGATAATATTTTATGCTTTCTAAAAAGATATTGTATCTTGATGAAGTGACTTGCTTATCTCGATTGTTTTAATCTCTTTTTGCAGGAAGGGATATGATTTCCAAAGAATGGAGTTTGTTGGGTTTTCGGTTGCCTGGGGAAGCCCATAAGATTGGTTGTATCATTGAAAAATTTGTTGAACATTTTTGCAAATGCAATCCAAAGGCTTTCAGCAGTGCAGATATGGTATATGTCCTTGCCTACTCTATTATATTGCTCAACACTGACGCTCACAATCCCATGGTTAAGAACAAGGTTAGATGTCCTTCCACAAATTTTATTTTGAGGTGATTGGATATTATTCATGTGGTCACTTTGTGTGCAGATGTCACCTAATGATTTTGTAAGGAACAACCGTGGAATAGATGACGGTAAAGATCTTCCTAAAGAATATTTGAGATCCTTGTTTGAACGCATCTCAAGGAATGAAATCAAGATGAAAGAAGATGATTTGGCAAATCTGCACAAGCAAACTACAACATCCAACAGAATCTTAGGGTTGGACAGCATATTAAACATTGTTGTACGTAAGATGGGAGAAGATAACTCTGAAACCAATGATGACATCAGGCCAAAGAAAAATTTAAAGAAAAAACTCGAAAATCAAAGTAAGCTGTCCAAACATATGCATTGTGCAAAAAATATGATACTATTCAATAACACTGAACCAACTTATTTTGTCTGATTCAGACTTCATACAGTTTGATAAAGTCTTATCGATCGTTTAGGTATATGAAAGGTTATGAGTGATTCAACCATCATTTTTTAACTTTTTTAAATTCAGAGATATATTGTACAAGAGCTCCAATTGAGAAGATATACACATGTTAAAAATAAAGAAATAAAAATATTAAATCAAATTTTAGTAGTGATATGAGATTTATTATCTTACTTATTAATAAAAAATATAACTAAATTAATTATTTCATAATGAGATTTGAAGATCTAAAACAAATGTTCAGAATCATAAAACCCTCAAATCTCAAGTCTTAAAAAAAGTCTCTCAAAGTTCACACTTCACAAATTCTAAATCTGAAAAAAAAATTTCAAGTCACAAATAAGAATGTGAGGCCACAATGTCCAAATTTAAAAAATAAAAAATATGACACTATAAAGCTAAAGAAACCCATTCCCAGATCAAATGCCCAGAAACATATGTACCAGGCAACAAAGTAGGTGATTATAGAGTAGTAATTGAAGTCCCTGCGGATCTTTGCCCAGGCAACACATGACACACGGGGCACACCAACTCCTATGAGAATTGATCAGAATCAGATCACGTATTATTTTCGAAGATCGGATCTTTCTCAATTGCAAGAAATTAACTCTGTTTGTCGAAAAACGAGGAGGTATTAATTTGGATTAATGACCCAAAAAATACCGCGATCTGCGATAGGGGTTTATGATCCGTTTGTGCAATAGAGAACTGGATATGAATTATAATAATATGAATTTCAGATCAATTGATGGAATGTACATCGAGAGATCACTCCCCAAAACCTAAGATCGATCGACCGATCGACCGAGAGAATTAGATATATATACATATGATTAAAAATAGATATGTGACTGGATATATAAATAAAATATGTCAAGCAAATTCATACCTTGCGCTTTGGAGGGTAGCAACAGGTGATGATCTTCGGAAGTAGGCGATATGGGGAACCAGAGAAGGAAGGGGCAGAACTTATCTTTGGGTAGCACCGACTCCTCCGACAGCTGCACAGTGTGGCAGAAAGCAGAGAAGACAGAGAAGATGAATTTAATCAATCTATGTAGACATGGGGGAGGTTGTGGCGGAGGGCAGCGAAACCGTTGGACTCTTAGGAGGAGAAAAAATCATTATCCCCTCCACAATAGTAAGGATAGGAAAAGGGAAAACGGAGATGATAGCAAATATGAGTGCTTGCCTCTCCAATACAAGCATCGGGAAGCACAACGGAAGACGGCGGTACCGAAGTAGCAGCTGCCGCCGCCGCCGCCGCCGCGTCACCGCCAGCAAATCCGTCGGGTGACCGCATCCATCGGGTGAAGGGCGACCAAATACTTGGCTTGTTGTTGCAAAAAGTGGGGCATAGATGTGAGAGAGAGTTGTCGATCTAGAGGGAAGGCAGATCGTCGCACGGAAGGCGGGCAAACGGTCGAGGAACAAGAGATTAGGCTTAGCATTAATCGAACGATTGTTAAAAAACAAGAGTTATCAGACGGCTCATAGCAGGAGGACGAAAAAATGTGATCTGCTTCAGGCAGTCGGTGGCCAGGGCCAAGGTGAGCTTGTGGCACCGACATTGGTACTTGAACCGTTGATGCAGCACAGCGTCTGGGCGACTGCGACATAGAAAATGCGGTGGCCGAGGGAGAGCAGCGCGATCGGTGCCCAGCAGTGCCAGCATTGGTGGCGGGCGGGCGGTAACTGGACCTAAGCCGAGAAGACCAGCGCGTCCTCAACTGTCCCCTCCAGTTTAGAAAAATATAGGGAAGCAGATGTAGAAGGAAGAAATATGTAGATGCTTATATCTCATTGAAACGAAAATCCCTCCTCCAAGGGATGAGGGAAAATGGTCGCGCAGAGCCTTTGCAGGGGAGAGCAATCTGTTGCGTCGGACGGTGGCTATGCGACGCCGGCTTGCTAAAGAAGCAATGGAGACGATGTCCATCAGACTATTGCGAACGGGGAGGACGAGGGGAAAAAAAAATGCTTCGCACTCCTAAGAAGAAAATGCTCAATCGAACGAAGGGCAGCGTAGACGATGTCCATTGGACACTGCAAAGGGGGAGGGGGAGGTTGTGGCGGAAGCGAGGGCGAAACCATTGGAGGGGGAGATATATCGTGGCCGAGGGAGGAGGGCTATAGAGGAAAGGTCGGTAGTATGTAGACAGGGGAGGTTGCAACGGAGGGGGGGGCGAAACCATTGCAAGGTCGGAAGCGACTGATGTGCCGGCAAATCCGTCGGGTGACTGCAACCATCGGGTGAGGGTGCGGCTGAATACTTCGCCTGTTGTTGCAAAGGTGCGACCCAGATGAGAGAGAGAGTTACCGATCGAGAGGGAAGGCATGGGGGTGATCCTCACGTGGAAGGCGGGACGACGGGAGGGCAAACAGCTGAGTAACTGGGCTTGTGCTCATCGAACGGTTGTTAAAATCAAGTGTTTAACGACGAAAAAATAAATGTTATCGGACGACTCATAGCAAGAGGACGAAAAAGAGCGATCCCGCTTCTATATACTAGGTTAGATAACACGCATATATATTGATTTGTAATGAAGTGTTTAGTTGCACGACAATTTTTTTTTACATTTTCATGATAAAAAAATTATATTAAAATAAAATGTGAAGTAACCATTTACATAAAATTATCATGTTTTTTTAAAAAATATGATAACAAAAAAAGTACCTACCTTATATGATCAAATAAAATGGGAGGATCACGAGATAAAAAAATGTGAAGCTCCTTTTTGTCTAATTAAGAAATAAATTATTTTAAAAATAAAAAATTGTCATTGTTGTCAAACATCGCTTTTAACAAGTTTTATTACAAAATATAAAACTATAGTAAAAACTCAAATTATCATGAAACCAAACACCACATAAATCACACACTGTAAGTTGAATATTGGTGGTATTCTCGTCAGGGTCATTTTGGGTGTTTTTCTTTTATCTGAACAGAGTTAAAATAGTTCATTCAGTTTGAGGTGGGTGGAGGTTGATAAACTTAAGTGCCTATTTGGATAGAATAATAACCACCAGATGATAATTAATGTTGATATGGTCTTAAATGAAGAAGATTGCTGATATCAAAGAAGAGCGTAGAGGAAAAAAGGATCCATATAGTAGGACAAAAAAATTTAGTAATTTTAAGATAATACCATTATTATATAAAAATATGATAAAATAAAAAATTAAATAGGAATAAATACTTAGAATATTTGATCCCTTATAAGAAAACCTACAATATTTATTTATAGTATAGAGATAACCAAAATAAATATTAGTTCAACCAAATGGATAAAAAATTGTAAAAAAGTAGAGATATAAGTTATAAATTATGGTATAAAAAAGAGAAAGTTAACAAAGATGACGTGTCATTCTTGATCAAATATTAAAGGATGCAGTAGTGTCACTATTAAAAGAGGCAAATTGAGAGAATTAGTGTTCTTGCTCCACTCGTTGGATTGGATCCGAAAGTAAGACTAAAGAAAACGTTTGAGAATATGAGAATGGTCTTAGGCAAAGTATACGGAACTAAAAAAATAAATATCATATATATGAAACTTTAAATAAATAGAAAATAAGTACCTTTGATTTTCGTGATGGCTCACGATCTTATACTGATAAATATCTATTTTATTGAAGGAGAATCTTAAATAATAATATTTAAAATAGACAACATTAACCTCAGGTTGACTTCATTATTACGCAAAAGACTATCTGTGCTTTTAAAAATACTAGGAAGTTATTTCCAGTCAAGTCTTGATAAGTTGGCATGAGTTAGTAGCTAGTCTTATATGTTAAGATTAAGAGACAAACAAATATATTCAAAATAAATATTTCTGCTAAAATCAGATAGCGCAAATTAAAAGCGGTGAAGCAAAAGATATTTGAGAATAGTTTTTGAGATAAATACTTAAAGGTTATATGTAAAAAAATGCAACGTTATATAGAGGGACATAATTACTAGTATTTGAGTGGTAATTAGAAAATTACTCGTAGAGTTTAACGTGCATAGTCCTCCAAAGAATAGAGATAGTGGGGGAAACCAATAAATGCAAAAAGGTTATGGGAGGAATAAAAGGAATTTGTATAAAATATTATTCAAGTGTGATGAAAAGAATGCTGACAAACGATACGAGATAGCCAGAAATTTTAAAAATGTTAAATGAGCAATTGATGGGGCATTCAAATAGATGCATGAGAAACTTATAACTAAAAAGATGAAAAAAATATTTATATATTAACAAAGATGAGCAAGAAGATCACAAGACTTGGATGAGAAATTATAGTCATATTGTAATTGAGGACACAAAGTTTAATGGATTAAATTAAACTCACTTGTATCATTCGGGGATGTAGACCACATATTAACTGTAGAAATAATTAATCTGTTTCATTAGAAGGAGTAATTGGCACACATGATCAATCCAATGACGTAAAGGAGCCGACGGTGAACATTAGATATGATTTAATTTAGTATAGAATAACGTTATTAGGCTATTAATAAGTTAAAGTCATTAATTTAATTGGTTATTAAAAAAAGAATTTGATCTATTTGGTTTAATGAGCCTCCAAGAGACTCATAAGGGTTGGGTTTAGCTCATAAATAAGTTGCCAAGGGGGAGTTTAAGCTACTTCAGCCACCCATGAAATTAGCCTCTCCCTCTTCTTTGAGGGTGCTTCTAGGTGGAAGGAGTTTTCATCGGGTTTTGCCCGAGATTCCATAAAAGAAGAAAGCGATCATTGTGGATATCGCTAGAGAAAATGCATTGATTCTTATCTGATAAAAAAGGTTCAATGGATGTTTTCGGTGAAATTCAATCGTTTCTCTCAGTTTTTAAGCCACTTCTCAAAACAACCGGTATGCAAGAATTTCTCTGTGTATTTTGCTATTCCTTATTTTGTCATGATTTATTATGATTATTGTGGAATTCTGAACAATATTAAGTACATTAAACAAATAGTTTTGATTAGAAAACAAGAACATCGAAGAAATGAAAGTTACTTTGATACTCTTCTTAGTGAAAACATAAATGACATAGAAAATATAGTAAAATATAATATGAATTATATTATGAGGATTGTATTTTCAGAAGTTAGAAGATACCGAGGAGGTTGAAAACAAGGCCTGTGGCATGGGTAGATTTATCATTAAAATACATAAATATTTGAAATATTTAGAGATAGAATAGTTAACTCAACTCTTTAATGAAAATTTATTTTACAAGAGAATAGTAAAAAAATGGAGAGAAATTATCATAATGCCTAGTTTTAACAAAATTTAAATAAATTTATTCAAATTATAAATAGATTAAGTTCGCAACTCATGTTATAAAATGAGACGGAGTTACGAGATATTACACTTATTTTGGTCATCTAACTTTGATTTATGACTGGTTGATATGTGATGAAAGTTTTTTTTCCACTAAAAATTGATCAAGAAGTGTGGAAAAAAAGGTTCAAGTATGGTGTCTATTAATCCGGAAAAAAAAGACATGGCAGAGTTTTAATAGATGTTTTTTGATAGGTGTTAAAGTGAAAACGGTGTAGCTTAGATATATATAAATGATAAAATATATGTATGATAAGACAATAACTACTGCCTATACAATTAGAGAAGAATCAATAAATTTTTTATATTTTAATTGCTTTACATTAAAAATATTCTATAATTCGATATCTTTTTATATGAGTGAAATAGCAAAGAATGTGCAATATGACGTGGCACGGTGCTTTATATTTGCATGCAATAATATATTGATAGGTAAGATAAAGAATAAATGCTGCAATATTTTAATAAAATATTTGGCACTCATTGCAAAAATATACTTTTTACAGATAATTCCTTGTTGAATAAAATTCATGGTGGGAATTTTTTTTTCTTTTCGTGGTCCCCCACGTTTGTTTCGTACGTTGTCTCAACGCTTGACTGTTATCATGTCACCAAACTTTGTCTCCACCTTATCTTATATTTTTATTTTAGATTATAAAATTTACATAAAAGTGTGTAAAAATTATTTTACAGCCAGCCACCTTACAAGATGATGTTTTTTTCACAATAGAGTGTGGCATAAAATAGAATAAGAATATTAAGATCACAATAATGCTAACGCCCTGAAAAAAATGAGATTGTAATTATCATCATTACAATTATAAACTAATTATTATGAGTTGAGTTGACGGTCATTAATATACTTTTTCTGACCTATTCAAGACTTGAAAGAAACTCTTTTTTATTATATAATTGAATTCCTGATAGTTTTTTCTGTACAACTTTCTAACTTTTGAAAAATAGAGGGAGCCTAAAAAGGTGATATTATGTTTCGATAGAATCTGGAGCCTTAATTTTACGTCAACCTCTTAGGTCAACCTCTTGGGGCATGTTTGGTAAGAGGATAACTTGGGGATAAGCTAGGTTTATCCCCAAAATTTAGGGGATAAACCTGATTTATTTCCAAAAAATTTGAGTGCCAAACAAGTCGTTAGGTCCGTTTGGCATTAGAAAATTTTGAGAATAAATCCGATTTATCTCCTAAAATTTGAGATTAAACTAGATTTATCTTCGAATTATCTCGATACCAAAATAGATGGTTAAATCTGGTTGTAAAAGAGTACTTAATTTGTTTAAGAAACTTATAAAATAAGTACTTTAGTTTTATTATAATATATTATATATGTTACCGAAGACACTGTCTAAAAAATAAAAATTTAAATTATATAAAATTTTTGATAGGTTTTTTAATACACAAGAGACCTGCGTGTTCAGACAGAAATTAAACAACCTAATTCAACAAATCTTTGACCTATTATGTTATAATCAATCAAACACAATCTTGATGGGGTGTTTGTGTTTGATTGCGTGATAATTTTTTAAATATTCTCATGATAAAAATTATATTAAAATAAAATGTGAACTAATTAATGACATAAAATTATAATATTTGAGACAGATACAGTAACAAAAAAGAGTGTGTGTCATATATGATCAAATAAGATTAGAGACCACAAGATAAAAAGTGAGACTCTATTTTTTTGTCTTATGAAAAATTTCATTTCAAAATATTAAAATATAATGGTTGCCAAACACCTATTTTAACGAGTTTTGTTATAATAACGTGAAATTGCGATAAAAATTTAATTTATCACGCAACCAAACAACTCACAGAGTCACACATAATTTTGTCTTCGACTCGCTGAATGATCTGAATAAATATTTATTACTCGATTATGTCATAGATTGGATTTTTTTTTCCAAATGCTTGGCAAAAACATCTGAAAATAACGTCCGAATACATCTCTCTGTCTCAAAAAGACCTCTTAAAATAAAAGAGGGCCAAACAACTGTTTCTACTTAGAACTTGAGAAAGTAGACCCCATTAAACGCAAACACTACTTTAACAGCAGTAACAAGCTCATGCTTGTTTCATATTTTAGTCATAAAGTTCATTCAGATCAATTATGAACCATATTCGACTAAAATATCTTATCAACATAAATATTGTTTATCACAAAGTAACAGTTTAAATCTAAAATTAAGAGTTCAAAATGTCATATTAAAAAAAAGAAAACTAAAATAAATGCCACCTTAAACTGAAATTTTGAACTCTTAAAATTGCCTCACCTATGATTAAAACGTACCTTCTCTGAATAGATGTTTATATATTAACCAATTTCCCACCATGTTGTCGATATCACAGTGTTTACATTTTCCCTCTCTCTCACCCATTCAATTCAAGAAGCGGCACATGATTACACTCAAGCAAGGGATGCCAGGACAACGCTACCTCTCTGTCAAGAGCGCGGTGGGGATGCTGCCGTCGACGCGCCGATGGTCCCCGTCTGCTGCGTGGCTCCCGGCGCCCCGCCTGCTGCAGGCCTTCCCTTCCCCATTGATTACCCAACCTGGGCTGGGCATTTCATCGAACGCGCGATGGGAAGGGTCGTTCTCCGCTCTACGACGCCGTCCGCGAGGACGAGAAGAAGGGAAATATCTCCTGGGAAGGCGTCATCTGGAGGATGTGGAGGACGACCGAGAGGGACGCGGCAGCACCGCTCGACGCCCACGTAGCCATGGCCACTTGCGTTGGGGTAAGGGACACGCCGCCGCGGGGATCGGGCGAGGACCTGTGTGGCTGTGGCCGCCGCGCCCGATGCTTGGCTACGATCTGTCCGTGCAACCCTAGGCCCCGCCCGTTTAACCTACTGCTGACTCTTCGGCAGTTTCCTTCGACAGACGTAAAAGGACGGCGAACGAGGGCTGATGGGAACTCCAGCGGTGACATGCGCCACTCCGCTCTGAAATCTTTGCGGATCCCGTGCGTTCCAATGGCGACCTGCCAGTTGTACGTCCGCCTGTGGCATGCGCGGGCGCGCTTGATAAGGTAGGGCCACCGGAGCGCGCAAGTGAGACGACTGCCACGGCTCGGCAGGACGCAGGAGGTCGCTATGCTTGTTGTTGCTTGCGGTCCATTCGTCTGGGGAAGCTGGACATTCGCTTCGATCTTGGAAGGGATAATGGCGTCGTGGTACTATTTTCACCGCGCGATACGAGCCGTGACCCTTTACGCCTTGTCTCTTCCTTTCTCGAAGGGAGTTTGCAGCATAAGTTTGCAGTTCATGCTTTGTGGTAAAGGGGGTAGGAAACGTGTGGCCCCGTTGACGATTTCGGACAACAGAGCGTGCATGTGTTCCGAATTTTTTCTCACGTCAACTTCACCATTACGCGGGGCAGTACTGTGCAGTTGGAAGAAGCGGAAATTGGAGAAAAAGAATGCAGAAAGAAGGGAGAGAGATTTGGGGATGGACGGCCCAAGATGGTTGTTGTTTGCTTTTATGTAGACATCGACGGAGAGAATACGGTTTCGGCAGATAAGAAATGTCGGGGTATATTAATTGCAGATGTTATCCGCACTTCCTCTTTCACATTAACAGTATGTTCTGGCCCCTAAATGGAACATAGGTTATGTTACCTGATGGTATGCTCAGCCGGAAGGTGGATTCTTGTAGCTGGCATGTCGAGCAGTGTTGTGAAGCTGCTTTAAGAGGCTGCTGAGGTACGTGGAGCCATAGCAATGCCGAAGTATGTAGGGATGCTTGCAATCCATCGTCTTGAATGAACATCGGCATGTTTTGTTGAGAACTTCAACCTCGAGTTTGTTGCTGGTGTTTTTTTTTTTTTGCTGACTTTCCAGTGATCTTATTTGCTGGTGGACTGTTAGTACATGTGCTACTATGTCTAAGTAGCGGAAACATCTTGCAAGTTTTATGTTTCCCATCAAAGGTTGCAACTCTCATCTATCTCCTTTTCTTTTGAATTAGGCACAATTTTGTTCATACAAATCATTTTCATGATTGCGTACATTTTAATTGAGACCTGGACTTGTGCATGAATATCAGAAACTCTAGCATAGTTGCTCTACTCATTTTCTTCAATTCTAATTGCTTAAAAGGATCGAATTGATGATTTCTGAGCTTACATGAGTCCATGACATCAACTCTGTTTGCAGCAATGGCGTTTCCTTCTCTTAGGAGCCAACTTGGTTACAAGCATCGACAAATGACGAGTTGATGCTCCCAGGATTGTTCTTTGGAATGATTTGATAGGTAAGCCCAAATAAGGAACTTTGCCTAAGCAAGAAGTTGCACCTTATCTTCATGTGCAAGGACACACTTGCTCATTGGTATCATTTGATAGGTGAAGCTCAAACAAGTAAATTTGCCTAAGTAAGAGGTTGCTTTACTTCTCATCATCATCTTGAAGGACGCTTGCACTATTGCTGTACTTCATCACTTTTGAGCATAGGCAACTGGAAATGACGTCACGCACATCCAACCATTCAAATGAGAAGGACTATCCTTTTCAGATACATGAAAGTGCCATAAGGACACCGTCTAGCAGGGATCTGGCAGACAAATGGATGGCCTTACCAACTGGTTCCGGCATATCTGACTTCGCAGTGAATTCTGCTTTATGTCCTAGTGGCAATGAGATTGTTGAAGAAGCATTTGACAGGATGGACCAATCAGACCAAGTTGTTGTTGAGGCAAGCATAGTGAACAGAACAGCAGAATGGGGTATCCGTATTCAGTCAGAAAGCAAAGAAGAAAATTTGCAAGGAGTGGATCCAAGGGTATCTGCAGAGCAAAGCAAGCTTTCATTAGAAAACTCTAGAGAGTTATCAAGGGCATCTGGTGAGTCAAGCTTTGCATCAGAATCAAGCCTTCCAAGGGTTTCTCAAGAGCTTAAAGATGCGTTGTCTACCCTGCAACAAACATTTGTTGTCTCTGATGCCACAAAACCTGATTGTCCCATTATGTATGCCAGTGCTGGGTTTTTCAGCATGACTGGCTATTCTTTGAAAGAAGTCATTGGAAAAAACTGGTATGTCAAATATTTTTATTTCAAAAAGCATTTATTTAGTTTTCTGCATTTGGCTAGTGAATTTAGACTGTTTGATTTTATGTCTTAATAATCCTCTAAACACGCCTCTTATACGTTAATAAACCTCTTAAAAATAAAATTGTATGGTTTAGCCTTTTTTTCAGACTTGATATTCTTATAGATGATTAAAGTAACATAAATAATATATCTTTAAGTAAAAATTAAGTTTATTAATATATAAACATCTCAATCAAATTAAGAGGTTATACATGAAATCAAGAGTTCATACTTTCAGATTAAGTCAGAACAAACACCACCTTATTCAATTAAATGCAGTTGGAAAACAAAATGCATGAGAGCATGCGTACATACATTATAAACAATTCAAACTAGTGAAAGTACTTTACATAAATCTCGAATAATACCTTAGGTTTTCTATATGTAACATGTTAAGCATGGTGTTTTCATCTCAAGTTTGAATGTGATGATCTTCTGTTGTTACTTTTTTTAACTAATATGGCTCAATCCAAGCTTATGATTAGATAAAGTGTGCATGTTATTCAAGTCCAGTAAACACCTGAAGAAACATGTTGATTATTTACAACATTTATTTTTCTGATACAGCCGGTTCCTTCAAGGACCAGATACGGATAAGTTGGAAGTCTCAAAGATACGAGAAGCTGTTAGAAATGGGAAAAGCTACTGCGGGAGGCTTCTAAATTACAAAAAGGATGGAACACCGTTTTGGAACCTCTTGACAGTCACACCAATAAGAGATGACAATGGAAAAGTCATAAAATTTATAGGGTGAGTAGCTGCAGTTATTTGGACGAGAACTGCTGCAACTGTTAATTTATAAGATTAGGGCTGTAAACTGGATGAATGAAAGATCCTTTGCAATTTACCTTAGTGTTGCTGTTCTTTGTTTGCTTGGTAATACATCATTGTGGAGTTAAATCTGATGCAAGTTCTTTTATGCTACCATTTGCTTGTTTTACGCTCGAAAATCTGACCTGGATTTATTTTTCCTGATGTGTGCAAACTTCAAAAACCAACATTGAACCACGTGACCATGCAATTGACAGGTTTTAAGATTGAGGTTTTATTGTGAGGTTATTATCTGGGTTATTTAGATTATACTAGACTTGACCTCTCCCAACGAATGAATTTGGTGTTTTTTTGAAGGTGACAAGCATCATGATTCATTCATTGCATATGGAAATACAAGCATGAAGAAGGTGTGAAGAGATAATAAATATGCAGAAATTAAAAAAAATCTAGTCACTACTGAAGGGGCAGCAATCAGGCGCTTAGAAAACAAACTTATGCCAGAAAAGATAATACTTTCAAAAGATCCGTTTATCTGTAAAATTCTCTACTTGAGCAAAGGATCAATCATGAACAAATTTTTTTTTCCGAAGAATATCCAACATGCTGCCATAGACATCATCAAGGAGCATTCTATTCTTCAGTCTCTAAATAGAACAAAGAAAGGTGGCTAACACAATGTTACACATTTTTCTCAAAATAGAAACAAAGGTAGGATGTGGTAGACCTAAGTTAACTTGGAGGAGGGCAATTCATATGAAATGAATGATTTAAATATGTTTGAAGAAATGACTCAAAATCAACATGAGTGGAGAAAGAAAATCCATATAGCCAACCTTAAATAATTTGAGATTAATACTTGAGGTGAGTTCTATTACTTATTTGTTTTTTGCATTTTACTTATTTATTTAATCTTATAAAATTTAATTATTTATTCTATTATTGCTATTTTTGTTAGTTATTCTGTTTATTTCAATATCGGGCCTGGGCGATTGATTAGGATTTTGCAGAGGTGGATTTATTGGATTTCTTTCTCTTGGGTTCAATTCACTTTGGTCATTAATGCGCTCTCCTTTTGGGGGGGGGGGCTTGGCTTCTCCTTTCTGGATCCCTTATTTTTTTCTTTGCTGTATGGTTCTGTACCCCTTTATAGATCCTTTTTCTTTTCCTTTGTTACGTTCTTGTATTCTCTTTACTTTTTATTAAATCACTTATTGGGCTAATGAACTTTCATTGAAGTAATATTTAGGTGACATTTTTTGTAGTTATCAAGAGAAATTTATTTTTCCTTCCTCTGGTTATTTTATTTTGAAATGGATTTTATTGTGCTTACAATTTTGAAGTAAACAGATACTTTTAGTTGAAATCACCTTTTATCCAATTTATTGGATGTTATGCATCAAAATTTCCAAAATATCTTCATTTTGTATTTCTTTTGAGGATTTGCCCAATTTATTATCAATTATTTCTAAAAAGCTTAACATTATACCTCTTCCTTTCGTCTCCCTCAAAATTCGTATTGTCACTGAGTTTCCTTAACCAGCAACGATTGATTTGTATCAAAGCACAATTTCTAGGATCTTTAAGACATTAAATCAATGTTTTTTTTCTCTCATGTAGCATTCAAGAATCTTCCAGTTTGACTTCCCTAAGTTTTTCCATGCGTTCAATAATGTATCCTTTTTCATCTCTTTTGAGTTGTATTTCCTTAAGAGTTTCTAAGGTATGAGTTTCAATAGGTATGGTGCCTTTATATATTTTCATTTGATTTTTTAAAGTTGGCAAACTTTTGCATAAGATGGATAAGCCTTAGTTTCTACAAATATGGTGCCTTACACATATCTTCTTATTTTGCAACATTTAATCGATCAATCACCCATAGGATCTCTTAGGCATAGGATCTTTTATGGACTTGTCGATGTAGTTTTATGATGATCTAGTTTTATATGTTCAAATAGTAAATTAGTTTCTTTACCTGGTATCTTTTCTTTTCACTTGTATGTTGAACCACTAACCCATTGTATGCATCCTTTGATATTCTAAATATTTTTTTTTGTTCTTTGTAGAATGCAGGTTGAGGTTAGCAAATACACTGAAGGCTTGAGTGATAAAAGATTGAGGCCGAATGCATTGCCATTGTCGCTAATTCGTTATGATGGTATATGACTTCTTTAAACATGTTTTCCACCATGCAGAAAATGATGCCTATATTAACATCTTATTGATCTCTCAGCCCGTCAGAAGGAGAAAGCTTTATCTTCCATCACAGAGGTTGTGCAGACCATTAGGAATCCACATCGAAACTCTGAAGGAACTAATGATGTGACTGCCAAACCAAGCGAGAATGAGAAACATGCATTTAATTCTCCTCTTCTGAAGCATGCAGATCTTGATATTTTAAAAACTCCTGGTGGGCATACGCCACTCTTTGATGCTCACAGTTTATCATCGCTACCAAGCAGTCCACAGGAACATAGAAAGAGTTCCTGGAAATCAGGGCGTTCATCTTTACTGGGATCAGCTCGTTCCTCCTTAATGGGGTGAGTTTGTTATTGTGGAAAACATGAATTTTAAAATTACATTGCTTTCCTTTTTGGAAAGAAATGATTTTGTTTTGACTATTATGAGAATTGATGACAAAACCATAGGAGTATAACTATTTAGGTGTGGTATTTATTTATATATAGGAACTCTCAATGTGAGTTCCAGGAAATCTTCTAAATTTCGACATAGGGAGAGTTCTATAACTTAGAAAACTCAAACCACATTTTTGTAATCTTTTTTAGGTTATTTTGGTTCTTTGACAAATTGTTTCAACTTCTCCCCACTGAGCTTTCAATATATTCGGTGTTAATTATGTTGAGCAACTACTTGAACTTCTTTGTTCAAATGTCTTAGCCAAGGTAAACTGGTTTGGGGGTCATGACCAGGTCGGTCTGGGCTAAACCCACCTGGATCAACCTGGATTTGAACTGGGTTCCATCTTATCAGTCTGGATCCAAACCATTCGAAAAAATAAAAAATCAATAAAACAAAGAATACTTAAATACCAAAATGTAAAAAAACAATCATATTTCTATTGAAACATTACATTTTGAGGATAAATTTTGGCTCCTTGTCCTTGTGTCTTCTGGGACATCTTATACCAAATTTATATATTAAATTGTGTCTTGTGTCATAAAATATGAATATTTGGTAAAAATAGTACTGGAACACAAATTTATATATAAACTTTGGATAAGTGATTTTCGATGAAGAGAATGATTTCGTTGGATGTATAAGATCTACAAAATGCTACAGAAAAATTTTAGTTCATAAAAACATTGTCGTTCAATGTGATAGAATTTCAACTCAAAATGAAAATTCTATCTCATTTGCACGACGATCCTTTATTTGAACTATAGTTTTTGTTTTTCTTTATTCTCAGTAGATCTTCCACAAATTTCTCCTTGGATGGATGCATAGTTGTCAAGGCGGGTGCCTAGGCGGCGTTAAGGCACTTTTGCAGGGGCACGTTGCCAGAGCGTCTTATGGGGCACCTAGAAAGATGTCCAAGGCGCTTGCCTAGGCGCCCTAGACACCCAAGCAAGGCATCCCAGGTATTTTTACATAATTAAAAAAGTAATTTTTAGGGGTTTCCTCTCTTGATATCCTTCACAAAGGGTTCCTATTTAATGATAGTTTGAATACATTAATTTATTTTATTATCACTTGTACTATCATATATATATTTAAGATTTATAATTATAAATATATATTATATACTTGAAATTTATAAAATTTTCTATTAGCTATCTTTTTTTTCTCCCTCTCACTTAGTTTATCAAGATTAACTCATTTTCCAAAAATAAATACTCACACATTCATAATGACGTATAAAATCACATTTATATGTATGTGCACACAATCATATACATTCAATTGTAAAATACAAATATAATTATATTTATGTATTGTTTGTATGTTTGCATAAATATGTATACTATTTAGTATTAAAATGTAATTACATATATGATTGTATATATTCATATATATATGTATATATGCATATTTAATAATATCGTCTTGACTGCCTAGGCAATGCCTAAGTGGCCGCTTTGTCGTCTAAGCAGAATCGTCCTGAAAGTAGCCCGAGTGCCCAACTGAGGCCCAGAAATAGGCCATTAAAAGATCCTTGAAGGAGTGGATTATAGGCCTGAAAATAGGCCATTTATTTGCCCAAAACAGAGTTGATCATGAGCAAAAAATAGACTGTTAAACATCATGGAAATATATTTTTTAAGTGCTGTTAATGGGCCATAAAATTGGTTCTAAAACAGACTTGAAATTGGGCTAAAAGATGGCTCAAAGTGGGGCTGAAAATGGGCTGTTTAGGTGTTCTTTCCGGGGCCTTGACATAGACTGTAACAGTCAGAAATGTGCCTTGATGAGGATAGACTGGGCTATGATGGGCCATGGAAGAGGCTCCATAACAAACATGAGAATGTGCTCTAGATAGGGGTGCAAATGAGATGAGTCGAGCCGAGTAGTATGTTGTTAAAGCTCTGCTCATTTATTTTACATGAGTTCGAGCTCAAGCTCAAGTTCTTACTAGTAGGTTTAACCCTTGTTCAAGCTTAGCTCGCCCGAGCTCTAGCTTGAACAGGAACTTGATTCAAGTTCAATCCATATTCGAGTTCAAACTCAATTTGAACTTGTTTGTAAAACTCGAACTTGATCTAAACCCATTTGTAAACTTGAACTTTATCTCATTTATGAAGTTCGATATTAGTTTAGACTTAAATTAAATTTTATTTCAACTTATTTTATATATTTAAGTGATATTTTATAACTATTAGTATTCTTACTTTATTTTTTAAAAAATATATTTAATTGAGTTACTCGTGTACTTATTGAGTTTAGCGAGAGTTTATTCAAGTTAGGGTCGTTAATGAATCGAGCTTTATTTTTATGTTCAATCTTGTTTTTTAACGTACTAAATGAGTCAAGTTGAGATTTTATCGAATTGAATTTTGAGCTACTTGTTGAGTCTATTGGTTCGTTTACACCCTTAGCTTTAGATGGGGGGGGGGGTGCAAATGAGCCTAGTTGAGTAGTATGTTGTTTAAACTTGACTCATTTGTTTTTCATTAGTTTGAGTTCGAGCTTTTACAAGTAAACTCAACTTTTGTTCTAACTTGGCTCATCACTTAATTAAACACAAGCTTGATTGGTAGCTTGACTCAAGTTCAAATTTCAATCCATATTTGAATTCAAACTCAATATGAACTCGTTTATGAAACTAGAACTCGATCTAAACATATTTGTGAAACTTAAACTTTAGCTCATATATGAAGCTCTATCTATGTTTAAACTCAAATTAAAATTTATTTTAACTTTATTTATATATTTAAGTAATACTGTATAATTATTAATACTTATAATTTATTTTTAAAATAAATATTTAATCGAGTAATTAATCAAGTTACTTGTTAGTTTATCAAGTTGAGTAGGGGTCTATTCAAGCTCAGCTCATTAATGAATCGAGTTTTATTTTATGTTGAAGTTTGTTTGTTTAACATAGTAAACTAGCTGAGTCTAGATTCTCTCGAGCTGAGTTTCAAGCTGCTTATCGAATGCGTTGATTTGTTTGCACCCCTAGTTTTAGAAATGTCTCACACTGGGCCTGGATTGGGCCTATAAACAGTCCTCAGAGTTGTCTTTAAAATTCTTTTAATTGGGCTAAGAATAGGCCCAAGGATAAGCTGATAAATAGGTTCAAAGAGGGCCCAAAATGGGCTCTGGTTAGCTACTGGCAGGGCATTGGAACAGATCTTGTATCTGCCCTTAATGGGTCTACACCTGTGTATTTTCTTGCTACATAATTTAATTTGATACTTGTGCCTGCGTCTATTGTAGGATTTGCTGATAATTCTCTTAAATCTTATGCTGAAATAAAAGAACAAAGAGAAGGATAGCTAAAGTGTCTGCTTGGCTTTCAGGAGTGTTTGCAACTTTCTTTCGCCATTAGATGTTGAGATGCCCATTATCGAGCTAGCATGTCTTGTAGAGTTCGCTACTCTGCTGTCAGGCAAATGGCTCAGGGAAAAGAGTAATATGCTTTTTTGTCTAATCTGTCCTTGGTGACTTGTCTTCGGGACCTTAAACCTTTTCTTAAGATTTTGTTGTAAACAAAATGCAACATCACACTTTTTCTTTTGTATTTGACTTTTGCCGTAGTTCATTGAAATATCATGCTTCAACTGGCTGCAGATTTAGAGGAAGAGCAAAGAGTTCTGCTGAAAAACCTGCAATCACTGCTGAACCAGGGATATCAATGACAAGAGTGGTGCAACCGACAGAAAGCTGGGATCATGTTGAAAGAGAGAAAGATATACGCCAGGGACTTGATCTAGCTACAACATTGGAGCGCATTGAAAAGAATTTTGTTATAACAGATCCTAGATTGCCTGATAATCCCATAGTGAGTGAAAACGGCTAAACATGTAACTTTGCAAGATTAGAATGATATATTTTTTACGACTGTGCACTGCCAGGGAGCTTCTAGTGCCAAACATTATTTCCTTGGATGAAATTCTTGTATTAATTTATCATTCATATATTTCTTCTTGGAATAAGTAATTGATTATTTTCACATTCTGGAAAGATCTATGCAACATATTTAACAGTTTACTTAAAACAATCAAGCTATTTTAACTATGAATTTTTTAAAATCTATACAAATGTGATGTTGGAATTTTCCTATGTATTTGTGAACATGATAATTTGGTTGTTTTATTGCCAACTTCCATGTTGTTTGTACACTACCAGAGAAGTTAACTTGTGTTTAATATTTCTACAGATATTTGCCTCCGACAGCTTTCTTGAACTGACAGAATATACACGAGAAGAGATTCTTGGAAGGAATTGTAGGTATGCAAACGAATGCTTAATTTGCTTTGCGAGTACAACTTGAAAAATATAACTAGTTCCAACTTCTATACTGGTCATATTTACAGACCTAGTTTTCAAAAATTGTTCATTACTAAATCAGCTGGTCCAGGTCAGATCTTGATCAGCTTTGTTGGTGCCATACATTGCCAAATCAGAATTAGTACACGGATCGTTGGGTCCTGATTCAATCTAGATTGGATCGGTTGATTTTGACTGATGTTTGGGAGGAAAACTCATCTAGAATTGGTCCGGATCGGTAATTTTTTTAATTTTTTATTGTAAAAAAGTTTATAAAATCATAAAGAATTTTAAAAATAGAAAACCTTCTAAAAATTCATAATGAATAAAAATATAATATTTTACTCACTTTTATATTATCTTAAGAAAGTTTAAGACTAGTAAATATACTTTAATGGCAATGATCATTTAATTAAACAAATGTAATATGATATAAATGTAGTTCTGATATATATTACAATGTTATACCTTTCTTTTACTAATATTTATAGAATTGACCTTAGATGCTCTATTGAGAGTACATTTGTCATGATTGGCCTATGTCAATATGAGAATAATGAATTGTTTATTTAAGTAAAATCATACACAATGTCGTGTGTTGGAGATGTGGTTGGAATATATGGGTGGAAGTCTTCGGTAGGGGGGTTCTGGATAATTGACTTTCGCATATTAATAAAAAATCTTTGATTCTAACGTTGACTTTTGCCACTCGATTGTTGCTTCAAGCCCAAATCATCGACAACTATCCCATTGATATGTGCGTTGTTAGAACAACCTATTTCTCCTCCACCTCCACCTCCTCTTTCACTTGAGCCCTCCACATTTTGCTATTGGGCAAGGGGAATGAGCTCTTCCTCGTCATCATCATCTGAGGAAGGTCCTTGAGTATTGTTTGTTGGACAGACATGACCTCACATGATTTCTAACTTTCTTTTCTTTGCTGTTTTTTCTCTTTGGGATGAAGAGCTCCCAAATCTCATGTCACGTTGATAAACCTTTTACAATTGTGTAAAGCGACTCAATTTGCTTGTCATGGTCTTTGTCTTTATCTTGGTGGGAGTTGGTTGTGAGACTAGGCTTGGGGTTGGGTTTAGGGTTGGGGCTTAAAATGGGGATGTAGTGAGATTGGAGGTGGAGTAGCAATGATTTCCTTTTGTATATCTTGATCTTCAAGCTCAACATTATCAAGTTCTCCTTTAACCCATGTATGATTCTCGCATCGAAGTCTGGTGGTGCTTTGTATGCCTTCTCCTCCACCCACATAGCAAGTGGGTGGTCCTCTTGGAAAAGGTAATTCACGTCAATGTCTTCAATAGGTGGTTCATGTGCTTGTGCTTCAGCTCAGTCTTATAATTCATTTGCTAACTTACAAATATATGTTCTGCAATAATTTGGCATTTTTTGATGTTTTTTATCTTTAGTCGCATGTTGTAATGATAGAAGACGAGTTTTTCTAACCTATTAGATGTTAGCCTATTCTATTTTTAGTATGGATTAGGCTAAATATACTCCAGTTGCTCTTGCATTGGGAGGAATTTATGTTATGACTCAATCCAAATCACATTTTTAACGAGTGGATTCTATTCACTTTTTGTATTCACTTGTACCCATCACTTAGCTACAAATAAGAATAATAAAAGATGACGTTACTCACACAATATTATGAAATACCATTATAGAACAACATGTTCTTTTAACATATCACATTAAATTTTGTCAAATGAAATACATCAAATTTGGATTTAAGTAAACTCCTACTCTCATTCTATAAGATTACATCTCTAGAGTGACCAGACACTTATCATTGGTATATAAAAACAAAAATGATTGATAAATAACAATTCTCACTAATTCCAACTCAGTTTCTGTTTGATTTTGTTGAGTTCTTGACTCCTATTGTATATTAGATAAAGTACATCTTAATACATTTTGATCATTGTTCACTTTCCCTCTATATTGTACCTGGGAGTTTACAAAATATCTTGCATTTATAACATATTACATAAGAACATGCCTATGACATCAAATAAATGAATGATTAAATTAAAGATAAGTAATAAGAAGAATTACTTACCGCATTTACGTCATAGTGTAGTGTTTATTCTCATCAGGTATCTATAATTTTTCACTTTTTATAATCTTTACGATGCTTCTCTTTTATTTTTAACTTTGTTTTGTCTATTACATCATATAGGTATTCTATATGATTTCTTTCATCCGAGTCCTGTAATATCAACACTTGTACAAGTGACTCAATGATGAGCATGCAATATAGAATTCTCTCCAAAATACCTGTCCATTATTAGGCATTCTATTTGTGAAAGTATTTCCATTTAATCCATTTTGTTGGTCAACCATATACTTGATGTACTCTTGCTATTGTGTGAAACTGACCAGTATGTGTCTATGTCAGTGTAAGCTCTACAAAGCAGTGAAGTGTGTGTCAAATCTAGTGGGATGATACCTGATAAGATTGTGTCCCTTAGTATAATCTCTCATTAGGTGGAGCAATTATGTACGTGGATAAATAAATAATGTGATCAATTGTGTTTGATTCACAAATGTAGAAACTAAAGCCTCATTGTCTATATCTTACAATATGAGATCAACGGAGTGTGTTGCACATAGAACCCATATAAGATGTGATCTCTTCTCCAGCAATTTCTTTTATATTGCCTTGTATGATGGCTCATTATCTGTGACAATCTGTACAATGTTGCCATTTTCAATCTCTTCTACTACATCATCCATAAGCAAAAAAATATAATCTTTATTCTTTATTTTACCTGAAGTACTGTTAGACTTCAAAAAATGTTGTGTAATCTGAATAGTAAATAAAAAATTTATCATTGATTTTTTTGTGATGTTTGTCTATCCATCACAAGTCACTATGCATCCTCTCTCTCCCTCTCTTTCGACCAACTTAAAATTTTCTATTCAAGCTTTGAGTTCATCTACCTCTTCATTTAGGTTAGGAACATAAATATATTGGCTAGTTAGGACTTGGAATCGCGGTCCGACCTCTCCACTTGTATTAACTATGGTTTGGAAATACGGACTGGTTGCAACGTATGTTGAAATACCTATATTAAGTTAAATTGAAAATGTCACTGCTAAACTCAAGAAGTTGATATAATAAATGTCTACAACTCAACTCAACTCAACTAAGGCCTTTATCCCAAATTACTTGGGGTCATCCATATGGATTCTCTTTCTCCACTCATGTCGATTTTGTGTTATTTCTTCAGAGATATTTAAACTATCTAAATCATATTGAATTACCCTCCGCCAAGTTAACTTAGGTCTACTACGCCCCTTTTTTGTTTCTGTCATTTTAATATTTTCTATTTTTTTAACTGGAGCCTCTTTAGGTCGACGTTTAATATGTCCAAGCTATCTCAATCTTTCTTTTTTCAATTTGTCTACAATTCTCGTTACTCCTACATTTTCTATAATATATTCATTTCTTATTTTATCTAATATAGTGTGACCACTCATCCATCTTAACATTCTCATTTCGACAACACTTATTTTATAAGTATGTTTTTCTTTTATTGTTCAACATTCACTACCATACAACATTATGGGTCTTATACTTGTACCATAAAATTTTTCTTTCAACTTTAATGTAATTTTACGATCACATAGAACCCCTGAAGCCAATCTTCACTTCATCCAACCTGCTTTAATCCTATGATTAACGTTTTCATCACATTCTTCATCTTTTTGAATAATTGATCCAAGATACTTGAACTGAGTTTTTTGAGACAATATTATCCCTTCTAAACTGACGCCCTCACCTACTTCTCTTTAGTTTTTATTAAATTTACAATACATATATTCTGTTTTAGTTCTACTTATCTTGAAATCTTTAGTCTCCAAAATATTTCTCCATATTTCTAACTTTTTATTCACTCCTTGTGTTTCATCTATCAATACGATATCGTCTGCAAATATCATACACCAAGGTATATCATCTTGTATAGTCTTCGTTAATTCATCTATAACTAATGCAAAAAGATAAGGACTTATTGCAGACCCTTGATGTAAGCCAATTGAAATAGGAAAATCTCTTGTTTCTCTACCAATTGTGCATATGCTAGTAATTGCATCATCATACATGTCTTTTATCATTTGTATATACTTAACAGGCACCATACTTCGTCTAACACCCATCATAGAACCTCTCTTGGTACTCTATCATAAGTCTTTTCTAAATCAATGAACATCATATGTAAATGTTTTTTCATATCTCGATATTTTTCTATCAAACTTCTAATAAGAAAGATAGCTTCAGTTGTAGATCGACCAGGCATAAATCCAAATTGATTAGTTAAAATATTTGTACAGCTCCGTAATCGCCGCTCAATAACTCTTTCCTATAATTTCATAGTATGACTCATGAGTTTGATCCTTCTATAATTTGCATAATCTTGTATATCTCATTTTTTTTAAAAATAGGTATTATGATGCTCTTTCTTCATTCATTCAACATTCTTTTCGATATTAGGATTTTGTTAGAAAGTCGAGTTAATCATTCAACTCCTAAATCTTCCAAACACTTCCACACTTCAATAGGAATATTATCCGGACCACATGTCTTACTTGCTTTCATCATTTTTAATACTTCTTTAACTTCTGAAAATTGAATTTTTCTAATATAATTTAAATTAAAGTTTGTCACATTCTCTATGTTTTCTATGTTTTTAGCAAAGTTGTCATTAAAAAGAGTATCAAAATATTTTTTTTCATCTTTCTTTGATATCATTATCTTTAATCAAAATTTTTTCTTCTTTGTCCTTTATGCATCTAATTTGATTAAGATCTCGAGACCATATCTCTCTCATTCTTGCTAGTTTATAAATATCTTTTTCATCTTCTTTAATTCCAAGTTTCTCATACATATGCTTAAAAGCATCATCTCTTGCTCTTCTAATAACTTTTTTTGCTTCTTTTTTTGCTATCTTGTATTGTTCATAAGCTTCATTGTTATCACATTTTGACAATCTCTTATAACAATTTCTCTTATTCTTTATCGCCTTTTACACTTATTCATTCCACCACCAAGTCTTTTTTTTAGGTGGACTATGTCCTTTAGACTCTCCAAGTACTTTTTTAGCTATCTCTTTAATTTTTATAGTCATATTCATCCACATAGCATTAACGTCTATGTCTAACTTCCAATCATTTATCTTTAAAAGTTTGGTCTTAAATATTTGTTGTTTCAATCCTTTTAACTCCCACTATTTTATTTTAGGAGAAGATTTCTTTTATATGTGTTTGTTTGTACTTTAATCTTAACATTTAAAATCACTAACCTATGTTGGCTTGCTAAAGTTTCACTCGGAATTATTTTACCATTTTTGCAAATAGTACTATTGGATTTTCTAGCGAGAATGAAATCAATTTGACTTTTATTTTGTCCACTTTTGAATGTTATTAGATGAGATTCTCTTTTAATAAAATGAGTATGTTGGCACCCAAAAAATGTCATGACATCCAAAACTAGTAAGTTTTGGGTAAAATACATGAAAGAAAATCGAACAGGCAAGTGTGATCCACTTTTCATCACATTTAGGGCCAACGGGCCGAACGGGCCCAATAAGCCTTATTGGGCCCGACCAGCTGGATGATGACTTGATAATGGTCAGACAGCACCATCTTGTCCGTCTAGCTCAAACTTGAGCAACAACGAAGTCGGATCGAAAATCCGACTTGAATTCAACAAGTTATGAGTCAAACGGTGAAAACACTCCCAAATGGCCTTTGGTAGGCTTAATGGGCCCAAATAACAAAACAAGTGGGCTCACAACATTGTACCAGTCAAGACATTTTGATGCGGGACCGACCGGCGCCAAACCGAAACTAGCAATAAACAGCAATGCGTATATACCAATATGCTAAACAAGTGTAGTATAACCAGATTAACGACCACGTACAAGTAGAAATGCGCCCGAAGATCGATCCCTCAAGTGGGAGGGCCAACGACGTATGGATGTCACCGAGATAGGACATTCGACTCTCGATGAAAATGATCTAATTTAACCGAGTTAGGCAAAGCTCACATAATCACAAGTAACCTGGCAGCGTAAGGATTAATCGGCGCCACGCATATCTCACATAATCGACACGGCAAATAGGTGCATAATAAATGAGCAAGCAACGATAACTAAGCAGGGACGCACCTGCGCTCCCGTTGCTAGGGAGGTCGACTATCCATACCACTGCATAACATTGGCCCGACAGGCATCTTGACGCTGGCAGATGAGGCGACCGTTTGCTGGATCGACACCGCCATGCACTGGTAGAACTGCTGCGAAGGGGGGGCGAACAGAGCCGCCGGGTCACTGGGTATACAAAAGGGGGACTGCAACAAAGCGGGGTGCAGCACGGGCGAACATCCGGCGCTGTATACGGGCTGTTGTGCGCCCAGAGATCTGGCTGCTGTGTGCGGGTTGCAGCAGACGGCGAGAGGGGGGGGGGAGAACGGCCAGAAGTCCAGTGTCGCGGCTGCAGAGCAGACTATCGGCATGGCTTCGCGGGGCACCAGTAAGGGTCGGGGCCGCAGACGCCATTGAAAGGAAACTGTAGCACTAGTAGAAATCCACGGGCGGGGGGTTCCTGGTCCGTTGGCGAGCAGACGAGGCTGTAATATTACGGAAACTCACACCTCGGCAGCGGTGTTGCCGTCGCGGAAGCACTACCCGGACAACGCTGAGGGCAATGGGAAAGTTTGCCGTCCTGTGTCGCTAGTCCGGCCGCGATCTGTATGCCATGGAAGGGGGCCCGTCGATCACGGGAGGTGGAGGAGGATCCCGTCTCTACGGGGGTTGAAAGAGATAGCCGCGGCGGCGGCTATGACCTAGGAGAAGGGGGAAGAGCCGGGGGCACCGGAGGAGGAATCATCTCATTTTCATTTCATTTCATCGTGTCCAGCGTATACAAAATGGGGGCCTTATGTAGGCCTCTGACAAAAGATCAAATAAACCCAAAAGTCTCATCTATACCTCTATGTACCCAATCCCCATATGTATATATGTCATATCAACAAATATGCAAGTGTGAAATGTGCTGACTTCCCTCAAGTAAATCCCAAAAAAATACCCAAAATATGTCATGAGCTAATCAATAAAATAAAATAAAGAATAATATGCTCACTCATCATCTATCCACAAAGATGTGACCGGATGTCGACGCCGTCGGTAAACTTAGGCTGGATCGAACCGGACGCGTGCACGAGTGTCCTCACCACATTTCGAACGGCGCCTCACATGTCAAAATCTGGCTTCGGACAGTAAAATGACCGTTTTGCCCTTGTGGGATTCGGGCAATCTGGGGAAGGTCCAAAGAAAAGTGGCACCACCAAAAGGTCTACTTGACTTTCAGATAAATAATGACAGAGTCAGATTGACAATCTGACCCATATTTGGAAAGTTATGAGGAAAACACTGAAAGTCAATTTTCGAATGGCCTTAATAAGGGCATATCAAGTCCGAAAAACAAAACAAGTGGGTCCATGGGGGTGTACCAGTTGAGGGCTTCGCAACGGTACTCTGAATGTCAGAATCCGATTTTGGATGGTACCCGAACGGTAAAATGACCTCTTTTGCCCTTGGTAGGTTTGGACAATTCGGGATAGGCCCGATAATATCTTGGTGCATCATCAAGTCTGCCAAGCTCCATATTGAGCAACATTAAAGTCAGATCAAAAATCTGACTTATATTCGGCAAGATATGAGCAAAACAGTGAAAGTGGACTTCCATGTGGTCTTTACTTGGCTTGGTGGGCCCAAATGACCAAACCAATGTGTCAACAGTATTGCCTCGACAGAGAGCTTTACAACGGTGCCTTGAATGTCAGAATCTGACTCCGGGCATAAAAATGACCATTTTGCCCTTGTTGGGCCCGGACAAATTCAGGCAGGCACATTAACATTTGGCACCACTAGAAAGTTTGTCCGACTTCCATATGAACATCGTCAAAGTCAGATCATCAATCCAATCCATATCCAAGAAGTTATGAACAAATTTTTAAATTTTGTGGGGCTCGTATGCATTCCAAGACAGGGGTCAAGATTGCATTGATTGAAAAAAAGATGTTGAATCGGTGATCTCTAAATAAATCAAGAATTTTCAACCGTTGATATGATGATGATGATCCAAGGGCTGTAGTTGGTTCTTCACTTAAAGTTCTGGATCTTAAGTTATTGGGTCATAACGGTATCAAGTATTTGATTGAACTTGGCATAGTATGGCGAAAATAAAATGAAAGGATCGGGCAAGTTTGTAAGCAATAATCTGTCCCGATTTGACTTGGTCAAGGGGTATTTCTCCGGAAAATTCCGGGAGATTCCAAAAAGCAAAAAGAGACGTGGGGCCACAAAAAAAGTAACTACCCACTCCTCCCATTTCTCTCCGTATTCCCCACGACAGGGAACGACGGTTGACAGTCCCTTCACCTTAAGAAAGGGCCGCCGGGCAGAAGAGGAAGGAGAGAGAGTTCCTTTTTTCATCTGGTTGGAGATTTTCTCTACGCAGAGCAAAGGGAGGATAGGCGACAACATCATTTTGAAAAAGAGAAATAGGCTGCTGCTGTTGCGGACCTGCTGCTTGAAGACCAAGAAGAGAAAGGTGACGGAAGAGAAAAAGGAGAAAAAGTAACGGTGGGTGGTCTGGTTGAATTCCTTCCCCCCTTTCAAGTCTTTTTCTATAAATCTTTTTCAAAACCCCCTCTCGAAAGATCTTGGTGACAGCTCTCGGACCTGTCCTCTGAAGACCTCACGACTGGACCCTTCATTCAGGCCACAACCCTTTTGGCATCCCACGAAGTAAGCCCTATCTGTCAAAAAAAAAACTTTGGCCGAACCTCTCTTCTATAAAGCCGTACGAGACTGTTCTGGAAAATTCCCAAAATTGATCATGTGCTGTCCCCCTTCAAACCAGTAGACATTCAAATCACTCTCTCGGTTGAACCATAGATGTTCTGTATAAATTTATCAGGGCTTGATCTCTCTAAAAAAAAATCTTCTGCTTGGATTCCTTTAGTAAATCTCAAGCATCCATCAAAAGAGCCTCATTCCCCGTACCCCAACAACCCCTAGCAGTCCCCTGTCCAGACACCCATACCCTTAAGGAGAAAATGAAGGGATGTTCACTAAGGACTTAAGAGGAGCCAGTCGACAGGACCCACTAAGGCCGACATGGCCATGGTGGTTAAGAGACGTTGAGGTCAACATTACAGTATTTTGTTTTGTCAAATACGTGCAAGGCCGACCAGAGCATCCTCAGTCATTGAAGAGACCGCCAGGGTCTTACTCCACAAGGATCTCCAGGGACCTTGGATTTATTATCTGTCAAATATTTTCAAGGGTTGCCCGGATCACCCTCTATTAGAAAGTGCCAAGCAAATCAAAAATTGTGAAAGTACACCTTCTGTTAGAAGAGTCAATGGGCCAACCGGGCCATGTTTGCTGTCCGAAGAAGGATTAAAGGGGCTTCTCTTCAATCAGAATGGTTGATCAGGCCAACTGGGCCACTGCCGTACTGCATGATCAAACGTGAAGGGTATGGTTTCAGCCGAGAGAATCAGAAACTGTCAAAGATGTCATTGGGCCGATAAGGCCCATGTCTGTCAGAATCATCAAGGCCGACAGGGCCCCCCCTTGCTGGTTAAGATCGTCCAAGTCATCGGAGCCCTCTGCTTGTCAAAGTTTCCAAGGCCGCCAAGGCCCCATTGAAGCTTAAACAGGCCTTCAAGGCCCAATGAAGACAAGTCTGGCCGTCAGGGCTTCAAGAACTTAAATTGGTCATCAAGGCCTTAAAAAAAATAATTTTAATCAAATCTGAAACAAAAAAAATTTAAGAGCTAGCCTATTTCACATAGGTTACCTCAAAGGACGGGCACTCGGGCATGTCCTCGGCGTGTTTGATCCTGGACGGGGAAATGGGCAAGCTCCCATCTTCTACCGATCCTTCCCCCGAAGTAGGGAGTATCAAACTCCACCTACTAAGGGAGGTATATCTCATCAATTTAAGGGGAGGGCATGCCAAAATTTTCCCTTAAATTAAAAATGAGAGAAATATACCGAGGAAAGATCATCCTATGTCCATCAAGGACTAAGGAAAATTCATCAATGGGAAATATGACATTTTATGTCTCCCACATGTAATTTGCATTCAAATTTGTCAATGAATGAAATTTTCGAATTTTGCATATCATTTTTGTCATTGAGAACTTTGGGAGCCCCCCCCCCCATAGATTTAAGGGAATGCAAATGACATAAGAAATCATCATTCAAAAATATGCAAAATCATATATGAAGATTGACAAGAAATCTCAATCTTGAAATCTTTAAACCCGAAACTCAAAAAAAAAAAAGAATCTTGTGACAATCAAATTAAATCACCTAAGTTTATCATCAGAAATTAAATCTGAGAATTTCATATCACAATTCTCAGAATAAAAAAAATCTGAAAAGATGGTTGAGAACCTAAACAAGAGCACCTTAATTTCCCAATCTAAAACCTGAATTGTCATCTTTAACAAAAAATCAACCAATAAATCAATCAAACAAGACCAATAAGTCTCACAATAACTTAATAAGACATAAAAGTTCCAAAAATAAGTCAAAAGACGTTAAAAATAAATAAAAGATGCTACAAACAATGAAAAGTTCAATCATTTTAAAATAAAGAATATGTCAAACAGTAAACACCAAAATAATAAATAATAACAAAAAGGGGCAATCCAATCGGTAATAAAAATAATAAATAAAACTGAAACCAAACGAAAACAAAACAACAAAATCCAAAATGTCCAACCAAAAAAACTAACAACTTCAAAATTCAAATACGATGAGTTCACATCTTAACTCAACAAATTCACCAACTCCTTATCTCAGAGCACCAAGTTCACTAAGTTCATCTTCTTAGGCAATAAAGAGGTCTAAATCGATTCAATTCCAACTTCTATACTTTTGGACCTAAATAAAAAGAATGAATTCTGAATATTAAATTCAAAATTTCTTAAATCTGAAATCTTAAATCAAAATGTAATAATTCTCAAATCTGAAATTCAATCTCAAAACATCAAAGTCAAAATTCAATAAATCCAAAAATCTCAAATAATAAATCAAAATTCAATTTTTTTTTACTATTATTATATACTTAAATTTTTTTCTTCCCCCTCCCCATTACCACTATTAAAAAAAATTGTATATAAGAATTTTAATCATAAAATACGTGTTATATACTCAAATTTTATAAAGATCTATTTTAACTCTCTTCTCTTTCACACATATCGTCAAAAATTGTCAAGAACAATTATTTTTTGAGTGTCCCATTTATTAATTGTACAATAATATTTTACTAGTATTTATATTATTATGTATGTTTAAAATTTATAATTATAAATATATGATACATCTTAAAATTTATAAATTTATTTGTTAAGTATCTTTATCTTCTCACTTAAGATTAACTCTTTCCCAACATATATTAATACAACATAATCACAAAAAAATCATATCTACTTGTATACATAGATAAACACTCATATTCAATTATAATATAAAAAATATAATTATATTTATGTATATATTTTATGTATACATAAATATATGACATAAAATTATTGTTTCTATTTGTTTCTTATTTTTATATAATTTTTTATAATAAAATATTTAAAATCCGACCTCATCCGACCCTGTCCGACCCGGGGTCGCGACCCCGTCCGACTAGGTCGGTTTTGGGGCCGACCGACCCCGGGCCGACCCCCGACCCTGCCTTCCTTGCCGTCAACACTTGGAATCCGAATTTGGAATTTAGACTTCCCCTAAAAAAATCAAATCAATCCAAATTAAACTCATCCAACGTAAATCCAAATCCAAAATTGATATAAAAATCAAATTGAATTCCCAAACTTAAAAGAGACTTCCAGAATCTCAACTAACATCTGTAACTTCAAATAAAAAAATGCACTAAAAAAAGGAGGATAACATCAAAGTAAACTTAAAACAAAATGTTCAATCCAAAATGGCAACAAACTCCTAATCAGAATCTAAATCAAATCATCAAGATAACAAATCTTAATAAGAAATGAACAACCAATATAAAACGATCCAATAAAACCAACACATTCCAAACAAAATCAATCTCAAACAAACTTAAATCAATCCAAAACCAAATCACTCAACTAAAAGACACTAAGTCTTAATCAATTAAGGTCTAAAAGATCTTCAAATCTAAAAATTCAAAATTCAAAACCCATCAAAAATTAAATAAAAAAAATGAACATCCATCAAATTTCAAACCCTATTAAAAAATCCTCAACATAAAAAAAAATCAATTAAACAAAAATACAAATCTTAATAACAAACCTAATTCAAACAATTCAAATAAATTCAAATCAAATCAAACCATAGTTCAAAACACTAAGTTTTGCATTCCAACAAGTGTATGGGGCTATTGTTCCCATGTGTTGATTGTATGGATGTATGTCTTCTATTCACAAAATTGCTATGGCGGCTAATCAAGGGTATTCGAGTATTCTCGATGTAATTAACATCGGATCTTCGCACCATCCGATGGGGAGAGGTCAAAACAAAATTTTAAAGAACCTAATAACCTCAACATATATTTTTATGCATACCACTGACCTGGCTAATACTCTTATGGAATAGCACCTATTTTCCTAATAGTCAAAGTCTAAGTTAAAAGTTAAATCAAAATGGGAAAATGAATTTTCCGAAATTTTATGAAATTTGAGGTTCCAACAGAGTATTTGTGAGGATAAGATCATAAGCCATAGCAAAATCTAAAATATTCTTCCCCTCTTCATTTAAATTTCTATATCCAAAGTCTCCGTGAACATTTCCATATTTATGACATTTGTTTCCAATATGTCCATTGAGATCTCCTCCAATAAATATGTTTTCTTCATTTGGTATACTCTGCATAAGATCGTCCATATCTTCACAAAATTTTTCTTTAATCTTGCTACTTAATCCAATTTGTAGAGCATATGCACTAATTATGTTAATTATTTTTTTCTATAATCATTTTTATCACAATAATCCTATTTCCTACTCTTTGTATTGAAACTATTGCATCTTTTAATGTTTTATCAACAATGATACCTACCCTATTTTTATTTCTCTTTTCCTGTATACCATAGTTTATATCCCGTATTACCTACTTCTTTACCCTTTTCTCCTATCCATTTGGTTTCTTGGATACATATAATATTAATCCTTCTCCTCTCCATACTATCAACAAGTTTCATAAGTTTTCCTGTAAGAGATCCAATATTCCAAATGTCTATTCTTATCTTTTTTCAATATTTTCTTTCTTACATTTTTTTGTAATAATGTCTATTTGCTGAGTTTATTCTAGAACTCATATTTTGCTCTTTATTATGGACTAACTTCTTTATCCACACCCGTCCTTGATGTAGGAACCTTTGCTTATTTAACATCACAATAGGGTGCTTATGTGGCGCGTCGCATGTGGGGAATGCCTTCACGCTTGTTGTATTTTTTGCCACACCTAGGCTCCGGTGTAACACGTTGTTTAGTAAGTACGCCCCAATATTTATATCATTTGAATCTATATCATGAGTTGTGACTTTATTTTTACGCTGATTGTCACCTACCGCATCCCTCCTTTCTCATCCGGGCTTGGGACCGGCCATAGCGGAGTTGATATAATAAATGTCTAAGGTAAAAAAAAAATTTAAGAATTTTACCTGTAGGTAAAAATTACTTGCAGATACGTTCAACAGCTCGTTTTACCACTGCAGTGGTTGTTTTCACTCATTTAAATGTGTTTTTGATGGTTCTTTGGGAGCTACTTTGTTTCTTAGAATAATTGATCATCTAGTGATATGAGTCATGTTGAAGCAGATCGACGAAATGTCTTCTCTTCTATTTTGACACCCTCCGTGGGGGTGGGTTGGGTTGATTGTGACCGATGAAATGTCGGATCTTAGCTCTAGAGCCACTTCCTTCCTTCTTTCCCTCTTCGTTTTCTTTTATTTTTTTGGTCAGCCTCTCATCTTTTGATCTTCCTAGACGTTTTTAATGCCACTCTTCTCTTTGATCAATGCATACTCCCCTTTGAGGTTTTTCTTGTGAGGTAAGTCTTCGTAACTTCATTGTTTTTTCAAAGCACATAGTCATATTTTCACTTACCCCACCTATATATTGTTTCAATTAGAATACTCTTCCATTCATTTGTTTGTCACACCAATTACACTATTTCCTATTTTTATCGAGGTCCACCAAGAAGCTATGTTCCCACTTGATATCACAGAAAACAGACATATCTTCTTCTTTGTCTATTGTTAAAGTCTATAACATTAACTCATTAACAGAAAATATTAAAAGAAATAAGAATATTAAAACATTAAGCTCTTAATGATAAGGAGGGGGGAGGAGATGACAGCAACCCCAAGGGGGTTGCTGTGACAGTCACCCTATCAACAAAAACAGTCACGCATGTGCCTCAGGTGACTGCTTAAGGGGTTAATGTGGGGGTTAGCAGGGGCCAGGGGTGACATGGGCAAAGGGGGAGGGAAGAGAACACGAGATTTTTTAAGGTGTTAAGGTGGGGAGGACTGGAAAGAGAATGAAGGGGTTGTTATTACCTTAAACAATCACTTTTTGAGTGACTGCTTAAGGTGTTAATGGGGGGGGGAGGGGGAAGGAGCCTTGTAAGAGGTGGGGGGGGGGGGGGCAAGGCCAACAAAAGGGGCACAGGGGGGGGAGGGAAGAGAATGTTCTAACCTCAGACAGTCACCCGAAGGTGACATTTAAGGTGTTAATGGGGGGCTGGGAGGGGGGCACAAGGGGAAGGGGGAAGGAAGAGAAAACCCTGTAGGTTTTCTTCTGTCTGAGATGAGAAAAACGCGAGAGGGGGATTTCAGAGGGTTTCCGTTTTGGGGCTTTGATAATGGGTGTCGAACGTGAATGATTTATTCCAAGAGAAGTATCTATCTTTCTTATAGAGGCATTCCACCTCATCCCTTCCGCCCCAAACGTTAACTGCCTCCGACTTCTCCGGGCGGTTCTGTCAGGTGCCGATCGTCTCTATACATCCCGATTTTGATGGCCACATCCTAACATCTCCCACTTGACCATCAAAATCAAGTGATTTCTAATTACATTTTCATTATTTATGAGAACATAATTCAATTTTATATTTTCAAGATGTTAATACATTCTGAATGTACTTTCACTTCCAATGATATACACACATGTTCCTTTGCATTTTCACTGTCCATGAGATGTATAAATATGTTTTTTTATGCACTCACATCTTCCGTGAGATACATATATTTCTATACAATCTCATTATCTGTGAAAATTGCAAATGACTCGTATTTCTGAGTCCTAGTAAGCCAACATGCTTAATGAAAATTTTCACCGAAATATCCTTTGTCAAAGGATCATCAATCATATCATTAGTGGGGATATAAGTAACAATTATTTTTTTCTGCACAATATCACGTATATAATGATATTGTATTTCTATATGTTTTTCTCTTGAGTTATTTGCTCCACTGTTAATCAGACTGATAGTGGCCTTTTTGTCACAACAGATCTCAATTGGCCCATCAACCAAGTTGAGATCTAAATCAATCAGAAATCGTCTAATCCAGATGGCGTGAGTAGTAATCATACTACAAACATGGAACGTCATCTCGCGAGAATCTCGCGAGATCTCGCGAGATTCTCGGTCTCGTGGGCACGGCGAGAAACGAGACAGCCGAAACTGGTCCCGCGGGCATACAGGGGCACAAGTGTGGCCTCCCGACAGCAATGGAAAGATGGGCTAGGCAGGCGGGCACAAAAGGGCAAACGGAAGGATGATTACCTCCTCGTCGGTCCGCCACGCCGTCGATGACACTGCACGCGTCAAACGGACGCCATCGGCTGGTCGGCCACGCAACTTCACGCAGGGTGTTTAAAACCCCTCGCCAGACCGCCCCGACGGAAGACAGAGGACACAGCGATCTCTCCGACCCTCACGGTAGCTTCCGAGGGCGGTAGCGACCTCCAGCTCTCACAGCGGCGGCAACCTCCGGCTCCGGCTCTCACGACGTCGGCGGCGACCACCGGCTCCGGCTCCAGCTTTCACGGCGAGGTGCTCCGCAGCAGCGTCGGCGACATCGCCGGCCCTGATTTGGGCGCTCGAACACTCCGTGCGACGGGTGAACGGTAAGTATGTTTCGGGGATACATTTATTGTACGGATGCCTCCGTAAAATTCTGTTTATTAATTACTCTATTATATTATTTAAACTTTAAATATAATACAATATTAAGTATTACACTGTTTTTAATTTTTTATAATTTGCATATTATTATTGAATTAGGTAAATAAATAAATATAAAGAGATTACACAATGTTATAACATAATATAAATTATTAGATATTAATATAATTGTTAAATTTTTTAGTTTGTAGTCAAAAGTAATAAAATTAATTACAACGACATTATATAAAATTTTGTATGTGATAAAAATGGTTAAATATTAATCTATTTTTTAGTTTTGTTGTAGTCTATCAATATAATAAAATTATATAAATTTTATCTGTAATACAAAGTATTAAATATTAATATATTTTTTAACTTTTCTAAGTTTGTAATTTAAATATGATAAGATTAATTATAATAAAAATTTATTGTACTTTACAGTTTAAATATAATAAGATTAATTATAGATTTATAATAACACTGTATAAATTTCATACGTGATAAAAATTATTGAATACTCGTATTTTTTTGGTATGTTTGTAGTATAAATGTAATAAAATTTGTTATAATAACATTGTATGATTATATAAAATTTATATGTAATAAAATTTATTAAATATTAATTTATTTTTTGTTATAAATTGCAAATTGTACTTTGTTGTACAAATATAATAATATTATATAAAGTTAATATGTAATACAAACTATAAAGTTTAAATATGAAAAGATTAATTATAATAACAATTTATTGTAATTTGCAGTTAAAATATAATATGATTAATTATAAATTTATAACAACATTATATAAAATGTATATGTAATACAAATTATTAAATATTCACATATTTGTTGGCCTATTTGTAGTATAAATATAATAACATTGGTTATAATAACATTCTTATTATTTTGTAGTTTAAATATTGTAAGATAAAATATAGTAAGATATTATGTAGTTTAAATATAAATAAAATGTTTAAATATTATGTGAATATTTAACTTAGTTTGTTGCTAGTTTTGTAGTTTAAGTATAATAAGATTATATAAAGTTTATATGTAATAAAAAATTAAAAAACTATTAATCTATTTTTCAGATTTATATAGTTTCTACAAATATAATTAGATTATATAAATGGTAAATATAACACAAATTATTGTATATCATTCTATATTTTGGTTTCATTGTGATTTACCGATTAAATATAATATTATTAATTATGATAAGTTATATATCGTTTAAATATTTTACTTAGTTTGTTGCTAGTTTTGTAGTTTAAGTATAATTAGATTATATAATGTTTGTGTATTAAAATATTATAAAATATTAATCAATTTTTCAGATTTATTATAATTTGTATAAATATAATAAGATTATATAAGGTATAAATATAACACAAATTATTAAATATCATTCTGTATTTTGGTTTTATTGTAGTTTGCACTTTAAAATGAATAATACTAATTATATTAAGTTATATAACATTTAAATATAATATAAATTATTAAATATTAATATATTTTTTATATTTTGTAGTTTAAGGTTTAAAATTGATTAACCATTCATTATTTTTTAAATTCAAGGTGAATAAATTTTTTTAAATTCTACTTTGTTTTAAGCTTTAATACTTTATTTTTGAAAAGATAAATTTTAAGTTATAAATATATGGGTACACATTGCAGAATATATATTATAATATAAAGTAATATTGCCATAATATATATTTCGCCAGAATATGTAATATCACCAGAATATATATATTATAATAATAAACTAATATCGCACATGTTACAGAATATATATTATAACTTTTAACTGTCAATCACATTCTTTTAGAAATAATTCTTCTTTCTTATTTTTTCTAATTTTATATTTTTACTACATAAAATATCACTGAAAGTTCTATTTGGTGATTTATATTTTTAATTGACAAAGGAAGATGTCTGCGAATGACATAGGCTGGCAATATAGAACTCCTGTTGGTAATAAGGGTTCTAAATGTAACTTTTGTGGGAAAGTAATGGAAGCGGGTGGTGTTACTAGATTGAAATACCACTTAATTGGAGACAAAGGATCAGATGTAAGTAAATGTGTAAGTTGTCCACCTGAAGTGCGGAAACAATTGAAAGAATTGAAATCTCAAAAAAACATACAACCTATGAAGAGTAAATTGGCAAAGGAAATAGTCATGGATGAACTTCGACAAATGGGTGGTCATTCTGAAGGTTTCTCGTCAGATGAAGAAGAAGGATCTGTGGAAAGAACACAACGGGAAATTGCAAAAGCATCTGCTGAAGCTAGGTGGCAAATTGATAAGTCAGAACGTCAAATAAGGCATTCACAATTGGAGCTGGAAGTAGTGGTGCTGCAGGAATTGCGAGTGAAAGTGGAAGTGGAAGTGGAATGAAAAGAATGAAACGAAGCATAACTGACTTTATGCGTCGTGGTGGACATGGATCAGTAGGTATTGGTAAAGGTTCAGCTGTAGAAGGTAGTTTGTATAAATCAGATGATGTACGACAAAAAAGAATGGAATAAATGGTAAATAAAGGACCTTTAAGAGAATCGCTTGGTAAGATAGTTTCAAAATTTTTCATATTTAATCATATTCCAGCTCATGTTGCAGGAGATCATCATTTCAAAAATATGATTGTTGAAGCACAAAATCTTGGACGTGCGATAAACCTCCCACACCCAAAAACATATTAGGAAAATATTTGGATGAACTAGTTGTAGACATGCAAACAGAAATAAAAAAATTAGAACCACATTGGGATACTCATGGTTCTCTTTTATGTGATGGATGGACAGGACCCACAAGAATGTCCATCATTAACTTTATGGTTTATAGTGCAGGAAATGTTATATTTTTAGTTTCAATTGATGCATCAGGTAAAGAGAAGAACCATGAGTTTATTATGCAGTTGATGGAGGACAAGATTAAGGAAGTTGGAAGAAATAGGGTTATACAAATTATAACCGACAATGCCAGCAGCTATAAAAAGGCCGGAACACTTTTGGCATCAAAATATAATCTTTTTTGGTCACCATGTGCTGCTCATTGTATAGATTTGATGTTTGAATATGTGGCAAAGAATGTTATGGTAAAAAAAGTTATAGACATGGGTCGAATTGTTACACGTTTCATATATAATCATGATTGGGTTGTGAATCGAGTAAGAAATGCTTGTGGACGTGATTTAGTTCGACTTGGTGCCACTCGTTTTGCCACAAATTATCTTGCATTGCAAAGTTTGTTGCGTGAAAAAGATAGTTTGAGAGGCTTCTTTCTTTGTTCGGAGTGGTTTAATTCAGAGTTCAGGAACACTCCTATTGAAAAGAACGTTGAATAAATCATATGCAATCCTATGTTTTGGGATTATGCACGAGATTCGATAAAGATCATGGAACCCATGTATAAAGTTTTGAGAGTGATGGACACTGAAAATTATCCAACCATGGGCAGTGTATATCATGCGATCATTGTGATGAAGGACGTGATAAAGACAACTTCACCAAGAAATTACACATGGGTTCATAAGATCATAGATGATAGATAGACAAAATCAATAGATGCACCTATCTACAAAGGCCGGTATGTTCTCTTCCCTTACCCAAAGTATGAATTTTTTTTATAAATATATAAAACTAACATTTTGAATAATAATATTTGCATGTACAACATATTTTCTCAATCCAAAGTATCAATATAAATTGCATCTTGGAGACAATCAAGCACTTATTAAAGCACTTCATCAAGTTTACGAGATGTTGTTTCTGAAATCTAAAGGAAGAGGCCAATTTGAAAATGAGGTAACGCTACGATATTTATAGCTTTCTTCTTTTAAGTTGATATTAACATTAAATATTTTTATATACTAGATTATAAAGTTTAGAGATGCATTGGCCTTTTTTGGGACAAAAAGTGCTATTGATAGCAGAGAATCTATGTGGCCAGGTTAGTAATTATTTAATCAAAAAGACAACTTACTTGATTCGAATTACAAATATATGATTATTTGTTTCACGTTTAGGTGAATGGTGGAAAATGTACGGAGATGATTCCCCAACTTTAAGAAAACTTGCAATTAAAGTTTTATCACAGACTTCATCAGCTTCTCCTTGTGAAAGAAACTGGAGCACTTTTTCTTTGATACATACAAAACCTAGAAATAGGTTGTCGTATTCAAAGTTGAAGAAACTAGTTTATTGTCATTATAATATGAAGTTAAAGATAAGGAGAATGGAGGCTGAACAAAAGCAAGGAGGTGATCCAGAAGATGACCCATTTGATTATTTTGCACTATTAGGAGAGAATGACATGGATGATCGAGAAAATCCTTATGCCGAGTGGGTTGCAAACAATGATATGGATGAACATGATGGCCGCCCATCTGAAGAAATTGTTAGTGCTGCACGTGAAACCGGAATGGATGTAGATGCAACTGTACAACAAATTCTTCAATCATCTTTTGAGTCAACTCATCTTCACAATGATGATCTAACTTCTGATATAGATGCTTCCGATGGACATGGAAGTGATGATGATGGAGATGGAGGAAATGTCTTTCGTGATGGTGGTGCTGGCGACGTAGAAGAAAATCAATCATTCCCCACTGATGCTGCTGAGGAAGTTCATCATCAACGTGACAAAACATATAGACGTAAGAAGAAGAGTCTTTGGTCCGTCACATCAACAAGGTTTGTCACAACTTGAGGAATATGATCTTTCTCACACATTCAGTTCAATGGATATTTCTGATAGGGGATATTATGGATATGGACACTCTGAAGATTCATCATCATATGAATATGGACACAGACATGGATATGGGGAAATGCAACAAGGTTCTTCACATACATTTTATAATGAAGGAGATGAATCTTCATATGGATATGGACATACTGCAAGTGAACATATTCCTTCAAACATACCTTATGACAATAGTTATTATGGTTATGGTCATAGTCATGGTCCTTATGGCTATGGATATACAACACAAGATGACTCTTCAAACATCTCTGATTCTTATCAACAAAGATTTAGTTTACCACGAGAGGGAGATCGTCAGCCTCATTTGTCATGGGGTTAATATTGTGATTTTGTTAGTGATTTTGTGTCACAACAATCACAAAGTGACCAACAAAATGATATATCAGAAGCACATAGATCATCTTTTTGGTATTGAGAGTATTTTCTTATTGTTTATTCACACAGCTGGTGTGAAAGTGGAGTTTGACATTAAGAGTGTTTTATGATTGTTCCTTCACACAATTAGTGTGCAAAAATATTATGTTATTTATTTTCATGTAATGTATGTGAATTCATTGATGTACTCACATCTTTATAACATATTATGTTATGTTTGTCATTTTATACATATTACATATATACATTTTGATCCGAGAATCCGAGATCCGATCTCCCGAGATTTTCCCGAGATCTCTCCGAGATCTCTTCTCTTCCACCCCCCCCCCCGAGACGAAGCTGAGGTCCGAGACGGTAAACCTTTACTACAAGCAATATACTCACCTTCCTGTGTGTATCTTGCCACACACCCTTATTTCTTGCTACCCCAAGAAACAGCATCACCACCAAAGATGAATAAGTGTCTTGAAGTGGACTTTCCGTCATCTTTATCCCCTCCGAAATCCACATCGGAGTAACCAAGTATTTCAAGTGTTTTCGCTTGGTATACTAACCTGTGGTGCAATGTACCCTTAAGGTACTTCATAATCCTCTTAACAACTTCCCAGTGTATTGATCCAGGATTGCTTTGATAACTGCTCACTAAGCTTGCTACAAATGCTGTATCAGGCCTGGTACAACATTGCATACATTAAACTTCCAACAGCTTGAGCATAAGGCATGTTAAGTGAGCCTTGACCTTCTTCGGGGTATTACTCCTTGCTTAATTTCTTTCCATAAACCAGTGGTGTCTTTGCCGGATTGTAATTCTGCATTCCAAACCTTCTAAGTACAGACCGTATGTACTTTTCCTAACTTATAGACAACAATCTAGACTTTGTCTCTCTTAATCTGGACATCAATGACATAAGACGCCTCTCCCATGTCATTCATCTTAAATTTCTCACTGAGCTTAAACTTTATCATATTCAACTTTTCGATGTCATTTCTGGTGAGCAATATATCATCCACATTTAAGAACAATATAATCACCATGCTCTCACTTTTCATGATATACACAGCTATCCAACTGATTTGGAACAAAGCTGAATTGAATAATTACATCATGAAATTTGAGATACTATTGTCTAGATGATTGCTTTAATCCATATAAGGATTTTCTTGATTTACATACTTTATTCTTTTGTCCTTCTACTTGAAACCCATCAGGTTGTCGTGTATATATATATCTTTCTCTAACTCTCTGTTGAGGAATACAGTTTTAACATTCAACTGGTACAATTTTAAATCAAGATATGCAACAATAACCAAAATAATTCTTATAGATGCAAATTTGGTCACAAGAGAATAGGTTTCCTGAAAATCTATACCTGCCTTCTGATTAAAACCTTTGGCAACTAACCGGGTCTTATACTTTTTTATAGATTCACGAGCTCGAAGTCTTCTTTTAAATACCTATTTACATCCAATAGCCTTACTATTCTTAGGTAAATCACACAGTTCTCATACTCCATTAATTTTCATAAAGTTCAAATTTTCTTTTATTGTATATAGCCATAATTCTGATTCGTGCGATTTCATGGCATCAATATAATTTATTAGATCTGTGTGATCTTCCTCATTTATGTCCACAGTTAGACATGAAGTCTCACATGAGTATAAATAAAAGTCATTCATCCATGTCGGTGGAGTCTTAGTTCTTTTGTTGCCAATTGCAGGTATTAGACGTTCCTATCATATGATCATTTGGTTCATTAACAATTTCTTGTTAAGTTAGTTCTGCTATTCTAGGCTCTTCTTCAATTATTGGATCAATTCTAGTATTTTCATTGTAATAATCATCATCTATCACAATTATAGGTTTCTTCTCATTTTCATGAGATTTCTCTTCCTCTAGACGTTCTAAGAATGTAGCATCCCTATATTCAATGATCCATTTTCCTTTATGAAAGAACCTATAGTTATATGATTTTTCACAATATCCTATGAACTTACATTTCAACGTTTTTGGTTCTAACTTATTTCTAAGTTGTTCTGGAATGAGAACATGGGCAATGGATCCCCATTTCTTGAGATGACTTAGATTTGATTTCCTCTCATTCCACAATTCATAAGGTGTGGATTCGATAGATTTGGTGGGAATTCTGTTCAAGACGTGATTGGTTGAAAGCAATGCCTCTCCCAATAAATTTCTAGGGAGACCTGAATGTGATAGTATACATCTAACAACATTTATTAATGTTCTGTTTTTCCTTTCTGTCACACCATTCTGTTGTGGTGTATACGGCATTGTCAAATTTCTTTTAATTCTATTTTCTTGACAATACAACTCAAATTCTTTTGAATTGTATTTCCTACTCGTATTTGTTCTCAACACCTTAATATTCCTTTCTACTCCCATTCTATATTTCTTTAAGCAATTTAATGCTTTTGATTTTGCTGAAATAAGGTAGACATAGGTAAACTTAGAATAATCATCTATAAATGTTATAAAATATTCTTTGTTATTATATGTCTTTGTGCTCAATGGACCACAAATATCAGAGTGGACCAATTCCAACAATTCCCATTATTTGTGTCCTATCGAGAAGGGTTTCTTAGTCATTTTTCCGACTAAATAATGTTCACAAGGTGATAATTCCACCTTAGTCAAACTCGATAGCATATTCATTTTCACCATTTTTTCTATTTTAGATTTACTGGGATGTCTCAATATAAAATGTCATAGATCACATTCAGACAAGACACACAAGGAATAATCAGAAACTTCTATTTCATTTATTTCACTGTCAATAACAGGAATACAAAACAAATCATGTTCAGGAACAAATTTTCTCATAGCAAGAACCCGTTTATCTTTTCCTATTGACACCTTCTGGTTGTAGAATCTCACTTCGAGGCCTTTCTTCATCAATGCTGGGATAGAGATAAGGTTTTGGCGAATTTTTGGTGCATAAAACACATCCTTGAGGATCATGATATTATCCCCAAGATCTAGCCTACATGAGCCAACACCTTTTACATCGATGTAGGTGTTATTTCTCATAAATACCCTGTTTCCCTACATTGAATTTTTCAAATGAAACAAATCCTTTCTTTATCTTTGCAATGTGTTGAGTAACTCCTGAATTGATCCACCATTCATTTGAATCTATCATAACTGCGTTGCATTCAGTTATGCCAACAAATTCATATTTTCCGGTTCCTTTATTCCTCGGGTGTGGATGTTCGCCCTTGTTTCCTTGCTTGCTATGACATTTGACTTTAAAGTGGCCAAACTTCCCACATGAGTAGCAAGTACTTTTAGGAACATTCTTGCTTTTATTCTGTGGTTTATTCTTGAATTGCATCATTTGCTGTTTGTGGAGTCGATCTTGAGCAAAAGATTTCTGATTCATTGCATTTGCCTCTTCTAGATTCGTTTCTAGTCCCTTCCTTCTAGCCAAAATATCCTGTTCTATTGGTAACCTGGAAGGCAAGTCGGTGCCAGATAAAACCGAACCACTCATTCTTAAAGTTGTGGCTGTCATGTTAAGAGAAGGTGGCAAGCTATTCAATATAGTCGCCACTTGCAACTTTTCTGAAATTTCAGTTCCTGCAGTTGTCAAGTCCTTAGTCATGACAATCATTTTATTCACATGCTCAACTGCATTATCACCTTCCTGCATCTTACATGTGTTGTATTGATGCAAAAGGAGTTTAGTATTTACCTTAGTCTTGGTGTCATATTTCTCCTCGATAACTTTCCAGAGTTCATTTGATGTTTCATATGCTTCAAAGTATTTTATTAAATTATCTTTTATGAACATGAGCATGAATGTCTTAGCTTTCTTATCATTTATAATCCACTGACCCCTTCTTTTCTTCTCCACCGGGGTGGAATTTTCATCAAGTTCTGAGATATCAACATTTAAGACATATTCCAAGCTATGTTATCTGAGGCGTGAGGCGCCTGAGGCGAGGGACCCAGCGCCTCGCCTCAGGCGCCTAAGGCGGGCGCCTCAGGCGCCTGAGGCGTTTTGAGGTGGCGCTGCAGGCGGTGTGGTGCACTGGCTGGAGTGGCGTCGGGGGTGGAGGCCGGAGGTAGCTTCCGGTGGTGGCTGCAGGTGCAGGTGCAGCTGGCGGAGGCGGCGGCGGCCGCAGGTGGCGAAGGCGGCGGCGGCAGCTTCCAACGGCGGCGGCTGGGGCTTCCGACGGCAGCGGAAGCGAGGGCGGCGGCGGCTGCGGGGCTTCCGATGGCGGCTCTGCGGTGGCGGAGGCGGCTTCCGGCGGCGGCGGAGCCTTCCCAAAGCGGCGACGGCAATGGCGGAGCCTTCCCAAAGCGGCGGCGGCAGGTGCAGCTGCAAACGGCGGCTTCGTCCGGAGGCAGGAGCAGCGTCGAGGGAGAGGGCCTGGGCATACGAGGGTTCGGGAGGGAGGGAGAGAGAGAATCGGGGTGTTTAAGTTACTCGGATCTGGTCTTACCGGATCTGGTTCTTACCGGACCGCAAGAGGGAGGCTGGCGAGGCGCGTAGGGCGCCCAAGGCGCACGATGCGGCGGGTGAGGCGCCGGAGGCGCTCGCCTCAGGCGGAAAACGGCTAAGCGAGGCGGTTTTCAACTGCCTCGCCTCGCCTCACCGCCTAGGCGGGTGAGGCGACCGCCTCTAATAACATAGATTCCAAGTTATCATGAATTAGACCATATCTAATTTTTCGGTGTCACATGTCATAATTTGTTCCGTTCAGTTTGTCCATCTTTGCCAATTCAGTAGCAACTAACTTATTATGAATTATTCATATTTCTGAAATATGAATAATATGATTTAATAATATGTCAAATTAATATAATCACAATATGAACTAACTTAATTTTCATATTACTAAAATATAATATGCTTGATATATGAAGAGACTATGACTAGTTAAATCTAATAAGTGCCAATATCTGGAGTCTAAGCAATGATGATGATTATATATTCTATCAATTACAAAGTAAATTTTAACTTGGATCACAGCCAGGTAAATAGAATAAGTTTATACAAACAATTTCAATTTTCTATATCAAATTAATTATACCTGTTCAAATTTTGAACGAACATAAAAATCTGCTTACGTGAGATGCAAAACAAAATACAATAACTCAATTTAATGAGATTATGGATATGCTGCTAACAATTCTAAAAATAAAATTTTAAGGAATCAAATACAATAGAATGATAGCAGCCATACAATAAATCAATAAATATTTAAATAATAATTAATATATCCAGATCAAGATGAGAGATGTTGTCTGTTGACGTATGATGATTTTTCTTTTTTTTATATATCACACAGCACAAAAACGAAGAGCATTCAATGCTCTCACTCAATGCCCTGTGAAGGGTTGATCACGAGACCTCAGTTCACAAGAAGGGAGACTTCGTGATTATTTTACAACCAACAAAATTTAAATGAATGGCACAGAGCAACTGAGGAGGTTCTGTGCCGTACACAGAGAGCTAGTAACCTGTAGCCCGTGAGAGTGAAGGAGATCTCGCGATGATAGGCGTCGGAGGTGAAAACAACTATGTCAAGCGATGGCGGCAGCAGGGAAGAAGCTTCGTACGTCGATGGAAGGAGACGCTCTAAACGTACGTTCACCGATGTGGGATCGAGCAAGGGCGAAGGAATGCGGCCAACGATGCTGCGGGGTGTCCAAACGGAGGCGATCAGATCAGCAGTGCAGATGGCTGCGGTAGACGATGGAGCAGCGAACGATGGCAGTTCCACAGAATCTCCAACGGATGAGGGCTGCGATCGGCGGCGGAGCAACGACCAAGTGAAAAGCCTTCGAGACCTCGCTCTGATACCAATGTAGGTTTCCTTTTGTCTGAGATGAGAAAAACGCGAGAGGGGGATTTCAGAGGGTTTCTGTTTTAGGGCTCCGGCCATGGGTGTCGAACGTGAATGGTTTATTCCAAGAGAAGTATTCATCCTTCTTATAGAGGTATTCCACCTAATCTTCTCCGCCCCAAACGTTAACTGCCTCCGACTTCTTCGGGCGGTTCCGCCGGTTGCCGATCGTCTCCGTAAATCCTTGTTTTGATGGGCACATCTTAACAAACCCCCTCTATGGAATGTTCAGGTGACTATTTGAGGTGTTGAGGGGAGAGGGTAGAAAGAGAACGTAGGGGCTGCTCTTACCTTAAAAAGTCACTAAGGTGCTGTTTGGTTAAAGATTAATTTAGGGGTAAATCTAGTTTATCTTTAAAATTTTGGGGATGAATCAAGTTTATCCTCTAAATAATTTGACACCAAATGGGCCCTAAGGGTTGGGGGGGGAGGGGGCGGGAAGAGGAGGTAGAGGGGGGAAGGGGAGTAACAACTCCTTCGTAGGGGGTTCTGGAGGGAAAAAGGTCATCGGGTGGTGGAGATCGACATTGGGAGAAGGAGAATCACTCCTTCAAGATGTTGTGTTGCTGGGGGGATGGAAGGATCGATGTTGGGTGACTCAGAATTGCCCTATAGAGCTCGGGATTGCACTCAAATTGAAGGATCGATGCTAGATCGAAGGAATCGCCGCAGAATCATCGGAATCCTGCTGGAAAATTGCTGGAATCATTGAGCCTAGGAGTATTAGGATACTAAGTAGGAGGCCGACGATTTTGGGCCGATATCACCCATATAAGGGTGATACTGTATCAAAATGGGGCCTGAATCAGGCTCAATATCGATTCTAGATCGGGACTTAAGTTGCCCCGGCGGAATGGCAGAATTGTCTGATTCCGATTTGATTCAAAGGAAGCGGGCTGATTCCACTGATCTAGACCGATTCTGTCGGGAGTTGAGTTTGGATCGGTGCTCCAGGTGAAAATTGGATTGAGATTGGTCAATTTGATCCTATTCGGCTGATTATGCAAACCATGGTGGGTGCTGATCCCTAACCACGTTTCTGGTACCTTTGGTCAGTCTTTAAAAATGACATTAAGGATCTAGTTATCATAGATGTCAAGGTGATCCGGCGTTAATACGGCGTTAATAGTGGTCCTTCTGAACTTGAAGTCATGAATAAAGCTCTGTTTACCAGGTGGATTTGAAAATTAGATTCCCAAATAAGGGGTTCTGGGCAATGATTATTAATAGCAGGTATGCATGGACAAATGCAACCCGCTTCAGGCCACTGGATAACAATAATTCTCTCTCCTAGTTATGGAGGGATATTTTAAGAGAATGGGACTTCTACAGGTGCTCCACTACTATTACTCTGGGAGATGGCGATAGGACTCTTTTGTGAAGATTGCTGGTGGGATAATGTTCCATTGAAAGTGGCTGTTCCTACACCTAACATATCCAGGGACAGAAATAAAAGAACAATGAGGTGGAGTGGAAAGATGAGCGAAGGATACGGAACTTACAACTTAGAAGACACTTGAAGGATGTGGAAAAGGACAATTCTAGGTTTGATCAGCAGGGCAAAAACTTATTTTGAAGGGGTGAACTTTAAGTGGGCAAGCATTGTGTGGAGCAACTACTTGCCTCTCAAGATTAGGTTATTTCTGTGGAAAATTGCATGGGGAAGGCTACCACTTGAAATAGGTTATGCACTGTATGAACTTAACAGATGGCAACTGTCTATTTTATGTACGTTATCATGAAAATATTTATTCATTGTGGAGTCAAACAGAGTGCTTTGGCAAAGTTTTTCCTGGGGCATGGCATACCTGATGATGAATCAGGGTAACCGTATAACTGTTGCTTGGAAGACTCTATCCTTGGGAAAATGCTGATTACCTAAGAATGGTTTGGAAGCTTGTATTTCAAGTTATGTTGTAGGCCATCCGGAGAGAGAAATGGAAGAGCCTTTAATAATCAGTTCAACATCTACATGGAGATTATCTTCAAAGCTTTACGTTTCATCAACCAGTGGTTTTTTTGCCAAATTTGGGTTTTACATACTTTGAGCCCTTTGTCCTCTCTAGCCTTTATAACTGGATGAGGTTTCTTATCCAGGAATAAATCTTTCCTTTTCTTTGGACTGTTTTTTGTTGCGTTTTGCAAGGTGTCAGCTTGGTACACTGTTGTGTTACTCTTTCTTACTGTCATTTATAGTTTTGTGCCTCGTGTTTGTGGGCAACTTCCGTGAATTAGGAAATCATAGTAGGAAGGTGTTGGCACTCAAAATTTCATACGAAACATAGTCATAAATAATGGGGAATTAAATATATTTAATTCCCTCCACCCCAACACCATTATATGGAGCAAACTAGGTGAAGGGGACTCATAAAGAATGAAATTCAGCACATATATATGGGCTGAATTTGAAGGAACCTGGAAATAGAAGGTCAGGAAACCATAAAGGAAATAAGGCCTTATGCCAGGTCAGTTTAACTCATATCCGTTCAAACAAGGAGACAAAAGATTGTGAGCATATGGCTCACCATATGGATCAAGGAAGGGCCCCAGGTCATATACTCAAGGCCGGTTATGGTTTAAGTACATAAGGAGGCCATTGGCTGCCCCTCGGTTCAAAAGAGAAGGGGGACAATAGGGCTGATGATAAGGCATGTCTGCCCCCCCCCTCTCTCCCCTCTTTTTCAAATCCTAATGGGAATTCAGAAGGATATAGACATCCGGGAGCCCATAGACTCCTGCTCAAATAATGCCAGGTCGGATATAAGCTATGAAGGCCAATTCAGCTCCTGTGTGAAGGCATCGAATAGGCATTTTCAGCTGGACACAGGGTTATGAAAGATAGGGAGACATGCTCCCAACAGGAATCTGAAAGAAGAGAAAGGCCGGAGCCAGCCCTCAAAGGCCTAATTGGCTCCTGTTTGGAGGCCTTGGATATATGCATATACATAAATCCAGCTAGACACATACTTGATTTCCGATATGAAGACATGTTTACAACAGAATTCTGAAAAATGAGAGGGCCAAGTATAGCAAGTAGAGGCCAAATTGGACAGACCCGGCTATAATCACCTAGGTGATATGCTATCAATAGAGGGCTCATAGCCAGATATATGTAGAGGGACATGCTTATAATTGAGCACATGGCAGCCGAACAGACCCATCTTAGGGGTACCCAATTCAGCTGGGTTCTCAACCTCATATGTGTGTTTGTAGGACATGTGTCCTGTTCAGACAGGAAGGAGGAGAGGCCGGGGACAAGAGGCTAATATAGCTTCTGTTTGGAGCCCCGGAGATGCATATTTACAGCTGGACATATGGCGGCCAATGGATCAACCAAGGGATCCGACTTAAGAAGACCCAAATCAGCACATAAGGAAGCCGGGCCTTCACCTATATATAAACAGATAGGAGATTGAGGGCCGGGCCTTGCATATAAATCAGGGAGAGGGACATGGATAAGAGAAGGCCGAAGACCAACTGTAAAGGCCAAATTGGCCTCGGACAGGCTCATCTAAACACAAAACAGGAAGGGGAACTAATGATGCCCCCGGCCAAGGATGGCATAGGAGGAAGCTAAGCCCCCTGCACATGATAATCATGCCCCCTTAACTTAGACATCTCCATACAGCCGGCCATATATATGTGGTGTGATATGGAATGATGGGGCAATTGGGGTGTTGCCAATCCTAAATGATAAAGGAAGCTAGCACACATGATGCCCCGGCAGGTAGAAAAGAAGAGAAATCACTATATATAATTGAAGGGACAAATGCATATACTTTGCTTACCCGGGAATAGCTAGGGGGAGGTTCACCTCCTCGACTTGATCCCAAGTGGAAGAGTCAACACCCGGGAGCTCCAAACAGCAGCGACAATGATCTCCTTTGGCAATATCCAAGTGGCAGTAGACCTTGATTAGAAGAGGATGGTGCGACAAGAGGAAGAGGAGAGACTGTTTAAGAAGAGGCCGCGGTTAGACAAATCTATCTCCCGGTGGAAGACTTAACAGAATCCTGCAAAAAAGGGGGAAGGAAGGCAATCCGCGAGGGAACTAATTGGGGAATTCAAATAGGATTGATCCAATGGCCAGGATTGGATGATTTATAAGTTAATTGGATCTTAATACTTATGGATCCTCATCGGTTCATTAAGAAGGTCTCCCGGATCCTTAATAGGATAATATCCAATGGATCCTAGTTAATGGGTTATCCGAGAGACAAGTCATTAACAAATGTGATTACCGGATTGTCAATGTCTCATCGGATCCTTAATAGGATTAATATCCAATAAGGGGGATCGATGGCTTGGATTAAGTGGGGCTTTCATCAACCGGATGTAGCATACATCCAATAGAAGGCGGAGATGAAAGGGACATGAATCCGAGGGACAGATTTGGCTGTCGGATGGCTTAATTGGACTCATAATGTCCTGGATCCCAATCCGACAGTATGTGAGGATGGTTCAATTGGATCCTCTCCATTGGATCCATCCTTAATTGGATGTTTGATTGAATGAGTTAATTCCCTTCTCGGATGCAACAAAGCCTAGCTCCAATCAGTTTATGCATGAGATATGTGGAGGACTGGGATTGGGCTATCAAGAGAGGAGCCGGGGCAGCTAACCAAAGGCCGAGATCTATACTTATGCATGAGATGGATCCGATGCAAACCAAAGGGCAATGGAGGGCCGGGATCATCCAAAGACTTGGTCAAGCTCCACTCTCCCCACGTTGGGAGAACATGGCCCCACTCCCTCCACCCGCGCACTCCCTTGCAGCCCACTCCACCTTGGGTGAACAGCACCTGTTCAATGGCCTATAAATAGAGCCAATCCCGCACATGGAAAGGGGTCGGGAGAGAAGTAAGGCAGGAGAAGAAGAAGGAGGTGCTGTCATCAGGTGGTTTTTCCAGAGCATCAAGGAGGAGGAGCAGTTCAAAGACTTGCGGCCACTGTCATATAACCAGATTGGTGCAGGTCCCGAGGACTTCAAGGTAGGACACCATGTTCATCATCCTACCCATCCTCTTCTAAATATCATGCCCGTGGACATACCAATATCTGTTCCTTTATCCGACCATTCCTGAATACTATATCCTTTGACTGATCCATACCCATAATCCCCTCCCAACTTGGCTAGAATATCACCTAGATTGGGTTGGGAATAGTTGGACAAATGTTGAAGTCCCGCAGACCTACTGAATTTCCTTCTTTTATAGGTTCATAAGATATTCTCATCTCCCGGATACTAGGAGATGATCAAAGATCAGTGGCTTAGATAGGCTCATTTGGTCCGGGAATATACTAAAGTGATAACCACTGCCCCCGGACACATATAATTCACAGCCTGATCTCCTAGTTGATTCTCATAATTGGGTCCTTTCTGTCCCCTCCCTCGGATATATATATGTCTGTCCTGTCATACAAGGAGTCCTTATGTATATATATATATATATGAATACAATGGAATCAGGTTTGATTCTCTTATCAATTCCCTCTCTCCCTCTTAAAAGTTTTCCTTCGGCCTTGGAATTGTGGGAGATGAAGCTTCAGAATTTTGCAATCACAGCAGAAGATGAAGGGCATTCGGCAGTGTCAAGGTGAAGATGGGGCTATACCCGGTCTATTTGGAACCCACATGATGGACCAAATAACCCCCGGGTAGCCTTGGATGAAGCACAAGACAGGAGAAGAGGAGGGCCTTGAAGAGGTTATGGCAACCGGTTATGGGAAGGAAGACATTATAGTGAATCATCCTCTGATTGTAAAATCAGGAGGCTGAGGGTGCTAAGGAGTCGATTCATGTTCATACAGGACATGATTATAGCCAATATTGAGCACAAACCCATGAACATGCTCCGAACATGACTAAATACATACAGGATCCCTTTGGCTCAATCTTATAGAGGACAAAGTTTGGGTCAGATTTCAGAATGAAAAGCCTTGATATGGAGAGGCTATGGACATATGCATATCCCATCATAAGGGGAAATGACTATATGAAATGATTAATAGGCATATGATGGGATATGCATATATGAAATGATTAATAGGCATATGATGATATTCATGGAAGGATGGGCAGAAGCCCTATATAATACAGAATCTATGTCCATAGCATAACATAAAATGGAGTTTAATTCACTCCGGATAGAATTCTAACCATATGTGGTCCTTTTAAAGTAAAGAAAGTTAGGGCATGATTAATATGCCATGATCGGGGCCTATGTGCCAATACTCATGCAAAGATGAGTAAAGGTCATTGTATATATATATATATATATATATATATATACAAAAAGAACATTGGCATACCGCAGGGTTGATATATGCCCAGGGCACATACATATGAGATCAATATGATGAAATGAAGGTCATAGTTAGATCTCACCATGTATACCAATCAAGACACATGTGAAGAAATTGATTCCGAAAATATGTGCACAGTCTAATTATAGGCTGAACATTAACCTCAAGAAGGAAATGAACCAAGTTCGGACATAATTGGACAAGTTTAACAGGACTTTGAAACATAAGATGCACCAATACATGCATCATATCAAGGTCAGAGCATGATCGGATAAAGCATAGCTCACCACACCCCTCTGGACAGAAACAGGGGTAATATGGCCCCGAAATAATAGAGTTATAGCCATAGTTTCAGCACCATATGGCATTAATGAACATATGTGTTCATATGCATGCAACTTACAAGAATTATGGAGTTAATGGAAAACCAAGTCCTAGTATGAAGGGACAAGGTGAGCAGGTAGGGATACTAAACTTAATTCTTGGACCTAGATTCCAATGAAACCTCAAGATAGAACATGATTGAGCCCGGACATAATTGGGCAAAACCTACACATATTGATCACCACTATACACATAATGTGATTTGGAAATCAAAGCCGGGAAGAAGCATGATGGATCATAGCCTGACCCATATGTCCCGGACAGAAATTGGAAGTACTCGAACCTGGTTTAGTAAATGAGCAAGCATGCCATGTGTAGAGGGGGTCAACCATGGACCGAACCTCTATGTCAAGTTGGGAATATACATACATATATATGTATACATAATATCCACCTGATTAGAGGCTTTATCCACATATCCTGGATAAAAGCCGAAGCCATGCATATACCTATTCATTTGGTCCATCTCACAATAGAAAGGAAGATAATTGAGAGGATAGGTTTGAATATAAGAGAATAGGGTATAGATATATTTTAGCAATACATGGGTCATCAAAAATGAATATTGAGATCAGATCTGGATTTAGATCCTGTTGATGCTTGTAAGATGAATGCTCAGTTTTTCAGGCTGACGAATTATCAAACATGTGGTCATATAAGTCCCAGAACAAATAGGGTCTTCGCCCTTGTTTATCTAAAATGCTTGACTAGGTCCAGAATCTATACACAATCAGGGCCTAGCTTAGACAGGACTCTGATGAGCCCCTAGGTCATGTTGGAAGGGAGGGTTTTAGATGGCTTTAGATCTGAGCATAACCAGATCATTGTTCCATAGCCTATGCAAAGGTCTCATTTGATAGAATGACACCCAAATTTGGGTGCCTGAGTGACATTCCAGGATCACATAGGCTTGATTTTGCATAGGATTTCAGACCCCATGTAGGGTAGATACGATGCCTATCATAGGAGTGGACCCTAATACACGGGTCAGCGCCGGATTTTGACCAATCTTGGGTTAATTTCAGGGTAAGCCACTTTCAGGCTTTTGAATTCCGGATTCTGTGTTCAATTATACAACTTTCATATTGGTTGGAATCATCATTCTTGAGTATCCAGGACCCTGGAGGTATAAGTTAAGGCTTATAGTCAAGTCCAGGCACTAAATTTGAAGGGCGAATAGAAGAGGTCCCGGCTTTAAATTCATTTATAAGATGGATTTGATAGCTACCATATGACAGGCATAAGATGGATCTCAGTTTTGGAAGATTTGAGCTAGTGGCCAAGGTAATCCCTCTTTGATCCATATATATATATATGGGCTTCACATAACAGGATATGGGCATTTTAGAGGTAGGCCAACCTGATCTCGTTTGACATTCAAGGGACAAAACGAATTTTAGATAGAATATCTATCATAAAACTGATCTCAGAACATGGTTCGACATAGAATCATGACCAATTTAAGGCACATATTAGGGACGGAATTGGACCTGGAATCAGGAGGAGATCTGGAATTAGATATTTAGGCTGGGATCCATGCCAAGTCAGTTGGGGTCTCCATTCATGGCTAAGGTCCATGGCCCATATGCAAGCAGTGTTTGGTATAAAACAGGATTTCAATGGTCTTAACATACCAAGACCTGAAAAGAGGAAAAGGTGGTGAATATGCATATGGGTATTAAATTTCTGTTTTCATCACTAAGTCTAAAATGATAGAGTTAAATATAATTAACATTTGATCTGAATATGCTCGGATCTTGGTTAGCCTCAATAATCCAACTCGTGTCTTAATATAAGACATCGGGTTAACAGACTAACTTCTCGCAAAGCACTGAGTTTGACCTTATACGGTCGTTATATTATCAGCTTGCATTCCATTGCTTTTATGGGTCATAATCCCCAGATGATGATATTTTATGGTTGAATGTTTTCTTTCATATACAAATTGCTACGACAGTTAATCAAGGGTGTCCGAGAGTCTCGGTGTAATTAACATCGGAAATTCGCAACTTCCGATGGAGAGAGGTCCAAAGACAAACTTCATGAACCCTAACCTCGACATATACATTCTATATGCATATCACATATTTTGGCTAATATTTTCTATGAAAATACCATATATTTTCATAATAGCCGAAGATAAGATAATGAAAGTTCATTTCCCGAATAAATGGAAATCAAATGAATTTTCAAAACCATAACATAATTCCCCTACTTATATTTTTATATATTTTTTATGTAATTTTCGTCTTCGAGGTTTCACAGAAGGTTTTGGCACCTATACGTTTCAAAAAACTGTGGTGAAGAAATGGGAGTAGACACTAGAGTTGGACCCAAATTCCATGTTTTTGTTGTGTGGTCAGCAACGGCACTCTTGCCCCTCTGCTGACCACTCCACCCATTCTGGCTGATTAGTTTTTAGTGACATTTTCAATTTTTTATTTTTTTTTCAACAATTGATTTATATCGATGTTGGAGGAGGGTAACTCAATATGATTTGTATGATTTAAATATCCATCTCGGAAGAAATAACTCAAAAATTGACTGTGGAGAAGAAGAATCTATATGGCAAAGACCCCCAAATAATTTAGGATTTAGACTAGAGTTTGGTTGAGTTGATCCAAGCCAAGCTGACGAATCCAATCCTGATCTGCATTGGCCAGTCCACTGTTTGGTCTCTTTAGTTTTAAATAAGGTCTATTTTGAATTTAGGTTGGTCATACATTTTAATATTTTGGCAGAAAATCTAGCTTAGGCTCTGATTCTTGTGTAATCCCCACTGTTTTCAAGTTTTTGATTTTTTAACTACTGTACTTCCAGTCAAATATTATTGCTGTTTTGTCTGCATCAGCCATATTGGTAAACTGATTCCATGTACTTCTTAGCTATTATACTTTCGGTCATGACAATTGGTCAACATTTTCTATTGATAAACTTATTTTGTGGACACTGACTAAACTTGGTATAACAGATAGAAAAAGCTCATATTCCGAAAACCCAAGAACAGAGAGATCATCTGCTTGTGCAAGCCTGAAGCTCTTCTATTTTAGTCAACCAGTACACTTTGCATCCTCAATGTTGCATGTTGAACCAAAAAATTCTAAAACCCAAAAAGGGTCAAACACGTGCGCGTGTTAATCAAAAAAAAAATATACCGGTTTCGTTGAAACCAAATCTAGAAAGAAATATATCCTGATTGGATGAACAACACTTTCTTAGCACCGTCGACGTCATGAAACAACACCGACGTCGACGTCGAAATCAGGTCCAAACGGCCCCTTGTTCGCCATACATGAAAGGAAAGGCTGAGGGCCTTTCACCTCCGTCGACGTCGCGAAACGACGTCGACGTTACAGCCGAAACCAGGTCCAAAAGCGTCAATGCGCGGAGGAAGGGTACATGGCATGTTCGCGACCGTTGATGCCGCGAAACGACGTCGACGTCGCTGCTGAAATCGGATCTGAAAATGCTGATACGTAAAAGACGGACCGAGGCACATTCACCTCCGTCGACGCCGCGAAACGACGTCGACGTCGCTGCCGAAATCGGATATGAAAACGCTGATGCGTAAAAGACGGACCGAGGCACATTCACCTCCGTCGACGCCGCGAAACGATGTCGACGTCACTGCAGAAATCGGATCTGAAAACGCTGATGCGTAAAAGACGAACCGAGGCACATTCACCTCCGTCAACGCCGCGAAACGACGTCGACGTCGCTGCTGAAATAAAGCAAAAAAAAAAACTTATGTGCCAGAAGAAGTCGGTCGTTTCCCGTCGCCGTCGGATTCCAATCGGCATAATCAACTTCCCCTTTTGCCGCTGTCTCCACAAGGGAGAGCCGCTGGGGGAAGTCCTCGCCAATGGAGATTGAAAAGGAGACGGAGGAAGCACCGCCGCCGCTGCGTCGCTGCTGCCATGCGGAAACAGAGTGAGCAAGAGACGTCGAGGGAAGAAGCCGCCGCCGCCACTTGTTTGCCCGCTGTTGCTGTCGCCGGACCAGTCCACCGCCGTCGACAGACCCGTCCGCCACCGCCGCCTAGGCCACCGGGAAGAAGAAGACCCACCGTGAGCGCCTTCGTGCGCAGTTCGACCGCGCGAGAGAGATAGGAGCGTGGGGAGAGAGAAAGCCGCGGTATACAGTACCTTTTTCGGGTGAACAGTGTCCCGGGGTCAACTCCTGGTCAACGATGACAAAAATCCGCCGGGTGAATAGTAAAAGAAAAAGGGTTTTAAAAAAAAACAAAACCACCCACGCACGCCGCGCGGGCCGGTGGGCCGCGCGAGTGCGTGCGGCGCGCAGCGGCCGCGGCCGCTGTGCGTGACCAAGTCAAAGCAGGAAAAAAAAGTGTGTTGCCACGCTGGCTAGCGGCCAGCGGGCGCGCGGGTGCAGCCACGCTCCACCCCCTATCAAACCGGGGGTAATTTTGGTCAAACAGACCTTAAAATCAAAAAAAAGAAGAAAAAGAAACGGGGAGACTCGATCAACCAGTGGCCCCACGATCTCCACGTCCAGGAAGTGGCCCCACTCCTTGGATCTGGTCACCCCAAGATGACTTTACCACTAGGTTTGACTTCCGGTCAAACAGAAGCATAAAAGAGGGAGAAAAGGAGGTTAAACTCACCCCCGAATCGGGTCACCCCCCACTATTGCGAAAATGGGCTTAGTGGGGTGATTTTTTGTGACCAAAATACCCCTCCAAAATCTTCTATAAATACCCCCACATGGCCATAGAGGGGGTTGGAGTGTGTTGAAAAGAGATTGTATTGGTGAGAAAAAGAGATTTTAGAGAGAAACTCTGATCTTCAAAGTGAGTTTCAATTTCTCCAAAAGGAAGGAAGGGTTTTACCCAACTTCCAAAGAAAATTCCAACCGCCTCGAATCGGCTTTTGGCCATTCGAGAAGGGAGTAAGGGTTTCGCCCAACCTCCAAAGTCCAATCGATCCCGATCCTTTCTCGTTTTGCGAGAGGGATCGAGTAGCCCGCATTTAAAAAATGCGAACTTAAGCTACTCGGGATCAAATAGAAAAATCCAAATCGGTAAAGCCGAAATGCCGGTCAAACCGAATGGGAATTCAAATAGAAAACACAAATCGGTCAAACCGAAATGCCGGTTAAACCGAACGGGAATTCAAATAGAAAACCTAAATCGGTAAAGCCGAAATGCCGGTCAAACCGAACGAGAATTCAAATAGAAAATCCAGATCGGTAAAGCCGTAATGCCGGTCAAACCGAACACAAATTATGACATGTATTGAGAAGAAATGCTTAAATGCCTTCTCATTTGTCGTACTTCTATGTACTCAGATCGACATGAAATAAAATTTAAGTTCGATTGATGTGTTATGTTACTCCAAAAGTGACATCAAATCCTCATGGATTCCAATAGATGGATAAAATTAAATATGTTATTTAAATAATTTTCCAACTTAATCAAATGATTAAATTTGATTAAATTAAATCAAATAATTAAATTTGATTAAATCAAATCAAATAATTACTTTTTTATTAACAAAAATGCCATCATAATCAAATCAAATCCATGCCATAAAATCATACATAAAAAATGACCACAAATGGTTACAAAATATGTTAAGTTTGAATCCGACTTAACCATGAAAAATTAAATCAAAATAAAGGGATAATGCTACTTAATTAAATAAGTATGCATAATAAAATTCAAATCAAATAAATGATCAAAACGTTAGTAAAATGTTAACATAATCCAACCAAAATTATGTCAATAAATAATGCATAAAAAATGTCAACCAATGACTACAAAAACAAGTTATGTTGGATTAAAATCAATCATGAAAAATTAATGGGATCAATATTATTAAGAACAAATCTTAATAATAATAAGAAATTCACTTAAATCAAGCAAAAAATGCTAAAAAACACTCAAAAAATGGAAATTAATTCTTACAAACAAATAAAAAAAAGAGATTAACTCAAAATTGTCTAAGTCAACAAATGACCAAAGACATAAACAAAACAAATCAAATCAAATCTTAAATCAAAAAGAAAATCAATGAACCCAAACTTGAAAGTTTGAATTAAGTTCAACCAAATTCCATCTCATAAGGCCATGGGGATATGTCTTCCAGCTTTGTGTTTATGTGGATGAATGACTTCCGATCAATATGTTGCTGTGACGGTCAATCAAGGGTTTTTGAGTATTTGCTCGATATAATTAACACCGGAATATTGCAAGTCCGGTGGAGAGAGGTCAAATTTTATTTTCAAAGAACTCATAAAACCTTATAATTTAAGTTGTGGCTTAGATCATCTAAGTGGTGGGTGATACCCATGTTGACACTTAACAAATCTGCGGAACCATCGGTGTTCCTATAAAATAATACCACATTAAATTAGCCAATACTTCTATGAATACCACATATTTTCATAGTAGTCAATGCCAGCCTAAAGCAAAAGAATTTTTCTAAAAACGAGAATTCTGATGAGAGAAAATTCGAGGTTTCAACATTGCACTATCAGGCATATGTTGTTCTAGAGGAGGGTTTCTAAGCAAAGTTGGTTCCCCTATGAGCGTATTTTCTTTGTGGCTGCATCTGTTAGCTTGCAAGAGGTGCATGCATTGGACTGATTGTTCCGGTTGATCTGATTCAGAATCGGTCCATCTTTAGTTATCCTGACTTAAAGTCATTGGATATGCGATAGTCCAGGGGACCTGATGTAACTGGATCCATCATCGGATCAGGCCCGTATCAGGTTCTCACTTATCTGATAGGGCGGGAAAGGCGCTGTACTGTGCCTCTGCGGTGGTGCTGCCACCATGGCACCAGATTTTGGTGCCGTTTCAACCCTTAAAAGGTCAGATTCGAGCATCCATCTGCCATATTTTTTTTAACATTTTTTTGTTTTCTGTTTTTGAAGAACTGAACCTGGCCGATTTTGGATTGATTTTTCTCTACCGGAATTGGCCAAGTCTGCTGATCCAATCCGGATCGGAATGGATTCAGCACTAGCTGAGCTGATCTCCAATTCCAATTCCACAATCCTTGAGGGGGGCTTTTGGCATCCTGCAGATGTGTGCTGTCATGTTTTGCATGAAGTTACTTATAATTTTTGCCTCTCGGTTCTGTTGCTAGTTAATGCAAGCCTGATTTATTCTTTACTGTTGAGATGCAACTAAGATTTGATTTATTTGATGACATCTTTTGAAAACAGATGCATGGCTATTTTCTGTTAACTATACCATGCATACTAAGTGGTATGTAGTTACAGGTTTTATGATACCCGCCTGCTACAAGAAATAGTTAGTTTAGTTGTTTATGCAGGTTTCTTCAGGGCCCAGAAACTGATCAGACTACTGTATCCAAGATAAGAGATGCTATCAGGGAGCAAAGGGAAATAACTGTACAATTAATTAATTATACGAAAAGTGGTAGGTCATTGAAGTTTGCTTCAGATGTCTTTTCTAAGTTATAGATGTTTATTTCTTCAACATAGACTATTCACTCTTTAAATACAAATGAATGGCAACCATCTTTTCACACTTGGGAATAACAATACTGTATTTCAAGAACATAGTTTGTATAGTTTCTATGTTGCTTGAAAGCCTAGTATGGTCCATTGTTCACTATCTGCTTACATGCGCACACAGGTAAGAAATTTTGGAATTTGTTTCACTTGCAGCCTATGCGTGACCAGAAGGTATATATGCATTTTAGTTTTTTTTCTGGTTTTGTATATATATTCATATGTTCATGCAAGTCTCATTTTTTATTTTTATTTCTTTTGGATGAAACATTCATCAGGGTGAGCTTCAATACTTTATTGGTGTACAATTGGATGGAAGTGATCATGTGGAACCCCTCCAAAGTCGGCTGTCAGATAATACAGAGCAGCAAAGCTCTAAGTTGGTACTTTAGTTTGCTATCTTGGACCTTTCTGTGCATAGTCGTTCGACTCTTTCCTGCTTTCCGTGTATGGCATGCATGCAATGCAGATGCAGTTCAGAAAAATACCAATTTCTAAAAGTGATGCCATATGAAACTTGCTTAAGCTTGCCTTTATGCTCTCTATATGGAAGGTTAGGCCCATTCACTGACAATGACTCAGGAGTTCCTAATCAGGTCAGGGCCGTCAGGCTATCTTCCTGAGTGCAAAACACAACTGAATTTAGTTTGGGCCATATTTGTCTATGCCGATCTGTGATCTTTGAATTGTTGGATAAGCAAATAGCTAGAGTTGGTTGTTTTTGGGTTTTCATCAGATTGATCATGTAGCTTTGGCTGAGTGTAGATTCTGCTTGATTCCAATCATAGTTGTCATGGCAACAAGATGTTCAAGGTGTCCAAACTTCAATGGGTCCTTTACTGTGTAGGCGACAAGGTATCCGTTCAGACGTAAGGTGTCATAAAGAAATATGTGACATTCAACCCCCCTGCACCCACCCTGGTCAACTGCCAAACGTCACCCTGGTCAACTATCATTCAATAATTCCCTTTTTTTACTTGTTATTGATAGCTAACTCCTTACGCAAGCTTAGTAATCAACCCACTGCCTTGTCAAAGTCAAGATAGGTGCATCGTACAAAGGGACTAAGGGAGGAAGAAAAATGCTAAAGATGGCTATGAATATAATAAATAAAAAAAGAGAGGCAAATTATAAAGATGACTTCTGCAGAGTCAGTCTTCTTTGAATCCTTGGCTTAATGATTTGATACATTAGAACATGGTTCTACTGGCTATGTTTTGGTCCATTTGGCGCTTGAGAAACAACCGTATTTTTGAGGAACGTTTTGAGAATCCAAAGCTTCTTTTTAACCTTGTGTCCTTTTATGTCATGGATTGGTCAACGGCTCATTTCGGTAGCTCTCGTGAGACTTCGAAGTGCAGGGAGGTGTTATTTCTTTTTGGCTTTTTTTTTCTTACAACTGTCTCTTTACTCATCCACCACCTTGGTTTATGAGTCCCCCTCCCCCTCTCTTTCTTCTTTTGCCTGCTTTGTAAACTCTTTTTCACTTTAATGGTGGCAAATGATGAAAGGAAGAAGGTTGAAAATAATACTAGGACTAGGCAGATTTGATGATGAGGGTGCAAGGGAATGGCGATGATGACATTGGCCCTTGACAGCAACATGGTGGCAATGGTGAATGCCAACTTGGATCTTGAACTCATCTTAGAGACATTGGACAAGTTTTTGTGAGATTCTGTAGGATGGCTTCACTGAGGAGGGCCCGGCTGCCTTTGGGCAATGGCAGAGAGCAGTGGTGAGGTGGCTTCACAGCCACTGCCGGGGAAGACGGGTTGTTGGGTCTGGTTACGCGGACCCGGCAGCAGCCAGAAACACCTGACTAAGTTGCAGATCCTGTCTTTTCTGCCGCTACCAGGTTTGAGAATCCGGACTCCAGCAGTGCTTCTTTGCTGCCTTATAGGGCAGGGAAGAGGCAGCCAGCAGTGCCACCATCCTTTGCGACAGCTTGTCTGCCCCTCCAGTGGCTGGCTTTACCTCACTTGGATCTTGGATGCTTGCTGAGAACCATAATCTTGCAAGATCTTTCTGAGATGACAAATTGTTGGGTGCATCGATGACCAAGGGAAAAAGTGAAGAACCCTAGATCTGCACAGTCTAACTGAGGGCAAGGAGGCTTAGAGCGTCAAGAGAGGCTTATAGCCTGAATGTAGCGGATAGGCTATTGGTGTTAGGATTTAACTCATACAACCTACACAACAGTGCAGACTGAGCTGGTTTGTTGGCCATCCAGGCTGTCCAGGCAGACGCCTTGACACCTTGGCGATCAAGGTGAGGGCCTCCTTGTTGCCCAATAAGATGATGTTTTTGGGATCTCAAGGAGATGTGAAGCCATGACAACACTGATACTGATGCAGTTTTCGCTTTTCTGATACTCTTGAAGCTTAATCAAGGAAATTCCCAACCATTAATGTGTATTCAACAAGTTCATGTGGTATCCCGGGTTCTGCCACGTTCTTACCCTCCTTTGACAGATGGAGCAATGGAGACATCATGAGCACCTCAGGTGAAAGCATCTGGTGACGGGCTATAAATGGGCTGGACAGTGAGAGACTGTCAAATTGATACTTTTCTGGTGAAATTGACTATCAGAGCAAGCTGCCATATTTTTACAATCCACATTGTGCAAGGGAAAATTAGAAGGAAAAAATTTCCTTCTCCCATGATATGAAACTCAAATGGGTTAAAAACAAGATGAAGAATCATATGATGAAAATCTATGAAGAACCTCCGATATAAGAAAAAAGATTAGGAAACAATTTGAACTTAAATTGACTGGGAATCTCTGAAAACCGAAGAGTTAGATCCATGGAAGGAATTAAAATGCAATATAAGGAATGGGCTTGTAGGGAAGAAATAAAGTGGGGAGAAATGGAGGATAATTGGCTCTAGAAAGGATATAGTAGGGAATGCTGTGATGCGGAATGATTTCTCCCAATTTTGGGTACATGTTTTTACTGGAAGTTATTATTTTCTAAGGAAGATCAAATACCTGGGCTGTTCATTTTACTTTCTAACAATCTGGTGGAAGAGAGTATTCTAGAGTACATGCTATGGTCATGTGATAACATGTATTCTCTGTAGCCGGCTACCTTGTCTTGTGGCTAGGAGGTGTCACAGTAAACTGGTCCAAATTTCTATGGAAGAGCCATACACTTAAAGTCTAGATTTTATACAGAAATAATCTGGGAGAGATCTCCAACTAACAAGCAGGTCGAAGTCATTGGCTGGTAATCAGCTTTTGGCTCTATGCATCACTTAGAAAAAGTTCTTAACCGTTTATTTTCAATTCCTTGCATTACACATCTTACAGGAGGTGGTTATTAAAGTAAAGTGGACGTGGATAATTTCTTGAAGTTATTGCTCTTCTATGATGAGGCAAAATCAACATGGCTGGCTATAACCTAACATCTATGATGTCTTGTTCTTCTCTGGGCTAATTTGGTGCATTCAAACTGGAAGGTTCTTTCATGTTGATCATGCTGCTCTAAGGAACATCTACAGATCCACCTTTATTTTCTTCTGGAACCGGCTTTTTGCTTTAAGGGTTGAGGGTAGTAAGAGTAGATCACTGTTTTGGACTTTGGATTCTTGGAGCACCTTTTTCACGTAACTGTCCGAGGTTTTTTTTTAGGTTCTTGAGAGTTTGGTGTTCTGTCATTCCCTTTTGTGTTGGTGGGCCTTTTGTTCTTCTGTTAATCAACTAGCTTGGTCAATATTTGGTAAATTTTCCTTTCTTGTTGTACCAATGTTTAATTTCTGTTATGGGTTGAGGTTAATGTTGAAAACAAGAATTAGGCAGGGAACTTCAACTTAGTTCTTGGCTTTGAGATGGAGAAGAGAGAATATACCTTGGATAGATGTCTTTAAGTATCTAGAGATTAGATCTATTTCTGAGGAGGAAATCATCAATGCTATTTAGGCATGATCCATTTTAAACTCCTGGTCCAGATAGCTTCTTGGCAGGGTTCTATAAAAATGTTGAGATATTATCAAAGAAAACTTTCTAGCAGATGTATCTGAATTCCAACAAAACACCAAGTGCATCAAACTTCTTAACTCCACCTCACTTGTTTTGCTTCCTAAAAGGGAGAATGCTTTTAACATCAAGGATTTAAGATCTATCAGTCCATGGTTCGCAGAATCGGCTGATCTGGATTGGAATCAACCGATTCCGGAATTAGATGGACATATGTTGATTTGATTTGGGGGGGGGGGGTGGTCAGGGAGAGACTAACTCACTTCCGATTGACCGCCGGAATGAAACAAACTGAATCAGCCGATTCTAGACTGATTCCTCACTAGAATCGGCCTCGACGGCAGCTCCACCACGGCATATGGTTGTATTGGGTCGAGGGGACAGATATACCACAGCTGCCATTTTGGGCCCTGTTGGCACCTAAATTTCTTATTAGAAGAAGAGAAAGAAATGGAAATGAATGAATCCCATCATCAAAATCAGAAAAAAAAGAAGTTCAAATTTAGCCTAATGACATGGCATTTTTGCAGCCTTCTTTTTGGCCCACTGAAGTGACGAGTTTGGCCCAGCTCAATGGCAAATTTGTTAGGTTATATTGCAATTTTATATGGGCCCATCAAAAGCGTAGCCCATGGAGGAAGGCCACGTAATCGATCCTACTCCTAAAAGATGAGACGGTTCTGATTTAAGTTAAATAGCATGGATTAAACCAGAGGGATTGACGGTAGCACCTTCACCAAGTCGATGTTGGAGACGGAGGCTCCCTACGGCAGGGAGATTGGCTCCCGATCAATTCTAACCCAAGTCGAACTCTTCCTACGGCAGGGAGTGCCATAAGCTTCTCTAAATAGATCCATTGAAGCCGTAAAGAGAAGGAAAGTGTATCCCGAGTATGGTGGACCTCTCTGAATCTGTCTTGAAGATGAATTTACTTCCAGAAGGCTGCCTATTGGCAGAAGAGTCCGCACCAAAAAAAAGAGAAGGGGTCGGGTGCAGCAGAAGCATTTTCTGCAGGAAGGTTGACACTCAGTTGATTCCTACGTCAAGCCAGATTCTTCCAAAGGAGGAAAGTCAATCCCAACTCACATGGACTCCTCTCTGGTTCTAGTTCAAAGTCAGACTCACTCTTTTGGAAGTATTCCCGACGGCGGAAGGGGGACATGGAAGCCTATATAAGCATTGTCGGGGCTGGAAAGGGAGAGAGAGGAGTTTTGAACGAAGGAGAATAGAAGGCTGGACCGACCTCCACCTGCGGTTGCCTCCCGTTTCCTCAGCAAGAGTTGCCGAGGGGCTGCCAACATCGCCCTTTACCATTGAAGTTTTTATCTTTCATAGATGTCAACGTCGGGATTATCTTGAAGCCTTGCTGCTGATGTCGAAGCAAGTAGAGCCCCTCGGAGGCTCCCACGAGGCCTTCCGCCGACGTCGATGTTGGTAGAGTCCCTTGGGGGTTTTCCCCAAGCCGCATGCCACCATTGATGTTGAAGGAGATGCATGGGGCTGCCATGGAGGTCCATTGCCATGGTCGTCAGGGCCTCTCTAGTGCCGTCCGAAGCTTGCGAGCTCGCTGCCATTGGAGGAGGGACCACTTTTGGAAGCCCTCGAGCACCGCAGGGTGCGTCAGGTTTGAATAGAGGGGTGTTTTGGCATCGTGACAGGGCAATCATGAGCTCGCCTGGGCTCGTTGACCTTGGGTCAACAACAAGTGGGGCCCACCTTTTGGGGGATGTTAAAAAAAGAAAAAGAAAAAGACATGGGCCTCGCCGAGGCAGCCGATTGATGAGGGGAACAAGCATTGTTCAGTGACCGCCGGGCCATTGGGTCCCGAAAACCCTGTTCATGTATTGCTCAACAAAAAAACTTTTAAAATACATAGTCCATTGAAAATGTAAATAAAAATCTACTAATCAATTTTAGCAAACTGAGGCAAGTATTTGGCCGGCTAAAAATCTGCCACATGGTCTCGGCATAATCTAAACGAATTTCAAAATAAATGGGTAACCAAGAGGCCGGCTAAAAATCCACATCTTGACCCTCGCTTAAAAAAATAAAATAAAACAAACAACAAACAGAAATCTAAATAAAAATTCATCAATAAAATATACAAACTAAGGTGAGCATTTGGCCGGCTAAAAAATCCGCCACATGGTCTTGACTAAACTTAAAAGAATTTAAAAATAAGGAAAATCAATGGGCTGGCTTTAAGTACGCCTCTTGACCCTTCTTAAGGTGGACATACAAAGGTCTATTGAAAAGACCCCAATGTCTTATTATATTCATTAAGTTATGCAAGGTTTTGCATAATCAATATACTGTCATGTGGGTCATATGTTAATGAACTCTACAAAAAATCAGTTGGGAGCATGCCCACATACTTATTAAAGGTTGGGTATTGTCCATCTCAAATTGATCGAGGCATATCCCATTTCCATGAAGGATTCACTGGGCCTGATTTTAGGCCATTCACATTGTAAAATCATGTCTCGGTTTGAGCAAAAAACAATGGAATGTCAATGTTCAGTGCATGTGTTATCCTTCGAGGGACATGAACAATCCTATGAATATGGAGGAATGCAAAACATTTAATGATGCAATAATCTGTTGGCGTCATTTTTTTTCTACCAAAAAAAAAGAGAGGAACCAGGCCCACACTAGGCTGGACCGCCCCCCAATTAGGCCAAATCAAGTCATTAACGGACCCCGCAGCCTATGCTTGATCCGCCCAACCCAAGGTCCTATTTAATTAAGTAATTCTCAAGCTCCTCCTGTGGCCCATTGGCACGCCAGCCAGTAAGAGAAGAAGAGAGCTGGGCCGTGGCCCTTCAAGGCCCAGTCCGGGCCTGGTCACCTGCCAGCCCATCTGCCCGGCCGTTGGCCCACCGCGACCTCAGTAGGCCCAGCCGCACCAGCCACCTGTCAGCCACCTCAGTCTTGACCGGTTTATGGAGGGAGGAAGCCGAGGTGGTCAGTCCACATGGGAGATGCCAAGGGACAGTCAGTCAAACATTAAAATCTGGAGGAAATTAAGGAGTCTAGCTAATTAAACACCATGGGGGAATCTAACAGCCATCTGGCATTGAAGCCCAGGCTGACCCTTGATGTCCCATCGGCCCCTATAAGAGGAGGGGGGTGCGCCAAGATTGAGGAGGAAGTCTTCAAACGCCGACAGGCTACTGGATTTACTGCTGCCACCAGCGTGCTCCCCCTGTTGCCCACGGCCAAGAAGAAGAAGAAGAAGAGAAGAAGAACGTGAGGGAGCAGCAGCCCTTGCGGCTTCCACCAGGGCAGACTGGCCCATCTTCATCCAATACCAAGAGAAGAAAGAAAAACAAGGTAGGGAAGGCCTATACATACTAACTATGTAGCCCTCTAAGGGCCTTTCTCTCTCTATTCTAGCTGCCTCCTCTCGGCCCCCTATCCATCTTCAAACATGTCTCATTTCGGCCCCTCCTAAACAGTCCCTAAACCGGTCCATTTGTGGTCAGTTTGTTGCCCCTTTGTGGCCCATCCGAAACCCCCCTTGCTCAGGCCCAAAACAGCCCCCTATACAACCACGTTCAGTCACCTGCAGGCCCACCTGTAGGCACCCGAACAGGCCCATCTGTAGGCACCGAACACCTCCCTGCTCAGGTCCCAAAATAGGCATGTTCAGGCTCTTGTTCAGCCCCCACGCTCAGCCCACTTGCAGGCACCCAAAACACCTTCCTGTTCAGGCCCAAAACGGGCCACTAGACAGCCCACACTTGGCCCACCTGTCAGCCATCTGTAGGCAACCACACAGGCCCCAAAACAGGCCCATGTTCAGCCCGCATCCGAACCTGAAAACAGATTACCAATAGTTCCTTTGTGGCACCCTTTAGAGCCCTAGGCAAGGGTGATGATCCGGAGATTCTTGGAGACCGTCCGGGCCAAGTCTACTCCCGGTGGATCTTCAATTCCTCCCACTCAAAAACAGCCCTTTGTGCCTATCCTTGATGCCCCCTTTCAGCTCCTTTGTGGCACCCACTAGAGCCCTAGGTGAGGGTGATGATCCGGAGATTCTTGGAGACCGTCCAATGGGCCAAGTCTACTTTGGGCGGATCCTCGATTTCCCCTACTCAAAACAGCCTCTTTGCGGCTATCCTTGATCCCCCCTTTCAGCCCCTTTGTGGCACCCACTAGAGTCCTAGGTGAGGGTGATGATCTGGAGATTCTTGGAGACCGTCCGACGGGCCAAGTCTACTCCGGGCAGATCCTCAATTCCCTTTATTCCAAACAGCCCCTAAACAGGTCCGAAAATAGCTCATTGCGCACCTCCATAAATTCCCCGCTTTCATGCCCAGCAGCCCCCAAACAGGTCTTAAAACAGTCCCATCTCGGCCCCTAAAACAGGCCACTTTCGGCCCTCTTTGAGTCCACACCTCATCCCATCACAACAAGGAGGAGGATTCCCTAAAAAAGGTGCTGTAGAAGCAAATCAAAAACAGAGGACAGCGGTTTGAACATAAGCTGGCTTGAAGGTGACGACCCGGCACCCCTTGGAAACCGTCCGACGGGCCAAGGGCATAGCCGGGTGGCCTTCCAAGCCGGTCGTACCAAGAAAGCTCTAGCAAGGCAGCAGATTTCTAGCAGGCCCTTCTGGCCCAAAACAGTTCAAAACAGGCCTGTTGAGCCTATGAAGATTGAAGGCCGAATAAGAATGCCGATGAGACTTGAACTGGCCTAATTGGCCTCACTCCAAAAAAAACAACAAATAAAAATCAAATGCGAAAGCCATACTAAATTAAGGAGCCTCACCGTTACAAGGGTACTCCACCTTGGACCATGGAATGCCATCTCGCCGAGATCTCAGCGAGATCTCGGTCTCGCTAAGTGGGCCGAGAAACGAGATCACTGAGATCTCACCCCATGTAGCCTAGTCTGAAAATTTTTTTTCTTTGGGGAGTTTTGCCCCCCTGATACCCCCCCCACAATGGGCGTTGCCCCCTTGACCCCCGCGACCTGACCACGCAGGTCAATCCGCGACTACTCTGCGCCCCGTTTATGATAGTGTAAACACATTTAATATATTTTACTATCACTTATACGACCACATAAAAATGTGTTACAAGTTTGATACCATATCAATATTTAAATAGAATTACATACAAGTTTAAATCTTTTAGAAGTTCAAAGATCATCTTTTTTGTATTGAAAGTGTTTTGTCATTGTTCATTCGCACAGTTGATATATAAAATGTGTTATATATTTTCATGTAAATTCATTGATATACTTCTATTTTTATAAGATATTATGTTATGTTTCATACATATATATATATTTTGATCCGAGAATCCAAGATCCGATCTCCCGAGATTTTTTTGAGATCTCTCCGAGAACTCTTCTCTTTCACCCCCCGAGACGAAGCCGAGATCCGAGATGGCAATTCTTGCCTTGGGCGACTCCCCCTGGGTATGTCCCGGGATGTTGATCCGGGCAATGGTTCGGGCATGCTCCCGTAGCTGGCGATCTTTCCCCCAATATGGCTAAGTCAAGGCTGACCATTTTAGATGGGTAAAACTTCACTAAGTTGAAAATGGCCGGCATGCTGTCGTAATGTCAAAATTTTCCAAAATTGGTGAAGAGCCTATGTTAGGGAAGGAAATTGCCTATCTTATTTCACATCATTGTACTTCATCATCTATGAAATGAAATGACCTTCAATGTCAATTTGGAATGCATGAAGTCGGGCACCGAACGGTAGCCTACAAGGGCCGGATGTGATGCAAACCGCCAAAACAGAAAACAACAACATAACAACTAACAAAAACAACATAAACCAAATCTGAAAATCTAATAAAAAACAGAAAATTCAGAATTAAAACAAATCTGAAACTTAATTTAAAACCATCCCAATTCAATAGAAACTGAACCACAACAAAGAAATACTTAAAGATCAAACTTCAAACAAAACAAACCAGATTTCAATCAATCCGAAAACTCATAAAAGATCAGATTTAAGCAAACCTGTGAACTAAACAAAAAAATCAGAATTGTTAAATCTGAAAATTCATTTTAAAAGGCATCAAACCTCACCTAAATAAACAACAAGAGATCAATTCCAAAAGAAACTAAATAAGCAACATTTCGAACGTCTAAAATTTGTCAAATTCAACTTAAAACAGAAAATTTAGATCTAAAATAGAAAATTCAGATTGATAATCAAATCTGAAACTTCAAAATCAAATCAACCAAATTAAATTCAACAATGTCTAAAACACTTCAAGCTCATCAAAATTGAGATCGAAACAAATCAAACTCAATTCCAAATACTCAAAGCAAATAAAAAAAACTGAAACAAAAAATAACAAAATCAAACAAATTCAAATCCATAAAATCGAGTCAAAAAAATAAATAAATTAAACAACAAACAAATAAAAATCAATCAATCACAAACAGATCAGTTTACATTTCATCGGGCCCAGAAGGCCGCTGCCCTTTTGAGTTTATTATTTTCTGTGGAATACACGTTTTTCGAAAATGAGTTGTTACGATGGTTAATAAAGGGCATTCGAGTTGTTGCTCGATGTAAGTAAACACTAGATATTTGCACCATCCGACGGAGAATGGTCAAAATATCAAATTTTTAAAGAACCTGAATCTCGGTTCTATTACTTTCAAACTACCACTGTGCTATCTAATATTTTTAAGGTACTATCTACATTGCTAGATAAGTCTGGGGTATTAACAAGAAAGCCTTTCTTTTTCAAAACAGACGTAAAAAAAGAGGTTCACACATAATCTATGAAGTATAAAAATTTTGACTAAATGAGTTGGCAAATTCAGAGACATTCGCACATATCAAGGCCGCCTGACAAGTCTTAAACTTAATGCTTAAAAATCTGTAAACAGGGGCCAATCCAAGCTGGAAGAGGCATGTCATGACTTGAAGGCAGGAGAAAAAAAAAATCAAAGTCTAATTCATAGCATGGTGAGGCAATCAATCAAACTCAAGATAAGCTCTCAACATATTAATTCTCAATGATCAGTCTACATAAACAGGTCTAAAATATGAAGGTCCCAGAAATCTGAAAGTTGGTTAGAAAAATCCAAATCAAAGATAAGCTCAAAGCGAAAATCACAAATTAATAGGTATCAAACCTTAATAAAAATAAACCAGATTCAATCTTCAAATAAATTTGATTTACTTACATTAAGTCCAGATGTAACCTCACAGATGAAATCCATTCCATAAAATAAACCTTAGGAAATCCAAGTTAATCCTGATCAAATTAATTCCAATTAACAAAATCCTAAATCTTAATTTAAAATAAACCAACAAAGTCAATACATTTCAGACAAATCTGAAATCAGTAGGGTTCAAAGAAATCAAAATACTTTCAGGCACACTTCAACCTCAATCAAATTTGCAAACAGAATACAAGTTAGTTTTAATCAAGTAAAACATGATAACATTAAACTCAAAGCAAACCCAAATCCTAAAAAAGATTTCCAAACATATTCAAATCAACTAAAAATCAAATCAAATCAAAGGGAGCCTGCATTCAAAGTCAAATCTCAATCTAAATCTTAATAATAGATGGACAATCAAATCTGAAAGTAAAAAAAGAAAAAAGTGAGAGAGAGAGGGAACCTAAGAATTCTAATCAAATTTAAATCAAACCCTCAAATCAGGAAGATCAACAAGTCATAATAAACCCAAAATCTGAAACTTAAATCTTCATACAATAAGGTCCCCAGATTAGGTTCAAGACGAACTTTGGAAAAAAAAACAAAGCACAGATCCTCTAAATTAGACAATCTCTCAAATAAATGCAAACTTAATAAAAATCAAATCAAAACAGAAGAAACACACATCTGAAACAGAATCTCGATCAAAATTTAAAACAAATTAGAAAAATGACAAATCCCAACTTGTAATTTAAGATTCCAGACAGATAGGACCAAGTCAAGTTCAACTGTCACACATAAAAAGAAAACAACACAAAAGAAAATGCACAGAATTTCAACTAGGATTTAAAACAAGATAATTAAGACCCTTAGGTCATTATGCAGGTCTCCCAAAATCAATCCAAATTTGACCAAATTTTAACCAAATAAATTCAACTCAAATCAAATTGAATTTAAATAATTCACAAACAAATTCATTTCAAATAAACTCAAATCAGTTTTAACTAAACAAACTCAAGCCAAATTCAACTCAAAATCAATTCTAACCAAACAAATTTAACTCAAATTAACTGAACTTAAACAGATAAGGGAAATTTAAATTCAACCGAAATTGACTAAACAATTCATAAACCAATCCATTTCAATTAATTCAACTCAAATCAATTTTAATCAAATCAAATCAAATTTAAAATCCATTAAGTGTTTGCATTCCATCAAGTTCATGGGGCCGTCGTTCCTATGAGTATGTTTGTTTTGTGGGTGCATGTCTTTTATTTCATGGATTGTTATGATGGATAATCAAGGGTATTCGAGTATTCTTAATGTAATTAACATCGGATCTTCGCACCATCCGACGGGAAAATGTCAAAAATAAAATTTCAAAGAATCTAACAATCTCAATATATTTTTATACATATTATGGGCCTGGCTAATACTTTTATAGAATATTACCTATTTTCCTAAGAAGTCATTACTAAGTCCAAATCAAAATCAAAATTAAAAATGAATTTTTAAAAATCCAAAATTTTTGAATTTTGAGGTTACATCAGGCCCATTTTAGTGCCGACTTTAGCCCCAAAATAGTTGGATTGGACCGGAATTTGTCTAGACGCCTATTTTGTGGTTTTGTTTTTGATTTTTATGGTTGTTTTGAATACCCTATCCGGACTGATTCTAGATGGGTGTTTTCTCCCAAAAAAATCAGCTGATTTTGCTGATCCGATCCTATTTGAGTCGGAATCAACATTAGTTGATTCAGTGGCTGATTCCAACCCCGCAATCCTTATGCCATTACCATTAATTGAAGCTATAATTTTTTTACAAAGCTTTTGACTAGCAGACTGAGTTTTTTCACGTGAAAGTTAGTCAATCACACTTACTCAGCTTTTATTAACGGCAGACATATCTTATGGCAGCTTTTGGATGCGTCCTTTTGAAGCTCGACTTCGAGAAGGCCTGGGATAGAGTAAGCTAGAGTTGCCTCAAGAGAATAATGGGATTGTTGGGCTTCAATTAGGTCTTGATTTATTGGATTGTATGTTGTGTTTTCGTTGCAAAATTCAACATTGAACCTAATGGGGATTCTTTTGGCTACTTCGGCTGTTTGAGAGGATTGAGGCAGGGCGACTAGGGGTGTAAACGGTTTGGTTTGGTCCAGTTTTGGACCAATTAAATTTTTTGATGATGGAAACTGAACCAAATCAGAAACCGAACCATACAAAATGAAACTGGTTCAGTTAAATTTCAGACCGAAAATGAACCTAATTGTTTAATTGAGTTTGGTTCTGTTCAAACAGTCGGTTTTTATTTATATATATTTTAAATAAAAATTAATATATACTTAAATAAAATAAATTTATTGATAATGAATCATTTATAAACAACCCAACATTCAATTTATCTTGACGATGGATTTTTCATACACCTATAGGCGTTGCTTTATAAGCAACAAAGTAAATCGACATTTGTTCTCTCTCTGACGTGGGACTATCCCGCTCACACAACCCAGCAGTGCTTCCAACCCATCATAACCACAGCTGCAGCAGCAGGCAGTGCCAGCCCAGTTGGCTTGTGCCAACTTTTGTCCTTGGGAGTAACCAGGCTGCCAGGCGTGCACCTCAAGGTTCTTGGGAGTCAGCAGATCATCAGGAGTCAGTGATGCGTCATCGGGATCTGCAGCGCCAGCCAGTGGGCAGCGGTCCAGTGCATTTGACTGGGTCAACCGGTTTACTTGTTCGACCTGGTTTGGGAGACGTTGAACCGAACTTAGTCAATAAAATTGTACCTGTTCGGTTCAGTTCACAAAACCAAACAGTCAGTCTTCTGAACCAAACTGAACTGGTTAATTTGGTTTGGCACCAGTTTATCGTTTTTTTTTCAGCTCTAAAGGTGACCCATCTTTCACTTACTTTTTGTGCTAGTTGGGTGGGTTTTGAGCTCCATCTGAAATAACGCGATGCATTATGGTCTGATTAAAGAATTTTACTTAGGAAGTAATGATGAACACATCCTACAGCTATAGTTTGCAGATAAATACTTTTTTCTTTTGAGGGTCCTACTCCATCTCCTTGAAGCCGCAACAACATGAAAATTAATAGGGACAAATGTGAATTGATAGGCCTTAATTTGAAGGTGGCTCAATTTCATAATATACAGAGTACCTTTAGGATGCCTGTCTTCATTTCCAATCAAATATCTAGGTTTTTAATTTCTTTATTTGATAAAGGTACAAAAAGGGTGGTGGGCAGAATTTAATTAAAAAAATAGAAAGTAAGTTGCAGGGCTGGAAGGTCAGGATGCTTTCATTTGGTGGTAGGTGGGTGCTTTCTAAATGTGTTCATAATATGCCCTTGTATATCTTCTCTATCCTTAAGATCCCTAAAGAGGTATGCAGGCGGTTAGAAAGCATCAGAGAATACTTTTTCTGGCAAAGTTGTGAGGATGGGAGAAACATCTATTTGGTCAAATGGAACCATATTTGAAGAGAAACAAAAGGTGGTTTAGGTCTTACTCTCATGGAATCCATCAAGAATGCTCTCCTGGTAAGGTGAATTTGGAAATTAAATCTCAAAATTGTTTGTTTGAAATATGATATTGATAGCAGTGCTTCCGACCTGATCGGATTTGGCCCTGATTGATCTGACTCCACTTCGGATTGATCAATCTAGCCATCCGGTTCAGCTGTATCAGCTGGGTCAAGGTGGTTGAGCTGAGTTGGCTGATTTGTTGATCCTGTCACCATGGATCGTCCAACAATGGGACTTGATTTTGGATTCAATCCGGGTTGACTGGTGTTGCTGACCTAAGCGATCGAGGTCAGGTTAGGCTAGGCCCACCAGCACCTGATGCATGATCCTTATTTCAGCCATTTGGAAGGGCATCATGGGTAACTTAGACTTCTTCACCTCCTCTTTTTTCGATATTTGTAGAGAATATGAAAATGTTATTGTTCTGGTAGCACATCTGGTTGGAGAATTCAGCGTTGGAGACCAAGTTTCAGAAAATGAGTAATACTGTATTCAATTTAAATTTGTATATTGCTGATCGCAAGGATGCAATGTGGCATGATTTGTTCAATTAAGAAGAGACTTAAAAGAGGAGATTCCAAAATATTTCAACCCAATGCCGTTGCTTGAGAACCATACTTACTCACAGAACCAAGAAGATAAAGTTTATTTGGCTCCCTGGCACAAAGCTGAACTTCTCTATCAAGTCAGCTATAAGTAGATCAATTTTTGGTGACTTGAGGTCCATAGGCGGAATGACATTTTTCTCTTCTAACTAGGATAAAGATATTTATGTGAAACATCTTTCGGGGAAGGTGCGTCTTTTGTGAGTCCTTTGTGGATCCTTTTCCTAGGATACTGACCACCTGTTTTGAATATGTGGCATTATGATCAATTCGCTTTGGCAATCTCTTTTTAGAAATTGGAAGTTAACTTGGGTAGATCATGAAAACACAATCTCTCTCAACAATAACTGAAACAGGAATCCCTTTGGCACATGATCCAAGATTATGGAGCTATGCTTTGATCAATTTGGAGAGAACATAAGAAGAGGATTTTTGAGGACAAGTTTGACAATTCTTTAAATATTCCGCAGCTGATGAGTCTCTGGACAAGAGATTAGAGCTTTGTGGTGCCACATACTAATACGGTTTGGGATTCTCATGGAGATAAGTTTCTTGTGTGGAGGCATCTCTACTTGTAATTTTTTAACCATGACCACCTTGGTAGTTGTTTGTTCTCTCTCCACCTTCTTCATTCTTTCTACATTTTCTATTAATTTGCATTAAATGAACTGTGGCTTTCTTACCATAAAAAGTGTCTAGAGATTGTTATGGCATCTTAGGTGCAACTATACATTTCTAGCAATAAAGGGTTGATCATCTAATGAAGCAAAAGTATGACAATAACACAATGAGAGATTGTGGCTTAGGCTTGATGCCATAATAAATCTGAGCAAGATGTAACATGAACTATGACAAAGCCATCTGCTTGCTATATGAGTGGAAACAAGAATATTGATATGTGATGAGAAGTTTCAATGGTATGAATGTAGAATTCCAAGAGCCATGAAGGTAGAAAAAAGTTAGAAAGAAAAAGATGGAGCAAAGTGATCAGGATGATACTGGAGTTCTCATTTCCTGTGTTACTGGACACACATTTTCAAGAAATCTTGAGAAATTCATGGGTGATTGACATGGTTTGCAGGATTAATTGCCTATCTGTATTTGGATTGTCGCTGCCTGATTCAAATGTATATGGTATGGTCAATCCAGGTGTGAACTTCACCCAAGACGGGCCTGTATCTATCTGGACTGGCTGATTTTTTGCTGGGATTGGCATATCTACCAGAATAGATCGATCTGGTAGAACTGGCTCTGCTTCATTGATGCCGGCCTGGATCAGCTGATCCTGAACCTAGACTCCTAGCTTGGAATAAGCCAGAATCAGCCTATTCTTGCCTGAATTGGGCCAAGTCAAAGTGAGCTGCAGCCGAATCAGGTTGAGTTTGGCTGGAATCTACCGACTGTTGGTTAATCCTTGGCATTTGCCAAATAGGCCAATCTGGCCAATCCAATCCTATCTGATTTGGGAGTGGCCCTGGAATCCTTGGTGATTACAATTTATGAGTTTAGGTAGGAACTGACTATTTATGCCATTTGATTATGAAAAGCTACCTGCATTACCTTCTGATATTCTGCATACATTGTGCGAAACATCACCATGGATGGATGGGACACTGGCTTCATCCTGTTAGGATGCAGTCTGGTGTCAGACCTTCTGCAATTTTGGCTACTGCAACAGGATGTATAAGGGGATTCTGCTAAAAAGCCATGTTTTGTTCCCAGCATGCAGAGGTCCATGGAGGCTTGGGAGGGAGTGTGATGGAGATCTGGTTCAGTTGGTCTTATGGGCCTTTTTTTGCATTTCAGTTTTTTTGGTATCAGTTGTAAATATTGAGTCCCTTTTATGTCAATGTTTTGTATTTCTATTTTTAGAGGATATATTTATAAATAGAGCTTTTGGTGGACCTTTTTGTAAAATTTGGCTTTTTTATAAAGTGGCCTCTACAATGAATGAATTATATGCAAAAGTGAATTTTTGGAAATGCCATCAGCCATTGGTTCCTTGTGTTGGGGGCTTGGCTTTGGTATCCACTTTATGCCTGGGATGTCTTGGTTTCTCTTCACCTCCTCTCAATGGAGACCTTCTTCTTCACCCTTGGCAAGAGGCCAATGTGCTTCTTCACCCTTGGCAGGAGGCTGGTTTTCCCTTACCTCTGGCAGGAGGCCTTTGGCCTCTGTGCCATTCGCCTCTTCTTCCCCCCTTCACAGTTATGCGGGTCCTGGTTTGGCATCATCCACCGATTCACAATATTCTCTTGGCATCACTCTTTGGAATCCAGTTTTGTTTGGTGATCCCTAGACATAATTGTTGTGGTTCCCACAAATTTCGATGGGGGCAGCCATCCCTCTATGCAACAATCATTGTCTTCTTCCATCTCTGGCTCCATTGGCACCGATGGCCTTGGTAGTTTTGGAATCCCATCCGGAATCCTATGCAGCCTCATCCTTCAACCAACAACATTGTAGAGGTTCTTCGATGATCCTTGGAGTGTCAGGCAAACTCTGTCCTCCCCTTCATGTTGCTGTCTACTCCTGCTAGAGTTCCCTCACCACTCCTGCCACCAACCACCTCTTGGTCAATCTTTTGTTTTCGTCGGCTCCGTCTTTATCCTCTTTGCCCTTCACCCATTTTAGGTTCACCAGAGCACACCGTGGAGCCATGGCCACCCTCCTCTCCCTTCGGAACCACCACCGCACCTTGTCAATTCAACACCCCCTTTTGGATCCTCAGGAGCACCTCGAGGCCGCCCGACCATTTGACACCCCGTCTTCTTTTTCGATGCCATTGCTTGCTCGACATGTCCGACTCCACTACACCCCCTGCCCACAATGCTTCCGTACCATTTGGCGGCGCCTTCCTTTTCGGACGAAGACGAAGGCAAAGGAGTCGATGACGAAAAGCCCTCTCCTTGGCTCCAACTACTTTGGCGGGACTTGCCGAGGCATCTTCATGTGCCATCGGGAGGGGCCATGTGGTGCCGTGGTCCCCCCCTTTTGCCTCTATCCCACCTCGAAGCCTCATGATTCCCCCCAGGTCTTTTAAGTTGCACTGGTTCAGTTGGCCAAGAGTTCTGTTGGCTGGTTTGATTGGGCTTAACCCAAGTCACTTCGGTTCAACACTCAAACGAGCCGTCTCAACATGGTTCATGGCTTCTTAAAATCGGTTCACTCCGGTTCACAATCAGTTCAAGCCGTTTTAGTGGGTTTCGGACTAGTTTAGGCCTTGTTACTTTCATTTTGGTCTGTTTTAGTTTATTTTGAGCATTCTAATTTAGTTTTTGCAACGTTTAGCCTAGCTCCATCATGTCATCCTGCATCAGTTTGGTATTAGAGTTTGGGATAGGTTCATTCTTATGAGTTGATTCTTGTGATGATCAGCGCTTGATGGATATATAAAACGGCAGAGTTTGAGATGCAATTTTGAAACTTGAGGTCAAGTTTTCTCTTAGTTAGGAAGAATGATGGAGATCTGATTCAGTAGGTCTTATGTGCCTTTATTTGCATTTCAGTCCTTTTAGACTTATTTGTAAATATTTTGAGTCTCTTTGTAGTCATTTGCTTGTATTTTTTGTTTTTAGAGGACATGCTAGTAAATAGAGCTTTTAGTGGACCTTTTTGTAAATTTGGTTCATTTATAAGGTGGCCTCTAATGAATGAAGTATTCATAAGTGAATTTTTGGAATAGCCGTCAACCATTGTTTCCTTTTGTAGGGTGCTTGGCCCTGATAGCCACTCCACCCCTGAGGTTTCTCCGTTTCTCTTCACCCTCCTCCTTCTTCACCCACGATAGGAGATTGGCATTTTTTTTCATCCCCAGTAGGAGGCTGGTTTCCTATTGACCCCCGTAGAGGCCTATTCCATTCCACCACTGGTAGGAAGTCGGCTCCAAGCTCTCCTTCCCTTCTCTCCCATCTTTCATGTCATTCGTCTTCTCTTCCCCCCTTCCCATTTATGCGGGTCTTGGTTTGGCATCATCTACCCACACACAACACCCTCTTGGCATCACCTTTCCACTTACAGTTATGTCTATCAATCTTTGGATAGAACTATTGGGGTTCCCACAACTTCCGGTGAGGGCAGCCATCCCTTTGCGCAACGAGTGTTGTTTTCTTCCATCTCCAAATCCATCAGCATCGATGGCCTTGGTAGTTTCAGAAGCCCATCGGAACCCTACACAGTCTTGTCCTCCAGCCAACAGTGTTGAAGAGGTCCTCTAGCAATCCCTGGAGTGTTCGGCAACTCTGTCCTCCCCTTTAAGGTGTTATCGAGCACCACCAAAGTTCCCTCACCACTCTTGCCACCAATCACCTCTCAGTCCATCTTTCATCTTTGTCAGTTCCGTCTTTTCCCTCTTCGCCCTTCACTTGTTTTGGGTTCACTAAAACACATGGAGCCATTGTCACCTTCCTCCTCCTCCAGAACGACCACCGCACGGTATCGATTCCACACCCCTTTTGGATCCTTTGTAGCACCTTGAGACTGTTCGACCATCGTTGGCATCCCCTCTTTTTTCTCGCTGCATCGCCTACTCCACGTGTTCACCTCCACTGCACTACCCAATGTCGCCTCCTGTACACCTATGCTTCCCTGCCATCTAGCAATGTCCCCTTTTCGGACAATGACAGAGATGAAGGCATAGGAGTTGATGATGTGCCTTAGCCTTGACTAATTTGTCGGGACTTGCTGGGGCATCTTCACGCGCTGTTGGGAGAGGTCATGTGATGCCATGGTCTTGCTTGGAAGTGCCGGGACACCCTCGGGGGGTTTAAGTTGCGTTAGTTTGGCCGACCGGTTCACCATGGTTCGGGACTTTTTAAAACCGGTTCACTCTAGTTTGCAACCGCTTTAGTGGGTTTCGGAAGGGTTTAGGCTTGGTCTTGATTGGATTAGTTGATTTGATCGAATCTGGATTGGTCATGATTGGATTTGGTTATAAAAAAGGTTAAATGCTAAAATATATAAAATGCTGAAATAGCAATTTTTTTTTAAAAATTACTATAAAAATTAATTTAAACTTTTAATTTATATTTTACATATAAAAATTAATTTAGTTAATTATCATGCTATTTTATTTTTAATAATTTTTAGTTTCTATTTATATTATAAAAAGAATGGTTAAAACATATTTTTATAATTTTTATAAAGTAATATAAAATATTTTTAATAAAAAATAAAAAAATAAAAGCTTGTAGTGATGGTGAAATCAGCTGGGACGAATTCGATCGATTTTGCTTGCCACATGTTTTATCTGTTGGTCACGGGACCTGGTCATTCGGTAGGAATTCTGATCCTGACCTAATCCGATCTGGCATTCCATGTTTTGCCCTACTTTAACTTTGCCACGAAGATCATTTATTTTGGTGTGATCAACATAGACATGAATATTTGAGTCCTTGTCCGTCATGTATCATTCAATTGAGCCTCCTGGAACCGTGGAAGGGAATACAGTCTCCTGCATTTTATGATCTCAGCAACTTTCCGGACAGGACGTTGGCCCTTTAGTATTTTGATCTAAAGAAGTGTAAGGAACCTGCTAAGACATCTGATGATGTTAGCAGTTGTCACCAAATAAGGTAAATCTTTATGGGCGTAAGACCAGGTCCATATTTTCTATGTTTTTGTCTCCACATCATGGAGAAAGATGTAAAAACACAGCATATGACTGACGCAAGTTTCTAGAGAGGAAATACAACATATTGGAAAAGAAGGATAAAAGCATGTGGTGCACCATGTGATCGTTGATCTTTTTTATTTTCTTTTGGGAAATTCATTATGACATCAAGGGAACTTTTCCTGCTACTACTGGTTCTGAACAGTTATAAAGAAACGTGTCACTTTTATTCCCAATCAGGTAACTTTACATTTTCATGGAAATAACTCAGTCTCTTTTAGGTCAAAGCTACAGCAGAAAATGTTGATGAGGCTGTCAGAGAACTGCCTGATCCCAACTTGGTAAGGTACATCTTTTGCACTGTTTAACACTATTCCATCATCAGTCATCCGATTTTACTTTTTGCTTTTCAGCTGTTTAGCTATGAACTTTCAAAATGTCATGCATGGATTTTGTCCGCCAACTTGTGAATGGAAGAAAAAAAGTCTTAGAAAATATTTATTATGTGAAACTTGTGAACCATAAATTAATTTGTCCTCCATGTGTCAACATGTTATAGTATATATTGAAGGTGGCCGCAACATCTACATACATTTGATGTTGAAGATGCCGAAAAATTTGTATCGAGACACATATAAACATTACCTACGAAACACAACTTACTTACAAGTGGTATGAAGCATGCTATATTTCAGTCAGAATGTTGTTACATGATCATGTGATTTTTACCTCATCAACCTTTTGTAGTGAATTACGATTTTTGAGATCAATTTTCTTGTTTTTCTATTGTTAAGAAAGATGCATTGCATAAGAAATGAATACTTACTTTCATTCTTGCATGCTTGGTTCTATGACTGGAATGTAGAAGTTTCACATTTTGCATTTCTTTATGATAAATGAATCCTCTTATAGTCCATTTGGATCAGTGTAAAACTGACCATTGGGCAAGATATTATTGCGAACATTGGGGAATACAACCAGTGAACCAACTTTAAAGAATCTCATCTTTGGACCAAAAACAAGCATGAGGTGGTTCCTGAAATACTTCCAACTTGTTTATTTGGTTACCCGCAAAACTCAGTCAACATAATTCAGGATTTATTGACTCTTGCAATTTCTCTGATTTCGGCTGCTATTTCTGCAAGTTGATTGTGAGATGTTGTGAAGAGTATCTTTTTACGGTGGTCTCTTGACTGTTTTTTTAATGTTTTGTTATGAACATCTAATAAAAACATGGAATCTATTTTGTTTTTTTTAAAGCAACAATGTTTTCGTTGACACAATCTTTCTCAAAAGTTTAGTTAAATAATAAGGAATCTTGTACATTTTTTTTTGGAAAAAAAATGTACAAGATTCCTTATTATTTAACTAAACTTTTGAGAAAAAAAGTATCTTTAGACAATAATACTTGGTTTCTTAAGGTTCAGAATGCCTTGAGAAATTATTTCTAATGTACCAAATAAGATATTTGTTTTTTCTTTTCCATGAAAAGCTAATTACATGTCTAAGTCTGCTATGCAAGCTTCTATTATATTTAACGAATTGCCCTTGCCCTTTGTGGTAGGACGCCTTGGTGTTCTTCGTATTGGCACCACCTCAGCTTTCGGGTTCTTGCTTAAATGTAGTTGTGCTTGCATGGATAAATTTCTAGTGGATATCTTTTTCATTTAATTCTAATGTTTACTGTCTGCAGGGGCCTGAAGATCTGTGGGCCATCCACTCACAGCCTGTTATGCCGAGACCCCACAAAAGAAATAACTCTTCTTGGATAGCAATCCAAAAGGTATCCATGCATTATTTTGTATGTTATCAGAGAAAACTGTCTTTTCACATTGTCTTCTGTACTCTGAACTGTCGTTCACAGTTATTGGCTACAGTAAAATTCCACTGGAATCATTATCTAAACCTATGTAGTCATAGGTGTGAGGCGCTTGAGGCAAGGAAGGGTTCACATCGCCTCGAGCACCATATGCGATCGTCTAGGCAGTGGAGGCAAACTGGAGGGTTTCTCGGAGCTTTAACCAAGAGAAAACAATGCTGGAGGTGGAAATGATGACAGGTGGAAATGATTCTGGGGGCAAAGAGATGCTGGAGATGTAAACAATGCCGGATGCCCTCTTTGGCTGCGGTCTTGTGGGTGAACTAGTCAGGGGAAGATGACTCTGCCGGGTCTCGTGGACCTGATATTGTATGAATCTAAGAACTTGACCTGACGGTTCAGTGTTTCAGTGGGCATGTTTTAAGTTCAAGGAATCAGGCTTCATGGGTCCTCTTGACCTGTCTTCTCCACCTGAAATCGGGTGGAGAAAGCTCCTGTAGGCGCAGGTTGCATTGGAGCTGTTCCTGGCAGCGATGGGCCTCATTGCCTAGGCGACTTTGGCCGAAATGATGTGGAGAAGGGTTGTCTCGCCTTGCCTCATGACCTAGGCAATTGGCCCAGACGTCTTTGATAACAGAGATCTAAACTCATTTAAGGCAAGAGGCTCAGAAATGATGTAAACAGTTCCCAGTAGCTAAAGACTATTCAAGTGTCCTAGCTAGGGCTGCAAGTGGATTAGATTCATTATCGAAATTAGTGTATTCTGATTTTGATTCCGATAATGATTGAGTGCATCTGATTCCCATTTTCAACAATTTTAAAGGTAAACAGTTCTGATTTCTATCCATTGCCGACTTCGATATCGAAATCGGACTGATTCTGATAGCTTATCAAAATTGATCTCACCTTGCAATTTTAGGTGGTCTTCACTGAAACATCACCGGGAAATCTAAACAATGAAATCATATACAATATCACAAATAAAAACGTGAGGACAATATTCTCATCTTTTTGATGAATAGTAATACTGATGAATAATATTGTTAACCATCTTCAATCAAATTGTTCATTGGTTTATAGAGTTTTGAAGTAGGAAGAAAAGCAAAATATGAACCTGGTTCGATCCTGGTGGAGAAGTCAGAGTTCATCCACACCTCTATGAATGTAGCCCAACATTTTCTCCCTTGCATCACGTTATTCTCAGTCTCCATAGGACTCCATCACCGGAGCTAGAGAGATAATATCAGATATGGGTCAAGAAGTTGCCGGCTACCTACCTGGCTTTGAATTCAAAGGTGAAATTGTGAAACTGTTGTAGAAGAATCCACTATACCACACTAGAGATGTCAACCAAACCAGAGAAATCCACACCGGTGTAGACACACACCAAAGAAGGAACCTCAGTCACTGCTCTCCGCTTGGGATTTGGTCATCTGGGGGAAGGAGAAATGGTGCTTGGGGCTGAGGTTACTAGGCTTCTTATGTTAACTGCAACTGTTGGTTCTAAAGATTAGTGCCTCAGATTGATTCATCATATTAGGGATAAATCGGATTTTTTACAGGTGTCTTCGATTTCGATTCTGATTATTTATTGGGATATCCAATTTTGATTTTGATAATCTTTCGGATGTTTAATTGGATATCCACTTAGTGATACCAAAATGGTTGGTGGTATTGGGAGTAGATGTAGGATCTGGCAGGATGCGGGTATTAGGGACCAAATATGGTGACCAGTTGGATGAGAGGGAACATTTCTGAGGCTTTTCAGGTTTCAGTGCCGCTTGGGCTGGTTTGCGGGGTTGACACGTTGTTCCGAACTGCACCACCAAGTGGAATTGACAGGTTGGTCTGCAGGATCCAGAACTTATAGATAGGGTGGTCTGTACGATGAGTAGACCAGTTGACACTATGCTGACCAATTCTCGGAATTCCACTTTGGGCTAGTTCGCTACAGAATACGAAGCAGTTGTCTTTCTTTCTTCATCAGTGTCAAAGAAGAGATGAAGATTCAAAAAAAAAAGAAGCAGCAGGAAGAAGCCAAAACATGGCATGGGGATCCAAAAGGAGATGAAGAAAAGAACCAGAGAAAGGGAGCTTGCTGATTTTTTAGAAAAAAAGAGCAAAGAAAAAGGAAACAAACAGCAAACCTTCCTCGCAGTGTTTTGCAGATCCAAGGAGAGGGAGGGAGAACCGGAGAAGAACAAAAAAGGGGCAAAAGCAAACAGTAAACTTGTTTGCAGAACCGAGGAGATCAGAAGAAGGAGATAAGAAAAAAAAAGCAAAAAAGCAGCAACAAACCTTCTTGCAGGACCGAAAAGCGAAGGAGAATAAAGAGGAAGGAAAAAAAGACAACATACCTGTCCTGCGGTGAGGGGAGGAGAAGATGAAGATGTCTCTTCTTTTTTGATCCTCCAGCCGAGGAGGAGGAAGAGAGAGAGAGAGTTCCTTTTTTCTATGACTACTTGTTTCCAAATAATATCTCATTGAGTTTTGTTTTTCAGTTGGATTCCAAAGGAAATTCTATGAGATTGTCTTCCTATCCTACCAAGATTTCAAATCAAATCCCTCTTGGATTTTTTTCTTCTTTTGTAATTGGTTCAAATCCTTTCCTTTCAGCATGCCATCGCTACTCTCTCCTTGCCTTTCCAAGCCCATCCTGTGGAGGAAATTCAAGGGGTTGTTATGTCTGTAAAATCTTTCCTAAAATGGTGATAAATACCCCAATAAGTGAGGGATTGAGATATGGTCAATCCTCTCTCACGAAATTTAGGTGAGATAAAAGCATAAAATGATAATTTTAAAACATTCAGAAATCTAGAATTTTAATTTTTGGAAATTCTAAAAAATTGAGAACTTTTTCTAAGTAAGACTATAAATCTAGAATTTAGTCATAAATGAACCAATAATGACTAAAAATTATATTGAGCATACCATTCCCTATTTTTTGGGTACCATAAAATTCATTTTTTATATTTTCAACCCATTCTTTTATAAAAATTAGTAAAATAGGGACTAGGTATTGAAAAGCCCCTAAAAATACGATAAAAAATCATTAAAAGTATAAAATTTTTCACCCTTCCCTATCCAACTGTCCTTTCTGTATTTGGGCAAGCCCTAGCAGCCTCCATGGCTGCTGCACCCGAGCTCTCTCCTTCTTCTATAAATACCCAGCCCACCTACTGTCAAGCAAGGAAGGTGGGGTCGGGAGTTGGGACTGGGTCGGTTTGGCCCCAAACCGACCCGGGTCGGCCGGGGTCGCCAAAAATAATAATAAAGTATTAATTATGGGGTCAGGGTCTTGGGGTCGGGACCAGGTTGGTCGGCCCCAAAACCGACTAGGTCGGGGCAGGGTCACGACCTGGCGAACCATGCTGTCGATGACATGTGAAAGCAAGGTGAAAATAAGGGTGTAAGAAAGGCTGAAACTGCTGCGCAAGGGAAAAAGGAGTGAAAAGGTGCTGGGGTTGCTGTTGCCATGGATGTAAATGAAACCAATACAGAGCCAATATGCCGTTTCCAAGATCTGCTCATACGGAGATTCGGGTTGCTGTTGCTATGGCTGTAAATGAAGCTAATACAGAGCCGATATGCCATTTCCGAGATCCGCTCGTATGGAGATTCGGATAATTGGATATCCACTCTGATTGAGACCGAATACCAAGTGGATAATAATCTTCATATATCCTTCAGAGCAGAGCGGATACTGATAATATCCGTGCTGGGGTCACTTGCTGCCGTTGGGACTTGGGGAAAGGCTGCCTGCTGCTGCCGTCCTTCTGACGTGGGAGAGGGTCTGGAGAAGGTATGCAACCAAAATGCATTGACACCATCACGAAAAAAAAACATAAATCATGAATAAGATGATTTGTGAATAGCTGACCTCGATCATTTCGGACGAAGGCTTTGAGTTTGAGTTTGTGTATGATAGTTGAAACAATCAGCAGAACGGTTGCATCAGGCAGTGATAACTGTTGATTTCTTTGTTTTCATCATTGACAATGAAGCTTTATGGGAAACACATGGTGTTCACATCCACAATAAATGAAAGGAAAGTGAAATAAACGTTAATAACACTTGAAGAGCTGTGAAATGGAAGAGGAAAACACAAATAGATTGAGAAACATAGAGCCACCCAGTGAAAACTGATTTTACTAGTGAGAATGTGGAAGTGTACTACTTTAAGTATGCCGTGTTTGACTGTGGAAGGTGTTGACACCTAAATTTTGCATATAAGAAATCAAAGAGAAAAAAGGGGAGGTTTGGATGACAAATCCAACTGATGAAGCCCAATTCTCATTTCCTTTTGTTAATTCTCTTTCGCACCATCGTGACGTTCTAAGTGGAATAGGATTAGAGGCAATCCAATCTTCGATTGGTCCTTGAACATTAATTCTCAGAATCGGCCCAATGAACATGACCTACTTTGGTATTAATTCATTGAGAAATGACCCATTTCCCATGACAATTTCACAGCCCATTTTTCTTACATATATTGGGCTAAGTTCAAACTTTAAGTTGGGTCCATTTCTAATGTCAATGTTAGCCCATATGTCAGGCTAATTGCACAGTCTATTTCTGCCCCACTTCATGGGTTATCTTTTAATTCCCAAAACAGGCCCAAACCAGAGCCAATTCTGGCCAATAATAGCATGTGCGCAACTGCCTTCAACACATCTAACATCCATGCTTCCACGATGGTAGAAAACTTCTAGAATTGACTAGATTGGACAACAAGAAAATTCAGTGGTATATTATTCCGAAAATACCTGAAAAATAGCAATACATGCTAATTTTTCTCTAATGGAGTAGACCTATTATTTGGAGTAATTACTAGCGAACCCAGCCAAGGCCGAGGTCAAATCTTCTGTTTTTTTGGTCTGCACTCACAGCTTGCAAGATCCTTCAAGAGGGACCAACACATCTCTTCATTAAATGCTTGACAGAAACTTCCAGAATTGCCCTGATATGGCAGTGAAAGAATCACTGCAGTATTACTCCGAAAATCTATGGAAAATAGCAAGATGTGCCAATCCTTCATCCAATGGACCAAATATCCCATCGGGAGTAAGCACAACCCATCCCAACCTGGCTTGAGATCAGCGTTGTCATTTTTTAGGGAGGCTTGTCATCACAGCTTGTAGGAGGCTTTAATTGTGGCCATCATCTCTCAGTAAATGAGAAATTCTCCTGCCAAGAAGGAGATTTGAAACCTTGTTAAAATTGGCATCCATCAACAGCAAAGATGGCCAACTGGAGGGGTATCAGAACAGGAGGATCCTCTGGATCCCATTCTCAGCCACTGTCAGGAGGTGTTCGATGATCCAGGTTGAAGGTTCTGGATGCCCAGCTGATGCTCCAGCCGCCATCAGCAGCAGGATGAGCCAAGGAGAAGAAAGAGAATAAAGAAGATATCAAGAAGAAGAGGAAAAAGGATGCCCATTCAGAGCATTCCATGCTGCTGAGCCAAGGAGAAGATGGAGATAATGTAAAAAAGGTAAGATGGGCATCTCCTAATGCTGCGGCCCCATGCATAACCCTTATCTTCACCTAAAACACCCCTTGAAAGCCCAACTTCTCAAGGCTGGGAACCCCCCAAGCCTACCTTAGTCATCACATGATGGTTAACCCTCTGTGCACTACCTTTTAGCCCATATATTCCAGGTCCGGTAGCCCCAAAAACATTCCATAGAGATCCATTTAAACCTTGCCAACCTGCTCCTTGTGCACTCTCCTCAGACCTGTCCACATCCATGCCAGCAAACTCCAATGGGGTAGCCCCCGTCGAACCTCAGGATGTCCCGTACATGTCCTTTCAAACCTGCACATATCCAGGTCCGAGAGCACCGGAGCCAGGTCTGGTCAGAGCCCTATGTGCCCCACTTTCGGATGCTCACATATTTCTTTCTTCAAATACAGAGTGTTCTACGTACATTAGATCTTGAAACCTCTCAAACCCCACCATATCCCTGCCTTAATTGGCATCCTATATCCTAGGTCCGAATCTGTGGTCTGTGAACATAAATGCAAGGTGCTCAGGCACTGGTCGGAAGGGTATAAGACAGACCCAGTGACATTCAGAATCAAGTGCAGTCAGCAAAGGAGAGGACATCCAATGCGGTCAGAAGGGTGAGGGAAACCACGCAGCTGTCCAAGACATGATGGCAGTATCGGCAGCAGACAAAGGCAGTCCAGCTAGTGGACTATAAGATGGCAGTAGGCCTAAATGGGCCAAAAACCGAAGATCAATCAGCCCATTGGGCTCAAAACAGATGAGAAAAGACTATGCTTGACCATCAAAACAATATAAACTAATGATCTAGCTAAAACTGTGGCGGAATGGCTCTAAGCTAGGTCTTTTTGCCTTAGTTAAGAATCAAATAAACTTCAACCAAGATGGTGTGTGGGAATAGCTTTATGCTAGACCCTTTTGTCTTGGTTAAATTTAAATAAAAATGCATCAAATAAATAAATAATCAAAGTTAATCAGGGGCCAGTTCTACGAATTGCGAGTCATATGTTTTGGCAAAACATAGAAGGATTAAAATTAAATTAAGGGTGACATGCAAGGGTTAATCCCATAAAGGGATAAGACCTCAATGTCATACCTCTTTCACCCCCTATGGCATGGAATCAATGCATAAGCAAGGTAGGTCCAAACCTATCATGCCATGGAAGGCAGTGCATATAGATATGCTAATATGCTCAACCACAGGCCGATGAGGGAATCAATCAAAGGGAAGTGTCCCTAATGTCTATCAAAGGCGAAAGGGAACTCTGTCCGAATCAATCATGGGGAAGGGTCCCTAAATGCCTATCAAAGGTCAAAGGAGACACTATCCAAATGAATGGGAAGAATTTTCTAATGTCTATCAAAGGCTAAAGGGGTTCTATCCTAATTCAATCGAAGGGAATTATGGCTTCCATGCATTCCTGCTTGTATATGTAATGTAAGTTGTTCAAGCAATGGAAATTCCATCTTCAACATCATTGGTGATGTGCAAAGGGAGCATGAACATCCCCTAAACTTGGAAGCGGAAACCTGTAAATTCAAAGAACTTGGGGGGGGGGGATCCAAGGACTTCTGAAATCTGATCAGAGAACTTCAAAAATCCAAAATTCTGCAATCTGCAAACCGACAAGTCTGGGAACATTAAAAAAAAAGGAAAATCAGATCAGGATCTTAGAATTCTGACAGCTAAGGGGGACTTTAAAACTGGAATTTTAAGATTTGAAACCACAGTTCAAAACTTTGCAAACTCCAAACCTGAAATGTTGAAAATCCCCAAACTTGAAGACTGAAGCCAAAGAACATGAAATCTGAAATTGGAATCAAACTTCCCCAAGTATTGAAACCTAACCCATGCATCCCAAAAATCTGAAACCACATTTGTAAAAATCATCGCAGCTGAAGGCCAAGTCTAAAAGAAGTTGAATCAATTGCCCGATTCCGATTCATGGAACTCTAAGCTCAATAGGAATCTAGCATCTGAAAAAAATGATACATGATTCAAAAAAATTCAAAAAATGATACGTGATTAAAAATATCTTGATAGTAAAAGAAGTGCAATAAAAAACAGAAAAGAGACGTCTGAACTGAACTGAACAAAAATAAAACAAAAGGGGGATAACCCCTGAATTCAAAACAACAAACATCAAATTCAAAAAACCAAGTCAAGGAAATTAACATTGAAATATTGAAAATTTGGTGGAGAGAGGTCAAATGGTATTTCATAGAACTCAAATAACCTCAAAGACAAAAAATTTGGTTTGAATCTTTAAAATTATAGGATTTTTCTTATGCCAACACTTGGAAAATTTGTGTAATTCAAGTTGAGTCCCTGTACATAGATACACATCAAATTATTTATACTCCTATAATTTACCATGTATCTTAAAACAATTATGAACAATCATAAGAAACAAACATTTTCTTGAATAGTTAAAATGAGGTTTTTCACACAGCCACACAACAGTAAGAAGGGCAAGTAAAATATCATGTACCATAACTACTTTTTTTGCACAAGGTTTTGTATTACTGTATGTATATTAATTTCCATATTCTCTTTTACATACTAGATTCCTGTACCATAACTACCGGTTGCTATTTAGGACCCCCACCCATATTTATGGCCTTAATTTTGATATGACAGATTACTGTAAGCGGTGAAAGGGTCACTTTGAAGCATTTCAAGCCTCTAAGGCCTTTGGGCTGTGGAGATACTGGGAGGTAATTTCTTGTAGCTGTAACGTCCAGACTTACATGGTACCAAATGTTCTAGAACTTGCTTTTTTGTTACTTCAGTTTTAAGTGGATGCTGTTGAAGTTTTTTTTTCTCTTGTTGTTATCAGAGCATCCACAAAATTACTACTTGCTCATGGGCAATTTGTTACAGATTCAACAGTAGTTCTTTTAACTTGCTTCCTTATGTTGATTGAGGAGTGCACCTGGTTTTGGATTATGATCCCTCTTAAATGTGGAATACTCAACTCAACTAAATTCAAGTCTTATTCCCGAATTAATTGGGGTTGGTCATATGGATTCTCTTTCTTCATTCACATCAATTTTGGGTTATTTTTTTAGAGATAGTTAACTCATTAAAATTATATTGAATTATTCTTCTCCAAGTTTACTTATTTTTTCTACCTTTTTAACTGTAGTTTCCTTAGGTCTTTGTTTAACATGTCTAAATCGCTTAAGTTTCTCTTCCTTAAATTTGTCTACAATTGTTGTTACTTTCATAATTTTCTTAATCTATTCATTATGTATTTTATCTAACCTAATATCACCACACATTCATCATGAGATTCTCATTTTACCAACACTTATTTTGTAAGCATGTTTTTTTCTTTATTGTCCAACATTCATTACCATGCAATATTGCATGTCTTGTGGGTATTTGATGACTTTTTTCTTTCAACTTTAATGGAGTCTTACAATCACATGGAACTCTTGTAGTCAGCCTTCACTTCAACTATCATGGTTTAATCTTATGGTAGACGCTCTCATCATAGTCATAATCTTTTAAATAATTGATTCAAGATATTTAAATTTACCTAGAGATAATATTACTCTATCTAAACTAACTCCTTTTTCTTCTTCTCTTTCATTTTCGTTAGACTTCTAATATATATTATGTCTTAGTTATACTCATTTCGAAATTCTTTTACTCCAAGTTTTTCTTTGAAGTTCTTGTTTTCTATTATCTTATTCTTCTCATGTGTCATCTATTAATATAATATTGTACACAAGAATCATACACCATGGTTTGTTATCTACAAACTTTTGATATAAGTTGATTGAACTAGGAAAGTCTTATGTTTCTTTTCAAATTATGCAGGCACTAGTGGTTGTCTCATCATACATGTTTTTATCACTTGCATATACTTATTATGTATTATCTTTTGCCCCAGCATCCAACATAAATAATATTTTGGAACTGTATCATGCCTTTTCTCCAGATAAAAAATATCATAGGTAAATCTTTTCTTTTATCTTGATATTTCTTCATCAAACTTCTAATAAGAAAAATAATTTTCATTGTAGACCGGCTAGACAAATGATTGGCAGATATATTTGCACAAAAGTTTTCATATGATTTGCAATAATTAAGTGAAATGTTTACATGATTTTAAGAGTTGGCACAGTTGTTACCTTGCTGGAAGCAGGACCATTAACTGTAATAACATATAGATGTGGTGAAACAGGATGATTTTATGCAGAATTTTAGTGTTGTTGTGAGCAGCATCCTGTAATCTTTTTCTGTTCCATGATGATTTGAGGTTGTATGCCTTTTACATTATCAATTAATATTTCCAAATCTTGCAGACTATCATGGATTTGTTCTTTTTGTTCTTAATATTTCTTCAATGATGTTTATTGTATAAGAAACAAAATCTAGAACGCATTCACTCTAGTACTTGAGAATGGGACAATTCAGCCTTCAAATATTAATTTTTTATTGTAAAGAACACATAATTCTAGGTATAAAAATGGTAAACTATGGAATTCTGTTGCATTATTTGTTCATCCATATATCAAACTTAATCAATTTGTCTCTTAGCAGTGTCTATTATGCACAAATACATGGAAAAGCATCCCTGTAAGATATGTTTACTTCTAGCCTCCTAACGTGTGATGCTTCCTTGGTTATAAAAACTTCTCTCCTCCATCCCTGTAGCACTACCAAAGAACATCCCTTTTGAAAAAACTTTGACATGTCATATGTATGCTATGTCACCATCAGTTACACAGTTCTGGGAGGTTTGGCTTCTATGTTCCTCTTAACCCTTCCTTTGTTTAAGAAATGCTTTGGATCCCTCTTACCATCGAATGTTTCTTGGGGTGGCTATAGAGGCCTAGAGGGAGCACCCCCGAGCAGCTGAGTAGGTCACTTCCAAAGGGGTGATCAACCGAACACCCGTTCAAGGTGAGAAAACCCAGCAACTGAGTGAGAAAAGCCACCCCCGAAGGGGTGGCTGTGTTCAGACCCCTTCAGGGGTGAGAAAAACCACTCCTGAAGGGGTGAGGGAGGAGGGAAACCGGGGGAGGGGTGGATCAGGGTTGGGGGGGATTGGGTCGATTTTACCTGTTGGGGGGTGATCCCTGGAGGAACTGTCGGAGGGGAGTCCTAGAAGAGGGGGGATTTCAGGGGAGGGTGGAATCGGGCTGGGGGGATCGATCTGATCTCCCCCGGGTGAGATCATCTAGAATTGGGTCCCAGATCGACCCAATTCGGAAACTTACCGGGTTCCTAGGGATCAGTAGGGATTGACTGATTCTTGTTTTGATCCGGGAGGATCAGTCGATACGGGACTGATCCTCCCGATTCTTATTGATCCGCTTAGGACTTTTGGCCAGATTGGTTGTCCCATGCGGAATCGGATTGACTACCGCTGATTTGATTCAAGAATCGGCCTATCCCAGTCTGGATCGGCCGATTTTGCAAACCATAATGTTTACAGGAGTAATTTTACAGTATAATACATAACTAGGACTTCCAGTTTCAACAGTCATTGATAAGAGACTTAGTTGTATACAACTCCACTTGCTTCTCCAATTCTTCTTCCATTATGATTAGTGTCTCCTCTAATTGCTACACCTGCCATCCGGGGTAAAACAAAACAACGCAAGACACACGAAAAAAATGATAGTGAGCAATAGGTTCATATAGCATATAATAAAACAAGATTTGAATAATTTCATGATTTTTAACTCAAATATGCTATTAAAGGATATCATAAAGGCATTAACTAAATTATTAGGAGCAGATATGAAATAAATCTATCATAAATGATTCTATTTGGACATTTTACCAGTTAATTTGGTTTTAAATGAACTAACTCATTTCTTTTCATCGTGGAGTGCTAGGAATGTTTTTGCCCGTTCATAAACAATTTTCATCTGTTACCTATAATCTTCTATCATTTCTTAACCGTTTGGATGTTTTTCTGTGATTTCATCTTTAATTTGTCCATGGCATTGTACAAGTCTTCATTTGATTTTTGTCATTGGAATCCACCAATCTCAAGACATGAACTAGGGGTTCTATCATGGACAAGCAACATTACACTTTCTTCCAACTATCGACTTTAATAATATGCTCCATCTTGGTTAAGGTCTCAAATTGGTCTATTTTACTATAGAGATCAGTCATATGATCATTGTATGCATATGAAAGAATGAATTTTTAAATTCATGACGATGATTATGTAGACTCTCTAACACAATGAAATACGTGACAAATTTGGTGGGACTGGATCGCTTTAGACTAGATCACGACCATTTGTATGCTCTCATGATCTGTAGTAATTTAAGATGTCCATATATGAAATATGTAATCAACTAACCTTGACTGACTAAGGATCTCACAGATGGTTCTTTTCCAATATCCTCCAATATCAAATTTATAGAGTATGTTGCACAAGGAACCTAAAACAAGTTTAGTCTTACATCCATCAACTTTTTTTTGGAGCTTTATAAGATGTTTCATTATCAATTACAAACTGTACAATGTTGTCCTCACCAATCACATTTACAACATCGTTCATAAAACTGAACATGTACTTGACATTCTTGATTTATTCAGAGACGTTAATATTCTTCTAGAACGTTGTGTCTTTGGAACAGTAAATGCGAAAGTTGATCATAAATCTCTTTGTAATTCCTCACTATTCGTCCCTCATTACATTGCCAACCTTTTTTTTTTCTATATTCCATTGGATCCATCTCCATTAGGACAACTCATTGATCTCTACATCTAATCCTTTCTCATATGTGTACTTAGACATCAAGATTTTTAATCCGGGCCCAAGCTCGTCAATAGTATCAACTATGGTTTAAAACTAGAGACTAGCCACTACATGGGTTGGAACACAGATACCAAGGGAAAATAAGACACTATTATTAATGTTTGTTCTACAAATATCGGCTACACATTTAAAAGAAGTTAAATTTTGATATACATATATGCAAAAGTTGTTTACAAATATGCTGGACTGTCTTCTTTGTAGCTTTTGTTGTAGTTTTAACTTCTTTCAAAGTTTGTTTTATCATCTTTTGATTTCTGTCACTTTACCTATATATGGACGTATCTGTTGACCCATTGACTATGACTGATGGTACTCTTATCTCAGCTTGACTGATGTGTAGGGCGAGTGACTTCCACATTTAAACATTTGACAGTAAATCCTGCTGTCCTCTTCTTCTTTCCTCATTTTCATAGGCCTGAGTCTTGCATGCATTGTTTTTTTGTCTCCTCTTCATTCTTTGAACTTAGATATATCAACCTTAGTCTGAGCATTTCTTTTACTTTTCATAAGATTTTTGGACAAGAGGCTTGAATCTCTTTGCAACTCATTGTGTAAGTCAACTCTCTGCTCAATACGTATCCCCCTCTATGATGCTTTTCTTGTTAAATATCTCATCATTTTTTTGAGCTCTGCTGATACCTTATCATATATTTTTACATTTCCACTATTGTCGCTTATGTGTTGTTTAAAACGATAAACATCTCCATTCATTTTTTTACACTCTTACATTTCACTTTCTTCTTGTCAACATTCAACATGTATACATGTTGCCATCCAACATTACGATGTGCAGGGGGCTATGCTTCCTATATATAGAACGTATAAAAATAATATAACTCATGTTAAACGACTATTGGATTTCCGAACATGTGGGGACAGCTGTACAAGGATCTACCTTCAGATTTGAAGGGGCCAAGTGAGGAGGGAACTGGATCAGCCCTCAGGGTGAGGTGAGCAGGGGTTTCCGCTATGAAGGGGGACCCCCTATTGACCTTAGGGGGGAGGGAGAGGATTGGGTGGAGAGGGAGAGGAGGTGAGGGAGGAGGGGGGTGCGATCGGGAGGGGAGGGCAAGATTAGGGGGAGGGGTTTAGGATTGCCGGATTTTCTTTCTTATCGGATTGGAATTTGGTTTGGATTCGAGCCCGATTCTGATCTTTCATGGGTTTGGTTCCTTTTTCCGGGTTTGGGATTGGCTGATTCCTGATCCGATCTTCTAGGATCAGCTGATCTATGGCCAACTCGGCCCATTTCTCTAGGAGTTGGCTTTGAATTGGTTGTTCAGGGAGGAAATCGGATCCACAGGTGCCAATCCAATCTAAGAATCGACCGATTCTAATATGCGAACTATAGTTCAGTGGCCACAATACTTGAAGAATAAGTTATTGCTGACACGTGGTGAAGACTAAATAGAAAAGGAACCAATTTTAACACGTTTTAGGGAAAAAAGGTTAAAATAAGACTGCCGTAGAAAACTCAAGGTAGAAAAAGAATGATTCTCCAACTTCCAGCAGCCTCCAGCGACTAAAAAGCCTATAGCTCCTATCACCATGCCACCATTGTTGAGCGAGAGAGAGAGAGAGAGAGAGAGAGAGAGAGAGAGAGAGAGAGAGAGAGAGAGAGAGAGAGAGAAGAGAAGAGAAGCAGTTAAGATCTGAATTTGGTATCCTTAGTGGCCTGCACGACCAAGATCACCTGCCGTATTAGCTATATTCCACTTCTTGTGACCTCTGTGAGAATGAGATTCTTGCGAGAATCTCACCAGAATACAAACCATGGCTTTAGTCAATTTCAATCCAAATTAGACTAATTGGTTACTTCTGCATTAAATGAAACTATTGTGATTGCATTTTTAGAGAGAAGCAGTTAAGATCTGAATTTGGTATTTTTAATGGCCTGCACGACCAAGATCACCTGCCGTATTTGCTATTCCATTTCTCGCGACCTCTGTGAGAATGAGATTCTCGCGAGAATCTCACCAGAATACAAACCATGGCTTTAGCCAATTTCAATCCAAATTAGACTAATTGGTTAATTCTGCATTAAATGAAACTGTTGTGATTGCTTTTTTAGTTGTTTGTAGTTAATGCTATGGAATTTCAGAGGCATGATTGCAATTGTTTTTTTTATCAAGGCTATATTTTACTAAAATTTATATGTTCTCTTAACATGAATTTCCTGTAGTGTTCATTTGGTAGAACTTAAAGAAGGTGGTCAATTATATGCAATGAAAGCAATGGATAAATCGATAATGCTGAGCCGCAACAAGGTGTGTATTGTATTAAGTGTGTATGTATTAGTTTTCTTTTCATCTTCTGGTTATATCTATGAAAGGTGGGTAGGATGTTGTTAAACTGCTCTAGCTCAATTGCAAATCGATAGGATCTCAGAATGCCAGGATTTTTATGTAACACGGCAACACCTATAAAACATTATAAAGCCCCACGTGTTTAAAAAGAAGCTCTGATTTAAATGGTATGCTTCAAATGTTTTGTTAGAAAAGTTTCCCGAAATTGGTATAACTTAAATGGCACTATAGTAGTCACCTAACCTCACGCACCTCACCTCATTATCTCAAGGATGTTAGTGACCATCTATGCTTTTATAAAAGTGTCATCTTATGTATGTTACTGGGTAATTAAAGTGACAAAGAAAAAATAAATTAAATCTAAGCTCACCTTTTCATCCAATTACTAGTTTAAGATTATTAAATTACTAAGCAAAAAGTGGGGAAACTATTGTCTGGGTTTTTAGGCAACGAAAGTCGTGAAGGCCATGCGGTGATGTGCGAGACCTTATCATGTTGGCAGTTGCCTGAATAATTGCATGAACTAGGCAAATATACTGATAGTTTTCTCTACTGTTTCGTTTTTGGTTATCGACTAGGTTACATATGTTTCATGGAATTTGAAATAGGCTTAAATTGATATTCTCTGATGAGGGTTTCACCATTTTGTTTTCATAAGCAGGTACATCGAGCATGCCTAGAAAGGGAAATTCTCTCAATACTGGACCATCCATTCCTTCCAACACTTTATACCTCTTTCCAGGTTCAACTTTTAACTCAATTTTTTTGTTGGGGCCTTGCCTGGCATCAGATATTCTGATTTTCTTAAAATAAAAAATTTTAGAACAAGGATGAACAAGTTTTAACTTGTGGGTGTTATGATTGATATCTAAGTGTTAAGTTTTGGTGTTGAGACTTAAGTGCATGTATATACACCACATTCTAAATGTTTAATTTGGCTTCTTTGTTTTTTTAAGCTTTACAGAAATGATATCTAAGGTGACTTTTATAATGACATACACAATGTATCTGTCATATGGTTTTTCTTTGATATTTCAGACACCTACCCATGTTTGCCTTATTACTGACTTCTGCCCCGGTGGGGAACTCTTTGCTTTGCTGGACAAGCAGCCATTGAAAGTATTCAAGGAAGAAGCTGCAAGGTGAGGGGAACCTAGGCATCACTAATTTGTGCTTATAACGGTAACTTTCTTTTTGTTTTTTTTAGTTCATGGTTGCAATTCAACTCTAGTGTCTTGGTTGTTAGTGGAAAGTGGAAGTGTCATGCACCATCATTAAGGAAATGTATTGTTATTGCCTTGTATTTTAGTGAAAGCTTTAGGGATGAATCAGCTAATCCTTTCGCATTGCTGCTGACGTTACAGATATCATCAATATTTTATTTTGGGAAACCTGCCACCTTGCCACCTTTCTAATCAACTTGGTATCACTAGGTCTACTTGGAATGACATTTGATATAGGCAATTAAATGTCTTATACCATTTTATTATTGCTTGACATAGTTGTCAAGATGACAAGGCCCTCAAGGCGTTAAAGGGTGCAAGTCCTCTTAGGCGATAAGGCAGCCACTTAGGCATTGCCTAAGTGATCAAGGTGGTAGCATCGATATATATGTATATGCACGTGTGTATATACACAAATATATACAATTAGATGTTTATACTAAATATTTATATATTTATGTATACCTACAAATATATATACATAAATACAACTATATTTGTATGTTATAATTGAATGTGTGGTTATGTGTGTATACATGTAAATATGATTTTATTATTATAATTATGTATGTATTGGTATATGTTTCATGGGAAATAGGTAATCTTAAGTGAGAGAGAAAAGAACGTTGAGAAAAACTTGATTAGTTGTAAGTATACAACATATATAATCACAAATCTTAACCATACTTAATAATATGAGTGATAATAAAATATGTTTACACTATCATTAAATGGGTGCTTAGAATTCGTGATTTGGTCATGGGGGTCAATGGAGTAGTGTCTCTTGTGAGGGAGGGTTATGCGGGACAGGAAAGGAGGTGCCGCCATCTCGGCGTGCGTTCGGGCAAATACCAAGCTGAAAACTCCCCAAACGGGGCTGATGGCCTCTGAACTGAACCGAAATCAAGCTGAACCGGCTCGGTGGGCGCCGAACCGACCCGGACAGCGCTGAACCGCGTCAAACCGGGCTGGAAACTGCTGAACCGGGGTTAAAACCCACTGAACCGGACCCTACGGCCGTTGAACCGGGCCCACAAGCGCTGAACCGGTTCCAAACGGCTCTGAACCGGCCTTGGAAGGGCTGAACCGGCCCTGAACCAGTCAGAACCGGGTCCAGGAAGGCGGAACCGGCCCTGAAACGGCCTCTGGGGGCCTGAAGCGGCCTGAACCAGCCCAAAATAGAGTGAACCAGCCGGTTTAAGGTTTGAACCGGGTTCTGGAGGCCTGAACTGGGCCTGAACCAGCTCCTGGATGGGTGAACCGGCCTTGGACCGGCTTGAACCGGCGGTCTGGGCCCTGAACCGGTGCGAACCGGGTGTGAGCCATCTGTATGTGGGCCGGACCGGGACAGGCTGAGCCGGCGTCGAATCGGCGCCAGCTGGCGTCGTTGACTATCCCCCACGGGGTTTGTGGCCGCCCGGGGCAGTGCCGCGAGGTCGGCTGCTGGGGTGTCGTGGCGTGCCGCGGCTGCGTCTGGCGAGAGGGCGCCCGATGGGGGGGGAGGGTCGTGGCTTCTCCCTGACGGCCCCGACTGTGCGGAACTGCAGAAGGGTGAGCGGCGACGTCTTCTTTGCGCGGGACAGAGCCGGCGGCCGCGGAGCTGCGGACGGAGGCCACCGGTAAGGGTGGCATCCGGGGGTTCCGACAGAGACGTTGGCTCCTTCTTCTCCTCCTTTCTCCCTCGTCATTGTCGGCTAGGCTCGCCGGAAGGGGGGGAGCTCTCGGGGTTCCGATGGTCGACGGAAGATGGGGCTGGGTACGGGCTCGCGGCGGCTAGGAGGAGGGAAGGGGGGGTTTCGAGAGGGTCCGTAAGGGGCAATATGACTTGTGGGAGAGGCTTGTGGGGGAGAAGGGGGCCACACAGCGCGGGAGGGGTGGTTTAGGGTCTCGCGGTGCGGACGAGACCGAAAGGGGGGGGTCTGTCGCGGGGGGTTCCAACAGGGGAAGGGGGTCCGTGGGGGTGAAGGGGCTGCTGTAGGGGTCGAGGGGAGGTGAGGGGCTGAGGTGGGAGGTCCGAACGGACCTAGGGCCGCATCGATGAAGGTGTTGACGCAAGTCAGAAACAGAACGTGATAGGGGAATAGGGAACCGGATCTAGCTCTAGAGGTGAGGAGGGACACCGGGAGGGGGAGGGGAGAATCGGGAGCACCCGGAGGTGTGGGGATGACGCCGACGTCGGAGGGGGAAAGGGGGAAAAACGGGAGGAATTTCTCTCTTTGTTTCAAACATCCATCTCTCTTCCATTCAATGACTTGGGCTCTTTAAATAGAGCTAGGCATTACAAGATGGACCTCTAAAAACCCTAATTACATATGTGTCCTCTAAAGGACTATAATAAAAATGACTCAAAGGACTCTAAATACTCAAATAAAAATGCATAAAAATAAAAATCTAATACTACGAAATAAAAGAAATAACTATGTCGTTTCCTCAAGACCCGGAAGACGCCATCTCCGAACAAGCGGTCGATCTGGACCGTACCAGTTCCCATCAGAGGGGGTATCAAGGGGGCAAAGCCTTCTTTCATCAAAGTGCATCATCTTTCTTTTCAAATACGTTAAGTATTGTTTAATATTTTTTATCTCCAAGAAAAGATAATTATTGTATATTCCTTTCAAAACTAGTTTATAGGGTATTTGATTACGTTTTTAATATTGATACAATCTTATTTTTGAAATCAGGATAATCTACCCTCTCACTTCTAATTTTAAAATCACAGAAGCACAATTATTGTGTGTTTGACAAAATTGTCGTTATTTTCAAAATGTATAGAACGGTGTTTGACAATGATTTTGAAATTAAAATTTCTATCAAACACATTATAAATGTTTGAAGAGATGCATTGACAAAAAACGAGTGAAAGTGTGAGTAACCACTAAATAAAAAAATTAGAGTTTCAATTTTTTTGTATGAGAATAAAATATTTTAAAAAATTTAAAATTTTATTGGTTGCACACTTGTTTTACTGAATTGTGTTACACAAATATAAAATTATAACAAAATATTCCTTAAAAATCCAAAGCAAATAATCCATGTGCGTTTGAAAGAACTTGTACACAACAACGTTAATCTTGTAGCTTCAACGATGTATAGAACCATCATGATGCATAGACAGTGCATAGATCTTTTTTGGCACCAAAAATTCTCAAAATTTATTAGGCTGGGATTAAGTCCAATCCAATCCCTCATTGGTTTACAATGCCAATTTTCAGGTTTACCTTAGTGATTGAAACTCACGATGGTCTTGGCCCACTAATAATGGCTCAATGGTACGCTAAACCTGCAATCCATGTTTCTTACGTGTTTGGGCTATATTTTAATGCCCAGATGGGCCATCCGGCGTCTGTCATCACAGTCCGTCCTCCACCCAAACTTCCCTCAACGGCCAGAGGAGGCCTTCCCTATCTGAAAGGAGCCGCAGCCCGCAAGGACAAGTTGCAGACGAGGATAGAAGGGAATCCCGTGTGTGCCGGATCAGTCCGAGTCCGTCTCGAAGCAGAAATACCCCTTTTACGGAAGGCTCATCAATGACGGAAAGAAAGTTATGTAAAACTATCGTAAACAAGCCTAACGGAGTCATTGAGGGAGAGCGGGAGTCAATCCCGAATATCATGGACTCCGAAGTCCGTCTTGGAGACGGACGTCTTCTTTCGGAAGGGTTGCCGATGCTGAATGGGAGAATGGGAGCCTATATAAACAAGGCCATTGTCGTCCGTGGGGGGGGGGGTGGCAAGGGAGAAGCAGAGAAAAAGGTTGGAAGGCGGAGGGAGAAGAAATTGGAGGCCTGGAGATCGTTCAGAGGCATTGAAGGGATTATCGGTCCCCTGAAGCCTTGTTGAAGCCACGCGGTTCCTCTTCTTCTTCCGCTGGACGCCACAGCGCCTCCTGCAAGCCGCCGCGGAAGCCGTCAAGGCCAATAGCACTTGCCATCGTCGCCGGAGAAGCCTTCTTCCTCCTCCCCTAGGGCCGACGGCCCCTTCTCCTTCCTCTTCCGGTGCCGTCGCCGTCGAACAGAGCCGGGGGCTGCCGGAAAGGAGGCCGCGCTGCCGTCGGGTGCCGGAGGGCGTCGGGAATGCACTGTAGCCGGGGGGAAATAATATCCCCCGGACTTATGTCCACGCTGGAAAAGGGTGGGGCCCGCCCGGAGAAGAAAAAAAAAGGGGGGGGGAGGCGCGACCGGGCGAAGCCGGCCGGCCCCCGCAGAAGCAACCGCCGGCCCAGGAAATGAGCCGGTCCGGTCCAAACAGTGTACCGGGCCTTCTCTCGGCTGAACAGTACCCTGCGCACATAGTGCAGGGGCCTTCAACAGAAAAAAAAGAAGAAAATTTAAAAACAAACAACACAGTGAAAATTAAATTGAAAAATATATTTAATTTAATAAATCAGACTAGTTGGGGGGTCGACTAACCATCCGCCCTTACGTCTCGACTTAACTTAAAAGAATTCAAAATTCGGACTAGTTGGGGGGTCGACTAACCATCCGCCCCTACGTCCTTAAGGTAGACATACAAAGGTCTATAAAAGACTCCAATGTCTTATCATTTTTTTTAGCTATACGAGGCCGTACATGGTCAACATGCCGCTAAGCCGATTATATGCTAATGGAATCATCAAAAACAGTGGGGGATGCCCATAAGTCTATCAAGACTGGGTACATGCCACCCATGAATTGACAAATCCATTAAGGATTCAAGAGACCGAATTTCTGGTCAAGTTGTAAATCATGTCTCATATTGAGAAAGCAAAAAATGGAAAAATTCATGTTCGGTGAACAGATTTATGTTACAAGGAGAGGACTGCCTACATGAAATTTTGGAAGGCAAGACAATTAAAAAAAAATCTGAAAAACATAATCTGAAACCTGTAAAATCTGTAATTCAACTGAAACAAAAAAGTCTGAAAATTGTAAAAATCTGAACGAAATCTGAAACTCAAGCAAAATAAAAAAAAAGAAAAGAAGAATCTGAATCTGCAAATCTGGATTGGTGCAGAATCTGGAATCTGAAACTGAAAATTTTGAAGTGTAAAAAATCTGCAAATAAGAAACATCCGGGATCTATCATCTGAAAAGAGAGAAGAGGAATCCAAAAAATGCCAATCTGGAAATGAGAATGTATAAAATCTGAAACAAAACCAAAAGAATCTGAAATCTGAATCTATGTGCAAACCGCCATTTAAAAATCTGAAATCTGGATTTAAAATCTGGAAACAAAAACCAGACTTGCATCTGAGATCCGAAATCTGAAATAGATCTGAGACCCAAATCTGAAATTCGAAACAAACCTGAAAATCAGAAGCCGGAACCTGTAGAATCCAGAATCTGAAATCATAAACCTGCAGAATCTGAAGTTTGACAAATCTGAAATCTGCAGAATTTGAAATCTAAGGTCTGCTAAGTCTGAAATTCAAAATCAGATCACTTAAATCTGAAACTTGTAATCTAAATCAGAAAATGCATGCTTCGAACAGAATATGCCAGCTCTGCAGAAATCTGAAAATAGTGAATCAATTCACTGAGCATAAAAGAATCCCATCAAATTAAACTCAGTCAAAATAAACCTGTTTGAATCAAACTGAAATCTGAACTTCATATCTAAACAAGAAACTGAAAACTGTAAAAATCTGCAGAATTCCAAATCAAAAAAAAAATCTGAAATTCAGAAACATCAATCAAATTCAATTCAAATCCAGCTCTTAAATTAAGCTCAAGCCAACAACAACTTGTCCTAGTCAATCTAAATAAAAAAAATTCAAATTAAATCAAACTTAAATCAATAAGCAACTCAAATAAGTTAATTCAGATCAAACTTCAACCCAAGCCAAAGCAATTAACAAATTGAATTCAACTCCAACTCAAACTAAATTCCAGTTAATTCTAACTAACAAATTCAATTAATCAAACCAATTCAACTCAAATCAATTTTAACCAATTCAATTCAAATCAAATCCAAACTAAACTTAAATTAAACTTAAATTAAACTCAAAACAAATTAAGTGCTTGCATTCCATCAAGTTCATGGGATTGTTTTCTCCTATGTGAATGTTTATTTTGTGGATGTATTGTCTTCTACTTTCAATGGATTGCTATGACGATAATCAAGGGTATTCGAGCATCTCGATATAATTAACGTCAGATCTTCGCACCATTCGACGGGGAGAGGTCAAAATAAATTTTCAAGGAACCTAACAACCTCAACATATAATTTTGACCCTAGTTAGTACTTTTATGTAATACCATCTATTTTCTTAAAAAATCAATATTAAGGTCAAATCAAATCTAATTCAAATCCAAGTGGAAAATGAATTTCCAAAGCCAAAATCTTTAAATTTGAGAGATTTTTGAGGTTACATCAATCTTGTACATAACAATGTTAATCTCTAAGTAGCTTTTATGCATAGACAGTGCATAGAATTGGTGACCAACGTCATGGCACCGTCATGGCACCTACTGTGATCACTGCGAGCCCTAGGTAGATCTCGAGCGATGCATAGACTGCCGCGACGAGGACCTTCAAGTCGAGCACTAGGTGCATGACGGCTTAGAGAAAGACAACCTCCGACAGAGCCCGCAGTGAGAAACGATTCCCACCACCACTTTCAATCAGTGGCGTGGATCTTCCACGGGTGACAAGCACGGAGTCAGACTGTAGGCGATGGCACATAGGAGGACGGCGGAGAGAAACATGGTGGGTGAATAGAGTCTATTGTCGATGTTATGCGAGACGAGGAAGACCTCGGGGAGGATGCATTGGAAGGTGGTGAAGTCGACGGTGAAGACGAGCAGTCAATATCGTACTTGGCAAGAAGGGATCTTCCTAGAAGCAATCTTCATCTTTGCCGGCAATTGTGATGATCTCCGTCCTCGTCGTGATTGCCCTGCCAGATGCTATTGAACCCTCCCCTCTCTGGGCGGGAGCATGGTTTGGTGGGTCACCCCCTCCACCAACATCGTCTACTTCGGCATCGACGAGGTGCTGGTGCTGAAGTCTTCATGCAACGTTCTCATTGGGCTCGATGTGGGTGGCAGCTCTATGTCTATCTCAAAAAAGTCATTCCCTGTTTTGAATCTAAAAGAGTTTTAAGAGGAAAAGTCTAGTACTTATAAAAATGAGAACAACTTAAAAAATGTAACCAAGCACCTCATCTCTTTTAATTTTAAAATTTAAGTTAAAAAGAAGGAAAAAAAGATGTAACCAAACATCCTATTAGGCACTTTCTTATTGACGTCCGCTATGGTATCGATCATGTACTTGTAATATGGCCACTTTATAGCGTTCACTAGTATGCTACTATCGAAGAACCATGTTGATGTCGCCCACCCTTTGCATATCCGCAAATTTTTTATTGTTGTTGTGATAGTAGTTTGTCTTTGCCATGTGCATGTGATGATGGGATCTACGAGACCTACTCTTGGGTCATCATCTCGTATGAGACCGTGGATCTTCTCCTCTTGTTCCTGATTGTTTGATCCTCTCCCACTTTTTTGTTTTCTCCCACTTCCAAAATCTTGACCTATGAATCGATTGTTACACTAATACATGTCTTGGACTGCAAATGCTTGTGGCTTACCTCCATCGTTTGTATCAAGTTATATGTTTTTAAGAATAATGGTTAAATACAAATGTTATAGAGATGTCGGTATGATTTACCAAACATTACCTTAAATGTACAGTCATCAAAATCTTCATCTCGAGGAGCCATGAAACGCTCTTGTTTGGTCTTGTATATGTGAGCTCTTCTTGAGGATTAAGAAATTTCTTTTCGGATGGTCTTCTTCTGTCACTCTATTGCTCTCATTGATTGTTCTATTACTTGTAAATGTCTACGACGTTGAGTTTTTATCTCTGGTGGAGTCTGTGTATGAAACAATGTTACCCTTTATTCCGATAAGGTGATGCTTTAATCGAAAATTCTCTTGTACATTACTTTTTCACAAGAATTATATTTGACTTTCTTTTCTGTTATTGATATCAACATGCAATATAGCTATGCTAGATCATTTTGTGTTGCGTTGGAAGTGTGAGTGTCACGGTTTGGAGAAGACATGTTGAATTTTTTTTAAAAAAATAAAGGTAACACTTAAATAAATAGGTTAGTAACATAATTATTATCTTTAGGAAGCCTTGAAATATATAAAAAATTTAACAATCTTGAAGTACTTTAAACAATAAAATGCACTGTAAAAATGATTGAGAGAGAGAGAGAGAGAGTTTTAGAGTGAGAATGAAGTTAGGAGAGAGTGGGGGAGGTGTGAGGGGAAGTGGAGGCCCTTTGGGGGTGTTTAAAATGCTCTTCTTAACGGCTAACTGTTGGCTGACCTGACGCCGGGTTGGGTGACCTTGCTTGAATCTGTTCGCTGGTTGGTGACCCATGGTTGGATCCTAGATGGTCGGCTTGGAATCCAATCGGATCTGGTGAAGTCGATCTTCATGATTGAGACCTCTTCATTATATTATACTTATTAATAAATAAAATATTTTGTTTTGGTATTTTTTACATTTTGTAGAAAAAGTATTTAGTTAATTGATTATACTTATCGATTTCAGATAATAAAAGTACTTAAATGCATATTTTAAGTGATTATAGTTACTTTATTTTATATACTTTTATAATTTTATGGATACTAACTCTTTTTTATGGGTGTTTAAAATAAATTGTACACTTAGAGTCCCTAAGATAGCTATCTTGTACAGTATTGGAATAGAAAAATGTTTTTGATAAAAGTTCCTAAAACATCTATTTTAACTATTAAAAATAGTAAAAAAATTAATTGAAAATTACATTTTGAATAGATAAATCCAGATGTATTGCGGCTTTCATCCGGTTGATCTAGCCACGAAAGGCCCACACTTATGATAGATTGATTGACTGATTTATCATGGTATCAGATCCGCCTATTGGGATCTGGTCGAATTGGCTGATTGATCTTTCCATGATTCTAGATATTTCCATAATGGCTTTAAATTACTGTATTGTGCTCTTATGACACCATCCTTTATGTTTATTTTTAGCAAATTGTAGTCATTAATTTTTCTGTCATTCCTTATGTTATCAGAGATGCTCACCTCGGGTGCCTAGGCACTTAGGCAAGGTGAGACAACTGATAACTACCTCATGTCGCCTATTTTTGCTCATGGCATTTGCATTAGGCGCTTCCGACCTATAAGCACCATAGCCATTGATTGCAGAATCGGCGGAATCGGTCCGATTCCGACCGATTCCGGAATCGGGCGGAAGGATCGATTCCGGGAGGAATTCCGCAGAATCGGTAAGAATCGCCTGGAATCGGTCGGAATCGATCCGATTCCAGGCGATTCCTTGTGGAATCGGTCGATCCGACCGATTCCTTCGGAAGACCGGGTCAACCGGCCCGGTTCGATTCCCGGTTCGATTCTGGACCGGGAATCGACCCGATTCCGGCCCTTTTAGGGCCGGAATCGACCCCGCGAGTCGATTCTCTCGATCCGCGGCGGCGGAAGCAGTGCGTACGGTCGGCGTGATTCGGCGGTCGGCGTCGATCCAGCGTCGATTCCGGCCGATTCCGTCGATCCAACGTCGATTCCTGCCCGATTCCACCGATTCCGGCGGCGATTCCGGCGGCGATTCCGGCGATTCCAAGCTAGGTCTTCAAGGGAATCCGCCGATTCAAGCTCGGACCGGCATCGAATCAACCTCTTCTTCGATCTTTGTACCGGTTTTTGGTAAGATTTCTTCGCCGAAAGCTTCGTACGTCCATTCTTACGCGTTTCCGACGAGTCCGAACGTCGTTAAACGTTGTGATTTCCGACCGAACAAGTCCGTCCAAGTTTTGAACTATCCGTTTAAGTCCATTTTGCACGGGAAAAATTCCGGATATCCCGTACGTTAATTTACGACCGATTCCGGCAAATACGTAACCCTTTAAACATACCGAATGGTGTGTTACTTGGGTTGTCTGTTTCCCGAACAGCGTCTAAATCAATTTTTATGTTATCTAATCATTTTTAGTGCATTGTTTACAATTTTTGCAGATATAAGCGATGGCCGATCAAGGTGATGCAGTAGCAGCACGTGCTTCCGACGTGCGTTGGGAACACGGGCAGATGTAGACCCAGTCAAGAAGATGGTATAGTGCAAATGGTATGGGAAGGAGATGAACGGGGGGGGGTGTTCCGGCTGAAACAACATATTGCCGGAACAGGTGGGAATGTCAAGAAATGTGACAAGGTGCCCAGGGAGAAGAGTGAGGAGATGAGAGGCTACATGACAGGTAAATCCTCTCAACGGGCGATTAGGATCGAGCGAGAGGGAGGAGTTGCGCGACGAGCTACTCCGAGAGGAGGAGGGACCGCGATTTGCCTACCTCGAAAGGGAAAGGCGAGGGAAGGCACCACCGGTGAGCCCGAGCCGGAGAGCGAGGACGAGTCCGCGGACTCCCGAGCTTGGACGTGCTGAGGCACGCTAGCAAGCGTGCATTTGCGAGGAGGAGGAGGGGAGGAGGGGAGCACGAGGGTCCGGGGTCCCGAGTTGACCCGGCTTTGGGCCGATCAACATCGGCTCGCCCGGGACCGGGACCGAGGGGCGGACCCCGGGAGACGAGGAGCCATACCGCCGTTCCACTTCTCTGGCACTCGATTTACACCGAGTGACGAGTATTTATTTGGGGAAACGAGTCTTTGCGGGCGGATGGGGATAAAACGAGGCAATGAAAGGGGTGAAGGCAACGGCCGCAAAGAGAGCCGTTCGCCACATTGTGAAATGGTTTTTACGTACGCAGTATCACTTTTTAAATTAAAATTGACATTATGTGTGTTTTATTTACTTAAACTTAATTTTAGCTTGATCCCAATTTTTTTAACTTGATGTAGGCATCCCGGCACGACGGCCCTACTTCCGGACGATGGTGGATGCCGTGGGTGGTGCCGGGACCGGGTTTGCAAGCCCCGGCGCGACACATATACGGCGGCACGGATGAGGAGGTCCGAGGAGTTGAGGGAGTGGATGGATGGGTTTAAGTTGGTGTGGAAGGAGAGGGGTTGCACGATTATGTGCGATGGGTGGACGACATGTATCACCCGAGGAGTATGATAAACTTCTTGGTGTACCGTTGCGAGGACTACATTCTCGAAGTTGGTAGATGCTTGGGAAGATTAAAAATGCCGACTTCATCTTTTCTCCCGATGGATGGGGTGGTGGAGGAGATCGGGGGGACAATGTGGTTCGAGGTTGTCAGCGACAACGAACCATCGTATAAGGCGGTGGGAGGAAGTTGATGTAGAAGAGGAAGCACATCTTACGGGTGCCCCTGTGCGGCACACATTCCATAGATCTCGTAGAGGATATAGGCAAGGAGGATGGTGTATCTACACTTGTCGAGCGAGCGCGAACCATCGCATCTTTTATTTATTCGCATCCCCGCCTCCTACATATCATGAGATCTCGCGCGGAGGGCACGATCTTGTTAGGCCCGGTCCGACACGATTTGCCTGCCCGAACTTCATCATACGTTGGAGAGTTTACACCGGCACAAGCGTACGTTGTTGCTAGGTTCACGCGATCCGAGGAGTATTACAACTATATGGTGGACAACACCGTACGACAAGAAAGAACGAGTTGGAGATTCTTGTCGTGTCCGAGAAAGCGGATCACCGACAAGAGGTTTTGGGAGAGGATTGCCTACTATTTGGCAATCATTGAGCCACGGTAGTTGTCTTGAGGTTGGTAGACTCGAATGACGAGGTTGACCGATGGGCACGTTGTATGATGCCATGGACCGAAACAAAGCGAAAATCAAAGAAAAAAATCCCGAGAGGTTACAAGAAGTGGTGGAAGATCGTAGATGACCGATAGGACAAGACCTTGCACCACGATGTCCATCTTTGCGGTAACTTTGTTAAAAAATTATTTTTTCTTTGTATAATTGTCTTATATGCACGGTGTTAACTAATAAAATCTTGCGGGATATTTTTTGAACCCCCGCATCCAATATGGGACGGGTGGTGAATGACAACGAGGTGATGCGGGGTACACTTGCAGCGGTTATTCGGCGTACGTGCCGATCTCGACGGGGACGGGATAGAGGGCCGAGATAGAAGTAAGTTAGAGTTCGTTAAATACCTTGGAGTATGCTTACCAGACAACTAATATTTTTTTTTATAAATTTTTCAGATGCAGAAGTACAAGATGAGGGTCGGCGTATACTCAGATGCTGACCTTAAATATTCAGTTGACAAAGTGTCACCTGGTATAGTAATAGCTTGATGAAGATTTTATTTTCTTTTCATATAAGTTATGGTAGATGATGGGCTAATTGGTTATCTTTTCTCTTCTTGTTTTTTCTTGAGTGGTGGGTTCGGTGAACACCGGGAGTGGATGGAATCCACTTGCGCCATCGGTATCGGGATACTCGGCCGAGCACCAGTTCCTCCCATTGTGAGAGGAAGCTGAGTACATTCAACACGATACATACGAAAAGGAGGAACGAGGTTGACCTCGGACCGAGTGGAGAAGGCGGGTCTTCAATCGTCATTACAACGTAGGCCGCGCGTAAAGAACATCGAAGATCGACGAGAAGATCGGCGAGGCACGATTTGCACGGTCGCGTGGCCCGTACGAGCGAGAGGCATTTCTCCGCCACACCACCACCCGAGGAGGTGGACGTGGACCCGAGATATTCCGGGAGGAGCATGCACTTGCCTCCCTGGATAGAGAGGAGAGGGATGCCATGGATCATGTACGGTGAGTTTCGATCCCGATGACCGTGCGTAGGGTGAAGGAGAGTTGGATGGTGTTGAAGCCGAGGAGGATGCTCCGGCTCCACCTCATCTACTTCTCGGACTCGGGCGGGGCCTTCTTCCTGCCTCAGCGGCTATGGAGCGGCCACTGCGGCTTTGGCCCCTCGGCTCCGGTCCCCCGGCCGCTGCCGGCCCATTCGCGGTCGGGAAAACGAAAACAAGAGAGACCGCACGGAAAATGGGAGGATTTGCAAAGTTGAAAAAAACTTTGGGTTCCGGTCCTTCTGGTACTTCAGAGATGGCTGAAGAGGTGAAGAGAAGGAAGCTAGATGTCAGGCGTCCTGTCAGTCTAGATGACAACACGCAGGCTCCTTCTCACTCCTCAGGTGATGATGACGAGGAGTGCATACCAGCGATGCGACCATCGACGCGGTGAGTCTCTGATTAACGGCTTCAGCCGTATTACACGCTGGTTGAGCAGACACCGCATTCTTATATTATGGAGCCACAGTATCCAGCATTTGGCCAGGTTGACCAGCAGTGGATTACACCACCAGCTCCACCATCCTCGCCACGTCCCGGTCGTCCCGCAGGTCCGATCCATACAACCTTGATGGCATGGCATCGACATTATTTTCATATGGATATGGTCCCGGACGGTATACAAGGGCGAGCACGAGGGAGGAGCATCACGAGCGACGGGGAGAGGAGGAAGACCCATATCTATATCCTGGATATTGGTAGTAGATTGATATGATGTAATTTTTTTTTTATGATGTATCAACTCATTGATTTTTGAATCAATGGAATTGGAATATGTACTTAACTTCAAGTCTTCAATTGGAGTTCATTAGTATTTATTCGATGTGGTCGTGTGGATGAATACATTGGTTATTTTTAAAAAATTTTCTAACTCATTTCCTATTTTTTTAGAATTTTTTCTGAATTTTTTGAATTTTTTTGACGAAAAAAAAATTCAAAAAAAAAAAAACGATTCCGGATTGATCCGGAATCGATTCCCTTCCCAGGAATCGGCCGATTCCTGGAATCGTGTAATTCCGATTCCGATTCCGGAATCCTTGACCATAGCTGGAGCAAACTTCTCGCCTCACCCGGATCCAGACCCAGTAAGGGGCAGATCCGGTTACCATTAACCTATCCCTTGGCCCCAAGACTTCCTGAGACCCCGATTCCCCGTTGCCCACCAGTGCCCCCTCTTGTCCCGATGCCATTAAGCCCTCGGAGGACCCCAATGTCTCTGCTACTTCTGCCGTTGCCTCCTCTGGCTGACACCACAACTGTCGTAGCCTCTTTGTGACCCTGATCTGTCGAAGCCTCTTCCTTCACTGCTGAGGGGTGATATTATATGGGTTTTTTTTTTCTTCACTCTTCTATGCTTTTCTTCTTCTAATCTTTTGTTCTTCTCTTGAGTTGGTTTTATTCTTCTTCCAAACTCTCTCTCAGTCCTTCCCGTGCATGCTTTATGGATTAGAGGTAAGTTTTTTTTTCTACACATTTTTTCTTCTTTTGTGTTTTTATATTTTTCTAATTTTTTCTTCTTCCCTAAAGCACGAACTTTCTTTCTCTTCACAAGGCCACCGGGCCTTCTTAATGTGCATGTACTGGTGGTAAGTTTTTATTTGTTTGTTTGTTTGTTTGTTTTGATTCTTCACGTTTTCATAGTTCTAGCATTTCGGTTAGTGTTTGTTTTGTTCTGACATCCCGGTTAAATTTAGGTCTTTTGCAGGGCTCATCCTAGGGTTTAGGCCTATGTGTACGTTACATATTACTTGTCAGCCCTTTTCCATTTCTACATTAGAAGTTTTAATTCAAATCTATTTGATTTAGTTAAATGTTTTAATCTTTAATTGTTTAATTATTTATTTAAATGCTTTAATATTGTATTTTAAGATGTGTCAATCACATAGACAAATATATGGGTCTGGGATGGGTTTTAATACTCAACTTGTGTCCATAATGACAGGAATGTAGGAAAGTGGTGAACCTTCAGGTTCTATGTCAAGAGTTCCTCTTTATGGATGTTGAATGGAAATATGTGATTTTAGTAGATCCAAAGAATTGAGATCTAGTCAAGTGTACCTTTTGCTATAACAATTGTAAGGGAGAGATTTACCATTTGAAACAACACATTCCATAGTTAGGACCAATGTCATTACATGCAAGAAGGCAACAATAGAGGCAATAGGAAAAAAAAATCCAAGCATCACATGCAACAAGCAAGAATAGAAAAAGTGAGAACGATCGGAGAAGTGTAAGGAAATGCTAATCTTCTTTGGCATCAACAATATATGAATACATATTCATATGACACAAATTAAGACATCTTTGTGAATGATCCATTTTTATGTTTCCACAGATGAAAGGCCTTTTGGGCCATTTTTGCACACCTGATCCTAATCCTGAGGTGTCTAAGGGCAAGTTTGTTAAAAACAAGAGACACTTAAAAAGGGATGGAGAACGAGTTATTCAATATATTGCTAGATGTATACACCAAGTAGACATCTCTTTCAACTCAATGCGGCTTTATAGTTTTCAAACTATGTTGGAAGCAATGTGCCAATTTGGTCCAGGTTGGAAGGACCTAGGCTATTATGAAATTGGAGAGACGCTACTGGCAAATGAGACAACCAATTCATTAGTTAGTGGGGAAGGAAAAAAATGAATTTGGTGAAATTTGACTCGAACATTGTCTGATGCATGGATATATAGAAAGAGAAGAACTTGGATTAATTTTCTTGTCAACACTCGGACATGCACAATATTTCTCAAATCTGATGGTGCTATTTTAGAAGTGAAATATGTATGATTGTTAGTTGGTTTACTGGATAAAATTGTGGAGGAGGTTGGCCCACAAAATATATTACAAATTATAAAAAATAATGAGGCTAGGTGCGTGGCTGTATGAAGGTTGTTGATGTACACAAACTGTCATTTATTGAGGAGACCATGTGTTGCATATTACGTTGACTTAATCTTGTTTTAAGTTGTGTCCAATTAAATCTACAATTCAACATGTCAAGTATGTACCAACTTTTATTCATGAGCACACTAAAGTTCTTGCAATGTTGAAAAAATTCTTGAACGATACAAATCTTGTTAGACTAGCTGCCACACATTTTGCCACAAACTACCTCAACTTAGAAAGTTTGTATACTTGTAATGGTGAGTTGAAATGTATGTTAGAGTGTACTTCCAACAACAACAGATGGGCAAAAAAATAGTTGAGAGAAAAAATAGTGAAATTATTATGAAGACTATATTTTGGAAGGGTGTCAGTCATTCCTTAAAGATTGAAACCATTCTTATTCTTATGTTGCGATTAGTTGACAAAATAATCCCGACAATGAGATATATTTACGAAGCCATGGATCGTGCAAAACATTAAAAGACATTTGATGATAAGTTGGGCGAGTATTGTCCAAGTTGGGATATTGTTGACTGGTATTGTGATTTTTAGCGTCACTGTCTTCTACATGTAGCGAGATATTAACTAAATCTCCAATTTCATCATAGCAAGCTCGAAATTGAAAGTGATTGTGAGAATGAGTGGGTGCTATATAATTGCATTGAAAATTTGGTATCATTACCTTGAAGAACAAGATCTGATCTTTTAATGATGTATAGGGAGGTTAAAAGCTTATTTGGAAGAAATATAGCTATTCGACAACACAAGACTTCCACTCTTGGTTTTAATAATTTTTAATAAATATTTAAAGTAATATATTTTAAGTTTACAAACCCTTTTGTGTAGCACATTGTTGGGTGGATTGGGGAAGTATGACTCATTAATTTTAAATATTGACGATTCATATTTTGAGTTTTACATGAAATGTTTCAAGTTGTGAAGGTAACTGGAGCATATTGAATAGAAAATACTTACTAAACAATTGAAATAATATTTTATTATTTTACATATTTATTAATACAATAATGTATATACCTTTATGTTGGTTCATACAGAGAAGAAATTTATTATAGCAAAAAATGTTGAATGATTTTGTATTTGTTAATACAATCAAAGAATGAGGGATATGCATCTAAGGACGAAGAAATCAAATTATGATTCAATTTCTTTAGATGACATTAATGAATGTAGTGAGTGGATTACGCATGATAATGAAGACATTGTCCATCAAGATCAAGACCTATCATGGAGTGGTGTGGAAATTGCCATGGAAATTCATGAAGATGAAGGTTGATGCGGGACAAACCGGCTAGACCGGGCTAAACCGACCGAAAACAAGACGAACCGGCGCTAATCGCCGCTAAACAGACCTAAACGAACCCAAAATGAAGTAAATCGGACTCGAACCGGTCGAAACAGGTCTGAACCGGGACGAACCGGGTTCAAATTGGTCTGTACTGGTCAAAACCGGCTCAAAACACCTTGAACTGGCCTGAACCGGGCCAAGCCGGCTTAAACCGGGTCTGGACCCGGTGGGACCGGTCTGGGGGCCGATCTAGGCCGCGGACCGGCCGGGCCCGAGCCGTGCAGGCCGACCGCGCGTGTGAACGCGGGCGAGCGCGAAGGGCGGGGGGGGGGTCGTGGCGCCTTCCGAGGGCTCGCGGGGTGGTCGCGTGGCCACGTCTCCGCCGTTGAAGCCCGTCGCTGTGGAGGCATCGCGGCGGCCGCGTGTGACGCCGGGGAGCCCCGACAAAAGACAAGAGCGGGCGAGCGAGGGCATCGTCTTCGCCGAGCGCCGTGGCCGCGCGTCGTCGTCCTCGGCAGGCGCAGACAGTGCGGGGACGTCGGAGCAGAGGACGATGGCGGATGGACCCGATGCCTTGGCGTGGTCCGGCCGGCGCAGGAGTATGTTGCGGAGCGGAGGGAGTCCAAGGGGGGGTCGACATCGGGAGGACACCGCACGGGAGTGAGGCAGAACCGGGGATCGCCGGACCGCCTCCTCCCGCAGCTCCCTCTTCTTCTCCCGCTTCTTCTTCTCCTCTCGTCGACTTCGCGCCACAGAACCGGTGGAAACCGGCTCCAGTCCGCCATGGCTGTGGCAAAGGAGGTGCCGAAGGAGAGGCGGGAGCAGAGTGCTAGGGGAAGAAGCCGCACGGGAGGGTAGCGCCGGGGCTCTTCCCTCCCGAAACCTCTTCGTCTTCAACTTCTTCTCCTCCCCTCACTTCGTCTGGTCTAGGATCGCCATTGGGGAGGTGTTGATGCCGAACGCAGGTGCTCCTGTCGATGATGCAGAACCGTGAAGGGGAGGAAGGGAAGAATGGCACGGAGGCCAGAGGGTGAGAAGGGGGGTAGAATGGCCACCTGCCAGATCCGGAGGGTGGAAGGGGGAAATGAGACATCACCATAGGGGGGGTGGAGAGGAAGAAGACGGGGCAGAGCCCCTGCTTGGGAGAACCAGGCCAATACCTTTCCAAAAATTCCAATATGTATTACTTTTTGCGTATTGGGTATCTCCTTATATAAGGAGAAGATTCCTGCCAAATTACAAAATGGACCTCCTATTTTGACTATTTACATAAGTGGCAAACAAAAGAAATGGAGAAAAGAGCTATTTACAGACTTGACTAATTTTCTACGAGATGTCCCCATCAAAGGTCCTAGCACAAGATCTTATGGGACAAGACATCGTGTTGCCATTGAGGATTGTGATGACACATCTAATGATGACCGAAAAAATTCAGTTAAATCTTGATTCATACAGTGATTAATGTAATGGTTTAATTGACTTATTGAATCATTTCATTGCATGATAGTAACTTTTTTAATAATTTATGTTATTAACTTGTTTTTTTAGTTTTAAATTGATGTTGACATGTTGACCTATTTTTGTCTTTTTGTCATACTATGTATCTTATATAAATATATAAAATATAAATATATAATAAAATAATATATTTACCTCAGGCACTATCACAAAACTATTTTGCTAATTATAGAAAATAAGTTTTTTTAATTTATCCGAGCCCTCTTAAAATTTCAAAGATTTTTAGTTGACATTGCAGGGTTCTCTCTTCTCCTCTTATTTGGTGTTTATGTCAATATTCACAGGTTTTATGCAGCTGAAGTCGTGATTTGCTTGGAATATCTTCATTGTTTGGGTAATTTGGCAAACTAAAATTTGATCCCGTTGATTTCTGCAACATTATGTATAGCTAAATTCTTTTAGTTATTAAATAAAACATGTATGCACCTTCATTTTTTAATCTTTAAGAAGTGTTCTTATCATGTGATGTTTTTGATGCATAAGTAAATCCTAACATATACAGGTCACTAGTCTCTATACTTAATAGTTGGCCTGTTTTTATTAGGTTCTGTCCTTGACGTTCTCTTGTAATAACCTGAAAACTTCATCAATCTTATCATCCATATTCAAAACACTTTGAGCCGCCTATTGTTTCTGTATGTAGGTAATTGTGTTCCTTTTTGTATGTGATGCAGGAATAATTTATCGTGATTTGAAGCCAGAGAATATTTTACTCCAGAAGGATGGGCACATTGTACTGGCTGATTTTGATCTATCATTTTTAGCATCTTGCGTACCCCAGGTATGCTATTATTTTTTTGTCTAAAACTACTTGTTAAATCCATTAGTATTGGATCCTTTTTTTGTGCAAATGGAGGACATTTTAGTTTTCACTTAGGTAAATCATTTAATAGAATGCTAGCTGGTGGCAAGCTAAAAAAGAGGTTTTCTTTTTACCTTTGTTTTAACGGTGAATACTTAAATGGTAACTTGCATGTAACATAATTGTAGTAAACATTCCTGATAGGGAAAAATGCATTTTCTAGGAAATCCCCTCAAAACAAAATTTGAAACATTTCAGAAATTGCGGGGAAACATCCCTAAAATGCACCTGCGAAATGTCTTGTTACAAGGATTTCACATTAGAGAATTTTTTCCTTAACATTTCTACATTATTGCAATCTTTTAATTATTTTAATTATTATATTTAATTAGTTATGTTTTAAAAGCATATAAATGTCGTACATAGCCTAAATTTAATTAGCACCTTGTTTCTCACTTTTGTTAAAATTTAGAACCTTATTTCTTACTTCTGCTTCACGTTTTATTTCCTGCTTTCATTTCTCACCTTGGTAACTATGGTATATAATGTTTAATAGTCCCATTCTCCCTATTTGGTCGCTCGTTGAAAATTGGAGAACCTGAAACCATTACTTTAAAAGGGATATGATAGAATAATTGGCCTTTCGAAATTTACAGTCAAGTTGAATTATTTAGGAGACAAATGTGAATGGAATCATTTCATCTCACAGAACAATAAAATTGGCAGTTTACAAACAAATAACATTTTTTTATTAGTTATAGTATCATATTATTGTTAATGTCCATTATAATTACTATATGTATAAAAATATTTGAATGACTTAGGAGTGAAATGGTTAATTCGACTTTGTATTAAAATTTTAATCTCTAAGAAAATAGTGAATGAGTGGAGACCGAAGAAAGAGCATCTTAATAATCATTTTAAGAAAAATGATTTAAAAATTGTTAAAATTGTCGAGGGATGAAGCTTATGAGCCATACTTGTAAATTATGGGAGTGAGTTATTGAGCATCACTTACGAAATATTATAGCCAAGGATCGTAGAATCGGAATCGGTCGGAATTGGTCGATTCTTGGGAAGGGAATCGATCCAGAAATCAGCCTGGATCGATTTTTTTGATTTTTTTCATAAAAATTCAAAAAAATATTTTTTTTAAAAATAGGAAATGATTTATAAAAAATTCTAAAAATAAGATTAGTATGCATCCACATGGAATAATTACTAATGACCATGGAATGAAGTTAAGTACATATTCAGATGCATAAACCAATTAATTAATAGTTTAATGTAGTATGAAAACATAAAAAATAGAAATATACATGATATCAATCTAATACCAATATCCATGATATGAATATTGGCCTTCCTCCTCTTCCTGCTGTTGTCAATGCTCCTGAGTTGTGCTTTGTCTTCTATATTGTCCGGGACCATGTCCATATGGAAATAATGCCAATGCCATGCTATCAAAGTTGTAGGCATCGGACTGCGGGACGTAGGTAGTCTCTGGTGGTGGTGGTGGAGGAATCCACTGCTCTTGAGCCTTGCCAAATGCTGGATATTGTGGCTCTATAAAATGATGCTGTGATGTCTGCTCATCCAACGTGTAATACGGCTTTGGCCGCTGCGTATCAGGTGATTGGGTTGCTGATGGCTGCGTTGCTGGTGTGCACTCATCGTCATCATCAACTTAGGAGTGAGAAGGAGTTTGCATGCTGTCATCTGGGCTCACAGGACGCCTGATCTCCAGCTTTCTTCTCTTCATCTTTTCAACTATCTCTAAGTTCCATCACAACCCAAAGATTTTTTTAGCTTTGCAAATCCGCCCATTTTTCGTGCTGTCACTTTTGTTTTCGTTTTCCCTGGACTACGAATGGGTTGGGTAGCGGCGGCTGAGGTTGGAGCTAGGGCTGGAGTTGGGGCTAAAGCTGGAGGTGGCTGCTCCATAGCTGTTGAGGCAGAAGAAGGCCCTGCCTAAGCCTGAGAAGTAAGTGGAGGTGGAGGTGGAGCATCCTCCTCGGTTTCAACACCATCCAACTCTCCTTCAGCTCATGCATGGTCATCGGGATCAAACTCAGTTGGATGATCTCTGGCTGCCCTCTCCTTTATCTAAGAGGCAAGTGCATGCTCCTCCTAGAATATCTGATCCATGTCCACCTCCTCAGATGGTGGTGTGGCAGAGGTATGCCTATGCTCGTATGGACCACCTACGAGCCGTGCAAATCGCTTCTCATTGATCTTCTGTCGATTCTTGATATTCTTGATGCACAACCTCATATTGTAATGACAGAAGACCAACTTCTACAGCCAGTCTGAGGTCAACCTGTTTCTCCTCTTTGTATGTATCAAGTTGAATGTACTCCAGTTCCTCTCATAATGAGAGGAACTAGTGCTCTGGCTAAGTATCTTGATATCAATGGTAACAAGTGGATTCCATCCACTCCTTGTGTTCACCTGAACCCACCGCTCAGCTGTAAAAAAAAGAGAGAGAAAAGACAAACAGTCAGCGCATCATCTTTAATAACTTAAAGGATAAAAAAATAAAATTTTCATCATAAATAAGTATACCATATGACGTTTTGTCACACGAATATCTCATATCAACATCTAAGTATACCCCGACCCTCATCTTATACTTCTGCATCTGAAAAAATTTTTAAAAAATAATTCATTAGTTGTCTAATAATTAGCTACTGTAAAGTATTGAATAAACTTCAACTTACTTCTATATCGGCCTCTATACTGTACTGCTGAGATCGGTATAGACGTTGAATAATAGCTAGTATACCTCGCATCACCTCATTGTCGTTCATCACCTGTTCTCCATATTGGATGCGAGGGTTCAAAAAATATCCTACGTGAATTTAATAATTAACATTATGAATAAGACAATTATTGACTAAACTTAAAGTAGGTAAGCACAAATTTTTTTAACCTACTAACCGGCAGCATGGATATCGTGATGCAAAGTCTTGTTTCATCGGTCATCTATGATCTTCCACCACTTTTTGTAACCTCTGAGATTATTCTTTTTTATTTTCAATTTTGCCCGGTCCATGACATCGTATAGCGTGCCCATTTGATTCTTGTCGTCTGAGTCTACCAACTTCAAGACAACTACCAATTACTCAATGATTGCCAAGTAGTAAGTAATTCTCTTCTAAAATCTCTTGTTAGTGATCTGCTTCTTAGACTTGACAAGAATTTACAATTGATCTTATTTGTTGTGCAAGTGGTCTACCATATAATTATAGTATTCCTCGGACTACGTGAACCTAACCAATGTATGCATGTGCCGATGTAAACTCTCTAGTGTAATGAAGTTCGTGGCAAAACGTGTTGGGCCGGACTTGACAAGATCGTGCCCCCCTGTGTATGATCTCATAATATGTAGCATACGGGGATGCGAATAAATAAATGACGTGATTGTCTGCACCCGCCTGACAAGGGTGGATACACTCTTCTCCTTGTCTATATCCTCTAATATAAGATCAATAGAATGTGCCACACAGAGCACCTAGAACATGTGCTACCTCTTCTCTATCAACTTTTTCTCAGTCGTCTTATATGAAGGTTCGTTGTCAGTAACAACCTGAATCACATTATCCTCCCCAATCTCCACCACCACATTCATCAAAGAAAAAATGAAGTCGGCATTTTTAATCTTCCGAGAAGTATCCACCGACTTTAAGAATGTGGTCCCCTCAGAATAATATACTAAGAAGTTTATCATGCTTTTCTTGGTGATACCTGTCCATCCGTCACACATAATCGTGCAACATCTCTCATTCCACACCAATTTGAATCCATCCATTCACTCCCTCAACGCATGCACCTCCTCATCCAGCCCAGTGCCGTATATATGCCTGCTAGTCGGGACTTGCATTCCCGGTCTAGCCTCACCCATAACATCCACAATCGTTTGGAAGTACGGGCTGGTGGCTGCATATGCTAGGATGCCTACATCAAGTTAAAAAAAATTGGATCAGACAAAGATTAAGTTTAAGTAAATAAAACACACATAATTGCCATTTTAAAAGTGATACCTGCATGCAAAAGCCACTTCATAATGTGGCGTATGGCTCTTTTTGCAGCCGTTCCTGTTGCCTTCATTCCTTTCATAGCTTGTTTGATCCCCATCTGCCTATCACTCTGTTTCATAAATAAATGCTCATCACTCGGCGTAAAATGAGTACTGGCAAAATGATGGTGTAGCTCCTGTCTCCATCCCTCCGTCTCTCAGTCCCAGGTAGGACGAGCTGATGCTGATCGACTAAGAGTTGGGTCAGCTTTGGACCCTAACCCTCCTACTCCCCTCCTTCTGTCCTCCTCCGCAGCAGATGCACGCTTGCTAACGTGCCTAGCATGTCTAAGTTCAGAGTCCGTAGAGTTGTCCTCACTCTCTGGTTCCGGCTCGACTGGTGCCTTCCCCTTGCCTTCCCCTTTCCAGGTAGGCAAATCTCGGCCCTTCTTCCTCTGGAGTAGCTCATTGTGTAACTCCTCTCTCTACTCAATCCTAACAGTCCTTTGAGAGACTCTACCTGTCATGTAGCCTCATTTTCTCACTCCTCTCCCTTGGCACCTTATCACATTTTTTTACATTTTCACCTGTTTCGACAATATGTTGTTTCAGTCGGAACATCGTTCATCTCTTTCTCACACCACTTGTATTGCACTTTCTTTCTGACTAGGTCTACCATATGCCCGTGTTCCCAACCCACGTCAGAAGGACGTGCTGGTGCTGCATCATTCTGATCGGCCATTGCTTATACCTATAAAAATTGTAAACAATACATGGAAAATTATTAGGCAACATTAAAATTGTTTTAGGGGCTGTTCGGGAAGCAAATAGCCCGTCAAACACATTATTTGGTATGTTTAGAGGGTTACGTATTTGTCGAAAATGGTCGTAAATCGACGTACGGGGTATTCGAAATTTTTCCCATACAAAGAATATCCAATCAATGTTCTTACAACTTGAACATAGTTATTTGATCAAAACTCACCGAGTTTAACCATGCTCGGAGTTGTCGAAAACACGTAAAAATAGGCATACGAGGTATCCGGAAATTTTCTCATACTAAGAACATCCAATCAATTAGTTTAGAACTTAAATGGAGTTGTTCGGTCAGAAATCACCGAATTTAACCATGCTTGGAGTCGTCGAAAACGTGTAAGAATGGGTATACGGGGTTTTCAACGAAGAAATCTTATCAATAATCTTCCAATGATCGAAGAAGTGGTTGAATCGAGACCGATCGGAGTTTGGATCGGCAGAATCCTTTAAAGGAATTGGCTGGAATCGCCGGAATTGCTGGAATCGCCACCAGAATTGCCGGAATCGCTGGAATCACACTATAATCTGCGTAGGAAGCCGGGATCGAGCTCAGAATTGCTGGAATCCTCGATTCCGAGGGTTGATCGAGCTCAAAATCGCCTGCTGAAGATGCCGCCGCTGCTGGATTGTCGGAATCGACCAGCAGCGGTTGATTCCGGCCCTTTTAGGGTCGGAATCGGTTCGATTCCTGGTCCGAAATCGAACCATGAATCGAACCGGACCGGTCAGACCGGTCTCTGGCAAAATTGGTCGGGATCGACCGATTCTAGACCGAATCGCCAGAATTAGATCGATTCCGACCGATTCCAACCGATTCAGCGGAATTCCTCCTGGAATTGGCCCTTCCGCATGGACCGATCCGATTCCGGAATCGGCTGATTCCGATCCGATTCCGACGATTCTACAATCAATGATTATAGCTATTTTGGTGAATGTTGAAACCCAAAATTTCCAATGTATATACATGTTACGTAGAAGAGGGATGAGTGGCGTGAATATCTCATTGAGCTCCATCTAGTGGCCATCTCGGGCCTAATTCATAAAGACTGTGTGCTATATACCCATAGTACATAATGGAGGGATTAAACATATCGGCAATGGTATTAATCCATCCATAAGTCACCATTTGCACAGTCCAAAGTTTATAAATCTGGTGTGTTTGAGCTAAACCATGGTTGGGAAAAAAAACAAAAAACACCTGAAGGTCATGAGACTTACCATCATCAGGACTGTGCCAAGGCAAGTGTTTTGAAGGAAACCCATCTCCAAATCTAGCTCCTCTTATAGTAAACATCTTTTTTGGCAACGCCTTAAAAGGGTAGTGGTGACATCCAGGGAAAGGTCGAGACTGTTGCAAGGCATTCCAAGTCTAGCTCGGACAAGAGTTATCACAATAGAAGCAAGGCTGACGACGGTTGAACAGTCTAAGTACGGTTGGGATCCCTTGGATAGAGTCAATCGCAGGAAGGTACGCTCTTCGCGTGGCAACCCAGCTCCCACACGGACTCGGATTGCGGTTCCAAGAGCTTTCCAAAACCGAGAGAAGAAAGATTCCTATAAGAAGGGGATGGTCGACATCGTCAAAGGGGGTCGGAGACCTGGAGAAAGAGAAAAAAAAAGAGAGAGGGCAGGAGGGAGGAGAGGAGGCGGCCGACCTTTTCCTTTGTCCGCAAGAGCAGTCGTCTTCCCTTTCTTCAGATGTCATAGTTGTCGACGGGATCCCCTACCGCCTTCGTTAGGGCCTCCCTCTTCTTTTGCAACCCCCAACAACATCGACAATACCTCTCGTTACCATTGTTAGGGTCGTTGAGGGCGTTGAAATTGTCTATCGCTACCGAGATCCCTAGAGGGCTACAAGATCATCGCCGGGAGCCTTCGAGTCTGTCGTAGCTATTGGGAGCTCCCTTCCAAAGCCCTCTTCCGCGTGTGAGCACTAGAGTGCACCGACGACGCCTATCCGAGGAGCCATCGACCCCGCCAAGCCCAAACACCGTGCTTGCAGAAGCCTATTGGCATCAACGGGAGCCAACTACAACTAGCAGCCCGTACCCACCGGTGCCATCCTTTTCCTGTTGCCATTGAGATTCCCCAGCCCTCTGTCACCATCGCGGAAGGTTTGCCCCCTCAGGATCCCTCATCGGGAGCCATAGGTGCCACTGAAGGTCTTTTCGGAGGGCGTCGAGTTGAACGTCGCGAGGAGGTTGGGCATCATGAAGGAAGGTGACCGCGGTTCGCCGTGGAGTTCGCTGACCTTCGGCTCAATAGCAAGTGGGCTCCACCTGGGAAAGATGCGACAAAAAAAGTACCGGCCCTAGTCGGGCCAGGCCCAACAAGCCTCGGTGGAACAGGGGCCTAAAAGGGTCCAATGAAATTAATTTTTTTAAAATATAAAATCAAATAAAATTTAAATAAAAATACACTAATTTAATTAAACCGATGTGAGTATCTGGCCAACTAAAAACTTGCCTCATGGTCTCGGCATAACTTAAAAGAATTAAAACAAATGGGAAACCAATAGGCCGGTTTCAAGCACGTCTCTTAACCCATAATTAAAATAATAATAATAAAATAATAAACAGAAATCTAAATAAAAATTCATCAAATTAATTTTACAAATCGAGACGAGTATCTAGCCGGCTAAAAACTTGTTACATGGTCTTGGCTAAACTTAAAAGAATTCTAAAATAAGGGAAACCAATAGGCTAGCTTCAACCTGTCTCTTGACCCTTTAAGGTAGACATACAAAGGTCTATTAAAAGACTCCAATGTCTTACCATATCCCAATAGAGAGTCATTTATTCATTATGCCATGGGAAGACTGTGTATGTTTAACATGTCGTTATGCCAAACTATGAATTAATGAGATTCACCAACTATGAGATGTGTCCCCACATGCTTATCAAAAGTTGGGTGTGTTTGATCTTAAGTCATGGGAAGAATCCCCACAAGTCTATCAAAGACCGGGTGCATTCTATCCCAAATCTAAGGAGAGAGTCCCTAATGCCTATTAAAGGTTAGAGAGACTCGAACTCGTGTCAATCAATGGGAAGAAGCTTCACGTACCTACCAAAGGCTGAAAGTATTCTATCCTAAACCGAATGGGATGAATTTCATAACGGGGATCATGGCTGTATATGTATTCCCACCAATACATTTTGTACTCATACCCTCCAATCAATTGAAAATTTAAGTTCTGTGCACATTGATATTGAATGGGGAATTAACGGTCCATGAGTTTGATGGAATGCAAGAGAGAATTTATTTCTTACAGCAATTTAATAAAATCTGTAAGCTGTCATGATTATAACAAATAAAAATAAGAGAAGACCTGGACTGCTTGGAATAGTCAAGTTTTATCAGACAGAAGGGACTCCATCTCATCAATTTCTTATACAGCATCTTGGCTTGAACATGACAATGTATGTTCAATCTAGGAATTCAGCTTTTACCAATAATTCAGTCCATTGAATTTGAATTCAAACTGAGCCTAAGGCAAATTCTAAACAGAACAAAAAAAATGCAGCATAGTTAAGCCATGATCCAAGAGGGCTCAGAGTCTTAATCAATTAAAAGCCAAATTTGAATCATGGCAGAACCAGAAACTGAAAAGAAAACTGAACCTAGAGATCCAGATCCAGCAGAATCCTTAATACAATAATCTTGAGCTTAAAATTTTGGGAATGAACCACAAACCCAAAGTCAGATTCAGAAGCTGGACTTGAGATGAGCAGAATACACCATCTGCCCAAATGAATCCAAGTGAAATATTAATAAATAAAACCAAGTCAAATCCAATTAAAGTATGTTCAAAACCCAATCAGCAAGATCAATTAATGGACCTGTTTGAGGTGATTACATTTGGGAGTTGGGTCTGGCTCGGTTAACACATAAAAAGAGAGAAGCAAACTTCCAAAAAAAAATCTGTTAAGGCCAATTTAATTTCAGATAAACAATGAGAACATTAAAGTTAAATAACAGTCATTTTTTTGAGCAGAAGATGCCCCCATCCGATTCTGAACCATATCATCGTCAAACAAAACCCACAATTCACACAATTAAAATGAATCTGAAAGTCATAACAAAAACAAATCAATCAAACTCACATTTAGGACCCCATAACAAAAATCCCAAATCTGAAAATTCAAACTAAAGAAAATCAACAACATATCAAATCGGAAAGATGACAAGTCTAAATGGAAAAAAAATTTGAAGAGAACTGGAAAATAAAAAAAACCACTAAGTTTTAATTCACGTTTTCCAGGTCAAGTCAAGTTTAAATCAATGAATTCCACTCAAATTAAATTAGACTTAAACCAATAAGCAAATTAAACTCCTATTAATTCAAATCCAATCCTAATAACAAATATCCAAATCAAATCTTCTCCAATTCAATTTCCCAAATCAAATCCCCATCAAATTTAAAATCAAATTCAATTCTTAAATGTAAATTCAAATAAAAAATTGAACAAATCTGCAATCTCAAGATTCAAAGAAATTAAGACACTCTTAAACAAATTTCAAGTTCAATTAAATCGGTAAACAGAATTTAAGCCAAGCGAAATCAAAGCCAAGTCAAGTTCAAACAACATACATTCCAACCAGAACCTAAAACAATCCAATCTCATAAGTCAAATTCAACATCAACTTTAACCAAACAATTCCAATGCAAGACAAATTAAAATTAAACTAATAAGAAACTCATTATCCAAATAATCTGAAAACTAATATCCAAACAAACCAAGCTTCTTAAATTAAACCCAAATCCAATTTTCCCAATTAAAATCAAATCAAACTCAAATTAAATTTAAAACACGTTAGGTGTTTTCATTCCATCAAAGTTCATGGGGTTGTTTCTCCTATATATGTGAATGTTTATTTTTGTGGATGCATGTCTTCTGTTTCATGAATTGCTATGGTGGATAATTAAGGGTGTTCGAGTATTCTCGATGTAATTAACATCGGTACTTCGCAAGTCCGATGGGGAGAGGTCAAAAATCAATTGTCAAAGAACTTAACAACCTCAAATATATTTTTATACATATCATGGACCTAGTTAATGCTTTTACAGGATATCATCTATTTTCTTAATAAATCAATGCTATGGTCAAATCAAAGTCAAATCAAATCGGAAAATGAATTTCCAAAACGATAAATAAACTTGTTAATTTTGAGGTTACATCACATGGCCCACTTTGAATTTGTGCTTGGGAGCTCTAGAATAAAAGATATTTTTTTTCATAAGATGCTTAATGGAGGAATATTGATATATTAAGAAAGATTAACTTATGGTGGTAATTAACTTGGAAAAGACTTATGGTAGAGTTCTTAGAGATGTTATGTGATGAATGTTACAGGATTACAGCACAATGGTGTGTCTTAGATATATAGAAGTCATAAAAGACATACCACAAGTGTCTACACAATTGGAGCGATAACAACAGTTTTTTAATTTAAATTAACTTAAATCAGGGATCTATCATAACCATGGATTGCAAAATCTATTTATCTAAATCGGGATTGGTTGATCAAATCAGGATCAGCCTGTCTTGCATGGGGATCAACACATGTTGACCTTTTTTTTTGGTAAACAACACATGTTGACCTGACCTGGGGGAGAATGATCTCGGAAGAAACTTCTTCCTGGATCAGGCTCTAAGCTATCATATCAGCTGATTTTAGTCAGTTCTGACCTTGAACGGGGTCAGATCAGTGCCAGGATACAGTTGTGGGGAAATGCCATGGCTGCTCTTGCATCTTTCTTGCCTTGATGGGCAGGAAGGACTGCCATATCGGGTCTGGCAAGCCCAACGTGTCTGCGATCCAATAAATTAAGTTGCTTGATCTGGGATTTTGGGTCTAGACAAATGTCTTTCCCACTTGTTAGGGTGGGGAAGCTGCAGGGGATGCAATCAAAGATCGTGGAATCAGAATCGGGACCTAGATTGGTGAAACCTGATCCGATCTGAATTGGATCAGCCGATCTAGGCCAATCCACCGGGAAGAATCCCTATCCTGAATTGGTAAATTAAGAGAAAAAATGATTTTTATTTTGATCCGATCTGATCCTGGCTGATGCGGGATGCGGCTGGGATTGCAGAAAAAAAGATCGATCCCAATCTGATCCCCACTGATCTGGCCGATTCTGTTGGGACTTTTTTCCAGATCGGTCCTCTAGTTGAGAATCAGATCGGCAATAGCCTATCTGATCTAGGAATCAGCTGATTCCTATCCGGATCGGCCAATTCCACAGTCTATGGTTGCAGCGGTGCCGCCCTTACCTTTTCCCAATGCTGACCTATGCTATTTGAGGCACGGGGCATCAAAGGAGAGGAGAGGGGCACCTTGCCTTAGGCACTTGAGGTGTGGTATGGCTTTAATGTATATATATTATTTTTTCTATATAAGGTTTTTAAAATGCAGTAATAGCATAAGAAGTTTATAAAATTTTGAGAGTGATAACAGTAAAACAAACTGGAATATCAACTTAATAACCATTTTTGCTAAATATTTAAACATCTTGTTGGATGAAGAACTAACGAACCAGTTGGAAGAGTCTTTGTTCTAATCATAATCTATTCAGTTTTAGTTTATTGGATTCTACTTCGTCTAGCCTGAGGACAAGGTCAACAGGTCAAGCTATATATCTATATCTTCAAAACTGTTGTATGCAAGCTCGTGAGGGGAACCAGCTTCCTTGCAGTAGCTTAGTCTATGGTAGGGGTGTTCACTTCTCGAGTCAACCCGAGAAACCAAACCGAGCCAAACCGTAGACGTCGGATTGGGTCGGGTTGGTGAGTTGCCCCGGGTTAATCGGGTTCAAAAAGTTAACCCGATCTGACCCGAACCATCTATGGACTGAACTCCTCTTCACATCAGCTACCTGCCAGCATGGTCATTATTGACGTTCAGGTGCAGGAAAGTGTAAGGATTGCTTGATATGGGATTAAACATGCTGTTTCTTACTTTGCGTGCGCCCTCCTATTAATCCCACTTCGGTTGCTATGGGATGTGAGCGCTTGGTGAAATCTTTAAAGCAAACTGATGCCGATAGTTTTTGGTCATGGAGTTAAGGCTGCTCCATCAACATGCGATGGTTGACTATTGGTTAAATAAAATATTGATATTTTCTGCAAAAAGTTCAGAAAATTTAAAGGTGTCGGTTCAACCCGAACCAACCCGACATAATTTGGTTCGGGTTGCAACATACGTTAGGGTTCATTTGATTTTAAATTTTTTTCCTTAAAACCAACCCGACCCGACCCGTGAACACCCCTGGTCTATGGTATCGAAGAGCCAGCATTGATACATTGATTATCAAACTTTTGGTAGTGGACATTAGTTGGCTTGGGCTTGCTAGGAGGTGAGGGGAATCACATGACAAGGACGAAGAGAACCCAGCTAGGAGATGGGTAGCATAACCATGCACACCAAGCAAAGAATTAAAGTAGAAATTACTTGCTTCAGCTTCCCACTTGTCACTCCCTCTGGCCAGCTGTGCCGAAGGCTCAACGGCCCGTACGAATAATGCTCCTGGTGAAGCTTCCAATGCTCCTGGTGAAGCTTCCAACCATCTCTAGAGGAGGAACTACTAAATGGGTGTGTGTGTTGTTGAATGGCCGCTTGGACCTCTTGCACGGGTGCCACGAGTTGCTCATGCCTGCAGGAACGCATGTGGGAGATGGGGGCAAGCCCCACCATCAGCTGCAGCCATATGATACCTATCAGTGTCAATGGATGGCTGTGTCAACTGTGGCAGCGTCATCCTTTGGTGCTAGGGCTTTGGCACTTGACTACATGGTTCGCCGGGTCGCGACCCGGGTCGCGACCCAGACCCGACCGGGTCGGTTTTGGGGCCGACCGACCCGATCGCGACCCCAAGACCCCGACCCCATTTTGAATTTTTTTTATATTTTTTGCGACCCGGGCCGACCCCGTCCCGACCCGGGTCGCGACCCCGGCCGACCCGGGTTGGTTTGGCCCCAAACCGACCCGGTCCCGACTCCCGACCCCACCTTCCTTGCTTGACTATTGGGGGTGGGGCTGCAGGGTTATTAGTCTATCTCTGGCCCTTAATGGGCCCAGATCTGGTTGAGGCTGCAGAGGTGAATGTCTTGCCTTGACTCAGCAACCTAGGCATGTGAGGTGGTGACTAAGGCCTGGTGAGGCGGTTGTTTGCCTACTTGCCATGCCTCGGCACCTAGCTACCCAAGGTGAGTGCCTTTGATAACGTAGGACCCGACCACGATTGGACTAGAATTGGTCGAGGCTCACTGTAGATTTTTTATGTTTTGTCTTGCTTTTAAAACTTTTGGAAGATTGATCCGACCTGATCTAGGATTGGTTTTCTTCTCTTAGATTAACTGGCCGATTCTGATCTCAACCTCAACTCAAAATTCTTTTGCAATAAGTCCTCATCCTTTGACATTTGCATTAATTAACAAAGAGTATATAAGATGATATTCTATACTGTAAGATGTTTGCAGACGATATTATGATGAGACATTAGTTTAGGATGCTATAACTTTAGTGTGACACTAAGAGCTTAAAGATTTTGCTGGAATTCTTAGTTGCTATTTTTATGTAAAAAGATATTTATTTTTATTTTTGAAAACGTGAGTTTATAATGTGAGTTCTTAAGATTTGACTGCACTCGGTGGTTCCCAATTAAGCTGGTGTTAATTATTTCAAGCGGTGCCTTGGTCATCCTTGATTGATTGCCATAGCAACACATAATATAGTGTGACATTTGATGTTTGTATCTAACATTTGGAGATGCATGAAGATGACCATTTGTCTTCCCATGATCCCTAGTTTATGTTTTAGAGATTTCACATTTTATGATTTTCTTGATTTTTATGATTTTTAATGTTTTTTATTTATTGGCACTATTTTATTCATATTTTTTTATCATCATTCGTCAAATTTTTTGTTGTTGTCATAATATCTTTGCTGATTAGTTTTTTCCATATTTCTTATTGATTAGGTGATTTGTCTTTTTTTATTTTTTTATCAATTAGAAATTTTGTTTGATTTTTATAATTTTCGGAATAATTTCTTTTTTCAAGATTTGTTATTTGTTATTTGTTGATTTATTTAGTCAATCTTTTTTTTATTTGTGATTTTATTTTTTATTAATTTTTTATTAAGTAATGCCTAACATTATGCTTGTTTATTTATTTTTATTATCTTTTTGTTATTTGTTTATATTAATTTTTTACTTATAGATATTTATTCAACGTAGTCTTGATTTTACTCGAGTATTTTTATTTGTAATTATTATCTTTAATTTTTTACTATAAGGGAATCATGTGAAATGTTTGGCGTAAAGACCAGCTTAGGTGTTAACTAGAAATTTAATTTATATTTCAAGGCCATGGGTTACTTGATCTACGTAACATTTTGCATGTGATCATGTTAAACTAAAATATATGGAATCGGGGAGGTACGAAGAATCTGTGTTTCTTTATTTTGTTGCAATGTCATTGGTTGACATTGATAGGGACATGCCAAAATTATATTGAAAGAGTTTAGTCATTCACCCCCTTAACCTATCTTGTCACACATGAGGTGTCTGAGGCAAGGAGAGTGTCGTCTCATCCCAAGTACCTAATGTGGGTGCCCTAGGCACCCAAAACGAGATTTTTTTAATTATTATTTAATATTTCTAATAATAATGCATATGCTTGTAAGTGGAAAAATAAAAAATACATGAAATACATTTAAAAATGCATAATTATGTTTATAATAAAAAACATAAAAGAAGACAACCTGAAAATTTATATGAAGTTAAGAACACGAAAGACAACCATAACAATAACATTGAAGAAAGACATCTTTTTGAATCAATTTTTGAAAAAAAATTTGGAACGAAATTAATCTGCTAACAACAAGTCCAAAACAACTAACAATAACAAGTGTAAAGAACATAATAACTACAAGTCCCAATAGAACAACATAAAAGAGCACAATGTCGTTGTCCACAACATAAAAGAGCACAACGTCCAAGTAGGCAACATATAAAAATGCTCAAGTCTCATCTTATTAATCTTTGTTGAAATTATCATTAGATAGAATTTTTTTCATCTGAAGAGGTGCCATCCTCATCAATGGCTGCCAACTGCTTTCTCTTGTCAAACCTTTGCCTTTTAAAAATTGATGCCCTGGTGGATGAACTTTCTTCTTTCTCAATTCCTGTAGCCATGGAATGCCGGGTCGCGACCCGGGTCGCGACCCGGCCCCGACCCGATCGGGTTTAGGCCCGACCGGCCCGGTCGCGACCCGGTCGGGGCGACTCCCGGCCGGGTCGCGGAGTCGTGGCCGGGTCGCGGGTCGCGTGACCCGGCCGACCGGGTCGCGCGACTGTCCGGCAACGGCCACCCGACCGCCGCGTACCGCGTCGGCACGCGCGGGGGGGCGCAAACCCCCATCTGCCCCTCGGGGTTATTTAAAGCCCCCGTGGCCTCCTTACTCCCACCCCCCACTCTCACTCTCAACCTCTCATTTCAGCGCTCTCACTCTCATTGCTCTCATTTCATTGCTCCTCATTTATTTAATTATTTCATCAAGCATTTCATTACTCATTTAGTATATTTATTTAATATTAGTTCCATCGATTAGCCGGGTTAAGTAGTTTATTATTTTTAATACTTATTCGCTTACTCGCATAGTTAGTTAGCTAGAAGATTAGTTAGATAATTAGTTTAAAATAGTTACTTAACACATCATTAGTTCAAGGTATACATTAATTACTTACTTAATCATATATTTAGTTAATCATTCATTTTATATAAATAAAAGTATACTTACATTAAGAGTCACTAATTAACGTCATTAGCTAGTTAAATAATTAATTACTTACTTAAGTAATTATTTACTTAAAAATGTCTTCTCCAAGCCAAACAACCCAAACTACCGGCGCGACCCGAGCGATCCGTGGTTGCATTGCAATTCGATCTCCACAAGGCGAGAGAAAAGTGCATAATGTAAATATCATGACAAAGTAATATTCGGTGGTATTTATCGTTTAAAATTTCATCTCTGCAGTATGCAAGGAACGTTCTTCCGCACACGTACTCCGCCGGAGGTCGAGCTCAATTTCGTAGGCACCTACAAGCGATGGAGCAAACGAAGGAACTAAAGAACGGGCATAAAGAGACCGTCCGAGAAGAATTGCAACAACGGGGAGACGTTCCGTACACATTTACTAACCGGACAAGAGAGGCTAGATATTTTTGAGACGAAGAAAGTACGAAGGTATGGGAGGTGTTACTCATAAACGTTGTTCATTCTTCTATTTTAAAGGATAATTAAGTAGTTAAATACTTAAATGTTTTTTAAAAAGATGAACTCTCACGGGGAACGGAAGCAGTCGAAGATCATTCGCCGAGGAAGAGTTCTATAGACGCACCGGCCGAACCGACGGGCCGGCGGGTCCTGGAAGCCGGGAGTGGTCGAGGAAGCGAAGAGGATCCAACAACCAACCGCAAGACGAGGTTCATGATCTCACACAAGACGACGACCCTAGCAAGAGGTCCCGTGGATCCCGTAATCACCAGACACGACAACGTCAAACGACAATCACGACGGCGACGAAGAACCTCAAATTATGTAAGGAGAGGATCGAAGCAGTGGCAACGTCAAGGTGGTTCTTTCACCACAAAGCATTCCGCAAATGCCGCGAAGTGGACCATACTACGAGAAATACGCATCGACACGATCGCGTACGTCGAGGGGAGTGCCTCGGGTCCAAACCCAAATGAGATATACAATGTATATCTTCCTACGGAGGTGCAAGAAACAAAGAAGTACGCGCAATATTCGAACGCATACGGAGAACGAGGTTGCACGTTAACGACCGACGGATGGACCGGTAATTAAATTTTCTTTACTCATTTATATTAGATGTATTAACATTCTTTTCGATATAACTTAGTTAATATCTTATACTTACATGTGCATAACTAGAAGATAATGATCAATTTCCTAGTTTACTGCCTCAAGACGGCCTATTTTAAGTCGGTCGACGCATCGTACGTAAAGAACGCGGAGTATCTTTACCAATCGATGATGGAGTGATAAGAAAATAGAGAGAGCCGGGTAGTTCAAGTAGTCACAGACAATGCGGCCGCATACAAAGCGGCCGGTCGGGACGTTTGGCGGTCAAAAGACCAAAGTTGTATCGACACCCCGTTCGCCCACTCTTAGACTTGATGTTGGAGGATATACGCAAGGATTCTCAAATAGACAGGTAGTTAAGCTAGCCCGCTTATTTCTTCATTTATTTATAACCACAGCTTTGCCCCGCACTTAGCGAGGGAACACACCGTGGGCGAGAGTTGTTACGGCCCGGCAGCAACCCGGTTCGCCTCCCACTATATTTCCTTAGAAAGTTTATCGAGTCAAAGGAGAGCTCTAACTCAAATGGTCATTTCACCGGTCAGGTAGTTGGATGGCTAGATGTAACCCATCGGATAAGAGAAATGGGAGAAAAGTAAGAGACAATAAGAGAGGGAGATTTTTTAAAGTTGTAAAGAAGACGTTAGACATCGTCCAACCCATACGAAGGTACTAAGGATAGTCGACGGAGATAGAGAAAAGGCATACGGGGTATTTATACGACGCGATTGAGAGAGCCAAAGAAGAAATCTCCAAGACCGTGTCCGACTTCGCTAAGGCGGGATATTATGCATCGTCGCCGGGAGCGTACATTACATCAACCCATACATGCAACAGTATATTTTTTTAAACATTTACTAATCTTTTTATTAATCAAAGTTGCGTATAACTTGTTTACTAATACTATTTGGTTCGTAGGTTACTTTTTCAACCCAAGATATCGCTATAGTCCACATTTCAAGGCGACGAACGAGCTATTACATGACAAGAGCGTCATCCGACGGTTGCTTCGGTGACGACGACCGGGCTATTATCGCTCGCAACAAGATGTATGATTACGTAATGCGGAGTTTTCACTTTCGAACGAGCAGAGTTAGCCGAACGAGCCGTGACGATACTAAGTCCGGGCACGTAGAAATATTTTTCATCACTTAATTAATCAAAGCTTACTTAGATAATAATGTACGACATTCAATTTACGTGCACCGATTTGGTGGACGGACCCACGGTAAAGTACTGGGGTACGAGGACTCAAGCGGACGTAGTCATCGTGGTCCTAAGTCAAATCACTTCGCTTCGGGGCCGCGAGCGAAATTGGTCTACATTCGCCCGATTCACACAAAGCAGAGAACAGTTGACATCATGAGGCTCAAGACCTCGCGTATCATTACCTACAATACGAGGTTAAAGTCGAGGAATTCCGAGAGAATGAAGGTAACCGTATGGAACAAAAGAGTCGGATAAAGACAAAGTACGGACGTTCGGTCGACGAGCCGCCAATCAAGAGGAGGATATCGATTTCGATCAAATATTCTACGAGAAGAACTCTCAAGCTCGGGTCAACGACCGAGAAGGGCCGGGAGAACCGAGTTCAACCCCCAAGCACCGACAATGGGCCGAAGGAGTGCTCGACGATGTCCCTTAAATCGAAGAATTCCAGATCCTCCCTCACTAGCAAAGCACCGTAGGACCGAGAAGGAACTAGTCAAGGTACGTAAAGTAGGCGAAAAGGTAAACAAGTTATGACCGATCCTTTTCGATATCATAGACGTCGATACTGGCCGAAGACGATCGAGAAGATACGCCGGAGCCGAACATCCGAGTGCAAGACTCGTACGTCCGAGGATTCGTCATCAAAGAGTAGCAATGATGATGGTGCCGGATACGGGGCGCGAACACTTTACAAGTACAAGGGACCTCGCATCCTCCCATATCTCCTACAACGTCGTTACATTTTACCGCGAGGAGCAATATACTCGCGCGACCCAAGATACCGATCACAGTGGAAGGCCACAAGGTAGGAGGTCATCGTAGCCATGGAGTTGGAGCAGAATACCACGATGCCTCCGACTATGTGTACGATTCATCCCAAGGCTCTTGGTTCCCTACATACGATCAAGAGTATTATGGAATGAATTATGTGGAGTCATCGGATACTTCGATCCAATCAACCTATAGTTACATGGTGACTCCGTTTCGGATCAAGTCTTAGGATAGTTTCCCGAGGGACGTACGAATACGATCGTCACGCGTACATACGTTTCAAGCTTTATACTCAACCCAAATGACATGGGGAGAGTACATCAACTACCTACAAAGTGTAGAACACATCACGTTGGAATAAAATTGATGCATTATTTATTTAAATCATGTCATTTAATTTATCCAATTTTTCTGTATTTTTTCAGATTTTTTTCGCATTTTTCTTATTTTTTTGAATTTTTCAAAAAAAAAATTATTAAAAAAAGGGGTCGCGACCCGGGTCGCGACCCAGTCGCGTCCGGGTCGGCCTGGGGGTCCCGCGACCCGGTCGCGACCCCGCGACCCATCCCTCCTTGCCTGTAGCTAGTTCAACATCCCTCCATATTAGTTTCTCATCTTCATGTACAAGATCATCCTCTTCTATAGTAATCCACTCATGGGCCTCGTCGATCTCATCCAAACATTTCATATCAAGATTTAACTTCTCTATCCTAAAGTGCCAATCTTGATGTTTTTTATTATATTGAATGTACATATGATCATTTAACTTGTTTTTATTCCAATCTATTTCTTTTCTTTGTGTGCACCTATAAGAAATATGTCAAAATTTTGATGCATAAGAGTCATAATGAATATTCCATGTATAAAAAGACTTTAAAATTGTTTAAGTTACCTGTTCAAAGGTACTCCAGTTGCACTTATAATTAGATGCACTATAAGTAAGACTTAATAATTTAATGACCATTTTTTGTAATTGAGGAACTTTACTTCCCCAATCTATCTACCAGTTTGCTTTAAGGGGAAAAATATTATTGACTTTAAAAACACGTGAAATATTAAATGTAGAATTTAAAAAATATGCATGGGGTGGATGTTTTTCGTGAACTAATTGTCATGTCTATGCCAAAGAGGCCTTGAGAATTTCTATATGCAGCAAGTTGTTTCATGATCGTATCTTGCTTGTCGGGAGATTTACAAGCTTCTCAAATACAATCAAATAATCACTCTCATTGCAAGGATTTGAATAATAGAATTGGGGGTTAAGATAATACCTCGCTGTATGCAAGGGGCAATATAGTTGATTGTTCCATCACTTATCATATCAATAATATTCCAGATCGGTCCATAGTTTTTCAACTTATTTTCCAAGGCATTCTTAATGTCTTCTTTTGTGTAGTACATTGTTTCATAGATGTAAGCCATAGCAGGTCTCTCACCATCAACTAAACGCAATACAATCACAAGAGACTTAAAAATGGACAAATCATATGTTACACCTTTCTAAAAAGTAATTTTTAAACTGATTTTACCTGATTTCTTCCTCTCACAAAAGACCAAATATGAGCACTTCCAGGGGTGGAGGGGTGAGGTGTTGGACCTGGTCTGGGGAAGGAAACGTTGACAGCGGCAAAGCTTTTAATTTTTTTTTTCACTCAATAACTTCATACGCACACAAGGGGGTGGGGGTCCTTTTATAGAGGTTAGGATACAAAATTTAGGATAAGTCCTAAATTTTCACAAAATGTAAAAAAGACCTTTAATTAGCCTAAATTGCCTAAATACTGTCTGAAGTCGACTAATCGTTTTCAATCCATAGGGAGTCTATGGTCGGATGATGACGTCGGTATACTCGGTTCAGATTGAAGTGGATCCGAGCTCGGGTGTCCTCACCATTTCTCCTCGGCTGAGAAGAACTCGACCCCGTCGAGTAAGGGTTGAGGTCGCTTTGGTAGCACTCCAAAAGATCTGGATTCTACCGTTGAAGCTCTTCTAGCATTATCTTGGTGTCCTCGGTGGGAGGTCGGCCCTTCCAGTGCACTAAGTGGTGCTTATATGCTCCATCTCGCATCATCACTTCCTGCTCATCCATTATGCATTTGTTTACTCGTGTTGCGATAGTGTAAAAGCTGGAGGAGGGTACTCTGTTGTGGGATTACTCGAAGGAGGGAGAAATATCTCAGAAATCTCACTAGTTATCACTAACGGATCTCGATAGGCTACTAGATCATAGACATTGAATATTGAGCTAATCCCATTATCAGGTGATAGGTCCATAACGTATGCATTGTTCCCAATTCTCTCAACCACTTTGAAAGGACCAGTTCCTCGGGTCTGAAGCTTCTTAACAGCTCCTGTAGGGAGTCGCTCAGGTCTGACCATGATCATAACATAATCGCCAACCTGAAATTCTTGTGCTCTTTGATGTAAGTTAGTACACTTCTTGTATTGCTTATTGCTGTCCTCTATCTGACGTCTAATTTGTTCATGTAGACTTCTAATATGCTTAGCTAAGGACTCTGCAAAGGCTAACACACGGGCATAAAAGGGCAGAGATGCTAAGTCTATGGGTCGCCTAGGTCTATAGCCATTAACTATCTCAGAAGGAATCAAACTAGTAGACCTAATGACCTATTAATTGAATCATTGTAGGCAAATTTGTTAAAGGGAGGACAATATTCTAAGTACGAACATGCTCGCCTACTCATAGTTGTCAAGGCAACAAGGCGCCCAAGGCGTTGAAGAGTACCGATTCCGCTTAGGCGACAAGGCGGCCGCTTAGGCGTCGCCTAGGCGGTCAAGGTGGTATTCAAGGAAGGTTGAGTCGGGAGGTTGTTATATATAAAAATAAGTATAAAAATAATTATATTTTTTATGTTATAATTGAATATGAGTGTTTTATCAATGCACATAAGTAAATATGATGATGTGTGTGAAAGAGAAGAAAGTTAAATAAATTTTTATAAAATTTAAGTATATAACTCATTTATAATTATAAAATTTATATATGTGCAATAGTATAAGTGATGGTAAAATATTGTTATAATATTATTAAATGGGGGAAGTGTAGAGTAGTCGCCGATCGACCTGCGCAGTCAGGTCGCGGGGGTCAAGGGGGCAGCGCCCCTTGTGGGGGTTTGTCAGGGGGGCGAAGCCCCCTGAACCCAAAAAATTATGTAATAGTATAAGTGAGACAGAGAGAGATTGAAGAAAGAGCTGAAAAGAAACTTAATTAAGTATATAATATATGTTTATAATCATAAATCTTAAATATGTATGATAGTATAAGTGATAGTGCATTATATTAGTATATTCAAAGTATCATTAAATAAGTGTCCTTTGTGAGGGGTATCAAGGGGGAAAAACTCCTCAAAATTATTTTTTAATGATGTAAGAATACCTAAAACGCCTTGCCTGGGTGCCTTGGGCGCCTAGGCTGGCACCTTGGACGCCTTGGGCACCTAGGCCGGTGCCTTGGGCGCCTTCTTGGCCCCAGACAAGGCGCCATTGGAAAAGCGCCTTGCCGCCTAGGCGGCGCCTTGACAACTATGCGCCTACTAGGCAACGTAATAGACTCCAAACTACGATTGAGGACCTTAGTTTGATCATCAGTTTGTGGATGATAGGCAGTGAATAACTTTAGTTTTGTTCCTAGGAGATGCTATAGGGTTTTCCAAAAATAGCTAACAAATCGCACATAACAGTTGGGGACAATTGACTTCGGTAGCCCATGTAGTTGAACAAGCTCTTAAAAGAAAAGCCGGGCTACCACAATGCATTGGTTGTCTTATAATAAGGGATAAAGTGTGCCATTTTGGAAAATCGATCAACTACCACAAGGATAGAATTGTGGCAACGAAGGGTACTTGGCAAACCAAGGATGAAATCCATGCTAATGTCCTGTCATAGAGAATCTGGGACATGTAGCAGAGTACAGAGGCCCATGTTTTGTTTTAGTTGTTTGGTGATAGTGCAAGTACGACATTGGGTGACAATACACGCAATATCATACTTCTGATTGGGCTAGTAAAATTGAGCTTCCATAAGTTCTGTTGTCTTATTCTGACCAAAGTGACTGGCAAGACCGCTTGCATGTAACTCTCAAATCAAGTCACGAACAAAAGTCTATGAAATATGAAATTGTGACCCTTGAAAAAGATAACCATCTTGTAATAGATACTTGTTGTAGTCACTAAATGGTCCTGACTAGAGAGCTGAAAAGATGGAGCCAAAATTTGGGCAATCAACATATTCTTTCTTAATTCGTTCAAACCCAATAACCTCTACTTTCATGGTAGAGAGTAAAGATACTCAACGACGCAAGGCATCAGCTTACTCGATTCTCTACTCCGGCTCGATGCTTTTTGACAGAAGTGAATGTTTGGAGATACTCTGCCCATCGACTATGTCGATAGTTGAGTTCTTTTAGGCATTCAAATATTGGATCTTCATGGTTGGAGTAAAGTATAAATGCTTGGGGGAGTTAATAGTGACGCCAATGACGTAAGATTTGCACAACTGCATAAAATCCTTTGTCATAGGTGGAATATTTTAGTTTAACATCACATAGTTTATCGCTCAAGTAGGCCATATGACGACCTTCTTGAGACAAAACTCCACTTATTCTTACTCCCGAAGCATCGCAGACAAGCTCAAACACCTTAGTAAAATCTGACAACCAAAGTACAGGTGCTTGAGTCATCACCTCCTTTAGGGTTTTAAAAATCATAGTTGCAACTTTTGTCCATGTAAATGTACCCTTTCGAAGACAATTAGTAATAGGGGCAGTGATAGTGCAAAACCCCTTGATGAATTTGCGATAAAAGGTGGCTAGCTCATGGAAGATACGGACATTATGGATGTTTTAGGGCTCAGGCCACTCAACAATAGCCCTGATCTTATTAGGGTTGGTAGACACACCATCAATAGACATAATGAACCTTACGAAGGTGATTGAAGGAGTCATGAAAGTACACTTCTTAAGCTTTCCAAATAACTGCTCTCGTCAAAGGACATGACAAATCTGTCGGAGGTGATCTAAGTGGTCTATACTAGAGCGACTGTAGATAAGGATGTCATCAAAGAACACGACAACGAACTGCTCGATATATGGCCGGAAAACTTGGTTCATCAGCCTTATGAAAGTACTTGGGGCATTCAATATTCCAAACGACATTACAAGCCACTCATATAAGCCATCCTTCGTCTTAAAAGCCGTTTTCCATTCATCACCAGGTTGAATTCGAAGTTGGTGATAGCCACTCTTCAAGTCAATCTTAGAGAACACAGTGGCTCCCGCTAACATATCAAACATATCATCTAAGCGGGAAATGAGGAACCGGTATTTAACAGTAATCTGGTTGATAGCACGGTTGTCCACACACATCCTCCATGTGCCATCTTTCTTGGGAGCTAGAAGTGTAGGAACTGCACATGGTCTCATGCTCTCTCGGATGTACCTATGACTTAAGAGCTCTTCAACTTGCTGTTGTAATTCCTCGTGGGATGCAGGGTCCATGTGATAATGGGGCAAGTTTGGAAGTGTGGATTTTGGGACAAGATTAATGGTGTGCTGGATATCTTGCTTAGGTGGTAACCTACCGGGGAGTTCCTCGAGAAAAATATCCTTAAACTCCTAAAGTAGAGACCCTATTTTAGGCTTAGGTGGTTCTTTCCGAGTAACTATGGCAAAATAGGTGCTTCTCTAAGGCTCAGCTCGACCTCATGATGTCCAATGAAATGAAGGGGGCGAGTTGGGCGGGGACTCATAAAATGATCCCCTGATGTGGCTTCCTGAACGAGATGTTTCTCGGAAGTTAATAGAGAAGGGGCAAGCTACAACGAGTTGGCTGACGAAGAAGTAGGGTTGGCAGTGCTCTGATCGATGGTCACAGCTGAAGGGTCAGTTTTTGCTGTAGAGGTGGGTGAGGGCGGCAAACTATTGGTGATAGGGGGTGAGGGTGAAAGAGGAGACAAGTTGATGCGTCGACCGGCATGCTCAAATACACAGGTGTTGGATTGCTCATAAAGGGTTGCATCTACATCAAATATCTAAGTTTGGCCTAAAATAATAAATAATACCTCCAAGCTCCATGGGTATGACATTACACTAGATTTTCCCAGATTATGAAGGGAAACTGATAGAAACTAAACGTCGGATATGAACTGGGATAGAAGTGGCATCGACCTAAGAAACCTGATAAGGGCTAGGGTGATCGGTTGGGATTAGACCAAGACTCTTGACTATGTGAGTGAAAATAACGTTAATGCAACTTATATTATCAATGATTATCTTACGTGATTTACCCTCTAAACGGAAAGTAGTTTGAAAGATGGAGGTACGACACCAGTCTTTACTCGACACTGGTTGAGTAAGAGTGCACCAGACTATCACTAAATGACTCCCACCTGGCCTATCAAGTGTCTCAAGATAAGGGGCCCCGGGTAGGACGTCACCTCTTGCTAGTATTCTGCTAACATACTAGAATTGGGTATGTATGTTACTTCTTCTAATGAATCGGGTGGCTACTCATTAATCGTGTCCTAGATATAAAGTGCATAAATTGATAGATATTGAGAGCGCATATAACCATACCCACCACATTCATGACCAAGGATTGTCGTCTCGGATCTCGGCTTCATCTCGGAAGCATGAAAGAGAAGAGATCTCGTGAGATTCTCGGAAAAATCTCGGGAGATCGGATCTCGGATTTCATTTATGCGGTATACTTTACCCAATGATTGCCATCTCACATCTATATTTTATCTCACGGAGATTGAAGATAAAAGATCTCAAAAAAATCTCAAGGGATTAGATCTTGGAAATACCAATCAATGTGCATGCTTAGATGTAGAATATCATATAATATTTTTAAAAATGACAAGAGAACTTATATTAAATATTAAAATAAGCTGTGAGGGAATTAAAAACGTAATACAGAGATGGTGAACTATTGTTAGCATGAGATATACAAAGGATCTTATGTCAGATCAAAGTTTTATCTTGAACAATATAGATAGGAGATTGATAACATTTTGGGTCAATTGTACATATATAGTTATTAAAATATTAAGCTATGAAATTTTATCAAACAATAATGTTTAGACGAATATTTAGAAGGATTCCATAATAAAATTGACAATATAAGAAGGAAACTTAACAAGATCATCTAACAAGTTGGGGATAATAATAGGCGGAGAAGATCAAGGTATCACAGGTACTACATAGATATTCTCGTTTCGGCGATCTCGTTTCTCGGACGCACGGAAGAAAAGAGATTCTCGGGAGATCTCGAGAGATTCTCGGGAGATCGCATTCCATGTTCATGACGCTGACCTCTAAATGTTGGGCGATTGGGCTCACTAGTCGGTGCCTTACCCTTATCATCGTGCTTGTGCCTAATCGGAGGTACGGTCAGTTGTTGTTGAGTAGTCGGAGGAGGGAGAGGTAATTGTGATATACGGGCAGAAAGATTGCCTTGGAACCAATTTGGTTGGGGTGGAAATTGAGACCGAATTGGAACTGTCAAAACATCAAACTCAAAAAAAAAACAAAAAACTCAAACTCTGAAATCACAAACTGAAACCTCAAATCTGAAACTAGGGAAGCTTAAACACCAAATCTGAAAGTTGAGACCAAATTTCAGATCCTCAAAGTCCAAACTCTCGAATTGAAACGATCATCTAATTTGAAATTCAAATCTAAAATCCCAAAACTAGAAAGTATTAAAAATATGAAATCTAAAACTTCAAAAATCTAAAAAAAATCTGTAAGTTTCTATGATCTGCAAATTCCCAACTTAAGATGAAATCCTCGAAGTTAAAATGCATTCAAACCAAATCCAAAATATAATAAAAGATTCAATCAAAATTTCAATCCGAGAAGGCACTGATTCTAAATAAATCAAACCTCAAATGAATTTTAAACAACTCAAAATCAAGGCAATTTCAAAGATAAAAAATCAATTTGTAATCAAACTCCCAAAGATGAATCAAACTCAAATAAAAAATCAAACTAAATTAAAAAACATGAAGTGTTTGCATCCCATCAAATTCATGAGGTCATCATTACTGAATGTTTGTTTATTTTTGTGGATGTCTTCTATTCACAAATTGTTATGGTGGTTAATTAATGGTGTTCGATGTAATTACAATCGGTACTGCATAAGTCCGATGAGGAGAAGTCAAAAAATAAAATTTCAAAGAATCCAACAATCTCAATTCATATTTTATACATATCATGAATTAGTTAATACTTCTATAGAATATCATCTATTATCCTAATTGTCAAAGCCAATCAAAACCAAAATTCTCTTTCCAAAAAGGAAAGTTGTTTTTGTGGTTTCATCAGGGAGCCGGAATAAAGAGACTATGGTGAGGAGAAGGGGTGTTTTTCAGTTCTTGTGGATGTAAAATTGATGGGGGTTCATAAGTTTATAGTGCACTTGGGGAGATGGTTCTGCGAGGACTTGCAGGGGAGCCAGTGGCGTTGCAAGGTTAAAAGGATTTTCATGCCTTCTCTGATGTTGACTATATTCCACAGTAATGGAATGTCTAGAATTGTGGGAAGGGGTGGAATTTGCAGGTTACTAGGAAGTGCCAGATGCCATAGTGACAGGAGGGAAGTGTGCTGGGGGGCCGTACTAAAAGACTGGTGAGGAGAAGGGGTGCAGTTGTTGTGGGTGTAAGTTTTAAGTTTTATCAGATTTCATAGGGAGTCAGTGCTGTACACTATAGGGAGCCAAGGGAAGTAGAGAGACTTCTAGAAGAGGGCCCAACACCAAATACTGCAGAGATCAGCAGATGCGATGGGAAAGGTAGAGGTGTTGTGTGATATATGGGAGAGGTGCCAGCTTCTCTGTCCAGAGATGGTGTACCCTGCACCATAAAGGGGAACCCGAGAGGTGGTGCAGATATGGTAAATAATTGATGGATGTTGGGGAAGCAGAATTTCTTGGGTTCTTGGTGCTGAATGTGACCCGGGGGGGGATGGTCAACACAAGTTAAAAGGTGAAAATAATTAAAATATAATTTAAGATGAGTGGAGTTGGACTAATTTCGAGGAAGGTGATTCGATAGGATTTGGAGAATCCAAATCTCTCTGAAGATGTAGTCCAAAATAGTTTGAAAATTAATGTAAGCACCACAAAATAATTTGGGACTAAGACTCACTGAGTTGAGGTAAAATGAAGGTTATCAGGTCACATTTGGTATGTTTAATGTGGACTGGGTAGTCTTAAATCAAAAAGTATTTTAAGTATGAACTTGGAATTTCATCCTGAAGCTAACGGTTGTTAACCATAGAAACTAGAAAATAATACTCTAGTTTTCTGGAACTTAAAATGTATTATGTAAATCCCAGAGATTTATTAAGAGTTTTGTACGTTCCCAGGGTTAAAAATCATTAAAAAAACTCTTATGTGAAAGGCAGAAAAGTGGCCCATGCCCTTAAACTATGTTGCTTATGCCTGATCTTGGGACCTCTCATATCTGCCAATTTTGACTTCTGAAGTTTATGGCTTGTTGTGTCTTTGTGTGTTTGTGACCACAAATTCTTCAGATAACTGGTTTTCTTTGCTTTACATGCTCCCATGTATATTCTGTAAGTTTTTTGCTCACCTTTGCAGGTGCTTAAACAGTCATCCCCAGTAAAGAGAAGAAAATCTAAAGATCATATTCTTCCAGTATTTGTTGCAGAACCAAATACACAGTCAAACTCATTTGTTGGAACAGAAGAGTACATAGCCCCTGTATGATGCTAAAACATCTTCCTGCAAATGATTGTTTGCACTTTTTTCCGGTTATGACATCAATAAATCATCCTTGTATTGTTAGATGGACTTTGTAAAGGTTTCTGCCTCTACGCTTCCAGCTGTCTTATAGATGCTTTATGTTGTTTGGTGTTAACCTCTATAAACATAATGCACATCATGGGATATGACAAAATACTAAGATGAATATGTTGATATACTACATAAGATAAGATACATAATGACCATGTTAGACAAAAGGTAAAAGCAGCGCCAATTGAGGACAAGATGGAAGAATGAGATGGTTTGGACATATCAGATAGACCTAGTGAAGTTCCAGTTAGAAAAGTGAATATTAAGATAGAATAGAAAATGACGGGTGGAACTTGCTTAAGCTAAAAGAGGGTAATTCAAGATGATGGAGGGTTTAGACATCTCTGAGTGGTAGTTCAAAATTGCCATGACTGGAAAAAATAACCCATACAGCCATCCCCAAACAAATTTTGATCAAGGCTGGAAAAAGAGAATCCATACGCTCCAACTGTTGGATGGTATCTCTTTTTGCCATTGATTGAACACCTCACAGTTGTTCTGTACCTCTCCTGATGAGTGCCAGGATGAATTCAGTCTCAAGTCTTCTATAGTTCCATGTATGGATCTGAAAAGGAGAGCTACCTTGTCCAAGTTCTCATGTCCATTGTTGCTAGATGTGCCCAGGCCACCAAATCTTTGCGAAGTGCTTTCTGTCTGGCTTCTCAGACTGGGAGGACATATAATGAACTGCAGGAGACTTCAGGAGAGCACCGAAAGTATTAACTGCTTGAGGGGACAAGTGTGTGGTTGCAGGGAGTGGGTGTCGAACTGCCATGTGGGGGGTAGACAGGGAGAGAGTGGCGAGCACACAAATGGAGCTACTTACACAGTGGCACTAGTGCAAATGGAAGCTTGGAATCTAAATAAGATGGAAACTAGCATGGGTTGATGCTGGATTCTTACATGAAGAGAGTTCTCAGATGTGTGTGATTGTTGGCACCAAAAAATTTCATTGGACCCCAAAATAGTAAGTTTTGGGCAAAATACATGAAAGAAGAACTGTACAGACAAGTGAAACTCACTTTGGATCATATTTGGGACCAATGGGCCCGATAAGTCTTATTAGGCCCGACTGACCGGGAGTCTGCCCAAGAATGAATTATCACCAACATTGGATTTGCTTGACTCAAATTTGGCATGGTCAAAACAACCAGTGTGGACTTCTGGATCATCTTTGCAAGGCTTTTTGGGCTCAGAAAACAAAATGAATGGGCCCACAGTGCAACACTGATTGAGACCTCCCAACTGTGCCAAAAATGCCAAAATCTGGCTCCGGGTGGTAAAATGACCTTTTTTGCCCTTGTTCGGCCTAAGCGACTGAACGTCAGCCCAATGATGATCGGGCACCGTCATCTGGCCCACCCAACTCATTAGTGAACAATGCTAGAGTCGGATCGGCAATCTGATCTGTATCCGATAAGTTAAGATGAAAAACACATTGAAAGTTGAATTATGAATAGTCTTATCGGGGCATATTAGGTCCAAAGGACGAAATGAGTAGGCCTACAAGATTGTACCGGTCGAGGCCTTCGCAATGGTATCCCGAATGTCAAAATCTGGCTTCGAAGGAACCCCACATGGTAAAACAATCTTTTTTTTTCTTATTAAGTCTGGACATTTCAGTGCAAACCTGATAACCTATTGATGCATCATTGGGTCTGCCTAGTTGTAACTTGAGCAGCGCTAAAGTAAGATTGAAAATCTGACTCATGTTTGGTAAGATATGGGTCAAACAATGAAAGTGGACTTTCGGACAATCTTTGTAGGATTTAATAAGCCCAAATGATCAAGCAAGTGGGCCCATAATGTTGTCCTGGTTGAGAGCTCCACAACGGTGTCCGGAACATCACAATTCATTTCTAGATGTCAAAATGACCATTTTGCCATTATTGGTAGGGGTGCAAACGAACCAATACACTTGACAAGTGGTTCGAAACTCGGCTCGATAAAGATTCAACTCGACTCATTTATTATGTTAAATGAACAAGCTTGAAAAAAACAAAGCTTGACTCATTAAATGAGCCAAGTTTGAACAAATTTCTACTCGACTTGATAACCTCGCGAGTAGCTCGATTAAATATTCTATTGAATATTTATTTTTAAAAATTAAATTATGAGTATTAATAGTTATATATTGCTATTTAAATATATTAATTAATTTAAATTTTGAGTTTAAACTTAGATTGAGTTTCTTAAATGAGCTAAATCTAGAGTTCCACTAATGATTTTTCATTGATTTTGTATTTTATATAAGAGTTTGTATATAGCTTAAGCTTAAATGTGGATTGAACTTTAGTCCAGTTACTACTCGAGCTCGAGCTCAATTCGGCTTGATTAATAAATGAACCATGCTTGAACAAGAGTTTATAATTTACTCGTTAAAACTCGAGCTTGAACTTGAACTCTTGTAAAATAAATGAACCGAAGTTGAACATATTCTACTCGCCTTGGCTCGGCTCGTTTGTGCCCCTAATTATTGGTGTTGATGGACCGGAGGTCGGCTCAATAATGGATTGGCACCACCACCTTGTCTATACAACTCATACTTGAATAATGCCGGAGTCAGATCAAAAGTCTGACTCATATTCGGCAACATATGGAAAATATAAATAAATTGAGTTTCCAAGTAGCTGTTGATGACTAAACAAGTGGGCCCACAGAATTGCATTAATTGAGATTATCATAATGATGTCTTGAATGATGGAATCTGATTTCGAAGGTCAAAATGACTATTTTGCCCCTACAGGGTCTGGACAAATTGGGGCAGGCCCATCAACATATGGCACCATTAGAATGTCTGTCCGACTTTCTAATAAACAATGCCAAAGTCAGATTGTCGTTTTGACCTGTATTTGGGATGTTTTGGGCAAAATTCAAAAAATTACAGACTTTGCACACACTTTGATATAGGGACAAATCTGTCCAAATAACGCGTCGATAGGCCTATTTATGTGCGGAAATCAAAGTTCTGGGACATAAATATTTGATTACATTTTAGATACGATTTTCGTAATTATCAAGGGTTGAAATCCTACTGATCGGAAAAATCACCGAATTTGAAATCTCGATGCAAATTGGAAGCCCTCATCTGTAGATCTGATGGAACACGCGATCCATGATGATCGGAGCATGATCTGAATATTATATGGTCATTTATTAGAGAAATGACCAGATAATGGGGGGGGGGGAGGAAGAAACGCAAGGAGCAGTCCCAACGCAAGGCAACAGAGGCATTTCTCTACGCCATCGCACATCCTGTAACAGAGCCAATAGAGGAGCAAGGCACAACAGCAGCGGTCATCTCCTGCAGAGGCGACAGAAGAAGGAAGAGGAGGAGAAGAGAAAAGGTAAAAAGGTCGTCATGTAGCCTTCAGGTAATCCATTCCCCACATTCTGTCTCCTTCTCTATCCTTTTTCCTTCTCTTAATCCCATGACTGGTTCCCCATGCACGGATCCCTTTTAACCCCTTCGGCAGACCCCCTGTTTCTGCTCTTAATCTGGCCTGGTCACACCCCTTTCCATGGTCCGGTTAAACCCCATATCCAGTCCCCTATCTCCGCTTCTCTGCGCAGACCTCAAGGATCCCAAACCGACCCCTAATATGATCATAAATTGACTCCTACACAGACCCCCATACAGCCCCTATTTCAGACCCTATCTGGTCCCACAAAACCTGCACATTGCCCCATGTGCAGTCCTTTCCAAACAGCCCCTATTTCTGCTCTACAGCGGCCCCCAAAAAAATATGACCCCTTCTGCCATCCCTAAACAGGTTCATTTCCAGTCCATTTTTCCATGGCCGACAGCCCCTTCAAGGCCCCTTCAAAAAATCTGCAGTCTCTTGTCCAGCTTTGTTAAGAGGATGAGAAGAGAGTTAACATTCAGATCTCTTGTGCACAAGATGGGTTGAGGGACTTCTCTAATGGGCCCCCGTTCTCTACCACTTGACAACTTTCTGTTTATTGTTTCAACCCCAAAACAGCCCTGTTGTGGCCTACTCGGTCCCCCTTGTGGACCTCATTGCAGTCCCCTTGTGGACCACTCTCCAAATACCCCTCAACCAGCCTGGTTCCAACCCACAACCGGTTCAAACACCCCTCCATTTGCAGCCCCTAAATAGCACTATCAAATCTAGAAGTTGTCCTTTGCAGCGGCTTTGTGGAGGGTTGGTGGTGGAGGTCGACAATCGGACCTCTTTCTCATAGAATGGGTTAAGGGACCTCTAGATTGGGCCTTCATCTTTTGCCCAAAACAAGAGGTCGAGCAAAGGTTTGGGCATCAAAACAGGTTGCTAGGGCCCAAGAAACTTGAAGTCGGGCCTACCGGACTCATGAAAACTTGAAACCGGCCAAGGTCCATCGGACTAAAAACAGACTTAAATTTGAATCTGAATATAAAAAATAAAACATTTAAGGAGTTAGCACCATATCATGGGTGCTCTACAATTGGGCGGCTAGTTTAGACACATTTCCAGTATGCTGACTTGAGTGTAGGCATAGGATACATTCCCACTATAGACTACCCTTCTCCTAATGTGACTAGTCTAGAGACTTAGCTATATCAAAAGATAAATTGCATTTATCGAGAATGGGTTGGTATGTTGTCGTAATGTTGATTTCTTTTCTTGATATTATGGAAAACTACCCCGGGAGAAGGAGAGAGAGAGAGACTATGTTCATATGTCACTTGTACTCTGATGTACACCTACATGCAAAATTCAAGTGCCAATGTAGACTTGCAAATCAGGCACCAAATGTTAGTCCGATGGACCAGATGGGATGCGAATTGGATCAAAATAAACAAGATAAAATAAATACATTCATTAAATCTAAAAAGTTGCTTAAAATAAATCATTTAACAATATGAAAATTCATTTAAAAATTGCTTAATCTATGAAATTAAATTTGTTAATTAAACAATAATCAAATGATCCAAACAAATCAAATAAACAACATTGAAAACATTAAAAGAATCAAAATAGTTCACTAAACAAAAAGTCAGATCATAAAATAAAATTAATTTCAAATCAACACATCTAAAATACATTCAAAATATTCACACTAAACTCAAAACATTCAAATCAAATCCAAAACACCTAAACCGACATAAAAAAGAGATAATTAAAATACCTCATTTAAAACATGTCCATCAAGTGGATTAATTCTTAAAACACTTAATTCACTCATTTAATCCAAAACAAAACAAACCAATAAAAACAATAACTTGAACACAAAATTCAATTCAATTTAAAACAAATAAAATCAACATTAACCAAATATAGTACAATTTGTTTACATTTCATTGGGCCTGCAATGCTATGGCTGCCCTCATAATTTATTATTTTATGTGAATGTGCACCTTCTACCAACCATATTTCAATGGCCCTTAATCAAAGGGCATTCGAGCACTTGATATAATTAACACCAAGTATTCATACCATCGGGTGGAGAGAGGTCAAAAATAAATTTTCATGGAACTCGAACCTCAGTTTACAAGTATCACCAGACTATTTAAATCTTTATAGGATATCACCTATCTTTCGAAATAGTTCGCAACATGATATTTGTTCCAATCGATTTCAAAACAAAATCAATCTATCTTTCAATAACAAGCTTTTCACGGTGATATATATATAGAGAGAGAGGGGGGAGGGAGAGGTTGAGGGAACCATACGAAGACCATAGTGAACACTGGTCATGGTGAGGAAGGCCGGCGTGTGTGGAGTAGAGCTGCATGGTCTAGGCTGGTATCTGCTAATGAGTGGGATAAGACATAGGGTGGAGGTGGAGACCATATCCCTAGGCTTCATACATGGAATGGTTTTAGCAGTTCCAGCACAAGCGGTGGATGGTGCACCATTGTATGCATATAAACAAAAAAAGGAGGCAGTGTAGGTGTGGCCATATAGAAGGTCTTTTTCAGGTGATGCAGGGCGTAGAAGCAAAGATCGCATGATCAAAATTTTTATCCAGATTGATGGGTATTGATTTGATCTAGATCAAATCCTCTGAGAGGAATCCCAAATCCTAGTCAAGATTTTTTTAAAAAAATCTAAAAATAATTTTTTTAATGTCAATCTTGGTTCTGATTGGATCCCTACCGATTCGGCAAAACAAGATTCCAGTTCTGATTTTAATCTGATCTCGGCTGATTCTGCTGGGATTTTATTTCGGATCGCCCCTCCGGGTGAAAATTAGACCAGCATAGGCCATTCCTTGGCTGATTCCACAATCTATGCATAAGAGCGATGGCATGGAATCCAGAAGGCGAGGGTGCTTCCTTCTTCAGGCCCACCATAGGTGTAAGGAGGCGTTTGAGCTTGTTGTGGATGATTGTTGCTGCCTGTTGGGACAGTGGATCTGGTGCACACGGTGGTGCTGATGTGCACTCACATTAATCTTGGAGTCCTGGTTTAACATGGCTTTGGGGTTTCTTATGGGGGACAACAGCAGATGCAAGGCTTGGGGTTTAGCAAGGCTGGAGGAGGCATGAGGTATAGTCTGGGAAGAGGGCATAGGACAAGGATCGTGGGATCGGAATCGGTCCCCAGATCGGTGGGGTCCGATCCGATCGAATTAGTCCGATCCCGGGCGATTCGCCGGAAAGTAGATTGAGGATTTTTTTTCAAAAAATTCTGGAAAAAATGCTAAAAAATTTGAAAATTTCTATAAAATTTTAAAAAAAGTAAGAAAGAAGAACATAAGTAAGTTTTTCAATCTTGGACATTTTCACACAACTTTAACATTGACTTAATGACATATATCAACACAAGTGGTTATAAAATACAAGTTGTATCATACAATCAGTCAATCACATAATACAAAGTGTACTAAAAATTCATAATACAATTCATTAAATAACAGAAACAAATACAACTGATATCATAAACATCTCATCATGTCATCACCATAGTTGTCAAGGCTCCCACCTAGGCGGCACCTAGGCGCCGCCTAGGCGGCAAGGCGCCTTTCCAAGGGCGCCTTGTCTGGGGCCAAAAAGGCGCCCAAAGCGCCCGCCAAGGCGCCCAAGCAAGGCGCCTTGGGTATTTTTACATCATTAAAAAAAGTTTTGGAGGAGTTTTTCTCCCTTGATACCCCTCACAAGGGACACTTATTTAATGATAGTTTGAATATACTATCATACATTTTTAAGTTTATGATTATAAACATATATTATATACTTAATTAAGTTCTTTTTCAGCTCTTTCTTCTCTCTCTCTCTGTCTCACTTATACTATTACGTACTTTTTTGGGTTCGGGGGGCTTCGCCCCCCTGACAACCCCCCACAAGGTCGATCCGCGACTACTCTGCGCTCCCCCCCATTTAATAATATTATAACAATATTTTACCATCACTTATACTATTGCACATATATAAATTTTATAATCATAAATAAGTTATATACTTAAATTTTATAAAAAATTATTTAACTTTCTTCTCTTTCACGCACACATCATATTTACTTATGTGCATTGATAAAATACTCATATTCAATTATAACATAACAAATATAATTATATTTATGTTTTGTTTATATATAACAACTTCCGGACTCAGCCTTCCTTGAATACCGCCTTGACCGCCTAGGCGACGCCTAAGCGTCCGCCTTGTCGCCTAAGCGGAATCGGTACCCTTCAACGCCTTGGGTGTCTTGTCGCCTTGACAACTATGGTCATCACCACCAACTATGAAAACGTCTCGGATCCCTATCCTGCTCATCTTGATCTTCTTCAATTCTCCACTGACTTTGATCAGTCATAATTGGCTCATACTCATAGGAAAATAAAGATTGGACAATGTAGCTAAAATCATAAACTCTACCCTTAGTTAGATCTAGAGCTGGAGGAGACGATGGATAGTAAGGGTCAACGTCTGAAGCAGTATCTGGACAGGAAGATGCAAACTTCTCGAATACATTCATCCTTGTTCAACGTCTGCTGCTCCTTCCACTCGAACATGAATGTCTTTTGTCACTCAAATCATCTGGACCTGCTCCACTCGTATGTGCACTACTAGTAGCACCATCACCTGCTGCTTCACCTATGCCTTCACCTCGACCTCCACCTCCACCCCTCGTACGCTGTTGTTGTGTGGGTGGAAGAAATTCTTCTTCATCCTCATCTGATGAAGGTGGCTGAGTGGTCTTAGTATTAAGGAGATGATGTAGGCATTTAATACTTATCTTCTTCCTCTTCAATGTTTCTTGTCTTTGACTACTTTGCTATATAGGCAAGCAAGCTTTCTTTAATGCCTTGAATATGTCACCATTCTTCTTGGTGGTCGTGGTGCTAGATTGACCTGTAACTGGAACCCCATCTGGAGCTATAGCGGTTGCTGGATGTTGCTCTGAAAAAGCTATAGTTCGGGGTGGATCAGGAAGTGGAGTTGTGCATAGAACTTGACTTTCTTCTCTTTCTTACATCTGTTCATCCTCACCAAGGACGCTGTCAAGTTCACCTTCGGCCATGATCTGTCATTCAAGTCGAACTTTAGCTCTCTCTCAGCATCCTTGTCTTCCACCCATGTTGTAAGTGGATGTTCTTCTTGGAATAGGTATTCCATGTCCACATCCCCTTGTGACAAGCCCCGAGTGGCTTGAGCTCAGGCTCTTTCTTGGTACAATCTACCTGCAAACTGTGCAAATCTTTGCTCGGATGTCCTCTGCCTATTTTTGATATTCTTGATCTTCAACCTTATAATATAATGGCAGTAGACAAACTTCTCCAATTTTTCGGTCTTCAACCTATTTTTTCTTTTTGTGTGAATGAGAAGATGCTCTAATTCCTCTCGTATTGGAATGAGGAAGTGCTTTGACTTAGCACCCGAATTAAAATGGATGCCAATGGATTTCAACCAGTCCTATTTGTCACCATAATCCACCACTCAGCTGTAAAGAAGACAAGAAATATAGGCATTAGTAGCTTAACAAGATTTTCTTGCAACAATCTTTGATATGTTTTGAAGTTACTTGGATGAGTCAACTTACTAGGAGAAACCCTATCATGTGAGTACTATAAATCATGATCCCCATAGACTCCAATCCTATGCCTATATGAAGTTATCTGAAAGTCCAAAATAAAGCAGTTAAGTCCATTGCTTTTTATAAAGTTCAAAGTTTACTAAGGTGGTAAGAAGTAGTCACTTCAACCTCAGCGGATGTTCTGTCTTCCTGAGTCTTATAAAGCCGCTTAATAACTGATAGTGTGCCTGATAATACCTCACCATCATTACACACTTGTGCACCATACTGCATCCTCGGGTTTAAGAATACCTTGTAACGGCGTTTAACACCAATTTAGTATGAAAGCGGAAAAAAATACAAGTTCTTACGTACAACTAATTAAAGTATATCTGCAGCATGAATATCGTGGTGTAGTGTTTTGTTTCATCTGTTGTCTATCACCTTCCACCATTTTTTATAACCCTTAAGATGCATTTCTTTAATATTCATTTTTTGTCATATCCATAGCATCATATTGGTACCTCATTTGATTTTTATCATTTGAATCCACCAACCTAAGCACCTGTACTAAGCATTCTATGACTTACATATAGTATTGCACCTTTTCCCACCACCTGTTGTCCTCTATCAGCTGCTCCATCTTCAACAATACTTCATGTTGATCCAATGTGCTCCTGTAGGTATCCATGTAGTCCTGATAAGCAGTGGAAATGATGAACCTCTTCAGATTAATCTTGTATCTGTAATGACTCTAATGCAATAAAATGAGTGGCAAATCTGGTGGGTCCTGGTTTGATCAAATCATGACCATTGGTGTACTGTCTCATGATATGTAATAGTCTTGGATGGCCATAAATGAAGGAGGTGATCAGTTGTCCTTGGTTGACCAAAGACTTGACATGAGGATCCTTACCGATATTCTCCAACATCAAATTAATAGAAGGTATTGCATAGGGCACCCAAAATAAGTGTGGTCTAGCCTCCATGAGTTTCTTCCATGTAGCTTTATATGATGTCTCATTGTCAGTCACAAAATGCACAATGTTCTCTTCCCTTATCTCCTCCGCCACACTGTTCATCAAACCGTATAGGTAATTTGCATTCTTGACCTGACCTGATGCGTTAACAGACTTCAGGAATATGGTACCTTCAAATAAATGTGTAAGGAAGTTTATAAGTGACCTTTTTGTGATTCCAATCCACCCATTGCACATTATAGTGCACCCTCTCTCCTTACAGATGGATTTGAATCCATATATCTATGAGGTTAACTCATCGACCTCCTCATCCAAGTCTATCTCATATATATACTTTAATGTAGGAGCTTTCAACCTTGGCCCAACCTCACCAATGGCATCTAGCATTGTCTGGAAATAAGGACTCGTGCCTACATGTGCCGGGACACCTACATAAACCAAAATAAAAGAAGAAGAAATCCTTGTTAACACAATTAGTTGCAAGCCATATCAGTACTAAAAGATTATCAACAACTTCATCAAACATTTATCTGCATGTAGAAAGAATTTCATCATGTGCTTTAGGACTTTCTTCATAGCCCCAATCGTGGCCTTCACCCCTTTAAATGCTTGTTTTATACCTCTTTGACCTCTGCCACTCTCCCTATACATGTCAGTGTCTGTCGTCGGCCGAACTAAATGTGTCCGACAGAATTCAGGTTCTGGAACAGGGCGTGTGCTTGCCCCCACATCAGAACGTCTACTAACAGCAGCCGATCCTCCTACTTCTCGTCTTCTTTCTTCATCTTCACGGACCTGAGCTCTACTAGCATCCATGGCTCTCCTCACTTGTGCCTCCTTTTAAAAAGATGAAGAGGATGAATCAACTTGGACATGTGCTTGTTTTTTCCTTTCGTAGTCTTTCCCGACAATAGATTGGTGTCTCTCCGACCTAGCAACTTGTCATGTAGCTCTTGTCTTTGTCCAATTCTCTCCTCTCTCTGTAAAGCTCTTCCTGTTAAATAAACTTTCATCTCTTCCCTAAGCTCTTCCTTGATTCAACCGATATACACCTCCATTCATATCTTTCTGACACCACTTGCATCTAACCCTCTTCTTCTTTGAATCAAAGAGATGGCCATGTTGCCATCTAATGTCTTTGAAATTCCGCGGCACCATGCTCCTTGTCCGACATGTTATTTACATCACATCAACTCATACACAAAATTAAATACATAAACAACTTGATCAAAATCAAACCATTAAGTGAATTAAACAACCGCCCAAGCATGGTGAATTTGTCCCAATCCCAAGCATTTCAACCCCCCAAAGGGGTGAATTAATCCCAAGCCCCCCGGGAGAGGGGATACTGTATGACTGTTCATCAACCCTGAAGGGGTGCAATTAACATCCAATATCCCTCCCCCCCAAGGGGGGGTGAATTAAAGCCCTAAGCCCCCCTGGGGGGGGGGCTAAGTAAAGGTCACTTCTTCGGGTGACCCTGTTGAAGGCGGAAGGCACCCCTTGCGTGGAGGGGAAAGGGGGAATTGGAGGTCCCTCCTAATTTACCTGTTATAGGGGTGGATCGCCCTAAAAAGGGGTGGATCGCCTCGAAAATAGAGGATTGCCGGGTTTAGGAAGCAAGGAGCCCTAGATCTCCCAAGGGGAGGGGGAGGAGGGTCGAAGGGGGGGGCAAGGACGTCAGAATTGGTCTGATTTCCACCAATTTGGGAGAGATCGGACCTTAAATAGGTTCGGAATCGATTTCGGAACTTTCTATTTTTCGGAGAATTGGTCCAGATCAACCGATTCCCCGATCGATCCACCTAGATCAGTCCAGGATCGACCAATCCAGTCGATTCCGACCGATCCAGTTGGGACTCCCGGTTGGATCGGTAATTCCATGAGGGGTACCGATCCGATTCTAAAATCGATCGATCCTGACCGATTCTGCAATCCATGGCATAGGAGGCAAGGAAGGCTAGGTCGGGGGTCGGTTGGCCCCAAATTGACCTAGTTGGACCGGATCAGACGGGTTATATGTATTTTTTTTTTCAAAAAATATAAAAAATATAAAAAATATAAAAAATACATAAAAATAATAAAAAGTAGAAATAAATATATTTTTATACTATATATTTATGTATATATACTTTATGTATACATAAAAGTATATTTACATAAATATAATGATATTTTTATGTTATATTTAAATATGTGTGTTTATCTTTGAATATAAGTAAATATGTTTTTTTTTTGTGATTGAGAGAGTAAAAATTGTTAATAAATATTTTTATAAATTATAATTATGTATCATATCTTTATAAGCATAAATTTTAACTATATGTAATAGTATAAGTGATAGTAAAATATTATTATACTATTTATAAATGGGCGCAAAGTATTTGCATATCGCCTCCTGAAAGAAAAAAATATCAAAAAAATCTAAGCTAAAAAAACATAGTGACCCGGTTGGATTGGGTCGGGCGACTGGGCGACCTTGCCGACTGGGTCGCTAGGTCACCCGCCCCTGGCCAGGCCGTGCGACCTAGGGCAACCCCCGGGTGACCCCGCCTTGCATGATAGGAGTGGAGGTGTAGATTGCACCTCTTCCATCAGGTGTGGGTGCCAAATTCCCACAGGTAGTAGGCATTCACATTGTCTGGTTAGTTTCGAGGATTGCCGACAATATGAGGAGGGGAGCATGGCTGAGTTGCAGCTGCAAGAGCGGCATGAGAGAATTTCATAAACAGGAGTAGGGAGAGAAGGGCGAGAATGCCAGGGTAGAGAATAATGGAAATGGAAATGCAGAGGAAGAGAGGAAGGTTAAATGGAGTGCATTACACATGCAAAATGGACCTTAGGTTTCCTTCCAAAAATTGTCCATTTAACTTGTCTTGAGGTACATTGGCGGGAGGTATTAAATGGATCAAACTTTAACACTTTAGCCCCTCTAAGATACCTATTATATTGTTAACTCAGTCCCTTGCCCTTTAACAAAGGTGACCAATTCAAACCTATAACATTTGAAAAAAAATACATTAAAAACGAAAAAAACAAAAAATTTACCTATGTAAATAAATAAAACAAAAAAATTTAAATCTTAAAATGTATAAAATATTTAAAATATGATCAGGTCACCTATGCCTTGTATTAATGACCTGGCCTCGTGCTAACTCTTGCGGCAGATCCACTTGTGGGGCACATCATCTGCAAGCATAATTCTTTGTTAGTTTACAGGTTTGTTTAAATGTTGGGTCCTGCATATATTTCCAATTGAAATTAATTGGTTTCATCATCTATATTGTTTAGAAATGTAAATTTGAGTTAGTGACTTTTCTTATTTTAATTTGATTTCATTGATTTTTATGAAAATTCAAATTGAGGCTAATCCAGGATCTGCCTGACCAAGTACATATTGGCTAAGTCAATCCACTCCTTTGCTGGACTAGGATCAGACCTAGCTGAATCCAGGCCCAATTTTGATCTGGAAACCCTTGGGTTGTGGGTTACTAATGTTATTAATTATCTAAAACTCTTTACAATTTTTATTTTTTTCCTTTGATGGCAATGATAGACGGTGTTTGACTTACTTTTCCACTAATAGTGCTATGCAATCCAAAACTTTATTTTCCAGGAAAAAAAACACAATAGTACTTGTAAAGGCTCTTGCTTATCTACTTGATTAAAGAGATGGGGTTTGGATTAAAGTCAGAAAGATGAGACAAGATGAGATTCTTATGGTTGCATCTTTATCACCTAGAGGAGCAAGAAACTTTATCTGAACATGTAAAGGGAGGTAGCATCTTTGGAATGATTTTGGCGGTTCCTAGGTGTCAACTAGGGTTTACCAAACACAAAAATTGCCCTCATCACTAGAATGAAGAAAGCTAGTAACTTAAAGAAGTTAAGAAAAGCTTGAAACACTGGCTAGCGGAGTGGGGGTCTCCTTCAACAGTCTTGGACTGGAATTGATGTTCAAGACTGCATTAATGCCTGAAAACCTGTCTTTTCCCTTTCTCATTTCTATATCTGACTACTGACTGTTATTCACTTTTGAGCATCCCTCAATCTTGCTCTCTTTACAGGAAATCATTACAGGTACTGGCCACGGCAGCACTATTGATTGGTGGGCTCTTGGTAAGTTTTTTTTTCTTGCCTTAATATTGTCATGTAGCACCCACGTTCATTTTCTTTATTGTTGTTTAAAGATGCACTTTCTATTCAAATAAGGCATCACTTTTCTCCATCCTTTGCTAACCTACGGAAAGGTCAGGGATGGTCTTCCCTGGCTATTACAAGTCAACTAGAATCTGGCAGATCCACCCTGCATCTGAATCAGCTGTATTACAACATTAAAATAATGAAGAAAATTGTTAAAATTATAGTTTAATCCCTAAACTTGTCCCGTCTTGGGTTCCACTTGATCATATCAATCTGCCTTAGTCAATTCCACTTGGGTTCCAAAATCAATGGTTAAGATCAGGTCATTCTTCAAATTTCATTAAAAATTTGCTCAAGTTGTAAGGCTCCAGAGGATAGCTGCCGACATGAGAAATGAAGGTGCAAAATGAGATGAGAAATGAAGACAAGAAAACAAGATTTGAAATTTAAGATTTTAGATTTTTAATCTAAGGAGAAAAGAGAAAGAAGTGAAGTGATAAAGAACACAATAAATGAGTTGATAAAAAACAATATATGGTGATTTTATGGGAACAGCAATTTTGTAAAATTGTTTTTTTAATTCTTGGCAGTGTATAGGATGACTTGTAATTTGAAGATTAATGCCCCTTCATTCTCTTCAACTACCATTCCAGGATACCAAGGGTTGGCCAATTCCAGCTTGACTCGGCTGGGACTCAGTCCCAACTCAGCCCAAGTCAAGCCAAAATTGGCCAATTCCAATTTAGAATCGGCTGATCCGGGCTTAGATTAGCCGATCCTTCACACCTATCTCATCCAGGTTGACTTCGCTCAACTGAATCAGTTGATTTTTATTTGGGTCAGCTGATCTAGGCTGATTGGCTAACCTGTCCGGAACCAAGCTGATCCTGGGTGAAGTCCACTCCCGGATCAGCCATAACCCACAGGACTGGATCAGCTGATCCTGCAAACCATGTTGTGTTGTGAAGTCGTTCATGAGCTTGAGGATGTAGTTAGTATTCAGAAAAAAAAGTGGGAACTGTTTTAGTTAATGCACCTTTTTGTGGTCTGTCTCAAAAGATGGAGCTCCAAATATCTTGACATGCAGGAGTTTTGCTTTATGAGATGCTATACGGCCGGACACCTTTTCGGGGAAAGAATCGTCAAAGGACATTTGCCAATATTTTGCACAAAGATCTCACATTCCCTAGCAGCATTCTGGTAAGGGACCTTGTCTCCCCTCTCCATTACTACTGAATCATTGTAACTTTTTTGGATGTGTTCTATTAACCATCTGATACTAGATTTTGGATCATTCTAACAGTGCTCTTTATAACTATAAAAATAATCTAGTTGTGTTTGTTTCCTTTTTAATAGTTTATAGGTAGGCTACTTTTGATTTCTTTTTCATTTGACTGTATTTATCAGCGATTTCTATGTTATTTTAAGCAAGCCTTCCTTAGGAGACTATTTTCATGGATGTTTCTAAAAACTCATGTTGGTTCCATTTTGTGGGCTTATATACATTCAAGTCCTTGCAATAATGCCAGATCATATATATATATACTTATATAATGCAGGAATATATGATTTTTACAGTTGTAAGCAATAGACATGGACTCGTGGAGGCTCTGATATGAAAATCTATTTGATGCAAGGCGGGGTCGGGGGTCGAGACCGGGTCGGTCGGGCCTAAAACCAACCTGAGTTGGTTGGGGTCGCGACCTGGGTTGGGCTGGGGTCAGGTCGGGGTCGGGAAAAATAATAATTAAAAAATTATTTAAATATATCAACCGGGTCGGGGTTGCGGGGCCGGGTCGGGGTCGGTTGGCCCAAAAACCGGCCGGGGCGGCCGACCCGGCCGATTGGGTCGCCGACCTGGCACACCATGATTTGATGTTCTGGTGAATGGCGACTTCCATGTCAGAACCTCGCAACTGGACACCTGAGATGGAAAGATGACAGCCTTAATGTTTGGAAATGGTGGTAATAATGTGTCTCATCTTTTCTGGTGTCACAGACTTTGCATGTCTCCGAGGGAAGACAATATGGTGTGGCACTGAGAATGCCACTTTAACTTTTGGACTCTCGAGTGCTTCAACAGCTTAGGTGGCTGGCCTGAATGTCATGAAAGAGGGAGACAAGCATTCACTCAATTGAGTGGAGCCCAGATATGCTTGTTGAAGGCAGAGCTAACAGGGTTGGCAAGTCACTGCCCATTAAAGTCAGAGTTTCAGTAGGAGTCAGCAGTTTCTGGTTTTTAGCTACTGGGTTCACATAAAGGTATCAAGTGAAGTAGATTTGTAGAGTTGGTTATGGGCAGAAATGGTGGTAATAAGGTGTCTCGTCTTTTCTGCATGCCTTGCTGGGTGTCACAGAATTTACATGTCTCCGAGGGAAGACAATATGGTGCGGCACTGAGAATGCCACTTTAACTTTTGGGCTCTTGAGTACTTCAACAGCTTAGGTGGCTGGCCTGAATGCCATGAAAGAGGGAGACAAGCATTCACTAAATTGAGTGGAGCCCAGATATGCTTGTTGAAGGTGTAGCTTACAAGGTTGGCGTCACTGCTCATGGAAGTCAGAGTTTCAGTAGGAGTCGGCAGTTTCTGGTCGTTGGCTACAGGGTTCACATAATGGTAAACAAGTGAAGTAGATTGGTAGAGTTGGTTATGGGCAGAAATGATGAAGTTTCACAAGCACAATCTCATACAATTGCCAGATTTTTTTCCAGACAAGGAGAAGACAGTGTACCGCTGGCAATGGGTGTTATTATTGTATGTTCTCTTTGGGAGTAGTAGAGTGTCATAAATGCAAGGTTTTTGGAACGGCATTGCATGGAGGTTGTGGTTTCTGAATTGGGGTCAACAGAGATGTTGATGGCTTTTTTGAGGATGAAGAGATCGCTTTTGCAGTTAGAGAAAAAAGTCAGATGGGGAGGCAAGACATTTCAGGTTGACTAACCAGATGCAAGGGGTTCTTAAGGATATGAATCTTAGGTTGATCCCAAATAACTGTTTGTTGTATATTTTAACTAGGCAGTTCTCAATGCTGGTTTGACAAGTCTCAACCATTAAAGTTTTAGTGCTGTCGACCTTGCTTAACAGAAGAATGGCTCCTGGACCCTAGAGATGTCTCCACTTTGGATTTCAAACATTCTTTGGAGGTTTTGACTGATTCAATATCTTGAATATTGTTTTCCTTTCCTTCCATGAAAGAGCTGTGCTGTTTTGTGGGGCGTGCACAGGGGTAGAAACCAGCAGGCTAAGGGGTAACAGGGTCTGTGGGGTTGATGGAGGAGGAGAGGGTGACGGTGACCCATAACTGCAGGGGAGAGGGAGGTCGGGAGATGGAGGTGCAGGTGGTATGGCTGGTGTGGGCTCCACAAGGTGGAAGGATAACAGAGGAGGGTGGCAAATGATGCAGGTAGGAGGGAGGGATCTGTGGAGCTGCTAGAGTTGTGCAATGACAAACTTGTGATGTGCAGGCACTACAGTCTCAGGACCACTAGTGGTGGTAGAGGTGGCAGGGTTGGCAGGCTACTCTGGTGGTCATGAGAATCACAGAAGGGATGGCTGGTTTCGACCAGTTCAATCTGGTGAACCAGTTCAGATTGTCGGTTGAGCTCGGTTTAACTCAGTTTGGGTCTTGGTCAGACTCGGTTCAGTCCGGTTTATCTTAATATTTTTAATTAGATCTGTTCAGACATGCCCAATCTGGTTTGAGCTGGTTTTGGCCAGCTCAGGTCTGGGACAGCCTGGTTTCCCTCTGGTTCAGACCTTTTTGGACCAGTTCATCCCAGTTTGTGCCACTTCAGATTGGTTATCCTGGTTCTGGCCAGCTCAGATCTGGGTCATTTTAAGTTTCCCTCCTGTTCAGACCATTTTGGAACAGTTCAACCCAGTTTGTGCCAGTTCATGTCTATTCATTCTCCTCCTCCTCCTCCTTCTAGTCAAGATTGTTGGGAGCTATGGCACTTGTTGATATCAATACCTTACCCTCAGGCCTTAACTGGGCCAGGCCAAATGGGCCTCAACTTTTATAACATAACTTAATTAAAAATATTACTTCTACTTATTAAAATATAATTTTAATTAAGTTATTATCAATTGTATAGTGTTATCTTGTACAATTAAGTTTATTATATTTGATAATAATATATTTATGAAAGAAAAATTAGGCTAGGCTGGACCAAGTTAATAATTTTTGAGGGCCAGGTCAACAATATAGTACGGGCCGGGCCGATGCATTTAGAACTGGGTCATAAGCAGCCCAGACCTGACCCATTGACACCCCTACTTGAATGATACATGCAAACACAACAAAAATGAGTTAGAAGATGAAATTATACTGAAGTGTGCCATGTAAATGTATCTCACTTGTGACGAATTTTTTTTAGCTATGTGATGTGGATGATAGCTCTCCGACACCCCGACTCCTGAGGTGTTTTACTATTTATCTAGTTTATCTTTGTTGTAATTTTGTCTCTATTGGCTAGCAAAATATTTAAGAATTAAGATGAGACATGTTCTCTTTCTGGAGAACGAAAGTAAATGGAAGACTGACATGCTTTCCAATTTCATGCACGTAAAAAAATTGACAGGTCAGCCTTGCAGCTAGGCAGTTAATACATGCATTGCTACAAAGAGATCCTGCTAGTCGGTTGGGATCAAAAATGGGCGCCAATGAGATCAAGCAGCATCCTTTTTTTCGGGACATCAATTGGGCTCTTATTCGATGCATGGTACAGTTCACTACATTTTCTTTTTAATGGCCCTGTATGATCACTGTCTCCAACAGTTTTCTTTCCGGTGTACAAATTGAGCTTGATATTTGCAAAGATTTCAATTATCATTTATTTATTTTATTTCTTGTCATTTTACTTCTAGAAATAATGGATACTCTCAACACAGACAACTGTACTTGGGATTTGGATTTAACTCGAAAGTCATCATATGCTATGCTTCCCACTTCCTGCGTCTCTTGCTATGTACATGCTTAGTTCATTGGGAAATACTTTCTTCAAGTTCTAATTTCCAGATTCTTTCAGAGAAGCTCTGTTCAGATCATAAATATTTAATGATTGTAGGTTCAGATTGAAGCTCTGTATTAGACAGGGCTGAGCTTTTTTGAATTGAGATTGATCCAGGTGAAGCTGACATGATCTATAGACCGGAGTTGGCCCATCTTAGACTGTATCCAGACTTGGGATTAGCTGACCCAGTTTTATCCTGGCCAGCCAAGCCTGTTCAGCTAGATCAGCCAGTTGAGATCCAGATTTGCCAGCCTGGCCCAGGGTGAGAACTGGCCTGGAATGGCTATACCCTGGATAGGAACTGGCCATGTTCTGGGTGTTGATGGATCCTATATTTAAGAGACCACTCGACTGAGAGCTCTATGTCCACTCGACTGAGCAGGCAGCTTGTTGTATGACCGTGTGAGTGAGTTGGCGAGCAGAACAGACAGTGGCGAAGGGGTTATGGCTCATTCGGGTGGTGTCCGGCGTGGGCGCGACCACCTGTATGCACACAAGGAGAATACCCCCCAGGGTATGTGGATGGATCCGGGAGCAAAATTGTGGCAGTCTCCTGTGCTGCGCCCTGGCTAGCAATGTGGTGCTCCCGGGTGCATCCAAACACGCGTGAAGGAGGCCTTGGTGCATGGTCACCTGTGGGCACACAAAAAGCTGACCCTCAAGGATCCAGGGTGGGGTTTGTGGAGGTGATGGAGGCAGTCCCGTGCACATGAGGGCGAGCATGAGGGCATCTCCAGCTGGGGAGTCGTGGCGGTGTAACTACAGTTGGGTCTCGGGGATGGGGTGGTGACATCTGTGCACACCCAAGCACGAGAGAAGAAGAGCTGCTTGCGCCAGGACAGCTTCGAGGAAGCTTCTGGATGCACACTGTTCATCATCTTTGTGGGGGTAAGAGAAGCGGGACCCGAGAATGAGAAGGACAACAAAGCAGAGAAAGAAGAAGGTCTGACCTATCTGCACGGTGGCTGTTGACGCAGATCAAACTCTGGAGGAGCGGCACGAGGTGATCTCCAGATGATGAAGCTGCGAAGTTGCTGTCGGTCATTGAAGGAGGATGCCATGCGAAGCGGTTGTCAGATCAGGGGATCGCCAGATCTGCCCCCTCCTACGCCATCCAGATCTGAAGGAGGTGATGCTGGTTTGCCGGCAATCTTATCGGACGATATGCTGGTGTCCTCCATCAAGGTTGGAGGAGGACATCATGAAACTCCAGAGGAAACACTACCGGAGATCCCTGGCTTCAGCACACCGGTTTATTTCAAAGCACAGCCACCAACAAGAAGAGCAGTGCGCAGATCTGGAAGACAAGGAGAAGGGAAGAAGAAGCAGCAGCACTCCTTGCCGGGATGAAGAGAGAAGAGAATGGTGCTCCTCACTGGGGTGAAGGAAACAGCCCTCGAGGGTGGGTTTGGAAGGAGAAGGATGGCACTCATCACCGGAAAAGAACGGGAAAGAGAGAATGGGGCAGTGCCCATCTCGCGAACAAGCCAATGGAAATGCGTTCCAAAAATTCCAATTTCACTGTGCCTGTAACTGTGTTTACATCATTGCTCCTCATACGAGGAGTCCTGTTGAATTACAAAAAATCTTCTAATTTGACTATTTACAAATACTGACTGAACAGTAAAATTTTAAAAGCCTAATGGAATTCTAAAATCAATCCTCATCATTCTTCCCTACCGGGAGAAAAACTCGTCCTCGAGTTCTTAAACCTGCATTTATTTATGTACAAATTGGAACAACTCAAGACTCAATTCATGAGAACGAGCCGATTCTAAGCTCTGATATTAAATTGACTCAGGACAGAAATTTAAGCCGAAAATAAAATGCTGAAAATTGAATTAAAATGGCTGAAACACCTGTTTATTCTGCCAGACCTGGTGTGGGCCAATCTTTCCGCTCGCTGGACCGGTGTCCAGTCAACCTGGCCAGCAGCCCATTGGCACACATGAGAGCTCTGATACTGGAGCAAAATCATGGGAGTCTCCTGTGCTGCACCCTGGCTGGCGATGTGGTGTCTCCGAGGTGCATCTGAACGCACACGAAGGAGGCCCGGGTGCATGGTCACCTGTGGGCATGCACGTGCAAAGCAGATCCTCCAGGATGCCGGGTGGGGTTTGTGGAGGCAATGGAGGCAGTCCTGTGTGCACGAGGGTGCACATGAGGGCGGCTCCGGCTGGGGAGTCGTGGCCGTGCGACAACTGTTGGGTCTTGGGGATGGGGTGGTGACATCTGTGTGCTCCCAAGCACGAGAGAAGAAGAGTTTACAGAAACTTCTGGGCACACTTCATAATCTTCGCAGGCGTCAGAAGTGGCACCAGAGAAGGAGAAGGACGACGAAGCAGAGGATGAAGGACTGAGTCCTCTGCGCGGTGGCTGTTGATGCAGATCAAACTGCGAAGGAGCAGCGTGAGGTTATCTCCAGAGGATGAAGCCGCGAAGCCGCTGTCAGTCATTGAAGGAGGACACTGTGCAAAGGGGTTGTCAGGTCCGGGGATTGCAGGATCTGCCCCCTTCGACACCGTCCAGATCTGAAGGAGGCGACACCGGTTTGCCGGCAATCTTGTTGGCCGTTCTGCTGGTGTCCTCAGGGCATCGTGAACTCTGGAGGAAGCACTACCGGAGATCCCAGGTAGGGGTGTCAGATGGACGGGCTTGGGCCAGCCCGGCCCAAACCCATCTTATCCCATATGTTGACAGCCCAAGTCCAACCCACTTTAAATATAATCGATGTAAATGGGCTTAAGCCCAGTGGGCCACAAAAGCCCATTTACAACCCAATGGGCCAAACAACATAAAAGGTAAACGTGTTTGCATATCCTATAATTTATTTGTGGTTCACGATGGGGAATCTATAACTCTATTTGGTTGCATAAAAAATGAAAAGTATTGAAAATGTTTTACACTTTCATGGAAAAGTACTTACAAATCGATTGGAAATAATTTTATTTAATATAGTAATTTAAAAAAATTAAAAACTTGCTGCATCATGTAACTACTTGTGTAAATATTTTTTTGAAAATATTATCAAAAATTTAAATGTACTTTCATAAAATTATTTTAGTTATATATCACTTTACAAAATACATAAAGTTTCTTTTCTTATTTTATATAATAAAATTACATAAGTTTTGAATTAGTTTTTTTAGTTAGAACTAGGGGTGCAATCGAGCCGAGCCGAGCCGAGCAGGGCACTGTTCGAGCTCGGTTCGTTCGATTATTTAGCTGTTTGAACTCGGCTAGATACTCGATGAGCTTTCAAAGTCTTGTTCGAACTCGGCTCGATTTAAGCTCGACAAGTTCGAGCTCGGCTCGTCGAGCCTCTCGTTTATGTAAACGAGCCAACTTAGCTCGAACTCGATTCGAACTCATTTTTGAGCTCAAGATTGAGCTCGTTTATTTAAAATTAGAGTTCAAATATAAAAAAATATTTTAAACTACTATTTAAACATAAAAATATAATTTTACATAATATAAAAATATAAAAAATATAATATATTTTAATTTAAATATGTAAATAAATAACTAATCGAGTAATTAATCGAATACTTAATCAAGTGTTTTATCGAACACTTAAACAAGTTGCTCGTGAACTTATCGAGCCGACTAGGTCTCTGTTCAGACTCCGCTCGTTTATAAGTCGAGCTTTTTTTTCTGTTCAAACTCGTTTATTTAACTTAATAAACGATCCGAGTCGAACTTTTAACGAGTCGAGTATCGAACTACTTGTCGAGCGTATTGGTTCGTTTGCACCCTAGTTAGAACAACTTAAAGACTGATATTTAAAACTTATATGTAATAAAATATTATTTATAAATTATATTTTTAAAAATACATATTTAAAAAATGTAATAAAATGTGTATTTATTTTTGATAAAGTTTAAAAATGTTTGAAATTTTTAAATAATATAAAATTTATTATTTTTTTATTCAACATGATTTATTATAAAAATATTTTATTTACGACATTGACTTTTTTATTTATAATATTTTCATTTTTCATTATTAGGATCATAATCGAGTGCTCCCCAAAATTGATTTAGGGCTGATTTTGACAAATGCCAAAATCTTCGCTTTGGTGTAGTTAAAAGAAATAAATTTATGTTGACTCTCCGCATGCCAGCTGCATGCAACCAAATTAATTTTGGCCATGTGTCTAACTTTTATGGAGAAGCGAATGCACCCACATCTCTTGATATTACGAAGGTACCCAATGCTATTATTTACTGTACAAAACCAGTTCGTAACTGCACTTTTGCTACTTATTATACTTTGAGGTGAGGGGCGCCCATGACTGGCTTTTAGATGGGTCAGTGGGCCAGCCCGCTAACCTACGTAAGATGGAGAGGAGACTTTGTGTTAGGCCCGTTTAATATGTTAGAGGGCTTGGACGGGCTGTTGGACGGGCTGTTGGGCCAGTCCATATCATTTGACAGCCCTAATCCCAGGCTTCAGCACACCAGTTTATTTCAAACACAGCTGCCAACAGGAAGAACAGTGCGCAGATCTTGAAGACAGAAGAAGGGAAGAAGAAGCAGTGGCATTGCTCACCCAGATGAAGAGTGAAGAGAATGACACTCTTTGCCAGCGTGAAGGGAATGGCCCTCGTGGCTGGGGTTGGAAGGAGAAGGATGGTGCTCATCTCCGGGGAAAAAGAACAGGGGAAGAGAGAGCACAGGGCTGCGCAAGTTATGCCAGCAAATGCGTTCCAAAAATTCCAATTTCATTGTGCCTATAACTGTGTACATCGTTGCTGTATATGAGGAGTCCTGTTGACCAAGGAAGGCGGGGTCGCGGGTCGGGAGTGGGTCGGTTGGGCCCAAATGGATCCGGGTCGGCCAGGGTCAAGACCCGGGTCGGGACTTGGGTCGGCCGGGATCGGAATAAAAAATAATTAAATAATAATTAAAAAACACCTATGGGGTCGGGATCATGGGGTCGGGATCGGATCGTTTGGCCCAAAACCCGATCGGGTCGGGCCTGGGTCGGGACCCGGATCCCGATCCAGCATTCCATGCTGTTGACTTACAAAAAGGAAACTCTAATTTGCCTATTTACAAATACTGACCGAATAGTAAAAGATTAAAAGCCTAATAGAATTCTAAAATCGATCCCCATCAACAAATTTTCTTTCTGGGCAGCTCAGAGCTTTTCTCCTAGTTGTCAGAAAATGCCTGTAAGTAGAATGCTATGAAATAGGCTTTGCATATGGATACGTTAGTATCTTTTAGACATGTCTGACAACTCATGGCTCACTTCTATAACATGGCTGTCATGATTTGCCATGCTGTGGGATTATTGTTGTCCTTTCCTTATCACTTTCGGTTTGTTTTAGTCATTTTACATATCATGTATGAAGCATTTCCTTTTGTGTCGTATATACATGTGCATTGTACTTCCGTTCAAGCATTAGGTTGGTTCTGGTTGTGTATAACTGATTCGTGAGCTAAGATTTGCATAGCGAATCAGATATCCACATCTTAGTACATGTATTTCTCAGAATGCACCCTTTTCTAATCCCATCTTCTATTCCTACAGAGTCCACCTCAGCTTGATGTCCCTCTTGAGTTAATTGGAAAAGATGTGGATTCCAAATGCGAAAACCCTCAGTGGGATAAGGAGGAAGTTCTCATTCAGGCTCTTGAGACATTTTAAGGTGCGCATGTTTTTTCTTTTTTTTTTTGTTTAGATACTTCTTTACATAGAAATCACTGCTGATAATGTTTCCAAACATCTTCAACTCAACTGATTTGTGTCGGTCATTTGTGGTTGATCATAAGGATTCCAAACATAACTCCATCAGTTAAATTTCCTGTTCCTTCAGTTTTCTCTTTGCGTCACTCTTTAAAGGTGCACATTCGTTAATATTCACTAGGTATCATGGTTCGTGTTGCGTGTCCAGTCTAGAATCTAGATCTCGTTCAGGACAACTTTGGGACCTACACGTTGTTGCCTAGTCCAAAGCTGCAACTTTTTTTCCCTTCTGTTGTTGACTGCATATTAAGGTAATCATACCGTGCCGCCACTTAAGCAAATTTTGATTAATTCCTTGGTTTTACACTAGCAGTTGCTATTTTGGACCAAACGTGCATATTATGCTCCTCCAGCGAAGTCGGAAGATGGATTGTCAGTCAGCTGGCAATGCAGCCTGGACAAGTAAATAGCGTGTGATGTGATAAATAATATTTGCATATGCCCGCTTTACCATAGCGTCATCGCTACGGGAAGTAATTTAATATTTCATTTATCTAGATATTTGTTACAAATGCATATGATCTGCGCTATAGCATACTCTTGGATCTGAATCAAACCTCTGTTTTAGTTTATTGCATGTGTATGAGATAATGCTTTATAGGGTGTTTGGTTACGTTTTTTTTCCACTTTTTTGATCTAAATTTTAAAAATAAAAGAGATAAGGTGTTTGGTTGTAACTTTTAACTACTGTCTCATTTTTAAAAGTGGGATACTCTATGTACCCAATCTCTTCTAAAATAAAAACAAGGCAGGACTTGTTTTATTTTTGAGATAGACGCGGAGGGAGGCAAGTTGTGGGAGGCGAGACGTGCGGAGGGGGGGAGGGCTGCCAGCGGGGGGCGCCGCTGCGCGGGGCGGGGGGTGCCGCTGTGGGGCGGCTTCGGCCGGCGGGCGCCGCCGCGGGGGAGGGCCGCCGGCGGTCGCGGCGAGGGGGGGATGTGCCGCTTTGGAGCGGCTTCGGCTGGTAGGGGCGCCGCCGCGGGGGGGGGGGGGGGGGAGGGCCGGCGGCGGTCGCGGCGGGCTGCGGGGGGGTGCCGCTGTGGGGCGGCTTCGGCCGCGGGGTGCCACGGGGGGGGGGGAGGGCTGCCGGCGGGGGGTGCCGCCGCGGGGGGAGGGCCGCCGGTGGTCGCGGCGAGCAGCGGGGGTGCCGCGTGGGGCGGCTTCGGCCGGCGGGGAGCCGCCGGGGGGGAGGGGGAGGGCTGCCGGCGGGGCGCCGCCGCGCGGGGCGAGGGCCGCCGGCGGTTGCGGCGGGCGGCGGGGGTGCCGCCGTGGGGCGGCTTCGCTGGCGGGCGCCGCCGGGGGGGGGGCGCCGCCGCGGGGAGGGCCGCCGGCGGTCGCGGCGAGCGGCGGGGGGTGCCGCCGTGGGGCGGCTTCGGCCGGCGGGGGCGCCGCCGGGGGGGGGAGGGGGAGGGCTGCCGGCGGGGGGCGCCGCCGCGGGGGAGGGCCGCCGCAGGGGGGAGGGTGCCGGCGGTCGCGGCAAGCGGCGGGGGGTGCCGCCGTGGGGCGGCTTCGCTGGCGGGGGCGCCGCCGTGGGGGAGGGCTGCCGGCGGGGGCGCCGCCGCGAGGGAGGGCCGCCGGCGGTCGCGGCGGCGCGGGGGGGGGAGAGGGAGGCGGACGTCGACGCCACTGTCGGGGGGCGGGGCCGACAACGCGCGGGCTTCGCTAGCTGAACAGACGACGCCACTGGGGGGGGTTCGCTGGCCGACGACGACACGGCCTTTTGCTGGCCGCCGCCGCCGCCGGAGGAGCACCGCCGCCGCGGGGGGGAGGGAGGCGGACGACACTACGGGGGAGCCTTCGCGGAGCTGCAGGTCATAACCAAACACTATTGTCTAATTTCTAAAAATTATGATAATTTTACCAAACACCAAATAATTAGACTGTTTTGATTTTAAAAATAAAATTGAGAAGTCAAATAATTTTGATTTCAAAAACGAGGTTATCTTAAAATTAAAAGTGCTACCAAACACCCTATTAGAGTTTAGTCCTCAAACATGAATACTTTTTCTCTCGTGATATTATTGGGCCGAGGTGGATCCATGTTTACTAGTCTTGCTTCGCGGATTTGCTTCTGGGCAATGCCCTGAGCATGATTCCCGCAGTGTTTCGTATAGTTCAATCGTCGTGCTACTAACTAAACGTTACAATCTGTAGGCTCGGCCCTGATACAGTTGAAATTTCTCAACCAAGTTGATATATAATTAAGCTTTTCAGTGCACCCCAACGTTTCTTATTTTCAACTATGGTCGGTGGGGGACCGTTTCATGACCGGGTCAGCCCAGCTCAAGTCGACCGCGTCGACTCAGCCCAGATGAGACCCCGGGTTGGCAGGAATCTGACAGCGTAACATATAGGAAAAATGTGAAAATTGGTAGAACATTCAAAAAAACAGGGAATGTGACTAGAATTCTTTTGTTCATTTTCTATGTAAATCTTACAGGTTGAGGACAAATTTGTCCTTTCCACTTTGCATCTTTCATGATGATTTTCATTTTGTCTTCAAGATTGAGTTTGATTATAATCAAAATCTCATCTAACCTAGTATATAGAAGCGCGGATCGCGTTTTTTCGTCCTCCCGTTGTGAGCCGTCCGATAACTTTTGTTTTTTCGTTGATAAACACATGATTTTAACAACCGTTTGATGAGGGTAGAGTCCCGTTCCTCGGCCGTTTGCCCACCCATCGTCTCGTCTCGTCCCGCCTTCCACGCGATGTGGTCGTTGCCGCCGTCGCCACGGGCTACCGGCGTCGTCGCTGTCACCGCGGGCCGCGACCGCCATCACCGTGCTCCCGCGCTCCCCCTCCTCCTTTCTCCCGCGCTCCCTCTCTCTCTCTGCTTTTTCTCCCCGCCCAGCAGATCTGCTGTGGTCACCGTCGCGGCCGGCGTCGCACCCCGCCGCCCTCCTCTCTCCGGCTCCCCTCCCGCCGTGGTCGCTGCCGCAGTCGCGGCCATCGTCGTCGCCGGTGTCGCGCCCCCGCTGCGCCCCTCTCTCCCCTTTTCCGTGCTCCCCCTCGGCCTCTCTCTCTCTTCTCCCCCCCTTTTCTCAGTCTTCGGCCACGCATGCGGCCTTTGCGCGCGCGCCCACGCGAGGCGGTCGGTGTCGCCGGGGAGGGCGGTGCAACGCCCCTCCTTCCTCTCTCTCCTTCCCCCCCCCCCCCCCCGCGCCATCTCTCTCCCGCCAACGCTCTCTCTCTCTCCCTCCTCTCTCTCCTCCTGTCTCCCCCCGTGCGCTCTATCTCTCCCTCCTCCTGCCGCACTCTCTCCCCCCTGTGCGCTTTCTCTCTCTCTCATGCACTCTCTCTTCCGCACTCTTCTCTCTCTCTCCACTCGCTCTATCCTCTCTCTCTCTTCTCTCGCTTCCCTCTCACTCTCTCTTTTCTTTTATTGCTCTCTCTTTCTCTCTCCTATTTAGCCCCTCTCTCTCTTTCCTTCGCCTCCCGTTTCTTGCACGTGCGGGTGTCGGTTGCCTCCGCGCGGCCTGTGCGCCGACGGTGTTATGCGTCGCCGTTTTCCCCCTCCGTCTCTGCGTGCGCCGTCATGCGCCGTCGCACACCTGACCTTCGTAAGTCGCTGTCATATACCTCCCCCCCCAGTCGCTCGCTCTCATACTCTCTCTTGGCCTCACGCCCGGCTAGCCGCCGCCGCCCGCCACGCGGCCACCCCGGCCCTCATCACCTAGCCTCGTCATTTAACCGGCCTTCTCGGCCGCTTGATTGCGCTCGCCCACCGTAGCCACAGTCGGTGCCGTTGTCCCGTTGATCCGCCGAGGTGAGCCGCCATTTCTATTTCTTATTTTATCTTGGGATATTTATATATATTCGTAATTTATTAAAATATTGATATCCTTTTAGTTGGTCATCGCCGTTTGCCGTTGACATTGCCGTTCCGTGATCCTCGTCCAACAAGTTTCCATTTGGACTTCGGATAATGGTTATCTTCATTGAGGTAGGCATCCCAACTCATCCTTAGCACATGATATTGTAATTAAGGTGTTAAAATATGATTATTAGATTATTAGTTAGAAAATGATGAATAAATGATGGTTATGTATTTAATTGTCTGCATATGATTAGTTAGATGTTTATCATGTCATTCATGCATAGTTTCATGATTTGCATTAGTTAGATGCAATTTTTAATTAATGTGGTTAGTAAATTATTAAATCAGATGACGTAGTGAAATTCGGTGCATCTTTCGATCCCGGATACCGCGGTTTATCCTAAGTACGCCCTGCCTAGGTGTACTAAGGATCTAGCTTACTATATGGTACTTCTTATATATATTTAGAGCTGGAGTTGAGAAGTCCAAGTATGGCATATGATTTACTCAGACTTATGGAATGGAAATGGTATGGAAGTATGCACAGTTGGCTCATGCAGGTCTAGATGGCATACACATATAGTTTAGTTTAGTTAGTAGCCAAGTTCATGTAGAGGCATGTTTAAATGGGAAATTTGGTAAAAGAAATCCCATTTAAATAAATAAATATACATGATAAATAGCCTATATGATACTATAGCAATTGATGAGTCTGGTTTATGTTTATAAATAGCATTTAGATTGGTTAATATATTAGGAAAGTTGGGTATAAGTACTACTGAGTCCGTGTGACTCATCCCAAATCTTTTAACATTTTTCAGGTAATCAGGTAGCGCAGCAGAAGCGTAGTGGATCAAGATTAGTGCAGAAGAGAATTAGAGTTTTGGTTTATGATTTGTTTATATTGAAATCCAGGTATGATTTATTTTTGGGATTCAATTATTTATTTTAATGAAATGGGACATGTGATTCATTATTTCTTTCCAAATCGACGTAGTTTTAGGGTTAATTACCCAGTCCCGTACCCGGATTTATTCCGCTGCGCAGGTTAGGAAATCCGGGGCGTGACACCTCCACCCCCTCTTGCGACGCCGCCGATCTTCTCAAGGTACGGCCCCGCTCCTCCGCCGTCCGCCTCTCCTCCCGATCCGCCGTTTAGTTTCAAATTTCTTCTCTCCACTGATCGTCTTGTCTTCAACTCTACCCAAACTCTTAACGCTTTCATACGAATTTCGGTTGCTCACAAAAGTAGCTAATGGCGATACACCGGCTTATCTTCATTCCACCAACTCCGAAGTCATATCATCAAAAGAAGGTCCCTACCCCAAGCCAACTCAAAATGGAACTTCCTACGAGACTCCGCCAAGAAGGATGATAGATCCCAATAGGGAAATGGTCAAAAAGCCACCATGGGCAGGTGAAAAGCCCGAGGGGTACAAATTCCCTGAACCCGGAGAGAAGAAACCAAGAACCTCTAGCAAGCATTATGCGGACAGAGATTTAATTCTTTCATTGTCATTGAAAGTCTTTATTGTTGTGTATTACTTTCATAGACATGCTTTCTTTGTCCTTAGACATATAACACTTGTTTTTACGCTTTTATCGGTCAATGAATCCAATCTCTTCGTACAAGGCCAGGATTTACATCTAATAGTCCAACTGTTACGCATTAGTCTTTTTAATTACACATTTTTAATTACAAATTTATAAACTTATGTCGCAGTTTTTTATAATTTAGATAAAATCCTTTCGTATGTTATCATGTTCAACGTTATAATATTTAATATGCATTGGTCATTACTTATTACGTAACTTTTATAGTATTTTTTTTTGTTATGTTACAAAAAATAGTTAATTCTGCATATTTATTCCATTACAGGACGCAAGTATCTAATAAAATTTGTTTGGGTTGAGATAAAGAATCAATTTTTTCCTAAAATTTTCATTTTATCTCTATAATAATTAATTAATTCTGATTTTAGAATTTAATAGGAAAAGAGTCAAATGTTAACTTTGACATACACAAAATATAACAAATCAACATGTTTTTTTATGAACCATACTAATAAAAATTGGTTACAATAGATAAAGAATCATTTTTTTCTACGCAAATTTTCATTTTATCTCTGTCATAAATAACTAATTCTGATTTTAGAATTTAATAGAAAAAGAGTCAAATGTTAACTTTGACATACACGAAATATAACAAATCAACATATTTTTTTATGAACCATACTAATAAAAGATGATTAAAATAGATAAGTTTAATATTGTTACAAGAAATCAATGAACCACTGTGGAATGATGTAACGATTGAATGAAACCAAAATTTGGCAAGTACTTGTCTTAGAACAACACAACAATTGGATGAAAATTTTATAAACTAACTAATAGGGTGTTTGGTTTTCCAAGATAAATTGATAAAATTTTTTTTTACAAAAATGTACCATTTCCTTGTGTTTCCCATTTTTTGTAGTTGTACCCGGTCTTCATTTTTTATTATCTAAAAATGATACTTTTTTACTTTCTTTATCTAAGATTTTTCTAATATAAAATTGATCTCAAAATGTATAAAAAATTATTATGCACCAAAGCAATCTAAATCTTCTCTCTCTATAAAATATGATATTTGGCATCAAATTTTTATTTCATCTGAGTTATACTTGTTTATAAAATAAGTATATTTTAAATAATTTAGTTATAGCATTCTCTATTTTTAACCGGTACACGTGCGTAGCACGTTTCGTTGACTAGTATATATATATATATATTTGTAATTTTACAGTCTATAAGGGAAACATTGATTATGCTTGGAATGGAAACTAGATAAAAGTAAAAAAATCGAGATAAAAAAATCTTCTTTGGATAGATGATGAAAAGGTAACAAATAGGAGGATGGGGGAAAGTGGAAAGCTCCCTTGGGGTCTTGTGTAAAGGGGGAGGGTTTGGGGATGTTAGAAGGTCCTTTGGCGGTGTTTGGAGTGTTCCCAACGGTCGGTCCCACGTTGATCCAAGGGCTGGTCAGCCCAAACGAAGGTGGTGTCTTGTGTTTCCTACTTTATGCCACGTTTAGTTAAAACATCAACAGTCTGTAACATCAATTTCAATATTATATTTATAGAAGATAGAATATCAATATTAAAAATGATACAAGGCAACATTTGTAATACATAGCACGTTTTGTCTGTTCTACAAGTTTAAAAATTGTTTTTATATACAAAATGATGGACACGGGTGGAATTCATGGCCGGTGGTCTAGTGGACGTTACGCCCTCGTGGCTTGGCCTCTCCTGGGTTCGTACGCCTCGTGTGCGTAGGCTCGACCACTGCATCATCCTTCGAGAAAAGAGATATACACGAGTCAAAATGATCGATGTCCGGAGTTGTACATGATTGTCCAAATTTTTTTATTAACTGTCTATGTGTTTGGTTACGTTTTTTTCTCTCTTTTTGATCTACATTTTAAAAAAAAAAAAGATAAAATGTTTGGTTGTAATTTTTAACTACTATCTCATTTTTTAAAGTGGGATATTTCATGTACATAATCTCTTCTAAAATAAAAACAAAGTAAATCTTGTTTTATTTTTGAGATAGACGCGGAGGGGGGGGGGGCTTCGCTGGCTGCCGCCGCCGCGGGGGGGAAGGAGGTGGACAATGCCGTTGGGGGAGGGGGACGCGGGAGGGGGGGGGGGGCTCCGCTGGCCGATGCCACCGCCGCCAGAGGGAGGGAGGCAGACGATACCGCAGGGGGGGGAGCCTTCGCGGAGCTGTAGGTCCTCTCTGCGGAGGGAGCCCGAGAGAGTTTCGCAGCAAATCCTCTCTGCTGAAGGAGTCCGGGAGAGTTTCGCAGAGTCACAAGTCATAACCAAACAGTACTGTCTAATTTTCAAAAATTATGATAATTTTGTCAAACACAAAGTAATTAGACTGTTTTGATTTTAAAAATAAAATTGACAAGTCAAATAATTTTGATTTCAAAAATGAGGTTATCTTAAATTTAAAAATGCTACCAAACACCCTATTATACACTTTTTACTAACTGTCCTCTATTTATGCTTGAAGTATTGTTGTTTTATGATCACACAGGTAACGTCACTAAACTACTTTTGGTAATAAATAGTATGTTTTGAATGTGATACGACAAACCCAGATGAGGGGTGAATTTGGTTTGTTTCAAAATTCAATGCTTGGTGGTGGTTTGAAATAGAGATAGAGGGTAATCAATACGAATTAATCTTGTACCGATTTTATTTCGATCAACTGATAAAAAGAGGTAAGAGAGAATGATTAAATAGCTCACGAGAAAGAAGTACCGTATTTATAATTGTTTAGTTTTAAATGGAAAATGTACTAGTATAACCACATCCACCATCCTACATAGGCTGATGTGAGTATTTGCCTGTTGGAAATATACTTGATTGGTCTTTTATTCACACGTTTGTCTTTCTAGATAAGAGAGCACTCACATAAGAGTTTGGATCCCCTTAGAAACTTGGTGAAGAGAACATCTTTTACCTTCTCACAAAAAAAAAGTGGAATTCATACGATAGTGGTGAAACTCATAAGTCAAATCACTATTTAAACACGTAGATCTCACTTTTCTTTTCTTGGTAAGAGGGTAAAATGTGTCCTTCCATGGGGTTCTTGGGTGGGACTCGAACTCCTCACGTAAATGTTGCACATTCCATCAAAAAAAGAACAAAAAAATCAAACAAAATAGCGGAGGAGATGCAAATATGTGAAGAGCCTCTTTTCCACACAAGGAACGAACCTCAGGGGAAACCTTCTGAATGTCAGAGCCGATGTGGACTCTAGGGGTCCCTTTCTTGATGCACCTTGGAGAAGAAGGTTGGGAAGGATTCGACTCCAAGAAAACCCTGTTGTTTTGAGCCGATGGAAGTACCCTTCCTTGTATCAGGAATTACAAGATTTCCAAGTATTTTCTTTCACGATTCCGTTATCTTCTAAAAATAACAAACTACAAATTGTCCACCTGTTGTCATAGAAAGCTACAACTTCTTTTATAATGACCGAATGGCCTAACGATAGATCAAATTCCAACTTCTGCAAAATATATTTTTTAGTGCTTATGGTTGGCTTAGGCCCGCTTTATTTTTGGCTAGATTGATCTCTAGTTTATGAATCGTTCAGAGGCTAGACATTGAAATCATGTTTTGTAGCATAATAAATTGGCCTTTTATCACAACTTTATGTTTGTTTGTGTAACAAAACCTGTTAAAGAGTGTGTTGGGAAACTACTACAATTTATATCTTCGAAGAGATTATTTTTCTCGGACAACAAAGAGGCAAGACTCTTTTTTTTTATCTAGCTAGAGTGGTCTCCCATCTCTTTTGATTCGACTCCCACTCTTTTTAGCTATCACATCTCCTCAAACTTGTCAATTTTATGTCATTGATTAAGCACTTACACCTTATTTTGATACAATTTTTTCCCCATGAAAATGCACGAGAATTTGTTGTGCAACCAAGCATCTTATATGGAAGTTATCATTTGATAAATCACTTAACTCTAATTGATTCACTATTATTTTATTTTTTATTTTCGGAGGTGGATACCTAAAATTTTCTGTTTCACAGAAGAGAACACCACCTTACTTATATCACAAATATATTCAATAGAATATCGGACATAAAAAGGTAGTGGCTGTAGTTCTATCTTGCCTTGTGGCCATCGTAGACATGCAGCTGCCTCTCTCTACTCAGGAACACACAAGTAAGAAGCCAAGCTGGCTGCAATGGATAAGCCGCTGGCGTTGCTCGCCCACAGGCCTTGGATTGTACAATCCGACCGTAGAAGAGAGACGCAACGGATCCAGCAAAGATAGATCCGAATTCTATCTATCCGATCGAATCCCCGCCCGGTGAAAAGACCACAGAACGGATCGGGTTTGGATCAGGTGGGGTCCGGATGCCGGATGCGTGCCGGCGACTAGCTACGCTGGACTCTCTTCTCCCTTCTGCTTGATTCAAAACGGATCTCCATATCGGATAGAACGTGGGCACCGTAGATCCGTTAGACTGGAGGGTGAGCTTTGTCCCTTCCGAGTCCGATAAGTAGGGCTGCATGCAAAGAGACGTGGAAAAAATTCGGATTCAATCCGAATTCGTAATATCCGATTTAAGATATCTGTCGAAACGAATGTTCAGATACGGATATTATCTGAATGTTAATCAGAGTAGATACGAAAATACTTATTCCGCTCTGTTTAAGATCCGCTCTGAATCAATCTTTGATAATATTTGTATAATATATATAATTATATATTTATAATCATTATATTTTAAAATATAGTTAAATATTCTTAATAATATATTAATATACTAAGTTAATTTTAATAAATTTTATAATTTGTATTTTTATTTCTATATATTATTAAATATATTAATCAAATAAATTTTAATTAATATTTTAAAATAAATATTATCTGTATCAGTTCTGAATTCAAAGATTATCTGATTTATAATATTCGATTCGTATTCGTATCCGAATCGGACCCAACATAGATTATCTCACTAACTAGATGGAACGGACACAACAATATATGTGTTCTGTATCCGTTCCGTCTACGGTCCTACCGACAAGGACAGGTGAGAGGCGGGTGGCCTGGGTGGGGTCCTCCTCTGAGAGAGAGGGAGCAGAATCACCCGCCTGCCGGCCGTAACGGGGGGAGGTGGTGGAACAATGCTTTATATATACCTATATATTTTATGTTAAAAAATGTATTAAAATAAAAAACAACACAGTGAAAGACGAAGAAATTCATCTTTGTTGGGACAGTGACAGCAAAAAGAAAGACGTGAGAATCTTGTATAATTCAAAAGGGTAGGGAATCACGAGGGTCGGTAAAACAAGAATTGTCAAACATACTTTTTGACAAATACTATAATAAAACATAGTTTTGTGACAAAGTAAACACGATTTATCATTCAACTGGATACTCCGTCAGCTTTGTGAGCAGTAGCCGAGAGAGCACATCAACATGCATGGCCACTTCATTGAGAGTAAAAACTTTAGGTTTCGAACCCTAAAATTTTAAGAGGCCGGATAACTGGAGAAGGCAACAATATTGTATTATTTTAATAATATTTTTTTCATGTATATCTATCCATTTTTGGACCTCAACGTGACGAGAGAGATATATATCTGACAATTTATTTTTATGAATAATAAAAATATTTTAAATTTTTTTAGTAAATATTAGTATGATATGTTAAGTTACTGAAGTTATCTAAATATAGTCATAATTATGAATAATTAATACTAATTGATAAGATATATCAACAAAAAAAAGCGTAGAATTGAGTTTCCAAAATGTGGATTATCATAATCCTAGTGGGATTAATATTCCAATCATTATAAAATTCGGTATACTAATTATAGTATATATTACTAACTCACCCAAGCTCACTTACTAAATTACTCTTTTAATTCTATTAATAACACATGTTATATATCACTAACTCATCTTTATATTCAGTTATTAACTCATGTTATATATCACTAACTAATGTCATATATTACTAAGGTGGGTTAGTAATATATAAGTTGAGATGGTGAGTTATCTTTTTTTTTTTTTTAACGTAGATTCCTTTAACATAAAAAAACAGTCAACCAGACATGCCTTTACAAATTTGGTCTTTAAGTGAGACTGGCTATTCGAGGAAAGGAACGTAAACAGAAGAGATTAGCGCCCATTTAGCCAAAAGATGGGCAGTTTGATTGACATTTTTGGGTACAAAAGAAACACTTAACTTTGGAGACTTTAGAATCCGTTGGCAAGAAAATACGAAGGAGTGAGCTTGCCATATCATTGGAATTAGGTTGTTGATGGCGTCCACAACTATCTTGGCATTGCTTTCAATGGTGGAACTGTAGTGGCAATCAAAGGCCCAAAGACGAGCTTCGAGGATGGCCTCAGCCTCCAAGATTTGGGGGCTGGTAAAGGATGAGGATCGACCTTTCCAGAAGATCGGACATCCAGCAACATCTCTAGCTAACATACCAATGGCTTCTAGACGAGCCATTAACAGCACCGTCCATATTAATTTTCACACAGTTTAGCTTTGGAGGAGACCAGCAGAACTGAGGAGTGGGAATGATAGGACCCATAAGACTTAAGAAGAAATCCGTGTCTCTTGTAGCTCTCTTCAAAACTTGAATAGGATCATCTAGTCAGTTGTTGAAGTAAGAGTTGCACCCAAATGTGCCAAAAGAGGGAGATGTCCAAGACATCCATACGAAGATGGCTAGAATCCTTCTACAACACCCATTCCAAGCAAAGACTAATAAGTTGGAAAGCACCTCTAACCTGCCAAGCGTCAATATTTTCCCAGTCTAAACCAAACCAAATAGTCCTACTCCTAGGACAGTGTAGAAAAATATGGTCTACTGATTCAGGCTCAATTGAATAGATGCAGCAACTCTTGTCAATAAAAGAGCATCTCCTAGCAATTTCTTCATTGATGGGTAGTGAAGAAAAGTAAATCTTCCATATGAACATGATAATTTTTTGTGGGAAGATTTTTGCAACCCTAGGGTGCCAAAGTCTCTTCCAAATGCTTAGGTCAGAGGGGCTTGAAATAGCCACTCTGTCATTCAAAAATGGTAAGCTAATTTGACCGACATGAGACCATCCAAGGTGAAGGGCCAAACTAGGGTGTCTTTTGGAAGATTTGGGTTGGTTGGGGTGCATAGTTGTCAAGGCGACAAAGTGTCCAAGGCACCCGAAGGGTCTTTTACAGCTTAGGCGACAAGGCGTAAGCCTAGGCGTCGCCTAGGCGGTAAGGTGAGGTATGAAGGGGAGTGGAGTGTATATGGCATTTTTTGAAACTATCATGACATTGAAATATATAAAAATTGAAATCAAACTTACAAATCTAATCAAATTGACATACATTCATAACCAAACTTGAATAAGATCAAGAACATAACATGTAAAAAAAAATAAACTTAAGACAATTTAAACCAGATGAACTTACCAAATAATGTAAACATTGTTTGAACTTCTTTACGTATAATATAACAATCTCCATACATCACACAATGCCAATGTTATATTTATAATATATAAACATACTTGAAGCAAGAACAAGGGAATCAAAAATTATCGATGCACCGAAGATGTTTAGACATGAAATATTTTACATATTCATACATAGAAAATACTTAAGAAGAATTAAGGCATCGTAATAGATGTTAAAACAACAAACTAGTGAGAATAAATGATAAGAATAACAAAAGAAAGAAAAAACTAGTTTCTAGAGAGAGTTGGAGGACCGTACGGAGAGCTGAGCTGGTTAGGGCTTCTCTTGGAGATGGAAAAACCACGTAGAAAGAAGCCGCGGGGTGGAAGGAGCTGTGGAGGCAAGCTGTTGGAGCTTGGAGGGCCGCAGGAAGCCGTCGGGGGCGAAGTCCGCAAGCTTCGGGCTGGGGAAACGCCGCGTCGCGTCCGCAGGAAGTGTCTTCGGGCGTCTTTGGGTGAAGGAAGCGGGGCCGAGCGCGAGCGGCCCTGGCTCAACTTAAAAGGCCGGCTGGCGTCTTTGGCTTAACCCGGTGGCACCGGTTTGGCCGCTGAACCGGCGGACCTCCGGACCAGGCGTCTGGGTGCTCGCCAAGACGTTGCCTTGGCCACTTAAGTGGTCAAGGCGTACGCCTTTTCCATGGGCCACAAGGCGTGCGGCCAAGGCACGGTTAAGAAACCGCCTTGTCGCCTAAGCGACGCCTAGGCGCCACTTAGGCGACCGCCTTGATAACTATGTTGGGGTGGCAAGTATCCTGTTGACTAAAGCAATGTGAAAGACGTCTAGCAGGGCATTTCTGTCCCATTCTCCCTCCGTAATGAGATGATTTACCCAAACAGGATGCTGATCCGAAATTAGTTACAAATAGGAGGGCCCCTTATATCAATGATCCACTGATGGCCCATAATATGAATGTGGGTGTCATCCTTGACTCTCCAAAGACAAGCTTTTTGAAGATCCAAGTGGGCCCTGATAATGCTTTTCCACACATCTAAGTGGTGAGCCCTCCATTTTGCTTCCCAAAAATTTGAACGTCTCAAGTATTTGTGGTGCAAAACTCTTACCCACAGCTTCTGAGTTTCATGTAGAAAAACTCACGCTAAAGTCATAAAGAGTGCTTGGTTCATGGACTTGAAATCTCTTATGCCTAGTCCCCTATTAAGTTTAGATTGTCTTATAGTGTTCCAACTTTTGAAATGAATCTTCCTCTTCCCTTCACAAGCATGCCCCCACCAGAAGTTGTTCTGAATGGAATCCAACTTGTTAAGGACAATAGCAGGTAGTCTCTTGAGAGACATGAAGTGAATAGGAAGTTGAGTCAAAATGGACTTGACCAAGGTGGTTCTCCCAGTAGAGGATAAAAGTTTGCACTTCCAGCCTGCTAACTTTTGTTGGCACCCCTCTAGTAGCTGGGTATAATGATTAAGTCTAGAATTTGAGTGGGCCACTGGGATTGCCAAATACAGATCATTTGGAGAAGCCAAATGAAAGCTAGATATCTGGCACAGCCTGTCCTGCACCAAGGGGGGACCTTCTAACTGAACATAATGCTAGACTTGGTTTTGTTCACTTCCTGACCTGACATTAATTGATACGAATGCAAAATATCAAGTAAATTCTAGATTTCTTGTTCATTGGCTACACCACAAATGACAATATCATCAAAAAACATAAGATGGAAAATGAGAGGGCCCCTATTGCTAGTGACAAAGCTAGATAATTCCCATCAAAAATAGCTAAGTTAATAAGTTGAGAGAAAGCTTTCGAACAAAGAATATAAATGTAAGGGGAAAGAGGGCATCCTTGACAAAGTCCCCTGCCTGGCCAAATAAACCTCGTGATGTTCCTGTTAATGTTTAAAGAATAGGAAGCAGTAGTTGTGCATTTCATAATAAGTTAAACAAGACTATTAGGAAAACCAAATTTTGTAAGCATGAAATCAACAAATGGCTAAAGGATCCTATCATAGGCCTTACGAGTATCCAACTTGACAAGAAAGTACCCCTTTTTTCCTTGCTTATATTTGAATGAATGAAGGACCTCATGCAGAATTATAGTATTATCCCTGCCAAGCCTACCTAGAACAAAAGTTGCTTGGTGAGGATTGACTAGCTGATGGAGCAACAGTTTCAACCTTCTTGCTATAAGTTTGGTTAGAACCTTTAATTTTATTCTTTGGTATGAGGGAAATGATTGTATGGTTCAAATTGTGGGGAATATAATGGGTGGAGAATATATTGGCAATAAGTGAAGTAAGCTCTATGTGGACTAATGGCCAAAGCTTTTGGAAGAAGAAAGGTGGGAGGCCATTCGATCCAGGGGCTTTCTCAGGTCTCATGGAGAATAGGGATAGTTTGACTTCTTCCTTAGAGGGAGTAGCTAGGAGGCTAGCAGTCTGATCTGCAGCGACAACAGGGATTTGTAGGTTGGTTGGGAGGATAGCAGCATTGAAAAAGGGCATTGAAAAAGGTCTTGAAAATAAGAGGTAAAAATAGCAATAATATTCTGGGGTTAGTTAGACCATGTACCATTTTGCATAAGAACACCCCCAATTCTATTCCAATGCCACTTTTTTATAACTTTGGCATGGTAGAATTTAGTGAATCTGTCTCCATGGACATGCCAGTGGACCTTGGCATGTTGTCTCCGATAAGCATCCTCCATACTTTCTAGGGAATGAAGTTTCTTTTCTAGTTCCAATTCTTTGTCAATGTGCAGCTGATCCTTGGGGATCCCACAGGGAAGACAAAACCTACCAAGTTGAGGTAATCTGTTGGGTCAAATTGCCAAAAACTTTGGGCTTCCAGGTGGTGAGGTGCGGATGGCATGCATTTTGGTAGTTTAGTTGGTTGAAAGCAATGGGCTAGAATTCCATGTGCTATTGACAATAATCTAAAAGTATGGATGTGTAAACCAGGCTATCTCAACTCTGAACCAATGTTTTCCTTGGGAGATAGGGGAGTGATGTTTACATAAATAGAAGCATGATCGCTAGCATAGGTCGGAAGAGTATGAAGCTGAGCTTTACCAAAAAGTTGGAACCAGGCTAATGACACAAGGCATCTATCCAGATTTTCCCTAATATTGAACTGAAAGCTCCTACGGTTGCTCCAAGTAAAAATAAGACCCTCCTGTCTAACATCAAGAATGCCATTTCTTTGAATGAACTATTCAAATCTGCCCATATGTTGTGGCAGAGGAGGTGCACCACCCCACTTCTCATAAGTGTCGGTGAGTTATCAATATAAGGTAGGTTAATAATTGAGTATAGTTAGTTTAGACAAATTAGTGATATATAGCATGATGGTTTGGATGATTTGTTATATATAGTGAGTTGATAAATGATTATAGGGTGTTAGTTTAGTGGGGTTAATAATATATAACATGTTAGTAACTAAATACACAACTTTAGTAAGTGAGTTTGGGTGGGATAGTAATATATGACATGGGTTAGAAATTGAATACATCAGGTTAGTGAGCTCAGGTAGATTAGTAATATATAACATCGATTAGTAACTAAATACAACGGTTAGTGAGTTTAAGTGAGTTGGTAATATATAACATGAGTTAGTAACTAATAATGGAGTTTGGTAAGTGAGTTTGGGTGGGTTAGTCAAATTACAAGGATTAGTAATATATAACATGAGTTAGTAACCGAAGATAAGAGGTTAGCAAGTGAGTTTTGGTGTTAGCGAGTGAGTTTTGGGGGGTTAGCAATATATAACATGGGTAATAATAGGGTGGGTTAGTAGCTTAGTATACCGGGGTTAGTAAATGTGAGTTTTGGTGTGTTAGTAACATATAACAAAGGTTTGTAATAAAAAGATTGGGTTAATAACAAATTATATGAGGTTAGTGAGTATGGGCAAGTTAGTAACATATAATGTACATTAGTAATTGAATACAAGAGGATAGCGATGAGTTGGGCAAGTTAGTAAGGGTTAATAACAAAATACAAGGGGTTAATAATGTATGGCTCTATTTATTGGGTGTTTCATCATCTCAATGGTGTTAACTTTAAGTAAAAAATATCATGGCTTCTTTCCATCGGAGTTCCCTCTGCATTCCACTGTAGGGGAGTTTTTTTAAAATAACACACTTTATTTATAAAATTAAAAAACTAACACACTAATTTTTTTTGCAAAACTAGCACACTTTGCTCAAAGTAGATGTTTAGAAACCCGATTTTTAGACAAAAAGTGATAGTTGAACAATGGAAATTTGACTTTCACTTTAATCGTGGGTTAAGACGGATTAAAAAAATAAAAAGCAAAATTGAACTGTGAGAGTTCGACTTTGTTTTTTTTCCTGCACTTATTAAACTTGGTCGATTTCTATCTTAATGTTTGAATTTGAACAATCCATTCCATGCAATGAAATCAGAATGTCTAAAACCTTAAGATTAGACTTCTGGATATCCCAATTTTGACTCCAAAAAAATTATAAATAGAGTAATGTCGGCTGTCCATTCCGAAAAACTACTCCTTTTGAAAAGTTTAAAAGTCCAATCTTATAGTTTCGAATGCTCTGAATTCACTGGTTTGAACCGATCATTCAAATTCAAACATTAGAATCAAAATCAGCCGAGTTCTATAAATGCATATAATGCACTGTAGAAAATTTAAAAAAAGGAAAAAAAAGTCGATCTTGTAGACACGCCAAATTCGCCTAATTCAGAGCATAAAACTCATGTTTTATAGGATAACATGTATGATTGATCTTATAATGATGCCGGGTCTTTTAAAGTTGATTTGGAGCTTCGCCGAACGAAATCGGATGCTTTCCGAAGTTTTCCGCAAAAAGCCGTAATTTTCGAGCGAAAGCCACACGTAAATCGTGTAAACACAAAAATTGACTGAATGACCAATACCTAATGATCATGCATTGAAGGTTATGGTCATATTCACACCCTGGACAAGTTTTGTTGCATACCGTGCCTTTCCGGTTTGCCGTCAGAGTCATTTTGACCTATATCGGATCTTCTGTTCACTACCCTAACTTCCGGATAAAATTATGAAGTTTTGTAGGGTTTTATGGCTGATCCGATGCTATAGAAAGCTTCTTCGGCCTGTTATCTTTACAACGCAACAAACAGCGTCGAATTCCAAGTTCGGGGAGTGTTCGCAATGGCTTCCGGAAGAAGGACGCGCAAAAACAGTCCCATGCGCCCGGGTTCCTGGTCACATGCGCCCGGGACCCAGGGCACGTGCCCATGCACCCTACCAGTGAGGCACGTGACCTTGTGCCCTCACTTGAGGGCACATGCGCCCTACCCTAGAGGCACGAGGGAACCAGTTTTTTACCGGGACTCTACCACTGAACCGATCTACCGGATAAGGTCGAAATTTTTGGAAAAGATGAGATGCGCCCCTTCCAGGGGGCGCATGCGCCCCTCAGTGGGGCGCATGCACCCTGCACCAGGGCGCATGCGCCCTGGGGTAGGGCGCAATGTGTGTATTTTTTAGCCCGGATGAGACCGTTCGTTCTCCTATAAATAAACTCTGATTCCGCTCGTTCCAAGGGCATGAGCACGACTTCCCAGGCATGTCAAGACGTCCAACCTCCCTCATGCATTGATTTTGTGATTTTTAGAAAGAGAATTTCTAGTTTTTAGAGAGAGAAAAGTCGGTTCAAGAGAGAGGAAGGTTGTTTTGCAGGTGATCTGCCAGGTCTCTCTTCTTCGGCCTCTACAGAAGTGTGTGGACGTCTTCTGCCTGAGATCTCTTCACCAAAGTTATTCCTCTCCAAGTCTTCTTCAGTTTTCAATCGACGGCACTTGATTACAAGGTCGGGGCTGGTTGTGAAGAGCACAGAAGTAAAATCGCGCCGGGCAGATCCTGGATTGCTGCTCTGCTTTTTCGACAACCCAGATTTGGCTATATCTTTCTCTATTCAACTCAGAATCTTTCAGTTCTTTTTCATATCTCTTTGTTTAGTGATTATACATCCTCCTATCATTTTTTATATTTTTTGCATTACTTTTATTCTGTTATTCCGAAAATAAAAAAGGGGGTTAGAGATAACCCGAATCCGGTCAGTTTCTAGTCAATTGTGTGTTTTATGTTCTAATAGTCTCTTTCACTTGTTTGTTTGTCTAGTTGCACAGAATATCAAGCACCCACCGCGTTGAGGACTCTTCTTCATCGGCCGGCCGAAGAAGGAGAAGCTTTAACTCACATTCTTCACGCTAAGGTACACACGGTCATTTTAATTCTATAAATCGGAACCCACGGTTCCTGGCGACCACATGTCTTAATTTATTTCTTCTCACCCTCTTCCCACATGACCCGAACCGTCTCTTTGGTGATCGAGTGATGCCAAGGGATGAAAGTTCGGGGATCAATGTGAGTGTGGGACCGAGGTGAGAGTTACTTTCCGAGTTTTATTTCTTTCTTTTCTCATCCCCTCTTGAGGTGACAATCAGGATTCACGGACTTCCCTGAAAAGGAGAAGACCCCGTCGAATTTTCAGAGTCAACAGCTTTGTGGCGACCACGGTGGGACAAGCAATGTCTTCAACCGTGGGTGCTTAGTGTTTTGTTTTGCAACTAGTTCTAGTTCTAAACCGGTTCCCACGTGAGCCTTTCCTTCCTTCCACCTTTCTTAAACTTCATGCCATCTCAAAATTTCTGATTTCATCCATCTTTCATCAGATCTGAAGTGCCAAGTATGCCATTTAATTTCTGTCATTTTATTTAAACCGGTTCCCACGTGAACCACCCTTTTCCTTTTAAACCGGTTCCCGCGTGAACCAATCTCTTTCTTTACTTCGGTTCCCACGTGAACCAAACCCCTTTCTTTCCAGATCTATCCCAACTTGGATCAGATCTTTATTCACCTTTAATTGGCCCCACGTGGCCCTCTTTTGACCATTCAAACCGGTTCCCACGTGAACCACCCTTTTTACCCAAAACCGGTTCCCGCGTGAACCACCTTTACCTTTTAGCCCGGTTCCCACGTGAACCATCTTATTCTTACATCGGTTCCCACGTGGACCACCCTTTTGCTTGGCTATCAGATCTGAACCCTCTTCTTTCCATCACTTTTCACTATCTCCATTTGGCTCACCTATGAAACAAGTCTAGATTCTAGTTTTTAGTTGCTTGTCTAGTTTCTAATTGCTTGTCTGGTGTTGATTGCTTGTTTATTTAAGTTTATGTTTTGCTCATTACTTGTTTTATTACTTGCTTGCATTCTCTGCTCCTTCTCTCTACCTCCTTCTTTTACACTTTTTTGAGGCGAGAGCTCACTCTCCCATTTATCCCTCCCATCCAAAACACCCACTTGGTGGATTCTGACCTCTCTTCTGGGATATTCCTTCCTAGTTGACTTGGTTGGCTTTCATCAAGGCCTCCGTAATTCCTCATACGTGGAGTATTCCTCTTCACGATCGGGTTAGTTTTACCACTCCCCAAAACCCGAAGCATCCTACGTTACCTACACGTGGTGAGATTGTGCGAAACCTAGGTCATTGGAGATTGGAGTTAGGATCCTAACCCATTTGTTAAGAGAACAATTCTTAACAAAATTCATAAACCTAAGGTTTAATCAAAATCATTGCGTAATCTTGCTTTCAAGTCTTTGCATCACTTGTTTGTCAAATAAAAATTCAAACCTCTAACTTTTTGCAAGATACTAAAAAAACCAAAAAATTCTTTGTTTACTTTGTCAACTTGTTTGTTTTACTTTCTCCTTGAAGTTCAATGCAACTAAGGTCTGGAAGGCACGTTGGAATGGCGGAACAAGCTGAACATCGAGAGCACGAGATGGGTCATCAACCAAATCCGTCAGATGGTCGTGTTAATCCATTATTTGAGTCAGAAGCGCAAGAGGTCCCTCAACCATCTGCTCCTCGTGATGTCGAACAACTCTTTAGAGAGTTGTCTCTCTATACCGACCCAGAAACCTATGCCCGTATACAATCCATGGTGAAGGGCAAAATTGCTTCATATCAGGCTGAAACCAATCAAGTTGCCTTATCTCCTCGTCCTCTAGTTCAACCACCACTCATTCAATCACCCTTTGTTCAACCTCCTGTTGTTCAACAATCTGTGATTCAACCATCACTAGCACAACCATCTGTAGTTCAACCCTCTATAGTTCAACCATCTGTGGTTCAACCATCATTTGTTTAGCCATCTTATTTTAACCATGTTGCTCCCCCAATCCACCAAGCCATGGGACAATCTTCAAGTCATGCTCCTCAATTCCAAAACCATGTCTCTAACCACATACCGCCTCCAGTAAACCAAGAACCTACTCTCACTCAGGCAATCATGGATCAGCTCACTCAGATGAATGAACGTTATGAAGAGCTGAGATGTCGCCTGGACTCCAAGTCAGTGCCTGAGATTTCTATTCCTTCTCTGCCAGTCCTACACCTGCCACCTTCTGAGCTACCAGTTTATCGCCGCTACAATGGTACTGGCAATCCTTTTCTTCACTTAAAAGATTTTATCTACGAGTCCTCATTCTGGAAAGATGATCGTAGGGTTCTTGCCTTATTGTTTCGTCGATCATTAGAAGGGTCTGCATTGGAATGGTTCTACTCGCTCGACTCCTTTGAGGCAGGAGACTTCGATATTTGTTAAAACCAAATTCTTGCAAAGATACAAAGACCGGGTGGCACCAGCATGCTCCATTACGGATTTGATCGCTGAGAAGATGAAGCCCGAAGAGGACTTCACAAAGTTTGTTGATCGCTGGAGGGGAATGGCAGAGAAACTGACAGATGTGATTTCTGAAGGGGAACAAGTGAAAATGCTTATTGGCAACACTACATCTGCCTTGAGGAATGTATTGATCATGCACCATCCTACCACCATGAATGAACTCTATGACAGTGCCCGATACTTGCAAGCCCACTTCAAGGATGCCACCATGATAAACCCTTTTGATTTTAAACCTAGAAACCTCAGGAAAACCCCCTCTGCACCAGTTGGTCCTACAACCGAGAGAGTTGTCAACAACGAAGCAATAAACACTGTGGGGAACCAGGGAGGGAACCGTCAAAACCAGTACAGAAACCCACCACAAAACCTTTCCTATTACCCCCCTCAACAACAGGTTAGGCCACCACAACCACGACAACCACAACAACCCCCACAACCAGTAGCACAACCCCAGCAACCTCGTCAACCTGCCTACAATAGGGCACCGCCACCACCCAATCAAGCACCACGAAGGGGAGGTCCTAGGAGAGAGAACTACCAGCAACTCCCTTACTGCTTGACCGACATCTTCAATGTACTCATGGCAGAAAAATAGTTGGAATTGCCCAAGGAAAGAGAGGTTTGGCCAGCAAACGCAGATATGTCCCGATACTGTGCTTACCACCGGTGTCCTGGTCACATTGTAGAGGTGTGCTTTCAATTCAAGGATTACATCCACGATCTGAATGACCAAGGCAGCATTGATTGTGTCCAAATGGGGGAATGCATACAAGCTATGAAGGCTAGGCAGCAGCAGCGGCAGCGTCCACTAGCTCAACATCAACAACAACCTGGCTTGGGGATTGTTCAGAATCCGCTCCCATTACATGCTCCCACTCTAGCACCGGCACCAGCACATCCAAACCCAGGAATTGGTCTAGTACACTCCATTGCCCAGGGAGATGCCAATCGTGCTCAAGGTTGGCAACTAGAAAACCAAAATGCAACCATGCCTGCCAACCAAACTAGGCCTCCTGCTAGGAACCCTCCTAGACAGATAATCCGTGCACCTGCTACTCCACAACTACCACAAAGCTCAATAACCCAACCACTGGCCGCCACTTCTTCTCGCCGGCCCATCATTAGGCCAGCCCCCTCTCTAACTACACCTCCTTCAACCATTGCTACACACCGACCCTTGCTCATCCGACCACCACAATCACCACCAAACCCGAACCCCCACCTACGAGCTCTACCACTCCAAAACCCCAACCTATCATACCACCAACACCACAGCCAATCCCACAACCTACACCTTCATTAAACTCATCAACCACTTCTGCACCCTGGTCTCTTCTTATTAGGCCACCGGTATCACCATCACTACCACCTCCAAATCCTACCCCTCTACCAACTAACTCAATCATCCTAGAACCACCAATCCCATTGCCTACCATACTTGCACCTACACCACCTGTTCCCACCCCAGTTAACCCGTCACCTCTACCCGACCGCCAAATAGCCCCGATGCTTTGGAGTGGGAGGATGTTCCAGCGGCTCTTTCCCCAAGCTAGTACTCAACCGCAGGATCCAGTGGAGGAGGAACAAGTGGAAGAACCATTGCCTGGCACAGCCTATGATCTGTTAAAGCATTTAGATAAAACATCGGCCCGTATTTCCATACTTGAGTTGATCAAAAGATCAAAGTTGCACCAGGTGATTCTACAGCAGTACTTGCAAAGGGTCATGGTGAATGAAGATCTCCCACCTGAGAAAATCACTACAGTGTTAGCCCCTAGAAGTAAGCACCCAACACTCACTTTCTCTCAGGAGGAATTAGCAGATCCAGAATTTAGGAGATATGCTTTGCATGTGGCTGTGGTTATCTGTAATATTGAAGTGAAATCATGTTTGGTTGACACTGGAGCTTCTATCAACGTTATGCCGTCAGAAACTTTGCAGTTCTGTGGCATTTCTAAGCAAGAAATCAAGCCATCCTGTTCCATGGTAACGGCCTACGACAACTCCAAGAAGTCTGCACATGGGGTGGTAACTCTAGAAGTTAAACTTGGACCATGTACGGTCACAACGGATTTTCATGTTCTAGAATTAGATCCAACTTTTCGGGCTATACTTGGGAGGCCATACTTGGAGACAATAGGAGCTGTGGCTTCAACAAACCACCAGTGCATAAAGTTTCCTTTTAAAGGACAAGTGGTCAAAGTGACTAGCATGCCTATAAGGGATGAGATGAATGATGTTTTTACATCACCCCTAGGTCTGTCAATACAGCCCCAGATCTCAATGGGAGATTTACCAGAAGTCAGATGTATGACCGCCTCTCTACCCGACACAGTGGGATGACGGATGATGATGAAATTGGGCTATCAGCCTGGAAGAGGTTTAGGCAAGGATCTTCAAGGGATCACTCAGCCAATTGAAACTGTGAAAAGGCCATGCAGGCAGGGGTTGGGATATGAAGAGGGTTCCATCCCAAGGAGGATCTTCCAGCCAGGATATGCCATGGGGCTCCATACATTCTTTATCAAAGGGGAGACCATGATGATGGCTGAAGATGGCAAAAGTTTCGTGATAGCTGTCAAGAGAAGAAAGGCTCCAAATGAAGAAGAAGAAGACTTGGAAGACCTGTGCTTATCTTTAACTAGTTTGTTCTCAAGTGGGGAAGAGTATCAAGAACCACCCAAGGGCAGACCAATATTGGATCATCTGGTTGAACATACCACCCAAGTCAAAACCATTCCACGAGGCCCAAATACAACAATCCCATGGTTGAACCTCGTACCTTTGTTTCTAGATCTTTTGGATGGGCATCAGGGCCCACTTACCCACTTTGGGCCCATGTGCCCTCTTCAACCTTCCACTCTTACTGGGCATGCTTGCCCATTTGCTTCCCTCATCAACTTCAGAACTGAGGGCTTTTCTCAACATGGGCTCACATGCCCATTTATTTCTATGATCGGGTCCACGTACCTGTTTACTTTTTTCATCAGTTTTGGACCCATGTGTCCACTTTCTGTTACCATTGGGCCCACGAGCCCCTTTTTCCCCTTTATTCTTAAGTTTTTCTCTCTATTAATTCAGTCATCTTCTAGCAAGCGTCAAGTCACTCAGGCTCATTCTATCTTTTTACTTGAGAATCCAAAAAAAAAACGTCTTCTCTAAAACTCACATTTCCATCGAGGAGGCGTCTCTACTCATCCCAGAGGGCGCTCCCAATCAGGGATCCCTCTTTTATGAATCATTGATCGATTTACTCGATCCCCCCTCCACTGTAAATACCACCTTTCCAGCTTTATCTTCAGAGGTCAAGTTAGGTTAGGAAATAGGAAAGTCAGAGGTAAGCGAGTTCCAAATAGGTATCTGCAACAATTGGCACAGAAATGCGTAGCGTGTGCAAGGCTGCCAAACTTTTTGAATAATACCATCCAGCTAGATGAAATCCGATATGAGGATGAGCATAACATAGATCATACTTTGGGAGTATACGAGGTGGTATCAGAGAAGGATCCCGAATCTGAGGATGAAATCGAGGACTTGGCTGATGCATATGCATCTGGACTTAGAAGATTTGAAGAACCATCAGCCATAGGGAATGAACCGACCAAGGAACTGAATTTAGGAACCCTGGAAGATCCTAAGACTATCCTCATCAGTGCAAACCTCACTCCCTCAGAAGAACAATGTTTGATCAAAGTTTTGGAAGAATATAAGGACACGTTCGCATGGACATATGAAGATATGCCGGGATTAGATAATTCATTGGTTGAACATAGATTAACCTTGAAACCTAGAACTATCCCGGTTAAACAAAAGCTCAGGAGGTTCCACCCTGATATTGCACTCAAAATGAAAGAAGAGGTCGACAAACTACACCAAGCAAAATTTATTAAGGTTGTCCTATATCCGCAATGGGTGGCTAACATAGTCCCTGTTATGAAGAAGGATGGACGAATTCGGATTTGTATAGACTTCAGGGACTTGAACCGAGCATGTCCTAAGGATGATTTTCCTTTACCTCATATCGATGTTTTGGTTGATAACACAACTGGATTTGAGATGCTTTCATTCATGGATGGCTGTTCTGGATACAATCAGATCCGGTTAGCTGAGGAGGACCAAGAGAAGACCTCGTTCACTACACCTTGGGGAACGTATTGCTATGTTGTCATGCCCTTTGGGTTAAAGAATGCTGGTGCTACATATCAGAGGGCTATGATGTCTATCTTTCACGACATGATGCACACCCTTGTAGAGGTGTAAGTGGATGATTTTGTTATCAAGTCCAAGAATCAAAAAGATCATTCTGAAGTGTTAAGGAAAGTTTTGCAACGAGCTAGAGAATACAAGCTGAAAATGAACCCTAAGAAGTGTACATTTGGAGTTTCATCAGGAAAACTACTTGGGTTCATAATAAGCAAAAGGGGCATAGAGATCGACCCAAACAAGGCCAAAGCAATCATTGGTATGCCTCCCCCGAAGAATATGAAAGAGCTTCGAGGATTGATTGGGAGGCTACAATTTGTCCGCCGGTTTATCTCACAACATTCCCAAAGGTGTAAACCTTTCTATGAGTTAACCAAGGCGGGGGTAGAGTATAAATGGGATTCGAAGTGCCAGGAGGTGTTTGATGGGTTGAAAACATACATGGCAAGTCTCCCTATACTTAGACCACCAATTCCCGACAAGCCCTTGGTCCTCTACATTCCAATTCTTGAGAACTCTCTTGGGGCAGTTCTTGCACAAGTTGATGAAGAAGGGAAAGAATGAGCTACTTATTATTTGTCTAAGATGTTTGATGCTTGTGAGCTGAAGTACACTGTGGTAGAAAAGACCTGTGCTGCTCTTGTTTGGGTGGTTCAGAAACTCAAACATTATTTCCTTGCTCACCAAGTCAAGCTCATTGCTTGTATCAATCCTATCAAGTTTCTGTTAGAGAAGATAGTCTTGACTGATCGGTTAGGGCGATGGCAGAGTTTCTTATCCCAATTTGATATCACTTATGTCCCACAGAAGGCAATCAAAGGCTATGCTATTGCTGAACACCTTGCCCATCATCCCATACCCGTCTTTGACCTAATCCGGTCGGAGTTCCCGGATGACGAACTAATGTCAGTCCGATCTTCCAATCTTTGGACATTATATTTTGACGGGGCTCTGAACTCTCATGGTAGAGGGATAGGTATTGTCCTTCTGTTACCTGAAGGTGTCACCATTCCACAGGCTTTTCAGCTTAACTTTCCAGCAACCAACAACATAGCTGAGTATGAAGCCATGCTGGCCGGGCTGGAGGCCGCTCATTTCCATGGTGCCACCGAACTGAGGGTGATAGGTGATAGTCAATTGATCCTACGCCAGGTCCTATCCAAGTACCGAACTTCCCATCCAACACTCAAACCCTCCCAGGAGCTCACCACCTGCTACATCAAGCTATTCTTCAAACTCACCTTTGTCCATGTCCCCCGTTCTCAGAATATCCTCGCTGATGCCTTAGCTTTACTAGCTTCATCTCTATCTATCCCGCTAGGCAGGCAAGTGCGGACTATACACATCTGTAAGTGGACAATTCCAGCAATTGAGGATGGACATTTTCTAAAGGTTAAAGAGAGGTTCAACAAAAAAGAATACTTGGAACATAAAGAAGAAATCTCCTTGATTGAGTTAGAAGAATTAGAAGAAGGTGAGAGACCTTGGTATGACGAGATTGCGAGGTATTGTCAAGATCAGTCATATCCACCTGGATCAACCACCAAAGAAAAGAAGGCAATCAGAAGAGTATCCCAGAGGTATACAATCCTAGAAGGAGTGCTCTATAAGAGAAGCCTAAGTGGAATCTTACTCAGATGTCTTGATGAAGAGGAAGCTGAGTTGGTGCTGAAGGAAGCACATTCTGGAGTTTGTGGTGGTCATGTGAATGCCCAAGCCCTTGCTAAGAAAATAATCCGACAAGGGTATTATTGGCCAACTCTAGAATAAGACTGCTCCATCTTTGTCCGGCATTGTCATTCATGTCAACTCCATGCCGATAAGATTCACTCTCCCGCATCTTCCCTTCATCCAATTCAAACTCCATGGCCTTTCGCCATGCGGGCCTTTGATATCATTGGCCCCTTGAGTGACCTCAACTCCGAAATGCGCTCAAAATCATTTATTCTGACGGCAACGGAGTACTTCACAAAGTGGGCTGAAGCGGAAGCATTCGTGGAGATTAAAGCGTCAACAATCTGCTCCTTCATCAAGCGCAACATCATTGCAAGGTTCGGGATCCCCAGCGACATCGTCACCGATAATGGGCCACAATTTCTTTCTCAAGATCTGCGTATTCTTTGCAACAGGTATCGCATTTCATTGCATCATTCATCACCATACTATCCTCAAGGCAATGGTCAAGCAGAAGCCACTAATAAGACCTTAATCAAAATCATCAAGAAATCTTGTAAGTCTAGCAAGTTTGCCGACTGGCCTGATAAGCTTGTAGATGCTCTATGGGCTTATCGTACTTCTAAAAGGACTCCCACTGGACAAACCACGTATGCTTTGGCATATGGGATGGAAGCAGTGGTCCCTTACGAAGTATTACTTCCATCTCTCCGAGTTCAGCTCGACAGGGATATTCCTGTTGATGAGAGAAGAGAATCTCTCCATGCACAGCTTGAACTTTTGGATGAAAGAAGGCTAGCCGCCGCCGAGCATGCCCGGACTTATCAGAATAGACTCAAAAGGTTTTATCAAAAGAGGGTGGTCGAGAGAAAATTCGAGATCGGTGAGATGGTAGTCAAACCATATTCGTTAAGCTAGGGGGTCCCCGCTCCAAGTTGCAACCTAACTAGGAAGGACCTTTTGTAATCACTGAAAAGTATCCAGGCAATGCATATGAATTGACTAATGCAGATGGAGAAAAATTGAATCTTCCTTGGAATGGAGTTTACCTCAAAAAGTACTTTCCATAAAAATGGAGAAACCACTGGTATAACCTCAAGTCATCGATCCTAGGCTGTTCGTGAGAAGTCAAGGGTGGGTACCATCCTACACACACAACACCTCCCGATCCTAGAATCTAGACAACTTGACACTTGCGAAAGGCAAGGCAGAAATCTAGAAATGGAAGGAGTACCCTTACCCTATTCTCTTCTACTCGGTCCAAGATAGGGAGAGAAGTTTAGAGAGGGGTAGTATCGAAAACACTTGCCACCCTAGTAGGAGGTCGTCTCAGAGGGTACAAAAGGGTGCCAAAAGATGGGCAATGAACCCCTCAGGTTAGAAAAAGAAAAAAATGATCAACCTGTCTGAATGAGTACCCAGAATGATAGTCAAGGCAAAAGGCACTAAAAGATGGGCAATGTCCCCACAGGTCAAAAACCTGTCCAAATATGTGCCACATAGAAAAGAGCAAAAAAAGAAAAAAAACCCCAAAGAGGCCGAACCCCAATGGGTAATTTGAGTGAGAGTAGAGAAACCCCTCTCAGCATCTTCAAACCCTATCAAGGACTTCCTCTATACTCTTCCTCCTTAAATCCCTAGGGAAGGGTAAACCGACCAAATCCAGGTGGAATCCAAGCTGATCAAAGAAAGAAGGTTAGAAGGGTTCTAGGTAGGGAACTTTATTTTTGCATGTGGCATCTACCATTTGAGTCTTGACAAACTCCAAAGACCGATGAACTGTCTCAAATGCCAGCATTTTCTCCACAAAAAATTGAATATTTCAAAAATCCTAAAAAATTTGCATATTTCAAAACCCAAAAAAATACATATTTCAAAAAAAAATCCATAAAATTTGAATATTTCAAAAATCCTAAAAAATTGAATATTTCAAAACCCAAAAAAATACATATTTCAAAAAAATCCATAAAAATTGCATATTTCAAAATAAAAAATAAATTTTGAATATTTCAAAAATCCAAAAAAATGAATATTTCTAAGAAAATCCAAAAAATGCTCAGTCATGACCATTGCCTTAGTTGCATCCATGTTCATTTTTCTGTCATGCATATTTCCATTCCTACATTGCATATCCATTTTTGCTTTATTTACCTTGTTAAGAAGGCTCTCCCTTTGACCTAAGTCAAAGTTGACCATAATAGGTAAAGAGATGAGTCACGATGAAGATCTAATCCCCTTTCTATCAGGTGTTTCTGGCATTTCAATGTAGAAGAGGAGAAGATTCACACCACGGCAGGTAAGTTCTCTTAACCCTTACCCCTATTTCATTTAAGTCATTTGTTTTATTCCACCTTGTTAAGAAGGCTCCTCCCTTTGACTCAAAATCAAGGCAAATGATAAATAGGCAAAGGGATGAGTAATGATGAAATTTTAATCATCTTTGTTAAGTATTTTCAGGAGCTGAAGAAGCAAAAAGAGAAGGGCGATCAAGTTCAAATTTTTTTTTTAAAAAAAAAATTTGCCTCAGGGCGCATGTGCCCTCATCTGGGGGCACATGGCCAGGTGCCCCACCCCAGGGCGCATGGCCAGGTGCCCTCGATCGAGGGCACATGGACAAAAAATTCGAAAAATTTAGAAAAATATCAAAAAATTAGAAATTGTCTATAATGTTAAAAGTGACATTTTTGCTAAGGGAACCATCATCAAAAACTTTGTTTTGACCTCTAAATGATGGTTCTAATAGTGAAAACTTCAGTTGTTCATTTCAGGATAATATGCTTTATATGACAATTTTGTCTGTTGGGTACTAACCAAAAATGTGCAGACAACCTTTTAAGTCCTAACAGGTGAATTGGTGAGATCAGTGTTCCCCAAGGAACGTCATGCCAACCTTGCGGCAAAAAGAAAGGAAGCACCACCCAGCTGAACATTCTCATGGTGTTGTATTCTGTCAGAAGGCAAGACAAGGATGGACCACAGATGCTGGTCGATGCACCACGCCTAAATATTTCACTCAAATCCACATTCTCATCAATCTCACATCACATCATCACCATCACTTCATTTTTACACTTCACATCACTCCTACTATCTGTCACCTAGTTATGTTAGGTCCATTTGATACATATTATATGCATTAATGTTGAAGACCTTGAGAGTGAAAATGACTCCGCCCGAGATCCCCTTCAACAAAATCTACGACGGCTTGGTCATTTCTTCACACTCACGGATAAGCCAAAATTGAACATTGGAGGGACGATGGTTCCTAATCGGGTGTCTTGACCTCCAATAGACAATCTATATCTTCAACTATTTTCTACATAATTTTCTATGTTTTCACATCCATCTCCTTTTCATTCTTCATCATTACTAATTTTATCCCTTCATGTTTTATTCCTTTCTTTTATTCCACCATGTTTTATTCTGTCCTTTCTTTTAGCCCACCGTGTCATGGCAATTGTCATGCCATTGTTTCTTCTTTCCCATCATTCTATGTTAGTCACACCATTATCTTTCAATCCCACTATGGCTTAAGTCTGCTTTGTCGTTTTCCGAATACTTGATTTTCTGCTAGAGCGTGATTCATGGATTTCACGATACCCGAGCAATTTTGTTATGCTTAAAACGAACCCTTTTAGAACTTGAGATTATTCCACTCAGAATTAAACTGAGTATTTTGGTGAAACTTGAATGAACTTTATATTACAAATATGATAGATTGGTATTATTTTCATTTTAAGATCAATTTCTCTTTTAAAAACTTTAGCCCATCACAGTACAAGAACACCGCAAAGTTCGGGTTGCTGGCTGATGATGAACCTACGAATTCGAGGACTCCTCACCACGTTGAGGGTTGGCTACATCCTTTTATCCTTTATCATTTACTTTTTCATCTCTCGTGCCAAGGGCATGTCTTTTACCAGTCAATTATATGAGGTTTTGATAGAACATGAAAGTGATCTAGAATACTCAGCGAGATTCATTTTGCTGGATCGGGTAGATAAGCGTGTCTATATCTACACCTTGATGCCACCTTTTCAGTCCATCACCATTCCATTCCTCTACATTCATCTACGCTCACTTGCATTCCATTACAGTTCACTCTGAATCACTCCACTTCATTACATGCTACTCCCTTACAAAGCCGACATCAAGGCGAGGCAAGCTGTAGACACGCCAAATTTGCCTAATTCAGAGCATAAAACTCATGTTTTATAAAGTAACATGTGTGATTGACCTTATAATTATGCCGGGTCTTTTAAAGTTTATTTGGAGCTTCGCCGAACGGAATCGGATGCTTTCCGAAGTTTTTCGCAAAAAGCCGTATTTTCCGAGCGAAAGCCACACATAATCGTGTAAACAAAGAAATTGGCTGAATGAACAATGTCTAATGATCATGCATCGAAGTTTATGGTCATATTCACACCCTGGACAAGTTTTGTTGCATACCGTGCCTTTCCGGTTTGCCGTCGGAGTCATTTTGACCTGTATCGGATCTTCTGTTTTCTGCCCTAACTTCCAGACAAAATTCTGAAGTTTTTAAGTGTGTTATGGCTGATCCGATGCTATATAAAGCTTCTTCTGCCTGTTATCTTTCCAACGCAACAAACGGCATCGAATTCCGAGTTCGGGAGTGTTCGCAATGGCTTCCGGAAGAAGGACGCGCAAAAACAGTCCCATGCGCCCGGGTATTATTGGCCAACTCTAGAAGAAGACTGCTCCATCTTTGTCCGGCATTGTAATACCCTTGTCGGATAATTTTCTTAGCAAGGGCTTGGGCATTCACATGACCACCACAAACTCCAAAATGTGCTTCCTTCAGCACCAACTCGGCTTCTTCTCCATCAAGACACCTGAGTAAGATTCTACTTAGGCTTCTCTTGTAGAGCACTCCTCCTAGGATTGTATACCTTTGGGATACTCTTCTAATTGCCTTATTTTCCTTGGTGGTTGATCCAAGTGGGTATGACTGATCTTGGCAATATCTCGCATTCTCGTCATACCAAGGTCTCTCACCATCTTCTAATTCTTCTAACTCAATCAAGGAGATTTCTTCTTTATGTTCCAAGTATTCTTTTTTGTTGAACCTCTCTTTAACCTTTAGAAAATGTCCATCCTCAATTGCTGGAATTGTCCTCTTACAGATGTGTATAGTCCGCACTTGCCTGCCTAGCGGGATAGATAGAGATGAAGCTAGTAAAGCTAAGGCATCAGCGAGGATATTCTGAGAACGGGGGACATGGACAAAGGTGAGTTTGAAGAATAGCTTGATGTAGCAGGTGGTGAGCTCCTGGTAGGGTTTGAGGTTTGGATGGGAAGTTCGGTACTTGGATAGGACTTGGCGTAGGATCAATTGACTATCACCTATCACCCTCAGTTCGGTGGCACCATGGAAATGATCGGCCTCCAGCCCGGCCAGCAAGGCTTCATACTCAGCTATGTTGTTGGTTGATGGAAAGTTAAGCTGAAAAGCCTGTGGAATGGTGACACCTTCAGGTAACAGAAGGACAATACCTATCCCTCTACCATGAGAGTTCAGAGCCCCGTCAAAATATAATGTCCAAAGATTGGAAGATCGGACTGACATTAGTTCGTCATCCGGGAACTCCGACCGGATTGGGTCAAATATGGGTATGGGATGATGGGCAAGGTGTTCAGCAATAGCATAGCCTTTGATTGCCTTCTGTGGGACATAAGTGATATCAAATTGGGATAAGAAACTCTGCCATCGCCCTAATCGATCAGTCAAGACTTTCTTATCTAACCAAAATTTAATGGGATTGATGCGATCAATGAGCTTGACTTGTTGAGCAAGAAAATAATGTTTGAGTTTCTAAACCACACAAACAAGAGCAGCACAGGTCTTTTCTACCACAGTGTACTTTAGCTCACAAACATCAAACATGTTGGACAAGTAGTATGTAGCTCTTTCTTTCTCTTCTTCATCAACTTGTGCAAGGACTGCCCCAAGAGAGTTCTCAAGAACCGAAATGTAGAGGACCAAGGGCTTGTCGGGAATTGGTGGTTTAAGTACAGGGGGACTTGCTAAGTATGCTTTCAACCCATCAAATGCCTCATGGAACTTTGAATCCCATTTAAACTCGGCCCCCGCCTTGGTTAACTCATTGAAGGGTTTACACATTTGGGAATGTAGTGAGATAAACCGGCGGACAAATTGTAGCCTCCCAATCAATCCTCGAAGCTCTTTCATATTCCTAGGGGGAGGTATACCGATAATTGCCTTGGCCTTGTTTGGGTCGATCTCTATGCCCCTTTTGCTTACTATGAACCCAAGTAGTTTTCCTGATGAAACTCCAAATGTACATTTCTTAGGGTTCACTTTCAGCTTGTATTCTCTAGCTCGTTGCAAAACTTTCCTTAGCACTTCAGAATGATCTTTTCGACTCTTGGACTTGATAACCAAATCATCAACATACACCTTTACAAGGGTGTGCATCATGTCATGAAAGATAGCCATCATGGCCCTCTGATATGTAGCACCAGCATTCTTTAACCCAAAGGGCATGACAACATAGCAATATGTTCCCCAAGGTGTAGTGAACGAGGTCTTCTCTTGGTCCTCCTCAGCTACCGGATTTGATTGTATCCAGAATAGCCATCCATGAATGAAAACATTTCAAATCCAGCTGTGTTATCAACCAAAACATCGATATGAGGTAAAGGAAAATCATCCTTAGGACACGCTCGGTTCAAGTCCCTGAAGTCTATGCAAATCCGAACTCATCCATCCTTCTTCATAACAGGGACTATGTTAGCCACCCATTGTGGATATAGGACGACTTTAATAAATTTTTTTTGGTGTAGTTTGTCGACCTCCTCTTTCATTTTGAGTGCAATATCAGGGTGGAATCTCCTGAGATTTTATTTAACCGGGTTAGTTCCAGATTTCAAGGTTAATGTATGTTCAACCAATAAATTATTTAATCCCGGCATGTCTTCATATGTCCTTGTATTGTTCCAAAACTTTGATCAAACGTTGATCAAAACTTTATTTAACGTGTCCTTGTATTGTTCCAAAACTTTGATCAAATGTTGTTCTTGGGAGGGAGTGAGGTTTGCACTGATGAGGATAGTCTTAGGATCGTCCAGGGTTCCTAAATTCAGTTCTTTGGTTGGTTCATTCCCTGTGGCTGATGGTTCCTCAAATCTTCTAAGTCCAGATTCATACGCATCGGCCAAGTCCTCAATTTCATCCTCAAATTCGGAATCCTTCTCTAATACTACCTCATATGCTCCCAAAGTATGATCTATGTTATGTTCATCCTCATACCGGATTTCATCTAGCTGGATGGTATTCTCTAAAAAGTTTGGCAGTCTTGCACACTTGAGAACAAACGAGTCAAAGATAAGCATAGATCTTCCAAGTCTTCTTCTTCATCTGGAGCCTTCCTTCTTTTGATAGCCATCATGGAACTCTTATCATCTTTAGTCATCATCATGGTCTCTCCTTTGATAAAGAATGTATGGAGTCCCATGGCATATCCTGGCTGGAAGATCCTCCTTGGGATGGAAACCTCTTCGTATCCCAACCCCTGCCTACGTGGCCTTTTCACAGTTTGAATCGGCTGAGTGATCCCTTGAAGATCCTTACCTAAACCTTTTCCAGGCTGATAGCCCAATTTCATCATCTGCCATCCCACTATGTCGGGTAGCGAGGCGGTCATGCATCTGACTTCTGGCAATTCTCCCACTAAGATCTGGGGCTGTATTGACAGTCCAAAGGGCGATGTAAAAGTAGCATCATTCATCTCGTCCCTTATAGGCATGCTAGTCACCTTGACCACTTGTCCTTTAAAGGGAAACTTTATGCACTGGTGGTTTGTTGAAGCCACAGCTCCTATTACCTCCGAGTATGGCCTCCCAAGTATAGCCCGAAAAGTTGGATCCAATTCTAGAATTTGAAAATCCGTTGTGACCATACATAGTCCAAGTTTAACTTCTAAAGTGACCACCCCACGTGCAGACATCTTGGAGTTGTCATAGGCCGTCACCATGGCATATGATGGCTTGATTTCTTGTTCAGAAATGCCGCACAACTGCAAAGATTCTGGCAGCATAACGTTGATAGAAGCTCAGCTCCGGTGTCAACCAAACACGATTTCACTTCGACATTGCGGATAATAACAGCCACATGCAAAGCATATCTCCTGACCTCTGGATCTGCTAATTCCTCCTGAGAGAAAGTGAGTGTTGGGTGCTCACTTCTAGGGGCTAACACTGTAATGATCTTCTTAGGTGGGAGATCGTCACTCACCATGACCCCTTGCAAATATTACTGTAGAATCTCCTGATACACCTTTGATCTTTTGATCAACTCAAGTGTGGAAATACGGGCCGGTGTCTTATCCAATTGTTTCAACAAATCATACGTCGTGCCCGGCAATGGTTCTTCCACTTGTTCCTCCTCCACTGGATCCTACGGTTGAGTACCGGCTTGGGGAAAGAGCCGCTGGAATATCCTCCCACTCCGAATCACCGGGGCTATTTGGCGGTCGGGTAGAGGTGATTAGTTAACTGGGGTGCAAACAGGTGGTGTAGGTGCAGGTATGGTAGGCAATGGGATTGGTGGTTCTGGGATGATCGGGTTAGTGGGTAGAGGGGTAGGGTTTGGAAGTGGTAGTGATGGTGATATTGGTGGCCTGATAAGAAGAGGTCGGGGTGCAGGAGTGTTTGATGGGTTTAATGAAGGTGTAGGTTGTGGAGTTGGTTGCATGATAGGATGGGGTTTTGGAGTGGCAGAGCTCATAGGCTGGGGGTTCAGGTTTAGTGGTGATTGTGGTGGTCGGATGAGCAAGGGCTGGTGTGTAGCAATGGTTGAAGGAGGTGTAGTCAAGGCAGGGGCTGGCCTAATGATGGGTCGGCGAGAAGAAGTGGCGGCCAGTGGTTAGGTTATTGAGCTTAGTGGTGGTTGTAGAGTAGAAGGTGCACGGATTATTTGTCTAGGAGGGTTCCTAGCAGGAGGCCTAGCTAGGTTGACAGACATGGTTGTGTTGTGGCTTTCTAGTTGCCAACCTTGAGCACGGCTGGCATCTCCCTGGACAATGGAGTGTACTAGACCAATTCCTGGGTTTGGATGTGCTGGTGCTGGTGCTGGAGCGGGAGCATGTAATGGGAGCGGATTCTGAACAATCCCCAAGCTAGGTTGTTGTTCAGGTTGAGCCGGTGGACGCTGCCGCTGCTGCTGCCTAGCCTTCATTTCCTGTATGCATTCCCCCATTTGGGCCCAATCAATGCTGCCTTGGTCATTCAGATCGTGGATGTAATCCTTGGATTGAAAACATACTTCTACAATGTGACCAGGGCACCGGTGGTAAGCACAGTATCGGGACATATCTGCATTTGCTGGCCAAACCTCTCTTTCCTTGGGCAATTCCAACTGTTTTTCTACCATGAGTACATTGAAGATGTCAATCAAGGAGTAAGGGAGTTGTTGGTAGTTCTCTCTCCTAGGACCTCCCCTTCGTGGTGCCTGATTGGGTGGTGGCGGTGCCCTATTGTAGATAGGTTGACGAGGTTGTTGGGGTTGTGCTACTGGCTGAGGGGGTTGTTGTGGTTGTCATGGTTGTGGTGGCCTAACCTGTTGTTGGGGGGGGTAATAGGAAAGGTTCTGTGGTGCGTTTCTGAACTGGTTTTGACGGTTCCCTCCCTGGTTCTCCACAATGTTTATAGCTTCGTTGTTGACCACTCCTTCGGTTGTAGGACCAACTGGTGCATAGGGCTCTTCCTGATGTTTCTAGGTTTGTGATCAAATGGGTTTATCATTGTGGCATCTTTGAAGTGGGCTTGCAAGTATCGGGCACTGTCATAGAGTTCATTCACGGTGGTAGGATGGTGCATGATCAATACATTCCTTAGAGCTGGTGTGGTGTTCCCGATAAGCATCTTTGCTTGTTCCCCTTCAGAAATAACATCTGTCAATCTCTCTGCCATTCCCCTCCAGCGATCAGCAAACTTTATGAAGTCCTCTTCAAGCTTCATCATCTCAACAATCAAATCTGTGATGGAGCATGATGATACCACCCGGTCTCTGTATCTTTGCAAAAATTTGGTCTTCACGATATCAAAGTCTCCTGCCTCAAATGGGTCAAGCGAATAGAACCATTCCAATGCAGACCCTTGTAAGCACCCGAAACGGGATATCCATAGATCTCCCTCTTCCGGCCCCTACGCTTGATTTGGGGACTTGGTGGATGGGATGTCAGTGGGTGTGGTCGCCAGGAGCCAATGGCTCCAAAATATAGTAGAATGAAAATAAATGAAATGGAGAAATGACCGTCGTACCTTTGGAAGCGGGGGGATTGTTGGGTTCCGACTTCTCCTCTCTCGGCCGGCCGAAAGAAGAGAGCTTAGTGAGTCCTTCATCTTCGATCCGGTTGAAGCTCCGCCTCAATCGGATTTACCTAAAAATGTCCATAAGAAAACATAGAAACAAGTGAAAGGTTCATTAGTTCTAATGAAAGCATAGTATCATGATCAAATTTGAATTCAAACATGCAAAAGGAAAGAGACTAACCAGATTGAGACTAAATCCCAACCCCTATTTAAAAGGTTTAGATATGCATGAAAATGCAAATGAGTGGCTCAACATATGCTAAATGACATGTTAATGAGAGTTAAAATGAAAGGGGGGAGTAAAGGATCGACCGGAACGGTAAATAAACTCAAAAAAATGCAAAATGTGGTCTGCCCCTGCTAGTGCCCCATATATGGGGCGCCTTCTGCAGGTGTCCCCTTGATGGGGCGCGTTGACCAAAGTCAAAGCGCCCTATTTATGGGGCACCAGGGACTGGCTTCAGCAGATTTTCTTCCCTTCTTCGCGGCGTCGCCCCGGAGTGTAGGAAGACCTCCTAGACGGAAAAGGGACTTCTTCAAGCAAAAAATACCCAAGTGAAGCTAATGGAAGAGTGTTTTGGTACTAGATGTAAGGGAAATAGAGTGTAGAGGCCCTCAAAGTCAGAGAAAAATCATATTTCTGAAGAAGGAAACTGCAGGTTTTTGGGTTTTTGGAGAAGGATTTTGGGATAATCTAAAAGCTTGAGAGGGTGCTATGAAGGCTTAGATTCGTAGTGGTGGATGAGATGAGGTGGGAGACGGACTTGGGGTGTCCAAAAACCTCCATATGGGGGTCTTTCTACAGCACAAAAGAGGGTAACTTCATTCTGCTGGAATATCCCTTCAAGAAGCAACTATGATTTTTTTGGGTTTTGGGAGATGGTTTTTGGATGGTTTGAGAGCTTGGAGGGGGGTTTCAAGGCTTGTTATGTGTAGTGGTGGATGAGAGGAGGTGATGGACGCCCTTAGAGTGTCCTAAACCCTCTAAATGGGGGTCTTTTATAGGCAAAAAGAGGGCAACTTTATCTGCAGAACTGTCCCATCAATCTGTCCAGTCAGTCAGACCAGGTGCAGGTGGCGCCTTGTTTATAGGCGCCTGGTGCCCTATTTATAGGGCGCTTTGACTTGGTTAAAGCGCCCCACTAAGGGGGCACTAGGCCCAGTTTGGCCGAAATGCGCAGGGAAGTTCCGATTTTTCGAAAAACTTGGTTTCCTTGAAAGAATACTCATAAAAAAAAGAATTTAAGCTATCCAACTGAACCAAAATTGCGTGTCTACAGCTTGCCTCACCTTGGCGTCGGCTTTGTAGGGGAGTGACACGAATGAAACGTAGGCGAATGTAGCGAAGCGTAATGAGGCGTAGCGGAATGAAGTGGTAATGGACTGAAAAGGTGTCGCCAAGGTGTAGATTTAGACACGCCCTCATTGGCCTAGTTGAGTGGAATAAAACTTTACCGGACTTCGAGATTACATGTTGTCTTATCGAAACCTTCCCTCTGGTTGATTGGTTTAAGAGAAGAACAGTACTGAAAGTAAATAACTAAAATCCCACGTGGGGGAGAATTGTTACCAGCCAGGACCCGAACTGCATGGTGTGCTGGACTCGGTAGAAATGCAGTAAATTGCGAAAAGTAAAGAGGAGACAGCCAATCAACCAAGGTTGGGTTCTTCACATTCATAAGGTTTTATTCAACAATACCGGTTCAGTTCGACATGGAAAAACTTCTTGTTTTGATGAAATCATTGTTAAAACCCGTTGGAAACCAATTCTCTGAAAAATCAAGACCTTCTCTGGAGCTATAAAAGACCATTTTTAAAATGTTCATAATGGAACTAGAAGGAGGTTATGGCAGGATTAGGAAGCGGGGAATGGTTATGGTGGGATGATGCATGTTGGTGTATGAAATGGTGCATGCTGAGTTTAAAGAAATAAAAATAAGTATAAGAAAATAGTTGAAGATATAGGTTGAACATAATGGGTCAGGACATCCATGAAGAAACCGTCGTCCCCGCATATTCAACTTTGGCCTATCCGCAAGCCTAAGGAATGACTGAGCCCTCACTGATTTTGTTGAAGGGGTTCTCAGGCTCAGCCCCCTCTAGACTTGAGGTCTTCAACATCTCAAATATTATTTATTTTGATAGATGCAATACTAAATGCAAGTCCTAATAGGGGTCGGGGTAGTCCACTTTTGTTTTTCAATTTTTGATTTTTTTTGTTGTTTTTGCTTCCTCTAAGTTTCTGGGGATATGAAGTTGGCATGCCTTCTCCTATTCTTGCATCCACTTGAGAGAAGATATTAGAACTTTATTTTGGCTTAGTCCCTTGCAAGGAGAGGGCAAAGTTGCCTTGATCTTTTGTCAAGGGACATAGGCCTTATCAAGGTAAAGATAACAGAAAAACATAAGTATGCATAAAAAGAAATATGCAAGACTGAAATTAAACATGAATGCAAAGGCAACTAGTCAATTTAGAAAGCAAATTTTTAGGTGTTTTGGAATTTTTGATTTGTTTGGGTTTTGATGGTTTTATAATGTTTTTGATGTTTTGGAACTTTTATGATTTTTTTGGTGTTTTGAATATTTAATTTTTAAGAGTTTTGACTTTATAGATTTTTTTGTGTTTTTGAAGTTTTTATTTTTTTTGGTTTGGTGTGAAAAAAACGATCATCTCATCCTTTGCCTTGCTTGCCATAGGTGCCTCTCATTGTTACCTAAGGGTTAAGAGTAGGCGTCACGTGTAAGAAAGTGCCTAGTCCGAGATCTTCTGACCTTTCGCCTTTGATAGGCTATGGCTCTTCTAGGATCCAGTCGGTCAACCTTACCCGCAAGGTTAAAGAGGGAAGAGGATTGATGGTAAGTTCTTAATAGGATTCGGGAGTGTCGAATTTGTTTCTCTACTAGTGCACGCATTGCCCGTTTGGGATTTGACATCCTTGGGTCCTTCCTTCTAGCCCTTTTCTTTGATGGCCCACATTCAGACAGGTCTTTTTTCTTTTGCTTTATTTTGACCTGAGGGGTTCATTGCCCATCTTTTGGAGCCTTTTTCTTATTTTTTGGGGGCTTTTGTTGGTACACATTCAGACAGGTCTATTCTTTTGCCGACTTGAGGGGTCATTGCCCATCTTTTGGCACCTTTTCTTTTAAGAAGTCAGACCTCCAGAGGCATCCTCCTACTAAGGCAATGAGTACTTTCGATACTCCTCATTCTAACCCCTTCCATCTATTCCAGACCGAAATAAGAAGAGAATGGGACAGGGTTGACCTTCTTTTGCCAAGTGTTGCCTAGCTTTCTCTCTGACTTCTAGTCATCGGACTTCGAAACCTAGGCGTGTAGTGTGTGCAGCATGATGCCTATCCTTATTTTCCTAAGTGACAAGTTGGTGCACCGAACAAGCAAGCGTTAGATGTTATCATCATTCTTTTGGATTTTATAGATTTTTTTGTTTTTTTGTTTTAAGGAAAGTATTTTTTGAGGTATACACCGTTCCAGGGATGAGCTAGTTCTTCTCCTTCTGCATTAGTCAGCTTGTATTAATTACCGGGATAAACAGTCGAAATCACATACGGACCCTCCCAATTAGGTTGAACTTTGGAGCGGGGACCGCCCGGCTTAACGAATATTCTTTTAAGCACAACCTCACTGATTTCAAATTTTCTCTCCACCACCCTCTTTTTATAAAATCTTTTAAGTCTATTATGATAAGATCTAGCATGTTCGGCAGCGGCCAGTCTCCTTTCGTCCAAGAGTTTGAGTTGCGCGAGAAGAGAATCTCGGCGTTCATCCATCGGGACATCTCGATCGATCTTGACTCGAAGGGAAGGAATGATTACTTCGTATGGAACTACCGCCTCCATCCCAAATGCCAAGGCATAGGGGGTCTGACCCGTTGGGGTTCGAATAGAGGTGCGGTAGGCCCATAGAGCATCAACTAATTTATCTGGCCAATCCGTGAATTTGCTAGACTTACAAGTTTTCTTAATGATTTTTCTCAGGGTTTTATTGGTGGCTTCTGCTTGACCGTTGCCTTGAGGATAATATGGAGATGAATGATGCAATCTGATGCAATACCTATTGCAAAGGTCATGTAGCTCCTGGGAGATGAATTGCGGTCCATTGTCGGTGATGATGTCGCCCGGGATCCCGAACCTGGCAATGATGTTGCGTTTGATGAAGGTGCAGACTGTTGATGCCTTGATCTCCACGTATGCTTCCCTCTCTGCCCACTTGGTGAAGTACTCCGTTGCTGTTAGGATGAAGGATTTGGTTTTATTTGTGGAGTTTGGGTCACCAAGGGGTCCGATGACATCAAAAGCCCACATAGCAAAGGGCCATGGGGCGTGAATCGGGTAAAGGGAAGATGCGGGAGAGTGAATCTTGTCGGCGTGAAGTTGACATTGATGACAGTGCCGGACAAAGATCGAGCAATCTTCTTCTAGAGTAGGCCAATAATACCCATGCCTGATGATCTTCTTGGCGAGGGCTTGAGCATTTACATGGCCTCCACATACTCCGGAGTGCGCTTCCTTAAGCACCAATTCAGCCTCTTCTTCATCTACGCATCTTAATAGAACACCGGCCAAGCTCCTTTTATAAAACCCCGCCTAAGATGGTGTATCTCTTGGAGACTCTTCTTATGGCTTTCTTCTCTTCGGCAGTTAATCCTGGTGGATATGTCTGATCCTGACAGTAATTCGCAATCTCATGATACCATGGTTTCTCACCCTCTTCTAATTCTTCCAACTCAACTAAAGATACTTTCTCCTTTTGCTCAATGTACTCTTTCCTTTCAAATTTTTCTTTAACCCTCAAGAATCGTGCATCTTCCACTACCGGAATGGTACGTCGGCGGACATAGATCGTCCTAACCTGTCTGCCTAGCGGGACAGATAGTGAAGATGCCAGGGAAGCGAGAGCATCGGCAAGAATATTTTGAACACGAGGAACATGAATGAATTCAAGTTTGGAGAATAGCTTGATGTAATAGATGGTGAGTTCTTGGTATGGTCTGAGCCCGGGATGAGATGTGCGGTATTTGGCGAGCACTTGGCGGAGAATCAACTGACTATCACCGATCACCCTTAGTCTAGTGACACCATAGAAGTGAGTGGCTTCCAGTCCAGCCAGTAAGGCTTCATACTCAGCTATATTGTTTGTTGCTGGAAAATGGAGCTGAAAAGCCTGTGGAATGGTGACACCTTCTAGTGACAGAAGAACGATCCCTATCCCTATACCCTGGGAGTTTAAAGCCCTGTCAAAATATAAAGTCCACATATTGGAAGATCGAATGGACATTAATTCTTCATCGGGGAATTCTTATTGGATAGGGTCAAAGATCGGGATAGAATGATGGGCAAGGTGTTCAGCAATTGCATAGCCCTTGATTGCCTTCTGTTGGATGTAGGTGATGTCGAATTGAGAGAGGAAGAAACCCCAAAGTTTGATCAATGTTATCCTTCTCCTTATATCGTATTTCATCCAGCTGAATCGCATTTTCTAGATACTCCGGTAGCTTTGCACATTCTAAGCTCTTCTGGGCTAACTAATGCAGGTATCTTTCTAGAACTCTCCTACCCCTGATTTTTGTTCTATTTTTATTGGAAACTAAACCTAAAGAAGAAGAAGGTAAATAAGAGGAGGAAGAGGAGGTGGATGGAGTAGAATTTATTGGAGAGGATGGAGGACAAAGAAGGTCAATCAAGGATCTGGTGGCTCCTTGGGTCGAATGCCCTTCCGAGGCAAGTTGATATGTTTCCTCGATCGAAATTTGAGTTTCGAGGAGGACGTTGTTTTTTGGGAAGTGCTAAACATAAAGATAGAATGGGCTTCAGGTGCCCGATTTGGGGTGAGATCAACTGCGGGAGCCAAAGTAGGCAGAGATATTGATAAAGAGGGAAAGACTTCGAGCAATGTTTGATAGAGGGGGCTTTCGGGCCCAATGTTGACAAAAAGAGGTGATGGGCCAGGAGGCCGGATGATCATGGAAGAAGGTGGGTTCATGGACCCAAAAGGAGGATGTGGGCTCGAGGGCCTGGATTTAGGAGATGGGCTTGAGGGCCCAAGAGTTAGAGAAAATGGGCACAAAGGCCCGGATTCAGTAGAGGGGCTCAGTGGCCCAAGAGCAACAAGTGGGTACGCGGACCCATAAATTAGGCCTGAGGGCCTATAAATAGGGATCGGGCCAAGAAGCCCGGGGAGAGCATCACAGTGCGTTGGGGCATCGGCCCCAAAAGATGACATAATGAGGGAAGGCCCTTGTGGAGTTGGTTGAACTTCTTCTCGAGTCGGTTTGGCAATATGACCCTTAGGTGGGTCAACAGGTGGTTCAGCCTGGAGTAGTTCATTGCTTGACCCTTCTTCATCAGTGGAAAACAAAAGAGATATTTCAGGATACAAGTCATCTTCAGGGTCATCAGTTCTTCTTCTCTCGTCTTGTCCTAGCTCTTGCTCCTCTTTGTTCTCAGCCAATTGAATGGTCTCTTTCTTGATGAAAAACTTTTGTAAACATCCAGAAAAGTATCTGCTTTTGAGATTCTGACCATTCGCAGTCGTTCCATCATACCCAACCCCACTTTTTGGTTGTAATCTCACTAGATTGATTGGCTCAGCTATGCCTTGTAGTTCTTTGCCTAGTCCTTGGCCTTCTTGGTATCCCAAACTCTTCATTATATGCCACCCAATAGTTTCATTTTCTTCTCTTTTCCTTCTCCACACTTGCTTGGGCTGCTTACTTATTTCTGGAAGATCCAAGATTGTCAAAATTGGCTCATTTGGAAACCCAAGGGGCGGTGGAGGAGAAGGTGGATGATCTAAGGGCATGCTTGTCACCTTAATCACTTGTCCCTTGTAAGAAAATTTGAGACACTGGTGGTTGATGGAGGCGACTGCCTCTAGTGCTTCCAAATAGGGACGTCTTAGAATAGCTTTGTATGTCAGATCCATCTCTAGTATGTGAAAGTTGACAGTGACTGTCCGAGGTCCGAGTTTGACACCCAATGTAATCATGCCGTCAGCGGGTTTCTTTGAATTATCATATGCGGTCACTGTTATTTGAGATGGCCGGATGTCCTCCTCGGAGATTCCACAAAGATGTAATGTTTCTGGTGGCAGAACATTAATGGATGCTCCGGTATCGACCAAACATGACTTAATGCCTACTCCATTGATGTGGACTGTGATGCATAAGGCACATTTCCTTATTTTCGGGTCGGCCAACTCTTCCTTTGTGAATGTAAGGGCCGGGTACTCACTTCTTGGGACCAAAACCGATGAGATTTTTTCCGGGGGGAGGCTATCATTTACCATTACTCGTTGTCAGTACTGTTGGAGAACCTCTTGATGGACTTTGAATCTTTTGATCAACTCTAAGATAGAGATCCATGCCGGGGTTTTATCAAGATGTTTCAGCAAGTCATAGGATGTCCCAGGCAATGGTTCTTCGATGTGTTCTTCTTCTGTTTCTGGTACTAATCCTGACTGACCGGCCTGGGGAAAGACCCTTTGGAACATGCTCCCACTCCTGAGTACTGTGGCAAGTTGAGGAGTTATAGTTGAGGTGGTAGTGGTGGGTGGTGGGTTAGGTCGAATGATGGGAGCTCTTGCGATGGGTGTAATGATGGTGGTTTGAGGCATAGTAGGGTAGGTAGGTTGTGAAGGTACAGTTGCTCGGGGTGGGATGATGATGGGTCCTAGTGGTGGTGATGTTTGTGGTGGATTAACCGGGCAGATTAGGGTCCGTCCCGATTGGAGTTGTGTGGCTGGTGGTGTTATGATGGGTCATAATGGTGCTCAGATGATGGGTGTCTGGTTGAGAGTAATGGGGTTGGCTAATGTAGCTTGGGGTATAGAATGGACGGTTCGGTTGACATGCATGGCGGAGGTGGCTCCCTCAACTTGCCAATTCTGGCCCCGATGATGATACTCCTCGGAAGAGATCAAGATGGGATTAACGTGTTGATTCCCCGGTGCGGGTGCATGTGGAGGTAGAGGGTTTTGGATAATCCCCAGGTCGGGGTTTTGTTGTTGTTGTTGCTGAGCTGGTGCGTGCTTCCGTTGAGGTTGATCTTTCACTGTTTTGATGTATTCCCCCATCTGGTCCCAGTCAATACTACCTTGCTCATTAAGGTCGTGGATGTAGTCTTTGAATTGAAAAAAAATTTCCACAGTGTGCCCAGGATATCCGTGAAACGAGCGATATCGCTCTGCGTTGGCATTTTGAGGCCAATCCAACTTCTCCCTTGGCAATGTAATTTGCCCTGCGGCCATGAGTGCATTAAAGATATCCATGAGGGAGTACGGCAATGGCGGGTAATGGTTCCTCTTAGGTCCAACCTTTCGGGGTTCGTAGGCCATGGGAGGGGGTGCTTGGTTGTAGTTGGCCAGTTGTTGCCGCGGTGGTTGGGGAACCGGGGCTTGCGGTCGCTGAGGGATCGGAACTTGTTGTTGACGAGGCTGGAACTGAGGTTGATGTTGAGGTTGACGAGGGTTTCTAAATGGTTGATTTTGTTGAGGGTTCCTGAACTGATGTTGATAATTTATAGGTGGGTTCCCTACAACATTGAGGTTCTCGTTTGTCACTACGCCCTCAGTCACTGGGCCGGTTGTGGTAAAAGTAGTTTTCTTGACAGCTCGGGGTCTAGGATCAAATAAGTTCATGATAGGTGAGTCCTTAAGCTGTGTCTGAATGTACCGTGCCTTCTCATAGAGTTCACTCATGGAGGTGGGGTGATGCAAAGCCAACATATTCTTTAAGGCTGGAGTGGCGTTGGTGATGATCATCTTCACTTGCTCTGGTTCTGAAATGAAATCAGTATGCTTTTCTGCCATGGACCTCCACCTATCAGCATATCTAGTAAAATCTTCATCATTTCTCATTCTTTCGGCCATGAGGTCGGTGATGGCATATGTTGGTCCGACCCTATCTTGATATCTCTGCAAAAATTTAGCTTTGACAATTTCAAAGTTACTCTCCTCCAAAGAGTCAAGCGAGTAGAACCACTCTAAAGCTGAACCCTCTAATGATCTTCTAAAAAGAAAAGCAAGGACCCTTGGGTCATTTTGCCACATTACTGACTCATAAATAAAGTCCTTGATATGAATGAAGGGATTACCGGTTCCGTTGTAGCGATGATATACCGGCATCTCAGAGGGAGGTAGATGAAAAGTAGGGAGGGAAGGAAGAGAAATTTCAGGGGCTGCCTTTGTGTCGATCAAACGTCTAAGCTCTCTATACTGCTCAACCATGCGATTGATCTTGTTAATCATGGCCTGATCGACAGAAGGTTCCCGAAGAGGAGGAGGAGTGGGTGCTTGGTGCACCGGAACTCGGATTGGATGGGCCAAAGCGGCCGGATAAGAATGGTACATTGGGGGATACACCAAAGGGTGAGTAAGGTTGAGATGATTAGAAGAATGAACTAGTGGCCTAGAAGGAGTAACGGCATTCAGATTAGGGTGATCTAGATTAGCTACCGGATGAGGAGAGATTAGGGCTACGAGTCCGGTATAAGAATGGCCATGAGTGGGCACATTGGGTTTATGTGCTACCGACCGAGGGGTAGAGATGTGAAGACCACCTTCGGGAGGAATGTGGTCGGCCGGCGACTTGCCCTTGAGGATGGCTTCGATAGCTTGAATTTGAGTGGGGTCGGCATTAGAGAATGCCTCCCAAAGTGAGTTTGGATTGGGTTGAGGAGAAATTTGACTAGGTTCGGGGAGAATTTCGGGTTCATTGACGGCACATACGACATCAGGATAGAAATAAGATTGGTCATACTCCAATTGTAGTTGCTCGTATCTTTGATCTGCCATTCCAATAACTCGACCTGACCTTAAATTCATAATAGAAAAAGAAGGTTGACAAATAAAAGCTCAAGGATTTTTTTTGTTTTGATTTTTGGCCCCTTTTTGTTTTGATTTTCTTTTGTTGGATAAGCAAGTTATCGAGCAAATTAACCTCAAGCAAATTTTTTTTTGTTTTGGTTCTTTTTAGGTGATTTTGGGATTTTTGTTTAATTTTTAATTTTTATTTGCAAACAAGTAATAGCAAAGACTTGGAATGATTAACACAAATTTTTTTGTTGTTTCAACCTTAAATTAATAGCTTGTTATGAGAAATATTGTCCACTCAAACAAATGGGTAGGACCCTATGCTCTCACAACGCCGAGCAATCTAAGGTTGTCACTCTTTTCACAACGATAGGTAATAGGTACTCCGGGTTTTGGGATAAAATGGTACAACCAGCCCGATCAGTGAAGAGGGAATCCTTCACATCTGGAGACTTATGGAGACCTTGATGGAAGCTACCCAGTCCTTCCGAGAGGGAATCCCCGGAGGAGGAGTTGGCAACCACCAAGAGGGGTGTTTGGATGTGTGGGGCTTTGGGAGGAGAGAGCCTCCCTTCTCGAATATCCTAAGGAGATGGGCGAATCCGAAACTCCAATGCAAACTAAATGCAAGTGAAATGTCAAGGAATAAGAAGCAAGCAAGAAGAAAATAAAAGCATACAATGATTAACAAGATGTTGTAAGAAGCAAGTAAACAAGACAATGATATGAAATTAAACTAGGATGGAAGAAAGCAGTAATTTAGCTAAGCATGCTTTGAAAGATTCGCTAAAGGAAAACTAGGCTTAGAAGGAAATAGACAAGTATACTTAACAAGGGATGAATGAAGATCGTATCTAAAATGCTAAGGTGAAATAAGTTGATAATCAAAGCTAGAAATCAAAGCACTATGCTTTTTAAAAGGACCAATGAAAGGCAAGTAAATCGGAAGAAATAAGATGATGCTTCAAGGAAACAAACAAGCATGTAAGCAAGAAGATGGAAATGTAAGAAAATGAAAATGGCTTAAATGAGAACTAGAGTGAAAATAAGCATGTTTTCAAGTGGACATTCTTAGGAAAGAAGAGAAGAACTCACTAAAGCAAAGCCGGTCCCACCGTGGTCGCCAAAAGGTGTAAGCACCCAAAACGGGATATCCGTAGATCTCCCTCTTCCAGCCCCTACGCTTGCTTTGGGGACTTGGTGGATGGGATGTCAGTGGGTGTGGTCGCCAGGAGCCAAAGGCTCCAAAATATAGTAGAATGAAAAGAAATGAAATGGAGAAATGACTGTCGTACCTTTGGAAGCGGGGAGATTGTTGGGTTCCGACTTCTCCTCTCTCGGCCGGCCGAAAGAAGAGAGCTTAGTGAGTCCTTCATCTTTGATCCGGTTGAAGCTCCGCCTCAATCGGATTTACCTAAAATTGTCCATAAGAAAACATAGAAATAAGTGAAAGGTTCATTAGTTCTAATGAAAGCATAGTATCGTGCTCAAATTTGAATTCAAACATGCAAAAGGTAAGAGACTAACCGGATTGGGACTAAATCCCAACCCCTATTTAGAAGGTTTATATATGCATGGAAATGCAAATGAGTGGCTCAACATATGCTAAATGACATGTTAATGAGAGTTAAAATGAAAGGGGGGAGTAAAGGATCGACCGGAAAGGTAAATAAACTCAAAAAAATGCAAAATGGGATCTGCCCCTGCTAGTGCCCCATATATGGGGCGCCTGCTGCAGGTGTCCCCTTGATGGGGCACGTTGACCAAAGTCAAAGCGCCCTATTTATGGGGCACCAGGGACTGGCTTCAGCAGATTTTCTTCCCTTCTTCGCGGCGTCGCCCCGGAGTATTGGAAGACCTCCAAGACGGAAAAGGGACTTCTTCAAGCAGCCAATACCAAAGTGAAGCTAATGGAAGAGTGTTTTGGCACTATATGTAAGGGAAATAGAGTGTAGATGCCCTCAAAGTCGGAGAAAAATCATATTTCTGAAGAAGGAAACTACAGGTTTTTGGGTTTTTGGAGAAGGATTTTAGGATAATCTAAAGGCTTGAGAGGGTGCTTTGAAGGCCTAGATTCGTAGTGGTGGATGAGATGAGGTGGGAGACGGACTTGGGGTGTCCAAAAACCTCCATATGGGGGTCTTTCTATAGCACAAAAGAGGGTAACTTCATTCTGCTGGAATATCCCTTCAAGAAGCAACTATGATTTTTTTGGGTTTTGGGAGATGATTTTGGGACGGTTTGAGAGCTTGGAGAGGGTTTCAAGGCTTGGTATGTGTAGTGGTGGATGAGAGAAGGTGAGGGACGCCCTTAGAGTGTCCTAAACCCTCTAAATGGGGGTCCTTTTATAGGCAAGAAGAGGGCAACTTTATTTGCAGAACTATCTCATCAATCTGTCCAGTCAGTCAGACCAGGTGCAGGTGCCCCACCAGTGGGGCACCTGGTGCCCTATTTATAGGGCGCTTTGACTTGGTCAAAGTGCCCCATTAAGGGGGCACTAGGCCCAGTTTGGCCGAAATGCGCAGGGAAGTTTCGATTTTCCGAAAAACTTGGTTTCCTTGAAAGAATACTCATAAAAACAAGAATTTAAGCTCTCCAACTGGACCAAAATTGCGTGTCTACAACCCTTCTAGTGATCGGCGGAATAAGAAAGCAAGAACCCTACGATCATTTTTCCAGAATGAGGATTCATAGAGAAAATCTTTAAGGTGAAGAAAAGGATTGTCAGTACCATTGTAGCAGTGATAAACTAGTAGTTCAGAAGGTGGCAGGTGGAGAACTGGCAAAGAAGGAATAGAGATCTCAAGAACTGACTTGGAGTCCAGGCGACATCTCAACTCTTCATAACGTTCATTCATCTGGGTGAGCTGATCCATGATTGCCTGGGTGAGAGCAGGTTCTTGGTTTACTGGTGGAGGTATGTGGTTAAAGGCATGGTTCTGGAATTGAGGAGCATGACTTGGCAAATTTACTGAAGATTGTCCCATGACTTGGTGGGTCAGGGGAGCAACATGGTTAAAATAAGATGGCTGAACAAATGATAGTTGAACTATAGATGGTTGAACTACAGATTGTTGTGCTAATGATGGTTGAATCACAGATTGTTGAACAATAGGTGGTTGAACAAAGGGTGATTGAATGAGTGGTGGTCGAACTAGAGGACAAGGAGATGAGGCAACTTGGTTGGCTTCAACCTGATCTGAGACAATTTTGCCCTTCACCATGGATTGTATGTGGGCGTAGGTTTCTGGGTTGGTATAGAGAGACAACTCCCTAAAGAGTTGTTCAACATCACGGGGAGCAGATGGTTGAGGGACCTCTTGCGCTTCTGACTCAAACAATGGATTAACATGACCGTCTGACGGAATTGGTTGGTGACCCATCTTGTGCTCTCGATGTTCAACTTGTTCTGCCATTCCTACGTGCCTTCCAGACCTTAATTGCATTGTCACCTTTCAACTTGGCAAAGCAAACAAAGAACTCTTTTCTGTTTTTTAGTATCCTGCAAAAGCGTTAGAGGTTTGAATTTTTGTTTGACAAATAAGTGATGCAAAGACTTGAAAGAAAAATTACGCAATGATTTTGATTAAACCTTAGGTGTATAGATTTTGTTAAGAATTGTTCTCTCAACAAATGGGTTAGGATCCTAACTCCAATCTCCAATGACCTAGGTTTCACACAATCTCACCACGCGTAGGTAACACAGGATGCTTCGGGTTTTGGGGAGTGGTACAACCAACCCGATCGTGAAGAGGAATACTCCACGTATGAGGAATTACGGAGGCCTTGATGAAAGCCAACCAAGTCAACTAGGAAGGAATATCCCAGAAGTGAGGTCAGAATCCACCAAGAAGGTGTTTTGGATGGGAGGGGTAAATGGGAGAGTGAGCTCTCGCCTCAAAAAAGTATAAAAGAATGAGGTAGAGAGAAGGAGAAGAGAATGCAATCAAGTAATAAAGCAAGTAATAAGCAAAACATAAACTTAAATAAACAAGCAATCACACAAGACAAGCAATTAGAAACTAGACAAGCAACTAGAAACTAGAATCTAGACTTTGTTTCTTGTGTGAGACAAATGGAGATAGTGAAAAGTGATAGAAAGAAGAGGGTTTAGATCTAATAGCCAAGCAAAAGGGTGGTCCACGCGGGGACCGATGTAAGAATAAGCTGGTTCATGTGGGAACTGGGGTAAAAAGTAAAGATGGTTTACGTGGGAACCGGTTTTGGGTAAAAAAAGGTGGTTCACGTGGGAACTGTTTTGAATGGTTGAAAGAAGGCCACGTGAGGCCAATTAAAGATGAATAAGGATCTGATCCAAGTGGGTATAGATATGAAGGAAAGTGGTTTGGTTCACGTGGGAACCGAAGTAAAGAAAGAGATTGGTTCACGCGGGAACTAGTTTGAAAGGAAAAGGGTGGTTCACGCGGGAACCTGTTTAAATGACAACTAACAATAAAAGAGGGTCACGCGGTGACCAATTTGAGGGTGATAACCAGCATAAAAGAGGAAAAAACTTATTTAAATGACTGAAAATAAATGTTAGTTCACGTGGGAACCGGTTTGTAGAAGAGAGTTGGTTCGCGTGGGAACCGGTTTAAAAGTAAAGGTGGGTTCATGCGGGAACCAATTGAAATAAAATGACAGAAATTAAATGAGGTACTTGGCACTTCAGATCTAATGAAAGATGGGTGAAATCAGAAATTTAGAGATGGCATGAAATTAAGGAAGGTGGAAACAAGGAAAGGCTCACGTGGGAACCGGTCTAGAACTAGAACTAGTTTCAAACAAAACACTAAGCACCCACAGTTGAAGACATTGTTGGTCCCACCGTGGTCGCCACAAAGTTGTCAACTCTGAAAATTCGACGGGCCCTCTCCTTTTTGTCGACTCTAGAAACAGGTTCCGGGTCGGCTCCTCGAGAGAAGGTGAAAGATTGAATTGGGGAAAAGGAGTGAATCGAAAAACACTCGGAAAGCGGTAAAGAGTCCTCACCTCAGTTCCACACTCACATTGATCCCCGAACTTTCATCTCACGGCATCGCTCGAGCACCGGAGATGGTTCGGGTCATGTAGGAGGAGAGTGAGGAATGAATTAACTTAGAACATGATAAGAGGTGGTCGCCAGGAGCCGCTGGCTCCGCTTTATGGAATGTAAATCAAGAGATGAGTTGATTTGACCGTGTGTACCTTAGCGTGGGAGATTGGGATGTGAGTTCAACTTTCTTCTTCTTCGGCCGGCCGATGAAGAAGAGTCCAACCGATGCTAGCTTGATGTATTTGTGCAACTAGAAAATAATAAGACAAGAAAACAAATGAAGAAGGATTAGAACTAAGTAAAGTGCAGTAACTGTAAAAACAATAACACAAAAGGACAATTGGAAACAAACTCACCGGATTCGGGGTTAGCCCTAACCCCTTTTTTTTGATTTTTTTTTGATGTATGAAATGATGAAAAACTGAATAAAAAAATATACTTAAATATGAACTAAATGATATGAATTAAGAGTTAGCAAAGAGAATATGAATGGTTAAAGACAACACAACCCAGGCAAAGTGGCAACCGAGTTGGATAGATTCAATGTAAACTGCGCGGCTCTGATGTAGAGACCGTAATAGACAGCACCGATGTCAGAATAAAGTGCCATTTATTTTAAAATAAAGATAACTCACCAAGGGTGGTTTTATATGAATACAAGTTTTTTGAATCTTATGATAAGTAATCTTATTTTACCTAATACGTCGGATCTTGGACAGTGAAGTTCTAGAAACTCCCAGCACAATGTCGATGTAGGATGTGCTATGGGAACCCCAAGTATCTGAATTGAATGATTCTTGTTTTAAATAAAATAGGACTCACCGGGGAACAATTTCTATGAAGGATGTATAGGCTGAATCTACTATTAAATATACTAAAATTGACTGAGAAAATGATGACTTAGAAGAGAAGACTTCGGATCTGTCTGTACAGTGCCGGTGTTGAAGCCGTAATATGCTGAGGGAATGTCAGAATTGATCACCGTTTGTTGGATATGAAAGATATCTTTATGAATCACACTTATTCTAAATGAAGTCAGGCAGGAAAATGACTATAAATATCTTTAGAAGTCGATGATCAGAAGTGCAGCAAGTCGGAGCATGGACCGACTTCTTTCCCACTTTGGGATGATCTCCGGGCACCGGGACAAAGAGATAACTATTTGGGAAGGTTTGGATGAGCCTAGGGTGGATGTAGGATGAGAATAGGAGTGCTGGAGGATGGATATTCCCTTCTTAGGTTGTTCATATGAGTCTCCCTTTATAGGGGATGAGAACCAGGTCAAAAAATAGCAGGTTTTGATACATCCAACCTTAGGTTGGATTTCCTCCATTTAATGTTGCTAATTTTCATCCTGAGGCATCTAAAAACTTACCCAAATGATTGAGAGGGATTGGAAACCGTGGATCACCTTCCCCATGTTCAAAATATGTCTCCACTTGAAGAGGAAACAAATCTAGTCTAAAAATGGCAAGTTTTGATGTACAAGACAAGTTGGATTGCCATCATTTGATGATGCTAATTTCGACCATGAAGCTTTCAGATACTATACCAAGTAATATGGAGGAGGAAAAAGGAAGGTAAGGTCGTGAATTGGTCAGATATGTGCCCAATGGGCTGGGCTTGCATGCAATTGGGCTTGATCGGTGCTGCCAGCAGACAAAACTGCGCATCTGACTTCCAAAGGGCGATGTGGACAAATGGGAGATCAGAATTGAATGCCGTTTATTGCAATGGAAAGATAACTCGGAGAAGAATATTATTCATGTTGTATACTTTTTAATTAGACGTCCATATAGTCCTGTTAAAAATTTCCAAATATAGAATATGCTGGGAAAAGCATAATGTGGCACACCACCAAGAGTCTCTTGTTCGGCAAACACGGATTTGATTAGAAATTAGCAAATCATCCTCATATTTCCAATAAGCACCTCGGCTCATCCAAAAGGGTGGTTCATCATGATTTTGATGGTCTAAAAGAGATGTTGCCAATGGAATAATGGTTTAAGCTCTAAATAAGGCCAAATTGGCGTGTCTACACTTTTCAAGGAAGTCCGTGAACCCAGTGTAAGGAATCGTCCATTAAAATTTGGTACAGCGGAAGCGACGATTCCTATGGGTTCCTTTAGAATCCGTCTTAATCAGAACCGAACGACGAAAATGGAAAACTGATCAAATCGGGTTCGAATATACCTGATAGGGATTCATATAATCCCATGGAGAGGAAGGAGATGAGCTTATTAAGCTCTACAAACCGTTCAAGTGTCCGGTCTCCAGCAGTATCCACACGAACTTCATCCACAGCAGGTTCTCCCTTCGCGCCGGCCTCGAGAACTCTTCCCGAACGGAGCTCCATCGACCATGGACACCTTCTAGAGAGAGGAGGAGGTAGGGAGGAGACTTGGGACGTGGTTTTCACCCTTGGCTTGATGGGGTTTGGCTGAAACCATTAGTATTTATAGAGAATTATGGAATTTTTCATAAAAACCCAAAATCTCTATAAATTACGCCCTTGCCCCTGTACTTGTGGATAAGTCCTTTTGTGTGTGACCCACTAGGCCCAATAGCCTATTTGGTTGAGGCCTAAATAAAATAGAACAATTCTATTTAATTTAATTAAATCCGTTATCCGATAACATATTAATCGGCCTACCGATCATGAAGGGTACAAGCCACATCCCATGATCCCAAATGGCTATGGGGATAATCTCATCTCCATTGAGCCTTTCCATCATCAGTTACCACATGGATATAAACCCTCATCCATCCAATGTCCCGGTCGGAAAGGAGTACGGCATCGACTGTCAACTCCTTAGTGTACCGACTCTATAGGATCCTGTACTCGGAATTGGATCAATTGGAAAACTCCTTTTCCAATTATCCTATCTACCCTGGCCAGAGATTTAGAGTACTATCCCATAGGACATTCACTCTTACTTACCGAGAGTGGATGATCCCTTGTTGTCCGCTCAATTGCCTCCATCGGATTTTCCTTGTACCCGATCCATCGCTATATAGGACCATCTAAATTGTGATCCATAAGTCAATGGTCAAAGCACAAGTTCCACCCAACAAGGCATCTTTGGTGACTCAGGTCAAAGATCCAACCATGCAACCGTGATGATAGAAGACCCTGATAGACAGTTCGGTAAGATACCATTCAGGGTTTCTAATTCGGTCAGTTCAGTGAACTCATTCAACTAATGAGCACCTGTATGTGTATCTCAGTGTCTCCACACTAATGACCAATGAGATCGGTCGTCCTCATCACATGAGAAGACATCACATACACTAGTCTATCCGGATCCTTGATGTCCCGTCTCAAGTATCCTATGACTAGGAACATTTAGATCAAATACCTCTAGATGATCAATCTCATTATCATGATCTCATCATGATTTAATCATCATTGTATTTGATCAAGGACTTCATTATGATATTCGCTTCTAATAAGAGCTTATAATGAAGATTTGCCTAATTAATTGAATGAGATATTTCTAGAAATGTCGAATCATATCATATATGATTGGCTTGTAGGGCATACATTTCTATCACCCAGATCGTCACCTCAAGAGGGGATGAGAAAGGAAGAAAGCATGGAAAGCAACTCTCACCTCGGTCCCACACTCACATTGATCCCCGAACTTTCATCCCTTGGCGTCGCTCGATCACCAAAGAGACGGTTCAGGTCATGTGGGAGGAGGGTGAGAAGAAGGAAATTAATACATGTGGTCACCAGGAACCACGGGTTCCGATTTATGAAATTAAAGATTGACCGCGTGTACCTTAGCGTGAAGAGTGTGGGTCAAAGCTTCTCCTTCTTCGGCCGGCCGATGAAGAAGAGTCATCAACTTGTGGGTGCTTGATCTTCTGTGTAACTAGACAAATAAACAAGTGAAAGAGACAATTATAACTAAATAAAGTGGAGTATATGTAAATAAAATAACATAAAACACATAATTGACTAGAAACTGACCAGATTCGGGTTATCTCTGACACCTCTTTTTCTATTTTAAGATTAACAGACTAAAAATAATGCAAAAAAATATAAAAAAGTAATATAAGGATGCAGAATTATGAAACAAAGATATATAAAAAAGAACAGAAAGATTCTGATAAGAATAGAGAGAGATATGGCCAAATCTGGGTTGTCGAAAAAGCCGAGCAGCAATCCAGAATCTACCAGGCGCGACTTTGCTTCTGTGCTCGTCACGACCAGCCCTGACCTCATAATCTCATGCCGTCAATTGAAAACTGAATAAGACTTAGAGATAAATAACTTTGACGAATAGAGCTCAGGCAGAAGACGCCCACACGCTGTTGTAGAGGCCGAAGAATAGAGACCTGACAGATCACCTGCAGACCAGCCTTCCTCTCTCTTGAACCGACTTTTATATCTCTAAAACTCGAAATTATCTCTCTAAAAATCACAAAATCGATGCAGGAGGAAGCTTGGACATCTTGAGATGCCTGGGGTGTCGTGCACATGCCTTTGGAATGACCGGAATCAGTCTCAATTTATAGGAGAACGGACGGTGTTATCAACCCTACAAAACAGGTCTCCTTGCACCCTACCCCAGGGCGCATGCACCCTGGTGCAGGGCACATGCACCCCACTGAGGGGCGCATGTGCCTCCCAGTGAGGGCACATGCGATCCTTCCGAAATTTTTAGTCTTATCCGGTTCGATCCGTTCAGCGGTAGAGTCCCGGTGAAAAACTGATTCCCTCATGCCTCAAGGGTAGGGCTCATGCGCCCTCAAGTCAGAGCACAAGGTCACGTGCCTCAGGGGTAGGGCGCATGGGCACGTGCCCTGGGTCCTGGGCGCATGTGACCAAGGACCCGGGCGCATGGGACTGTTTTGCGCATCCTTCTTCTGGAAGCCATTGCGAACACTCCCGAACTCGGAATTCAACGCCATTTGTTGCGTTGGAAAGATATCAGGCCAAGAAAGATCTATATGGAATTGGATAAGCCATCACACTCTCCAAAACTTCAAAATTTTATCCAGAAGTTAGGGCAGTGAATAGAAGATTCGATACTGGTCAAAATGACTCCGACGGCAAACCAGAAAGGCACGGAATGCAACAAAACTTGTCCAGAGTATGAAAATGATCATAAACTTCAATGCATGATCATTAGGAATTGGTCATTCAGCCAATTTTTGTGTTTACATGATTTATGCGTGGCTTCGCTCGAAAATTATGGCTTTTTGCAGAAAACTTCGAAAAACATCTGATTTCGTTCGGTGAAGCTTCAATGAACTTTAAAAAACCCGGAATTATTCTAAGGTCAATCACACATGTTACCCTATAAAACATGAGTTTTATGCTCTGAATTAGGCAAATTTGGCGTGTCTACACTCATCCCTTCTGACCCATAATCTGACCCCATATACCCACACCAATGACTTCCACACCTCCATCTCTACCTATCATAAAGCCAACACCCCAACCACTCAAACCTACTCCCGCCATACCGGCCAACCCGCCAAATGCACCATGGTTGTTACCACCATCTATCCTTATTCAACTGGCCAACCAACCAATATCACCACAAAATCTTATTGGCCTATCACCACCACTTGAATCCATTCAATCTAACCAACCAAACCCTATCTTTGTCACCAATGAGGCACCACCCCATGACATTGCACCTTCACTTTCTGCCATCCTACAGAGTAGGAATATGGTCTAACGCATGTTTCCCTAGGCTGGTGCAACACATGCACCTTAGGAGATGAAAGATAAACAAGTTGAAGAACCAATGCCAGGGACCACCTATGATATTTTAAAACATCTTGACATGACTTCAGCTAGGATTTCCATTCTAGAATTGATCAAGTGGTCTAAGGTCCATCAGGAGGTTCTACAACGTTATCTACAGAGGGTCTTAGTTAGTGAAAGCCTTCTACCAGATAGAATCATAACTATTCTAACACCATGAAGCGAGCACCCTTCCCTCACCTTCATCGATGAAGAATTACCAACCCAGAGGTAAGGAGATGTGTACTATGTTTAATGGGGAACATCCGAGGCACCCTGATTGGGTCATGTCTAGTGGATACTGATGCCTCATTGAACATCATACCTCCCGAAGTCAGACCCCTTATCGCACTTTAGTTCGGACCCCTACAAGTCAGACCCCCTATGTTTTGGCATATGGAATGGATGTGGTAGTTCCATATAAAGTGCTCATTCCCTCTCTCTGAGTCTAGATTGATCGAGACATCTCTATGTATGAGTGGTGGGAATCTCTCCTTGCCCAACTTGAACTCTTGGATGAAAGAAGTCTAGTTACTGCCAAACATGCCTAAACTTAACAAAATAGACTTAATAGATTTTTATTAGAAGAGGGTGGTCAAGAAAAAATTTGAAATCAGTGAGGTTGTGCTTAAAAGAATATTTATATAGCCTAGTAGCCCCTGCTCTAACTTCAACTGAATTAGGAGAGACCCTTTGTAATTTCAGGAACCTACCCTAGAAATTCTTACAAACTAGTTAATGCAAAAGGTGAAAAACTTAGTCATAGGAACTTCGATATGGGATATTAAAGAATTAGATAGACCAGTGTATATATTTACATATGATAAAAATGACCAATCTCATTAGTTATTAATGTGTAAACACTGAGAAACACATACAAGTGCTCATTAATAGAATGAGTTTACTAAATTGACATATTAGAAAACTTATATGGTATGTTACCTAATTGTTGATCAAGATTTTCTATCATCACAGTTGCACATGTGGATCTTTGACCTAGGTCTCCAAATATATTGTATTGATTGTACCTTATACTTTGTCTATTGACTTATGGATCACCAAAGTCATTTAAGATCAAGTGGTTTGTACCTTTCATGATCAGAAAGCCATTAAATCTATTATTTAATAACGAATTCAATTTAAAACAACTTGGTATTTTAATTAGACTTCAATCAAATGAACTATTAGGTATAGTGAGTCACACACATAATGATTAGTCCATAAGTACAAGGGCATGGGCATAATTTATAAAAATTGAGAGATTTTGTAAAAAAAATTAATTTTTATAATCATAACTGAATTTGGCCAAACTCTATCAAGACAAGAGAGCCAATTTTATACCTAACCTCCTCTCTCTCTCTATATATATATATATATATCTATCTATCTATCTATCTTTGGAGCACATTTTTCATGGTGGAGTTTTGTTCGAGATGAGTTAGAAGGTTCAATGTGTAGGAGAACCTGTCTACAAAGGAAATTCGTGTGGATATCATTAAAGGCCATGCGCTTTAGCAACTTGGAGACCATGAAGTGTCCTATGCTCATTCTTCTCCAATTTTGGAGATTGGTAGAATCTCGCAAAAGATATTTTCTATTTGTTTTGAATCTGGTTCTCGATTTTTGTCATTCAGTTCCAATTGAGATTATGACCATAAAATACTAAGGAATTATTGTTTCTATTTAACTAAATTTTGTAGAATGATTCATTAAAATTATCGTCTCTTGACCATATGCCACACATGTGATGCCAATGATCAACATCACAGTGTAGAGATATATTCTCATATGCCTCCTCTATCAATTGCCCTACAAAACACTAAAAGTGATAGGCACAATTAGTTTATAAACAACATGTGACTTATAAAAAAAATTAGATGTATCATTTATATTTTTTCCAAGTGATTTTTTTCCTTACATCTCCACTGTGTCTTAAAATATCTGCATCTATAGATGTAGACCTCTCAAATATAAAATGTTAATACATAATAACCATGTTGGTAATCATTATTACTATTTTATTTACAATAGTTAAAAATGTAACTTGTAAAAACAATATATTTACCTTAAAATTTTGGAATATATCTTCTTTCTTCTCTAGTGGAAAGGTGATGTAATTTATCCATAAAGTACAATGCACTATATTACATACCCCAAGATATGTGGTGAATTGCTGAGCTTATGGCCCCAACAGCTGACCCCCTATCCACTGTACAGGAGGGTATGTCCCGGTGGTAGAGTCCTTATCACATAGGATTTGGTGGGACCTCTTCTACGTATGGATGATGATGCTAATTACAAAAATAATAATAATTAGAATCATATATGTATATAAGTATTTTAATAGATTTGATAAAATATATACATAAGGTAACAAGAACTAGACTCCTAACATGGCATGGTGTCCACAAAGAAGACTAAGAATCAACAACCGGAGGTTGTTGAGAAGGTTGATGAGCAGACTAAGATCCACCCAAGTGACCATAGGATTCACTTAAGGGACACTGAGATGCTTCTGAATGAGATGCACAGGTTAAGATGCTTGTCTGTGTGTGTGTGAGAGAGAGAGAGAGAAGGGGAGGGAGAGAGGGGGCCGCATGGGTGTTTAAACAAAACTCATTGGCAATGGCTTTAGACACCATCGGCAATGGCTTTAGACACCGTCACTAATGGTCATTTTAAAGTCATTGGCAGTGGCTTTAGACACCATCACTAATGGTCATTTTAAAGTCATTGGTGATGGCTTTAGACATCGTTACTATTTTACCCGCGATGGTGTCTAGAAGTCGTCACCAATACTTCCCCGCACTACTATTTCAACAATTTGTTTTCACTTTCGTAGTGGTCATTATCAATGCATGTATATATTTTCAAGCGAATGCTTCTACATTTGCAATGGCGTATCTTCAACCGTTGCTAATAAATTTATTGGATACATTTGGTTCAAGCCATTGCTAATAAATTGTCTCTAATGTCATATTTGGCAATGTCTTCTACCGTTGCCAAAGACCTTTGTAGATGCAACAACTTTCTTTCAGCCATCATGACTAATGCTATTGAAGACAACTTTCTTAAACCATCTTCAATACTCCCATCACGAATGCCCACTTTTCTTGTAGTGAGATACTTAAAAATATTTGTTCACTTTTGATTTGAGAGAGAAGGAGATCTCTAGGAAATCCACATAAATTATTTTGAAAATCACAGTCATAAATAATTCTAAAAGTTCAATAGATCATAGTCTCTTAACAGTACTATCTTCTAATCATGGTATGATTTCTTAATGATGCCTAAGTTCAATTAGTAATAAGATAATTACCAAGATAATTACTTACTAAAAGGAATCTCAAACTTGTGTGGATATTTAAATCATAATAAGTTTTAGTTATATTTTAGGACTAAGGATGAAAATGAGCTAAGTCAAGCTGAGTAGTATGATGTTCAAGCTCCTCTCATTTATTTTACGTGTTCGAGTCAAGCTCAAACTTTTACGAGTACGTCGAACCATTGTTCAAGATTCATTCATTACTTATCGAGTGAGTTCAAATAACAGGTCAACTCAGTTTAGTTCACATTCGAGCTTAAACTCAATAAAAAAACTCATTTATAAAAGCTCAAAATCAATCAAAAATTATTTGTGAAACTCTAGCATTATCTCATTTATGAACTTTGAGTTAAGTTTAAATTCAAATCAAATTTTATTTTGACTTATTTCATATATTTAAGTGAATATATAACTCATGATACTGGTAATTTGATTACTTTAAATAAATATTAAATTAAGTATTTGATCGAGCTACTCACGAGCTTATCGAGTCGAGCAAGAATCTATTCAAGCTTGACTTGTTTAATAAATTGAGCTTTTTTTGTTCAAACTTGTTCATTTAAGCTGAGTTTTTATCAAGTCGAGTTTCGAACTACTTACCAAGTGTATTGGCTAGTTTGCACTTGTATTCTATACTAGATTGATTTTGACTGAAACATCACATGCATCTAACACCATTGAATTACATATGATCAACATCAAATAAAACCTTGATAAATTATTTGCCTTTCCTAGTAAAGTCCACAAGGATTCTTTCAAGATAGCAATAAAGATCTTTCAATCCGTGACACAAGCAACAAGTACTGGCTACATGACTCTACTCGGGTCTTTTGTCTTTGAGCTCAAGGAGAATAGGCTTGATAGAGATAACCTCCATATATCCTGGCACTTCCAAGAAGAAAGAAAGGAGTTTGCATTTTTTGTTACTGAGGATACTTGTATAGTGCAAAGATTTTTTTTATTCTGAGTTTTGACTTTATTTCAATTCTACATTTACTTGAGAAGAGTCAAGAGTGTCCCTGCCCACAGAAATTCTATCTCCACCTTGTCATTTGTTTCAAATTCTCATTGTGAATTTATCTCTGATAAAATATAAAGTTTTAAAAATGTTCTCTTCTTTTCACATTATTTTTTTCTAAACTCCTTAATGCTCTATCAATCAGAAGAAGATATTTGAATTGTTGGAAACGGAGACGTGCACCAATGGTGTGGGAAAGAACTGGAAAGGGCATCTATATAGAATTTAAATATAGTTTTGAGCAATAAGAATCATTATATAAATGAACAGTATTTCCATACGTGACCATTAAGTGGCAGCTAATGGTAATGATTGGTGCTTACAAATGCATGGTCAAAGAGGGTTTAAACCATTTTAGGTTTACATGGTCTATGAGAAATTTTAGATGTTTATATCATCTTATCACACATTTAATTAGCTACCATTGCAGTAGTTCCGGACATGGTTAATCTAAATTATGGAGTTTCATAACAGAAAAAGTATCGCACAATAATGTGCTAGCTTATGCCGTGTTTGGTTAGAGTTTCATTTTTGGTACTATATCAATATTGATATTAATATTTTCAAATATTGGAGTATCAATATCAAAATTAATACAAGTTGATACTTGTATTACATAATATGTTTTGTTTGTACTATAAATTTTAAAATTGATACAATTAATCAAACACTTCTTAATAGTTCCTATCAATATCAATTTTAAAATTAATAGTGATAGAGGTACTAATAATGTTACCAAATAGGACGTTAGATATCTCATCAAGTAGCTATCTTAGACCCTATTTTATTTCATCTTAATTGATGCCTAACCTCTGAATTTGATAGAGAATAACTTATTTGATATTGATGCCTAACCTCTGAATAAGAATTTAGATTGTTTGATAAAATATCTAACGTTTGATTTGCTAAAAAAAATAGACCATTCAGACTATTTGTAAAATGTCTAAACTAATGTATAAATACACTAGTAATCTCTTAAAAATCACTTAATTTAAGTGATTCACTATACTTTTTTTTTATTTTTAGAGGTGGATAAGTAAGGTTGTGTGTTCCACGAGATAGCATATTATGGATGAAATTGAGACCTAAAGCATTTCATTAAGCCAAATCAAATGTCACCTTAGTCGATTTACTGCTGTCGGTCCAATGAGTATTGCATATGCTTTAGGAGGATTTGAAGGCATTGTGTACTGTTGATCCAATGGCTATATATTGCATATGCATCAGGAGAACTAATTCAAGATGTCATAATTTTTTGTTCATCAGCTTTCTCACCCAACTTATCATGGGGAACTTTAAACCACAGCCGTCACTTTTCAAAAGTGGTTTCTCCTTGAATGATCACAATTGCTACCAATTGAGAGTCCATCAAGAACAGCATATATGCCATATCATTGCAACTATTCTCCACGTGTCCTACAATAGATCCTGATGTGGGAGGACAATATCTCCCCATTGCTTGTACTCCGTCGCAAAAGGAATAAAAAAAGTAGCATCTCTTAGGAGAAATGAAAGATGTTGATTGTTTAACTCAGACTAGAATATTCCAATCTCTATATATGTCAAAGTCATCATCAATAGGTGGAAGCATGAACAGTTGTACTCGCGGATAAGATCTTTTGAATCCAGGTGTAAGGCACTTGTGCTGCATGAAAAGCCAAGCCAAAGGCATCTATTTGACAGTATGTTATTCTTCCTGTTTGGTAGTTCCCAAGAATAATTCATGTCTGTGTGCGATGGGTAACTAAGTTGTGGGAAATTATTGTAGGAAAGTGGAGTTAGGGGGCGGAACTTCTCAAGGTCAGCTATTTGTATCATACACCCTTGGGCTTAAGTGATGTTTGAGTGATAGCATATTTTCCTTTTTCTTTTTCTTTTTTCTTTTTGAAGGTCTTGCCGCGGTGGTCTGCGTCCCGCGGGCTTGCACGACAGGATGGGCGGTCCCAAGATCGAACGCAGGAAGGGTCTCCACCGGGGCGAGACAAATGTCCACTCCATCACAGACTGGGACGATAGCATGTCTTCCTATTATATCATCTAGGCTTGTTTGAACTTATGGGGTGTTTGGTTGCATGATAATTTTTTGTACAGTTTCATGATAAAAAATTGTATTAAAATAAAAAGTAAACCAACTCATGACATAAAATTATCATGTTTGGAGGGATGTGATTACAAAAAAGAGTAACCACCGCACATGACCAAATAAAGTGGGGGACCACAAGAAAAAAGAAAGAGGTGTGACCCTCTTTTTTTGTTTAAGAAGAAAATCACTTTTAAAACATAAAATTGTCATGGTTGTCAAACACCCCTCTTAACAAGTTTTCTTACAATTTTTAAAAATTAAAATAAAAACCTCAATTATCATGCAACCAAACACCCCATTAGCTTATATTTCATTTGTGATAATATATATGATTGTTATGGTGTGATATATGGCTAGAAAATACAAACCTCAAAGTTCTGTCCAAATTTATAGATTATGAGGCACAACGGTATGCGTGAAATTTGGGACATGTTTGACTCCCTTTTTGTATTGTAGGATGCCCAGGTTGAGGTCAGTTTGTCCCAAAAACTTCATAGAAAGTACATGACTAGCTCTACTTTGTGAAATTAGTTTAGCATCAATAGAAAATTGAAGAATTTACCTGGAAAATTTCCAAGAATCACTAACGTGTACTTGTTTGAACCCCAATATGCCAGAAGGTGCAAAAATTGTACTTACAGTGTGTTAAAATAACCCTAAATTATATTACTAAGAACATGAATATAGAGATTGAGAACTTGCTTTCATCTTTATAGCCCTTTAACAAGAAGCAAGTTGAATTAGAGGGGAGAAGCACTAGGAAGAAACCCTAGTTTTTGGTAGGGAACATATATTTAAGTGTTCAATTTGTAAGCTGCTATGAATTAAGTTGTAAAATAAGATAAAATTGAATAATTTTGGACAATATGGATGCAATTGTAAACTATTTAGCTCGGACATAGTGAACTTTTAATTGATCAAATTTTATTGTAATTAATCAAAAAATAGTAACACATAAATATACAATATATAGTCAACAATACAATAACCCAAACCTGGTCAAAACAAATTTATCAGACGCCGATTACTTTGAGCGATATGATCAGCTTGATTTGTTTTATGAAAAATCTAAAAGTTCAAATAAAAAAAGACCACACACTACTGCTACAAACTATATCTTCTCTATGAACATTTGATGTCGTTTTAGTATATATACCTCACAAATCATTAAAAACACTATATATAGCCATGTCTATAAAGTTTTTGTGCCAAATACCTTGACAAGAATGAGGTTCCATTTGTTTCGACTTAATTGATGTCTAACCTATAAATCAATCAAAGATTAGATATCAAGATCTTTTGTAAAACATCTCAATGCCACAGTAACTTCTTCATAAATCACTTAATTTCAAATAGTTCATTATAATTTTTTTAATTTTGGAGGTGAATGATTAAGACTTTATGTTGCACGAGAGAACTTAGAGATGAAATTAAAATTTTAGATATTTTATTAAGTCAAATCAAATGCCATCTCCGCGAGAGAGATGAGCTTTAGATAAGTGATTAACTTGTTATCGTTCACACTCCAGGAAGTCTACAACCATTTCAATTTTGTGAATTTCACTGATTCTTTGGTGTCATGTACTATTTTATTACTTAATGATCAAAAGCAATCGTTGACAATTGAAATATAAAATAACATTTGTAAAGTTTTGACAATCATGCATGACGGTAAACTTCCAACCGTTGGCATTTCTCTGCTCTAACTAAATAGATAATTTGTATCCTGCTCGAGTCCGGACAGGAATATAGATCAAATTTTGTAATTCAGAATTCTCCATGTTTGGAGCGGATAGGGAGAACATCAGATTCTAAATTTTGATTTAGTGTTATTTGATTAATATGTTTAATATTATATAAATGTACAAAATTAATTTAAAATAAAAAAATTTATTATATATTTATTAATATTAATTGAGTATATTGATGTATTTCAAAGCATATTTAAGTATATTGTTAAGTAAAATAATTTTAAATGGAGCAGAGCCAATATTTTCATGTTTGCTTTGTATCCAGATATCGAGTAATCAGACATCATTCACATAAACGGATATGAATCCGTAGCAAATCTAGATAAAATAGCCATATCCTACAAAGACATAAAACATAACACCCAGTTTGATTGGACTTAATGAAGGTCCAACCTCTAATTTGGCAAGAGGTTAGATATTTGGCCTTGTTTGATGAAATATATGAATGGAAATTTGAATGAACGTTTGAATTCTTAAAAACCTATTATTGAATCAGATCGATGCCTTATGGGGTGTTTTGCATGATAATAAGTGTTCTTATTTTAATTTAAAAGGTGCTTGGCATGTCTTATAAGTTTTTGTTTTAAAATTTTTTATGATGTGCAGCATGACCAAATATTAAGAGGTATTGACCCAATTTTTTTTTTCAAAATAGCTCTCTAGCCTAACAAACCCTCAGCCTCCGCTATTTTCACCATTCATTTTGTACCCTCGTCGTGGTGTCCTCACAAGAGAGGATCAACCTCTACTTTGCCAAGGCCATGGAAGTCACTTGTCCTCCTCACAGTCCCAAGCCTTTCAATCATCTACTATGGCTTCGTCTTCTTCCCCCTTCAGCAAAAGGTGCTTCACTTCGACCAGTTGTGCATATACGTCCCCACCATGCCTTGTTCCCTAGTTTATTCTTATATTGCTCTTTCCAACCGTAGAAGAGGCCGAGGTGGAAAATGTTTGAAAGCAAGGGCATGTAGGGGTGTCAATGGGCCGGGCCCGGCCCGGCCCGAGGTCGGCCCGCTTAGGGCCCGGTCCAAAATATATTGGCCCGGCCCAACCCGGCCCGCACTATATTGTTGGCCCGGCCCGACCCGGCCCGCAAAAATTATTGACTTGGCCCGACCCGACCCGGCCCGGCCCAACTATATATTTTATAAATAAATATTTATTAAATATGATAAATTTAATTATTTAAGATAACATTATAAAATTAATAATAATTTAATTAAAATATATTTTTAATAAGTAAAAATGATATTTTTGACATAAAAAATTGAAAGTTATTTGGCCCGTTTTAGCCCGCGTCGGCCCGCTTCGGCCCGTATGTCGACCCGATTAAAACCCACGGGCCAAAATGTTCGGCCTGTCAAATAACCCGCAGCCGGCCCGGCCCGCGAACCCGTGGGCCGGCCCGGCCCATTGCCACCCCTAAATGTGGTGGCCGCGGTTGACTGCCCGCGATTGGCAACATGTAAGAGGCAGTGGTGATAATGGAAAATAGAAACCCTTAGGTGGCTTCAGTGCATTTTCCTCCTTTGTCCCTTGATTTGATTTCATTGATGATATGTCTCTTTGCTATGTTGCCTCTTCCGATAGAATACTCCTTTAACCTATAGGAATTGTCACTCCAGTCGCGTCAAATTTTATAAGATGATTCCTTACAAGAGAAACAATGCTAGCTGCAGTGATAGCAAGTGCATAGTTGGATAAGCATATTATCACTTCAAATCTTGAGCTGAACATAGGAATGTTGTAATTGATGAAGTGAGTAGAGTAGAGAATCATAAGAAAAGCACAGGAGGAATGAGTGAAAAAATACTAAAACCCTCAATCAAGAGCCAACATTCCTATTTTACACTTTATATATGTATGAATACTCTATTACAATTTGGTTCAATTGAATTGGGAAATGCAATTGTCACATGTAAATGAAATACACATACAGATTACTAGTCCACGTCATCAACCTGGATGCCATATTTGTCTTGATTGGTCAACACCCCCCTCAAGTTAGGCGGGAGAGACACTCCTAACTTGTACCTCAGACAATCACATTGTTGAATTGATAAAGCTTTTGTGAAGATATCGGTCACCTAGTCTTTGGTGGCAATATGGCTAATCTAAATTGTCTCGTTTTGAACTAATTGACTTATGAAATGATAATCCACCTCCACATGCCTCAATCTAGCTCGAAAAATTGGATTAGCACTGAGGTAGATAGAAGAAATATTATCACACCACACTGTTGGAGAAGAATGCATGGACAATTGGAGTTCTTTTGTAAATTGTAGCAACCAACCTAAATCAATCATAGTAGTAACCAAAGATCGCATCTTAGCTTCAATACTGGACCTGACCACTATTCTTTGTTTCTTGGCCAACCAAGATATTAGATTGTCACCTAGATAAATTCCATAATCTCTAGTAGAGCAACGGTCATTAGGGCATCTTGCCCAATTTGCATCAAAAAATACATTCAATTGAAAACAGTTGGTTTAATTAGTAGTCCCCATTGGTAAGTGCCTTTAAGGTATCTGATAATTCTTTTTGCCAAAACCAAATGATCTGTAGAAGGAGCAGCTAAGAATTGGTTGGCCTTTTTGATAGCAAAGGCAGCATTCGGCCTAGCCAAGGTGATATACTACAGGGAGACAACAAGACACCTATAGAAAGTAGGGTCATCAATGGTAGTTCCATCATATTGTGATACAATGGATCTTGGTGCAATTGGTGTAGCTAAATCAAGAAGCTCAACTTTATGTAAAATATCAAGAACATATTTTGTTTGACTGAAGTGCAACCCCTGATTGGTTCGAGTGACTTCAATTCCTAAGAAATAATGAAGATCTCCCAAATATTTGATAGAAAATGTGCTAGAGAAATAAGATAGCAGTTAAGAAATAGCTATTATACTATTGCCTGTAAGTATTATATCATCAACATAGATAAGAAAATATATGATAGTGTTGTTCTTGTGAAAAAGGAATAAGGACAGATCAATAATTGAGGCTTTAAATCCCAAGTGAGTAAGTGAGAATACAAACTGTGTAACCAAGCTCTAGGATCTTGTTTTAGACCATATAATGACTTTTGTAGCTTGAAAACATAAGTTGGATATTTTCTATCAATGAAACTCAGAGGTTGATTCATAAAAATATTTTCTTCCAATGTACCATGCAAAAATGTGTTGTTCACGTCCAACTGTCGGATAGCTTAATTGTTACTCACTACAATAGACAAAATTAAGCATATGGTGGATGGTTTAATAATAGGATTGAATGTCTCATTGTAATCGATACCATATTCTTGACTATATCACTTGGCTACCAAGCGTGCTTTGTACCAAGCTATGGAACTATTAAAGTTTCTTTTCATCTTTTAGATCCATTTTCACCCAATAATGTTTGCATTACATGGGGGTGGAACAAGTAACCAAGTGCCATTCTTTTGTAAAACCGTGAACTCTGCACACATGGTTTGTCACCAACACAATTCTTTGTTAGCTGAGAAAAAGCCAATCATATATGATATATAAATGGTTTCGGTAATTGTTTCTACTTGTAATGCATATTTGCTTGTCCGAATAGAAGTATTTGATAGAAATGAATACCCTAAAAGCCAATCATATATGATATAATTCGATATTTTAAAAAAAATTAATTCAATTAATCAAGCAAATCTTTATTACTAACTATTATTAAAAGCGTATATCGTAATGAAGTCCTTGATCACTTATAATAATGATTGAATCATAATGAGATCATGATAATGAGATCAATCATTTAGAGGTATATGATCTAAATATTCCTAGTCATAGGATCTTTGAGATGGGACATCAATGATCTGGATAGACTAATGTGTATGATATCTTCTCATGTGATGAGAATGACCGATATCATTGGTCATTACTGTGGGGACACTGAGATACACACATAGATGCTCATTAGTAAAATGAGTTCACTGAACTGAACAATTTAGGAAAAAATGATCAATATCTTACCAAACTGTCTATAAAGTTATGCTTACATCTTAATAGCATAGTTGGATCTTTGACTTGAGTTGCCAAAGATGACTTGTTGAATATATCTTGTACTTTAATTATTGACTTATGCATCATCATCTTGATGATCCAGTATAGTTAATATATTGGTGATAGAAATGTATACCTTACAAGCCAATCATATATGATATGATTCGATATTTCTAGAAATATCTCATTCAATTAATTAGGCAAATCTTCATTATAAACTCTTATTAGATGTGAATATCATAATGAAGTCCTTGATCAAATACAATGATGATTAAATCATGATGAGATCATGTTAATGAGATTGATCATCTAGAGGTAATTGATCTAAATGTTCCTAGTCATAAGATACTTGAGACGGGACATCAAGGATCCGGATAGACTAATGTATGTGATATTTTCTCATTTGATGAGAATGACCGATCTTATTAGTCATTCGTGTGGAGATACTAAGATACACATACAGATGCTCATTAGTTGAATGAGTTCACTGAACTAACCGAATTAGAAACCCTGAATGGTATCTTTCCGAACTGTCTATTAGGGTTTTTTATCATCATGGTTGCATGGTTGGACCTTTGACCTGAGTCGCCAAAGATGCCTTGTTGGGTGAAACTTGTGCTTTGACCATTGTCTTATGGATTACCGTATAGATGGTCCAGTATAGCAATGGATCGGGCACAAGGAAAACCCGATGAAGGCAATTGAGTGGACAACAAGGGATGGTCCACTCTCGGTAAGTGAGAGTGAATGTCCTATGGGATAGTACTCTAAATCCCTGGCCAGGGTGGATAGGATAATTGGAAAAGGAGTTTTTCAATTGATCCAATTCCGAGTACAGGATCCTATAGAGTCGATACACTAAGGAGTTGACAGTCGATGCCGTACTCCTTTCCGACCGGGACATTAGATGGATGAGGGTTTGTATCCATGCGGTAACTAATGATGAAAAGGCTCAATGGAGATGAGATTTTCCTCATAGACATTTGGGATCATGGGATGTGGCTTGTACCCTTCATGATCGGTAGGCCAATTAATCTGTTATCAGATAGAGTCGGTACTCCAAATCCTTGGCCAGGGTAAATAGGATAATTGGAAAAGGAGTTTTCCAATTGATCCAATTCCGAGTACAGGATCCTATAGAGTCGGTACACTAAGGAGTTGACAGTCGATGCCGTACTCCTTTCCGACCGGGACATTAGATGGATGAGGGTTTGTATCCATGCGGTAACTAATGATGAAAAGGCTCAATGGAGATGAGATTTTCCTCATAGACATTTGGGATCATGGGATGTGGCTTGTACCCTTCATGATCGGTAGGCCAATTAATCTGTTATCAGATAGAGTCGGTACTCCAAATCCTTGGCCAGGGTAAATAGGATAATTGGAAAAGGAGTTTTCCAATTGATCCAATTCCGAGTACAGGATCCTATAGAGTCGGTACACTAAGGAGTTGACAGTCGATGCCGTACTCCTTTCCGACCGGGACATTAGATGGATGAGGGTTTATATCCATGCAGTAACTGATGATGGAAAGGCTCAATGGAGATGAGATTATCTTCACAGCCATTTGGGATCATGGGATGTGGCTTGTACCCTTCATGATCGGTATGCCGATTAATCTATTATCGAATAACAGATTTAATTAAATTAAATAGAATTATTCTATTTTATTTAGGCCTCAACCAAATAGGCTATTGGGCCTAGTGGGTCACATACAAAAGGACTTATCCACAAGTACAGGGGCAAAGAAGTAATTTATGGAAATTTTGGGTTTTTATAAAAAATTCTAAAATTCTCAATAAATACTAATGGTTTCAGCCAAACCCAATCAAGCCTAGGGTGAAAACCACGTCCTTAGCCTCTTCCCTACCTCCTCCTCTCTCTAGAAGTATGGTCGATGGAGCTCCATTCGGGAAGAGTTCTCGAGGTCGGCGCGAAGGGAGAACCTGTTGTGGATGAAGTTCGTGTGGATACTACTGGAGACCGGATATTTGAACGGTTTGAAGAGCTTAAGAATCTCATCTCCTTCCTCTCCATGGGATTATATGAATCCCTATCAAGTATATTCGAACTCGATTTGATCAGTTTTCTGTTTTCGTCGTTCGGTTCCGATTGAGACAGATTCTAAAGGAACCCATAGGAATCGTCACTTCCGCTGCACCAAGTTTTTATGAACGATTCCTTACAATTGGATGCAAGAGAAACTCAATGAAAGTAATTAAGCAAACAACAAGAGATCATTCACTATCGATAGGAGAGAGAATATCCTATGGGATAGTACTCTAAATCCTTGGCCAAGATGTTTAGGATAATTGTAAAAGGACTTTTTCAATTAATCTAAATCCAAGTATAGGAACCCATATTGTTAGAATTATTCAGAGGTTGATAGTCGATGCCAAAGCCCTGACTGACCAGGACATTGTATGAATGAAGATTTAAATCTGTGTGGTAATTGATGATGAAAAGATTTAATGGATATTATTTAACTCCTTGAAGTCATTTGAGATTATAAGATGTGATTTATACCCTTTATGATTAGAAAGTCATAAAAACTATTATCGGATAATAGTTTTAATTTAATTTAAAAGTATTATTCTTTTAAATTAATTAAGGCTTCAACCAAATTGACTATTAAGCCTAGTAGGTCACACATATTAGATATGGTTAATAAGATGAGGACATGGGTGTAATTTTATAGAAGTTTTGAGTTTTGTGAAAAAATTTATCTTATATATATAAATGGCTTATGAAGGCAAACCCAAACAAGCTATAAAGCTGGAGCATATCCCAACCAACCTCCATTCCTTCTATCTTCTCTAGAAGGTGATCGCTCATGGTCAAACTTGGATTTGGAAGGTTTCTATAGGAACGAAGGAAGGGGGAATGCGTCTATTGAAGCAGATCGTGTGGATATCGTTAGAGACCATTTACTTGAACAATTTTCAGCAAGGAGAAAGGTCCTCTCTTCATCCATGGTGAGAAATTTTAAAAATCTCATGAGGTACTCTCATTCTACTTCACATTTGATTCTCGGTTTTACTAGTTCGACATTGATCAAGGTAAACACTTTGGTTTTAAGGAATCAAAAAATTTTCCACTGCCATAGATTGATTTCTTATAGTATTGAGCTGAGGTGTGGCTAGAATCTTCTTGAGAGATCGATATTTCTTATGGGGGCAAGAGTCTTCATTAGAATCCAATACATGTTTATATAAAATATCTAGGGGGACATACTAAATATTTGTAGCAAAACTTGAGTTGAATTCTATAGTATGAATAGGAGAAGTTTGATTCAAAGAACTATCAACAGAGAGAATATCATTACCTCCAAATTTTGGAAGATATTGTCTAGTGGACATGAAGCTTCTATTCTATACAAGTTGCTGAACATTGGTGACTAGAGGATTTGGCATAGTTAAAATTTAAGTATAGTCAGAATATGTAGAAGATGACTTAACCAAGGTATTATAGGGGAAGGAAATCTCATTAAATACCACGTTGATTGCAATATATGTCCTACTTACGCAAGGAAGATAACCTTATATTCCTTATGCTTGTCACTATAACCCAAAAATATACAACATTGAACTTGTGAGCATTATAAGGTCTAAGATGAGAATAGTATGCACAACCCAATACTTTCAATAGAGAAGAATTTGGTTTTCATTCAAACAACTTCTTAAAGGGTGAAACATTATTCAATATAAGTGTAGGTATTCTATTTATAAGATATGCAACACAAACCATGGCATCTTCCCAAAATTCATATGGTAAATTTGCATAAGTAAGAAGACCTAAATTTGGTTTTATAATATGACGGTGCTTTCTTTTAGAAATGCCATTTTGATGATGAGTATAAGGACAAGCAACTTTATGAACTATGCCATACTTGGAGAAAAATGGAGTCAATGGCCAGAATTCACCACCCCAATCACTTTGAAACTATTTTATTTTTATTGAGAAAATATTTTCAACATGTTGTTTAAATTGTAAAAAGACATGAAGAACATCACTCTTTACCATAGGGGGATATATCCAACAGAATTTGATGTAGTGATCAATAAAGATCACATAGTATTTACAACCATTTGTACTAACAAAGGGAGAGGGTCCCCACACATCTGATGCAACTATTTCCAAAAAAAAATTTAGAAACATAAGAAGAAGATGAAAAATGATGTTTGTGACTCTTTGCAATAGAACAACTTGAACAAAAGAAAGTTTGACTACCAATGAAAGGATCTCCAAGACTATTTGTATTTCTATATGGTTTGTAGAGCTGGATGTCCCAGCCGTTTGTGTCACGACCCAGAAATTTAACAACATAAAACCACAACTATGCAGCGGAAAACATAACATCATGATAGTGGGAGAAATCCATCATTCGGATTTCATAACCCATACAAGCATGTAAAATCAACACACACAATCAAGTCTACAAAATTCCACAAGATTTCAAAACCTGGAGTCAACAACTTAAAAAACCAAGCCAACTTCATTTAGTCCAACTCCAACCAAAACTTAAACATTCAAAACAACTAAATTCCAAAACCAAGTTCATTCATATGTTCCAACTATAAATCAAAACCACTAGATTGTTTAAGTACACAACAACCTAAGAGTCCAAACCAAGCAACCTGATAAAAATAAAATATATCACCCTGCTCCAACTCTAGGAGATTCCGGTTCTTCCACAGCCTCTGCTTGAGCCTCCAAGCCAATTTCCTGATCTTCAAAACCTGCTGAAAAATATTAACCCACAACGGGGTGAGTCCGGAGACTCCGTAGGATTTACACCCTTCACCCATCAATCGGGTAACTAACATATAAACAAGCAGTGGTATGTAACATATCTAATTTGAGATGTAATATAAAAGTATAGAGTGTCTTCTATATTAATCTCACAACCCATCTCCAAACATAATTATCTTCAAAGAAAAGGTTATGCCAAAACCAATCAATTCTAAACCAATGCATACAAGACCATAAAACTAAACAAAAATCAACTAGATGACCTTCAAACTTAACTTAACATGACCAATCTAACATGAGACATATCTGAATTTTTCTAACTTATCATGCTTTAACATCTAAACATAACATGCAATGAGCATAATTTCATGTTCTTTCTAAACCCATAGTCATATGGCAAGGAATTGGTCATCTTGCCTTTTCACATCACATATCCAGATCACTTTTACCAGCTCTAATTTATATAGTAATAACATATACTAAGCTAGCCCAAAGTGCACCTAGGCAGGGGTGATACTAAGGGAAAAACCACGGTAATCCGAGATCTGTGGGAGGGCCGGATTTATCTAAGATACCCGCTGCCCACGGGCAATTTGACTAGAATAGGATGGTGAAGCCTCATAACATGTGGTACAAGAATTCATAATAATTTTTCATATCATGACACACCTACATACCATGTACACAAGACATAAACATCTCATTCTAATGCCATCCATGCAAAACAAACTGTTTTTATCATAAACTAGACAAGACTTGTACTATCCGACATGGTTAACCTTTTCTAATCAAAACTTATATCAAACTTGATAATATGAACTTAACCATATCATGCAAGACATATTACACAATCTGGAACCAAACCAAACAAATTTTACATGATCCATGCACATGCAATAACAAACCAAAACTAGACATGCTTAATTACATATACAAGACAATTAATCAAAATCAATTTTGTCATAATCAAAACCAGCTAAGTTCTGATGTCAACACCCATAATCTGACCTAAACAGGTTTCAAAAAGTGTAATTTGATGACTTATGACTTTTCCAAGCCTCCACTTAACTATATTTCAATTCTAAGTCCATTCTAGCACATAATCATATACATAAATAACATATGGTAAATTCTCATGAAAAATACTTCTAACCATCCAGAATCATGACAAACATGTTCCATAATATTCAAAATATAATTTTCAAAGTTCTGGTTTCATGGGTTTTTGAGAAAAATCACAAATCTTATGTCCAATGTCTAAACTAGTCAAATCAAGGTCCATAAGTTAAATCATGCATATTTTCTAATCAAAATGGAGTCAAATACATAGACAAGCTTGAGAAACCTACTTGTAATCTTCTGTGAATTTTCCTGATTTTTATGAATTTTTCTGCTATTTTTCTTGGCCTTAAATCTAATATCCATATTTAATAAATCCGAAAATCAGAAATTCCTGAACCGGCGATGAACCGGGCGGTTCGACCGGCTGAACCGGGGCGGTTCAGAGGTGCTGGACCGCGGCTGGACCGGCGGCTCACGACGGCGGTGGCGACGGCGGTTCACGGCAGCGCTCGCGACGGCGGAGGCGGCCGGTGGCGCCCAACGGCGACGGCTCCGGCTCCGGCGACGGGCAAGGGAGGGACTGACCACGACGGCGACGGAGAGGGGGAGGCAAAGGCCGGCGATGATGGCGGCGAGAGGATCTCCCGTGGCGCTTCCGTCTGGAACAAGGGAGGTGACGACGGCGGTGCTGGCTTCCGGCGGCGACGACGACGGGCGGCGCGGGAAGAGGCTGGACGACGACGGTCTCGCTGGCAAGGGAGATGCCAGAGGGAGGAGATGACGACGAGGTGAGGGGCCGGAGGCTGCAGTGGCAAGGGGGCTCAGAGGCGCTGGGTTCTGGTGGCGATGGCGCTCGCGACCGGCGACGGCGATGGCGACGGAGGAGGAGGGAAGGCTCGCAGCGGGGAGACGGCACGAGCGGGAGAGAGAGAGGGAAAGAGATCCAACGGGGGGGCTGCGAAACCGGCGAGGGGGGTGGGGAAATTGTGATGCTCCGGGGGGGTGGCCGGCGTTACCGCGGGGACGGCGGCGAGGAAACCGGGAGGGGCGGCGGTTACCAAATTAACTTAATTAAATTTTTTTTAAATGCCAGGTATTACATTCTTCACCCCTTAAAAAAATTTCGACCTCGAAATTTGAAATTACTTACCAAAAAGATGGGGGTGAGACCGCTTGATATCCTCCTTGATCTCCCAAGTAGACTCCTCAGATGTGTGATGCTTCCATAACACCTTGACCATCGGAATTATCTTCTTTCTAAGCTGCTTCACCATGTGATCTATGATCCGAATAGGCCTCCCTTCAAAACTTAAATTGGGCTGCACCTCCACCTCAGAAAAATCAATGACATGAGTAGGATCTGAAATATACTTCCTAAGCAATGATACATTGAAAACCGGGTGTACTCTGGACATAGCAGGTGGTAGAGACAATATGTAAGCAACTTCCCTAATCTTCTTCTCTATCTGAAATGGCCCAATATACCTTGGATTCAGCTTACCATGGCGACCAAATCTGATGACTCCCTTAGTGGGGGAGACCTTTAAGAACACATGATCTCCTTCTTCAAATTGAATATCACGTCGCTTCAAATCTGCATAGCTTTTCTGACGGCTCTGACCTATAAGTAACTTCTGCCGAATGACCTGGATCTTATCATTACTGTCCTGCACCCAATATGGCCCAATAAGACTTCTCTCCCCAACCTCTTCCCAACAAAGAGGTGATCTACAAGGCTTGCCATACAAAGCCTCAAATGGTGCCATTCCAATGCTAGAATGATAAATATTGTTGTAAGCAAACTCAACCAAGGGTAACTGCAGATCCTAGCTTTCCTGCCACTCAAGTGCTCCAGCCCTCAACATATCCTCCAAGGTTTGGATTGTCTTCTCTGACTGACCATCTGTCTGAGGATGATATGCTGAGCTAAACTTGAGTTTAGAACCCAAAGCTTCTTGCAGTCCCTTCCAAACTCTTCCGGGTAAACCGAGGATCTCTATCTGAAACAATAGTAACTGGAACACCATGATATTTAACCACACCATCAAAATATAACCTGACCAGACTATCAGTAGATTGAGCTTCTTTAATCGGCATAAAATGAGCTGATTTAATAAGCCGATCAACCACAACCCAAATAGCATCAAACTGCTTCTTGGTTCTAGGCAAACATGTGACAAAATCCATAGAAATGTGTTCCCATTTCCATGATGGAATCTCCAATGGTTGCAAAGGTCCTCCTGGTTTCTGGTGGTCAGCCTTCACCTGTTGGCAAACAAGGCATTTAGAAACATACTCTGCCACATCTCTTTTCATACCTTCCCACCAATATTGCCTCTTCAAGTCATGATACATCTTGGTTGCCCCTGGATGAATAGAATATTGAGACTTATGTGCCTCTGCCAAAATTTCTTGCCTCAAGTCAAAATCTGCAGCTACACACAATCTCCCTTGATATCGAATGGTTCCATCTTCATACTTAGAAATTTATGCCCTTTTTACTAAGCCTTGTACTTCTGGGTTCCCTTCTTGAGCTAGCTTCACTTTCTCCACCAAAGATGACCTGATAGACATCTGAGCCATGAAAGAAGTTAGATGATTCACAGAAATCTTAGGTGCATAAGTTGTGATAAGCTCCATGCCTTTCCATTCTTGACATAATTGCAATGCCATTACTTTCTTTCTGCTAAGTGCATCTGCCACCACATTTGCTTTACCTGGGTGATAGTTCAGACTAAAATCATAGTCCTTTAGGTATTCCACCCATTTTCTCTGCCTTAAGTTGAGATCCTTCTGAGTAAAAATGTACTTCAAGCTTTTATGGTCAGTAAATACATCAAATGGCTCACCATACAAATAATGCCTCCAAACCTTCAATGCATGTACAATAGCTGCCATCTCTAAATCATGAACTGGGTAGTTCTTTTCATGAGGTTTCAACTTCCTAGAAGCATAGGCCACAACCTTATCATGCTGCATCAACACACAACCCAGTCCTACTCTAGATGCATCAGTATAAACTACAAATCCTCCTATAACATCTGGCAAAACAAGCATAGGTGCAGTTGTCAACTTCTCTTTCAACTTCTGAAAATTCTCTTCACACTGTTCTGACCACTTAAATCCTCCCTTCTTGGTCAAAGCTGTTAAAGGAGCTGATATAGAGGCAAATCCCTCAATAAAACGGCAATAATATCCTGCCAAACCAAGGAAACTTCTCACCTCTGTTTGGTTTGTAGGTTGCTCCCAATTCTGCACAGCCTCAACCTTAGCAGGATCCACCTGCACACCTGCTGCTGATATAACATGGCCTAAGAAATTCACACTCTCAAGCCAGAATGCACACTTACTAAATTTGGCATACAGCAAGTGATCTCTCAAAGTCTGCAACACAATCCTTAGATGTTGGCAATGTTCTTCCTGGCTAGAAGAGTAAATCAAAATATCATCAATGAAAACCACTACATAGCAATCTAAATACTCCCTGGAAATCTGGTTCATCAAACTCATGAAAGCTGTAGGAGCATTAGTGAGACCAAAAGGCATCACCAAGAACTCATAATGACCATATCGAGTACGAAAAGCTGTCTTAGATATATCTTCATCCTTGATCCTCAGCTGATGGTACCCTGATCTCAAGTCAATCTTGGAAAACACCTTGGCATTCTGCAATTGGTCAAATAAATCATCAATACGCGGCAAAGGTACTTGTTCTTTATAGTGATCTGGTTCAACTTTCTATAATCAATACAAAGTCTCAAAGATCCATCCTTCTTTCTGACAAATAAGACAGGTGCACCCCAAGGTGACACACTAGGACGAATAAACCCCTTGTCCAGAAGTTCTTCTAACTGTTGCTTGAGCTCTCTCAATTCTGCAGGTGCCATTCTATATGGAGCAATAGAAATAGGGGCTGATCCAGGAACAAGATCTATAGCAAAATCAATGTCCCTGGCTGGTGGTAACCCAGGTAAGTCCTCAGGGAACACATCTGGATACTCACAAACAATATCAACCTCATCCACAGATTTCCTAACACCTGCATCACCATCAATAGATACACATGCAAGATAGACATCACATTGATTTTCCATCATCCTTGCTGTCTTCATGGCAGAGATCAACATCTTGGACTTCTTATAAGAAGGGCATCTATAGGAGAAGATATTTCTACCAGGAATCTGAAAAATAACCTTCTTCCTATGGCAATCAAGTATAGCATGGTGGTGCTCTAACCAGTCCATCCCCAAAATAATATCAAAGTCCTCCATGTCTAGCACATATAATCTGGCTCCTAGAAAGTTCCCATTGATCTCAATCCCATAATGGGGTATAAGATAAGTTACCTCCATAGCCTGCCCTGATGGAACACTAACTCCCATAGGCTCACACTCTTCCACAGTATAATCACAATTCTTAAATAAGAAAGCAGAGAAACAAAACGATATGAAAGAATCGGTTGCTCCTGAATCAAACAATATACGAGCATAAAGTCCAGCGACTTGAAGAGTACCTTCTGCTGCATGTGAATCCTGAGAGAGATCCCTGTGCTCCATAGCAAAAACCCTAGACTGGGCACTGCAAGACTGCTGAGGTGGGGCCCTATAAGATGAAGTCTGCCTCTAAGCTGGTGCCTGCCTCACCTGAGTCGCTGCACTACGAGTCGGAGCACTAGAATGAGTCTGAGATGGTCGAGATGACATAGCTGGAGTAGCCTCACGCCTCTGCCTAGAAAGAGGGCAATCAGCGACACGGTGCCCAAACTTCCCACAACCAAAGCATGCTCCTGACCTGCGGCGACACTCACTGCTAGCATGGTTCTTCCCACAGAACTCACATCCCCTCTGCCTGGGTGGGGCTCTTGAGCTGGTGATCTCTGGCATCTTCCTCTTCCTATCAAGAGACTGTTGAGGCTGGTCCCTGGATGGTGCCCTGCTACTCTGACCTGGTGCTCTGAAGGGTCCAAGGTCCTTCTCCACTCTGCAAGCTACCTCAAAAGCTGCTCACATCGTGGGCCAGACTACAGCAACGAGTCTGCCACGAATACCACCTATGAGCCCATCAATAATTTTTTTTTCTGCCTCATTCTCACAGATATGTGGTGCATATGCTTCCAATTCAATGAATTTACTCTCATACTCCATGACTGACATGGTACCCTGCTCAAGCTGTAAAAACTCCTGCTTCTTGGCATGATGAACATGTAAAGGAATGTACTTCTCCCTGAATAGCATGATGAACTCCTCCCAAGTGATTTCCTCCTCTGGGACTCCAGCAAAATGAGTCCGAAGTACAGATTCCCACCAAGCTCCAGCTGTCAAATGGAGCACATGGGTAGCAAGCCTGACCATATCCTCTGGAGGACACTGCATCACCTTGAAAATATTCTCAATCTCTCTGATCCAGTTCTCTGCCAGAGCTGGATCCCTATCCCCTGCAAAAGAGGGTAGACTCAGACGTCGAAAATGTTCCACCATTCCAACAGGTGGGTGGTCTGCCCTGGCATTAGCCTGCTGCATCAAACCCTGAGCCATAGCAGCATTCAAGCCCTGCTGAGCCTGAACCTGAGCCTGCATAGTCTAGAATAGACCTTGAATAGCTTCTAGTAAATTTCATGTGCCAGGTGCTTGTCCCTCATTCTGGGCTGGTGCTTGATTCCCAGCATCTTGAGGATTTCCCTCACCTACTGGAACATCCTGTAGATTCCCATTATCCCTTCTACGAGGGTTACCACGAGATGCCATCCTATTCACAGAAATTAAAAGACTTAAGTATTCCATCAATCATACACATAACCAAAAATAAATCATAACTTCCAATTTAAAACATATACTCCAATTTAATAAAACTTAATCATGCTTGTCTCTTCAACCAACATTATCAACCCGGGCAGGTCCAAAATAGACCTTCCGGCTGGGTTATGCTCTGATACCAACTCCTATCACGACCCAGAAATTTAACAACATAAAACCACAACTATGCAGCGGAAAACATAACATCGTGACAGTGGGAGAAATCCATCATTCGGATTTCATAACCCATACAAGTATGTAAAATCAACACACACAATCAAGTCTACAAAATTCCACAAGATTTCAAAACCTGGAGTCAACAACTTAAAAAACCAAACCAACTTCATTTAGTCCAACTCCAACCAAAACTTAAACATTCAAAACAACTAAATTCCAAAACCAAGTTCATTCATATGTTCCAACTATAAATCAAAACCACTAGATTGTTTAAGTACACAACAACCTTGTAGACACGCCAAATTCGCCTAATTCAGAGCATAAAACTCATGTTTTATAGGGTAACACGCATGATTGATCATATGATGATGCCGGGTCCTTTTAAGTTGATTTGGAGCTTCGCCGAACGAAATCGGATGTTTTCCGACATTTTCCGCAGAAAGCCATAATTTCCGAGCGAAAGCTGCACGTAAATCGTGTGAACACGGAAATTGGCTGAATGACCAATGCCTAATGATCATGCATTGAAGGTTATGGTCATATTCACACCCCGAACAAGTTTCGTTGCATTCCGTGCCTTTCCGGTTTGCCGTCGAAGTCATTTTGGCCTATATCGGACCTTCTGTTCACTGCCCTAACTTCCGGATAAAATTCTGAAGTTTTGGAGGGTGTGATGGTTGATCCGATGCTATATAAAGCTTCTTCGGCCTGTTATCTTTCCAACGCAACAAACGGCGTCGAATTTCGAGTTCGGGAGTGTTCCCAATGGCTTCCGGAAGAAGGACGCGCAGAACCAGTCCCATGCGCCCAGGTTCCAGGGCACATGCGCCCGGGACCCAGGGCACGTGGCCATGCGCCCTACCAGTGAGGCACGTGGCCATGTGCCCTCACTTGAGGGCACATGCGCCCCACCTTTGAGGCACGTGGGAACCAGTTTTTCACCCGGACTCTACCACTCAACCGACGGACCGGATAAGGCCGAAATTTTTGAAAAGATAGGATGCGCCCCCACTTGAGGGCACATGTGCCCTGGGGGTAGGGCACATGCGCCCTGGGGTAGGGCACATGCGCCCAGAACCAGAGCGCAATGAGCCTGTTTTTTAGCGCGATCGCGACAGTTTTCTCCTATAAATTAACTCCGATTCCGGTCGTTCCAGAGAGAGGACAACGACTCCCCAGGCATCTCAAGACGTCCTGTCACCCTCCTGCATCGATTTTATGATTTTTAGAGAGAGAATTTCGAGTTTTTAGAGAGAGAAAAGTCGGTTCAAGAGAGAGGAAGGCTGTTCTACAGGTGATCTGCCAAGTCTCTCTTCTTCTGCCTCTACAGCTGTGTGTGGACGTCTTATGCCTGAGCTCTCTTCATCAAAGTTCTTCCTCTCCAAGTCTTCTTGAGTTTACAATCGACGGCACTTGATTCAGAGGTCGGGGCTTGTCGTGACGAGTGCAGAAGCAAAGTCGCGCCTGGCAGATCCTGGACTGCTGCTCGGCTTTTTCGACAACACAGATTTGGCTATATCTTCCTCTATTCAACTCAGAATCTTTCAGTTCTTTTTCCTATCTCTTTATTTAGTGATTCTCCATCATCCTATCATTTTTTTACATTTTTTTGCATTACTTTTACTCTGTTATTCCGAAAATAAAAAAAGGGGGTTAGAGATAACCCGAATCCGGTCAGTTTCTAGTCAATTGTGTGTTTTATGTCATTCTCTTTACATATACTCCACTTTGTCTAGTTCTAATTGTATATTTCATTTGTTTATTTGTCTAGTTGCACAGAATATCAAGCACCCACACGTTGAGGACTCTTCTTCATCGGCCGGCCGAAGAAGGAGAAGCTTTAACTCACATTCTTCACGCTAAGGTACACACGGTCATCTTTCAATTTTAATTCTATAAATCGGAACCCACGGTTCCTGGTGACTACGTTTATTTCTTATCACCTTCCTCCCACATGACCCAAACCATCTCTTTGGTGATCGAGCGACGCCAAGGGATGAAAGTTCGGGGATCAATGTGAGTGTGGGACCGAGGTGAGAGTTGCTTTCCGAGCTTTATTCCTTTATTTTCTCATCCCCTCTTGAGGTGACGATCTGGGTTCACGGACTTCCCTGAAAAGGAGAGGACCCCGTCGAATTTTCAGAGTCGACAGCTTTGTGGCGACCACGGTGGGACAAGCAATGTCTTCAACCGTGGGTGCTAAGTGTTTTGTTTGCAACTAGTTCTAGTTCTAGACCGGTTCCCACGTGAGCCTTTCCTTCTTTCCACCTCTATTAAACTTCATGCCATCTCATAATTTCTGATTTCACCCATCTTTCATCAGATCTGAAGTACCAAACATGCCATTTAATTTCTGCATTTTATTTAAACCGGTTCCCACGTGAACCATCCTTTTCCTTTTAAACCGGTTCCCGCGTGAACCAATCTCTTTCTTTACTTCGGTTCCCACGTGAACCAAACCCCTTTCTTTCCAGATCTATCCCCACTTGGATCAGATCTTTGTTCACCTTTAATTGGCCCCACGTGGCCCTCTTTTGATCATTCAAACCGGTTCCCACGTGAACCACCCCTTTTTACCCAAAACCGGTTCCCACGTGAACCACCTTTACTTTTTACCCCAGTTCCCACATCGGTCCCCATGTGGACCACCCTTTTTGCTTGGCTATCAGATCTGAACCCTCTTCTTTCCATCACCTTTTCACTATCTCCATTTGGCTCACATAAGAAACAAGTCTAGATTCTAGTTTCTAGTTGCTTGTCTAGTTTCTAATTGCTTGTCTGGTGTTGATTGCATGTTTATTTAAGTTCATGTTTTGCTCATTACTTGCTTTATTACTTGATTGCATTCTCTGCTCCTTCTCTCTACCTCCTTCTTTTACACTTTTTTTGAGGCGGGAGCTCACTCTCCCATTTACCCCTCCCATCCAAAACACCCTCTTGGTGGATTCTGACCTCTCTTCTGGGATATTCCTTCCTAGTTGACTTGGTTGGCTTTCATCAAGGCCTCCGTAATTCCTCATACGTGGAGTATTCCTCTTCACGATCGGGTTGGTTGTACCACTCCCCAAAACCCGAAGCATCCTACGTTACCTACACGTGGTGAGATTGTGTGAAACCTAGGTCATTGGAGATTGGAGTTAGGATCCTAACCCATTTGTTGAGAGAACAATTCTTAACAAAATTCATAAACCGAAGGTTTAATCAAAATCATTGCGTAATCTTGCTTTCAAGTCTTTGCATAACTTGCTTGTCAAACAAAAATTCAAACCTTTAACTTTTTGCAAAATACTAAAAAAACCAAAAAAATTCTTTGTTTGTTTTGTCAACTTGTTTGTTTTACTTTCTTCTTGAAGTTCAATGCAACTAAGGTCTGGAAGGCACGTTGGAATGGCGGAACAAGCTGAACATCGAGAGCACGAGATGGGTCACCAACCAATTCCGTCAGAAGCGCAAGAGGTCCCTCAACCATCTGCTCCCCGTGATGTTGAACAACTCTTTAGGGAGTTGTCTCTCTATACCGACCCAGAAACCTATGCCCGTATACAATCCATGGTGAAGGGCAAAATTGCTTCAGATCAGGCTGAAACCAATCAAGTTGCCCTATCTCCTCGTCCTCTAGTTCAACCACCACTCATGCAGTCACCCTTTGTTCAATCACATGTTGTTCAACAATCTATGATTCAACCTCCCGTTGTTCAACAACCTATGGTTCAACCATCTGCAGCTCAACCATCTGTGGTCCAACCCTCATTTGTCCAACCATCTTATTTCAACCATGTTGTTCCCCCAATCCACCAAGCCATGGGACAATCTTCAAATCATGTTCCTCAATTCCAGAACCACGCCTCTAACCACATACCCCAACTAGTAAACCAAGAACCTGCTCTCACCCAGGCAATCATGGATCAGCTCACTCAGATGAATGAACGTTATGAAGAGCTGAGATGTCGCCTGGACTCCAAGTCAGTGCCTGAGATTTCCATCCCTTCTCTGCCAGTCTTACACCTGCCACCTTCTGAGCTACCAGTTTATCGCCGCTAGAATGGTACTGGCAACCCCTTTCTTCATCTTAAAGATTTTCTTTATGAATCCTCATTCTGGAAAGATGATCGCAGGGTTCTTGCCTTCTTGTTTCGTCGATCCCTAGAAGGGTCTGCATTGGAATGGTTCTACTCACTCGACTCCTTTGAGGCAGGAGACTTCGACATTGTCAAGACTAAATTCTTGCAAAGATACAGAGACCGGGTAGCACCAGCATGCTCCATCACGGATTTGATTGCTGAGAAGATGAAGCCCGAAGAGGACTTCATAAAGTTTGCTGATCGCTGGAGGGGAATGGCAGAGAAATTGACAGATGTTATTTCGAAAGGGAACAAGTGAAGATGCTCATTGGCAACACTACACCTCGCTTGAGGAATGTCTTGATCATGCACCGTCCTACCACAATGAATGAACTCTATGACAGTGCCCGATACTTGCAAGCCCACTTCAAGGATGCCACAATGATAAACCCTTTCGATCCTAAACATAGAAACCTCAGGAAAACCCCCTTTGCACCAGTTGGGCCTACAACTGAGGGAATGGTCAACAACGAAGCTATAAACATTGTAGGGAACCAGGGAGGGAACCGTCAAAACCAGTTCAGAAACCCACCACAGAACCCTTCCTATTACCCCCTCGCAACAAAGTTAGGCCACAACAACCACGACAACCACAACAACCCCCTCAACCAGTAGCACAACCCCAGCAACCTCGACAACCTACCTACAATAGGGCACCGCCACCACCCAATCAGGCACTACGAATGGGAGGTCCTAGGAGAGAGAACTACCAGCAACTCCCTTACTCCTTGACCGACATCTTCAATGTACTCATGGCAGAAAAACAATTGGAATTGCCCAAGGAAAAAGAGGTTTGGTCAGTAAACGCAGATATGTCCCGATACTGTGCTTACCACCGGTGTCCTGGTCACACTGTAGAGGTGTGCTTTCAATTCAAGGATTACATCCATGATCTGAATGACCAAGGAAGCATTGATTGGGTCCAAATGGGGGAATGCATACAGGTAATGAAGGCTAGGCAGCAGCAGCGGCAGCGTCCACCGGCTCAACCTCAACAACAACCTGGCTTGGGGATTGTCCAGAATCCGCTCCCATTACATGCTCCCGCTCCAAAGACCGGCACCAGCACATCCAAACCCGGGAATTGGTCTAGTACACTCTATTGTCCGGGGAGATGCCAGCCGTGCTCAAGGTTGGCAACTAGAAAACCAAAATGCAACCATGCCTATCAACCCGACTAGGCCTCCTACTAGGAACCCTCCTAGACGGATAATCCGTCCACCTCGCTACTCCACAACCACCACAAAGCTCAATAACCCAACCACTTGTCACCTCCTCTTCTCGCTGACCCATCATTAGGTCAGCCCCCTCTCTAACTACACCTCCTTCAACCATTGCCACACACCGGCCCTTGCTCATCCGACCACCACAATCACCACCATACCTGAACCCCCAGCCTACGAGCTCTATTAATCCAAAACCCCAACCTATCATGCCACCAACACCACAACCAATCCCACAACCTACACCTTCATCAACCACTCCTGCACCCCGGCCTCTTCTTATTAGGCCACCGGTATCACCATCACTACCACCTACAATTCCTACCCCTCTACCAACTAACCCAATCATCCTAGAACCACCAATCCCATTACCTATCATACCTACACCTACACCACTTGTTCCACCACAACCCACCCCAGTTAACCCGTCACCTCTACCCGACCGCCAAATAGCCCCGGTGCTTCGGAGTGGGAGGATGTTCCAGCGGCTCTTTCCCCAAGCCAGAACTCAATCATAGGAGCCGGTGGAGGAGGAACAAGTGGAAGAACTATTGCCAGGCACGGCGTATGATCTGTTAAAACATTTGGATAAGACACCAGCCCGTATTTCTATACTTGAGTTGATCAAAAGATCAAAAGTGCACCAGGAGATTCTACAACAGTACTTGCAAAGGGTCATGGTGAATGAAGATCTCCCACCTGAGAAGATCACTACAGTATTAGCCCCTAGAAGTGAGCACCCAACACTCACTTTCTCTCAGGAGGAATTAGCAGATCCAGAGTTTAGGAGATATGCTTTGCATGTGGCCGTGGCTATTTGTAATATTGAAGTGAAATCATGTTTGGTTGACACTGGAGCTTCCATCAACGTTATGCCGCCAGAAACATTGCAGTTGTGCGGTATTTCTGAGCAAGAAATCAAGCCATCTTGTGCCATGGTTACAGCCTACGACAACTCCAAGAAGTCTGCACGTGGGGTGGTCACTCTAGAAGTCAAACTTGGACCATGTACGGTCACAACAGAATTTCATGTTCTAGAATTAGATCCAACTTTTCGGGCTATACTTGGGAGGCCATACTTGGAGGCAATAGGAGCTGTGGCTTCAACAAACCACCAGTGCATAAAATTTCCCTTTAAAGGACAGGTGGTCAAGGTGACTAGCATGCCTATAAGGGATGAGATGAATGATGTTTTTACATCACCCCTAGGTCTATCAATACAACCCCAGATCTCAGTGAGAGAATTGCCAGAAGTCAGATGCATGACCGCCTCTCTACCAGACACACTGGGATGGCGGATGATGATGAAATTGGGCTATCAGCCTGGAAGAGGTTTAGGCAAGGATCTTCAAGGGATCACTCTGCCAATTGAAACTGTGAAAAGGCCACGCAGGCAGGGGTTGGGATATGAAGTGGGTTCCATCCCAAGGAGGATCTTCCAGCCAGGATATGCCATGGGGCTCCACACCTTCTTTATCAAAGGGGAGACCATGATGATGGCTGAAGATGGCAAAAGTTCCGTGATAGCTGTCAAGAGAAGAAAGGCTCCAGATGAAGAAGAAGAAGACTTGGAAGACCTGTGCTTATCTTTAAGTCGTTTGTTTTCAAGTGGGGAAGAGTATCAAGAACCACCCAAGGGCAGACCAATCTTGGATCATCTAGTTAAGCATACTACCCAAGTCAAAACCATTCCACGAGGCCCAAATATAACGATCCCATGTTTGAACCTCGTACCTTTATTTCTAGATCTTTTGGATGGGCTTCAGGGCCCACTTACCCACTTTGGGCCCATGTGCCCTCTTCAACCTTCTACTCTTATTGGGCCAGCTTGCCCATTTGCTTCCCTCATCAACTTCAGAACTGAGGGCTCTTCTCAACATGGGCTCACATGCCCATTTATTTCTATGATCGGGTCCACGTACCCGTTTACTTTTTTCATCAGTCTTGGACCCATGTGTCCATTTTCTATTACCATTGGGCCCACGAGCCCCTTTTTCCCCTTTATTCTTAAGTTTTTCTCTCTATTAATTCAGTCATCTTCTAACAAGCCTCGAGTCACTCAGGCTCATTCTATATTTTTACTTGAAATTTCCAAAAAAAAACGTCTTCTCTGAAACTCACATTTCCATCGAGGAGACGTCTCTACTCATCCCAGAGGGTGCTCCCAATCAGGGATCCCCCTTTTCTGAATCATTGATAGATTTACTCGATCCTCCCTACACTGTAAATACCACCTTTCCAGCTTTATCTTCAGTAGGTCAAGTTAGGTTAGGAAATAGGAAAGTCAGAGGTAAGCGAGTTCCAAATAGGTATCTGCAACAGTTGGCACAGAAATGCGTAGAGTGTGCAAGGCTGCCAAACTTTTTGGATGATACCATCCAGCTAGATGAAATCCGATATGAGGATGAGCATAACATAGATCATACTTTGGGAGTATATGAGGTGGTATCAGAGAAGGATCCCGAATTCGAGGATGAAATTGAGGACTTGGCTGATGCATATGCATCTGGACTTAGAAGATTTGAAGAACCATCAGCCACGGGGAATGAACCGACCAAGGAACCGAATTTAGGAACCCCGGAAGATCCTAAGACTATCCTCATTAGTGCAAACCTCACTCCCTCAGAAGAACAACGTTTGATCAAAGTTTTGGAAGAATATAAGGACACGTTCGCATGGACATATGAAGATATGCCGGGATTAGATAATTCATTGGTTGAACATAGATTAACCCTGAAACCTCGGAACTACCCCGGTTAAACAAAAGCTCGGGAGGTTCCACCCCGATATTGCACTCAAAATGAAAGAAGAGGTCGACAAACTACACCAAGCAAAATTTATTAAGGTTGACCTATATCCGCAATGGGTGGCTACCATAGTCCCTGTTATGAAGAAGGAGGGCCGAGTTCGGATTTGTATAGATTTCGGGGACTTGAACCGAGCGTGTCCTAAGGATGATTTCCCTTTGCCTCATATCGATGTTTTGGGTGATAACACGGTGGATTTGAAATGCTTTCATTCATGGATGGCTATTCCGGATACAATCGCATCCGGTTAGCTGAGGAGGATCAAGAAAAGACCTCGTTCACTACACCTTGGGGAACATATTGCTATGTTGTCATGCCCTTTGGGTTAAAGAATGCCGGTGCTACATATCAGAGGGCTATGATGGCTATCTTTCACGACATGATGCACACCCTTGTAGAGGTGTATGTGGATGATTTGGTTATCAAGTCCAAGAGTCGGGAAGATCATTCTGAAGTGCTAAGGAAGGTTTTGCAAAGAGCTAGAGAATACAAGCTAAAAATGAACCCTAAGAAGTGTACATTTGGAGTTTCATCAGGAAAGCTACTTGGGTTCATAGTAAGCAAGAGGGGCATAGAGATCGACCCAAACAAGGCCAAGGCAATTATTGGTATGCCTCCTCCGAAGAATATGAAAGAGCTTCGAGGATTGATTGGGAGGCTACAATTTGTCCGCCGGTTTATCTCACAACATTCCCAAAGGTGTAAACCTTTCTATGAGTTAACCAAGGCGGGGGCTGAGTTTAAGTGGGATTCAAAGTGCCAGGAGGCGTTTGATGGGTTGAAAACATACCTGGCAAGTCCCCCTGTACTTAGACCACCAATTCCCGACAAACCTTTGGTCCTCTACATTTCGGTTCTTGAGAACTCTCTTGGGGCAGTCCTTGCACAAGTTGATGAAGAAGGGAAAGAACGAGCTACTTACTACTTGTCTAAGATGTTTGATGCCTGTGAGCTGAAGTACACCGTGGTAGAAAAGACCTGTGCTGCTCTTGTTTGGGTGGTTCAGAAACTCAAACATTATTTCCTTGCTCACCAAGTCAAGCTCATTGCTCGTATCAATCCCATTAAGTTTCGTTAGAGAAAGCAGTCTTGACCGATCGGTTAGGGCGATGGCAGTAGTTTCTTATCCCAATTTGATATCACTTATGTCCCACGTAAGGCAATCAAGGGTTATGCTATTGCCGAACACCTTGCCCATCATCCCATACCCGTCTTTGACCCGGTCCGGTCGGAGTTCCCGGATGACGAACTAATGTCGATCCGATCTTCCAATCTTTGGACATTATATTTTGACGGGGCTCTGAACTCTCATGGTAGAGGGATAGGTATTGTCCTTCTGTCACCTGAAGGTGTCACCATTCCACAGGCTTTTCAGCTTAACTTTCCAGCAACCAACAACATAGCTGAGTATGAAGCCTTGCTGGCCGGGCTGGAGGCCACTCATTTCCATGGTGCCACCGAACTGAGGGTGATAGGTGATAGTCAATTGATCCTACGCCAGGTCCTATCCAAGTACCGAACTTCTCATCCAAACCTCAAACCCTACCAGGAGCTCACCACTTGCTACATCAAGCTATTCTTCAAACTCACCTTTGTTCATGTCCCCCGCTCTCAGAATATCCTCGCCAATGCCTTAGCTTCACTAGCTTCATCTCTATCTGTCCCGCTAGGTAGGCAAGTGCGAACTATCCACATTTGTAAGAGGACAATTCCAGCAATTGAGGATGGACGTTTTCTGAAGGTTAAAGAGAGATTCAACAGAAAGGAATACTTAGAACATAAAGAAGAAATCTCCTTGATTGAGTTTGAAGAATTAGAAGAAGGTGAGAGACCTTGGTATGACGAGATCGCGAGGTATTGTCAAGATCAGTCATATCCGCCTGGATCAACCACCAAGGAAAAGAAGGCAATCAGAAGAGTATCCCAGAGGTATACAATCCTAGGAGGAGTGCTCTATAAGAGAAGCTTAAGTGGAATCTTACTCAGGTGTCTTGATGAAGAAGAAGCTGAGTTGGTGCTGAAGGAAGCACATTCTGGAGTGTGTGGTGGTCATGTGAATGCCCAAGCCCTTGCTAAGAAAATCATTCGACAAGGGTATTATTGGCCAACTCTAGAAGAGGACTGCTCCATCTTTGTCCGGCATTGTCATTCATGTCAACTCCATGCCGACAAGATTCACTCTCCCGCATCTTCCCTTCATCCAATTCATGCCCCATGGCCTTTCGCCATGTGGGCTTTTGATATCATTGGCCCCTTGAGTGACCTCAACTCCGAAATGCGCTCAAAATCATTCATTCTGACGGCAACGGAGTACTTCACAAAATGGGCTGAAGCGGAAGCATTCGTGGAGATTAAAGCATCAACAGTCTGCTCCTTCATCAAGCGCAACATCCTGGCAAGGTTCGGGATCCCCAGCGACATCATCACCGATAATGGGCCACAATTTCTTTCTCAAGATCTGTGTGATCTTTGCAACAGGTATTGCATTTCATTGCATCATTCATCACCATACTATCCTCAAGGCAATGGTCAAGCAGAAGCCACCAACAAAACCTTAATCAAAATCATCAAGAAATCTTGTAAGTCTAGCAAATTTGCCGACTGGCCTGATAAGCTTGTAGATGCTCTATGGGCTTATCGTACTTCTGTAAGGACTCCCACTGGACAAACCCCGTATGCTTTGGCATATGGGATGGAAGCAGTGGTCCCTTACGAAGTATTACTTCCATCTCTCCGAGTTCAGCTCGACAGGGATATTCCTGTTGATGAGAGAAGAGAATCTCTCCTTGCACAGCTTGAACTCTTGGATGAAAGAAGGCTAGCTGCCGCCGAGCATGCCCGGACTTATCAGAATAGACTCAAAAGGTTTTATCAAAAGAGGGTGGTCGAGAGAAAATTCGAAATCGGTGAGATGGTAGTCAAACGCATATTCGTTAAACCGGGGGCTCCCCGCTCCAAGTTGCAACCTAACTGGGAAGGGCCTTTTGTAATCACTGAAAAGTATCCAGGTAATGCATATGAATTGACTAATGCAGATGGAGAAAAATTGAATCATCCTTGGAATGGAGTTTACCTCAAAAAGTACTTTCCATAAAAATGGAGAAACCACTGGTATAATCTCAAGTCATCGATCCTAGGTTGTTCGTGAGAAGTCAAGGGTAGGTACCATCCTACACACACAACACTTCCCGATCCTAGAATCCGGACAACCCGACACTTGCGAAAGGCAAGGCAGAAATCTAGAAATGGAAGGAGTACCCTTACCCTATTCTCTTCTACTCGGTCCAAGATAGGGAGAGAAGATTAGAGAGGGATAGTATCGAAAACACTCGCCACCCTAGTAGGAGGCCGTCTCAGAGGGTATGAAAGGGTGCCAAAAGATGGGCAATGAACCCCTCAGGTTAGAAAAAAAATGATCAACCTGTCTGAATGAGTACCCAGAATGATAGTCATGGCAAATGGCAGTAAAAGATGGGCAATGTCCCCACGGGTCAAAAACCTGTCCAAATATGTGCCACATAGAAAAGAACAAGAAAATAAAGAAAAACCCAAAGAGGCCGAACCCCAATGGGTAATTTGAGTGAGAGTAGAGAAATACCTCTCAACATCTTCAAACCCTATCAAGGACTTCCTCTATACTCTTCCTCCTTAAACCCCTTGGGTAGGGTAAACCGACCAAATCCAGGTGGAACCCAAGCCGATCAAAGGAAGAAGGTTAGAAGGATTCTAGGTAGGGAACTTTATTTTTGCACGTGGCATCTACCACTTGAGTCTTGACAAACTCCAAAGACCGATGAATTATTTCAAATACCATCATTTTCTCCACAAAAAAATACATATTTCAAAAAAACCCAAAAAAAATATACATATTTTGAAAACCCAAAAAAAATACATATTTTGAAAACCCAAAAAAATGCATATTTCAAAAACCCACAAAAAATGCATATTTCAAAATCCCAAAAAAAAAATTGAATATTGCAAAAACCCAAAAAAATTGAATATTTCAAAATTTCAAAAAAAAACACATATTTCAAAAATCCAAAAAAAAATTGAATACTTTTGAAAATCCAAATGATTGTTTTCAAGAAAATCAAAAAAAAAAATTTAGTCATGATCATTGCCTTAGTTGCATCCATGCTTATTTTATTTGTCATGCATATTTCCATTTCTGCATTGCATATCCTTCTACTTTAATTACCTTGTTAAGAAGGCTCTTCCCTTTGACCTAAGTCAAAGTTGACCATAATGGGCAAAGGGATGAGTCCTGATGAAGATCTAATCTCCTTCTGTCAAGTGTTTCAGGCATTTCAATGCAGAAGAGGAGAAGATTCACACCATGACAGGTAAGTTCTCTCAACCTCCCATTTCATTTTAAGTTGATTACCTTGTTAAGAAGGCTCCTCCCTTTGACTCAAAATCAAGTCATACGACATACAGGCAAAGGGATGAGTAATGATAAAGATTTAATCATTTTCATCGAGTATTTGCAGGAGCTGAAGAAGCAAAAAGAGAAGGGCAATCAGGTATATTTTTTATGAAAAAAAAAAAAATTTTGGCCTCAGGGCGCATGTGCCCTCATCTGAGGGCACATGGCCAGGTGCCCCACCCCCTGGGCGCATGGCCAGGTGCCCCCGATCGGGGGCACATGGACAAAAAATTCGAAAAATTCAGAAAAATCTCAAAAATTCAGAAATTGTCTATAATGTTAAAAATGACATTTTTGCTAAAGGAACCATAATCAAAAACTTTGTTTTGACATTCAAATGATGGTTCTAATAGTAAAACCTTCAATTGATCATTTCATGAACAATCTGATTCATATGACAATTCTGTCTGTTGGGTACTAACTAAAAATGTGCAGACAACCTTTTTAGTCCTAACAGGTGAATTGGCGAGATCAATGTTACCCAAGGAATGCCATGCCAACCTTGTGGCAAAAGAGAGGAAGCGCTACCTATTGTGGTGATGTATTCCGTCAAAAGGACAAGACAAGGATGGACCAGAGATGCTGATGAACCAGGCGGTCGATGCAGCTTACCTAAATATTTCATCCTCAGCCTCTCATCAATCTCACATCACATCACCACCATCACTTCATTTTTTTGCACTTCACATTACTCCTACTATCTGTCACTTAGCTATGCTAGGTCCATTTTATATATATTATATGCATTAATGTTGAAGACCTTGAGAGTAAAGATGACTGGGCCCGAGATCCCCTTCAACAAAATCCACGACGGCTTGGTCATTTCTTCACACTCACGGATAAGCCAAAATTGAACATTGGAGGGACGATGGTTCCTAATCGGGTGTCTTGACCTCCAATAGACAATCTATATCTTCAACTATTTTCTACATGATTTTCTCGTGTTCACCCTCTCCTTTTCTTTCTTCATCATTACCAATTCTATTTCATTATGTTTTCTCTTTCCTTTATTTCATCATGTTTTATTATTTCTTTTATCCCTTTATGTTTTATTCCTTTCTTTTTGTTCCATCATGTTTTATTCTATCACTTCTTTTATCCCACCGTGTCTTTTATCCCACCCCACCGTGGCAATTGTCATGCCATTGTTTCTTCTTTCCCTTCATTCTATGTTAGTCCCACCATTGTCTTTCAATCTCATTATGGCTTAAATCTGTCTTGTCGTTTTCCGAATACTTGATTTTCTGCTAGAGCGTGATTCATGGTTTTCACGATACCCGGGCAATTTTTGTTATGCTTAAAACGAACCCTTTTAGAACTTGAGGTTCTTCCACTCAGAATTAAACTGAGTATTTTGGTGAAACTTGAATGAACTTGAGATTCCAAATATGATGGATTGGTATTCTTTTCATTTTAAGATCAACTTCTCTTTTACAAAACTTTAGCCCATCACAGTACAAGAACACCGCAAAGTTCGGGTTGCTGGCTGATGATGAACCTACGAATTCGAGGACTCCTCACCATGCTGAGGGTTGGCTACATCCTTTTATCCTTTATCACTTACTTTTTCATCTCTCGTGCCAAGGGCATGTCTTTTACCAGTCAATTATATGAGGTTTTGATAGAACATGAAAGCGATCTAGAATACTCAGAGAGATTCATTTTGCTGGATCGGGTAGATAAGCGTGTCTATATCTACACCTTGATGCCACCTTTTCAGTTCATCACCATTCCATTCCGCTACATTCATCTACGTTCACTTGCATTCCATTACAGTTCACTCTGAATCATTCTGCTTCATTACATGCCACTCCCTTACAAAGCCGACATCAAGGCGAGGCAAGCTGTAGACACGCCAAATTCGCCTAATTCAGAGCATAAAACTCATGTTTTATAGGGTAACACGCATGATTGATCATATGATGATGCCGGGTCCTTTTAAGTTGATTTGGAGCTTCGCCAAACGAAATCGGATGTTTTCCGCCGTTTTCCGCAGAAAGCCGTAATTTCCGAGCGAAAGCTGCACGTAAATCGTGTGAACACGGAAATTGGCTGAATGACCAATGCCTAATGATCATGCATTGAAGTTTATGGTCATATTCACACCCCGAACAAGTTTCGTTGCATTCCGTGCCTTTCCGGTTTGCCGTCGAAGTCATTTTGGGCTATATCGGACCTTCTGTTCACTGCCCTAACTTCCGGATAAAATTCTGAAGTTTTGGAGGGTGTGATGGTTGATCCGATGCTATAGAAAGCTTCTTCGGCCTGTTATCTTTCCAACGCAACAAACGGCGTCGAATTCCGAGTTCGGGAGTGTTCCCAATGGCTTCCGGAAGAAGGACGCGCAGAACCAGTCCCATGCGCCCAGGTTCCAGGGCACATGCGCCCGGGACCCAGGGCACGTGGCCATGCGCCCTACCAGTGAGGCACGTGGCCATGTGCCCTCACTTGAGGGCACATGCGCACCTTTGAGGCACGTGGGAACCAGTTTTTCACCCGGACTCTACCACTCAACCGACGGACCGGATAAGGCCGAAATTTTTGAAAAGATAGGATGCGCCCCCACTTGAGGGCACATGCGCCCTGGGGTAGGGCACATGCGCCCAGAACCAGGGCGCAATGAGCCTGTTTTTTAGCGCAGATCGCGACAGTTTTCTCCTATAAATTAACTCCGATTCCGGTCGTTCCAGAGAGAGGACAACGACTCCCCAGGCATCTCAAGACGTCCTGTCACCCTCCTGCATCGATTTTATGATTTTTAGAGAGAGAATTTCGAGTTTTTAGAGAGAGAAAAGTCGGTTCAAGAGAGAGGAAGGCTGTTCTACAGGTGATCTGCCAAGTCTCTCTTCTTCTGCCTCTACAGCTGTGTGTGGACGTTTTCTGCCTGATCTCTCTTCATCAAAGTTCTTACTCTCCAAGTCTTCTTGAGTTTACAATCGACGGCACTTGATTCAGAGGTCGGGGCTGGTCGTGACGAGCGCAGAAGCAAAGTCGCGCCTGGCAGATCCTGGACTGCTGCTCGGCTTTTTCGACAACACAGATTTGGCTATATCTTCCTCTATTCAACTCAGAATCTTTCAGTTATTTTTCCTATCTCTTTATTTAGTTATTATCCATCATCCTATCATTTTTTTACATTTTTTTGCATTACTTTTACTCTGTTATTCCGAAAATAAAAAAGGGGGTTAGAGATAACCCGAATCCGGTCAGTTTCTAGTCAATTGTGTGTTTTATGTCATTCTCTTTACATATACTCCACTTTGTCTAGTTCTAATTGTCTATTTCACTTGTTTATTTGTCTAGTTGCACAGAATATCAAGCACCCACACGTTGAGGACTCTTCTTCATCGGCCGGCCGAAGAAGGAGAAGCTTTAACTCACATTCTTCACGCTAAGGTACACACGGTCATCTTTCAATTTTAATTCTATAAATCGGAACCCACGGTTCCTGGCGACCACGTTTATTTATTATCACCTTCCTCCCACATGACCCAAACCGTCTCTTTGGTGATCGAGCGACGCCAAGGGATGAAAGTTCGGGGATCAATGTGAGTGTGGGACCGAGGTGAGAGTTGCTTTCCGAGCTTTATTCCTTTCTTTTCTCATCCCCTCTTGAGGTGACGATCTGGGTTCACGGACTTCCCTGAAAAGGAGAGGACCCCGTCGAATTTTCAGAGTCGACAAACCTAAGAGTCCAAACCAAGCAACCTGATAAAAATAAAATATATCACTCTGCTCCAACTTCAGGAGATTCCGGTTCTTCCACAGCCTTTGCTTGAGCCTCCAAGCCAATTTCCTGATCTTCAAAACCTGCTGAAAAATATTAACCCACAACGGGGTGAGTCCGGAGACTCCGTAGGATTTACACCCTTCACCCATCAATCGGGTAACTAACATATAAACAAGCAAAGGTATGTAACATATCTAATTTGAGATGTAATACAAAAGTATAGAGTGTCTTCTATATTAATCTCACAACCCATCTCCAAACATAATTATCTTCAAAGAAAAGGTTATGCCAAAACCAATCAATTCTAGACCAATGCATACAAGACCATAAAACTAAACAAAAATCAACTAGATGACCTTCAGACTTAACTTAACATGACCAATCTAACATGAGACATATCTGAATTTTTATAACTTATCATGCTTTAACATCTAAACATAACATGCAATGAGCATAATTTCATGTTCTTTCTAAACCCATAGTCATATGGCAAGGAATTGGTCATCTTGCCTTTTCACATCACATATCCAGATCACTTTCATCAGCTCTAATTTATATAATAATAACATATACTAAGCTAGCCCAAAGTGCACCTAGGCAGTGGTGACACTAAGGGAAAAACTGCGGTAATCCGGGATCTGTGGGAGGGCCGGATTTATCTAAGATACCTGCTGTCCACGGGCAATTTGACTAGAATAGGCTGGTGAAGCCTCATAACATGTGGTACAAGAATTCATAATAATTTTTCATATCATGACACACCTACATACCATGTACACAAGACATAAACATCTCATTCTAATGCCATCCATGCAAAACAAACTATTTTTATCATAAACTAGACAAGACTTGTACTATCCGACATGGTTAACCTTTTCTAATCAAAACTCATATCAAACTTGATAATATGAACTTAACTATATCATGCAAGACATATTACACAATCTGGAACCAAATCAAACAAATTTTACATGATCCATGCACATGCAATAACAAACCAAAACTAGACATGCTTAATTACATATACAAGACAATTAATCAAAATCAATTTTGGCATAATCAAAACCAGCTAAGTTCTGATGTCAACACCCATAATCTGACCAAACAGGTTTCAAAAAGTGTAATTTGATGACTTATGACTTTTCCAAGCCTCCACTTAACTATATTTCAATTCTAAGTCCATTCTAGAACATAATCATATACATAAATAACATATGGTCAATTCTCATGAAAAGTACTTCTACCCATCCAGAATCATGACAAACATATTCCATAATATTCAAAATATCATTTTCAAAGTTCTGGTTTCAAGGATTTTTGAGAAAAATCGCAAATCTTATGTCCACTGTCTAAACTAGTCAAATCAAGGTCCATAATCATGCATATTTTCTAATCAAAATGGAGTCAAATACATAGACAAGCTTGAGAAAGCTACTTGTAATCTTCTGTAAATTTTCCTAATTTTTATGGATTTTTCTGCTATTTTTCTTGGCCTTAAATCTAATATCCGGATTTAATAAATCCGAAAATCAGAAATTCCTGAACCGACGCCGAACCGGGTGGTTCGACCGGCTGAACCAGGGCGGTTCGGAGGTGCTGGACCGCGGCTGGACCGGCGGCTCGACCGGCTCGACCGGCGGCTCACGACGGCGGTGGCGATGGCAGTTCACGGCGACGCTCGCGACGGCGGAGGCGGCCGGCGGCGCCCGACGGCGACTGCTCCGGCGACGGCGACGGGCAGGGGAGGGACTGACCACGACGGCGACGGCGAGGGGGAGGCGAAGGCCGGCGACGACGGCAGCGAGAGGATCTCCCGCGGTGCTTCCGGCTGGAACAAGGGAGGTGACGACGGCGGTGCTGGCTTCCGGCGGCGACGACGACGGGCGGCGCGGGAAGAGGCTGGACGACGACGGTCTCGCTGGCAAGGGAGATGCCGGAGGGAGGAGATGACGACAAGGTGAGAGGCCGGAGGTTGCAGTGGCAAGGGGGCTCAGCGGCGCTGGGTTCCGGTGGCGACGGCGCTCTCGACCGGCGACGGCGATGGCGACGGAGGAGGAGGGAAGGCCCGCAGTGGGGAGACGGCACAAGCGGGAGAGAGAGAGGGAAAGAGATCCAACGGGGGGGGCTGCGAAACCGGCGAGGGGAGGGGGAAATCGCGACGCTCCGGGGGTGTGGCCGGCGTTACCGCAGGGACGGCGGCGAGGAAACCGGGAGGGGCGGCGGTTACCAAATTAACTTAATTAAATTTTTTTTAAATGCCAGGTATTACAGTTTGTGCCAAATATTTACAGCATCAACAGACAGACCACCTCGAGTGCTTGAATCCACGGGAGGAAGATAATAAAGAACATTAATATTGTGCCCTTGAGCCAAAACCATCTTGTTCTTGATATCCTTGACAACACAATAATGAGGGAAGCATTCAAAAGATACTTTGTTATATTTGGTAAACTGAGAGGATGATAAAATATTTTTAGACTATGTAGGAACAAATAAGGTATTAGCAAGAGAGAAATGCATATAACCTGAAGTGCCCATTTGTGAATTATTCAGTCCATCTCCATTTCCAATCATCACCTTATCCTATCTAGTATAATTCACAGCATTTTGGATAAGGTTTGCATTAGGTGTCATATAATTGTTTGCCTTTGTATCAAGATACCAGTGCGGATCTAATGAAGGACTAGTATTAGTAGCAGCCATGTTTGCATGAAATGGTTTAAAATTGGGACCTGAATGCCCCTGTGTAATATTATAATATGCTCTAAAAGAAGTATAAAATCTCAACCCACAATTTAAAACCGTGTGCTTTTTCTTGTCACACAGTTGACACACAGCAGGAGAATTTTGAAAATTTTGCTAATTGTGACTGTAGAAAAAATTCTAATCACTATGTTGTTGAAATGCTTGGCCTTGAGTTCTATCGTAGCTGTGATCAAACTGACCTCTATTATTATTCTTTTCTCTAAAGTTTCTGCCCCTACCTCTATAATTAGAGGAATTGTTTTGTTGTTGAGCATTATTCATATTGGTGCATGCCATATTAGCAGTAACCTCAGTGATGTTTTGTTGTCTTTGAAGTAATAAAATCTCATGGTTTAATAGTAATCCCTGTACATCATAAATACTAAGTGTTCTAGCATTAGCTCTTATAGTTACCGTAGTGACAAATGAGTCATTTTCAGGTCCTAGACCTATTAAAATGTGTAATAACAACTCATTATTTGAGACCAGATCATTAGCCATTACTAAGGAATTAGCTATGTTTTCATCTTTTGAAGATATTAAGTAATTTCCTTTCCTAAGTTGCTCTAACTAAAGCCCTAATTGTAAGGGCTCTAATCTATGAAGTTGAACTATAAACCATAGAGATGGCCTTTAATATCTTAGTTGATGTATCTGATTCAACGATTAGACACAAAGGATATAATCGCTTACAAATGACATTACAACAGTAACGATCAAATTATCATACTGTCGTCAGAGAACAGCCTCTAAATTTGGTATTTCCAAAGATGAATCAGAGGGATCTGTAATGAAATCATGTGGATATGGAATACTTTCATCTACTAATCCCATGAGCTTATAAGTTCTGAGGGAGGGATGCCCTCTCTATACAGTACATTTTTAGTAGTCAATTTAACCAAGAACCGATGTGAGATACTTGAAAGAGAAGTAAAAATCGAGCCCGTAGCAAAGGGTAATTTCGAAGGAATAGGAGACACAGTAGTTGAAACTACCAATTTCTCCATTGAATTTATAGTAGCAAACAAAAAATTTCAAATGAACCATGAAAATCGAGAGCGAAAAATCAGCTCAAAGTAGATCTCACCTTGCTGAGTTCTAATATTAAGTTGGATAAGCAAATTATCACTTTAGATCTTGAGCTGAACAGAGGAATGATGTAATTGACAAGATGAGCAAAGCAGAGTAGAGAAGCTTCAGAGAAGCACAAGAGGAATGAGCGAGAAAATACTCAAGTCCTCAATCGAGAGCTAATGTTCCTATTTTCCATTTTATCTATGTGTGAATGCTCTATGTTATTATTGTGTTCTAATGTACATAACTTGGTTCAACTGAGTCGAGAAATGTAACAGTTACATGTAAATGAAATACATGTATAGATTATTAGTCCACATCATCAACCTGGATGCTATATTTGTCTTGATTGGTCAACACGCGTCACAGTGCTAGGGACGTAGGCAGGTAGGGGTCAACGCCAGTGACAGAGCTAGAAGCTTGGAAGGAGTTAGCACTGGAAGTGGTGAGATGGACGGCTGGGTCCACGATATGCAGGGGGCGATGGCACTCGCCACTGGGAAGGGTGCGAGGGGGAGATGGCAGAGTTAGAACTAAGAGTAGTAGCAGATGAAATCCGAGTGATGAGATTGAAGAAGATGCAGACAATGATGAACATAGGAGCTCTGTAGAAGACACAGAAGATGGCTGAAAGGAGGCACACTGTGTCGTGCCTCTCCTGCTCTGTGTATTTTTCTTTTCATATCAAATGAATGTGATTTTACATTTTACAGAAATGTGGTCGAATTTGACACACATGAGATGTAAATGTAATGAAAGTGAAATGGTAAATGACATACAAATTGTGCTAGATCATTTGTCTAACTCATTTGGGTTGCCATGTAATGGTTTCTGGTCTAACACCCCCCCCCCTCAAGTCTAATGGGGGTACCACGTTTAACTTGTTCCGAAGGAGCTTAAATTGTTGAATTGGTAGTGGTTTGGTGAATATGTCGACAATTTGGTCCTTGCTTGCAATATGTTTGATGACCAATACTTTGTCTTGAACTAACTATCGGATGAAGTGGAAGTCAATTTCCACATGCCGAGTCCTTGCCTTGAATATGGGATTTGCACTAAGGTAGATGGCACTAATGTTGTCACACCACACAGTGGGAGGAGGTATAATAGATAGCTATAGTTCCTTTGCCAAGTTCATAATCCATAGAAGTTCAGTGATAGCAAGGGCCATAGATCTCATCTCTGCTTCAGTGCTAGATCGGGCTACTATCTGTTGTTTCTTTACAGTCCAAGTGAGTAAGTTGTTTCCCATATAGATATCAAACCCCCTTGTGGATCTTCTATCGTCGGGACAGCCTACCCAATCAGCATCACAGAATACTTGTAGGTCAAATGCACTTGGTCTAATGAGTAATCCTAAGTTATAAGTGGCCTTGAGGTAACAAATGATTCTCTTGACAAGATTGAATGTGTATCAGTGGGGGCCGATAAGAATTGGTAGGTTTTATTAACTGAGAATGCCACATCTGGCCTAGTAATAGTGACATATTGAAAAGCACCTATCAGGCTTCTATACATTGTTTGATCATCCAAACTATTTCCATCAAATTGAGAAATGTTTGTTCTAGATGCAATTGGGGTCGAGAAAGGCTTTGAATCAATAAGATTTGATTTTTGAAGCATATCAATAATGTATTTTTTTGACAAAGGTGCAGACCCTTCTTGGTTCTATGAACTTCAATGCCCAAGAAGAATGTGAGATCTCCCAAATTTGTTATGGAGAAGGTAGCAGATAAATCTGAAATCAGTTTGTTGATGGCTATTGTGCACTTTCCTATTAATATGATGTCATCTACATACACCAGTAGATACATGCAAATACCATTGTCTAGAAAGAGAAATAAAGAAGGGTCGCAAATAGATGCTTTAAAACCAATTGACATAAGATGTGAGTGGAGCTTTTGAAACCAAGCCCTAGGGGCTTGTTTAAGCCCATATAAAGACTTTAGTAACTTGCAAACATGGTTTGGGTAGGAGCTGTCAGTAAATCCAATTGGTTGAGACATGTAAATATCTTCTTATAAGGTTCCATGAAGGAAGGCATTCTTTACATGTAGCTGTTTAACAGTCCAATCTGATGTTACAGCTACAGACAAGACCATTCTTATGGTAACTAGTTTTATGATAGGACTGGAGGTTTCATTGAAATCTATTCCATGTTCTTGGTTAAAGCCTTTGGGTACAAGACGGGCCTTATACCTTGCAATAACACCATTGGAATCTCTTTTGATTTTGTATATCCACTTGCACCCTGTTATGTTAGCATTAAGAGGAGAAAGAACAAGAACCCACGTACCATTACTTTGGAGAGCTAAGAATTCGTCTAACATAGCTTTTCTCCAATGTAAGAATTTATTTGCAGTAGTAAAGCATGCGGGTTCAATATCAGTTACCTTTTCAACATACATGGCAGATTTGCTAGACTTGGTGTGTAAAGGTGGTTCAGGATTTGATAGAATCTCTTTGAGAGACCGAAACTTCTTTGGGGGATCACTGTTATTAGCTAAAGTGTCATCGCTGTGTGAAGTTCTAGAGTCAACAGCAGTAGAATTGTGGTGTTGTTGTTGAATATCCACTGTCATACTAGAAGACTGGGGTGTAATAGGTGAATTGCTTGTTGATGAAGTTGGATAATCAGTGTGAACTATATTATGCAAAGCTGATTAATCAACTTGAGGACTGCCATGAGGTGCCGACTAATTGCTATCAAGAGGAACTACACTACGGTGTGTAAAAACAATATGCTGAAGAGGAGCCGGTATAGAGACAGTGTTTTTCAGTTGTAGCATCATGCTCTTTTGTTAATATTATATAGGAGAATGAAGATTCATCAAATATTACATGTGCAGCAATATAAATCCTTCCATAGTTGAGAGAATAACACTTGTAGCCTTTGTGTTTTGAACTATAACCCAAGAAGACACAGCAATTTGACCGAAAAGTATATTTGTGTTTGTTATAGGACCCTAGGTGAGGGTAACATGCACAACCAAATACTTTTAAAAGAGTGTCATCAGAAGGTTTGCTAAAAAGTTTATCATAAGGAGATATGCCATTTAAAAGCTTTGTTGTAGGAGGTTTATCAAGTATGTAGCACAAAGGACTGCTTCATCCCAAAACTAATATGGTAAGTTTGCATTCCTTAGAAGTGCTAGAGATGTTTCTATGATGTGTTTGTGTTTGCATTCAAAAACCCATTATGGTGATGTGTGTAGGGACATGCAATTCTATGTGAAATCTCACATTCTGAAAAAAACTTTGATAAAGATTGAAATTCTCCACCCCAATCACTTTGAAAGTATTGAATTTTGCGTGAAAACATGTTTTCTAGCTGTTGTTTGAATTGAACAAAAACATGAAAGACATCACCCTTTAAGACAAGAGGATAAATTCAACAAAATCTACTATAATGGTCTATAAAGGTGACATAATATATGAAGCCAGCGTTACTAACAAAAGGTGAAGAGCCCCAAACATCAGAGACAACAGGAGAAAAATTAATTACTATTGAAATTAGGAGATATATTAAGCTTATCTAAAACTATAAGAACTGTTTTGAACACTGGGTGTCCAAGTCACTTATGCCAAATTGTCAGTACTTCAGCTGCCATGGCTATTGAAGAAGACTTTGATCCAAAATCCAAGTGATAGAGACCATTAGAGTTATAGCCTTAAGCTAACACCATCTTACTCTGAATGTCCTTGACAAGACAATGATGAGGAAAAAAATTCAAAAGAGACATTGTGGTCTGCATCTTCTTCAATCTCATCACTCGAATTTCATCTGCTACTACTCTTAGTTCTAACTTGGTATCAAAACACCAGGGTGATCCTCCGATTCAACATCTCTAGTAATTTTTTTATCTCAGTTTATGAATAGAGGAGCTCTGTAGAAGACACAGAAGATGGCTAAAAGGAGGCACACTGTGTTGTGCCTCTCCCACTCTATGTATTTTACTTTTTATATCAAATGAATGTGAATTTACATTTTACAGAAATGTGGTCGAATTTGACACACACATGAGATGTAAATGACATGAAAGTGAAATGGTAAATAACATACAACTTGTGCCAGATCATTTGTCCAACTCATTCGGGTTGCCATGTAATGGTTTCTGGTCTAACAGGCAGCAAGCGTGGGTGAGAGGTGCGAGTGGGGCCACGCAACAAGATATCAAGAGAGAGATTGAGAGAGAGAGAGAGAGAGATTAAATCGGGGGTAGGGGCAGAATCTATATTTTTTATTTCTTTTAAACAAGCAAGATAGTGTAATTGTCCCTCGTAAAATAAATTTGTTAATATACCAATATTGATTATGACCTTGTTATTATTGTGATTTCAAGTTTATTTTAGTTAATTTTTTAACGCAAATTATTGATCACTTGCAAATTTTGCATGTTGTGAAGTTTTTCGTTCACCTGCCCTTCTGTAGGTCAAAGAAATAATTTTGACGGTCTCCTTGATCCCAAAGACGTAAAAAATGTGTTATTTACTGAAGTTAAGAACGTTCGGTACATACACAACAAAGTGTTTGATGTGTTTTATCATTTCTCTACGGTGACTTTCTTCTATTAAGATTTCAACAATTTTTTATATTGGCGAATATATTGGAGTAAGCGAGAAGGTAATTTGTGTTTTGTTGATTACTTTTGAATATGATATTACTGTATAAATCTTGTTGTTAATGTTGCAAAACCGGGGGTTGATCTCTCGCAATTAGTAATAAATACATGAAATATTCAACATTGAATTGCCCTTTTCATATCAGATGGTCTAAAATCGTAAGCGTTTACGTAATTCGGATATGTGTGTGTGTTAAATTTAAAAAGTTTTATAATTCGAGAAAAAGTAAGTGAATGTCAAATGACATAAATCACTTATATTTTAATCAAATTAAATATCTTCTTACCGATATTAGATATAAAATTAATAAAGTATTTGGTCATAGAATAAATTTTTGTACATCTTCGTGATAAAATATTGTATAAAAATAAAATATGAATTATTGAATGACATAAAATTATCGTGTTCGATAAGATGTGACGATAAATAAGAGTGAATATCATATATGACAAAATAAGATGAGAGATCACAAGATAAAAAAGTAGACGACATCCTCTTTTAAAAAAGTTTTAAAATATAAAATCTCAATGATGGTCGAACATCTCTTTTAACAAATTCTTTATCGAAACATAAAATTCTAACAAAAATCTGATTTATCATATTACCAAACACCTCACGAGAGCATATATTTCAAATTAAGTCAAATTAAATATCACCGACTCCAGAAAAAATTTGTACAGTGTACCGTTATGATTTAATGTGGGGTTTTTCATCAAAACAGGAGGAGAGACCCCCGGGGGGTAGGGGGAGGATCGTCCACGTGGGCGCATCCTTCGCTGTGAAAAGCACTGCACCGTCGCCCGTACGTCGCAGACAGCAGCCGGTCACGGGCGCTCGTGCGGCGCACTCGGCCGGGGATGTCCCGGGAGTACGGCGGGAAGGACGGCGCGGCGTCTAGAAGGGACACCCGACGCACCGTTACCTGCTGTACAAAAGGCGCCGCACCCACCCCCGACAACCGGCGGAATGACGGACGGCTCCGTTTCTGTTCGCTCGACCAGATCCGGATTCGGATCTTGTCCCTTCTGGGCCCACCGAACCCCCCCCCCTTTTACGGCACGTGCGGGAATGACGTCCGGTGATAAGTCAGTGGCTGCGGTGCTCCTCCATCTTATCTTCCTCTCCTCTTGCGAGTTGGCCAGTGGGTTGGTAATCTATAGACCAAGTTGGCAGATACAGATAAGAAATTGGAAAAATTACCACCGTGTCCATTTAAGAAAATCGGTTTACCAAAAACTTCGTTGACCACTTTTTCATCCCATTTAATCCGTTGACAACACATTGTATTACCATTTGTTCCGTTTTGCCCGACGACTGTCCCGGTATCCCCATTTTTCCCTTCCCACAGCGATGGTGGCGCCGATGGCGTCGGCGACGAGGAGGAAGAGCTCAGCCTCTCTCTATTTCCGTCTCCCCGAATGTCCGGTCCGTCGGTTCGTGTTAACGAGTGCTTCTCCTTGGATACGACAAAAACTCTCTTCCCCTCTCATCGCCGCTTCCGATCGTCTCCTCCTTCGGCCGCTCCTCTTTCCCGGTCAGGATAGCATCGCTTCCGCAGCAACTCTCTTCAGTCTACATGCTCCCGTCACTCGGAGGAGAATAGTAAGCCTCTGCCTCCGTGTGAAGGTCTGGTCGGGGTCCCATGGCTTCTGATTCCAGCGTGTGAAGGCGGGGGAGTGTAGCTCCCGTGGCCACCATGCGATGCCGGCGCTAGCTGCACAAGCTGACCTGCACGGGCTGGAACCCTCCTTCCCCCGGGTAAGCACTCCCTTTTGCCACTTGCTCTTCTCGCTCAAGTTAGGTGCCGAACTAACCACCCTTCCCCTTTCCTTCTCAATCCTGCTGCAATTTCTCCCCCTGTTTTCTCTATCGTCTTTCTGCTCAATCTTCCCCATGCCCTTCCTCTCCTTGTCCAATTTTATCTATGTCAGCATCTTCTTCAACGTGTGGGGGATAAAACAGACTTTTCAAATCCAAAATGGAGTGGATGTGATGGTATTTTAAAAAGATGGACTTAGTGACAAAACGTATTTGAAAACGGACCTATCGTGAAAGCAGTGGCCCCAAAACGGACCTAGTGTGCATTTGCGCTAAGAAATTAGGTGCATTGGTAACATATAGATGAGGTTGGTAATATATGCATCAAGCAAGTGAATACACGAGGTTGGTAAGTGAGTTAATTAGGTGGGTTAGGAACACATAAATCAAGTTACGTTAATAACATATACAGCCTAGGTTAGTAATTTAGTGCACGGGGTTGGTAAATGAGCTTAGATGGATTAGTGGTGTATAGACTAATTTAGTAATATAACGCTTAAGTCAGTAAATTAATTAATATCTGGTATTTGTAAGTGATTTTGGGAGAATTAATAATATATAAAGAAAGTTAATAAATGAGTATGTGAGATTACTGAATGAGTTTAGGTGAGTTAATAACATATAGAGTTGGTTTGTGATATATAGTGTAGGTTAATAACAAAGGAGCTGCTTGATATGAGATTAACTTGGGGATAAATCTCATTTATCTCTAAAAAATTTTGGTGCCAAACAGAGTTTGAGTGAGTTAATAACACAGAGAACCAAGTTAGTAAAGTATAGACCATATTGTTAGTCAATCCAGAAAGTGAACTTAAATGAATTAGTAATGCATAGAAATGCCGAGCTTGTGGGTGTTCTCTTGAAATGTAGGGATATCATGACACCTTTCTAATGGATACTGTTGAAGAAAGGACCTTTTAATTGCATATAAATAAAGAGAAATTCGGATATATCTAATAAATATTCTTATCATGCATAGATGAATAGGCGAACAGTTACAAGCAACAATAATGGCTACATGCCCCCTCGATCTTCTCAGCCGACAGCCGTGGACGGTGGCAAAGGCAATGACGGTGATGGTCAAAAAAAAAAAATACAGGCGATCGCTTCCTTTGACACTGTGCACCTGAGGAGAGAACAGGAGGTCGCTCGGCGCTTATTGGTGGGCGGCGATGGTGGTCCTCAACGTAGTAATAGTACCCTAATTAAACAAGAGGAGCTCCGGTGTCGACGGCGGCGTAAGGGGAGAGAGAAAGAGAGAGATGGTGGCGGCGGCGGAGTGCGGAGAGAGGCGGCGGAGCGAGCTCAGGTGGTGGCAATGTAGCAGGGCTCCAATATGAACAAGGGGCGGAGGTGCTCGCTGCACCTTCTCACCTGGTGCAGCAGCTCGTGCCTGTTCATCGTCCTCTTTGACGTGAAGAAGAGCTTCTCCGGGAACGGCGGGCTGCTGGCACCGCCGTAGCGCCAGTAGCGGTCGTCGGTGCTCACCATGGAGGAGGCGGCGGCGGCGGCGGCTACCACGGCTGTGGCGGTCGTTGTGGTGGTGATGGCGGCCGCTTTCGCCGCCGCCTGGCTAGAGGGCGCGGCAGCCGCCGCAGCCTGCTCTTCTCCGATGGCTGCTCCGACGAACTTGTTGATCACCACCGACGACCTCTGCACCTTCCCGCCGCCGTTCTGCAGCTGCGTTGTTGGCCTGCTGACCTTGACCTCCACGACTATTCCCCGGTCCACCACCTCCACCTCCTCTTCCTCTTCTTCTTCCTCCTCCTCCTCCATCTCCTCCTCGTCTTCTTCCGCAGCATGCATCGCCATGCGCTTCCGCGCCTTGGGCTCTTCTCCCTCAGGATAGGCCTCCCGGAAGGTCGTCTCGACGAGGGTGAGGAGGAGGCGGCCGTCCAGGCGCCGGGCATGGAGATAATTCAGGGAGGGGACGGTGACGGCCTCGACGACAAGGCGGCCGTCCCGACGGTGCGGCCTCATGCTCAGGCACGGACCGTCGCGCCGGGAGAGCGAGGGAAGCGGCGGAGGGAAAAGGCGGGGCGGCGCCGAACTTCGGACCGAGCAGTGGTAATTCACCGCCGCCGCCACCTCCTTCCTCCTCGGCGGCGGCGGAGGCGGAGGCGCCGCGAGATGTTCCGGCTCCTGTGTCCCTCGGTGTAGCTGCTCTGTTTCGTCAACGGGGGCCGAGTCATCGACGTCGAAGTCACCGTCCGCCGCCGCCCAGTGGAGGTAGTCACCGAGGTCGTCGCCGGACAGCGGCCCGTCGGAGCCCGTCTCGGACCCGAGGCTCTCGGTGCATATCTCCAGGCTCTTCTGGCTCAAGGAGCTCGCCGACCGCCGAACCAGAGGATGAACGTACGGCGCCGAGTCTTCGGCGTCCGCCGCCGCCTTCTTAGACGACTGGATGGCTGCCCAGACGTCGAGCTGCCCGTCCTCCTTCTCCGCCGCCTCCTTCCGTATGGCCTCCTCCTGCCGGGCCAGCCACCGGATGGCGCCGGCCACCGCCAGGCACCTCGCCCCGCCCCCTCCTCCTCCATCGCCTCCAGGCCCGTCGAGGAAGAAGGTGGGAGAAACCGGGTTGCACGCAACGGAAGACATGGCGCAGAACTGCGAAAGACGCCGACGCGCAGAGCTCCGCACCGCCGGCTGCAGAACAAGAACACAAAGCTGTGAGCACAGACCGTAAAGATCAGTGGCCTGCATGGCGCCGACAAAACCCAAGACACCTACATTTGAAGAGAGCACAAGAAGCCGCGAGCTAGCAGGGTTGAAGTTGCAGCAGAAAGCCCTACTCTTGCCCACGAGCAGACTTGTTGCAGCGATGAGGAGGACGGAGGAGGAAGACATGTATTTATAGGGAGGAAATGGAGCTCCCCCACCCCTTCTCTCTCTTAGAGGTGCAAAAGAAAGAAATAATGCACTTTACAGTGGATTCGAAACTCCCTCGATAAAAATTTGAAAAAAGAAAGAATTGAATTAACGTGTCTTTTATGTTAAAGAAAGAAGTTTGAACAAAAAATAAAATAAAAGTGTGACCAACACAGCTTGAACAGTGGCTTCATTCTCCGACTGAGTAGCTCCAAATTAACTACTTCACAGAATATTTATTCAAAAAAATAAATTATAAATATTATTAGTTATGTAATATCACTTAAATATATAAAAAATTATAAAATGTAATTAAATCAAGGGAAAATTACCACCAGGTCCATTTAAGAAAATGAGTTTACCAAAAACTCCGTTGACCACTTTTTCATCCCATTTAATCCGTTGACAACACATAATATTACCACTAGGTCCGTTTTGCCCAAGGACTGTCCCCGTATCCCCAATTTGCCCTTCCCGCGGCGATGGTGGCGCCGATGGCGTCGGCGACGAGGAGGAGCCTCGCCGGGGGGTTCCGCGGGCGGGGGGAGCGCCGCGGGGGGAGCCACTTCGCGCGCGTGGCCACCGGACTCCTTCCTCGGCCACCACCGCGACCCCGGCGCCCCCGGCCGCCGCCGCTCCAGGAGAGGCTCGGCGTGCCGCCACCGGGCCGGCGGCGAGGGAGGGGAGGCGGCCGCGGCGTGCGTCTTCTCGCCTGCGCCGTGGAGGACGGGGACGAGATCGGGGAGCTGCGCCGCCGGCACGTCTTCCACCGGGCGTGCTCGGACCGGTGGGTCGAGCACGGAGGGCCACCACCTGCCCGTGCCGGGCGGCGCTGCTGCCGCCGGGGGCTACCTGCGGGCTCGACCAGCACGCCGACTCGGCCGAGGAGGAGGGGCTGTTCGAGGACCGGACGGCCTTCCCCGTCGCGGCCTTCATCCGGAGCTCCTTGCTGCCGTGGTAGGCCGATCTTGGTCCTTCTCCATCTCGCGCAGCTCTTCCGTGGGAAGAGACTAGAGAGACTCGAACGCGCCGACACCACCACCACCACCTCCACCCGAGTGGATCTAGGCGGCGGGAGCGCGCGGGGGGGGGGGTGGTTTCCGCGGGCGGCGGGCCGCCGGGGCTCCGCGGGCGGCGGGAGCGCGCGGGGGGGGGGGGAGGGGTTTCCGCGGGCGGCGGGCCGCCGGGGCTCCGCGGGCGGCGGGAGCGCGCGGGGGGGGGGGGTTCCGCGGGCGGCGGGAGCGCGCGGGGGGAGCCTCGCCGGGGCTCCGCGGGCGGCGGGAGCGCGCGGGGGGGGGGGGGAGGGGTTTCCGCGGGCGGCGGGCCGCCGGGGGCTCCGCGGGCGGCGGGAGCGCGCGGGGGGGGGGGGGTTCCGCGGGCGGCGGGCCGCCGGGGGCTTCGCGGGCGGCGGGAGCGCGCGGGGGAGCCTCGCCGGGAGGGGGGGTTCCGCGGGCGGCGGGAGCGCGCGGGGGGAGCCTCGCCGGGGGGGTTCCGCGGGCGGGGGAGCACGGCCGGGTGGAGAGCGTCGGCCTGCGGGGAGAGGGGCCGGCGGGGGGCACTACCGCCAGGGCAAAATCGACATTTCATATCCAAATTGGAGTGGGTGTGACAATCTTTTGAAAAAACGGACCTAATGGAAATGTGTTTTTGAAAACGGACTTAGTGGTAAAGTGGTTATCTTAAAACGGACCTAGTGTGCATTTGCGCTTAAATCAAAAGTTTAAACACATGAGATTTGCAAAATGAACGGATGTTCTAATTTCACTAAAGAGTTTAGTTCTAACTCAAGTTATAGAGTGTAAATTCTCTCAAATACTCGTACCATAGACTTTCATCTGTCCAAATAAAAAATTAAAAATTTATCGTGATTAATTTTTTTGATTTGACCCGTGAGATCCTAGGGTTTGACTCTCGCATTTTTTGTGTCACGAGCGAAGAGGGCGGATCTCCTCAGGTGCCCACCTAAGGGGATTCCCTCAGCCCCTCTCACAAGGGGTTGAGGTGACAGTGATCTGACGCTGTCAGATCACTGTCTTGTCCCGGTCACCTCACTCTCTATGTGAGGGGCTAAGAAAATCCCCTCAGGTGGGCACCTGAGGGGATCCGCTCTCGCGAGCTAAAGATATTTTCTCGAATGGGCACTCAGACAGCCAGCACTCCTAATTGTATAAACTAGTTCATAACGAATTGGAGCCCTCGTATGAACTGAGCTTAACTTAGTCGACCTGTACTGTGCTGCTTTGGAAGACGAGGACCGGAGAAAAAGTAGGGGGGGCAAGGGGGGGACGCTTAAATATGAAGCAGATGTAGATGGGCCGCCTCCAACGGCGACATGATCGGCTCCAGGACGACCACAGCCATGGAGGTATATAATATAATCCCCCCGGAAGAAAATTCCCGTTTTTATTCTCCTCGCAAAAACTTCATAAATTTCCAGGAAATGGGAACTCGTTTATTTAAAAATAAGGTGAAGTCGGTGGGGGGGGGGGGGGGGGGGAGGAATAAGATATGCGTCCGGACAAACGCAAGGCCAGCAGGCGGCGGCCGCAGCTCCTGGTGCCAGTATGCACGGATCGAGATGAGATGGGCGAACGCCAGGTATTCGACGAAATGCGTCGCTTTCGGCTTTTTGGCGCTGGGCTGGGAAACCAACAGCCGAACGAAGAGGGAGACTCATATATTCTCGCCGTAGATTCTAATGTCTTACCACTGTCTTCCATCTCCATGGCGATGGTCGAGAGCATTGCTTTCGTTAGGTAAGATGATAGTGTGTATGATCTACTTGGCACGCTCCTGGGTATACATATTTGTCTGAAAACCTCTCACCATCTTACAACAAGTAATTCGGTGACAGCATTAAACACTTCTATTATATATTTTTAATCTTAATTTGATATGAATATAGATTAAGATGTCTAGCTCAACTCAACTTGACTCGAGGTTAAATCTCAAATTGTTTAGAGTCACCCTATGAATTCTCTTTCTAGATGTGGATTTTGAGTTACCTGTTCCGAGACATTTAAATCATATTTAATTATCTTCGTCCAAGTTAACCTAGATTTACCACTTCTTTTCTTGTTTTAGTGATTTTAATATGTACTACTTTTTAACCGGAGCTTTCTTAGGTCGACGTTCAGTATGCTCAAACCATCTCAATATCTATTCTTTCAATTTGTCTACGATCACAATTACTCTTATATTTTCTCTAATAAATTAATTTTTTATTCTTTCAATGTAGTATGATTATTTATCTATCTTAACATTCTCATTTTAGCAACACTTAATGTATAACTATTTTTTATTTTTATTGTCCAACACATTCACTATCCATCGTAGAGATTTTTATACTTTTATAATAAAAAATTTCTTTCAACTTTAGTAGAATCTTACAATCATATTGAATCCCTACGGTCAATCTTCACTTTATACAATATTTAATCTTATGATTAACATCTTAATCAATTCTCCACATTTTTAAATAATTGATCCAAAATACTTGAATCAGATTTTGTTAAGATAATATTATAACATCCAAACTAATACCATCACCCACTTCTATTTAGTTTTTATTAAATTTACAATGCATATATTCTATTTTAGTTTTACTTATCTTGAAAATCTCAATATAAAATATTTTTTGACGGTTCTAACTTCGTATTCACTCTTTCATATATCTCATCTATCAACATGATATCATATATAAATATCATACATCAAGATATATCATAGTGTATAGCATTTGCTAATTCATTCATAACTAATACAAAAAATATGGACATTATGCAAACCTTTGATTAAGCCAATTGAAATAGAAAAATCTATTATTTTTTCTCCATTTGTGTATACTCTGGTGGTAACTTCATCATACATATTTTTTATCATTTGCACCCACCACAAATTCTCTCTTAGAACTCTATCATAAGTTTTTTTCAAGTCAATAAATACCATAAGTAAATCATTCTTCATATCTCATGTTTTCTCTATCAAACTTTTAATAAGAAAAATAACTTTAATTGTAAATTGACCGAGCATAAATTCAATTTTGCTACCTAAAATATTTGTACAATTCAATAATGGCCACTCAAAAACTTTTACTATAATTTCATAACATGATTCATGAGTTTGGTCCCTCTATAATTTGTACAATCTTGTACATCTTATTTTTTAAAATGAAATTATATAATGATGCAATTTCTTTTTCATTCAATTTTCTTTTTTATATTAATATTTTTGTTAAAAAGTTGAGTGAATCATTCCACTCCTACATATTTCAAACATTTTCCTATTTCAATAGGAATGTTATCTAGATTCCATGTCTTACTTATTTTCATCTTCTTCAATGTTTCTTCGACTTTAAAAAATTGAATTATTTTAATATAATTCAAATTAAAATTTGTCACATTCTCTATACCATCTATGCTTTTAGCCAAATTGTTATTTAAAAGATTAGCAAAAAATGTTTTCAATCTTTCATTGATATCATCATTTTTGATCAAAATTTTTCATTTTTTATCATTGATGCACCTGACTTGATTAAGATCTTTGGATCTTCTTTCTCTCGTCCTTGCTAATTTATACTATAAATATCTTGTTCACCTTCTTTAGTTTCAAATTTCCCATACATATGTTTAAAAATGTCATCTTTTACTTATCTAATATTCATTTTTGCTTCTTTTTTACTATATTGTATTGTTCGTAAGTTTCGTAGTTATCGCACTTGGACAATCTTTTAAACCAATACTTCATCATTCCACCACCAAGTCTTCCTTTTAGGTGGACCATGTATTTTAAACATTCCAAATTTTTTTTAGCATTCTCTCTAAACTTTATAGCCACGTTCATCTACATAGCATTAACATGTATGTTTAAATTCCAATCATTTATCTTAAGAAATTCATTCTTAAATGTTTATTGTTTCATCTTTTTTAACTCCCATCATTTTATTTTAGAAGAAATATTTATTTTAAACATGTTTGTTTGTGTTTAATTTTAACATCTAAAACTACTAACCTATGTTGATTTGTTAAAATTTCACTTAGAATAACTTTGCAATGTTTGCAAATGGCACAATTAGACTTTTTTGTGAGAATGAAATCAATTTAACTCGGTCGGCCGGTCCCAACCTTGGATGAGAAAGGAGGAAATAAAAAAATGTTTAAAATCATATATCATGATATAGATTCAAATGATATAAAGGTGTTTGACTATTAATAACAATTTTAAAATGTGTAGTATAAATAAGACATGAATTAATTGTATAATAAGTGTCTGCCCATGTCAACTTTGTTAATGTTTTCAATACTCTAATCAAACATGCATTATGTCATGTTCGGTTAGACTATTGAATTTAATATAGTATTACTTTTGAAATTTTTAATAAGTACATCAGCGGTAGATTTCAAACTATTATAGGTAATATGATGTGTGACATAACACTCTATCCAAATAGCTCTTTATACCATATTTGGTTAATTTTGATGTTATAATTTGTAGATGATGGAGCATCAATATCAAAATTGAAACATATAGCACTTGTTTTATATATCATATTTTGTTTGCACTCAAAATTTTAAATATTGATATTGATAGTCAGATGATGATTTCTCTCACTTATCAATTTTTAAATTCACAGCGACATAGGTGGTCAATATAGTTACCAAACATGGTCTTAGGTAAGATTTTTTAATTGGATGACTCAAAACCTTATATAAACACTACAGGAAACTGGGTCATTGGCGACGGGTTATTGGCGACGGCTATTTTAAGCCGTCGCCAATAATGATAAAAGCGACGACTAAACTAACGCCGTCGCTAATAATTGGTAAATAGCGACGGCTAAATAAAGCCGTCGCAAATAATGTTTTTGGCGACGGTCGAAACCGTCGCAATACCCAGAAAACGACCGTGCGGGTTTTTTCCTCGGAAAACTGGCGACGGCTTGATACGCCGTCGCTACTAATATTAGTGGCGACGGCTTAAGCCGTCGCAATACCCAGAAAACGCCCCGTGCGGGTTTTTTTCCTCGGAAAAGTGGCGACGGCTTCATACGCCGTCGCTAATAATATTATTGGCGACGGCCTAAGCCGTCGCCACTAATCCATGGTGACCGTTGAACGGTCGACTTTTGTTGGCGACGGCGAAAGCCGTCGCCAATGTAACTTATCCTGTTATTGGCGACGGCTTTTGAAGCCGTCGCCAATAAGTTTGGCTTAAAAAACCCTCGACGCCTTCCTTTCTTCCCCCCGCCGCACTCTCTCTCTCTCTCGTGCTCACCGTCTGGTCCTGCCGCCGCCGCCGGTCGCCGCCGCTTCAGCCGTCGCCGCCGCCGCCGGTCGCCGCCGCTTCAGCCGCTGTCGCCGCCGTCGTCGCCGCCGCCGCCGGCTTGCCCCCTCCCTGCGTAGGGCACCTTGAGGGGAGAGCTACCTCCGTCACCGCCGTGGGTGTCGCCGGCTCCGCCGCCGCCGCCGCCGCCGCCGCCTCCTTTGTGCCAGATTTAAACCCTACTTAGGGTTAATCGAACCTCCTTTGAGGTATACATCTTCAACAAACGAATTTTTGTTTAGTTTTTTTTATATACATCACAAAGCATATATGTGCCAAATAGCCCTAACAAATTAATAGGTTAGGACCTCCTCAAACCAATTATGTAGCACCTTGATCACTTTAATTATTTAGGAGATAGAACAAAGGTAGATAGGTGCATAATTTATTTAATCATGGAATGAGCCTTAGAATAATATTTCATAATGCATTTGAGAGAAATACACAAGGGTAATGCCCCTTTGCATATAAATTCCCTTTAATTTTACTGACATTTTTAGAGCTTGGTAGCATTAAATCATATTTAACCCATAAAATTTCGTAATAATAATTATTTTACATAACTAATATGTTTAGAATATTATTAGAAGACTATAATGTATTATTTGAATTTATTGGCATGATTGAACATGGATAACTCATCATAAATAGTAGTTTGGAGTTGGACAGCATAGGGTGCGGCCTTGAAGGTCGACCTCCAACTCGTCCGGAGGTATTCCAGATGAGTCAAACGCATGAAGAACTCGATGGAGCAGTCATTTGGGATAATGACCAAAGTCGTCTTATGATGGTAATTATTGATTATCATAACCTATTTTTCTTTATAATCCACAATTCATCACGGTAGGATTTTAATTTTTATTCATATTATTTATAGGAAAATATGCAAGGATTGATGAATCCCCCAGCATCTGAATCCTCGGATGCTGGGGTATCGCAGCCTCCACTCACCGTGGAGGAAGCTTTCGTATCCGTGTTTGGTAGAGATCGACCAGGACGGATCCGATGTGGTGGGCGAGGTAAAACTCGCCACACTTGGTATGGTGAGTCAAGCGGAGGTGCTTCTAGCTCGACTCAAGAAGTTCGAGAGCTTAGAGATCAGGTGGCGAGGCAAGGAGAAATCAATGAACGTTATGAAGAACAAATAACTTCATTGAAACAACAATTGGACAACCAACGAGAAATCATTCCAAGATAATTTCGATCGCCTCAATCGATCATTGAAGGCTTGAGTCAAAGGTTCCCGACTCGATGTGCCATCCACATCGGGGCATCCTCCGCCTCAACAAACAGAGGACAGAAATGGCGATGACGACGAGGACTACGAGGATGCCGAGGAGAGTGAAGATGATGATGAAGATGAAGATGAAGAAGATGAATAGATTATGATGTATTTTTTACTCTCTATCAATGTTATTCATATGTATCAAAACATTTTGTGTATGAATGTGATTTTGAATATGGTATGTGAATATGAATTTAAATTTGGTGAATTTCAATTTTGGTATGTTAATGTGTGTTGTTTCATCCTAATTCGGTGTCCGTTCCGAGTTTGAAACGAGCAATCCGGCACCGAAATTATTAATATAAATCAATTTTTGGATTGGTAGATCCGATTTTAGATCTTTATGAAAGTTTCAAGAATGATTGATTTTCCGGATTGGATCGTATAATTGATCCAATCCGGCCAATCAAATTATTTTTTTTTCAGAAATTTATTATTGGCGACGGCTTTATATAGCCGTCGCCAATAAAGTTATTTGGGACGGCTAAAGCCGTCCCTAATATTAAAAACAGCCGTCGCAATACCAGAGAAAAAATTCCGGAACCCGCGATTCTGGAATTTTTTCTCTGGTATTGCGACGGCTGTTTTTAATATTCGGGACGGCTTTAGCCGTCCCAAATAACTTTATTGGCGACGGCTATACAGCCGTCGCAATACCAGAGAAAAATTCCGGGAACCGGGGTGTGGGGTTTCTGCTTGCCATTTGCGACGGCTTACTGGCCGTCGCAACTACATTTATTGGCGACGGCTTGTTAGCCGTGGCCAATAAGATTATTTGAGACGGCTTAACCCATCCCAAATAACTTCATCCTCCGTCTAATCTCCTTATCGTTTGCGACGGCTTAAGCCGTCGCCAGTAAAGTTATTGGCGACGGCTTTTTAAGCCGTCTCCAATAAATGGTCGTTTTGCTAATAACTTATGCGACGGCTTACGAGCCGTCGCCAATAAACGTACTCGGGACGGCTTAACAATAGCCGTCGCGAATATTATTGGCGACGGCGTTATTTGCGACGCGTTTGCGACGGCTTTGAAGCCGTCGCTAATATTTATTAGCGACGGCTTTTTGGTTTTTTGAGACGGCTTACAGCCGTCCCTAGTAACATATTTTCTTGTAGTGAAAATAGCCTGTTATAAATTAAATTATTTCTACTTATAGTTCTGGAGTTCGATACATCGTTATTGTTGAGGATTGTAGCAAGAGACTTAATGCCTAAAGCTAGTTAGTCATACACTAATCTTGACATTTTCTATATCCTTTTTCTAAGGGCCTGTTTACTTCCCAAAGTTTAATTTGAGAATAAATCTAGTTTATTCCCAAAGTTTTAGGGATAAACTAGTTTTATCCCAAATTAATAATCAGGTACCTAATGGGTCATAAAGCTCTGGATTGATGTTTCAGTTCAACTCCACTACTGGACTTTTCGGATTAACATAGCTAATCTTGGGTTTTATGTTATCAATATCAACATATTAACCTTTGCAATAATTTATTTGTCCTTCTCTATTCACCTCCTCGGAGATTGGCACATAGTTGCAGCGCTGGTTAAGCAGAAATATTTTGATATTCAGATCTAGTTTGGATAAAAAATTAACTGATTCAAAAGAATTTTTTACTTCTTATAAGTTATCCAATTTCAATAAAATAGTATGTAAATGTAAAATAAATATGATTATAAATAAAAAATAAGTATAATATATAAATATTCAAAAATAAACTAAAATTTAATAATAGTATATCAGAATAATAATTGTTTACTATTTTAAATAAACATCGATACATATTATAGATTTATAAAATTATCAGATTATTTCAATTTCGATAATGATATCAAAATGTATTTTGCAGCCTTAGGTCAAGTTAATAGGTGCCAAGTCACAGTCCACCTTAACGAAAAAAAAAAAGAAAAGAAAAAACAATCTAAGGATGACTTACTGCTGAGAACCTTTCCCATCCTCTTGGTCATCATCTCAATAATAATAATAATATAATGATATATGCTTCAAAAGTTTGTTTATCCATCTGATGATGTATGTTCTCCACTCCCATCACTCAAATCCTCAAAAGCCCCTCGGATGAAAGCATACAGGAACACACACACAGAAGCAAGTTGGGATAAATGAGATGATGGTAGTGAGTGTACAGAAAGAGAGGAGGTGATTGTGGCAGTAGGAGCAACAAGAATAACTAGCTGGTATAGGGCCAAGGTGGAAGAAAGAAAGAACCCAATGCTTGCCTCATTGTGCTGCACCCTCATCCCACCCTTGATTCTCCACTAGCCTTGCAGAGAGAGCCATCACCAGCCAACTTTGTTCTCCCTCTCCTTGCTCTTTCATTGCCTTTCTGTCCCTTCCTGATACCTTCTGAATCTGATGACCTCATTGCAATTGGAAAAAGACATTCTTTCCACCAAGGTCATAAATCTTCAAGACGAAGACAATCACAGAGTTGAAACCCTGAGTGCTTTCTTTTTGGTGAGTTGAAGGTTCTTATCTGCAACAACTTAGTTTTGATGTGGCATCAAATACCATATGCACACGTCCTAAGCCCCTGTATGAGCTAAGCCTACATCAAAAGGAACATGTCAATTGTCAAGGATAACCTTATGCTTCTTTCTCTGTTAGTGAATTCTCAACTTATAATATTGTTTAAACACCTATGTAAGAGGCGGGTGTCTTTCTGCCTATCGTTTTTATTCATCCATCAAATCTTATCCTTCTGTTTGACAAAGGGTTTTAATGGTGCCTACTTATTGTTTTGGCCAATCTCTTCTTGTTTCATGGTCAGAGAGGTTATGTCGCCGTGACGGGAAGGGCACTTAGATGGTGTTTGATTGCTCTAAACAAATCATGACCTCTTATTCAATTAGATATTTGGATGTATATATATAATGCTTGATTTTGTCGTATTTAATCTCTAAATATATCTCTTATATCTTAATAAATATCTTGAAATTAGGCTGTATCTCTTTTTAAAACATGATCTATATCTATAAATGATTATAACTTCGAGTAAAAACTAAGTTGACTGACATATAAGCATGTTGATCAAATTAAGTATCTTTTTCACCGCAAACTAAGCTGTTAGACACGAAAAGGGTTTGGAATTTTTCAAATTAAGTCAAAACAAACATCATCTTACACTATAATTCACGTTAGAAAATGAATAAAACGCCCCTAAAGAGGGGGCTCCCATTTTAGCCATTCCTAGCTTCCTATTGCAACCCACAAAGCGATAACACTAGCATGGACCCACCATTCCACTCATAAAGGGCCGTTCTTTCCCTAATAGAAGAGGCCGAAAAGATGAGAAGGGGATTCCCACCCCCAATTCTTTCATCGTGGACCGGTGCAGTCCACACCATGCTCCGGTGGAGTCCCTGGGTTTACTCCTTCGGGAAGATCAGGACCACCAATTCCGTGGTGCCAACTACAGATCTCTCTATCAGGAATCAGGAGGCAAGGAGTAATATGCCCCCTCCAGATGCCCTGTTAACGATCAAGCAGGACTCCCCTTATCGGTGGATTCCAAGAGAAGAAAAGGAAAGGACAACACTCAAAGGCAGGCCTATCACTCCATGCCACCACAATGTTTTGGAGAACGTACGTACGTAGCATTGAATATCGGATCCGGGTCGGTTTGGCCAACCCAGCCCGATCCTGTCAGATTTGGGCCCAACCGATCTGGTCAGGACCCGAATCAGCCAATTCAAACTGGGATTGGCAGGTTCGGTTGGGGTCGGGCTGGGTTGGATGGGTAGGTGACCCGGATGAGCTGGGGTCCGCCAAGTCAGCCTCGACTAGCCACTACAAGAAATAAAGTTATTAGGGACGGTTTAATGGCGACGGCTTTACTAAGCCGTCTCTATAAGAGTTAATTGCGATGGCTTAAGCCGTCCCTATTAAAGCCGTCGACAAATACAAAGATATAAGCGACGGCTCTATGAGACCGTCGCAATATCGCTTATTAGCGACGGCCTAAGCCGTCGCCAAACCAGAAAATGCACCCGGAACACCCATCGGTCCGGGTAAATGGCGACGGCTACGGATAGCCGTCGCCAACTTAGTTAATAGCGACGGCTCGAAGCCGTCGCAATAAAATTTTTCGCCCGTTCAACGGTCGACTAATTTTTGCGACGGCCTGAGCCGTCGCTATTGTACTTAAACGTACCAAATGCGACGGCTTCAGCCGTCGCCAATACATTAGGGATTTACAAAACCCCGTCGGCACCTTCCCTCTTCCCCCCCCCGCTTGCTCTCGACGCGCTGCCGCCGCCGCCGCCGCCGCCGCGCTGCCTCCTTGCGCCGCCGCGGCTTCTGCCTCCTTGCGCCGGCGCCGGCGCCTTGTTGCGCCGGCGCCAGTCTGCCGGCGCCCTCCCCTCGCTACATCCGTCCGGGCATTATCCTCCAAGGTATATTTTAACTGAAATTATTTTATTCATTAGTTTCTATTTGAATTTTATTTAAAGTCTTATGAAAAGTGGATGTTTATTGATAAATCTTTCATTTCATATCGGCTAGGGTTAGTTGTGTGGTCAATCATCTAGCACTCGTGTGTTTTGAGACCATGTAATTTTTTTAGGAAATCATGATATATGCCAAATTAAGTAGAAAGCATTTTAGTGTAATAAATTGTTTAGAAAAATAGTCGTATTGTAGTGTATTAAGTCTTTTATAATTAGATTATGCTGATTTCTTTAAATTATACGTCAACATGAATCAAAAAGATCACTCGTATAGCTAAACGATCCGGCTTCTTCGGCTCGGTGTGAACCTCTGTTTCGATTTCATCGATTCGGAAGGCTCACAAATCGAATGAAACCGGGCCGAACTCGCTTGGATCGAATTGTTTAAAACATTACATTATTATTAAGAAAAATAATATGTATATAGTTTGATTCGGTTTGATGAGTTATCTATTTGGTTTTTTTCGAACCAAACCGAATCGATAACTTTTTATCGATTTAGTTCGGTTCGGCACCTCCCCAAACCGAACCGAACCGGTAAACTAGTTGACCCAATTTGTCAAAATTTGACCCACTTTATTTACATATTATGTTACATTTAAATATATATATTACATCAATTATAAATATATATTATTATAAATACATATTATGTTACATATTATTATGTAGTTGGATTTTTCTTTAACAAGAGTAGAAGATAAAAAATTTATAAGAATTTTTTAATGAAACTCAATGTCATTAATATGTTTATCTTATGACGGCTTTAATTCTTATTTTCAGATAGTTTCAAACGACATTCTCGTTCGAGACTTTCTTCTCTTGGAGGTGGTTCGGTTTGTGTTTATTTTGTGTCGAGACTTTCTTATCTCATTGTTTATTTTTGTGCATATATATCTTTATTTATATTAACACATGACGAGGAGCTTAGATAAGTCTTGGATAGATATTCCTAACAGATTAAGTCCTAGGTATCTTCAAGGAGTAGAAGAATTTTTAGATTATGCTTACGATGAATGTAGGACTCGATTTAGACATGGATTAGACAAAACTTTGATTCAATGTCCATGTAGACGGTGTTGTAACATATTTACTTTAAAAAGAGATGTAGTTAAAGAACATCTAATATGTGATGGCATATGGTCCAATTATCGAACGTGGATAAGTCACGGAGAAATTGAACCTAGTTTAAGTATCGTTAATGAAGTTCGATTAGATGAAGCACAACATGAGAATTTAAATGACGATGTAATAGAAATGCTTGAAGACATTCAAAATATTCAACAAGTATCTATACATCATGAAGGTGAACCAAGTATAGAAACACACAAGTATTTCTTGCTATTAAGAGATGCAGAAACACCATTATATGAAGGATGCACAGAAATATCTAAGTTAAAATTTATTTTAAAGTTGATTCAGTTGAAGTCAATAAATGGTTTGACTGGAAAATGCATGAGTAGTATATTGTCTTTATTTAAGGATGTATTACCGAAGGATGCAAGTGTTCCTAACACTTGGTATGAACTTAAGAAAATTGTTAAGGACTTAAGACTTAGTTACGAAAAGATAGATGCATGTAAGAACGATTGTGTTCTCTTTTGGAAAGAGAATGCACATAGAATTAGTTGTCCACATTGTGAGTCTCCCAGATACAAGGATGATCAACAACATAAGAGTAAGAAGGTGGCATGGAAGATATTACACTACTTCCCTTTAAAAGATAGGTTGCAACATTTGTTTATATCAACAAACACCGCTAGGTGGATGTCATGGCATAGTGAGCAACGTTCGTATATATCGAGAGGTGAAATGCGTCATCCAAATAGATTCCCCCGCTTGGAAAAGAGTGGATGAACTTTATCCGGATTTTGCGTCAGAAAAATGCAACATTCGGCTTGGATTGGCCGCCGATGGTTTTAACCCATTTGGCAACATGTCTTCAAAGTATAGTGTGTGGCCTATAGTTATATTGATTTATAACTTACCACCATGGATGTGTATGAAAGCGGCTAACACGATGATTTCATGTCTAATACCGGGTCCAAGAGCCCCCGAAAATGATATCGATGTATACTTACAGCCGTTGGTGGAAGAGTTAAGATATTTGTGGGAGATCGGATTGGAGACATATGATGTTTTAGCGAAAGAGAATTTTCTATTGAGAGCTATATTGTTGGGTACCATAAACGATTTTCCAGGTTATGCCAACCTTTCCGGCTGGAGTACTAAGGGAAAATTAGCATGTCCGATATGTAATGAAGAAACAAATTCAGTTCGACTAGTTCATAGTTGGAAACAATGTTATTTAGGACATCGGCGATTCTTACCCATATCACATCGGTGGAGAAAGAATCATTACAGACATCTATTTGATGGTCGCCGGTGTGAGAGGGGTACACCAAAGATACTAACCGGACATGAGATTTGGAGACAACAACAGGAGATTGACCCTGTAAGATTCGGAAAAACATTTAAGAAAGATTTGGAGAGCTTGAGAAAGAATTTGACAAAAAATAAGAACTGGAAGAAAAGAAGTATCTTCTTTGAAAGACTGCCATATTGGGTATCTCTGATTGTCCGACATCATTTAGACGTGATGCACATCGAGAAGAATGTGTGTGACAATATTTTAGATATGTTCAACCTATCTGGATCGGATAAAGACAACTTGAACTCTAGAAAAGACTTGGCAGAGTTAGGAATCCGTCCAGAGTTACATCCACATGATGGTTCATCTAGGTTTCCAGATGCTATCTATAAGCTGAGTAACGCACAAAAGACTCGCATCCTCGAATTTGTAAAGAGCATTCGAGTGCCCGATGGGTATTCATCAAATTTGAATAGGTGCGTAGATCTAAGTAGTAGGATCATTAGTGGATTAAAAAGTCATGATTGTCATGTAATGATGCAAGTGATTATTCCTCTTGCTTTTCAAGGGATCGTACCAAAGGACGTACTCAAGCCCATTGTAGAGTTATGTCAGTATTTTAAAGTCATTTGTGCTAAGGTTTTAGATACTAGTACTTTAAGGGATTGAGAATCAAAGATTGCAATCACAATGTGTTAGTTAGAACAAATCTTTCCACCGTCATTTTTTGATATTATGGTTCACCTTGTTGTGCATTTGGCTTACGAAGCTAGAATGTCCGGACCAGTTCAATACCGGTGGATGTATTCTATTGAAAGATATTTAAAGAGATTGAAAGATTATGTTGGCAACAAGGCAAGAGTTGAAGTTTCCATTGCCCAGGGCTATTTGGTAGAGGAGTGCACGCAGTTTATTTCTTTGTACATGCGACATGAAAATGAAGATGAGCGAGATCGGAACTACGATGGTGGTCCCTATGATGATGATCATGAGCAGGGTTCAATGTTTAAGGCAGTTGGACGTCCGTTGAGATGCACCCGTGTACCTAGAATGTTGACGGAAAGAGAACAAGCTTTAATCCACTCATATGTGTTAAATCAAATTGAAGATATCGAGGATTTTCGTCAAAAATATAATGATGCTCTTATTAACGGAGGTAGGAATGAGTGTAGTTTTTCGGTTTGGTTTAGAGCACACGTTACAGAATTAAGAAACACAGGGTCTTCTAGATATAGTAAGGATCTAGAGATTTTATCACTTGGTCCATCCCATTTTGCATCTTCATTATCCGGGTATATTTGCAATGGGTTTAGATTTCGGACAATGAATTCGGATTCAATCAAGGCCACTCAACTATGTGGGGTCATTGTAACTGCAGAACTTCCATCTGGTTGTGATGGATATTATGGACGAATTCTAGATATAGTAGAGGTATCGTTTGATAGGAATAGTCGTTTAGTATTGTTTGAATGTCAATGGTGGGATGTGTACAATAAGGACAGAGGATTTAAGATTAATGAGTATGGATTTATTTCATTGAATACACAAAGGCAATTAGGGACAGATGAACCGTTTGCACATGCAAATCAAGTAGAACAAGTTTTTTATGTGGAAGACAATATGAGTAAGGGATGGATGATACCAGTGAAGTCACTTCCACGTAACTACTATAACTTATCGGAAGGAAGCGATGATGAAGTAGAACCATATCAAGATGAACTTGTGAGCGTACCCATCGCATTTGGGGTAGCCGATGAAGACGTACAACTACAAACAACCTATCAGATAGAAGTGGAGATGTGATTGTCCGAAAACCGGCCGGTTAGCTAGGAAAAATGCATAACACCCCACCCCGAGGCCGGATTGCCCGATCGAAGCCGGATTCCGGCTCGGATCGGGCAAACCGGCCGGTTAGCTAGGAAAAATGCATAACACCCCACCCCGAGGCCGGATTGCCCGATCGAAGCCGGATTCCGGCTCGGATCGGGCAAACCGGCCGGTTAGCTTGGAAAAATGCATAACACCCCACCCCGAGGCCGGATTACCCGATCGAAGCCGGATTCCGGCTCGGATCGGTCAAACCGGCTGGTTAGCTTGGAAAAATGCATAACACCCCACCCCGAGGCCGGTTTGCCCGATCGAAGCCGGATTCCGTCTCGGATCGGGCAAACTGGCCGGTTAGCTAGGAAAAATGCATAACACCCCACCCCGAGGGCGGATTGCCCGATCGAAGCCAGATTCCAGCTCGGATCGGGCACACCGGCCGGTTAGCTAGGAAAAATGCATAACACCCCACCCCGAGGCCGGATTGCCCGATCGAAGCCGGATTCCGGCTCGGATCGGGCAAACCGGCTGGTTAGCTAGGAAAAATGCATAACACCCCACCCCGAGGCCGGATCGCCCGATCGAAGCCGGATTTCGGCTCGGATTGGGCAAACCGGCCGGTTAGCTTGGAAAAATGCATAACACCCCACCCCGAGGCAGGTTTGCCCGATCGAAGCCGGATTCCGGCTCGGATCGGGCAAACCGGCCGGTTAGCTAGGAAAAATGCATAACACCCCACCCCGAGGCCGGTTTGCCCGATCGAAGCCGGATTCCAACTTGGATAGGGCAAACCGGCCGGTTAGCTTGGAAAAATGCATAACACCCCACCCCGAGGCCGGATTGCCCGATCGCAGCCGGATTCCGGCTCGGATCGGTCAAACCGGCCGGTTAGCTTGGAAAAATGCATAACACCCCACCCCGAGGCCGGTTTGCCCGATCGAAGCCGGATTCCGTCTCGGATCGGGCAAACCGGCCGGTTAGCTAGGAAAAATGCATAACACCCCACCCCGAGGCCGGATTGCCCGATCGAAGCCGGATTCCGGCTCGGATCGGGCAAACCGGCCGGTTAGCTAGGAAAAATGCATAACACCCCACCCCGAGGCCGGATTGCCCGATCGAAGCCGGATTCCGGCTCGGATCGGGCAAACCGGCCGGTTAGCTAGGAAAAATGCATAACACCCCACCCCGAGGCCGGATTGCCCGATCGAAGCCGGAATCCGTCTCGGATCGGGCAAACCGGCCGGTTAGCTTGGAAAAATGCATAACACCCCACCCCGAGGTCGGTTTTCCCGATCAAAGCCAGAATCCGTCTCGGATCGGGCAAACCGGCCGGTTAGCTTGGAAAAATGCATAACACCCCACCCCGAGGCCGGATTGCCCGATCGAAGCCGGATTCCGGCTCGGATCGGGCAAACCGGCCGGTTAGCTAGGAAAAATGCATAACACCCCACCCCGAGGCCGGATTGCCCGATCGAAGCCGGAATCCGTCTCGGATCGGGCAAACCGGCCGGTTAGCTTGGAAAAATGCATAACACTCCACCCCGAGGCCGGTTTGCCCGATCAAAGTAGGAATCCGTCTCGGATCGGGCAAACTGGCCGGTTAGCTTGGAAAAATGCATAACACCCCACCCCGAGGCCGGATTGCCCGATCGAAGCCGTATTCCGGCTCGGATCGGGCAAACTGGCCGGTTAGCTTGGAAAAATGCATAACACCCCACCCCGAGGCCGGTTTATATTTTAAAGATTATATTGCAGATGAAGAAATTTAGCAAGAGTCGACGTACATCGAGGAGTGGGACAACCGGTGGATCCACCGATCAGGCCGGTTGTTCTAAGGGCCCATATCATCCTACCCAGGATGCGATGCCATCAGGTGGACCATCCCGGGCTGTTGACACTCGCCATACTACGGCGACGCCCCCTACAGACTGTCCATCTTCTTCTGCGTCCTGTAAATATCAATTTTTTATTTTTTGTAGATTTATAAATATCAATTTTTAAATGTGTTTACAATTTTGGCATGCAGCTACAGTTGCTAGGAGAAAATTTTTAAAGTAACACAGTTTTAAACTTTATTTCCGGATATAGCATACTAAAAATTTTATTTCCAAATCTAACACGGTTTGGGCAAAGTCGCTAAGTTAGGTAGCGACTTCAAGTCCAACGGGAGAAGTCGCTACCTTACGTAGCGACTTACACATTCAAAAAAAAAAAAAAAAAAAAAGTGGAAGTCGCTACCTAGGTAGCGACTTACACATTTCAAAAAAAAAAAAAAAAAAGAAGTGTGGAAGTCGCTGGACTCTCCAGCGACTTCCACCTTATATTATTATATTATTATATATTAATTTATATTAACTAATTAATATTTATAATCTTTTTCAAATAAATTATTATATATTAATATGTAGAGTTAATATTTATAACATATAAAGTTAATTATCCATTATAAATATTTAATTTTAAATTAATTATTTGAAATAAAAAAACATGTCCTAATATAATAATTTAAATAAAATAAAATTTTTATATATAATTTTATTTTATCATTAAAATAATATATCATTACTATTTAATATTTAATATTTAATATTTAAATATATTTAATCCTAACATTCAATAAATATGCATTTAATTAATAATAAAAAATTAAATTAAACAATTAATTTTTAATTTTCTAACATATAACTAAATTGGTTATTTAATATTAATATTTAAACTTTAATTAAATATAAATAAAATAAAATTTAAAATAATTTAACATAACAAGTTAATTAATTAATTGTTAATGTTTTAACATATAACTAGACTAGTTACATAATATTTATATTAATATTTTATTTAACCTAAAATAAAATGGAAATTAAAATAATTTAACATAACACCTTACTCAAAAATGTTATATTTATAAAATATTTTTAAAATAAAAATATAATATAAATATTATATTTTAATTAAAGTTTAAATATTAATATTAAATAACCAATTTAAAATAATTAATTTAAAATTAAATATTTATAATGGATAATTAACTTTATATGTTATAAATATTAACTCTATATATTAATATATAATAATTTATTTGAAAAAGATTATAAATATTAATTAGTTAATATAAATTAATATATAATAATATAATAATATAAGGTGGAAGTCGCTGGAGAGTCCAGCGACTTCCACACTTTTTTTTTTTTTTTTTTGAAATGTGTAAGTCGCTACCTAAGGTAGTGACTTCCACTTTTTTTTTTTTTTTTTTTTGAATGTGTAAGTCGCTACGTAAAGTAGCGACTTCTCTCGTTGGACTTGAAGTCGCTACCTAACTTAGCGACTTTGCCCAAACCGTGTTAGATTTGGAAATAAAATTTTTAGTATGCCATATCCGGAAATAAAGTTTAAAACTGTGTTACTTTAAAAATTTCCTCCAGTTGCTAGACGTGGTAGAGGTCCTGCAAAGGCATATAATGTGCGGACATTAGCGCCTGGGGAGACCTTGAACGTCCGGGTCATTGGAGGATCGGGTGTAGGCCCGAATGGCCCGGAGTTCACCTCATATCTTGGAGTTTGCAACAGGGTACATTGTAATTTATGGCAACAGGATTACATGACCCTTCCAGATGACAAGAAGGAGGCGATATTTAGAGACCTCGAGGTAAATAAAAGTACTTCAGCTTATTTGTTTTTTTTCACTTGAAAATTACTAATCTATATATTCTTCCTGTAGCAACATTTTACATTTGAGCGGTCTCCATCCATAGATGCGGAAATTTTAAGGCATATGGGAGAGATGCAAAGAAAACAAAGGGGTCATCTGAAGAAGAAGGTAAAAATTTCATATTTATTTTTTTTGTAAACGATTATGTACTATAACTAATACAATTTTGGCGTACAGTATTTTACAGGATGCTCATTGGAGGAGGCACTTGTCGTTGTGCCTCCACAATGCGATCCGGACCAGTGGCGTCATATGTGTGAGATATGGCAGAGGGACGACAATAAGGTAAATAATCTATTTAATTTAAAAGTAATCCACATTTGATAACTCATTTTATTACCTTGTCTTATTACAAAACTAATGTGTTATGAACTTGTTTGTAGGCACTTAGCCAAAGGAATAAAACAAACAGGGCTAATTTGAGCATGCCTTATAGGCGAGGTAGAACCAACATTCATCAGCTGCAGATAGATTTTGTAAGTTTATAATTTTTTTCTTATTCACTATTGTATATCTCGATAATAGTACTAATGTGTTCATAATGTTTTCTTTTAACAGACAAACAAAGAAGGGCGTCATCCTACCCGTCCAGAGGTCTTCGAGATGACCCAAACGAAAGAGGCGGAGGATGGATCCCTCGTATGGTGCAACGAGGAAAGTCGTCAAGTTATGGTACGCAATATGTTTATTTGTATCAACATTAGACAATTTTTATTTCATATAACAACTGACTTTATATTTACATTATGTAGGATGAGATGCGCTAGTTGATGAATGCCCCCCAGTCAGAGGAATCAGATGCTCGGAATTTCAAGCAGCCATTCTCTGCTGAGTATGCATTCATCACCGTGTTCGGCAGAGACAGGCCGGGACGGATCCGATGTGGGGGGAGAGGACAGACCCGCAACACCTGGTATGGTGTATGCAGTGGAGGTGCGAGTACCTCTGCGGGTCCGGCTACCGAGGAGTTGGTGGACAAAGTCGATGCTCAAGCTACACAAATCGAGAAACAAAACTCGATGATCGACTCGCTCCAACAACAAATGGACGCCCAACGTCAACAGTTCCAAGAGTCGATGACACGGCTAACACAAGAAATGTTAGCCTAATTAAATAGTAGGCTCCCACCTGCAGATCCGTCAAGTTCGAGGCCACCCCAGGGCCGTAGAGGCGCACGGGGAGACGAGGAGGAGGAGGAGGACGACGACGACGACGAGGAAGAGCATTCATTTGGGGAGGATGAGTGAGAGAGTTGTTTACTCTCTATTTTACATATTCTGTTTTGTATTTGAGGCACTTGTTGTATGCATAATACATTTTATAAATATGAAATTTTCTTATTAAAGAATGTCTACATTTCTTGTGTATGAATGAATGTTGGTTATAAGATTGTATATTCACGTATGTATGTGTTACTACGTGAATACAATATTGTGCAAAAAATAAATTTTTTTTACAAAACTGTAATTTAATAGCGACGGCTCCATTAAGCCGTCGCTAAAGTACGTTTAAGCGACGGCTGTTCATGTAATGGCGACGGCTCTAAGCCGTCCCAAAACCAGAAAATGCACACCCGCGGCTGTCGCCGGGGCCAAAAAATGGTTTTTAGCGACGGCTACATAAGCCGTCGCTAAAAATAACTTTAAGCGACGACTGTTTACGTAATAGCGACGGCTCTAAGCCGTCGCAAAACCAGAAAATAAACCCCCGCGGGCGTTGCCGGGGCTGAAAAATGGGTTTTAGCGACGGCTAGTAGCCGTCGCTTATAATTACTGTCCTTTATTAGCGACGGCTTCTAGTAGCCGTCGCAAAAAAGATTTAGAGCGACGGCTTGTGCGCCGTCGCAAAACCAGAAAACTGCTCTCCGGAAGTGCAAAAATTGGAGTTTTGGCGACGGCGATAAGCCGTCGCTAATGGCATTTACGGGTTTAAGTTTATTTTCGACGGCTTAGAGCCGTCGCTAAAAACTTTATGAGGGACGGTTTCAGCCGTCTCTACTAACTTAATTGCGACGGCATCAGTCCGTCGCCAATAATACTAAAAGTGATGGCTTCTCGAAAGCCGTCGCCATTAAAATTGGCGACGGGCTTATTTGCGACAGAATTGCGACGGCTGAACAGCCGTCGCGATTAACCTCTGGCGACGGCTTTTGTATTTTTGGCGACGGCGGTTAGCCGTCGCTAATGAGCTTATTTCCTGTAGTGAGCCCAATGACTTAGCGTCGTCTAGACTCACTTGTTCTTATCTTGGTTGACCCTAGTCGCCGACAACGGTTGACCTGGGGTTGGCGACCAGGGTCGGTCGAGGCCCAACCAACCCACTCCCGATGCTAGACCGGGCCTACCTTGATGTATCGTAGTGGGGAAGTAACCACCCATCCTCTAAAACGGGAGACAGGCAGGAGTATGATAAAACATAACTAATAGTGATTGATGTCAAGATCGGAAGGGACAATTAGATTCCATAAAATAGGGTTATGACATTGAGGGTTGAAAGATTAGCCTAGTTTACATCAACCACATTATGTATGCCTTACGTGCTGTCCTCGAGGGAGAACGAGGACATATTTATTTTACTTGTATTTATTATTTTAATATAGTTATACGTTCTAATTTTTTATAGACTAAACCCAAGACCAACTTATAGTAAAGTTTAAATGATTATATTTTCAGAAGTATCCTCTCATTTTCATGGACTTTGGAAAAAAATAGAAGCATCCATGTCGCGTACTAAAGATAGTCCATAAAAAAGAATATACATGTATATTTTGTATGCCAAAGAATAATTCTCTGTGCCCCTTTTCACTCTTATCTCTTATTAAACTAAGTGATCTTATTTTATATACAATACCATAAAAATCACACAAGATAAATGAAATTTAATCGATTTCTTCTATATACAATATATAGATCTTCTTCCAAGTGATCTTCTTATTAAAATTAAGTTATCAAAAATACAATTTCAACAGAATTAGGTTTTTTGAAATCATGATAAATGAAATTTAACTTTACTTTTGTATTTTAGCACAAAATAAGTAATTTAAGATCAAATTCCACATCAAACAATATTGGATCTGTATTAGCTATATCAGCCTTGATATTTCATCAGTCATATATACTAGAAGCATAGAAAGATGCCACCTTGCTTTCTATAATAGACAATTTACTATATTTCATGAGTCAATCCAATGCGAAATAGATTGAACGAGCCACCTACCTTTTAAGTATTTATGTTTATTTCCAGATGTACTTATAAGGTGAGTCTCTTGTTAATGGGGTGTTTGGTTGCACGATCATTTTTTGTACACTTTCGTGATAAAAAATTATATTAAAAAAAAGTGAACCAACTTATGACATAAAATTATCATGTTTGGAGAGATGTGATAACAAAAAAGAGTTACTATCATTCATGACCAAACAAAGTGGCGGGACCACAAGAAAAAAAAAGAGGTGAGACCCTCTTTTTTGTTTAAGAAGAAACTCACTTTCAAAACATAAAATTGTCAAGGTTGCCAAACACCTCTTTTAACAAATTTTCTTACATTTTTTAAAAATTAAAATAAAAACCTTCATTATCATGCAACCAAACACCCCATAAGCATAGAGGAAGCGGAAAAGTCATTTAATAATCTCTGGTTGTGATTCCAATCCAAGTCTTGAAAGCTCAAAATTTTCAAAACACAGATGCCCAAGACACGTTACCAATTTTGGCTTTCCAAATATTTTTTAAAAAAGTGTAAATCTTGTGAGTTTTCTAAGGATAAATTTGCTCTAAAATACCGATCACCTACAAATGTTGGATAAAACTTAATAAAAAATTAAAATTTACATGCATCAATATATTATATTTAGTATAATATAGATCTCTCCCGGACTCTAAAAAGCTAAAAAGAAGTCCAAAGCAAACCGTAAATAAATGCAGAGATTGTTAAAGTAACTGGGTCATTCAAACTAAAAGTTGGTACATTTCTTATAATTTCACGGACTCTTTTCTAATACTCAATATAAGATTATTCTAATAAGCCAGCTCTTTGAGCTACGTTATATAGACCATAGACCGCAAACAAAGATACACACCCCCTACGTTGAACTATAAACTCTAATATTATGTTAAATTTATCAGTCCATTCAACTTAAAATATCAAAACAATTAGTGGATTAGACAACTTTCTTATATTTTCATTTTCTCTAATATCTAATATAGGATTGTTCTAACATGTTCACCCAAACAGACTTCTTTTAACTAGGTTCCGCCGTGTGAACCACTAACAAAGGTACATACACACAAGGTCTAGACTGAATTGTACCTTTTGATAAGATGTTACGGTCATTATGTCATCCACCTCAGAATGGAGTATTCCAATTTGAGAATATGTTAAGTGATTAAGTCAGTAGAGTATCAATAACTAAGGTTAACTATTTTTTTGGAAATTGAGTTGAAAGAACACTAAAATTAAATGTCCACTGTTGAAAATAGGTCGAGAATAGGTAACCTCCTGAGAAGATTCTTAATTAGAATGGTTTTTGGACTAGTCAACTGAATTAATCATTACGTATGATATCAGTACATGACTAAGTCGGAAGGTCTGTTGTGACCCACTTGGGTGTGTGATATGTGATGTGTGTAGTTTTGACGAGTATGTCAAATTTTTAAGAATGATAGATTGTAATACCTAATTTGAGAATATATTAAGTGATTAAATTAGTGCACTATCAACAATTCTTTTTAACCATTTTTAGAAGTTGAGTTAAAAGAATTCCAACCTTAAGCATGTCTATTAGGAGTAGGCCGAAGATGCATGCTCTCCCGAAAAGATTGCTAATTAGCACAATTGTGTTGAGCCATTCAACTAATTTAATCGATACCTATGGTATCAAAGCATGACATAGTCAAAAGATCTAATGTGACTTATCGGAGTGTGTGATATGTGATGTATGTATGATCTTGACGAGAACATCAAGTCTTTAAGAAAATAGATTGTAATACCTTGATCTAAGAATATGTGAAGTGCTTAAATCATTGTACTACTAACCGTTTAAGTTACTCATTTTTTTAAAGTTCAGTTAAAAAACTTTAAAATTAAGTGAGTTCTTTCGAAAGTAAGTCGAGAATGTATGATCCACTGGGAAGATTATCAAATAACATGATTGTTGAGAAGATTGAGAAAATGTAGGCAATTTTCCTATATTTTCATAAGCTCTTTTCAAATACTTCACTTAGAATCATTATGAGACTCTTCATCAGCGACAACGATCTTCGGCACAAAAACTGTGAGCAACAAAAAAATGGAATTTTACCAAGTGCAATGAGCAGAAGGTTGGTACAAGCCAGGCGACATTCATCCATCTCGGGGTTATCCCTGCAAAAGCCCTCAAGTGGGTCCTCCTTCGACGTCGGAGGTCCGCCCCGACATGGCTCACCTCATCCCTAATGCGACCCAGCACTCGTCGGAGTTCTTACCAAGCTTCCCTCGCCTCTCGCACAAGCATATCACACCAAGGAGCACCTGAAATGGAGAAAATAGAACGCACGGAGAAAAAGGAAGCTAGATCCAAATGCAGAGATCAGAAGATGAAGAAACGGCAGAAGGCTCGTCACTGGGCTCTCCGCACATCCCTGTGTATTTATGTAATCTAGTGCACATCACATATACATAGCCCCAATTATAATGGGATCGAGACAATATGACAAACATAACAATACAACAGGGTGTATACAATAAAATTGTAACTCAACCCGGATCAATACTAAACCTATTCAGTCCATTACCCCGCCCCCCTTAAATTGAAGGGGCCCTGCACATTCAATTTGTGATGTAAATGTTCAAATTGTTGTGTGGAGAGTGGTTTTGTAAAAATATTTGCAATTTGATCCATTGTAGCTGATAGAAATGTATGCCTTACAAGCCAATCATATATGATATGATTTGACATTTCTAGGAATATCTCATTTAATTAAATAGGCAAAACTTCGTTACTAGCTTTTCTTAGAAGCGTATATCATAATGAAGTTCTTAATCACATGCAATGATGATTGAATCATGATGAGATCATGATAATGAGATCGATCATCTAGAGGTATGTGATCTAAATGTTCCTAGTCATAGGATCTTTGAGACAGGACATCAAGAATCCGGATAGACTAGTGTGTGTGATGTCTTCTCATATTATGAGAATGACCGATCTCATTGGTCATCAGTGTGAGGACACTGAGATACACACACAGGTGCTCATTGGTGGAATGAGTTCACTGAACTGACCAATTTAAGAAAACCTGATCGGTATCTTACCGAACTGTCTATCAGGTTATTCTTACATCTCAATAGCACGGTTGGATCTTTGACCTGAGTCACCAAAGATGTCTTGCTAGGCATACTATGTACTTTGACTATTGACTGATGGATCGCTTAGTATTGTGGGCCTATATAGTTAATGGATTGGGTACATGGGAAACCTGGTGGAGGCAATTGAGCGGACAATAGGGGATCGTTCATTCTCGGTAGGAAAGAGAGAATGTCCTATGGATAGTACTCTAAATCCTTGGCCAAGGTAGATAGGATAATTGTAAAAGGAGTTTTCCAGTTGATCCATTCCTGAGTACAAGTTTTCATAGAGTTGGAATACTTAGGGGTTGACAGTCAGTGCCGAACTCCTGACCGACCGGGACATTGTATGAGCGAGGATTTAAATATGTGTGGTAATTGATGATGGAAAGGCTCAATTGGTGTTATTTAATTCCCCAAAGTCATTTGGGATCATAGGATGTGGCTTGTACCCTTTATGATCAGAAAGTCGTAAAAACTGTTATCGGATAACGGTTTTGATTTAATTTAAAGGAATTGTTCTTTTAAATTAATTAAGGCTTCAACCAAATTGACTATTGGGCCTAGTGGGTCACACACATTAGATCTGGTCAATAAGATGAGGGCATGGATGCAATTTTATAGAAGTTTTGGGTTTTTGTGAAAAATTCCATCTTCTATATATAAATGGCTTATGAAGCCAAACCCTAACAAGCCATAGGGCTGGAGCACATCCCAAGCATCCTCTCTTCCTCCTCTCTCCTCTAGAAGGTGATCTCCCATGGTCAAGCTTGGATCTGGAAGGTTTCTGGAGGCCCGAAGGAAGAGAGAACTCGTCTATTGAAGCAGATCGTGTGGATACCGCTAGAGACCGAACAGTTGAATGGTTTTAAGCAAGGAGGAATGTCCTCTCTTCATCCATGGTGAGGAATTTTAGAAATCCCATGAGGTACTCTCGTTCTACTTCATATTCGGTTCCCGGTTTTACTCGTTCGGCATCGATCAAGGCAAAGATCATGGTTTTATGGAATCAAAATTTTTCCTCTGTCATGTATTGATTCCTTACAGTAGCCACATGATGAACATGAAATGCTTTGCTTGAAACAAGTTGACGGATGAAATGAAAATCGACTTCAACATGATGAGTCAAGGCTTTGAAAACTGGATTTGCTATGAGATAGATAGCAGATAGATTATCGCACCAGACAGTTGGAATGTCAATAGAAGAGATTTGTAGTTCCTTTAAGAGTTGAAGTGTCCAAAGTAATTCTTGAATTGCCACTGCCATAGACCGCATTTTCTGATTCTGTGCTAGATCTGGCCACGGTATGTTGCTTCTTGGCCGACCAAGTCACCAAATTACTTCCAAGAAAAATACCATAACTCGATATTGAACGTCTGTCATTGGAATAGCTGGCCCAATCCACATCAATAAAAACATGAAGACTAAAATCAGATGGAGTAAACATTAAACCAAGATCATGTGAGGCTTTCAAGTACCGAGGTATTCTCTTGACCATGGAGAGATGAGTAGTAGTTGGAAAAGAAATAAATTGACATGCCTTGTTTGTAAGGAATTGTCCATAAAATTTGGGTGCAGTGGAAGCGACGATTCTTATGGGTTCCTTACTGTCTCAATCAGAACCAAACGACGAAAACCAAAAACCGATCAAATCGGGTTCGAATATACCTTATAGGGATTCATATTATCCCATGGAGAGGAAGGAGATGAGCTTCTCGAGCTCTTCAAACTGTTCAAGTGTCCGGTCTCCAATAGTATCCACACGAACTTCATCCACAGCAGGTTCTCCCTTCGCGCCGGCCTCGAGAACTCTTCCTGAACGGAGCTCCATCGACCATGGACACCTTCTAGAAAGAGGAGGAGGTAGGGAGGAGGCTAGGGACATGGTTTTCACCCTTGTCTTGATGGAGTTTGGCTGAAACCATTAGTATTTATAGGGAATTATGGAATTTTTCATAAAAACCCAAAATCTTTATAAATTATGCCCTTGCCCCTGTACTTGTGGATAAGTCCTTTTGTGTGTGACCCACTAGGCCCAATAGCCTATTTGGTTGAGGCCTAAATAAAATAGAACAATTCTATTTAATTAAATTAAATCTATTATCCGATAATAGATTAATCGGTCTATCGATCATGAAGGGTACAAGCCACATCCCATGATCTCAAATGGCTATGGGGATAATCTCATCTCCATTGAGCCTTTCCATCATCAGTTACCGCATGGATATAAACCCTCTTCCATCCAATGTCCCAGTCGGAAAGGAGTACGACATCGACTGTCAACTCCTTAGTGTACCGACTCTATAAGATCCTATACTCGGAATTGGATCAATTGGAAAACTCCTTTTCCAATTATCCTATCTACCCTGGCCAGGGATTTAGAGTACTATCCCATAGGACATTCACTCTCACTTACCGAGAGTGGACGATCCCTTGTTGTCCACTCAATTGCCTCCATCGGGTTTTCCTTGTGCTCGATCATCACTATACTGGACCATCTATACGGTGATCCATAAGACAATGGTCAAAGCACAAGTTCCACCCAACAAGGCATCTTTGGTGACTCTGGTCAAAGGTCCAACCATGCAACCATGATGATAGAAAACCCTGATAAACAGTTCGGTAAGATACCATTCAGGGTTTCTAATTCGGTCAGTTCAGAACTCATTCAACTAATGAGCACCTGTATGTGTATCTCAGTGTCTCCACACTAATGACCAATGAGATCAGTCATTCTCATCAAATGAGAAAATATCACATACACTAGTCTATCCGGATCCTTGATGTCTCGTCTCAAGTATCCTATGACTAGGAACATTTAGATCAATTACCTCTAGATGATCAATCTCATTATCATGATCTCATCATGATTTAATCATCATTATATTTGATCATGGACTTCATTATGATATTCGCATCTAATAAGAGCTTATAATGAAGATTTGCCTAATTAATTGAATAAGATATATCTAGAAATGTCAAATCATATCATATATAATTGGCTTCTAGGGCATACATTTCTATCATTGTTGACTACAAAGGTTATAACCGAACGAGTAATTGTAATGTGTTGAAGTGAACCCACTATGCTTCTATATAAGGAGGTATCAGTTAGAGGCTCACCATCATGTTGAGAGAAAATTGAATTTACAGCCATAGGAGTTGAAATGGCCTTACTGTCAATGAGTTGAGTCTTAGTAAGAACATCAAGAATGTATTGCTTTTGACTTAGAAAAATTCCTGCAGATGTCCGATTTACTTGTATACCAAGAAAAAAAATTAAAACCCCAAGATCCTTTAAAGAGAAAACTTGAGCAAGATTATCAATGAACTGTTGAATTGTAGAGAGTTCATTGCCTGTAATAATGATATCATCAACATATCCAAGAAGAAATATGAAAGCACCCTTTTGACTATAGATGAATAGTGATGGATCACAACTTGAAGCCTGAAAACCAATGCTAAGGAGATAGGAATAAAGTTTTTGAAACCAAGCTCGAGGAGCTTGCTTCAAGCCATATAAAACTTTATGCAACTTGCAAACATGATTGGGAAAATTCTTATCAATAAAACCTGGTGGTTGAAGCATGTAGATGTCCTCTTCTAAAGTGCCATGTAAGAAGGCATTATTTACATCTAATTGATGTATGTGCCAATTATAGGAGACCGCCATGGAAATAATGGTTCTAATAGGAGTCAGTTTAACAACCGGACTGAAAGTTTCAATAAAATTAATACCATACTCTTGTGTATAGCCTTTTAACCTAGCTTTATATCGAGCTATGGTTCCATCTGCCTTGCGTTTCAGTTTGTACATCCACCAACATCCTATGATATTAGCATCAGAATGGGGAGGAATAACTAAAGACCAAGTGCCATTGTGTTTTAAGGCTGAAAGCTCCTCAGACATAGCATGTCTTCATGATGAATGTTTATTTGCTTGACTAAAACATGTAGGCTCAGTTTCAGAACAATGATTAATAGTTAAGGCATACTTAGTGATCTATGGTACATCAAGGGGTTGAGGCTTAGACAAAACATCTGTCAGGGACCTGAATTTCTTTGGAGGGGGTGCTAGAACCACTGCTAGAAGAAGGTGTATTAGCAGAAAGATCCATACCAAAGAATCTTGGAACCGGTTGACAATCAGAAGTAGCATCCACAAGTGTAATAGTAACTAACGCTAAAGATGGAGAAATCAGATTAATAGCAGGTGTTGTAGTGACAGGCATGGTTGGAACAAGGGCAGCAGTAGATATATTGAGATCTTAAGTGGAGACAACTTCTAACGTATGTTGATGAGAATTTTCAGAAGTAGTATGCTAAAAAAATCTATAATAGGAACTAGCAAGGCTAAAATATGCTATTCATTAGGCTTAGTGCTAGATGTTTTTAACACCTTATAAGGAAAAGTGAGCTCATCAAAAACCACATTCCAAGTAATGTATGTCTTGTGAAGCCTTGGTAAGTAGCATTTATATCCCTTGTGGTCGAAACTATAACCAATAAAAATACAACATTCTGACTGAAAAGTGAACTTGTGTTGGTGATATGATCGTAAATGAGGATAGCAAGCACAACCAAATGGTTTAAGAAATTTGTAATCAGGTTGTGCGCCATATAACTTTTCAAATGGTGATATATTCTTAAGCACCAAAGTTGGAAGCCTATTTATAGTGTATACTGCACAAAGAGCTGCATCATCCCAAAAAGAGTAAGGAAGGTTGCCATCACTTAATAAGGCAAGGGTGGTCTTAATTATATGACGATGCTTTCTTTCAATCAACCCATTTTGATAGTGAGTGTAAGGACAAGAAATTCTATGAACAATGCCATGTATAGAAAAGAACTCTTTCAAGGTTCGAAATTCACCACTCCAATCATTTTGAAAATATTTTATCTTCTTTGAGAATAAATTTTCAACTTGGGTCTTGAAATTAACAAACACATTATAAACTTCATCCTTTGTCAAAATTGGAAAAAGTCAACAATATCGGCTATAATGATCAAAGAAAGTAACATATATCTATTTCCACTGTTACTGACATGAGGGGATGAGCCCCATTCATTTGAAATAATTAACTTAAGAGGCTCTTTAGACTTATGAGTAGACAATGGAAAACGAAGGCTATGACTCTTTGCGGATGCACAGTGTGAACAAAAAAATGACCTATCGGCCATATAAGAAGATTCGATTGTATTCAAAACCTGTTGCATTGTTCTAATAGATGTATGTCCAAGGCGTTTGTGCCATGTAGTAGTTGTAGTAGCAGACATAGTCACCGGGGATGCAGCAGTTAATTTCTTCATGTCCAAAGCATAAAAACCATTAGAAGTGTTGCTATGGTACATCACCTTCTTAGTCTTGAGGTTCTTGATAAGACAATAGGTAGGAAAAAATTCAAATGATACATTATTTTCTCTAGCAAATTGTGAGACTAAAAGTAAGTTCTTTGCTAGGTTAGGAACATGCAAAACATTAGTGAGATTAAAGAATTTGAAACCTGTATTGCCAACATGAGATATGGTTAGCCCATCGCCATTTCCAACCTGTACTTTATCAATTCCATTGTAAGAAACTGGATTTCTCAGCAAGCTAAGGTTTGGAGTCATATGGTTGTTCGCCCCTGAATCTAAATATTAGGTTGAATCTGAAACAGTATATGGCTAAGAATTTCCATTGGTGACCAGGTTTGCTGCATATTGTTGATTGCTTCAAGAAGTGTCTTGTTGTTCATTGTAATAATTTTGTAGGTGAAATCATATCGATTCCAACATCTTATGGCAGAATGTCCTTTCTTATCACACAGCTGACATACACTAACTGATATTTGATTTTCTTGTTGATCTCTTCTAGAATTATTGTTTACATTTCTTTGATTGACTGTAGAATTCCCAGCATTTGAATTTATGTCATATTTAAAACGTCCACTGCCCCTACCTCTGTTGCTACGACCACGACCTGTACCACATCTATAATTACCTTGTTGTTGCCTTTGAGTGTCCTGTAAATTAGTTCAAGTAAGATTGGTTGTGAGTTCTGACATCTGCTAAAGACATTTCAATAAGAAGAGCTCTTGATTTAGAAGAAACTCCTGCAATTCATTTACCGTAATAGTAGCCGCATCCATACGGGTTGTAACCGATGTAACAAAGGGGTCGTACTCAGGACCCAAACCTCCCAAAATGTATAAAACCAAGTCACCAGATGAAATTGGTTCCATCGCTATAGCAAAACTGTTGGCTATCTATTTAGCCTTCTGAATAAAATCCACCATTCTGAGAGAGCCTTTCTTCAACTGCTGAAGTTGAGACTTCAGTTGAAGAACTCAGGCTTTAGAAGTGTTAGCATAAGTAGTAACGATGGAATTCCAAATACTATGAGCAGTATCATCACCAATGACTAACGGAAGTGCAAATTCTGACAGGTATGAGATAAGCATGGATTTCACCATGCTATCGTATTGTTTCCAGATCCTTACATTAGGATTAGGAATGGTCGATCCACTGTTGGACAATTCAGGAATTAGAGAAGGAGGACAAGGAATCAATCTGTCCACAAGCCCAATGAGATTGTACATCTCTAAAACCAGAATAAACTGGGCTTGCCTGACCATGAATTTCTCACTGGTGAGTTTCACAGAGATGCAATGAGACACATTCAGAGTAGAAGAAAAAACCCCTGAGTTTACGAAGGGAAAAGGGTTTGAAACACCTAATGGATCTACAGCACCGGATGAGTTGACTATAGAACCTCCCACTAAGAAGACATTCGACGGTGACTGCATTTCCTCCATGGCTCTGATACCAAATTGGAGCCCTGAAGTAGATGAAGCAGATCACACCAAGGAGCACTTGAAATGGAGAAAATAGAATGGACAGAGAAGAAGGAAGCTAGATCCAGATGCAGAGATCAGAAGATGAAGAAAGGGTGGGAGGCTCGTCACTGAGCTCTCCGCACATCCCTGTGTATTTATGCAATCCAATGTACATCACAAATACATAGCCCCAATTATAATGGGATCGAGACAATATGACAAACATAATAGTACAACAGGGTGTATACAATAAAATTGTAACTCAACTCGGATCAATACTAAACTTGTTCTGTCCATTACGCACCTTTTGCTCAATCATCTGCGATAGCTGCTTCTCGCACATCTACGTGCCCCTGTACTTCTGCAAAACTGCGGTGCATGACGCTCATTCATCGGCGAGTGCATGGCTGCAAGGGATAGCTGGATCGAAGAACGAGGTCCGCAGGATGGAGAAAGTGGGAGGACGGTGGGAGGAGGAAAGAGGGAGAAGGAGGGCGGAGTAGGCCAAGGCAGCCGGATGGAGCCCAACAGATCTGCAGGGATTCGGTTGGGTGATGATCTGCGGCGGTGATTCAATCAGGTGCAGAGGAGGCAACACGGCAGAGGGTTTTATCCAGAGAGGAGGCAGAGCAGACAACAATGGAGAATACCATGGGTTTTGGTCGGCGGGTTCGACTCCGCGAAGAGAGCTCGAATCGATTCTAATTGTGTGTGCAATTCGAATCGAGTGATGTCACATCTATTTTTGATGTAACGAAAAATGAGATAGAGTAATGATTGTCGTTATGCAAAAAATACCAAATGAGAATGTCTGGTGGCATTTTGACTTCACATGTAACAACAACGGGTCATGACTTGCTATTGAACCTCCGTTGATTTGTTATCAAGATTTTGAAGACTCACTATCAAAGCTTCAATAACCTATTACCGAAATTTCGAAGACCCGCTATTAAGGCTTTAATGACATGTTATCGAGTTTTTATGGACTTGTTACTAAGGCTCTAAAGACCCTTTGCTGACCCGTTATTGAGCAAAGCTGAAATGACATCAGGCGATCTTGTACATTATTTTACATCATCATTAAAATGCATAATGATCATCTTTTTCTATCTCATCCTTTGGCACATCAAGTGACATCATCCGATTGAGAACTACATGAGTTTCCTCCATCGAGGAACTAAGGCGATATGAACTCCCACAAAAGTGGTCAACCTCCATGGATTGCCCATGAATGCATAAATCGGTTGCAAGCTTGCCTTGACCAAAGTGACTCTAGGTTGAGTGAACACAGTGAGCGAGTCATACGTTTAGCTTTTGGTTATTAACATACTACCACTGATCCACTCTCTATTTTAAGAACTCAGCCAAACTTACTTCTCTCTAACCCTCTAATCAGTTACTGATTCATATCATATGTTACTCACCAAGACCTATATTAGTAATATATATCAGGTGAGTTACTAAAAGATGGGGTTATTGTAAGGAATTGTCTAAAAATTTTGGTGTAGTGGAAGTGACGATTTCTATAGGTTCATGTTGATTTTGTCTCAATCGGAACAGAATGACAGAAAATGAAAACCAATCTCTACGAGTTCAAATATACTAGATAGGGATTCATATAATCCCATGGAGAGAAAGAAGAAGACCTTATGAAGCTCTTCAAACCATTCAAATGTCTAGTCTCTAGCAGTATCCACACAAACTTCATCCACAACAGATTCTCCCTTGGCTCTGTCCTCGAGAACTATTCCCAAACAGAGCTCCATCCCCCATGGACGCCTTCTAGAGAGAGGATGAGATATGGAGAAGGCTGGGGATGTGGTTTTCACTCTTGGCTTGATAAGGTTTAGTTGAAACCATTAGTATTTATAAAGAATTTAAAATTTTTCATAAAAACCCAAAATCTCCATAAATTATGCCTTTATCTTTATATTTATGGATAAGACCTCATATGTGTGACTCACTAGACCCAATAACCTATTTGGTTGAGGCTTAAATAAAATAGAACGATTATATTTAATGTAATTAAATCTATTATTCGATAACAAATTAATCGGCCTACAAATCATGAAGGGTATAAGACACATCCCATGATCCCAAATCGCTATGAGGATTATCTTATCTCTATTGAGTTTTTTCACCATCAGTTACCCCATGGATATAAACCCTTGTACATTCAATGTTCCAGTCATAAAGGAGTACGGCATCGACTGTCAACTCCTTAAGATACCGACTCTATATATAAGATCTTGTACTCAGAATTGGATCAATTAGAAAACTCATTTTTCAATTATTCTCTCTACCCTGGCCAAAAATTTAGAGTACTATCACATAGGACATTCACTCTTAATTATCGAGAGTGGATGATCCCTTGTTGTCTGCTCAATTGCCTCCATTGGGTTTTCTTGTACCCAATCCATCGCTATGCTGAACCATCTAAACGATGATCCATAAGTCAATGGTCAAAGCACAAGTTCCACCCCACAAGGCATCTTTGATGACTCAGGTCAAAGGTTTAACCATGCAACTGTGATGATAAAAAATCTTGATTGGCAGTTCGGTAAGATACCATTCAAGATTTCTAATTCGGTCAGTTCAATGAACTCATTCGACCAATGAGCACATGTATGTGTATCTCAGTGCCTCCACACTAATAACCAATGAGATTGGTCATCTCGATCATATGAGAAGACATCACACACACTAGTCTATATAGATCCTTGATGTCCGATCTCAAAGATCGTATAACTAGAAACATTTAGATGACAACCTCTAGATAATCGATATCACTATCATGATCTCATCATGATACAATCATCATGGCATGTGATCAAGAACCTCATTATGATATACACATCAAATAAGAGCTAGTAATAAAGATTTATTTAATTATTTAAATGTGATATTTCTAGAAATGTCGAATCATATCATATATGATTGACTTATAAAGTATATATTTTTATCGATCTCCCACTTGCACTAAAGTCAATCACCCATCTGGCTGATCTCTATCAGCTTGAGGTGAAGTTAAAACATTCTTTGAGTAACTACTTTAGTTAATAGATCTGCAATGTTATGAGCGATAGATACTTTATCTTTAATTATATATCTATAAACTACAATCTCTCTGATTCTATGGTATCACCACAGAAGTTTTAAACTTCTGATGAGACATTAGTTCTACCCCATTGTTTTTTTCAAAACAATGGTACACTTTCAAAGAAATTTGAGACAATCACATATTTTAAATGAACATCTTTATCTAAACTACTTTTCAAGTAGTGTGTAGCTATTATGTAATCTTCTTTGTATTAGTTGTAGCATTTGTAATGTTTCATTGCATGGAATTCTTCCAACTCACTACACCATCATTATTTTGAATTATTATCAAACTTATTTGATTAGAAGCTTGTGTTTGTAAAACTACAAGGCTTCAAGTCTTATCTGCCATTATATAGAGATATATCATTAGTTTTTCTCAAGTATCAAATAATACATCTCTAAACTAGCTAGTGACTCTCACATGGATCTACCTGTTTAATGCTCATAACACTTAGAGAATTAATCAAGTCATGTATGTAGTATCACATATATGATAGATCCTATGGCAAAAGCAAAAGAGCTCCACTCATGTACTTTATTTATCTATTAATAAATCTATAAAGACATCGACTATGGTGACTATGTATATTAACTGGGTATTGTTTTTAGATTTATCTCCATAGATCCTAAAACATAGACTGACTTTGTTTGGAAGATTAATTTGATAGCTAGGCTCGCTTATGATAGCATACCTACTTCATTTTTAATAAGTAGTACACCATCCACATAAAATGTTAAGAAAGTAATAGCATTCACACTTATCTACTTGAATACACAAGGCTCCTCTTCGTTCTTAATGAAGTAATAACATTTAATCTCTTTAAACCTTTTTATATCACCTATGGAAAGTTTTAGTTCAATCTATAAATGGACCTTATACACACTCTATTTGGATGTTAACGGGACTTGATTCCTTAAGCTTGTACCATATACACATGTTTCTCAAAATATCATAGAGAAACACTATCTTAACATTCAATTGACATATCCTGTAGTCATAGTGTGTGACAATCAAAATCTAAATAAATTAAATTATGGCATAGGCAAAATCATCTCATCACAATCAACTACTAGACTTATATGATATCCTTTTCAACTACCCTTGTCTTGAAGGTCTCTACCTTCTAATCCACTTCAATCTATTCTTTAGTGCTCTATTTATACCTTATGGATACCATATGCTTAGGTGGATCTATCAAGTTCTAAACCTGATTAGAATAGATAGATTTTATTTTAAATTTTATTCTCTTCCCATTTTAGAATCAATATCTTATATTACTTCTGTATAGATCTTAAGATCAATATCCTTTCTATCATATGCCTTATTTCTTTCATCAAAGATATGTCTCATATATCTCTTAGGTTGAAAGGACATAAAAAAGACCTATGTTTTTGTCCATATGTAATTAGTAACTAGTGATAGAAATGTATGCCCTACAAGCCAATCATATATGATATGATTCGACATTTCTAAATATATCTCATTCAATTATTTAGGCAAATCTTCATTATAAACTCTTATTAGATGTGAATATCATAATGAAGTCCTTGATCAAAAGCAATGATGATTAAATCATGATGATATCATGATATTGAGATTAATCATCTAGAGGTATTTGATCTAAGTGTTCCTAGTCATAGGATATTTGAGACAGGACATCAAGGATCCGAATAGACTACTGTATGTGATATCTTCTCATGTGATGAGAATGACTAATCTCATTGGTCATTAGTGTGGAGACATTGAGATACACATACATGTACTCATTAGTTGAATGAGTTCACTGAACTAACCGAATTAGAAACCTTGAATGGTATCTTACCTAACTGTCAATCAGAATTTTCTATCATCACGGTTGTATGGTTGGACCTTTGACCTGAGTCATCAAAGATATCTTGTTGGGTGGAACTTGTGCTTTGACATTGACATATGGATCACCGTTTAGATGGTCCAGTAAAGCGATGGATCGGGTACAAGGAAAACTTGATGGAGGTAATTGAGCGGACAACAAGGGATTGTCTACTCTTGGTAAGTAAGAGTGAATGTCCTATGGGATAGTACTCTAAATCCCTGGCCAAGGTAGATAGGATAATTGGAAAATGAGTTTTTCAATTGATCCAATTACGAGTACAGGATCCTATAGAGTCGGTATACTAAGGAGTTGGCAGTCGATGCCGTACACCTTTCCGACTGGGACATTGGATGGACGAGAGTATATATCCATGCGGTAACTAATGATGGAAAGGCTCAATGGAATCATGGGATGTGGCTTGTACCCTTCATTATCGGTATGCCGATTAATCTGTTATCGGATAACAAATTTAATTAAATTAAATAGAATTGTTCTATTTTATTTATGCCTCAACCAAATAGGCTATTGGGCCTAGTGGGTCACACACAAAAGGACTTATCCAAAAATATAGGGGCAAGGGCGTAATTTATGGAAATTTTGAGTTCTTATGAAAAAATTCAAAATTCTTTAGAAATACTAATGGTTTCAGCCAAACCCTATCAATACAAGGGTGTTAACCACATCCTCAGCTTCCTCCCTACCTCCTTCTCTCTCTAGAAGGCGTCTATGGGCAATGGAGCTCCATTCGGGAACAGTTTTCGAGGCCAACGCAAAGGGAGAAATTGTTGTGGATGAAGGTCGTGTGGATACTACTGGAGACTGGACATTTGAACGGTTTGAAGAGCTTGATAAGCTCATATCCTTTCTCTCTATGAGATTATATGAGTCTCTATCAAGTATATTCGAACGCAATTAGATCGGTTTTCGATTTTCATCATTCGATTCCAATTGAGACAGATTCTAAAAGAACCCATAAGAATCCTCGTTTTCACTGCACCAAATTTTTATGAATGCTTTCTTACAACTAGTACCTTAATAGAAGTTCCCTTGGGTTATGGGACTAGAGCATCTTCCATATATACCTTGTTCTCACTATCTTTCTTAAGGAGGAACTCTTTCTCTAGAAATATGATGAGTTGGAGCAACATACACCTTTCTTCATAAGAGTGGTATATTTAATATCCATAAGTTTTCATATGATATTCCACAAACCAACACTTCAAAGTCTTATATTCTAACTAGTTAGGGTTATACTGCTTCACTATGTTAGACATTCCGAAACCTTAACTTGCTTAAAGTCATGCTTTAACCTCTTTTTATATCCTATATAGAATAATCAGAATAGACTTAAGAAGTACCAATTAAGTTAAAGTGGTTATATCAAGTACCTACCCAAAAATAGACAAAGAGAAATTTTACAAAGGTTGTCATTGTCCATATTATGTCCTACATAATACAGCTTCTAATGTTAGCTATTCAACTAAGCCAAAATCTGTAAAGAGGTGTCTATTAAAATTAGATTATATTATTTTTTAATTATATATAAATTATGTACTTAAGTATTTTTTTCATTGATCTTATCAAAGAATTCTAGTATTCTTTCCATCAGAATGTTTACTTCATTATTAATCTCAAATAATTTTTCAAAGGTCACGGATTTGTACTTCATAAAATACATGTATCCATTCCTAGAGATATCATCTTTGAAATAATGAAATAAAAATATTATTTTTTAACCTTAATAGATATGAACTAACATACATCTAGATGTATAAGTTCTAACAACTCATTAGCCCTTTTTGCATGTCTACCTTAAGCTAAAGAGTAGATTAATCTAAATTAACTCATTTCCTCGTAAGATGAGTATTCACACATATTGTTAGAGGTTACATATCTAATATGTTTAAACAATTTATTAAGTTTTCACTGACGAACACTTTGCCATTTATTGTTTTAGAACATCTATCATTTACATGACTCGAAATAAATCATATTTATTCAAGCAGAAAATAATATAATGTTCCTAGAAGGATATAATAGCAATCTTAATAATTAAGACACCTCCATAAGGATATTAAAGATATGTAACTCTCACTAGTAATGATGTAACTTTTGCATCATTTCATATATAGGTCAACAATTTCTTTATTAAGTCTTCATTTACTTGTCATCATCTACAACTCCTTGTAGATATTAGATGCATATTTGATATCTCATACTATTGATGCATCTCTAGTATCTAATACTATAAAGTGTGTATTTAATGCAAACAAATATCGATGACTTAGATGCATGAAACTTCTCAAGCTCCACCTTTGCATTATGTGCAATACACTTTGCACTTCCTCTTTCACTTATCATCATCATGATTATGGGAGAATACTATGTTTCATTGTGGGCTTTTATTATCTTGATTATCTTCTTAGACTATTAACCATCTCCTTCTATTTTTATCAAATAATCTTATAAGTCCCACCAACAAGAAGTATTTAAGTTGTATTGTTATTCTAACATGCCTTTAATTAACTCATCACTAATAGCCATGATGGATCTTATATCCATCTATCTATGTTGCCTCTACAATTTTTATCTCATAAAGGCTAATATCTAGTATAAGGTAAACAACACATCTTTTCTATACTATTTTATGAGATAAGATCTTATTTTCTTTCTCATCATCAAATAATCTAGGAGACACCTTCTTCTCAAGTAGTATAGTTAATTGGTCAACCATGAGAATAATTCTTATAATTTTAAACTGGTTTAAGAAGTGTGAATCATTAAACTACTTGACATCTAGCATGCCACACTAATGGTGGTTTATCATTATATTCTATAACTGTGATATAAATTTATTAATATAATATTAAAAACATTCATTAAAATTAAGATATGGTCTTTCATCATAATTTATACTCCCACTAATTTTTGGCGAATTTACATAACCCTCATTATGCAAAGACGGGATATCACGATGATGTCCTAGTGGGGACTAAGACCCTATTAACTTTATGGTGATGACCTTGTGGGAAACACAAGTCATCCCATACTTAATAGGTAGGTAACTTTTACCAACTGTAACCTATGCAACTCTCAGTCATTTAGTCTCTAAGGTTATAACCTTGTGTGAAACACAACAAGCTATATACTCTTATTAGGTCAAATCCACTTGTTACGTTATAAAAATAAATTCTTAACATAGCCTTTATGGGAAATACAAGAAGGCCATGCCAATGGTCCACCACAAAGTACAAAAAATGTCTTGGAAATGATCACCAATCTCTTGTTAAATGAGTCTTGTGGGAAACACAACATCCAAGATTGGTTCATCAAGACCATAATAATAGAAGGTTAAATGAGTTATTCTTAATATCTCATGTTTATCGACCTAATTAAAATGAGAAGAAATTTTATTTTAGTCTCATCAATAATATATGCTAAATTTATATAATACCTTTGTAATATCATGATCATCTGTTTTCTTGCATATTTGATATGTGGATGTGTGCTACCTTTGTAATATCATATATCTAAGGTATAAAAGGTAGCACACATCCACATATCAAATATGCAAGAAAACAGATGATCATGGATTTAACCCTAAGCATGCACTTAAGGCACCCCGATAGGTGCAAATCCTAGCTTTGAAAACTTGACTTGGCATGCTCCCACTTCAGAAGGGTGCTTCTCCAAGTGGTCCCGCTCTCCAATATTTCACGAACTAGCTTCTAACTATTATAAGCGGCTTAAGGGTATGTTGACCCGCAAATGTACATAACTTATAATAAGAAACATTAGTTTTAATCAAGGGGAGTACATTAATAAAGAGAGGTAGAATTTACAATCAGATTGTATAAAGAGAGAGGAGGCACACGTAGGCCCAATTTAATAACAAAACCAACACATTTAAATAAGTAATCACAAGCCAAGTACATTTAAGTTCATGATCCCCCATATACATACTAACATTCATCACATGAACATAGAGTGAATATATGATAATTATATCTATCATATATACCAGCAAAAAATCATGTACTATAATTTTGAAATATCCAATTTCATGCTTGTTGAATTTTCTTGAAATAAATAGCATGAAAATAACATATAAACAATTTATATGAATCATACAAGCATATCTAACAATTTAGAACATTCATGTATTCCCAACACTGTGTAAAGTCATAAATTAATGTCCTAATTTATAATCTGTAAAATATCATTTTATAGAATTAACTAAGGCACTAATTAACTAAGTTAAATATTTAAAACAATTTTAAAGTCTAACTATGAGTGAATCTATGTAAACAGGGCTTAATATCATTTAATAGGCCATTAAACACTTTAAAAGATGTCAAATAATATTCTTAAATTTTTTATAATTTGTTAAAACAAATTTACCAATTTTTTAAAAATTTTAAAATCATTTAAAATAAAGCCTCTGGTACATAGCGTTGTGCACGTTGGTGTGTTGTGCCACTCTAGCATGCACCTACATGCACCATCGGGTGCGCCAGCCTTTCACGTGCCCTACACCACTTCTCATGCGCTCGTCGAGTGCACCGGCTTCAGCTACTATAGTAACTAGGTCCCAATCAAACCCGATCTATCTTCTTCTCCACCCAATAAGACGCTACTAGCAACTGGAAAAAAAAATCACTTCAAATTTTGGGCGAAATATCTCCTTAATCCAGGTACTAAAAAATCTGAAAACATAATCATTGGATTCCATATCAAATGAGGATTCTAAAACATATGGCCTTATCTCCGGAAAAAATTTAAATCAACTGTAAAATGAGGAAGAAGAGGAGGTAGTTGACCGAATTTTGTAGTAGAATTCACCATCTTGCAACCAAGATAACTCATTATCTCGGAAACCAAAAATTCTTTAAAAATACAATATGGAATCCTCATCAAATGAAGCTTCAAAATATGTATATATCTTTTATATAAAAATTCCAAATTGATGGGAATCAGGGAGAATCAACACGGTACTACCAAACCCAACAAAACTGTAGATTGCCAAAAAAGCTAAATTCCTCTTCTTCCACTACTGTTCTGGCAGGATATCATAGAAAAACAAGATTTAATCATGTCAACCATCTTATAAAACCTTTTCAAGGCTTCAATTTTTTCCATGGACGGAGATTTCACAAAATCCTCAAATCTGAGTGACCGTGGGCATGACAGAAAAGCCAAATTTCGGAGCTTCTCCTAGACTCTATAGAGGTCCAAATTTGAACGGTTTCAACATTAGAAAGCCCTATATCATGAGATATTTTACAACTACCAACCAATCTCTTATCTACATCACATATAGATTATTACAGTCTCAATGAAACAGCTGTTTGCACAGATTCGGGAACACAAATTACATGAAATAACATCAATTCGACGTCGATTTTGACTGAGACTTGAACCAGGCTCTGATACTGCTATAAGGAATCATCTAAAAAATTTGATGCATAGAAAGTGACGATTCTTATGGGTTCATGTTGATCTTGTCTCAATTGAAACACAATGACAAAAATTGAAAATCGATCTCTATGAGTTCAAATATACTAGATAGAGATTCATCTTATCCCATGATGAAGAAGAAGAACACCTTCTAAAGCTCTTCAAACCGTTCAAATAGCTGGTCTTCAGTGGTATCCACACGAACATCATCCACAGCAGATTCTTCCTTCACACCAACCTCGAGAACTCTTCCTGAATGGAACTCCATTGCCCATGGACACCTCCCAGAGAAAGGAGGAGGTAGGGAAGAGGTTAAAGACGTGGTTTTCACCTTTGACTTTATAAGGTATGACTAAAACCATTAATATTTATATATAATTTGAAATTTTTCATAAAAATCCAAAATCTTCATAAATTACGCCCTTATTCTTATACTTATAGATAAGACCTTATGTGTGTGACTCACTATGCCTAATAACCTATTTGAATGAGGCTTATATAAAATAGAACAATTCTATTTAATTTGATTAAATCTATTATTCGATAATAGATTAATCGATCCACCGATCATAAAGAGTACAAACAACATCCTATGATTCCAAATCGCTATAGAGATTATCTTATCTCCATTGAACCTTTCTATCATGAATTACTACATGGATATATTTTTTTTTGTCCATTCAATGTTCCGGTTGAAAAGGAATACGGCATCGACTGTCAACTCTTTAATGTACTGACTCTATAGAATTCTATACTCGGAATCGGATTAATTGGAATACTCCTTTTCCAATTATTCTCTTTACCATGGTCAGAGACTTAGAGTACTATCTCATAGGATATTAACTCTCACTTACTAAGAGTGGACAATTCTTTGTAATCTGCTCAGTTGTCTCCATCGGGTTTCTCTTGTACCCAATTTATCGTTATACTAGACTATTTAAATAGTGATAAGATTGAAAGAAAGTATTATATATAAAAGAATAATATTATATGTACCGAGTGAGCATTATATGTACATGGTAACATATACGTACTGGGTTAACGTAATAGGTGGGAGGGTTTCCATTATATGTAAGGAATTAGTTTTATATACATAAAGTTAATATTATGCTTAAAAAGTCAAGCATGATTAGTATTATACGTAAGAAACTAGTATTATACCTACCAAGCTAGTCTCAAGGGGGCAAACTAAATTTAATAGTCTAATACACTGTCGATAAAGAAATTAACTCATTCGTAATATAGTTTTTACTTTAAGCCATCAAAACTAGATATTCATATAATATATTGGAGATAGAATATAAAAAATAAATAAATTATCTAATTTTGATAACAACATATATATTAGAAATTAATATTATGAAGAATAAAATGTATAAATTATTGAAATTATGATATGAATGTTATAAAATTAAAAAAATAAACATATTGCATCAGAAATTTAATATCAAAATAAGAATTATTTATTATTTTTAAACAATAATTGATACATATTATAAATCGTAAATTTTAATAAATTATTTTTATTTCGATAACAAAATAAAAATTAAAACAAAATTTGAATGTGATAGTTCTGATTTAATCAAAATATCGCTTAACCCTTATTAGAATTAGAATCAAAATCGAAAATAGGTAATATTGTTAACAAATCTGACCTTTTTGAAACCACAATTAATATTATAAGTAAAGAGTTAGTCTTATATGTACATAGTATTATATGTAAGGGTTTAATATTATACATCACTACAATAAAAATAGTTATTGACGACGACTAGAAATTGTCAACGATAACAACAAAGTCATCGATAATAATCATTGGCGATGGCTTCGAGACCGTCATAAGCCTGTCCCTGAAAAGTTTGTTGTCAATGAATATTGGCAACGACTTGTGAGAGTTGTCACCAATAATAACACGAGGAATGGTTCAATAGTTGTCCTGAATAACTTATTGACGGTGACTACTACAATCATAATACAGTAGAGATGGCTATCAGTTCATCTCTAATAATTTTTATTCATAAAAAATATTTTTTTATTAAAAATTAAAAATTATGTATAGATTTATCTTACAACATTTGTAAAGATAAGAATATCTCTTCATTTAAATCTACAATCAATTTGTATAGTTATCTCGTACAATTACAAACATACAACAAAATTATTCCACTTCATATAAATTGTAAAATATTTAACAACTAAATTGCATATAATCATTTTTAATTTCATACTTGTTATCTCATGTAGTCTTATAGATATTGTCTCATATGACTTGTACATATAATGTGTTCCAAGCATGTACGTAAAATCAATTTCATATCGTCATGTGCATATATTGTGTTTCATAAAAACTATACATACAACATGTTTCGTAAAACTCAATTCAACTAAAGTTTTAATCCCGAATTACTTAGAGTCAAGTATATAGATTTTCTTTCTTCACTTATGTTTCGTAAAATATGTACATAAAATCATTTCATTAAACATGTTCATTTATTATATTTCAAAAAACTATTTCTTATAATATGTACATGTAACATGTTCATAGTTCATACAACATGTTCATACATACAACTTGTACATACATCATTTTCATATAAGATGTTAAATATATATATATATATATATAACTTGTACAAATAATTACAAATCAATGTACAACATGAAGACGCAAGAACAATGAAGAAGATGTAAAACTAAAATAAATATTTATGTAAAGTATTAATATACAACAAACTCATACCAATCATATTATGATAAGAAGAATGAGAACAATAAGAAGAAAAAGAACTATCTATATATCAATTATCTCTATATGTACATATATTATATTTTCTTAAAATATGATTTAGAATAGATCAAATAAAATCATATATTGATAATATATTAAATAGTAAGAAGCTAGACCAAACCAAATTCATTTAGTTTACGGTTTACAAATTTTAACTTAACCAAATTAATTAATTTTATAATTTGTTTATATTTTTGAATCAAGCCAAATTAGTTCGATTTATCATTTGTTTATCGTTCGAATCATTTTTATTTATGATTTTGAATCAAACCAAATTAGCTTGGCATATTTTTTGTTTATGGTTTTAAACCATGTTTAGGGTTTTGAAAAAAAAAATGCCCCTAAAATTGAATTGAACCAACGTTCCTACACCACTATATCTTAAAATAGATAATTAAACATGTAACCAATTTAATATCACATTTAATTAGAAATCTAAACAAAATTTTAACACATAACATCTATTTAAACAAGTATATAAATAATTAAATAAACAACTTTATGAATACTCTAAACATTTTTAAATCTATTTAACCCTATTTTAAAGATGCAAAATTTTAACAACAATCTAAATATAGCTAAACTACTATATTTACACCTAAATAAAATTTAAGTAAGAAATAAATTACATGTTAAAATTAAGTTTAATTCCGTACTTTAAATGAGGAGATCTGTAATAATGTTGTGCCCAATGACGAGGTGATGACTAGCAGCAATGGTATATTTTTCACCACTAGTGATAGATTATTGGTGATGGCTCATAATAGCTGTCACTAATGCCTGACAAAGGGGTCAATGGTGACCGGTGAAGTCGTCCCTAATAATCTTATTTACCGACGACTTTTTGAGAACCATCTCAAATACTTTATCAGTAACAACAACTTTGTTTGGCTACCATTAATAAATTTATTGCAGATAACTTTTTGAAATCATCCCTAATAACTAGTTTTCTTGTAATGTATAAAGAATTAGCATTATATATAAAGAGTTATGATTATATATGTATGATTGGTAGTACATGTAAAGGATTAATATTATATGCAACAAATTAGTAACTAAAATATAGGGGTTAACAAGTAAGTTTTGGTGTGTTAATAATATACAATGTGAGTCGGTAATATATCATGTGAGTTAGTAACTAAACAGGGGGGTTAATGAGTTTGGATGAGTTAGAAATATATATAGCATGAGTTAATAATATATAACATGACTGATAACATACATGAAATTGGTAAACTACATGGAACTGGCAAATGAGCAGTTTAGTAAATAATATATAGTGCATGTTGGTAATAAAAAATGTGAGGTAAATTACACATGGCTTCTTTCATTTCCTTTGATCTCTTAACATATTCTCCATGTTCCAATCTACTTTTTCTAAAACCTAACATATTTTTTTGTCAAAACCACACACGTCACATGCTCAAACATATCACAACGGACCTTGGTGATAACCCTGATCCCTTATGCCATATTTAAACTAGTTGATTAACTCAATAACCACACTAGTTAACAATCTTCCCGTAGTCACTCATTCTCGGACAACTTTCAATAAAATATATTTAAATTTGAAGTTCTTTTCAACTCAACCTCTAAAATATAGTTAGTCAAAATTATGAGTAATTTAATAATTTTTTCTCTTGGCATATTCTCAAAATGGAATGTTACATAATTAAAATCAAAACCCTCAATGGCTACCACATCAATCTTGGGTAGTATTGGTAGATGGAACAGAAACGTTGCAAGAAAAAAAAAAGAAGGATGATACAAAGCTTCTTTCCTTATACAACAGGTTGATCCGTGTCTTCGAGGGATGAGTCACTTGGCATTGATTTGAGGTCCAATTCTTCATCAGAATCCATCACTTCCTCATAATCATAATAAGCCGCTACCTGAAATAAAACACTTATACAGTCAGTTTAACTTCACAATTTCATGAGACTGAAAGGTCAAAGATTACCAAGGAAAAAAAATGAAGGTACAGTGTGCTAATCCTTAATACCACCTGTCAGATCCTAGAACAAGAGATTATCAGGGTGTGGACGGCTCGGATTGGTCTAACTTTGGACCTTTATCTTTTTCAACAAACCAAACTAGGCTCTCAACCCACTGCAAACAGATTTGGTTATTTTGAGATCTAAAATTAATAAAATGTTCAAAATAATTACTTTTTCCATATATATATACACTCAATTTCAGTTATAACTAGTTGATGCAAAATGCTATTTTTATCATAAAATGTATACATTAAAATTATTTTTATTAACAATATGGTAATATCTTTATAATATCTGGATTCAACCAGTTTGTTCGGTTTGGTTCAATTCGGAAGATCTTCAAATCGGTTCAACCAAACTGGTGATTTGAAGGGTGTGGTTTATCCCCTTTATCCACGGAAGATCTTGAAATAAATTGAACCATTAAACCCATTATATCTCATTAAATTGAACCAAACCGGAAATTTGAAGTGTTTTATGCACACCTCTAGCAGGTTTATCCCTTTTATCCACTGAAGATCTTGAAAGAAATCTTAGTAGTAAGCCCATTCTATCTCACACAGCTCTGGAGAGGTCGCCCAGAGATTTTGCAGAAACAAAAAGTAGAAAACATATGGGAGTGTTCTGTTGCAGTGTTACTGGATGTTTTCTCTATACAACTATATTTGTTTGATAAAACTTGTTAAATGGCATTAGAAAAGTCATAATTGAAATATAGTTCTGTGGTCAGAGGCATTAGGCACCTAAGGCAGGCGATCTCTCTTCAGGTGCTCAGGGTCGTTAAATTGCCATCCTCTCATTCAGGCCTTCAGCAACTTCTTAACGAATCACAGCTCATGTAAGAGGCTGTAAGGTAGAGGCAGCAACTGCCTAGGAAACTTTGCTTGATTCAAGGGAGGAGTCACCTTGCCTTACCTCTAACGCCTAGGCGATCACCTAAACTGCCGTTGACATCTGTTCTCACACAGAAATTGCTCAAAACAAGCTGCATATACTCAGTTATCTTACACTATTTCAATGTATAATTTTAGGTCACAGTCAAACATTCCATTACACTATTTCCATGGACAACAGGTGATGGAAGTAAGGGCATTTTGAACTAGTATTCACACAAGGGTATTTTTGTACAAAAGAATAATATGCTGATCATAGATTGAAAGTGTATTTGGCTCATCTTAGTTACCATGTATCTGATGCAGGCTTTTGAGATTACCTTCTTACAACAGATTTACATTATTATTATGAACAATTGACACAATTATGCAAGATCATAACAATTTGATGTTAACAAAACTAATAAAAATTAGACAAGAAATGACACTAATAATACCTGTGGCCTTGGTTTTATTGCTTCAAAACTGTGAAACACTGGGGAAGAGTAGCCAGGAGGTTGAAGCACTATATATGCACCTTGATTACTAAATCTGGACCCTGCAGCCTGTAAAACAAGTTAGACCGCACCTGGATTTTAAAAAATGCCTTCAATGAGCAATTAAACCTTGTTGATCTTGTTATCAAAAAAAAATGAACATTTTCAGCATTTTTTCATGTACGTCTGTGTTTTTTACAGGCACATATGATCAGTAGAGAATCAAGAGATCAATCTCAATGAAGAAAGAGAATCCATATGGCCAATCTCAAATAATTTGGAATTAAGGCTATAGTTAAGTTAAGTTGGTCAAATTAATAAAGTAAATTTGTCATAGATCCATTAACCAAATCTTCTTAATAACTAGCACGTTTTTCAAAATTTCATGTGCTTAACTCCTTTCCATTTACGGATATGAGATGTAATAAAAGATATCAATATTTTATGGGGTCTGACCGATTGCCCACCTAGACTAACTCAATAAAGGTCCTGCACATTTAACATGTGTGCTCTTAATCATCAAAGCAAATATTTGAGGGTATATTCTGAAATATTTTTTACTGTACATGTTATACAGTGGGAAAAAACTTTTTGTTTACGAAATGAGATGTAAGTTTGGATGCTGATATTTTCAGTAATTGCTTTGGTACACTATTTCTTGTTCTTCTCATTATGACTTCCTCAAATAATTCAGGTAAAATTTTCTTTCTTACAGCTTCATTTAATACATCATTAAATTTCCATTATCAAGCTCATATTGCCCTGTGGCAGACACTTCTCTTGAAAGTGAGTGAATAAGGTTCTCCTAAGTTGCTGCTGGAATCACATGGTATCTATGATAGTCCCGCATCTGTTCTCTAAGGTGCTTATGAGGCATCTGGATTTTCTCTTCTATCACACTTAGCCATCAATCATTTATCTTATAAACAAAGTTGTCAACGCGACAAGACACCCAAGACGTTGAAAGGTGTGCCAATTCCGCTTAGACGACAAGAAGGCCGCTTAAACATTGTCTAGGGGGTCAAGACGTTATCATTATATCTGCATATATATGTATATACACACACATATATATATGAATATATACAATCATATATGTAATTAGATATTAATATATATTTATTTATTTATTTATTTATGCAAACATACAAACAATACATGAATATAATTATATTGGTATTTTATAATTGAATGTATATGATTATGTGTACATACATACAAATGTGATTTTATATATGTAATTATGAATGTGTAGGTATTTATTTTTGAAAAAGGAGTTAATCTTGATAAACTAAGTGAGAGGGAAAAAAAGATAACTAAGAGAGAACCTTATAAATTTTAAGTATACAACATATATTTATATTCATAAATCTTAAATATATATGATAATATAAGTGATAATAAAATATATTAATATATTCAAACTATCATTAAAGAGGTGCCCTTTGTGCGGGACATAAAGGGGAGAAAACCCCCAAAAATTATTTCTTTAATTATGTAAAAATACTCGGGACGCCTTGCTTGGATGCCTTGGGCGCCTAGGCGGGTGGCCTTGGGCACCCTTGTGGGTGCCCCATAAGGCTCTCTAGCAAGGCACGTGGGCAAAAGCGCCTAGGCGCCCACCTTGACAACTATGCTTATATACAAGTAATACCAACAAAGATATTTGCTCCAAAGAGACCACCAACAAGAGAATAGAAAACTGAATGCTCCCAACAAAGAAAAAAAAATTTCAATGTGAACTGCACATTCGCAAAAAATTGGATGTCAATGCCAGTGAACAATTGCTTATTTTCTCTTTCCCATTCTCAATCAATGTTCAAAAGCCGTCATGACGACTCCACCTTTTCCTAGAGTTTTAGCATATTTTCTAACAGGGTAATTATATAAATGCCTTTTGGAATCCCTTCTTTACCCTTAACCAAGAGGCAACCCATATTTTGAAGTTTTTGACAATGGCTAAATAAATCATCTTGATGGCATTGACATTTCCAGAATATTTGCAATTTCAAGGTATTAAGGATAATAGGATATTTACAAAGGTAAAGTTGCAAAATGGTGTAATTTAAAAAGATATGTGTGATTTTTCTTTATATTATTGAAGTGGACAAGTAGGAGTGTGCACCGCTCAGTATGGTCCAATCTATAACTTTCGTTTTTCCAAAACCGAACCAAATTGAACTAAGGGCTTAAACAGAACTGCACCAGTTCGGTTTGAAGAGAAAAAATTAAATACTTAAAATAATCAAGTATTTCATTAAAAATTATTAAAATAAATACAATATTATTTATAAACAGAACTTACTTTTTAGTTATAAATTATTAAAATAAATATAATTATATTATTTAAATTATATAAATATTATGTTTATCAATAATATAATATTATTTTATCCTTTTATATTAAATCAGTTGTCGATTTGGTCCTGTTTGGTTCAATTTGGGAGATTCACAAACCGGTTAAACCAAACCAGTGGTTTGAATGAATCCGAACCCATCAGTTTGGTTTGGTTTGGTTTGGCAGTTTAGGTAGTTTCATGCACACCCCCACTTCTAGTTTAGCAGGTGACCCCATGACAAGGATTGATATCTCGCATCTTAGTTTCATTTTCGAGATGATAGAAGGAAAGAGAGCTTGGAAAAATCTCAAAAGATTGAATCTATGTTAGTATAAAATAACATAATAATCTCTTCAAAAGAGAACATAAGACTAATGAACCAATACTTGACAAGTTGACAAAAGAAATTAAAATAAATATAGAAAATATTATCAGGGGTCCTTACAGAAGGAAGCCTTGGACCCGTTTCCAATATCAATTGCCAAAGAAGAATAGAAGAAAGACGACATTTCTAGGATATCTCTCCAAATCTTTGAAAGCTTCCCATGGAAAGTGAATTGATAGTGCCAGCCTCCTGAAAAACTAGAAGTGTATTTTGCCCTGAATCACAAAGAATGACCTCCTTGACTAAATTTTCAAAGCTATTTGCACAAAAGATCCTTGTTAAGTTGTTAATAATGTCAAGCAGTAGAAACCCTACCTCTCCGTCTCTTGATCTACAAACCTGGCTCCAGACAACAAGATGCAAGTCCTTTCTATCCTACAGACCCTCCCAGAAAAAGTTAGATCTAATAGACTCAAGCTTCCTACAAATCCCTTTTGTAATCTTCAAAATAGAAAAGAAGTATAGTGGTATGCTCAGTAAGACACTTTTTGATGATAAGACCCATCTTCCTCCTACAAAGAGAAGCTTTCCTTTCCACCCTTGAAATTTTATTTCCATTTTGATAATCAAAGGTTTACAATCTTCAAATCTGACTCCTCTAGCCAACAGAAGCAGTCCAAGGTATCTGATAGAAAAATCCTTCCCATTCATATTGAAGATGCTTTGATTGTTGGTGGTCGGCAGAAACATTGACACCTAACAATTCACTTAATTTTACTAATTTTCAACCATAAAACTGCTTCGAACAAAAGAAGGATGACGGAAAGGAAAAGGGACTACCTTCTTTTTAAATGGTCTAAAAGATAAAGTTTTCTATTATAGCAAATAAAAGTTAAAAGAGAACAGTAGGTGACATTGTAAAGAAATAAAGAGAAAAAAATGTGCTTCAACCATAGTTTTCAAGGCGCTGCCTAGGCGGCAAAGCGCTTTTCCAACAGCACCTTGCCAGGGCACCTTGTTTGGGGCCAAAAAGGCACCCAGGCAAGGCGCCCCGGGTATTTTTACATGATTAAAAAAATGATTTTACGAAGTTTTTCCCTCTTGATACCCCCTCACAAGGGACACTTATTTAATGATAGTTTGAATATATTAATATATTACACTATCACTTATACTATCATCATATTTAAGATTTATGATTATAAACATATATTATATACTTAATTAAGTTCTTTTTCAACTCTTTCTTCTCTCTTTATCTCACTTAATTTATCAAGATTAACTCCTATTCCAAAAATAAATACACACACTTTCATAATTATATATAAGATCACTTTTACTATGACATGCTTTTTTGGGTTCGGGGGGCGAAGCCCCGTTGACAACTCCCCACAAGAGGCGTTGCCCCGCGACTTGACCGCACAGGTTGATCCGCGACTACTTTGCGCTCCCCCCATTTAATAATATTATAACAATATTTCACCATCACTTATACTATCGCACATATATAAATTTTATAATCATAAATGTGTTATATAGTTAAATTTTATAAAAAATTATTTAACTCTCTTCTCTTTCACACACACATCATATTTACTTATGTGCATAGATAAAACACTCATATTTAATTATAACATAAAAATATACTTATATTTCTGCTTATTTTTATGCATAACAACCTCCCGACTCAGCCTTCGTTGAATACCGTCTTGACCGCCTAGGCGACGCCTAAGCAGTCGCCTTGTCGCCTAAGCAGCCGCCTTGTCGCCTAAGCGGAATTGGTACTCTTCAACGCCTTGGGTGCCTTGTCGCCTTGACAACTATGGCTTCAACAACCAAGGAGGTAGAAGAAAGCCAGGATTACAAAAAGAAAAACTTAATAATCTGAAATCTATCCCTGAAAGCAAGCGAATCCCTGGAGGATGCTAACAGCCAGTCCTTGACAAAAGCGGGGCTTAAAATAAGTATTCGTGCTTAGGATTGTTGAAACACTCTTCAAATATGCAACTATTTCTTGAACGCTAGATAGACCACATCATTGCCAAGAGAATCAGATTCCACACTAACTTGTCTTAATCCCAGGGATTCGGCCCCAGCCAATCAAGAAGAAAAGAGAGTGTCAGCTCGTTTAACCCATGCAATCTACCGGCACTTGAAGACCACCTGCCATGGATAATTTATAATATCACACCTGATGAAAAGATGGTCAATCCTTTCAGCCATAGTACCTAAAAAATGCAGCTGGGGAAGAAAGTAAGGAAAATCTCCTGAAGATACACCCTTGTGGGAAGACCGAGCTTGATAACTTCCATGGGAAAAGCTTGACCTTGATAGGGATCGGTTGCTTCCAAACAGCCCACTGTCACAAGTTATCCACCCCAACGATAGACAACGATTCAGAGCCGATTTCGCACTGAAGTATGAGTTGTTGCCTAGGAGCCAAACAAGTTTGTCAAGTTTATTAATGAAGCATTTGTGGTTCTCAAGAAGCCCAATCAACTCGGTGAAATCGTGAATCTCATCATCCTTGATATTCTTTTGGAAACAAAGAGACAACCTGACTTGTTCATCCCAAACATCACTGACCAAGGCAGAAGGGTGGATACTCAATCTAAAAAAAATGAAGGAAAAGTGTTCTCCAAAGTGGAACGGCCAACCCAGTGATCCTCCCAAAAAGAGGTATTCCTACCATCCCTTAACTCAGTAGTATATGCAAAGTAAAAGAAATCCCAGTTAAAAAGGATATATTTCCACATACCAGAGATTCTGCGGCAGCCTCTGATGTCACGAATCCAGGAGACAGCCTCTCCACTATTGTATTTAGCATGAAGGCCATAACAGGTTCTCTTCAAACCCTCTATAAACCCCTAGCTGATCATGAAACAACTCCCGATGTTGTCATCTACATGGAGAAGAAAGATGGGCTGCAGCCAAGGGATAAGGCGATATCCGGCCCCCCTTAGAACCTATACGATGGACTAAGGGCCATCCCAAGTAACCTCAATGAAGCCAAGATATCATGAAGTTAAAGATATGAAGCATATGAAGACATGGCCAACTGGGCATAAAAGATGACGAAGACTTGGTCACCTGGACCAAGATATGACAATGACATGATGACAAGGCCAAATGTGGCCCAAATGACATAAAAATCATGTATCTTAAATATTTTGACACAAAAAATATTTAAGATGCATAACATGAGCCTATACTTAGGCAATATTCATGATACTTGAACAAATATTATCGGGTACATCCCGAAATGTTTGGTCCGGACGGGGCTCCAAACATGCACTCGGTGTCATCGATCCATCCCAAAGTGGGAAGAGTGTACACTCAATCCATTAGGAAAATTCCCACTTCATCTAAAGTGAGGTCAATTATAGACCAAAACTCTATGATTTAAGTGGAAAGTCTATGTCTATATAAGACGGGATATTCTCAAGTAAGATGTACGAAATGACATGGTATGATGGGATTATGGCTATGTATAAGCCTCCCCACATGATGATGTGATTATGTTTTGTGGATGATTGTTTCCTTTTATATACGAGTAACTACGACAGTTAATCAAGGGTGTTCGAGAATCTCGATGTAATTAACATCGTAAATTTGCAACTTCCGATGGAGAGAGGTCCAAAGACAAACTTTACGAACCCTAACCTCGATATTTTATGCATATCACATATTTTGGCTAATATTTTCTATGAAGTATCATATATTTTCATAGAAGCCAAAGATAAGATAATGAAAGTTCATTTCCCAAATAAACGGAAGTCAAATGAGTTTTCAAACCATGCCATACAATACCGCATATTTTTACATTCTTTCTAAATTTCGAGGTAGTCAACTACTTTTATAAGTAATACAAACGTACCATTGTTAAAGTCATGGTCTTGATGAATATCCAAATGGTCTTATCCGGTTCAGTAAATATGTATGGAATGTCTCATCAGTTATGACAGTTCTTCTTGAACGGTTTTCTTATGCCACTTGGAAGTTTTCTTCGTTTGTTCCATTGCTTGAAGATGTCTACAAAATTAGACTCTTACCTTGGGTGGAGTCAGTGTGCAAGGTGCAATATTACTTTCATCTCTGCAAGATGAAATTTTAATTGATAAATACCACCGAATATAATTTTTCCACAATATTTACTTTACAATTGTCTTTGCGCCATGGAGAGAAAGCTACAATGTGCCTAAGTTGAATAAGTCCAGATTGCATCGGAAGTTTGGGTTATGTGCATCGGAGAAGACATCTTTAATTAAAGTAAATAAATATGTAATTAAGACCTAAAAATTGTTACAATAAGTAAACACATATACTAATTAATTACAACAAGAAAAAGATAAATAAATTTAATGAAGTTTAAGACTTTAACTAATGAACTAATTAAATAATTAAATAATTAAATTAATTATATAAATAATGAACTAATTAAATAATTAAATTAATGAACTAATTGAATAGCTAATGAACAAATTAACTAAACTTTAAAGTTTAAATAATTAAATAATTAAACTAAAATGTTTAAAGAGTGAGAGCACAAAGAGGAGAGCACAAGAGGATAGAGGTGATGAGAAATGAGCCCCCTGGGAGTCTTAAATAAGCCCCCAAGGGGCTTGGAGGGGGGGGAAGGTTTGAAGCCCCCCCTGCAGGCTACCTGCAACGGTCAGCCGGGTATTGCGACCCGGTCATTGGGTCATGCGACCCCGCAACCTGGCTGCGACCTGGCGACAGGGTCGGCCCGACTGGGTCATGGTCAGGCCGGTCGCCGGCTAAACCGACCGGGTTAGGCCCGAGTCTTGACCTGGTGAACCATGGATTAAAGGTTTCATTGTCTTGTTTGAGTTATATTTGGTCTAACTGGAAGTCTAAATCCAAAATCAACAAATTCTTCCTTTCGCACTCTTGGGTCGAGAAGTATGGCATTCCAGAAAGCTTTCACTTCCTGAGAGTGATTTCATACAACTTGTAGTGGGTATTAGTTTTGGAAGGCCTAAGATTGTGCTTCCCTAGAAGTTTAGATTTGAACTTGCTTGGTGTAGGGACCTTAACCTCAAGGATCTTCTTAAGGGATGGTGGTTGGAACATGTTGTGTCTTTGCCATCACCAACTAGAAGGTTTGTCAGCAAGCTCTGGTGGATTAAGGGTTGCCTGTGGGCTAAGGACCACTCAACACATTGTCAGCTGATAAAAAGGCTTGGGTTTCTAAGGTTGACAACTTTGAGAGTTTGAATGACAGCGACCAAATTAATATTAGTCAATTAGAGGAGTGGAACAAAGTGAGAGAAGATTACAAAGAGTGGTGCCCCAGGGGAGAGATCAAATGGAAGTAGAGATCTAAAAAGCTTTGGCTGAAATAGGGCTATAAGAATACTCAGTTCTTTCAAATACATGCTTCTCTAAGGAAGAAGGGGAGCACTCTTTAAAATATGTATGAATGGCATTGAATGTTTTAGTACATATCAGATAGGTAATTAGGCTGCAGAGTTCTACAGAGATCTTTTGATCGAAGATAAGGATTAGGATTCTTTTATAAACTTTAATGTCCAGAAGATTCTGGATGTTCATGAAGCTGAGTCTCTTGTTAGTGCTTGTTTAAAATAAGACATTTTAACTGTAATCAAAGGTATTGATCCTTTCAATGCTCCTAGCCCGATGGCTTCTCTGCAAGTTTTTTTTCTCATTGTAGGAGATCATTAAAGGCAATTTTATGGCTCTAATCAAGGAATTTGAAGTTGATCTAGACTATATTAGCTTTCTAAACTCAACTACTATGGTTCTTATTCTAAAGAAAGAGAATGTGGTTGACATTAAGGATCTTAGACCAATTAGTCTTCTTAATTACAGTTACAAGATTATTACAAAAGTTCTCGCTAATAGACTCAAAAGCTACATTGATAAATTAACCATCAGTACTCAGTCAACTTTTATTCAAGGTAGATACATTTTGGATAACTTTAAGGTGGCTCGTGAGTGTCTCCTGACCAGAAACATGGGTAAGCATTGCATTTTTCTTAAGTTAGATTTTGAGAAGGTCTATCATAGGGCCAGGTGGTCCAGTCTACTAAGACTTACGTAATTGTAGGGGTTTAACAACAAGTACATAAGGTGGATTAAAAGTTGCACAGCATGGTCAAATTCACAATGGATATTAATGGCAAAGGCTTTGGTTTGTTTTCTCCCTCTTGATGCCTCAGACAAGGCAATCCAATTTCTCCTCAACTAATTGTTCTTGTAGGTCAAATTTTTGGCATCATGTGGGAGAAAGCAGAACTTCATAATTTCATTGAAGGTATCATAGTGGGTAATGATAGGGAGTGCATCACGCATCTTCAATTTGCAGATGATATCGGATATCCTTCTCTTTTCAATAGGGAAAAGGTGGACAACTGCTTCGACCCTCGCATTCTACTCTCTCCTACAATCGATCATTGCATTGGTTTGAAGATCAATATGAATTAATGTGAACTCATTGGTATCAATCTGACTGAACATAGGTGCAAAGTATTTTAAATATGCCTCGGACTTCCTTTCTGATCAAATATCTGGGTCTTCCTCTCTCTGATACAAAAAGTAAATGTTAAGAATGTATTATCTGCAAGTTTGAGAACAAGATACAAGGTTGGAAGAGTAACATGTTATTTGCGGGTAGGAGATAGCTTTTAACCAAAATGGTATTACAAAGTGTTCCACTTTATTTCTTCTCAATTCTTAAAGTGCCGAAAGGTATTTGTCACAAGTATCAGAGCAAGGTTTGTCTGGAAAGGCAATGTGGGTAACAGAGGTCTTCACCTTATCAAGTGGCAACATGTCTGCAGGCCTACTAATGAAGGGGGTTTGGGTCTTGCCCCTCTGTAGTTGATTAACAATGCCCTCTTTGCAAGTGACTTTGGAAATTCAACACCAATACAATTCTTTTATGAGTTAAACTGGTTCATGCCAAGGTTTGCCGTCTTGGACCTCGGCTTCGTCTCGGGAGGGTGGAAGAACAGAGATCTCGGAGAGATCTCGGGAAAATCTCGGGAGAACGGATCTCGGATTCTCGGATCAAAATGTATATATGTAATATGTATAAAATAACAAACATAACATAATATGTTATTAATATATTTCACAAATAACTTAATCTTTTTATATGTTTTAATATTTTTATAATATTTTTACATAATATTTTTTAGTAATATAAAAACAAATACAAAATATAAAAACTTATGTAATATATTCATATAATGTTGCTGGTATAAATATTAAATAAATAAATTAAGACTTAATATTTACTAATATGTAATATTTTATATTATATACATATTTGACATAATCTCTTAATAATAAAATATAACATAATATATTAATATATTAATATTTAATAAATTGCATAATATTTTTATATTTCTTAATATTTTTATAATCTTTTTAAATAATATTTTTAAGTAATATAAAAACATACATAAAATATAAAAAATAAATATTAAAAATTATGTAATATATTCAAACAATGTTATTAGATTAACACTAAAAAATAAATTAATACTTAAGTTATCAATTTCATATTTTATTTATTTATTGCAAGTAAAAAAATTTCATTTAATTAATAAACTTAGATTTACTTAAAATTACATATATATGTCTGGTAATTATATTTTATATAAAGAGCTTATGTTATATATGTATATGATACAAAGTATTATATATCAATAAATATTAATCTAGTAATCTTGTTAGAATATATTACATAAATTTTAATATTTATTTTTTAAATATTACGTAAGTGTTTATCTTACTTAAAAATATTATAAATATTTAATAAATGCTTAGTCAATGTTATTAAAACAAATATTAAAAATAATTTAATATTTAATAATTATTAATATATTTTAATTTTAAATAATCTTTTGTGATCACTGTGTTAAAATCTTTTTTAACATTGGTACGTAACTAAGTTTTTTTTTTTGAATCAAGTACGTAACTAAGTTAACGTTAATTGTAAAAAAAAATTAAATTATATAACTTACCTCATCGTGACTCGCGACGGCGGTGCCCGTTCGTCCCGTCCCGATCGAGTCGTTACCCGGGGCCGCGGCGGAGGGGGACGAAGCCCTCAGCTCTTCCGGAGGTCGCCGCCGCCGTCACAGCCGCCGCCGGAGGTAGCCGCCGCCGTCAAAACTGTCGCCGAAGGTCGCCACCACTGTTGGATGCCGCGGTGACAGCCGGAGAGCGGAGACGCTGCCGCCGTGACTGCCGGAGAGTGGAGACGAGGGAGAGGTCGTCGAAGCCCTCCGTCGTCAGCGCCTTGGTACATCTCCGTTGCCCTCCTATGGCTTCCTTCGGGGTCTAGCAAGTGGTCAGGGCCGAGGGGTTTTAAACACCACCGTGACATACCTTGCTTGGTGTGTGCGGTGTGAAGGACCGCTTTGTTCCTTCCCGCCGGCCTCCACAAGGCATCCTGTGCCTTTGAACACCCACGAGATGCAATGCTTCAGTTTCGGGTGTCTCGGATCTCGCCATTCCCGCGAGACCAACCGCGAGACGACGAACCATGGAGACAAGCCAATTCAATCAAAGACAAATCCTCCTGAACCATCACCGATTTAAGACATAAGTCTAGGTCTATCAGATTCTGGTCTAAATGGGTCCCTACAGAGCCAGCACATTCTCCTTCCCCCACGTGAAAGAATAAAAAGCCACTTGCGATCACACCACAAAATCTCCGCTGGCAGATTTGCAAATGCCACACCAGAGTTGCCAAAAAATGGAAATCCACTCCAGCTCAATCCGGCGATAGCAATATTCAACCCAAATTCACAACTTAAAATTGATCACTGCTTAATCTTCGCCGGCCCCGCAGTGAGCACTACCCAATCAGTGAAATAAGAATTGCACAATGACAGACCCATGGTTTGCAGAATCGGCCGATCTGGATTGGGATTGGCCGATTCTTGGATCGGATCGGTGAGTATCGATCTGATTCCTCACCAAATTACCGATCCAACTGGGAGTCCCGGCTGGATCGGTCAGAATCGATTGGATCAGACGATCCCGGACTGATCCATCTGGATTGATCCGAGAATCGGTCGATTGGATCGGGAGTCCCGACCGATTCCCCGAAAACTGGAAGTTCCGGAATCGATTCGGGACCTTTTTAAGGGCCGATCTCCCCTAATTTGAGAGAGATCGGACCGATTCAATGCCCCTTTGCCCCCTTCGACCCCCCCCTTAAGAGATCTGGGGCTCCCACCCCAACGATCCTCCTGTTTGAAGACCGATCCAGCAATTTTGGGGCCGATCCTACCTTACAGTAGGTAAGTAAGGGGGGCCATCCGATACCTTCTTCCCCCTCCTCGGCACCCCTGCAAACAGGGGGTCCTCCTTCCCCCTCCCCCGGCCCTGCACCTATAGGTTGCAGGCTGCAGGGCTCCCACGCTGGAGTCCCCCTTCCCCCTTGGGGGGGGTCAATTGCACCCCCGAAGGGGTGCTAAAGGGGTGCCTGTTAAGGTGGGGGGTTGTTTAATTCCCAATTGGGGGGCCCCAATGGGGGTTCAATTTCACCCCCGAAGGGATGATGAACAATCAACCGGAGGGGTGACTGTTCGAGTAATCCCCCCCCCTTCGGCAGGGAGGTCGGTTGTTTAATTCCCCATTGGGGGGATATCTCCCTCCCCTCCCCAAAGGGAGGTTCAATTGCACCCCGAAGGGATGACTGTTCAAGAAATCCCCCCTTCGACAGGGGGGTGGGTTGTTTAATTCCCCATCAGGGGGTGGATTTCATTAGATTAATTTTGTGTATGACTTTATGTGGTATAGATAAGATGTCAGACGAGGAACATGGCACCAGTCCTGCAGAATTTCGCGACATTGGATGGCAACATGGCCATCTCCTTGATTCATAGAAGAAAAGGGTTAGATGCAAATGGTGTCAGAAAGATATGAATGGAGGTGTGTATCGGCTAAAGCAACATATAACCGGGACGGGTGGCAATGTAAAAAAGTGCGATAAAGTGCCGGCTAAGCTTAGGGAGAAGATGAGAGGTTATTTAACTGGAAGGGCATCACAAAAAGAGGTGAACATTAGTCAGAGACAAGAGTTACATGACGAGTTGCTAGGTCGGAGAGACACCGATCTTATGATCAGAAAGAGCAAGAAAGGGAAAGAACCAGCACATGAAAGGGTCCAAGTTGATTCTTCATCTTCATCAGATGAGGAAGAGACTCAGGTCAGGAGAGTTGTACACGAGAGTAGGACTCAGGCCCGTGAGGATGAGGAAAGAAGGCGAGAAGCAGGAGATTCGGCTACTCCTCCTTCTGCTAGACATTCTGATGTGGGAGCGGGCACACGGCATGATCGAGAACCTAAATTCTGTTGGACACATTTTGTTCGGCCGATAGGAGATACCACCATGTATAGGGAGTGGCAGAGGCCAAAGGGGTATAAAATAAACATTTAAAGGAGTGAAGACCTCGACTAGGACTGCGAAGAAAGCCCTAAAGCATATGGTGAAGTTCTTTCTGTATGTAGGTAAAGATTTGATGAAGATGTTAATGATATTTTAATGACTTAGACATTTCTATTAACAAGAATAACTTCTTCTCTTGTTTTTATTTATGTAGGTGTCCCGGCACATGCAGCCACGAGTCCTTATTTTCATACTATAGTCGATGCCATTGGTAAAGCTAGGCCGGGGTTGAAAGCTCCCACATCAAAGTACATATATGAGACAAACTTGGATGAGGAGGTCGATGAGTTGACCTCATGGATAGATAGATTCAAAACCATCTGGAAGGAGAGGGGATGCACTGTAATGTGCGATGGGTGGATTGAAATCACAAGGAGGTCACTTATAAACTTCCTTGTGTATTGTTCTGAGGGTACCGTATTCCTGAAGTCTGTTGATGCATCATGTCAGGTGAAGAATGCGGACTACCTATTTAATTTGATGAACAGTGTGGTGAACGAGATAAGAGAAGACAACATTGTGCAACTTATTACAGACAATGAGGCATCATATAAGGCTACAGGGAAGAAGCTCATGGAGGCTCGACCACACTTGTTTTGAGTGCCTTGTGTGGCACATTCCATTGATTTGATGTTGGAAGACATTGGTAGGGATCCTAATGTCAAGTCCTTGGTCAACCAAGGACAACTGATCACCTCATTTATCTATGACCATCCACGATTGTTACATATCATGAGACAACACACCAATGGTCATGATTTGATTAGACCGGGTCCCACCAGATTTACCACCCACTTTATTGCATTAGAGAGCCTTTTACAGGTACAAGACTTGTTTGAAAAGGTTCATCCTCTCCACTGCTTATCAGAACTACATGGATACCTACAGGAGTCCTTAGATCAGTATGAAGTACTGCTATAGATAGAGCAGCTGATAGAGGACAACAAATGGTGGGAGAAGGTGCAATACTACTTGTCTGTCGTAGAACATTTGGTACAGGTACTTAGGTTGGTAGATTCAAATGATAAAAATCAAATGTAGTACCTGTATGATGCTATAGATAAAGCAAAGTTGAAGATTAAAGAAAAGCATTCCAAGGGTTATCAAAAGTGGTGGAAAGTGATAGACAACAGATGAGATAAAACACTACACCATGTTGTTCATGTTGCAGGTATTATTTAGTAGTGTAATTTGTTCTTTCATAATAATAGAGTAATAATGTCGTTACAGGGTGTTTCCTGAACCTGAGGATACAGTATAGTGGCCAAGTATGCAATGATGGTGAAGTATTATCAGGCACACTATCTGTAATTAAGTGGCTCTGTAGGACTCAGGAGGACAGAACCTACATTGAGGTTGAAGTGAGTACTACCTTTAATAAGTTGTAACCTTAGAATTTTATCCTAAGCATTAAACTTAACTGCTTTATTTTGGATTTTCATATGACTACATATAAGTACAATATTGGGATGTACGGGGATCCTGATTTGCAGTACTCACATGATAGGGTCTCTCTTAGTAATTTGCTTACCGAATTTAAGTATGTTTGCTTATCTAAATTTCTTAATAAGTTACTAATGCATGCATTTATTGTCTTCTTTACAGCTGAGTGGTGGATTATGGTGACCAACAGGACTGGATGGAATCCACTGGCATCCGTTGCAATTCGGGTGCTAAGTCATAGCACTTCCTCATCCCAGTGCGAGAGAAATTGAAGCACGTTCAACCTTATTCACACGAAGAGAAGAAATAAGTTGAAGACAGAAAAATTTGAGAAGCTTGTCTACTGTCATTATAATATGAGGCTGAGGATCAAAAATATCAAAAACAGACATAAGACATTAAAGCAAAGATTTGCACAATTTGCAGGTAGATTGTACCAAGAAAGAGCCCAAGCCCAAGTTACTCAAGACTTGTCCCAAGGGAATGTGGACTTGGAATACCTATTCTAAAAAGAACATCCACTTGCAGCATGGGTGGAAGAAAAGGATGCTGAAGGAGAGCCAGAGTTCAACCCGAATGACGGATCATGGGCCGAAGGCGAGCTTGACAGTGTTGTTGGCGAGGATGAAGAAATGCAAGAAGGACAAGAAACTCAAGTTTTGTGCACAGCTCCACTTCCTGATCCACATCCACCCCGAACTACAGCTTCTCCAGAGCGACATCCAACTCCCGCTATAGCTTCAGCTCGAATTCCAATTGTGGGTCTATCTACCACTACCACCACCAAGAAGAATGGTGGCTTATTCAGGACTTTAAAGAAAGTTTGCTTGTCTTCACAGCAAAGTAGTCAAGGAGATGCTACATCGAAGAGGAAGAAGCTATGTATCAATTGTCGACATCATCTCCTTTATATCGAGACCACTCAGCCACCTTCATCAGATGAGGATGAAGAAGAATTTGTCCTACCCACACAACAGCAGCGTAGGGGGGGTGGAGGTGGAGGTGGAGGTGGGGGTGGCAGCATAGGTGGAGGCGGAGCCTCAAGTGAGGGTGGCTCTACTAGTAGTGCACGTACGAGTGGAGTAGGACCAGATGATGTGAGTGACAAAAGACATTCATGTTCGAGTGGAAGGGGCAGCGGACGTTGGACGAGGATGAATGTTTTCGACGAGTTTGCATCTTCCTATCCAGAGCATGCTTCAGACACTAAGCCTTACTATCCACCTCCACTATCTTTTCTAGCTCCACCTCCAACTGAGGATGGACCTTATAAGTTTAGCCAAATGGCTCAATCTTTATTTTCCTATGGATACAGGCCAATTATGACTAACCCAACTCAATGGATATTTCAAAACAATCAGGATGAGCAGGACAGATATCTAAATCCAGGACAGTACTATAGTCGGTGATGATGGCAGTTGTATTTGTTTCTTTATTTAACGGAATGTAATATGAGTGTTAAGAACACCATGTATTATGTGATTGAGTATGATTGATTCTATGATACCAATAAGGTTGTTCACTATTTGGTTCAACCCAAAAAATCAAACCAAACCAAGAGTTTGGTTCAGTTTGATTTGGTTTGAACTACCGATCGGTTTGGTTTGGTTTCTAGAGCCCTTCAAACCAAACCAAACCGCTAAACCGAATAACTCGAATTATATTAAATATTTTATTTTAAGTTATATATAATACAATATTTATGTGTCATTTCTTATAAAAATAAATTTGTTTCAAGAGTTTTTAAGATAAATTAATAAAATGTATAAACAAATACACTAAATTTTAATAAAATGTGATTTAAAACAAATAAAATGAAATTATATATTGACATATTTACTCTACCTTAATAAAATATGGTTTGAACCGGACCAAACCAAACCAAACCGAATTAATTTGGTTTGGTTTGGTTTAGTTTGGACGATAGCTTGGTTTGGTTTGGTTTGGTTTGAGAAAAAACACTAGGAAACCAAACCAAACCAGACCATGAACACCCCTAGATACCAATGTGTTTCTAATTTGACGTATGATATATCTCATTTAGTTAATGTTAATTGTTAAAGTTGTCTTGAAATGTCCAAGATCAAACAATATCTTTATGTTCTTCTTCCCTACATATTTTCACATTTTTCCTGAATTATATGCATTTTTTTTTTGGCGATTTTTCCATATTTTTTCGGAAAAAAAAGACCGATCCAGACTGATTCTGGATCGATCTGGCTTCTGGGGAATCAGCCTAGATCGGACCAATCCGATCCGATCCGGATCGGATCGGACCCCACCGATCCAGGGACCGATTCTGATCCCGCGATATTGTTGGCAATGCAGGACAAGTCCTACACCTAATATTGATGACTCCTCACGACAACAACCACTCCATTGGATGAAACTAAGCCCCCAAAGTCCGTTCTGAAATTCAAGAGAGCACCCACTAGCTTGACTAGAGTCGTGACAGCCTCTCTGGACCAAGAGAAGGAAGGCAAGCCCAAGATTCTACATCATATTCATACATCTCTAAAGACCACCTTCCCCACCAGCAACTTTTCCCTCCAGCATTCCACCATCCAGTTAGCTTTAGCCACCTCTACCGGAGAATGTCCATCAAGCGCCAAATAGTTTCTTGGAGAAGAAGCTGCCACTATGGCAAAATTGTCACAATTTCTAACAAATCTAGCAGAAAGAAATAATAGAAAAAGAGCTCCCATATAAAGATCTTCATTCATGAGTAATCAATTGTATATCACCACTAGTAGTGTAAACACAATCCGATATTCCAATATTCTGATTCGATTTCGATAAAAATCAAAGGGTTTGAAACTTGTTTTTGTATCCTATAAACTATCAGAATCAGAATCGGATATTCCTGTAGCTTATCAGAATTGGAATCAATTGATTCCATTTCCGATAATTCGATTTTGATAAAATTAATTATATATATAATTAAATAAAATGAAGTTAAATAAATTATAATATATAATATATAAAATAATAAAAATAAAACTTTAAGGAGATTATATCATATGTTAGTAATTATGTGTGAATTATTAACTCATTTTGAACAAAATTTAATATTTAATATATATTTCAAAATTTATCGGATTTGGTTCCAATTCCGATAACGGAATCGGAATCAGATCGAAATTGAAACATAGTTATTCCGAAATTATTGGAATCAAAATCGGATACCATTAACCTTTATAGAAATCGGAATCGTATTCTGATGATTTTGCTACCAAATCCGACCCGTTACAATCCTAACTACCGCTGATAAATACCTCAAAAAGAAAATGCTTACTGAGCTGAGAGCAACTCCTCTAGTAAAGATTTCTACAGTCGGTTGACCAAAATAAGGATATCCCAGTTTGCAGGGGCAATGGAACTTACATATAAAGCATCTTGTATCCATGACACAGATATTCCTAGCCAGGCTACATGAAACAAATTTCCGGACATCCACAGAAAGATTATTGTTAACTGGCCAAACAAAAACAAAATGTTCTGATAGACATTTTTCAGAAATAACATACTTCCATAAAGATTGTTAATATATCAGGAAGGTGATTGATTCAAGCAATATTGTTAAGATACAAGGAGATGCTTGTGGTTTCACAGGTGAGAGTAAATACTATAGGCAAACCAAGGTAGAATGCAAGATTGAGTCAAATGGGTAGCCCTGGGCCAATATGAGTTGACCATGATAGTGATCCAAGAAAGGCTGTGAAAATATAAGGATTAAAAAAATATCAAAAACTGGAAACCAGCTGACCTGGACCTGTATTGTCCAATATGGGATAATTCAATCTGAACCAAAATGTTTAAGGCTTATCCTGAGCCAAACATGACAAAGTTGAACTGATCCCCGACCCGACTGAAGTTGGACCAAGTCTACCACGCTTGCACAGGATCAGGGTTCAAAATCAAACCCCCAGCAAAAGTCCAACAGCGGCTAATTCGGGTCAAGTCAATCCATCCATCAATCAATGAATCAACTAGGATTCATAGGTACACACTTAGACACTTCTACAGAAGTCATAGGAAGCTCCCTTCAACTTCTAGAGGTCAGATGTATGTAGTTAGAGAAGTAAGGCTCTTGAGTCAAGGGAGGGGTCGCCTCACCTCAAGCACCCTACATACCCATTTTACGTGGTAGCACTCGCTGGAATCGAGAAGCCATTGGATGCCGGAGAAGCCATCAAAGATGTCATCTATCTTACCGGCCAGGAAAGACAAGAAAATGGGACCTTAAGTTGCATGGAGCATTCGAACTGGACTAGTTCATTTAACTGGATCTGCTTAACTTGCCTGACCAGTATCGAACTGATTAGGTAAGTGAATCTCGGGACCTGTGATTGGTCCTGTCTTCTCCACCCGATTGGGACTTGCGGCAGAAGGGGTCCTCCGTGCTCCACACAACCATCAATAGCCATCAGTGGCCACCGAAGGGTGTATTGGATGTTGGGCAAGTCCCTGAGCCTCTTTATGAGGCATTTCAGGTACTAGAGGTGCCTGAAATAGCTGCTTTATCCATTGTGGCAGAGGGGGTTGATCGCCTAGGCAATTTGATCCAAAACGAGGTGTTTTACACCCACCTCGCCTCACCCCTCCTCGTCGCTGACAACACAAGGTTAAATAGGCCCCAACTTCATGTCCTGTTAGATATCTTTAGGCACGTGAAATACTTTTAGATAATGTATAACATATATGCCCTGATGTTTATCCAAAGCCCTTCGAATGAATCGGGATATGTTTTTAGGTCAAAAATAGAATAACAAAGACCATATCTAGAAGTAGAGCAACACCTGCCAAGAAGACAACTTACTAAAAACACAATGATTCACAACGTTTAAACATAGTAATGACAAACAAAACTATCAAGATAGGTAACTAAAAATATTATATTGTATGAAAAAGACTATAAAAACCAAAGAAATGCCTAATGCAGAAAAGCAAAAGGTTTAACTACCTGAAACTGAGGGTAATCTGGAGCGCTGAAAACAGTTATCAGTTTCCCTGACTCTACTTCATGATCAAGTGTATAGCCTTTTTGCATGCCTGCAAGATCAGACCTCTTATCCCTTGCATCTGGACCTTCATGTGACCTGATAATTAACTGTCATCAAGATGACAGATTTCAACAATTTGCAATTAGCATCAGAGGCTACTACCTAGCAAACAGAGAAAATCATGTGTAATATTCAGCAAAAGAATGTACAGCAAAATTATTGGTAAAAATAGTGGCAGAGATAAAGCAGGAAAAAAGCAACTGCAGGTGTGCAGGATGTGATCCTTTTGCAAATAGGGCCTAATCTGTCCCTGAGCATGCCTTTAATCTTTCACAATGGTTTATTATCCCCTCCCCTTCCCCTTTCATTCTGTAGTGGAGAGATGGCATGTGACCTTTTTGTCAATGGTGTTCTATTTCAACCTGTGGATATGTAGTCATTGATAATGTACCTTAGAAATTGGTTTCTTTACCATGCAAAATGATCAGAAGTGGAAGTAGATATTAAATTGTTCAGTTTGAATAATGTATAGAGTCTTGCAAGGGTTTCCTGATACACAAGCTATTTTCTTTAAGTATGATATCCTGAAGACTTTTGCTCGGATAGGATTGTTTTCAATCCAAAAATAGTTTATACTCCAATAAAGAGCTATCAACCTTGATTAGCAGATCTAACACTACCCACACCAAACTACCAAAGAGATTTCTCAGGCACCTTAAGAAAAAATGTGACTTTGCATGAACGTTTGTTCATGCAATCAACATAACCTCTTTGAGTGTGTAAACTGGCCAATACCTCAGTTTGTGCTAACTATTTATATCGGTTATGTTCTAAAATTAACCCTATCTTGTTTACAAGAAAGATATTTTACTTCTTACTGATATTAAAATCATTTGTTTTCAGAAACAATTGTTTGTTCAAGTCCTCCTCTACATGCATTCACATATGAGCTTATACAGACTGAGCTCAAAATGAATTATCTCATGCACATATTTGTAGCTTAAAGAAAATGTCCAGTATTTAAGCATGCTTGAACACTCAAAACTCATCATTCTTGGAACAGAAAAACTTCATTCTAATTTAAGCACATTACTTATTGTAGTTTAAGCACCTCATTCATTCTACTTTAAACTTAAAATTCCAGCCAAGCAATGATGTACGCACCAGCTCAAGAAGGATGAAAAAAAGAACAAAAAATGTTACCTTCAACTTGTTTCTTTTTAGGAAGTCTTCAGTGACATCAGGACCCCACAAAAGGCCAATGCCCCTTTCTTTATTTGGAGAAATACCATAACTTAAAGAAGGATCAGACCATAGTATGTCACCCGGTATAAGATTTGAACCCTCCCATGGAGGATCTAGCACTGTTCTTCTTGCTTTCATTAACTCATCAAAAGAACCAAGTGCAAGAGGTTTCTTATCCATGCTGGAAACAACCTTACGACCCTTCTTCCCCTTGGGCCTCTTCACTGGGAAAACTGTTTCACTGCGAAATATGCCTCCATGAGCAGTAAATACACAACCTGCTATAATAGAGGCCAAAGGGAGCCCTTCAAAACATCTCAAGCATTTCCTATACACTTGTGGTCCTTTGTCACCATATTTTGCCATTACTTCTTGCTCAAATCCATAAACTGATGTACAATACTTGGATTCATGATTTCCACGTAGGAGGAACACATGGTGAGGTAGAAATACCTACAAGATGTGAATACTAAATTACCATTTATAATCTCTCAGGGACACAGTCAACTAAAAGTAAACTTTCCTTTTGCTCTCAACCAAGATTGAGCCAGAAAATTAGTACTTCTTCAGCTGATACAAAAATGTTAAAAAGGTTACAGAAGACTCAAATATCGCATCATTTAATATTTAATTATTTCTCTGGATAAGATTAAATCATCCAGGCAATAAAGCCAGAAAATGTGCTAATGTTGTGGAGGCAGTGAATAATTATGTATTATTTGGTAATTGGTAAAAAAATACTTATACACAAGCTTGTATGGCTTACTAGACCCATAACATAAGGGCATAGCTTTCATGGATAATTACCCAATAGTGTATCAAATGTTCCATGAAGCAATGCTTTAGTAACTAACTTGAAATACTCCCCAGGAATAAATTGAATAAATACAGAGGAACCGGAAGGTGTCTGGAAGAGAAGATAGATTTTCAGAAAGGAAGCTATGTTCACAAACCTTGGATCAACAATGTTAAAACAAAAAACATGATTCACTGGAAAGTAAGCTCTACAAAGTTCATCAAAGGAAGTAACAAGATCACACGAAAATCACAAAATAGTTAAATGACAGAAATTCAGACAGCAACTTCACCAAGTCTATGACAAATTCTGAACAAAAGAAAAATAAAGTGATGTATTTTAAGGATTTCCAGCACTGTAGTACTATAGCACAGTAAGTAATGTATATGATGCCCATAATACATATTAATTATATATGATCAAGCTGAAGTATCAACAGAACCAGTAAAAGGAATCTGACTGGAACTTGATTATGTTTTTCACATAGTGAGGTTAAGAAGTAAGAAAGATGGGTGACATGTAATAACAAATAAAAGAAGCTTGGGATGCCGGACCTCCGTGCAGGATCACATACTGAACATTCAGGTATAGTCAAGATGAACTTCATGATCACGTAGAGAGAAGTAGCAAAAAACTGCCTTTCATTTTCAGATTCTATTTAGTATATTCTGTCCCATTTTTTAACCATCCGAAACAAAGGAACACTGGATAGAGGTACACATAACAAGTATCATGGCAGCCACATGGGAAAGGAATGGAATAAAATAACAGGTAAAATTATCACATAAATAACTTCCTTCGTCTCACAATTTACCCTTTAATTATTGGAGATAAAAGTCATTATAGTTCAAAATTCCCTTCATTTGTAAACTGTATAAAACAATTCAAGGTATTCTACAAAAACTAGCAAGAATTTGTCACCTTCCAAGCTAGCACAAGAAGGAACGTCTCGAGTCCCCAAGCACCTCTGTCCACATAGTCCCCATTAAACACAAAGAAACGATCCTCGGATGGGAACCCAGCATTCTCCAATAGGAAGATCACATCGTGGAGCTGCCCGTGGACGTCCCCGACCACCACAACCTCTGGGCCCTGCTCCCCACCCTCCCCGACATCAACCTTGACGCAATTGGGCTCCTTGTGAAGGATGTTCGACGCGGAGAGGAGAAGGCACTGGAGGACGGGGACGGGTAGGACGGAGGGAAATTCCGAGGGCGGCAGATTTCTGGACGACCAATCAAAGGCGGCGGTCGTGCTGCGGATCCAGTCGAGGGTCAAGATTCCATCTTGGGGCCACTCCAACGGTATCCGGGGAGGAACAGGACCGGGTTTGTCTAGACAGGCGCCCTCCATTGCATGGATTCCTGGGTATCTGGCTGTATCAGCCTCGGAAAGAAAGCTCGGGTATTTGGGGAAACCCTATTATATGCAGTAAGGAGCAGAGAAGACCCCGGTGAATCTGAAAATGACGTTTCTCTCCGAGGAAAGAAGAAGACGGGGGGGGCAACAAAGGGACCGCAAACGGATCGGTGGACGCGGATCGCGGAAAGGTGGCGCCTTTACGTCGCGCCGTGCTTCCCCGAACTTTCTTGCGGTATTTAGCAGCACATAGGTTGTATTTCCGACACTCGGACGGAGGAAGTAGCACGCTGTTTCATCACGCAAGAGGTGCAAAAGCTTCAGAAGCCGCAGACTCGGGGCGTTGGATGGCGAAAGGCGGCACTGTTATGTCGTGCCGTGCTTCCCGGATGTCTCTTGCGGTAGCATCACATAAATGGTATTTCCGACACTTGAATCGGCGAAGAAGCTAGCTGTTTCCTCGAGCCATGGCTGCGAGCTTGGGCGTTGGATGCTTTGGGCACGCTACCGCGCGTGCTCTGCCGGGTCATCCTGTCGTTCTCCGACCTTCGCATCCATACACGACTAATTATCCATAGTTTAAACGGAATTTTACCAGTTCACGACATGGTAAACTGTTGACATAAACCTTAAAATACTGAAGGTTTATATATATAGAAATCGATGTTTATAGTATATATATGATTTAGTGATGCTTATAAAAATTGGGCTAGAGCGCTAGATTGACATCGGTTGTGAAGAGTCTCCTCCTTAAATTAAATTATCGATGGGTGAAGCTGATCGGGTAGCACCTGCAACTTTGTTTAGAAAGTGGAGGGGTTTGACGGGAGAGTTCTGTACGTGGAGGAGGAGTAAGTAATACCGGCTACACTTAGGGTCCGTTTGTTTGCATGTAAAATCGGATTTATGCGCAAGTTTTCCCGTTTTTTTTTCCACCGCATTATTTGTTTACCTGTAAAATATGGGGTCAACGTAGAACGTTTTCCCGTGACCATCTTATTGTGGGATTTCGGCGTCCGGAAATTTTGAGCGGACGCCGTTTTCCGCAGAGCCTTTTCGAGCCAGGAGGCTGACCACAGCCGGGCCGGGGTTCGGCGGGGGAGCTCGGGGGGGGGGGGGGGGGGGGGAGCTGTTATAATATATTTTTTTAAAAGTAAAATAACAATACCTTGCCACCCGACGGACACGTCGGGTGGCCTCCGCTCGCGCGCGAGAAACGCGCGAGCGTTTCCTCCTTATCCTCCTTGCCGTTGGAGAGTATCCAATGTAAGGAAATAACAAGAAAAAAGGGGCTCTCTCTTGCGTACGCTATGGGGCTCGCATGCGCATGCTTTCTCTCTCTCTCTCATGATTTTCGACAGACTCTTATTCCAACGCTCGGACGAACAGTAGAGGGATTTCTTCTTCTTCTTCTTTGCTAGAAGCGCTCGAAACAAGATCGGTTCGCATAGCTCTCTGAAGGACGTGCGACGGGAGAGAAGGGTTTCGCTTCCGAGGTCGTCGTATCTCTAGGAGGGCGTTGCCACGAGAACCGCACGTCGGTTGGCAATAGAACTCTTAGTTCTAGCGACTACGCGCTTCGACCCGACAGGCTATGTTTCTAACCTCGTTTATTTAATTTTAATATGTTCGCATAGTTGTGTTTTTGTCGATTTTCAGGAATACGACCCAACAATCTAAGAGTTCTATTTTACCAGCATATCATTTTTTTGTTAGAAGCATCTATACATGTGAAAAAAAAAACATAGTTATTCATATATACGTTCACATACATTCTTGCTTAAATTTTTTTTTTTACTTGAACGTTCTTATTTAGATGTTTTTACTTGAACATTGATTTTAAAACGTTCTTGTTTAAACGTTATTATTTAAGCGTTTTTATTAGAACGCTATTATTTAGACGTTCTTACTTGAACGTTGTCGTTTAGACGTTCTTATTTAAACATTGTTGTTTAAACGTTTTTATTTGAACGTTCTTGTTCGAACATTGTGATTTTAAATCTTATTTGAACATTCTTGTTTAGACGTTCTTAGTTGAACGTTCTTGTTTAAACATTCTTATTTAAACGTTCTTGTTTGAACCTTCATATTAAAACGTATTTAGACGATCTTTGTTTGAGCATTTTTTGTTTAGACGTATTTAGATGTTTTTATTTAAACGTGCTTAGGCATTCTTATTTAGACATATTTAGACAGTCCTATTCAACCCAATTTTTTGCATGGAATTTGTATTAAACCTCGTAATCTAGGAGTAGCACTCAATCACCCCATCAGTGCCTTCATCAATGGCCGATTCTCGTACTTGCGAGGCAACAGTATTTGGCCTCATCTAGACGTCGGCTAGGTGATACTAGTTGACCCTGTTTATGCTATTGTTAGTTCACTGTTGTAAATAAAGTTGAGAAGTTGCAAACCCAACCAGAAACTATCACACGTTGTGGTATTACTAAATGGTCATCGATTAAATTGTCAAAAGAAGTACTACTTTATAATCTCTGCAACAGGAGAGCCAAAGTAGTAAGGCACGTTAAATGTGATGTATGTTATAAAGGACTCTTCCTAATGATAGAAAGGAAGGAGATCATAGAATTACCTCAATGATAATGAAAGCAGTTGTTTCTTTCGAGCACACGTGGGCACATTCAAAGGACAAAAGATTTTAAAGATAATTACATTCATATTCCGGTCGATTGGATCCTTAATAGATACCTAAGGATCCAATTATATAACAAATCGAATATGGCCGATTATGGTATGAAAACGATATCCACGTACGGAGTTATTAAATCCAGTTTTTAAAATACGATATATAATCCCATTAAGTTTAATGGGTCTCTCTAGGTCATATGTTACTCTACCATGGGATCAAACTATTACCCATTATTGGATCCGATTATGCATATAAATGTATTATGATTCTAATATACACATTCATCTATATTTAGTAAATATATTATTGATATATTATGTGTATGATTATTAATTGAGTACCTTAGAAATAAGGCTTAAAATTGTATGAGTGTGCATGGTCTTAATTTTTTTTAAGACTTTGATCATTCAGTGTGTTTATTTACCTCCAAGATGTCTAATTTAATCAGACGAGTATATACATTTGTAAGTGATAAGTATTTAGCATGTTATAATTGTTAATAGTGTCTCATATATCAATTAACTTTTACTAGTGATATTTTCAATTGAAAAATAATCCTTAATATATTATGGATTTTAATTGTATTAAGGATTTTAATGCACTTCTAAGATCAACTACATTCTTTCAATTCATTAAATTAGATTGAACTATAAAAATAAAACTTAATTTTGTTGGGAGATACTTTTGTCTACGGAATTTATTCATGATATTAATATATAGAAATCATTGCATTTTATTCTATATTTAAAAAATGGGTACTTCACGTAGTTACATATATAATTAAAAATGTACATATATATACGTATGCAGTACATTGATTTGAAACTTCACTATTTACATTTCTTTAGATTTGCATATCCCTAATCTATGCATGCAAGCTATTAAATTCAGTTGCCAAGGTTTTTAATATTTAGATTTTAAATAGATATTGAAGTATCCAAGTGCTTCAAGTAATTGGATTCAAAAATTAAAATACAAAATCATATCTATTGGATTTTAATATCTAGTCCCCTTAAAGATTTGTAAATCTAGAGTTTTATATTCCATACCTTTTACTCATTTATCTTTAGATCCAGAATTTGTAATTACAAATGTTACCATATCTCTTGTTGATCCGTGCATATACTCTATTTTCATGATCTTTTATTAGACATGTGCCATATTTTGATAGAATCATTTTTAATAACTAAAATGGTTATTATTAGGCCTATTAACAATTTAATCATGGTCTTTATGAAAGTCTTGACATTAAACATCATTAATTGACATTTGACATGGTTATACATGGAGGAAAAATATTATTGGATTTATATCACTATGTTGTCTATATGTTTATAAGTTTATTTTTAATTGCCTGTCAATTAATTTCCATAGTGGTTTAACATTGTTTATTGTATTTTCAATCATCAATTGATTAGTGTATTTGTGAAATTGATGATACAACTGTCCTTGAGCCTTCACTTAAGTATTGAGTTCATGAGATTAAAACTATATATAGATCTTATGTCTTCGTAATAGTATCCAGTTATTTTACTCATTTGTGTATTTTAATCACATTGTGATATTCTTTAAAAGTTGTGATAAAAGAATTGAATATCTCATGGTGATTTTTATATATGCTTTACGTTAATGTCTTGTTGTGTGATGCGTGTTAATCATTCCTTTAACAAGCTTATGTAGTTCAAAAGGAAAGTAAAAAAAAATAGATCTTGTTTTTCATATAGTTATATACATGAGATGGTTGCTTTTACCATCCACAAATTATTGATGAAGTTGAGAGGAAAAAGAAAGTTAATAGATACTGTTAATTCTATGATTTATAAGTGTTCAAGAACTTGTGGGGGGAGACTATACATGTTATAAGCTAAATATGCTATGCTGAAAAATGGTTACCCCACTATATGTATGATGCATAATTTAAATTTTCTTGAAGTGTGGGGGTGTCTTGTAAAATTAAAATTTTGAAATGAGATAAAAATTATTTGATCATAATAGACTAAGAATGTTATGTGGATAGATTTGAGGTTCTATTATTCAAAGTTAAATAATAATAAAGTGTGTAAGTCAATCGAGAATATTGTATGCTTGAACCATGCAAGTATTTAAATAATGACGTGAAAATTATTTGTAGAATGCAATCTTTCTTATTACTTGAAAGTTGGCCAAATTGAGTACGTGTATGTGGCATAAAATATTTGGTAGACAAATCATTTTATTGTCTTTATATGTTGATAAAATCTTGATCTTTAGATCTAGTATGCATTTTATTTGAGTTTGAGATAATCATTTCAAACATGGCCATGAAATGATTGTAGTTGATATTTATTGCATTCAACTTGAATAACCTGAGATACAGTTTAAGTTGTTCTAATGACCACAAATTTTGTCTCTCGTATATTTTATGTGAGTGCGGATCATCTGAGATGTCAAATTCAACAAGTACTTGTAAGAGAGACAAAGTCTACAAAAGACAAAATTGTGATTGCATTTGAAAGCCTTAAATTTTGTGAAATCAAAGAAGGATTCATGAAAGGCTTGCCTAGAACGGTGGTTCTAGAAGCGTCGAGGAGGATGGGATTGAGCCCATAAATGAAAAGTTACCATGGTGGCAACCCAACCTCACAGAGGTTCAATAGGTAGAAACAAACTGATGGGTAACTATGTGTGGAGCACTTATATATAATGCTTCCATCCCTATGGCGATAGTGCTCATGTGGAAGCAAGTGGTATGATGAGTTTTAAACTCTTAATGAATCCAAGACCCAAGTGGCAGGGTGGTTCCTTGCTCTCACCCTTGGAGGATTCACCGACATGTGTGGAGTCGTGAGGCCGCGACTATGAGATGTGGGCTATTTTCTAAAACACACATGAGATACTTGCGCAAGGCCATTAATAGCGCAACCCGCATGAATTTTGATCTTACTATACTATGTGTGGATTTGGGAGAACTTGAATCATGGAACCCGATTCAAGGTGAAACATCCATCGAGTGTTCTACAAGCAATTCCAAATATCACTAAGTGGGGTTCAAACCGAAAGGTACCTTCACCTATTACATAGTATAAGAGTGCTCTCTAGAATTTGTTTGTTGATATTATTTTATTTTGATTTGATATACTTCTGCGAGTTTTAAGAAAATATGTGGGGGATTGTTATAATATATTTTCTTAAAAGTAAAATAACAATACCTTGCCACCCGACGGACACGTCGGGTGGCCTCCGCTCGCGCGCGAGAAACGCGCGAGCGTTTCCTCCTTATCCTCCTTGCCGTTGGAGAGTATCCAATGTAAGGAAATAACAAGAAAAAAAGGGGCTCTCTCTTGCGTACGCTATGGGGCTCGCATGCGCATGCTTTCTCTCTCTCTCTCATGATTTTCGACAGACTCTTATTCCAACGCTCGGACGAACAGCCGAGGATTTCTTCTTCTTCTTCTTCTTTGCTAGAAGCACTCAAAACAAGATCGGTTCGCATAGCTCTCCTGAAGGACGTGCTGACGGGAGAGAAGGGTTTCGCCTACCCGAGGGTCGTCGTATCTCTAGGAGGACGTTGCCACGAGAACCGCACGTCGGTTGGCAATAGAACTCTTAGTTCTAGCGACTACGCGCTTCGACCCGACAGGCTATGTTTCTAACCTCGTTTATTTAATTTTAATATGTTCGCATAGTTGTGTTTTTGTCGATTTTCAGGAATACGGCCCAACAGGAGCTCCGGGGAGGGGGGGTGAAGGGGTGCCGCGGGGGGGGGCTCCGGGGGGCGCCGCGGGGAGCTCCGGGGGGAGGGGGGTGAAGGGGTGCCGCGAGGGGGGGGCTCCGAGGGGGGGAAGGGCGCCGCGGGGAGCTCGGGGAGGGGGTGAGAGGGGGCGCGCGGGGGACATCCGCGCGGGGGGAGCTCCGGGGGGCGGGGGCGGTGCCGCGGAGGCGGGCGCCGGCGTGGGAGGGGCGGGGGCGCGCGGGGTGAAGGGGGTGCCGCGGAGGCGGGGGGCTCGGGGAGGGGGGGTGGTGAAGGGGCGCCGCGGGGGGAAATCCGCGCGGGGGGGGGGGGGGGGCTCCGGGGGCGGGGGCGGTGCCGCGGAGGCAGAGGGCGCCGGCGGGGAGGGCGGGGGCGCGCGGGGTGAAGGGGGGGGGGTGTGCCACAAGTTGGTCCCGCGCGGCCGGCGAGGGGGCTGGAGGGAGGGATCTCCGTTCGCAACGGGGCGGGGCGCAGGAGAAGGAGATCGGCGGCGGGTGCCGGTCGTTCACACTGGCGGCACGTCTCGGTGACCACGAGATGGCCGGAGACCTCACGGGGCGACGGATCGCCGTACTCGAAGCCCAAGGCGTGGAGGACGGGGTCGATCGCCGCCGTCACCGTGACGCTTCGGAGGCTGCAGGCGGCTTCATCTCCTACTCCTCTTCTTCTTCCTCCGCCGCCTCCTCTTCTTCAGCTGAGCCCTTTCCGCGTTCTGGCCTTTTCCCGTGACCATCTTATTAATTTTTATTATTTTATAATTTTTTTATATAAAATTTAAATATATGAAATTATTTAAATAGATTTACGTACAACCAAACAAATGAAAATATTTTCGGAAAAATAATTTACGAACAACCAAATGACCGAAAATATTTTCAAGGAAAATAAATTACAAGGAACCAAATGATAAATGATGTTTTTGATTTCCTTGGAAAAGGTGCTCCATGAAAAACATTTTCCATGATTTTACTTTTACATGGAACCAAATGGACCCTTTAGTTTTAAAAAGATAACTAAATTAGTAATTTAATTCGATTTTAATTTAAATTGATCCGGTAACTGATTTAATTTTGTTTAAAAAAAATTCCGAATCAAACCAAATTGATAATTTGGATAACCGGATTAGATCAAACATTCCTTTTAACCACCACATGTTAGCAATATTCATGTATCTTAATTTCTCGTGTAAAAATTGAATATTTCACTTCCAAGGGTAAAAATAATCAAATATATGAATATATACATTATATTTTCATCAAATATGATTTAGAACAAACCAAATAAAAGTACACAGACGCATGTATATATCATATACTGATAAAATATGTTTTAAATCTGGCCAAATTGATTGGTTTTGTGTGGTTTAGCCTGGTTTGGAAAAAAAAACAAATCTTATAAACCAATCTAATTCATGAACAGTAGCCCTGACTATAATTTAACCAACGCAAGTAATAAATATGATGCGCCTGAATTTCACATAATTGCGTCCAAATTGAAACTTATTTTCTTCAACATTTTGAACTAAGTCGACCTTATTCAAATAAGTGTTCTTGATCCCCCTCGTCCCGGAAGAAGCAAGAGATCCAATAGATCTGTTGTAGCCTCATCTTCTCTTAATTTTTAGGTCCTATATTAAATTAAATTAGGTTTAACCCAATCTCCATGTTTTTTTTTGATAAGTAACATATGCCTCTTTCGTAATATTAAACTAAAACAGTATGTATTCAAGATACAAAACACTACCTTTCAAGATAATAAGAGAGTAATATTTAATAGTCTATTTGGTTAGAATATCAAAATTGATATTGTATCGATTTTAATATTAATATTTCAAGAGGACAAAGTATCTATTTTAAAAGTGATAGTATTAATATATGTTGGGATAAACTTAGTTTATAATCATTAAAATTTAGGAGACAGGAGAGATTTATATCCCCTAAATAATATGATATCAAACGGGCCCTTAAAAATTATTAACAACATTTTATGTTTTTACAAGAGAAGGTATTAGAGGGGAAATTGAAATTTAGATGTTTAAGCCAAATCAAACGTTACTTATGATGAACAGATTGCATAGTATTATGTACGGTACTCATAGGGAACACACTAACGTTTATCGATGGATTACAATTAACACTGTTTAAATATTTTTCAGACGTTGAATTGAAAGAACTCCGAAGTTAAGTATGCTATTCCTGGAGGATAGATGGTCTATTGAAAAGTAACACAGTTGTCGGGTCAATCAACTGATATAGTCGATAGTTACAAAATTAGTCATATAATCTACGAGTAGACTTGAATCAACATATATTCAAACTTGACTAGAAGTGTAAAGAGTGATATATTTGATTATGACTTGTTGAGCTACTAATTCTCCATATTTATTTAGACTAAATATCATTTTACAAAGTTCGAACTCAAGTTCAATCTGAACGGGTCAGTGAGACTTGATTTTAATTTTATTTCTTATAAAATTTGAACCTAGAATTTCATTTGAAGTTGAGGTTAAGCTAAAATTAAATTTGATACAATATGATTAATATATATTGAATTGACACTATATAACTATTCATTCCTCATAATTTAAATTAAAAAAAGTTAAAATTAATATTTGAATAAAAATCTTTATCAGCTAAGTTATTCACCGATTTTGTCGAGTCAGTCAAATTGATCATATAATTAATCGAGTATTTAATTAAACTGTTGACCAGTTTTATAGCTTGAGTCTAACTAGTTGTCAAATCAAACTTCTTTTTAGCTGTATTCAAATTTACATGTTCACTCAACACAATAATTTTTTTTTGTAGCCCAGCTTAATTAATAACCATGGACTGGGGCGGCAGCAGGAAGGGGAAAGAAACGCTTGACAAAAAAAATTTAATATTTCACAATTACATATAGATAATTCTCTTATATTTATTATTTATTGCTTAATTGGTATTAATAAAGTAAAATTAAATAAATAACTTATATGTATTAAACATATGTCAAACTATCTTTACTACTTAATTGGTATAAATGGGTTAACAATTCGCATATAATTACTAAATTTTGATATAATATATTTAAAACTATATTTTTATTATTTTATCAATTTATATATTATATGTTATGATTTATTTAATTTTATTTATATATACTTATTTTATCGAAATCGGATTAACAAAAACGGAATCAACTAACTTTGATTCCGATTTTGATAAGTTACTGGAATATTCGATTCCGATTATAATAGTTTATAAGATCGATAAACACGTTTCAAACATGTTAATTTTTACCCGAATCACATCGAAATATCAAAATATCAAATTCTATTTACACCCCTGGCCTCGAACAAACAAAGCCTTTGTATAAGTCAAGGGGAAAACGGGTTCTTGAGATGACAAAGTGTCGGAGAAGGGCTTGCTTAAGGGGCCATACCCTTCTCGTGGAAGAAGTACATCCCAGGATTGACCATATCGAGGGGACAATATCTATTCTTTGAGTCTTTGATTGTATAATAAAATAATTTCTATGGAGAATTACATTTTCTTAACAAAACTTGGTAGAAAAAAGTGTTTGAAAGTCATCACAAGAAAGCATCTTCTGTGAAGAGTCTTCTAAAACAAAAGAAAAGGCCAAATCTCTTTTGTATTTTTGAAGGTCTCCTGTCATTTCCTGTTATACATGTGTGAGAACCTCGTTTTTTCTCTTTTCATATTTAATTTTCGAAATGATTTTTTTTGCATCTCCTTTGGACTACTTAGGAAAATAGGTATTAACCTATAAATATATTAAATAGTCCGACGATACATTTAAAATTATTAGAACCGAGGTTCGGGTTCTTTGAAAAATTTGATTTTGACCCCTCTCCGCCGGATGGTGCGAATACCCGACGTTAACTTACATCGAGCAAGTACTCGAATGCCCTTGATTAACCGCCATAGCAATCTGTTTGGTAGAGAGTGCACATCCATACAAAATAATAAACTAGAGGGCCGTAAGCCTTGCGGGCCCGATGAGATGCGAACAAGTTGCGTTACGTTTGGTTGACGTTGATTTTATTTGATTAAGATGTGAATTTTTTTACCAATTGATTTAGATTTGATTTTTTTTCAAGTTGTTTATTTTTTAATTTTGATATTTCCATTAACGTTTTGAATTAACGGGTTGAGTTTGATTTATTTGTTTGGTTGAATTTCAATTTGATTATGATTTTGTTTTGAGTTTAAAGTTTGATTAAATAAATTAGGTTTGCTATGACTTGAGATTTAGATCACCAATTGGGTTGAAATTATTTAATTTCATGTGCAACTTATGTCACAATGCTGGTTCAAGTACGGTCAACGCATTAATTTAAAGTTTTGATTAGATTGTTTAAATATGTTTTTTTTTATTTCTATAAAATTTAATTTAAGACTTGATTTTTGATGTTTGAAGATTGTTTTTGGTGAATTTTAAAAGCATTGGGGATTGTTTATTTGATTCCTTTTTGTATTATTTGATTATACGTTGATTAAGAAATTCAGTCCCATGCATTACGTATATTTTAGATTGATTTTTGGGTTGATTAAAATTCTGATTTTTGTATTCTTCAGATTTGATGAGTGTTTTTATTATTTTTTATCTTGTTTATTTAATTTGAGCTCGCATCCCATCCGATCTGTCGAACTAACGATCGGTGCTCAATTGAACATCACAGCTTCATTTCATTGAAAGATGGGGTGAAGTACATCGGTGTACAATGTGATTGATCCTTCCCCCAATATAGGTTTATTTTCACTACTTTGGGAAAATTTTGGCATTACGACGGCATGCCGGCTATTTTTCCAACTTAGTGAAAATTTACTCATCCAAGATAGCCAGTCTTAGCTTAGCCATATTGGGGGAAGGATCGACGGCTACGGGATTCATGCCCGCGCCTCCGTCCGGGTCGCCAGCTACGGGATGCATGCCCGCGCCTCCGCCCAAGGTGGAATTCCCCGCTAAGGGTGGATCTCCTTAATTTAATATTACTTTCGCATTCTGAATTTTTTTATTTAAATTTTTTGTTTGTCAAAGCCTTTTCAGACTTGCTGCGAATCGACTCGGCTGAGTCGAGACGGCCTCCAGCGGTCCGGCAATCCCTGTTGGCCTGATGGACTCATTGCGGCAAACGAAGATCAAGTTCAATGGGCTCGTCGGCCGGTTGCAGCAGCCGTGCGCACGTGCGCGTGGTCGCGGCCGCTTTTTTTTGGTGCGCCTGTCTTCTGTGGGCCCCGCCGTGGGCACAATGATCCTTGCACCATTCCACGGCTGCGGGCATTGGGCCAGCATGGTTGAAGGGGAGCTCGGGCGCTGTTTCGCCCGAGCGACGCCGCACGCGCCAACGGCCACCGCACCCGCTCCTGTAGCCATAGCCGTCGCCACGGAGATCCTCCAGCGGCCCCACGTCGTCGCCGGCGCCATCGCAGTCGGCCATAGATGGACTCTCTCCCACGACCATGCTCGTAGGGGAGCCTTCAGGACAGAGTGGAAGGCGGTGTCGGGGCCGGCAGGCTTCTGCCGGCTTCCCCGAAGAGGGGGAAGCGTCTTCAGAGCCGCCATGCCCTTCGATCGGGACCTCCTGCTGTCGACGGATATGGAGACGCCATCGCGAGAGCTCTCGGGGGAGTTGACAAAGGGACAAGTGCTGCCGGTGGAATCCCCATGTCCCCTCGCGGGACTTTCCACTGCAGAGGATTGAGAGAGAGAGAGAGAGAGGTCCTGGGCGCTGGAGCTTCGGCCGAGGGGAGTTGCACGCGGCGGGGGGGGGGGGCACTGCTACCGCAGCCGCTAGAAGCAGAAAGTGGGCTTCTGCAGGTGTTGGCGTCTACGAGAAGGTGTGGCCAACATGTGAGAATGATTTCTTCTCTTCGGCTTGACAGGTACGCAGCAAGTCAGGAGGTGGCTGCTGCGAGGGAGGAAGGAGGGGCTGTCTTCTCCTCCTACTTGGCGTCGCTGCAGGTTATGTTGGAGGAAGGATGCGACTATTGCTGGAGAGCGGATCACCTCAGTTCCCGGGTGGAGGGAGCTCCCGCAGTCCTCAATGGCGTGAGGACACCTGGTGTCGCGGAAAACGAAGCGTCAGTGCGCTTTAAATAGGGCTTAAAGTAGATTTGACGTCGCTCGGTAGTGGGTAAATAGAGGCTCGGTAGTGGGTCTTTGAAGCCTCGGTAGCTCGGTAGTGGGTTGAAAAGCTCGGTAGTGGATTCTCAAGACTCGGTAGTGGGTTAATAGAGACTCGGTAGTGGGTCTTTGAAACCTCGGTAGCTCGGTAGTGGGTAAATAGAGGCTCGGTAGTGAGTCTTTGGAGCCTCGGTAGCTCGGTAGTGGGTACATAGAGGCTCGGTAGTGGGTCTTTGAAGCCTCGGTAGCTCGGTAGTGGGTACATAGAGGCTCGGTAGTGGGTCTTTGAAGCCTCGGTAGCTCGGTAGTGGGTACATAGAGGCTCGGTAGTGAGTCTTTGGAGCCTCGGTAGCTCGGTAGTGGGTACATAGAGGCTCGGTAGTGGGTCTTTGAAGCCTCGGTAGCTCGGTAGTGGGTAAATAGAGGCTCGGGAGGAAAACGGAGCTCGGGAGTGGGTAAATACACGCCATTGAGGACTGCGGGAGCTCCCTCCACCCGGGAACTGAGGTGATCCGCTCTCCTATTGCTGAAGGGAGCCGTCCGCACTGCTGGGAGGAGAGTCGTTCCAGAGAGAGAGAGAGAGCAGATCCCCCCCCCCTTCTCTATTTTTTTTTTCGCCGCTGGGTGCCGGGTGAAGGCCGCTGGGGTACAGGGCCGGCCGCTGCTGCTTCTGGAGGAGGTGATCGCCCGGGGAAGGAGGGAGTTGAGGAGCTTCCATGCCTTGGGGAGCGCTGCTCGCCGGCGGTCCTCTTCTGCCCGGCCGATGGTGACTCCCCGCTCCCTCTTCTTCTTCTTTTTTTTGCTCTGTTGGACTTCTGCCCTCTCCTTCAGAAACCTCCCTCCTCCGCGCGACCTCCTAATCCCCTCTTTTATCTTACCATCGTAGCCTCTCCTCAACCGGGAAACTCTTCTGGACCTTGCCGCAATCTCTCCTCTCCTTTCTTTTTCTTGAGTTTTTTTTCAGAAATAGGAGTTGAGGCATGCTGCGCGGAGGCTGCCGTTGGCTCTCCACCCTCCCTTCCCTTTTTAGATATACGCATGTACACCGTGGCGAGGGTTCCTAAATTTCTGGAGATAATGATGGAGACAAAGAGAGGAAAGGAGCATCTAGAATGAAATTTTAAATTAGGGGGTCCGGGTGTTAAAAAAAACAATAAAAAAATCTGATGTCCAACATTATTCACATGGTATAAATATGAGGCAATTGGGCTAGATTGGGTTACCATCTTTGTGATTGCGCTCAGCTAACGTAAATGCGGATTGAAAAAAAGAAAAAAAATAAAAAAATAATGAGTGTCCACAACATGGTCTCACACTTTTGTTATTATATCTTACTAAATAAGATAATTTTGTCTTTGGCTGTTCTAGATTTTATTTTAATATATGTTTTAACACAAAAATATAAAAATTATAGTATTTCAACCAAATACCATTATTAATGATAAGTAGTAAGCGTGTTTCTTTTTTGCAGTGAATTGATTCCCATTGGCCTGTTGTACTTTGCGTAAGGTGCAATATGATGTGACATCTCTGGCTATGCAATACACAATAAATTACATAATCAATATACAGCATAATATGTATATTAAATATGCAATATAATACAATATAATATTAAAATATATAACAAACATCTGCAAAAAATAATATAGTGTGTATAGTGGTACATTTCACTTCATTCTTGTTTGCAAGTACATCTACAAGTGTTTTTTTAAAACCAATTATGCTCAAGTAAATGATAACAATATCATATTAATCTCGAAGAAAAATCAAAACTGAATTTTCATTATGGACTCACATAGAGACAATTATTTTTTATTCCTTTTGTTATGAAATTATTGATAAAAATAAAATTTTAATCATAAAAGTTGTAATTTTCTGATCACTAACAGTAGTGTTGTTCATTTTCTAGGAGACACAAAAAAGGTTTTCTCATCAGCCACAAAAAGTGTTGCCCTCGCAACACCCTTTTTTATCCAAAGCCAACAAATGCTTCTCTCCTAAAAGAAATTATTATTATTCCCTTTGTGCGTCAAGATATAAGATAATAAACGAAAATAAAAATAAATTTTACTCATGAAGTATATGTCAGTCTCTAATGGGGTGTGTGTTGGGTTGCATGATAAATTGGGCTTTAAAAAGAAATATTTGACAACTATAATAATTTTATGTTTCTAAAGAGTTTTTTTTTTCTTGAAAGAAAAAGAGGGTGCTACTCCTCTTTTTATTATGATAAACAGTCATATATCATTTTCACCCTTTTTTATTATCGCATCTTTTCAAACATGATAATTTTATATCATTGATTAACTCATTTTATTTTAATACAATTTTTTATTGTGAAATTGTATAAAAATCTATTATTCAACCAAACACCTGGGAGAACTTGTTTGGTATAAGATTGTTAATTTAGGGCAGGATAGTACGATTTATCTTATAAAATTAAAAGATAAATCAGATTTAGCCTCATAATAATTTTATACCAAACAATATTCCCTAATGGATCTAAAAATGAACTTTGAAATTACCCTACCGGAGAAGTAATACCAATGTCTGATGATATAAACTTTTATCATGTTCTTAGTTCCTTACCAAAGTAGAACATTAATTTCCGTCTCTGATAAATATGCGCCTGACGTTAGTTACCCGAAATTCGTCTGGTTATAGATGCCGGTGGTAAATAGCGTTGAAATCAGGTTATTTAGGTTCAACCTTTGATGAAAATGATAAAGGAAAAGAACACACCCGTCACCAACAATTAAACCATTTTTAAGATGTTAAACAAGTAAAGGAAATCAGAACATTCTTCTGCTGCGTTGCAGTGGAATATCTTTGCTGGTGTACTCGGATTCTTTTAATAATTGGGCTCTCTCTTTTTCATGGAATGCCAGATAGGGGTGTTCATAATTTGATTTGGTCTGATTTTTTAGTTTCTTTTTTTTCAAACCAAACTACCTTCAAAACAGAATCAAATAGAACCAAATTAATTCGGTTTGGTTTGGTTTGATTCTATTCAAGCCATATTTTATAAAGATATAGTAGATATATCAATATATAATTTTGTTTTGTTTGTTTTAAATCATATTCTATTAAAATCTTGTGTATATGTTTATAGATTACATTAATTTTGTCTTAGAAGCTCTTGAAATAAATTTATTTTTATAAGAAAAGATACATAAATACTATCTAATATATAACTTAAACTAAAATATTTAATCTAATTCGGATTATTCGGTTTACTGGTTTGGTTTGGTTTGAAGGGTCCTAGAAACTAAATCAAACCGATCGGTAGTTCAAACTAACCGAACCGAACCAAAGTACTAGTTGGGTTTGATTTTTCGGGTTGAACCAAACAGTGAACAACCCTAATGCCAGGTGAGGGTCGGGTTGGCCAACCCATCTAAGATTGGCAGGGCCAGCTACTTCAGGCTGAGTTGGGGACCCCGTCAATCGGGATCAGCTGGGACTAGTCCAATGGCCTATGATCGTCTCAACTAACCTATTTTGATCCATCCAATCCAACTGACTCGTTCTCAACCCCCGACCCAACTTATCTTACTCCCATTGAAATGTAAACACCAAGTCCATTAGTATGTTGTCGAAGGTAAATCTTTTATCTCTTCTCGAGCTTTAGTTCAACTCAAGTCCTATGTGAGACTGAGTAAGCTAAATATACATTCAGAATTGACTTATCACTAAATCGAATTGAATTGAAGCTTGAACTCTAACACAGGTCAGAGCGTATTTCTAAAACTCGAACTCGATCTAACCTTGTTTACAAAAATTCGATTTCGGGCTAGTTTATAAAACTTAGTTTCAACCTAAACTCAATCTAAATTCTATCTCAACTTATTTTAATGAATTTAATTGACACCATATAGTTACAAAATATTCTTCATTTAATGTCTAAATAAATATTTGATGAAATAATTAAACAAATATTTAATGGAGCAGCAGTTTTATCAAGTCGAGTAAAAGTATATTTAAGCTCGGCTCATTAATGAATTGATATTTTTTAAAATTTTGTCAAAAATTGTTCATTTAACATAATACATGAAACCAAATTAATTTCTACTACTTGTCGGGTATATTTGTCATTTTTTATCCCTATCCTTTAATGGTTGGGAACATCCAATTTTATGTATATCCAATCAATGGAATCACCTGTATATATTCAAATTGAATTTTCACTTAACTTAATGTATTTTTATTTCGACTGTTTCAAAATTACTATGTTTTGATGCTGTTTTCAAATAGTGTTAATGATGTCATGTGCACTGATACTAGGGCTGTAAACGGGTCGGATTCGGTAGCGGATTCACCAGAATCCGATTTCGATTCCGATAAGGGCTAAGGGGTTTCGATTCCGATTCCGATAATTTCGGAATCACTATGTTCCGATTTCGATCCGATTACGATTCCGTTATCGAAATCGGAACCGAATCCGATAAAATCCGAAATGCATATTAAATAATATTTTTTATTTAAAAGTGAGTCAATAATTTACAAATAATTAATAAATTTTGATATAATCTTCTTAAAATTTTATTTTTATTATTTTATCAATTTATATAGTATATATTATAATTTATTTAACTTTGTTTTATTTAATTTTATTTATATATAATTATTTTTTTATCGAAATCGGATTAACGGAAACGGAACCAACTGATTCCGATTCTGATTCCGATAAGCTACCGGAATGTCCGATTCCGATTCCGATAGCTTATAGGATACAAAAACAAGTTACAAACCCGTTAATTTTTATCGAAATCGAATTGGAATATCGAAATATCGGATTCCGTTTACACCCCTAACTGATACCACTATACTTTGATAAAAAAATTCGATAATGGAATATAATTACAGGTTTGTTGAAGTGTTGCTATCGGAAGAAATGTTACTATTAAATCTTGCTGTTGTGTGATAGGGTCTTTCTTCTTTTTTTAAAAAAAAAAGTGGCAGAGTCAAGAACAGAAAAAAAAGAAGAAAAACGTGTATACAAAGAAAAGCTTATTCAGCCAAAAACATGTTTTTTAGGGGACTAGGGAATAGCCTGACCAACAAGTGACCTACAAGGGCTCGAGTTATAGGGCCATTTAGTTTTACAGAGCTGAACTAAAATAAAAAAAATAGTGCACAACTTTTTTTAATCTAATACATGATGTAATAATTATTCTCAAGTATAACTTGCATTTTAGGAAACCTGACCCTACCTATTGTCTTCATCCTATGGATAGATACATATCGTACACTAATATATATATATATATGTATTCTGACAGTATCATATTGATATCTGTATATTGAGTGATATAGTTTTTTTAGTTTATGTATATGAACAAAATTTAAAAATAAAAATTTAATCAGATTGTATCTCAATAGTTAGATTGAATACCCTACAGCTACAGTGGCATTTTAACACCCAGCGGGGATTTCGATTGCTGGACAAATTGAGTTTTTGTTACAAAAAATACTTTTTCTTATGAAAACTAGTTAAAACATGTGTTCACAATTATTAACAATTTATATTTTTCAAGGTATTTTTTCTTTTATAGACAAAAGGTGAAACCCACTTTTTTTACCTTGTGATCTCCTATCTCTTTGGATCATACATAATTTTCACTTTTTTTTTGCTATCACATCTCTCCAACCATGATAATTTTATCTTCTTAAAATAATTTTTCTTCTAAAATTAAATATACTCACCGTACTAATGGGAATAGTAGTGATTTAACTCTTCTTAATTTCTTACACACTTCAAACAAATTATACCCGATATCATATTATGTGTATGGATTCTTACACTAGATAATTCTAACACATTCATATTCATGATCCATTTATCATATGCCAAACACAATATAAATCCACAAAAAGTTCCATTTTAGTAATTTTTTAAAAAAAATGTTAATTAATCCTAATAAAAAATATTCATCCCATTTATGCATCCCCTAAGGGCCTATTTGGCACCAAAACTTTTCGGGGATAAACCTAGTTTATCCCCAAGTTATCATCATACCAAACGTGGCCTAAGAAAACATCTTTTGCAAGGATGTTCTCTATAAGTTTCCACTGGACCATTGATAAGAAGTGTGGTGTTATATAAATTTTGGACTCTTGTATTTTCTATTACAGTTGGTGATGTATCTAGTGGCTAAATCTAATTTTAATTATACAAATTGGTGTGTGTGTGTGTGTGTGTGTGAGAGAGAGAGAGAGAGAGAGAGAGAGAGAGAGAGAGAGAGAGAGAGAGAGAGAGAGAGAGAGAGAGAGAGAGATTGTTTAAAAGCAAGATTTTTTATTTTAAAAGAAGAATATTTGTTTAGTTAACTTTGTAAAAGGATATAAAAAACAATGTAGAATAACATGGTTAAGATTTCTCGTTCTCGTAATTTTGAAACAAGACCCATTGTTAAATAACCGAAAATGCTACAAAAATGGAACAAGTGTCTTCTAAATGCTCTTTTCCAGCCCTCCTCTACTTTAATAATCTAGTTTCTCTAGGGGGAAGGTTCGAAATAATCCTATGTGTATTTGGTTGGGGTTTTAAGAAAAAAAAGTTGTGAATTAATCGGGTGTAAAAAGAATCCAATATTCTAAAATTCCGATTCGATTTCGATAAAAAATAACGAGTTTGGAAATTATTTTTGTATCCTATAAGTTATCGGAATCAGAATCGGATATTTCGATAACTTATCAAAATTGGAATCAGGATCAGGTGATTCCTTTTCCGTTTATCCGATTTCAATAATAAATATAAATATAAATAAATAAATAAAATAAAGTCAAATAAATTATAAAATATGATATATAAATTGATAATTTGATAAATATTATATCAAAATTTATTAATTACAAGTGAATTATTAATTTATTTTTGAATAAAAATTAATATTTAATATCGAAATCAGAAATTATTAGATTTGATTCCAATTTCGATAACATGATAGGAATAATATCGAAACCGAAACATAGTGATTCCGAAATTATCGGAATCGGAATCGAAATACCCTAACTTTTTTCGAAATCGAAATCGAATTCTGTGATTCCGCTACCGAATCCGACCTGTTTACACCCTTATCTCTATCCCTCTCTCTACTTTTCAAAACTCTATAATATGTAATGTAGAGTTGGTAATCCATATAATTAATATCTTGGTAATTTTTAAAAGTCAAGAGAGAACCTAATATATGAGTCTATCTCTTTCTTCTTTAAAAATTTAAACTCAATCATTATAATTCAAAAGTCAAAATAAAATCTGGTATGTTTGGATGAAATGGTGTGATACTAGATAATTTTACAATTCCACCCAAACACACCTATAAAGTTAGAGAATACCCATTCATATGTTAGAGCCCATTGAAAGTAATCCTAAGGCCGTGACCGGTAACAGTACTAGACATCTTTTTTCCCTATGAATTTCGAAATTGATATCTGGATAAATCATCAAGAGATGTTTAGCTTGGAGTATCAATTTCGAAACATGTATCATGAACAATGTATTTTGTACAATACAAGTGCTCATCTATGTCAATTTTGATAAAGATGCACTATCCTCTAGAACTCCCAGTATAAAAATTGATATTGCTATCATTTTTGATACTCTAATCAAATAGGACATAAAAAATAACATTTTCTTTTTTCATCTGCACCAATGTATAGAATATTTTGCTCTCAACTGGGTACCATTAGTAGTTCTTTACCTCTCTAGAGCAACTTGTAACACAAACAAACATGTGGAGGAAGAAATTCACTCTCTTCCTTTCACATCCTTCTAATTAATGTACATTTTTGGGAAGCAGTCTCCTAGGCTTCTAACATCATCTTTATTTTTCATTACACAGACATCATATTTTCTTCCTTAGGGATTAGGAGATAAAATCTCCATTAAAATAAACAATTTTACATTGCATATTGTCTTGTTCTATTGCATTTGCTACACTAAATAGTTCTATCAGCCTCGTCTACCTATTTCCTGTACACACCATCTCTTAAAAGAGGTGTCTTGGACTAAGAGTCATCTATTATTACATCTCCCATAACATACAATTGTCACTTTTTAACTACTTACACCTATGGGCTGGCAATGGGCGGTGCCAATTCATGGGCTTTGTGACACAACTAGTTTAATCGAGCCATATCAATCAAGCTAAATTGGGCCCAAATAAGTCAAACAGAACTCAACTTTTATGATATAAGTTAATTAAAAATATCATTTTTACTCATTAAAAATATAATGTAACCTAACACCTTGGTAACACTATTAAGTACCTCTATCACTGTCAATTTTAAAATTGATATTGATAGGAACCATTAAGAGGTGTTTGGTTAATTGTATCAATTTTAAAATTCGTAGTACAAACAAAGCACATTATGTAATACAAGTGTCAACTTGTATTAATTTTGATATTGATATTCTAATGTTTGAAAATATTAATATCAATATTGATATAGTACCAAAAATGAAACTCTAACCAAACAGGGCATAAGATATTATATTTTCTTTAGTAATGCTATCAAACATCTCTATCACTATCATTTTTAAAATTGATATTAGTAGTAATCACCTAGAGGTGTTTGACTAATAGTATCAATTTTGAATTTTGTAGTGCAAATAAAGCATGTAATATAATACAAGTGTGAACTTGTATCAATTTTGATATTGATACTTTATGGCCTGTTTGGTTAGAGTATCAAAAATGATATTATATTAATCTTGATATTGATATTTCTAGAAGATGGAATATCAATATCAAAATTGATACAAGTTGACACTTGTATTACATAACATGTGTTGTTTGCACTATAAATTTTAAAATTGATACTATTAGCCAAACACCTCAAGGTGATTACAATCAATATCAATTTTAAAAATAAAAGTGATAGAGTTGTCTAATAGTGTTATCAAACCGGGCATTAACTTCTAGAAATATCAATATCAATACTAATATAGTATTATTTTTGATACTCTAACCAAACAGACCATTAAGTTAGGCCTAGTTGGGTCAAGTTCACAACTTTTGCGAGCCAAGCGAGGTTGGCAGTGTAATGCGAACTGGGGCTAGATGGATGCAACATATTTTATATCGGGCCTTTATTAGGTCAACTTTTATGCCCTGTTTGGTAACACTATTAGACACCTCTATCACTATTAATTTTAAAATTGATATTGTTGATAATCACCTCAAGGTGTTTGGCTAATGGTATCAATTTTAAAATTTGTAGTGCAAACAACACATATTATGTAATACAAGTGTCAACTTGTATCAATTTTGATATTGATACTCCATCTTCTGAAAATATCAATATCAATACTAATATAGTATCATTTTTTATACTCTAACCAAACGGGCCATTAAGTAGGTCATTAACTTTGATCTCAGGTATTTTCACATTTGAGTTTTTTTAATAGTGTACTTTTTATTGACCAAATAGCAGAGTAAAGTTTAAAATTAGCGAAAAAACATGATTTGAGTGAAGTCAAATTTGGGGAGTTCGACTTTCACCAAAAAAGATGAAGTCAAACTATTTCAAAATGGCTTCCATGCGAAAAAACGAAGTTGGATTCTATCCCAAACTTAATGCCCTGTTTGGTTAGAGTTTCATTTTTGATACTATATCAATATTGACATTAATATTTTCAAATGTTGGAGTATCAATATCAAAAGTAATACAAGTTGACACTTGTATCGTGTAATATGTTTTGTTTGTACCATGAATTTTAAAATTGATAGAATTAACCAAACACCTCTTAATGACTCCTATCAATATCAATTTTAAAATTGATAGTGATAGAGATATCTAGTAGTGTTACCAAACAGGGCGTAAAGTAAGACTACCAAAATCCTACTTTAAATATTTTGTTTGCTCAGTGCATCAAATACTTTACATGGCTTCTTAAATTATGATTTATCGGGTATCAATTTAAACAATCTATTTTGTCCAATGAAATTAAAATATCAAAATACTTAATATTAAAATTTTAAAATATTTGAAAAAATTTAAATTATTAAATTAGAGTATCCACTGCCGTTCAATATCAAAATTTATTATTTTGAAAAGTTTAAAAGTTCAATCTTATAATTTTTAATGTTTCGAATTCATTGATTCTAAGTGGATTGGGCAAATTTCAAACAAAGTGTCAGATTATGTTTTTTCAAAGTATTTAATGCTCAAAGAGAAAAAAAATTTGAAGCCACTGTTGGACTTCAAATTTTCAATTTTTTTATTGCTCACCTTGTTACGTACAGTAATTGTAGGAGAGAGAAATTTTTTATTTCTCCACTATTACGTAACAACAGTAATAGCATTAAATGCTATGACAAAATCGGATACTTGGTTTAAATTTTGTGGAATGCACTCTAATCAATGAATTCGAACCATTCAAAATTTTAAATTTAGAATTTTAAATTTCTTCAGTAAATTTTAGTATTGAAGGGTTTAGGTTACTCTGATTTAATAATTTAAATTTTATCAAAATCAAAATATTCAAAAATTTAATCTTAAATATTTCGACATTTTAATTTTATTGTATCAAATAGATCATTCAAATTTAAATATGATAAATTACAATTTAAGAATCTATATAAATATTTATTGCACCGCGTAAAAAAAACTTTAAAGTGTGACTGCAGCGGTCCGACTTTTAGGGTCCATTTGGTTTCATGTAAAACCAAAACCATAGGAAATGTCTTTCACCGATAACTATTTCCATGGAAATCGAAAATAACGCTAGCTATTTGGTTGTCCGTAGTTACTTTTCATTTAGTTTTTCGTAGTTATTTTTTTACAAAATTTTATTAAATACTTCAGGTAGAACATAATACCATTAGACATTTTTATCAATATTTATATAATTAAATAAATTAAGTAAATTATTTTACATGAAGTTATTTTTAATGAAATTTAAAATATAGTTTATCATTTAGATATCAGTCAAATACCTTTCAGAAAAATAACATACATTAGTTTTTTATTTTAAATTCATTTTTTAAATTATTTTTAGTCAATCAAAAATTTTTAAATCATATTTATAATTTCATGTAAAATTTTACCATAGTGTAGTCATTTATTTACTTAAATATTTAAAAATAATTACTGATATCAAGTTTATATTTTAAAATTAATTATAGGATATAATATTTTAAAAATTAAAATTTTTATAGAAATTGTTTTACTCATTATTTATATTTTATAAAATTACAATGGAAAATAAATAAAATATGTACTACGTAATGGTTTAACACAAAAGGTTCTTGTAATTATTATGTAAAATAATTTAATTAAAAAATAGTTCAAACACTTGCTAACTCTAAATTTTTATTAATAAATTTATTAAGTGAGTAATTAGTATAATAAAATAGTTTTTTAATAAAAGTATTTTATTTTTTAAACACATGAGAATAAAAAAAATTCTTACTTACGGATACATACCTTTAAAAAGTTAACTTTTTGAACTTAGTAATATCTTATTTAATAATATACATTTTTAAAAAGTTACACCGTGGAAAACGGCATCCGTTCCATTCAAGCGGATGCCAAAATCCCCATCGTTGTGTATTGTTGGGTATTTTTGTTTTACCTGATCTAATTTTACAGGCAACCAAATAGGTTTTTTGAAGACATTTTCCAGAAAACCAACGCATCTAACAGATTTTCCATGTAAACAAACGGACCCTTAGTTTGTAACAGAAGTTAGACTTTCTTCTTTTCACGTTGAAGCAATCCAACTTCGAAAGTCAAATTTGGTGAGTCTGACTTTACTTAAACCGTGCTGTTTTGTTAATTTTAAACTTTACAGCCAATATAAAAATAATTATGCTATTTCAAAAAGAAACTGTTGCACTTTTCGATGATCACACCTTTGCAACAATTTGTTCGAAAACTTCTCGCAAAGGGTGTGTGCCGGAGCCGAGAGAACTATCTAACCGATAATATAAACATGGTATTTGAGAAGAAATTCTTCGGAACATAGCCCACATCATCAACCACCAGTAGGGATGTCAACTGGTCGGATACGGGTTGAATAATAATATTATCCATATTCGTATCTTATAAGAAAAAGGTGTATCCACGTGTTGTTCGTTAACTATCGATATCGAGTGTATCCACGAACCGCATTATTTTATCGCTTAAAAATAGTTTACGTCGGATAATGGACAGTTATCGAATATATAAAGAGATAACATACGTATGATACAACTCAACAAAATAAAAAAGTTTCTGGCCATTGGGCCACGTGAACAAAAAAAAACAAAAAAAAACAAAATTTATACAAAATAAAAAAGTAAAGATAATTTTATCGATGAAAACACACATAAAAAATACATATTACAATTAAAATTATCTACTTATAGCAATGAACTAGAATAAAAATCTTAATTATATATCTAACACAAAACATGAGATACAGAAAATAATTTACAAGTTTATAGTTAACATGATTTTTAAGTCTGTCGTAAATAATTAGATGCGCAACACAAAATATGAGATAGAAAAAAATCTTAGTTATATATCCAAAATAATACATGTCTAACATAAAATATGAGATAGTCGGTTTACAGCAAAAGTGAAATATCTTCTAGTGGAACTGTAGTGTCTATTCCTATTTTGTGTTGTCATCAACCATTTGGTTGATCGCACAGTCGATGAGTTTCTCCAGTATGACAATTCTCTCGGGATGTCAAATTCGGCGGGAGGGGAAGAAGCCATTGTGTACATGGATTGCATTGTCAAGAAACAAAAGAGGAAGAGGACATCGCTATCGGACGTCAGGGCAAAGCTTGTCCGATGTTGAGATCTCATGGAGGAGGGTGAACCGGTGAGTTAAGGACAATAAGATTTTCTAGATGGGACATATATATGTTTAGATGTCATAGATTGTGAATTATTGTATTATATATTAATTAAAGAATACGGATAACGATTTTTAAGTTCGATTTATGGTGTATTCATGACTGTATCTGCTAAGATAACGGTTAATCGGTAAACGAATATAGATAGTTTATTCGAAAAGGTTAAATTATCTATTAACTATTCGTCAACTAACGAACGAGTCGATTAATCAGATAATCGATAACTATTGACATTCCTAACCACCTCTACAACGTAGATTTGACATCTAGCCTATTTGTTTGTTGGAAGAAGAGGCTGAGATCTACGGAACAACGAACTGTTAACAAGGAAACAAGCGGAGAAAGATAGAGTCTTGAGAGTTAGCTTTATCTGTGATACCTGTTTTTTTTAAAAAAAAAATCTGTAACGCGCCCCCTCTCCCTCTCTCCCCCACTGACGCCGTTGTCCCCCTTTCTCCCCCTCACTGTTGCGAGCGCCGCCGTGTCGCCGTCGCTATCACCGTCGCCCACCACCCCTGTTTTCGCCTGAAGCCACCGCCAAGGGGAGCTTTCCTCGCCCCCACCGCCAGCCTCCGCCCTTCTAGCTAGGGGTGGCAATGGGTCGGGCCGGCCCACGGGTTCGCGGGCCGGGCCGACTGCGGGTCATTTGACGGGCCAAACATTTTGGCCCGCGGGCTTTAGTCGGGCCGACATATGGGCCGAAGCGGGCCGACGCGGGATAAAACGGGCCAAATAACTTTCAATTTTTTATATCAAAAATATCATTTTTACTTATTAAAAATATTTTTTAATTAAATTATTATTAATTTTATAATGTTATCTTAAATAATTAAATTATTATATTTATAAAATATTTATTTATAAAATATATAGTTCGGCCGGGCCGGGCCGGGTCGGGCCGGGCCAAGAATATAGTGCGGGCCGGGTTGGGTCGGGCCAATATATTTTGGACCGGGCCCTAAGCGGGCTGACCTCGGGCCGGGCCGGGCCCGGCCCATTGACACCCCTACTTCTAGCCATTGCCATCGTCGCCGCCGCCGCCCATCGCCTCCCCGCCAACCACCTGTGGCCGTCCAGCCAGTTCGACCACCGGTTCAGTCATTTTCAGATTTTTTTGTTTTAATAATCGTGGACCAGAGTAAAAATGTTAGAAAAATAGCAAAAAATCTTAAAAAATTCAAAAAAAATCTCAGAAGGTTCCACGTAGATTTCTCGAACTTGTCTAGTAATTGATTATAAATTCACAAGATAATTATAAAATTGCTTGATGACTCTAGATTAGATTAATTATCTTTGGATTTTTAATTAATTTTTCGGTCAAAATTTTTGAAAGTAGTAGTTTGAAAATGATAAATTTTGAATTATTAAACTTTTTTAGCAATGATTATCTTGGGTAGATCTATTTTTTATGAAATTCGGCCTTATGATAGTTATTTATACGTATACTTGCTAAATTGAACCTAAATTTGAGAATTAATTGTGTTTGAGCATAAAAAAATCATAGGCCATCAAATACATTTATTGAAATCTGTTTAGGTCAGATTATGGTTGAAGTAATCAGAAATCTAATTATTTAGCTTATACCAAACTTAATTAGGTTCATTATCTTGTATATGTATTTAATCATATCTAGTTTGGTTTGTTATTGTATATGTGTAGATCATGAAATATTTGGTTGGTTTGATTTCAAAGCATGAGTTATGATATGCAGCATTTAGAAGTGTCCATTTGGTCATGATTACGATGAGTTTTCATTTAAAACATGTTTGATTAAGCTGATTTGTTATAAGTTTTGTCTATATTGTGGTATATGTTATGTATTTCATGAAACGCATTGAGATTAGATAGTTATATCTTTGTATACATGTCATGAATACAGTAATATGATAAACTATTGCTAATGGCATTGTAAGAAAACTCACTAGCCTATGTTAGCTAGTGTCCCATGGGCAACGGGAGACGTAAAACAATCCGACCATCCTATAGATATCGGATCATTGCAATTTACCCTAAGTGCCACATCTACCTAGGTGTACTATGAGTCTAGCCTAGTTATATGGTACTACTATATATATCAAAGATGGTGATGTTATTTTGATTATGTGACGTGTAAATGAAAAATGACAAATTCCTTGTTATATGATTTATGTTTAAAAAAATGAAATATGCTTGTTGATACGTCATGAAAAATCATGAAATATATATATGTCGGTATAACATGTAGGTGTGTTAGTGCCATAGTACGTTAGAAATATTAGATTTGCCTATTTATGTTATGGTCATAATATGTCAAGTTTTAGGTTATATTTAGAAGACATTTGCTTAGTTCATGTGGTTTAGTATGTATTAATCCAAAAGTGTGTAGTTATGACATAATCTTTTCAATAAAGATAAAACTTGTTTGGTTATGGGATAATGTGGTTAAATATTAGAAGACATGTTTTACTACTATGCTACTTCTCAAGTTGGATATGTTATGTATTATCACTTGTTTATACTAGTCATCCGATTGACGAGAAAATAGTGTAAATCTCATTAAGTCATTGGTGACTCACCCCTTTGTTGTTGTAATTTTTTAACAAGTTTTGAAAAATCAAGACTTGAGGTTGAGGCATAGGTGGAGCAGGAGAAGCCAGAGTCTCATGCACTTGGAGAGGATCCCTTATCTAAGTTGCTTTTGTTGGTTTGAATAAAGATATTGTTGGACATAAGTTTTATGGTTGTTTCTCATTGACTTGTTGGATCTTGTAATAAGTTTGTTTTATGATTGAGTATAGAGTCTCGTGGAACATTAAACTTTGATGCCGGTTTTTGTATGTTTGTTTGGGTTATAGAATCCGAATGATGAATTTTCTCTCATTGTCACAGCGTTGAATTTCCCGCTACGTGGCTATGTTATTTATTTTATGGGTCGTGACATTCTCCGAGAAATTATTGTCTCGAGCCGGTAGCCAATGTTATCTCAACAACACATGCCCTAAACACACCTATCTGGTATCTTTTACTTAGAATTAGCCATCTAGTTGATCTGATGATAGGGCAGTCTTCTCAACTTTTTGTGATGCCCTTGCTGATTATTACCAGATTCTGATGTCGTGTTAGTGGCCTAAAATGTTTTAATACACGTATGCCTTTGATTAAAAAATAAATAACATTGGAATTCTATTCCGAGGGTGCTACATTCTGAAGAGACCACATGTACCAAGCCTCGAGGCTCATCCTCGTCACATCTCGCTGTTTGATGCTTCTTTTTTGTATCAAAAAAAGGCAAGTATTAAAGAAAGGCAATTTCACAGTTTACTTATTTTTAGACACCACAAGTTGCAAGAAGAAAAGCATTTGACTTGTGGAAAAAAGATCAAAACAGCTGATGTGATTAGATTTTTTTTGAGGGGGGGGGGGGGGTCAGCTGTCTATGAAAGACAATGTAAGTAGAAAACCATAGGATATATAAAAATTGTGTGTGTATATATCATTTTGTCATAATCTTATTCATGGTCAACCATCAGAAAATAAGTTGAGAGAAAAAGCAAATGAGATTTTATTGTGCATTGGTTTTTTTTTAGGAAAAAAAAAGGGATCAAGCATCCACAAGTCAGTTTTAAACAACACACATTCTGAGATTCATAAGAAAAGAGGGAAGAGAAGACTTTCACTAAAAGAAATCATCAACCTCAGTTGACTCAGCTCATTACTTGCTAATTTCCAAATATCCTCAATTAATAAAGGATAAGGACAAGCAAGGGATAATGTGATAAAGGAATAAAGAGATCATTTTTACTCCATGGCGTCAAGCAAGTAAGCTAACCATTGGTCAAGAAACAAATAAACGAATAAACAAATGGACATTTTGACTGTGATATTTTTTGGGCAAACATTATATTGGATTGGACAAGAATATATCACAGTGCAGTGCTACCTTTTCTTGTAGGCAATCTTGTGCATATTATATATATATAGCCTAATGCAACCCTAGAGTGCGCATTTAAACTTTCTGGGGGTGTCATCTACAAGCACAATTATTTAAGTCAATCTCTTTACTTAGATAGAAGAATTTGGTTCTACTCGACCAGAATCAGATGCCAGATAAACACCCCAGCGATGTTGATTGAATCATATCTCGGCTTTACGTGTATTCAAAATATTTGTTCTTTTGCGTTTCGTCCTCTTGACAAATAAAAAGAGTTCTTTCACATGTGAACCAAACAACTCATCTTCCAAAGAACAGCTTAATTAAAACCCTCTTTGATAACATTATTAAATATCACTATCATTATTAATTTAAAATTAACGATAACAGTAATCACTTAAAATGTTTGGTTACTAATATCAATTTTAAAATGTATAGTACAAACAAAAAAACAACATACAATACATGTGTCAACTTGTATTAGTATTGATATTGATACTCCGATTCTTAATGCCCTGTTTGGTTAGAGTTTCATTTTTGGTACTATATCAATATTGATATTAATATTTTCAAATGTTGGAGTATCAATATCAAAAGTAATACAAGTGGACACTTGTATTACATAATATGCTTTGTTTGCACTACAAATTTTAAAATTGATACAATTACCCAAACACCCCTTAATAATTCCTATCAATATCAATTTTAAAATTGATAGTGATAGAAGTACTTAAAAGTGTTACCAAATAGGGCGTAAAGTTTTGAATATTTGAAATTCTAACCAAACAGGCAGTAGCATATATTTGAAAATCAAATATGTTAGTCAAGTTTGCGCATACCCCCGGTCTCTATGTTTAAGAAAAAAAAAGACTCGTTTTCTTAAAACTTGTATCAAACACCTATATCACTATCAAGTTTGAAATTTATATTAACATAAATCATTTACTAATATAAATTTTAAAATTCATGTAAAATTAACTTTTGCTCCATATCAGAAAACCAAAGCTGTTTAATGGATAATCCGGTGGTCAAAATATTTTTAATCATAATACGTGCGTTTAATACTCAATCTTAAAGAAATAACAATATCTAATCTATATGTTATCATTTTTAATGCTCAACCAAATGGGTCATCATAAAGAAAGCTACGAGGGATAACAAATAGTACCCACATAGTCAAACAAACTCCATATCAACCTTATTTACCGCAAATGCTATCTATATTTTATATATTTTGTTGATAGATTCAATACATTAAAAATAAGATTAAATATAGTTAAAAACCTGAATAGTTAGTTAGAACGTAAATCGTGTATTATGAGACAGAGACCACATAGACAACCTGGTGGCCAGGCCAGTTCTCTCTCCTTGAGAGGAAAGATCAAAAATTCCCTTGGGTTTTCGAATTTCTACGGTCTTGGTTGGAAATCTAACAGGTGTTTTGCTTCTCCAGTTGCTTTAGCATCCCTGAGCCTTAAGGCTGAAGTATGTTGTTCGGGTCCTACAGTTGCTTTAGCATCATCCTACTGCAGTAATATCGACTTCAAAAGCTGAGGATCTAAAGATTCCTGAAGTCTGCCTCTCGAAAGACTCACCCTGCAACCATCTCGTTTTGGTTTTCCTGTACAATGTTCATGAAGAAATCTCATCAATACCAAGATTATGGGCATAAGCTTACCTAATGGAGAGGTCCTACTAGGTGCGTTTACCTTGAGCTTCTCTCTTGATAATTTTCTTCCCCCTCTGCATGGAAGACAGCATTCCTTCTTTCAATTCTGAGGAAGAAGAAATAATCAGTAGATTTTAGCACCTTCTCAAACCCCCAAGAGTCCTACAGCCAATTTAGCTTCCTGAAGCTCCACAAGTAGATAAGCTAAAATGGAAAAGATCTATCATTATTGTTGTGTTATCTAAGGAAAGAGTTATGCCTGTAGGTTTAGTTGAATGGATTAGCAAAATGTGGAGGCTTACTCCCCCTTGGTCCTTGCTGGATTACCCCAATGATGCCTTCCTGCTTACCCTTCAAGAGAAAGAAGTCATTAAAATTTGCAGAAGGACGTCTTGATTTTATAATAACGACTTGGTTCTGGTTGAAAGAGCTCATCCAAATACTCCTCCCTCAGCATACAGTTGTGGATGAGAATTTATGACCTCCCTCAGGAATTGCTTGGTGTTGATACCATTATGCTCCTTGCCTCTCAAGTCGTAAATCCAATATTACCAAAACAAGAGCTAGCTGTGTCATGAAGTTTATATGCTAGAATCAAGATATCACTGAATATTAATGAACCCTTACCAACTGAGATTTCAGTCAGGATGGAGGATGGGAGCATTGTCTATTTTGAGCTTGCTTTTGAAAGAATTTCTAAATTCTATCACTTTTGTGGTCTCTTAGGGCACAAACAGGAAGAGTGTTACAAACCGATCAACATAAAAGGGTTAATTAAGCCATCATTAAATGTTTAGTTGCAAAAAGAACTACAGTCCAAGCTAGTTTGTAATTATAGAGATTGGTTGACAGTCAGTGGAAGAGCTGCAAGCAGGGGGGACAATGATATCTGATGCCCCATACCAAGACAAATCAACTTCAGATACGATACTATTTCAACACAGCGGAGTACAACAACCCATAACCACCTTACAGGGCACTCTAAAGCAGGGTAAGTCATTGTCAAACCCTTCCTTTACTATCTCCTCTGCATTAATTGGCAACTCAGAACTCCAGCGTTAGGGCTTCATTAGCACTAGCAGTTTAGTCAACACTGAGTCAGTAGCAGTACAGCCTAAAACAGTGAACGTACAAAGTAGCATGCAGCTGGGACAACATACTCAACCTTGTCTTTATCTACCTGGATTAAAAGAAAAGATTTCCCATAATGTATTTAGTGAAAACCAAAGCCATTAGGTTTACTCTTTTCATCCTGTTGAAACCTCCTCGTCAAATATTAGTTGGGAGAAGTTTGGTAAAAACATTCCATCAATGCTTTGGTCGAACCCCAACCCTCCACACGAAAATGAAATCAACATCTCCATGTCCAACAAAGCAACTACACACCTAGCAGTAAAGAAACCAAACACTTTTGATAAATCAAGAAAGAAGACCAAGAGGAAATTGAAGCTTCAAGAATTGGCAAATGATTTTGACCTGGCTTCTTCTCCCCCTTGAAAATCCAAACTTCGTTGATACTTTTAGGGCTCTGGCAGTTGGCCCAAAGAAGCTGCAAGGGCATAAATGAAAATTATAGCTTGGAACTATCGGGGCGGGAATGGGGCCCCGACAGTCCAATTTATTGGGAAGATCACCCATTCTGTAAGCCCGGATATCATTTTCATAGATGAAACCAAACGAAACATACCTTCCTCAGAATTGTTCTTCAAGTGTAAATGTATTACTAATCATGCCATCTCTCTTTTTGTTGGGAAAGCCGGTGGATTGTGGCTTTGGTGGAACAGTAATGTTCATTTGGAAGTTATTTCTATTTGTAAATCATGGATTTCTAGCATTGTTTCTGATTTAAGTAGTGGGAAGAAATTTCTTCTTATCACCACCTACGCTTTAACTAATTTCAAAGTCAAGTTAAATATGTGGGCCAGCATGACTTCCTTCATGAGGCAGGTCAATCTCCCTACTTGCCTTATTGGAGATTGGAACTCTATCAGATACAGATATGAAAAGTGGGGAGGTGCAGCTTCGGTAAATGCTCATATAGCCCAATTTGAGAAATTCATTCAAAGAAACAAACTTAAGGAGGTTAGAATTGAAGGACCAACCTTCACTTGATCAAACCGAAGATGTTTTGATTTCAATATTAGGGAAAAATTGGACCGGTGCTTGGCATCTATGAGCTGGTTTTAGAATTTTCCAACTGCTAAGGTTAGAGTTCTTCCTACCTATCACAGTGGCCATGCTCCCTTACTATTAAACACTAACCCAAAGATCAAAAACTCCAGAAGGTGGTTTAGAACTAAGAATGCTTGGTTTGAGCATTGGGCTTTTAAGAGATTTGCTAAGAAAGCTTAGTTCAGGACTCCAAATCTTATAACAAATTACTCTAGGAAAATGAACTTGCTTAGAACAAACTTGCTATTCTGGAAAAAAGAAGCATGAATGTGAGCTTAGAGAGCAACTTAGAGAGCAAATTACTCTAGGAAAATGAGCTTACTTAGAACAGACTCTAGAAAAAAAAATATTTTTGGTAACCTGAATTCTCACATGGATAAAATCAAAAGCAAATTGGCAAACCTTCAAAACACTCCTGACAACCAGCAGCATATAGACCATGAATGTGAGCTTAGAGAGCAACTTAGAAAATTGGAAAACATGGACAATCCTATTGGAAGCAAAGGGCCAAGTCTTCTTGGTTCAATATGGATGACAGATGCACAAATTACTTTCATATGAAAGCCCTTAATAGGTGGAGATGGAATAAAATCCCGAGAGTTCGTTTGGACAATGGGAATTGGTCTTTGAATTGAGAAGATATTCAGAATACCTTCTTAAACCATTTCTATACCATTTTCAAGTCTAAAGCTTACACCCTACCACGTTTGGAGAATCCTCTTCCTCTCAGGAAGGTGGGGGTCTTTCATTCACAGAGGTTGCTTGATATTCCTTCCCCTAGTGAGATTAAAAATGCTCTTTTCACCATGAAGCCTGACAAATCTTCTAGTCCGGACAGCCTCTCCCCAGGGTTTTTGCAAATTATGTTGGATGACTGTGGCAAGGATATTATTGAACTTATTTCTTTTATGTTCTTTACTCATTCTATTCTTGTTGGGCTCAATGACACAATTATTTCACTAATCCCCAAAAGATAGAGCTCCACGGCTCCAAAACACTATCGACCTATTAGCTTGTGTAATGTTATTCTTAAAATTTTCACCAAGATGTTGGCTGCTAGAATTAAGGACTTCCTGCCTGATCTTATTTCTAATAATCAAGCAGCTTTTGTAAAAGGCAGAGTAGGTCTTGATAACATTATCATTTTTCATGAGATCATTCACTCTTTCAAATTCAAAAGAGACAAGATTGGCTGCTTTATGATTAAACTAGATATTAGCAAAGCATTTGATAGAATTCAATGGGATTTTATTGAGTAAATGCTGACCAATTATAGTTTCCCCACCAATTTTATTAGCATCATCATGTCTTGCATAAAGTCCGTTTCCTACAATCTTAACATCAATGGGCAGAAATCTAGAATTTTTAAACCCGAGAGAGGCATAAGGCAAGGTTGCCCTCTCTCTCCATTTATTTACATTCTTTGCGTTGAAGCTTTATCCGGCCTTATTAACTTTTCTGTGGGCCAAGGTGACTTCAAAGGTATTCAACTCAGTAGGAATGGCCCTATCATTTCTCACTTAATGTTTGCTAATGATATTGTTTTTTGTGGCTCTGCTTCTTTTAAGAAAGTTTCCACTTTGATGAATATTCTACAATGCTATCAATCTTTATCTGGGCAGTCCATTAATATGGCTAAGTCAGGCATTACGTTCAACAAGAATGTTCCTACAGATATGCAATAACAGATCTGCACCATCACTGGTTTTCACAAAGTTGCCCCTTTTGAAAACTATCTAGGTATTCTTATCGGCATCTCAGACCATAGGATAAATCATTACCAAAGGCTATTGGACAGATATCAGAAGAGATTTGTTAATTGGAAAATAAATTTTCTTTCAACAGCTGGTCGTACTACTCTCATTAAGTCGACCCTAAACCAGCTGCCTATCCATATCATGTCAATTAAGAAGTTATCTAAAGGCATCATTAGTAAACTGGACAGCTACCTAAATGCTTTTTGGTGGGCGCATAAGGAGAGCAGGAAAAATAAAATTCATTTTCTTAATTGGAAAACTATTAAGGCTTCAAAGAGGAATGGGGGTTTGGGTATCAGAGATCTTTTTTCTATAAACAATGCTCTTTTGTTGAAGCTAGCATGGGCCTTTTTAAATGATAAAAACAAACTCTGGGTCAAAATTCTTTCAACTAAATATGTTAAGGGCAGAGTCTTCTGGGATATTAAAGCTGGCCCAACCTGCTTCGACGTGTGGAGAAACTTTCTTAATGCTAGGCAAAACCTTCTAAGTGGTTGTACTTGGAAAATTAAAAATGAAAATTTGGTTAACATTTGGAACCATCACTAGTTAATCAACAACAAGGGTCCTCCTACTCTTAAACCGGTTCTATCTCAGTACCCTCACCTTATCAGGGACCTCATTATGGATAGGCATTGGAATTTTGACTTGTTAAACTCTCTGTTCAATGATGACTCTATGACTAGAATTCTCAAGACCCCTATATTTCAAGAAGAAATCAAAGACAGGTTAATTCGGACTTACACTCAGAATGGCTTGCTAAATGCTAAATCTGCGTATAGGTTCTTCGATGACAGAAACATTCCTCTAGGGGTATCAAATCAATCTCTTTGGAAAAACCTTTGGCATCCGAAGCTGAACATGCACCTTCCCCACATAATCACTGTCTTCCTATGGAAATGCGCTAAAGAAGCCCTTCCCACTAATGCAGCTATTGCCACTAGATGCCCCAGAATTGATCTCTCTTGCAGGATTTGTCTAGCTCAGGAAGAGAATATTGATCACTTATTTGTTAACTGCCCCAGATCCAGGGCAGTTTGGTTCAGCTCACCCTTGGGTTTCGATCTTAATTGGGCCACCTTCGGTCTGGGCCACATTCTCAGTATGTTTCTTAAATGGATCGTGCAAGGAGATTATTCTAAAATTTATCTTGGCCTGTCGGGTGCGTTCCTTTTATGACATATTTGGAAGAACATATGCAAGACCACTTTAGAAGGTGCTCAAAAAAATCCTAAATGGATCATTTCTATGGCTATGAAGGACATTGATTACATCTTTTCTCAAGCAAAATGCTTCAAGAGCTCTTTCGAGATGAAATGGGCTCCGCCCCCAATTTCCCAGGTCAAAGTTAATGTTGATGTTGCCTCGGATGATAACATGGGTTCCATTGGTATTGTGATCAGGGATTTTCAAGACAAACTCATCACCTGGATGGCACATACCTCTACTTTTAGTGAACCTCAAATTTTGGAAGCTGAGACGATAGCTACGGCATGCTCTTGTAAGCTCTTTGAGTTGGGCTTCTGCATTTTGGAGAGCAATGCCCTAGCTGTTGTCAACGCCATCAATGTTGACAAACCAATGCTCTGGACGGCCAGCTCATTCATCATTGAAGCTCGCCAGCAGATCAAGCTCGCGGCTGCATCTGTCGTATTCAGCCCTAGGGAAGCAAACATGACGACGCACCGTCTTGCGAGATGGACTCTCACTACTAGGGCTTTAGTGTCGTGGGACAATCCTTTTACTCTGCTTCCATCTGATCTGATGAATCAGATTCTTGTAGAATCGCCAGGTGTACGCCCCTTATATTTTCCCCCTTAATGTTTATTCTCAATTTTTGTGACCAAAAAAAAAGAGACGAAGACCACATAGACAAAAGGCAAGATCCCCTTTTCCATTCAAGAAAATTTTCTATAAAAATCACAAATTTATCGTAAATCTTTTATATGCTTTTACAAAGAAAAACTCGTTTTATCGTGCACCCAAATCTCTAGAGCTTGAATCACCTCCGGTCAATGACGGAGAAAACTCCTGCCGACTTTCTAAAAAAGGGCAGCCATGACCTCGTCACTATGTGATCGTCTCCTTAAAAAAAGTGTGATTCATCACATATGACTGTCCAATGAAAATGCCGCAATCACTTATGAATGATTACCGTTACCCTCCTCAAAAGAAAAAGAGACCGACATGCACATGCGTGGGTGCATTCATCATTCATCAGGAGAGATCGTGACAATCACTCTTAATGGGGTGTTTGGTTGCATGATAATTGAAGTTTTTATTTTAATTTTTAAAAATTATAAGAAAACTTGTTAAAAGAGGTGTTTGACAACCATGACAATTTTATGCTTTGAAAGTGATTTTCTTCTTAAACAAAAAAAGAGGGTCTCACCTCTTTCTTTTTTCTTGTGGTCCCCCACTTTATTTGGTCATGTGCGGTGGTTACTCTTTTTTGTAATCACATCCCTCCAAACATGATAATTTTATGTCATGAGTTGGTTCACTTTTTATTTTAATACAATTTTTTATCATGAAAGTGTACAAAAAATTATCATGCAACCAAACACCCCATAAGTGACTACGACACCTCTGTAAGGTGTGTCAAGTGATCGTCTGTGCTCTGAAAAAATAAAATAAAAGAAGAGATCGTGGCAGGCGCCGATTGGAGGGGGGTCCCCTCCCATGGCCACGCGAGAAGACCCGGACTTCTGTTAAAGTTCACCGAATCAGCCTCACCATCTCGACCGGGCAAGAGTTAAGTGGGGGCGGGGAAGCTAGATATCCGTCCCGCCAGCCCGAGAGAGAGACGCAAAGCGGGAGCTGACCTGACCCACACCTGCGCCGCCCGCCGCAGACGGCCGCGCGGGCACGTGAAGGCCAGCAGGGGTGGCGCCCCCACCGCCAGGACGTCGGCGCGGTCGCGGAGAAGAGAGAGAGAGGGAGAGGAAGTCACCGGATACAAGAACCAAACAGCAAGGAAGGATAGCGACGGTTCAGAAGCCGGGCAAGAACAAGAACAAGCAGAGCCGACCGGCCGGCCGAGACCCCGGCCAGCGGCGTTACACAGGAAGTACATAAAAAGAACAAGCTAACAACAGCGTAACACCATAAAAAGCGAGCAACAGCGGTACCGGAGACAACAAGGTGCGGGCCGCGGCAGAGGGGAGGGGGACGCCGAGCTGCCAAAGGCGGCAGCTTTCCAAGGTAGCTGCAGCACGGCTCGGAGAAGAAGCATAACAGTAGACAAACCAATCTGCAGATGATCCCCGTCTCCTCCGTCATCGGCGGTCAAGAAGAGATCTTTCAAATCAGATTTCGGTAGGGTTCCTTCTTTCGTCTTGGAGTTGCGGCGACAAATTTGCACATTCTTGGGAGTTATTATTTTACCGTCGCTTCTGTTCTGTTCTGTTCAGCCCCCCTTTTTTTTCTTCCTCCTTGAATATGTTTACAGGGGGGGTTCTGCTTTGGTGACGTCTCTGCTGGACCTGTTGTACTTCATGTGGCTCTTCACGAGCTGGCCAGCGGCGAGCGCGGACATGAGGGAGAGCTCCCCGCCCAGGACGGCACCGGCCACGACGGTCGCCAGCAGCCTGGCGTTCGCTCCCGGGGCGTCCGCGTTCGCGCCCTTCACGCCGAGCAGGTCGAGGAGAGCAGCCTGCGAGGCCAGCTGGGTGCCGCCGCCGACCGTGCCGACCTGGGACAGCGCAAAATCGCGTACGGTGGTTAGATGCATGAGCGTCTGCACGAAGATAGATGCTCGGCTGCGCACAGAAAATAATAGAGATGCCACTGCCAGCCACACCATCACGCTGCCGAGTCGGAGACTGCTGGTTGCATACAGAGCAAGACGACCAAGTGTTCGAGAATATGCGGCTGAGAGGAAAAACCTGCAGTATCTTGCGTGAAGGACGCGTGTTGCTACAACTACAGAAGGGGGTTTGTTCGAATTCAAAGGCAAGTCAATGGCTTTCCTTGCGCGCCGACAGAAGAAGACGAAGTGAGGTCGGCCAGACGGACACCTCGTGCTGGCCGTGAAACACCTGCTGGCCACTGGCATTCAGACCACAGGTGTCAGATGGCGCCTGGTGTCGATAAACGATATCTGGACGGCAGGCACGGTGCAGCAGCCCAGAAGTGAAAACTCTATTTATTCGACCGCGGGCATAAAAGCGAACAGGTAGGCTGCGTACTATTTACCGGGACAAGCGGCCTGACAGAGCTTTCTTTACCTCAATGGACGGCATGGTGACGGAGACGTGGAGGTCCTTCCCGCCGTTCACAGCTTCCATCATGGTGATGCAGTGGGAGCTCTCGACGTTCTGAGCAGGGTCCTGCCCGGTGGCGATGAAGACGGCGGACACGATGTTGCTGGCATGGGCATTGAAGCCGCCAAGCGCGCCGGCCACCGCCGACCCCGCAAGGTTCTTGAGCATGTTGAGCTCCACGAGAGCTGGCACCGTGGTCTTGAGCACCTTCTTGACCACCTCTTCCGTGATCACAGCCTCGCACACCACGGACTTCCCCCTCCCTTCGATCCAGTTCACGGCGGCGGGCTTCTTGTCCGAGCAGAAATTGCCTGCAAGGCCGAACAACATTTACTGGCGTTCTTATTATTCCAAATTTATATATATATATACAAAATTAGTTATGCCACTACATAAATTCCCAAATTAGTTTTTCTTACTCCACCGAAGTTAGTAAATTCCCAAAAATGTACCTCGAACACGAAAAAGTTGCCCCACTGTTTTAAACGTGTTGTTTTCGAAATAGATGGCGGAAATATAATTTCCTATTTACATTGACTACTCAATAAATTTATAAAATAGAATAAGATAAAAATAAAATTTTGGAATGTGTAATCAATCATAAGTAAAAAATTGTGGGATAATTGCATTGTTAGTTATAGTATTAAAAAATTATATTTATACCAGGACACATGTCAGATGGAAATAAAATTAACCAAAAAGAAACAAGTAGAGAGACCGTCTAGATGTCAGATGCCTAATAGCCTATCATCGAACAGCCTGAGACAGGGTTTACGACAACAGACGTTCAAATTCTATAGCAGGTACTTACTTCTGTCCTTTGTAAACTATTGATTAACGTGCTAATCCAGCGGATGTTTTCATAGGAAAAAGAAATCTGACATAACTAAATTAAAGCATATAAACATATAATAGCCAGTTTAGTAAATAAATATAAAATTTTAATGCCTAATTTTACGGAAGCATACTTCATATATCATCGATGCGATCTAAATTACAATATCTGCTTAGTAATAATACAATACATAATCTAATGTATATATAATAAAAATGTAAGATATATTTATATTGATTTAAAGATGCAAGAACCCATCCCACCTTTTATGTAATAATATACTAAATACTAACTTAGGTGGAATGAATTATGCAACACAATCCAAGTTGCCAAGACCGAGATTAAGCTAAGAAATTAAATGCAAGCAGATAACGGAATAAACGGATATCCCAAGTAGACAGATCACCCCCCACCACTGACTACACCTGAACAAAAAAATTAAGTGTTTCAAAGTCGTGGTTTTGAAGGTAACGGCATCGGGGAACGAAGAAGACAACTGCGTATGCGCTTACACATGGGGCAAGCATGACAGCAGATCAAAACTGGATTCTCGTGAGCAAAATAATATCATTAGGTGCGAAGACGAGGAGAGAAGGCCTCACCGGAGATGCTGATGACCTCCATGTCGGGGAAGTCGCCCTGGAGGAAGTCCAGGACGTTCTGCACACCCTTGGACACCATGTTCATGCCCATGGCGTCGCCTGTGCTGCAGCTGAACCTCATGTAGAGGTTCTTCCCTGCCATGGCGCATTGGACTCCCTGTAGCCTTGCGAATCTACTCGACCTGAAAAGGATGCAAGAAAGGGACTTGAAAAATGTCTCATAAAAGCGTGATGGAAAGTATACCACCGTGCAAGAGCTGGATCCAGTAAAAACAAGGAATAAATTTAATACAGTCATATCATCAAACAGCTAAAAGGCAAGCCGAATTTCTCAGTTGTCTAGCAGATGTAGATTCAAAAGGGGAAATAATGGGAGGCATCCATACGGAAAAGGAATCGATGACCAAGAAATCGGCAGATCGAAAGCTCGCCTGCTTTAGAAAAATTAATGGGAAAAGGAGAAGATGAGAAGCAGAAGTCGCACTTGTTGAAAACCACGGAGAGAGTTTCGTAGTTGATGGGGTCCTCCAAGAACATCCTGAGTTCCGCCGCCCTCTTCGCGGATCCGAACCTTACCGCCGGCGCCCTGGTCATGCCGTCCCGCATAATAACGCTCTCGGCTCCTCCGGAGTCCCTGATGGCCTTCAAGCCCCTGTTTGTGCTCGCCACAAGGCAGCCCTCCGTGGTAGCCATAGGCACATGGTAGAATTTCCCGTCAAGCAGCAAAGGACCTGCTATCCCAACAGGCAGTGTAACATAGCCGATCGGCATCTCGCAGCACTGCCCCAGGATGGACTGGTAGTCGAAGCCCTCTAACGGGAGACCATCCAGGGACCGACCCGTGGACCTCCGCAGCGCCTCCCGCCGTATGCCAGCGGCCCGACGGCAATCGCCTAGCCTTGTCTCCAGCGAATACGAGGGGATCGTGCCATCTAGCACCGCCTGTACGATCTCTTCGTCCTCGGTTGGCACCGGAACGTCTACGGCCGGAGAGCGTGAGGGTGCGGGCGAGGCCATCTTCTGCGGGGCTGGGGCGTGAGAGGGGGAGATCTCGGAGCACAATGTGGCGCACAGGGAATCGGCAGCAGCGTCTTCGGCGGGAATAAAGTCGTCATCGGCGCCGCGAGGACCGAGGAAGGGCTGGATGAGCTCGATACCAAAGAAGCTGAGGAGGTAGATTAGCGACGAGACCAAGGCGACTATGGCGGCCATGTCCAGGAGGTTGAGGACGTGCAGGGGAGCCCCGATCCGGACCTTCTCGCGCCACCTATTCATCAGGTAATAGGCAGCGAGGAAGAAGAGAGGGAAGAAGACCTTGTTGGTGTGACCGATGGGGACGGGGAGGGCGTCGGATGCCCTGATGGGAGTAGAAGGAGAGTCCTTCACTCCGCGGGCCGCAGAGGATGTAGGCGCCGCCCTGCTGGCTGCGGCGTCGTGGTCGCCGGGGATCCGTAAGGAGCCCGCCGGGCGCGGGTGGCGAGAGGGAACGCGGCGGCGGAACTCCATGGTGCACGGTAGAGGGGGAATGGACGCGGGCAAAGGGCACAGGAGCCGCCTTTTTCCTTCTCTCCCTCGCTCGCCGGCCGTGCTCCTCCCGGTGGAGAAGGGGAAGGAGACGGCGGAGGCGGTGCGGAATTTATAGAAGGGGTAGAGCGACGCCGTCGCGGCTCGAGGAAAGGGTGTCAGGAGCGGCGGGGAGGGCGGAGGTCCTTTGTGCCACGGACTATTATGCCAGCAGGGTCGTGCTTGCCACGTCATTTTTTAGAAATTTTAATGTTTATAAAAAAATTAGGAAATTATATAATTCTGGTGAGACGGACAACGTGGTCTGCGCCTGTCACTCCCACAATTTACGACGGAGACCATCCGAGAGGCCCCAACTGAAGGGCTGCCCCTATTTTAGGGCATCTTCCGTTAGAACAACAAAATAATATGATATTAATTTTGATATCAACTATCAGATACATTAATAAGAAAATTGAGATTATCAATTATTGCATTTGATTTTGATGTATATGGCAATACTCTATTAAGATAAGGATTCAAGGTTATGACAGAAAAGTTCCCTTCGGAGAAAAAGATACACAAGAGTGATACGAAGAAGGAATATATTTTTAGAGTGAATTTGACAATTATCGAGAGATAAGACACCCACTCTAGTTGATAAAATTTATGACCAACTTGATAAAATATTTATTTAAAATTAAATTGAGTTCACATAATTATTACTACTCATTAAATGTAGAAAAATCAACTTTCGATCTCATTAACAAAATCACTTTGATCGTTAGTTCTATCTGATCTGATTGAAATAATATATATAACTGCAAGTCCTCTCTGTTATGCTCCGTCTTGCTTGCCTTTAGAAGAATTTTCATATTTTCAAATTGCCCCCATGTTTGATAATCTTTTGAGCCGGAGGACAACAACAAGAGTGAAATTTAGAGAGTGCAATCTATTAATCACTTTAAAAAATTCTGCAATTCTTCTAGAGCTTTTATGTAATAATTACTGATTCATCAATTAAAATTCAAGTATATTTGTCATCTTGGATGATAGCGCACCTGTCTAATCTAATTTTAGCTTTTAAAATAAATTATATGATTTTTTAATATAGTAAGCTTGCCATCGAATAAAATGCGATTTAAAATGGTGGACAGAGAAAGTCTAAAAGTGAAATATGCATATAATCCTCTTTCAAATTGTGTTATTCAATACTATTTAATTTATTATATTATGTTAAATATAATATTGTATTTGAAAAAAAATTATAATTTATTTATATAAAATTTTAATATAATAAAAACTAATAATAGTACTATGTTAATTATATTATGTTTATTATATATTATTACATCAGTTAATTAAAAATAAGATTATAACATGAACAACCTTATTTATTACATAACATTTATCATATCTTATTTATGATTACAAAGTATCAATGTTGTTTGAACTTTGAAATAGAAAATTATTCTTCCATAATTCCAATTTTTCCGAAAAAAAATTCATACCATATTCTTTCAGAATCTCAGAGAAAAAAAAAAACAGTGCATAGTCAACCCACCCAACGACATGTTGTTGAACATGAGGGGGTAACGTGGTCAAATTACCTTATCTCTAAGGTCACACTAACGTGAAGGCTAAGGATTGGGGCGGATGTTTTAACTTTTTGATAAAGAGGATTTAACGTAATACAATTTCTGGCATGGGACCATTCGTCGAAGACACCTCTTTAAAAAAAAGATGGGGAGTGACTTTCTCGTTAAATGCATGAGATAAGATAAAATATAGTTTAATTTGAGTTTAAACTTAGATTGAGTTTCATGAGAAAATTCAATTTTGAGTTTTATAAATACATTTAGATTGAGTTCAAATTTCGTTAATGAACTTGTCACACCCGTATTTGTTGAAACATTTTAGTTTTTTAAAAAGAAAGAATTTGGTTGAATTCCTTTTTGAAATTCTTTTTTTCTTTTGGCTAGTATTGACTATTATGAAAATATATGATATTCATAGGAGTATTAACTAATCTAATGTGGTATTATTTTATGGGAACACCGATGGTTCCACAGATTTGCTAAGTGCCAATATGGATATCACTCATAACTTAAATGATATGAACCACAATTTGATTTGTGAGATTTTGTGAGTTCTTTGAAAATAAATTTTGATATCTCTCCAATGGACTTGTCATATCTTAGTGTTAATTACATCGAGAAAATACCTGAATACCCTTGATTACCATCACAGTAATATATTGAACAAAAATAAATTATCCACGTAAACATAAAAACTGGAAAGACATATCTTTACAGCCTTATGAGATAGAATTTGGTTAAACTTAATTCAAACTTTTAATTTAGGTTAATTGATTTTTGGTTTGAGATTTGATTTGATTTGATTTGTTTATGTCTTTAGTCATTTGTTGACTTAGACAATTTTGAGTTAATCCCCTTTTTTATAAGAATTGATTTCCAATTTATTATGTTGGTTAGCATTTTTCTATTTGATTTAAGTAGATTTCTTATTATTATAAAAGATTTGTCTTTAATAATATTAATCACTTAAAATTTTTATGGTTGATTTTAATTCAATTTAACATGTTTTTGTAGTCATTAGTTGCCATTTTTATGCATTATTTAATGACATAATTTTGGTTGGGTTATGTTAACATTTTGTTAATGTTTTAATCATTTATTTGGTTTGAATTTAGTTATGCACACTTATTTAATCAAGTAGCATTATCCATTTGATTGATTTTTTTGGTTAAATTAGATTCGAACTTAACATGTTTTGTACCTGTTTGTGGTTAATTTTTATGCACAATTTTATGATATGAATTTAATTTGATTATCATGATATTTTTGTTAATAAATAAGTCAATATTTGATTAAGTTTTAGATTATTCAAATGACTTAATTAATTTTTATTCATCTATTTAAAGTCCATGGGGATTCGATGTCATTTTGAAATGACACATCTTGTCAATCGAACTTGAATTTTTATTTCATGTCGATTTGAGTACATAGAAGTACAATAAATGAGGGGACATTCAAGCGTTGCTTCTCAATATATATCAAATTTCATTTGATTTGGCCAGCATTTCAACTTTACTGATCTAGGTTTTTTTTTTGAATCACATTCTATTTGACCGACATTTTGGCTTTATTAATATGAGTTTTTTTTTTGAATCATGTTCGGTTTGACCGACATTTTGGCATTGTCGATTCAGGTTTTCTTTTTGAATCCAATTCGGTTTGACCACCATTTTAGCTTCACCGATCTGGATTTTCTTTGTGAATCCTACTCGGATTTGTCGGCACTTCGGCGTTAATGTAGTGAGTTGCATTGTGATGAAAGTTTACTTCACCACACTATATTAATGGCCCGTGGGTAGTGAAGATTAGTTCAATCTAGAGCATCCTTCGATCCCGAATACTGTAATTTATCCTAGGGATGCCTCTGCCTAGGTGTACTATAGGATTTAGTTACTATATGTTATATTCTACTATACGGTAAATCTGTTGTTAGTTTTGTGATATGATTACAATGTTCAAATGGAGCATGTGACTTACTCAGTAAATGGTTTTAGTGTGCATTTTAGCGTGGTTAGTAGTAGTTTAGTTGTGTCATTTGTATTATGATAGGTTCATGTGGTGCATGCATACCGAGTTTAGATAAATATGCAGGTTATGTTAGGCTTAATACATATAAAATCATGTTAATCTATGCCGTAATATAAAAATACCTTATTTACCTTAATTAAAGCTATATAATTAGTATAAACCTTATAAATTATAATTTGAATTTTTAGGTTTATTATAATTAAAATCAGTAGATTTTAACTAATATAATATAGTAGTTTAAGTGTAAGTCCTATTGAGTCAAGTGTGACTCACCCCTTCCATTTTTTAATATTTTTCAGGTTTAGCACAGTGAAGTGTAGTGATGATTCAAAATTCAAGAAGCTAGTTGATTGCTTGTTCAATGTTGGTATTATTTAGATTTTCACCTCACAGTGATAGTTAGATAGAATTATTGGAATTATTTGTTAGACTTTGATATTAGTCTTATCTTGTTCCAAATCAATGTATTTTAGGGGTTATTTTCTCCGGTTACGTCATCGGATTATGTTATACTATTCACGTTAAAATCCAGGACGTGACAAAAATTCTTGACTTTCCCATATATTTACCATGTCAACACAAAGACATTTAGAGGCTTATACAAAATGTTATATCATAACTAACACTTTCTTTTACGCATCAAAATGTAATGAATTGTCATATTGCATACACAAAAACATGTCTTGATGCACATATAGCAATGTCAGAGAACTTACATCAGATTTACCATATATAAAAGTAACAATAAAACTTAATTAAATCTTATAGTGCATCTAGACAGTGATGTACTAATGATGAAATGCAACATCCAGAATCAAAAGAGACTCTATATTATTTTAATCTCCACTATCTACGGGCATTAACTTTAATTTGATGTAAGTTCAATAACATATCAAAATACTGGACACTACATAAACCACATATTACAACTTGGAAGAAAATATTGCTCAAATATTTCTCTGCTCGTTGATCCTTGAGTCGAAATGCAACTCATACATGAAACTCTATTTATGAATAATTTGCAACACTATATAGTTCACATGCATATATCAAAACTTAACATCTTTTTTTGTTATTGAATAATTGTCTTATAGGTCTAATCTATGATAACATGTTTAAAAACAATTTAAATACAAATAATTGAATGACGCACTAACAAAACTATACACCTATTAAAATAAATATGTATGTAGTACGACATAAATGAAAGTAAGTAGATTCTGAACACATGAGCAATTACACGAATGGAAGATGGAACAACAGAGATGACATTGGAAAAATTGATCGACTTCTTGTTCGTCGAACGAACCATCAATCAACTTGTTGACGGGATAATCGATCATTGATCAGGTGTTGATTGGATGGTCGAGTGTAATTGCATTGTTGATAACATGATCATTGGTGATCGGATTGCCGATCGAATGATTAGGTTATTGATTAGATGATAAAGCACCAATTGGTTGTGCATGGTTATGAGTGGTCGAAAGCAGCAGAACAAGGGGGTAGCATGGTTTGAGGTGACAGAGGGTGAGGATGATGGTGAGGAGCATCTATTGGAGTAGCATAGGCTACTAGAGCAGTGCTAGTCTCTAGGTGAAGAAGAGTTGCTAGCGTAGGGGGTCTACGGCGCACAACGTGAAGAGGACTTAGGAAGCAACATCACAATAGTAGGGGTGACGGTGTATGAAATCACTTTATAGTAGTGATAATGATTGATTCTTTTGATTTCATAGTCATTGTCTCAATTAGAACTGAATGATGTTATTGAGAATCAGATTCAATCCAAATCGAAAATACCTTCACGAGTTTCAACCAATCCCTCAAGACTGAAGAAGAACAAGTGTTCTCATACTTTCCAAGCCATCCAAATGCACAGCCTCTAGTAACATCTACACGAAGTTTCTTTGAAGGCGGGTTCTCCTGAACATTGGACCTTCTAATTCATCCTAGATAGAGTTCCACCATGCAATGATGACCTCCAAGGTGGAAGAGAAAGAAAAAAGAGGCTGACCATGAAATTGGAACCCATGGTTTGATGAGGTTTGGCCAAATTCACGACTATTTTTAAAAATTGGAATTTTTTATAAAAAATTCTCAATTTCTATAAATTATGTCTATTTTTCTATATTTACGGATCAATCCTTATGTGAATCCCACTAAACCTAATAATATATTTGGTTGAAAATTAATTAAAATATTGACTTCCATTGCATATGCAATAGCCCATTGCTTCCACAAAACAACAGTGTATGACTTGAGATAGAATGGACGTTCTCACTTGTGAGATGAACTTCTTCATGCACACCGCTTCTTAAGCGATTTTGTAGCAAATATGTACTTTACATTAGTTGTAGAATTCATTATATCCTCTTACATGGAACACTTTCAACTCACTACATTACCATTCAGAGTAAACACATATCTTTATATTGTCTTGCTATCAAATTTATATAACTAGAAGATTGAGTCTATAAAACAACAAAGATTCAAGTCATCTCCTCAATATAATAGAAATACATCCTTAGTGCTCATCAAGTACTTAAAAAGACATTTCTTAGCTATCCATTGACTCATACCTGGATTCATATCATAATTGCTCATAGCACTTAGAACATATATCACATCAGGTCATGTACATAACACATATGATAGACCCTATGGCTAAAGCTAGAGGTATGCATTAAGCATTTCAATTCAAAATTTACTTGGTTCCATTCGATTTGAACCACCCTTCGCTTTGGGAGTCTTGCAAACCAACCTAAACCAAACCAAATTGTTTAAATAAATTTAATTAAAATATTATATTATTAATAAAAATAATATTTGTATAATTTATATTATAAAATAATTTTTATTTTGACAATTTTTAACTTAAAAGTCAATATATACATAAAAAATTAATTTAAATAGTTTATCTTTTTTTAGTTTAAACCAAACCAAACCAAATTGAAATCGGTTTGGTTTGGTTTGAGGGCTGATTTGGTTCGATTCAATCTGAAAAATTGGTTCGGTTTGAGGACCTGATTTTGTTCTGTTTGATTTGGAAAAGAAATGGTCCAAATCAATCCAAATTGAACCATGCACGCCCCTAGCTGAGGCATAGGGGATTATACTCATGTGCTCATTCTCTCTTCATGAGAGATAAACCCCATATCTAATTGGTGAGAAACTTATTTTAGAGTTTTTCATGTCGAATCCTTTAACTATGGTTTCTACATACATCAAACAAGTTAAGCAAAGTATCATTTTAGATCTATTTCTATAGATCTTAATACCCAAAACACATGATACTTTACCTAGATCAATCATGGAAGAATAATTTTGATTGTCAAGCTACATTGATAATAACATACCTAAATCATTTCTAATGAGCAATATATATTATCCACATAAAATATCAAGAAATTGATACATTTTCTTTTATCGTCTTATACACACAAAGCTCCTCTTTGTTCTTAAAGAAATTATAAAATTTAATCGCATTAAATTTTATAATTTAGTTATGAGAAGCTTGTCTTAGTCCATACCTAGACTTTTACAACATGTACACTCTATTTTGATGTTTTTAGAACATATATGTATGAGGTTGTATTATGTACACTTCGTTCTCAAGATTTCTATTGAAGAATATTATCTCAACATCCATTTAACATATCTATAGTCATAGTGTGCAATAATAGTAAGCAAAATCTGAATAAATTGAACCATGGCAATAGGTAAAAGGTCTCATCATAGTCAATTTTCTTGATTTAGACTATCATTTTCAACCATCATTACCTTGAAGGTCTTTACCTTTCAATCCACTCCAGTCTATCTTTTAAAGATCCATTTACACCTAAGATTTACTCTACTTTCAAGAGGAACTACCATTTACACCTACGAGGTACTATACCCTCAGGAGGATCTGCTAAAAATGTATGCCTTACAAGTCAATCATATGTGATATGATTTGATATTTATATAAATATCGCATTCAATTAAAGTGAGGAAATCTTTATTACTAACTCTTATTAGATGCATATATCGTAATGAAATTCTTAATCACATGATGATTGAATCATGATGAGATCATGATAATGAGATCGATCATCTAGATATATGCGATCTAAATATTTCTAGTCATAGGATCATTGAGATAGGACATCAATGATTCGAATAGATTAGTGTGTGATGTCTTCTCACGTGATGAGGTTGACCAATTTGATTGGTCATCAGTGTCCCCACAGAGATACATACATAGATGCTCATTAGTGGAGGTAATTGAGCAGACAAGGGATCATTCACTCTTGATAGGAGAGAGAGAATGTCCTATGGGATAGTACTCTAAATTCTATGCCAAGGTACTTAAGATAATTAAAAAATGAGTTTTTCAATTGATTCGAGCCTGAGTATTGTAGATACGCAAATTCGGCCAGATTATGGAGAGTACAATCTCGTTCTTATAGATAACACTTGTATTTTCTCAATCAGGAAAGTCGGTTTGACATAAAAATGACCAAAATTTAGAAAATACACAAGCGTCCTGATATCGCGACGCCAGGCGTTGTGACGTCAGAGCGCCTGGCATTTCCCGCCTTTTCACCCCTTTATCCGGCCGGAAAACGTTGTATTCAGAGTCGTACGACGGTACAAGCGCTCCCCTGCCGGAACGCCTGCATTTCCGCCCATGATAGCCGGCTTTTCAGGACGGTCAGCGGTGCATTGTCGAAATCGTACCGAGGATGCAGGCGCTCCACTGCCGGAGCGCCTGGATCCCCGCCTGCCAACTGACACCGCAGGCTCCGCGTGCGCCGAATTTGCAGTGTGTCAGCCGTAGGTTGTAGGTGCTCCACTGTCAGAGCGCCGGGATCTCCGCTGACAACCGCCGCCTGACACCTAGGGTGGTAGGTGGCGACCGGTATGGTCGGACGTGCTGATCCGCCGGTTTGTCGGCGGATTAGCAGGCGCTCCGAGGCCGCGACGCCAGGAGACCTTCTAGCGGAGCGCCTGGATCACTTTCGCGGATCTATAAAAGGAGACCCTTCTCCCACATTCAAGAGGTTGCAAAAAAGATTCCCAGAGCCATAACTCCACAGAGAGACCCTTCTTGAGCATCGTAACACCCTTACATCACCTTTCAAGCCACACTAGAGTCCATAATCACATCCCCAAGTCATTCAATCTCCCATTACATCTCTTCCACTCCGTTCATTCCACATAACCAAAAGGCCATCCCAAACCTCCTCATACCACTAAAAGCCATTGAAAACCATTCCAAAGAGCCTCAAGAAGTCTCCAAAAATAGGTCAGGAGTCCGACTCCCTTGGTTGGAACCGGGAGAAAATCGTGTCGAAGGCTGCCTTGGAAGGACCGAAGCGCTCCTCCGACGGGACGTCAGGCGACCTGGAGTTGGAGTGCCTGCAACCTCCAGAAGCCAGCCGGCCCCGAGCCCACCAACGATTCTCTTCCTAATCTTATTCTCATCTCATTTTCCATTTGGTTTCATCATGCATATTATATTAGCATAACCTAATGCATATTTAGCTTTAGGCCATTTATATCCTCCTTAAGAGGGGTTAGGAGTTAATCCTAATCCGGTTCGTTCAACCCCTTTTGTCATTCTTCTTCTTTCTTACGAATAGTTACTACTTTCTGCTTAGTTCTGATCGTTGTTTTGTTGTGCTTTCATTCTTATCCTCTTTTCAGGCAAGCAAGTTTTTCCAAGGCTCTTCTTCCCCGACCGGCCGAGGAAGGAGAAGATAGAACCCACACAATCTCCCCGTTCAACAAGGTAACTGGTCACTCTTCCCCTTATCAGTTCATCTATTTTCTTTTAATCATCGGAGCCTCTTTGGCTCCTGGCGACCACACAATCCCTTCCTCTTTTCGGTCCATAGGTTAAGTTAGTGTTGAAAATGCCACCCCACTGTCTGATCTTCTTTCCCTTCTATTCTCCTCACGACCCGGGCCGGTCTTTCGATGCCCAAGTGACATCAAGGGTTGAGTAGTCCGGGGACCAAGGTGAGTGTGGAGAAACAAAGAAGGAGAGGAGGTGGGTAATAGACCGGTTTGTTGGAATCATCCACAACCGTGTCTATGGCATGATTAACATAAACTGACCCTATCAGAACCGTAAGGAAGAAGAAACACACACACACACCACACTAACAACACGCGTGCACCGTGGGAGGACGGCGCACCCTCCACGGCGTCCACAAGTATATAATCCCATAGAATCGGATTATTTAGAGGTTGACAGTCGATGCCAAACCCCTGACCGATCAGGACTTTATATAGATGAAGATTTAAATCCATGCTATTACTAATGATAGAAAGGCTCAATGGATGTTATTTAACTCCCCAATGTTGGTGCCAAACTCCTGACCGATTGGGACATAGGATGTGACATGTACTATTTATGATTAGAAAGTCATAAAAGTTGTTATCAAATAATAGTTTTAAATTAATTTAAATAAAATATTTTAAATTAATTAAAGTTTCAATTAAATTTACTATTGGATCTAGTGGGTTATGCACATTAGATCTAATTAATAGGATGAGGGCATAGGTGTAATTTTATAGAAGTTTAGAGTTTTTGTAAAAAAAACTAATTTCTATAAATAAATAGCTTATGAAGCTAAACCCTAACAAGTCATAAGGCTAAAAACATGACCTAAGTAGCCTATCTTTTTCTTCTTTCCTTCTTAAGGTGATCTCCTATGGTCAAATTTATATATGGAAGATTTATAGAGGCCCAAAGAAAGAGAGAACTTGTCTATTAGTAAATCATGTGGATATCACTAGAGATTGTCCACTTAAACAGTTTTCAGCAAGGAGGAATGTCTTATCTTCATCCACGGTGAGGGATTTTAAAAATCTCATGAGACACTCTCGTTCTACCTTATATTTGGTTCTCAGTTTTACTAGTTCGGCATCAATCAAGGCAAAGACAATACTTTTAAGGAATCAAAAATTTTTCCGCTGCCATAGATTAATTCTTTACAAGATCTACCAATTCTAAATTAGTTGGAATAGATGTAGTCTATTTTGGATTTTATTGCATCTTTCTATTTTAGAATCAATATTTCATATTGCTTCTTCATAAGTTTTTGGATCATCATTCTCACTATATTATGTTTCACTTCTTCCATCAAAGATATGTCCCACATATCAATTAGGTTGAATGGGCATAAGTGAAGGCCTACAAATTATCTATGTGTAAATCTCAATTAATACCTTGGTTGAACCTCTTCCAACTATATCATGTTCCTATTGTCTTTCTTAAGGAGAAAATCTTCCTCTAAGAATACAACAAACTAAGCAACATATACCATTGTCCATGAAAGTGGTAGAATTAATATGCATACATTTTCTTAGAATATTTTACAAGCCCATACTTTTCATTTTTATATTTCAACTTGTCAGGTTACCTCTTCACAAGGGTCAAACATTCTGAAATCTTAACAAGCTTAAGGTCAAGTTTTAACTCCTTTCATATCTTATATAAAATATTTAGAATAGACTTAGAAGGCACCTTAGTTAAGAATAAGTGGTTGAATCAAGTGCATAGCCTTAAATAGACTTATATGATTTAGCAAAGGCCATCATTACCTGTATTATGTTTTACATAATACGAATTCTCATTTTAGCTTCTCTATTAAGCTAAGGAGTATTAGGAGGTGTCCAAGATTAGATTCTATTACCCTTCAATTATCATGTAAATTATGTACTTAAGTATTTTTGTTGTCGACAAAAAGTTATAATACTATTTAAATTTGTTTATCTACTTCATTCTTAAACTATGAGAATTTCTCAATGGTCTCGGATATGTACTTTAGCAAACACTGAAACACATATCCATACTTAAAGAAACCCTCCATGAAAGAAATAAAGTATTAAAAAATCTACCTTTAGACTTAATAGACATGAGCTAACATACATCTAAATGTATGAGTTTTAATAACTCATTGGCCCTTTCTCCATGTATACTAAATAACGAGGTGGCAATTTCCCCATGAGACAAGATGCATATAAGTCAATGATTCAAAATCATTTACCTTACATACTTCCATCCGTGTGGAGCTTCTTAAGTCTTTTCTCATTAAAATGACCAAGTTTATAATGTCAAAGAATGGATTGATCTACGTCAACTCATTTTCTCTTAAGAGGAGCATTTACACATATCACGAGAGCTTTCATATCTAATATAAATAAAATATTTATCAAGCTCTCATTGACAAACACTTTGCCATTAATAGTCAAATAAAAATCATCATTTCCATCAACTCACAATAAATCAATATTTATTCAAGCTGAAAATATAGGCGATGTTCTTATTTATTGAATGATATAATAGCAATCTCTAGGTTTAAGACATCTCCATAAAACTACTTAACATTTGTTTCTACATGTATTGTTGCAACTCTTTATGTAGGTCAATCCCTTCTTTATTTCTTCATCTACTTATCATATTTTGTAACTCTTTACAAATATAAGATGCATATCTAGTATCTTATACCATGAGATGCACCTCTAGTATCTAATACTATATTATATACATAGTATCTAATACCATGATATGTATATATATATATACGATAAGTAAATATCAATGACGAAAGTTCGTGAAGCTTCTTCAAGCTCCACATTTGTTTATCTACAAGATAGTATGCAGTTCATCTTCCAATGACCATCAACAAGATAGTGAAAGTATTATCATTTGTTATATTTAGGCTCTTATTTCTTGATCACCTTCTTGACTTTTAACTTTGCCCTTCATACCCAACTAATGAATATTCTTCTTTACATTGGTCTCACCAACAAAAATATTGGAGATATATTATTTTCTATATTGTGCTTAAATAGCTCATCTAGATTAGCCATGATGGATCTTATATCTAACTATTCATGTTGCCTTAACAACTTATTTGCTAATAAAGGTTAACATATAGAATAGGACAAATAATACATGTTCTTATAATTTTGTAAAATGAAGATCTTGATAAAAATGTATGTCCCACAAGTCAATCATAATTGATATGACTCAACGTTTCTTGAAATATCTTATTTAATTAATTTACATGTTTTTGTTACTTACTCTTATTAGATGTGTACTGTAATGAAGTACTTGATCACATGTAATGAAGATTGAGTTGTAATGATATCATGGTAATGTGATCAATTATTTAGAAGTATATAATCTAAATATTTCTAGTTGTGGGATCCTTAAAACGGGACAGTAAGGAACTAGATAAATTAATATATGTAATATCTTTTTATATGACGATGATGACTAATTTTATTAGTCATTATTCCGAGGACACAAGAGTACACATACAAGTGTTTATTAGTAGATTGAGTTCATTGAACTTATCGAATTATAAATCATGAATGATATCTTACATAACTATCGATCATGATTTTTTATAATCGATCAGGGTACATATACCTGAGTTACCAAATATGTCTTATTGAACGAATCTTGTGCTTTAACTATTAACTAATGGATGACCTAGATGATGGTTTAATTAATGGATCGGGTGCAAAAAAATCTAATAGAGGCACTTGAGTGGCTAATAAGGATCCGTTCACTCTCAGTAAATGTAAGAGAGAATATCTACGAAATAGTACCCTAAAATATTAATAAATAGAAAAAATAATTGAAAATTAAAATTTTCAATTAATCCGATTGGGTGATATTTGTCTTCCTTTAATTTGAAACTTTGAGCTCTTAATATTTATGTGTTAATCCATTTAATTTTTACTTTCACTTATATTACGAATGATGTTTCTATCTTTTTCAAAGAGATTAGGTTGAAGCTGAACAATAAAAGGCTAAAACATACTACTCTTATAACTTTCAATAAGATGAGTTGTATTTAAAGTTTAACTAAGACACATAATCAAATGGTTTAAATATCCAAACTTCCGATCGAATAAGAGGTGAACGATATGATTTAGAACGATCAAAATGCATTGTAACTGTGTGATATATAGAATGGATAAAATAATGTGTTGTTGCATCATACTCACATCCCTTATTACCATTTACCATGCGTGTGTGTGTATATATATATATATATATATATATACTTTCATATTTTCACTCTTATAAACTTCTATAATTGTACCTGTTGAATTTTTTACCAGTGATGCAGTGATCTGCGCGCGAGAAAGCCATCCTTGATGGATGGGCGCAATTCGAGCCCCAGAGGGATGGTGATGTCCGTTGTGCTACGAGCGCAGGGACAATACTTGTTAAATGATTAATCAGAAACACTGAACAAATAATTGAATTCTCTCTCTCTCTCTCTCTCTCTCCGTATACTTTCTCTTACATCTAGTTGGGAAGGTTCAGAAGATTTTAATTATTTTAATCTCCAGTACGTAGTCTCATCTAAAAACAGCTTGTTTCTTTTTTTATTTTTACGTTATAATCTTTGAGCTTAAATCTTTAGGCCATGTTTGGTATTGGGGATGAATTTAGTTTATCCTCTAAAATTTGAGGGTAAACTACTTTGTTCTCAAATTATTTGCTGTATAGCTTTCTTATTTATCTTTTTCATTAGATGAGCTGCGAAATGAATTTTCCCCATTGCCTATATAATTAATGAGATTTTTGGGTTCCTTTAATTTTCGGTAAATCTAAATTCTATTTAGAATCTCTAGCATTTATTCATCTTTCCCATTAGATGAACTGCAAATGAGCTTTTCCCATTGCCTGATGGACGGCATTTTTTAGTGTTTCTTTTCCGGTAAATATAAATCCAATTTATAGAATATTTATCAAGTAACAACATAGTAAACGTCCAGGCCTAGGTTGGAACCAAATTAAATTGCACCCTTTATAACCGTTGTAACCGGTTTCACAAGGGGGGTGTGATTAAGGTGCCGTTTGATTGGTCTTGTTGGATTCAAACCCTTTGACTGGATGCCTTGATTGATCTCTAATCAAATATTTTAAAATAAGTTGCATGATTTTAACTTTTTAAAATAGGATTTAAAATAGGATTTCAAATATTTTAAAATAAGTTTTCTAAAATAATTCCCATCATGAGAGATGGAAGTAGCATATATGATATAACACTATATTTGGTACCGGGATAACCATGAATAAACTTAGTTTATCCTCAATCTTTGATTTGTTTTGTAAATAAAATAGGATTTAACCTAAATTAACTTAATCCGATTTATCTTAAAAAATGAGAATACAGTAAAAAATAAGTCTTCTCATCTAGTACATGGGATATTTTATCCTTAAATTTTTTTTGAGAGATAGTCGTCTCATCTAGTATATAGAATGTTTTACATTACTATTTATATATTATTTATGATATAATTTTTTATTTTTATATTAGTAGTCAAATAATTTATATATATCAATATTAATTTCAAAATTATTAATTATGTATTATACCAAACATATGACAACATTATCTTTTAAACATATCCTAACTCAAACTAAACACAATAAAGATAAAGTATTCATAAGAGTAATTTATCGCTATCTCCCTCAATTTTATCTCCATATGAAACTAGGCTTTAAGGAATAGAAGAAAGACCAATACCTTCACTTTTCTCTCAACTTTCAAAAGCTATCTTATGAAGATTGTCAATTATCATAAAATTTCATTTTTTTTATTTGATAGAAAATGATTAGTTCATAATATCTTTCTCACTCAATCCCAACCAAATGCTTGAGATTGTGGAGGGCATGGTCGACCCGGACCCGACCGGGTCGGTTTTGGGGCCGACCGACCCGGTCGCGACCCCGAGACCCCGACCCCATTTTGAATTTTTTATTATTATTTTTTGCGACCCGGGCCGATCCCGTCCCGACCCGGGTCGCGACCCCGGCCGACCCGGGTCGGTTTGGCCCCAAACCGACCCGGTCCCGACTCCCGACCCCACCTTCCTTGGTGGAGGGTATGGTGGTCCAAAAACTCAAAGAAAAATTTATTTATAGTGTGTTTGTTGTGTTATAAAATATGTTTTCACTATAAAAATATTTTTTTGTAAAAAAAACTTGTTAAAATATATGCTTGACAATTATGACAAAAATTGTTTTATAGAAAAATTCTTTTTGGACAAAACATAGAAGCACCACTTTTTTTCTTTCCATTGCTCACTCATTATTTTTTATTATACATGATCCAACATTTTTGTTAGAATATCGGCCAAACATAATAATTTTATGTTTTAGCTATCGTTAATTTTATTTTAATATATAATTTTAGCATAGAAATATAGAAGAATTATCTTGAAACCAAACACTATATTAGTATTGGTTTGCCATAGTTGAATATTATAAGTGAGTTCTTTTAATTTTTTTTTGATTTAAAGTTTGAGAAAATCAAAGAAATCAACAAAAAATAAAAAATATTTGTTCATGTTTAATATTACATTTTAAGAAAAAATTTCGTCTTCTTCACCTTACATGTTCCATGATAATGTTTATCTTCCATATGAATGATGAGAGAGATTTTAAAGTGAGAGAGAGCGAGATAATTAACAAAAAGAGGTGGGTAGAAGTAGGAAGACCCTTTGGGAGCCTGACCTTGAGGGCACTCCAAACGTGTGACCGTGTCGACCAGGCCGAAGCGTCGCGTTTGATGCCAAAAATCTGACCAACTTAGGCCGAGTAAGCTGACCCGGCCTTCCGTGAGGGGACTAGGGTGGATGTTTTCGATAAAAACCCTTTATCATTGTGTATGACAATTCCCAATAACCATCTTGCTGGACACCTTATTTACTACTTGTATTTTGAATTTTCAACATCTTTTTTTGGTCACGCTGGCCGAGTGGCCACACAAGTGTGCAGTGTCACACGCGGTGAGGGATCGAGCTCTCTCACAAACTCGATCCTCACCGGTAACCTTCCCCCCTCCCCTCGGGAAAAAGAGCGGGCTCTAGTAGCCCTTGAACCTTGCCCGCTGCTCTCCTGAACAGCGGGTCACACTAACCGCGCCAAAGACAGCCTACACCTTTTCATGTTTCTTTTGATCAGTGCATCGCTGTCGTGTGTGCACAAAACGGCTCAAACCGCCGAACAGAACCGACTCATACATGCAAGTAAAAATATTATGAAATTAGATTAAAATCAGTTAGGACTTGGAGGTCTTTCAAAATCGAAATTAAATCGACTAAATCATCTCAAATAACACACTGTAAAATAAATACTGCATTATTGATCAATCATCCAACACAACTAAATTTCTTCTTGTGCAATTTTTATGGCAACGATTGACAAACACTTCTCGTCTTCTTCTTGATTATAGATCTTTGATAATTTATATGCCTTTCCAACTTTTCCACCATCGTCTCAAATTTGGGCATCCTTCTCCAAACCACACGGTTCAGCACATATTTATTAATTTCATTACACCACACCAAAAAAATCACAATTTTTCCTATATTTCATTAAAAATTAACGCTTAAAGAATTGGTAATGCCATTACAGATGAGCAAATATCATTTATGGGATGTTTGGTTGCACGACGACGAAGGTTTTTATTTTAATTTTTAAAAATTGTAAGAAAACCTGTTAAAAGAGGTGTTTGGTAACCACGACAATTTTATGTTTTAAAAGTGATTTTCTTCTTAAACAAAAAAAGAGAGTCTCACCTCTTTCTTTTTTCTTGTGGTCCCCCACTTTGTTTGGTCATGTGTGGTAGTTACTCTTTTTTGTAATGACATCCCTCCAAACATGATAATTTTATGTCATGAGTTGGTTCACTTTTTATTTTAATACAATTTTTTATCTTGAAAGTGTACAAAAAAATATCATGCAACCAAACACCCCCTTAACTTGTACCTATAGAAATATCTTCTTATATTCTTTTCGATTTAACTTGTTTTAACCGTACAATGATTATGTCTAATCAAGCATCTCATTTTAAATACCTAAGAGTTATTTTCTCCACTTAAATAAATAGAATAATATTGTAAAAATAATAATAAAGAAATTTATAAGAGAAAATCAAGAGCATGAAAAAGAACAAATTACTTATTCAAGGATAGGATTTGAACGTAATTTTTGTTGTATCTTTTTTTTCTTGCATTATAAAACATGTATAATATATTTTTCTTCTTGACAAAATATGGTTTGAACCAAACAAAGTCAAATTATTTCTGTGGTTCAAGAAATATGTTTGATTTGATTTGATTTGATTTGATTTGATTTAGAAAACAAAATTTCTCAAAGTTTAACTAGGGTCTGTTTGATAGCATGAAAAGACAAAAATGTCGAAAAAATATTTACGGAGAACCAACTTTTTATGAGAACTTCCATGCAATCAAAACAAGCACCCAAAGTGGCCCAGTGGGTATGAAGCCCAACAACATCGTCATAGCTTTTTGTGTGTTTGTTTTAGGTAGGCATGTCAAGTGGGCGGGCCAAGCCCGCCAACCCATCGGAAAGCCCACCGCGAGTTGGGCTTAGGCCCTCTAAAAATGGTGATAGGGCCAAATGAATGATCAAATTTCACTCTAAATATTGTTGGCGGGCCTGATGCTCTGCGGCCCGTTGAGCCCGCGAAACTTTACACGATGCTACAGTGTAAGACCGAAGGCAAGAGAAGGGGCCGCAGAGGTGGAGGTGACGTAGGTAGTTAGGAGGTCCCGCATGCCACCGGAGGCCCTCTCTCGCCCTCCCCTCCCCGCTCACGTGATTGCCGTCGTCCGGTGGACAAACGGACTTGGCATTTCATAGGAGAGAGTTTACACGTGTGCGTGCGCTTGAAGTCTCTTGATAATATTTTAATATTAACGTTGTAATATCTTGAAAAGAAATAAATAAATGAATTAAAGAAGTTAGCGTGTTGAAAAAGTTATCAAGATAAGGTTAAAGTGATTATAAGAAAAGATAATTTTATAAAAAAAGTAACTATCAAATTGTTTATTAATTAAATTAAAAACATTATATTTATTTTTCATTTCTCTTTAAACTGTTGAGAATTCTGAGTTTTAAAAAGTTCTAGGTTTTATTTTCTTTTTGATTTCTCATATTATAGCAGTTTACAAATTCATAGATTTTCTAGTTTTTCACTTTTTTAGAATTTATATTTTGCATAAATGCAAGAATTAGAAATTTTGGATATCAGAATCTACGATAATTCCAATCCTTAGAATTTTTGGGATTTTGTGATTAATTGTTTTTAGAAATTTTCAGATTCATGCTTCTGAGTTTTTCAAAATTTTGAGATTGTATTTTTCTTTTTTTACTTCTCAGATTATGGCAATTCACAAATTGATGCACTTTGTGATTTCTTCTTAAATTCTCCGTAGAAATTTTCAGATTTTAAGATTGAATTTCCTTCACGATTTTCTTATTTATGCACTTTTAAGAATTCTCAGTTTTTCAAAATATGATACTTATTCTTATATTTTGGATTTTGGAGAATTAAAAAATTCAGATTTTGTGATGTTCTAAAATTTTCATATTTTTTAGAATTTTTATTAATTTTTTTAGTAATTTACAGACATATAGTTTTGAAAAGTATAAGTTTTTCAAAAATTTTAAATTTTAGTTTTTAGATTTTATTTTTTTAGAATTATAGATTTTAATTTTTTTTCCTAAAAATTTATAATATTTTATCAGTAAAAAAATTGATTTTTTTCGAAATTTTAAATTTGGAATTATTTCATATAATCTAAGCCCATTGGGCTAATGGGTTATGGCGGGCTTTGGAGGGCTGAAGCCCATTTAAACAACTCAAGCCCATTGAGCTTTTTACGTGGGCTTGGGCTTGCAATTTAGATACGTGGGTTGAACTGGACTTGGGCCGGGCCAGCCCAAGCCCGGCCCATTGACACCCTTAGTTTTAGGGGTGTAAACAGAATCTAATATTTTAATTTTTTGATTCAATTTCGATAAAAATTAACGGGTTTGGAACTTGTTTTTGTATCCGGTAAGTTATCGGAATCGGATATTCCGGTAACTTATCGGAATCGGAATCAGTTAGTTTCATTTCCGTTAATCTGATTTCGATAAAATAATAATTATACATAAATAAAATTAAATAAAATGAAGTTAAATAAATTATATAATATAATATATAAATTTATAAAATAATAAAAATAAAATTTTAAGAAGATTATATCAAAGTTTAATAATTATATGTAAATTATTGACTCACTTTTGAATAAAAATTAATATTTAATATGTATTTCAGATTTTATTGAATTCGGTTCCGATTTCGATAACAGAATCAAAATCGAATCAAAATCGGAACATAGTAATTTCGAAATTATCAGAATCAGAATTGAAACTTCTTAACCTTTATCGAAATCAAAATCGGATTCACCTACTGCTGAATTCGAACGATTTACGGTCCTAGTTTGTTTATTTGTTTGTTTTTTTTTAAGAAGAAGAAGAATAGCAGCGTACCTATTGAAGGCAGTTAGCTCATCTTATAAGGCAACCGGTCCATACGCTGCCTATGATCCCCACTAGGGACGCTCCACCTTCACAAAACGCCAAAACCTCGTGTTAGAAAATGCCAGATCAGCTCACCTTCATGTCCATGCTGCGGACTCGACGTGCACAGCCATACGTACCAAATAGGAGCCCTTGGATTTAAGCTCTGCGACACTGAACTAACGGCTGAGATCACGCGTTGGCAAATCAACGTCGCCTCCTTGAAAGGCGAAGGGCGAAGACTGAGTCCGTCTGGAAGCTTCGCGAATGGTCCATGAGAGCCCACCACGAGAGCCCACCACCCTTTGCCCCTCCCGCAAGGCGCGAGCAACTCGCCTCCACGTCTTGTTATATCTGCCGCTGTGGTCTGCGCGGCGGGCTTCGGCTCTAGGGTTTTGGGCACCCGCTTGGCCGCCTCGTGCTCCGGCTGCTTGCCGCCCTCTCCTCTACGATGGCGATCGCCTCCATGTTGGTCTCTAGGCTGGGAAGGTCGAGGACTTTGGCCTCTCGCGTCTCCTCCTCCTTTGTTCTGGTTTGTACTCTCACCTTCCCTTCCGTCTATATGCTCTGCGATTCGTCCTCCCGCGGTCGTTGATCGTGTTTTGGATTTTTGTATTGTCGCACTGGCGATCATGTTTCTGCACCTGAAGCTGGCTTCTGATTGTCCTGTTGCTGCATCATTCACAGAGTTTTCCGTTTTAGGTTCGTGTTGGATTAGCATTCCGGTGATGTTCTTTTTGCTTTTCAATCAGGAAGTAACTTATTTGTGGATAGTGTTTTGTCGTCGCGATCACAGCTGCAAGATATATACCGGGATGTAAAATGTTAGATTTCTACATTCCTTTCATTCTTATTGACGTGGGACACCTTTCTGTTGCCTTATGAGGAGCTCGATGGTTGGAGCCTCATCGAGGTACAATCGTAAATTTGAATGGGGGTGTATGGTTAAACTGTTAAACGAATCTTTCCTCCGCACAAAACACGATCGTGTTTCCTTTTGTATGGTGTTGAATGAATATTGTCGACTTTGCTGATGAGTATTTCTGTTACTAGATAGCTCTGTTCATCTGCCCACAGGAGACAAGTCATTAGCAGATTCCTCTGTTGGTCTAACTTTAGCTGTGGGATTTCCTGATCTACGGGTGTCTTTGTACAGGCTTCTAATCATCTGAAGGCGCAGCCATATGGTGGCTCTGTTTTGCCGCGCAGATGGGAAGCTGCAAGAAGAGCATTCAGGTAGACCTTTGCATCCCTTCTCATTCTGCTGTCATTTTCTTCTTATGTGTACAAGTTGATTGCTATCTTGTATTCCTTTCAACAGCTCTAAAGTAGATGGCGGTGATGTTATTGGGATTGACTTAGGTACAACTAACTCTTGTGTCTCTGTTATGGAGGGCAAGGTTCGTCTACTACACCGCCCTGAATATTTTCCTTTTTAGTTGGATTCGAGCTCCCTGCAATGAGCAATTCTTACTCTAATCTTTACAGAGCCCCAAGGTGATAGAGAATGCTGAAGGTGCAAGGACAACACCATCTGTTGTAGCCTTAAATCAGAAGAATGAACTCCTTGTGGGCACCCCGGCGAAGCGCCAAGCAGTGACCAACCCCACAAACACGTTGTTTGGCACCAAACGCCTCATCGGTAGGAGGTTTGATGACCCTCAGACCCAGAAAGAGCTGAAGATGGTGCCTTACAAGATTGTCAAGGCTACTAATGGTGATGCCTGGGTCGAGATTAATGGGAAGCAATATTCTCCAAGTCAAGTCGGTGCCTTTGTTCTTCAGAAGATGAAGGAAACTGCAGAAGCATACCTGGGAAAATCCGTTTCAAAAGCAGTCATTACGGTACCTGCCTACTTCAATGATGCACAGAGGCAGGCTACGAAAGATGCTGGCAGAATTGCTGGGCTGGAGGTCCTTAGGATCATCAATGAGCCCACTGCAGCTGCTTTATCCTATGGAATGAACAACAAGGAGGGCTTAATTGCTGTTTTCGATTTGGGCGGTGGAACTTTTGATGTCTCAATCCTAGAGATCTCTAATGGGGTATTTGAGGTGCGTTCTTCATCTGCAGCTGCTGGAATTCACACATGTTACTGACTGTGTTTCGTTTTTCATAGCCTGACTAGAATTCGTTGTTTTTCCATTAGGTCAAAGCTACCAATGGAGATACCTTCCTTGGTGGAGAGGACTTCGACAGCGCTCTTCTTGATTACTTGGTAAATGAGTTCAGGAGGACGGAAAACATTGATCTCACCAAAGACAAACTGGCGATACAAAGGTTAAGAGAGGCCGCAGAGAAGGCAAAAGTTGAGCTTTCCTCCACAATGCAGACAGAGATTAATCTTCCTTTCATCTCTGCCGATGCTAGCGGCGCCAAGCACTTCAACATCACCCTGACACGCTCAAAGTTGGAGTCCCTGGTGAATCACTTGATCGAGAGAACCCGCAATCCTTGCATTAATTGTTTGAAAGATGCTGGGATTTCTACAAAAGATGTCGATGAGGTACTTCTAGTGGGTGGCATGACGAGAGTACCCAAGGTTCAAGAGATCGTCTCCAACATCTTCGGGAAGATCCCCAGCAAGGGTGTTAACCCGGATGAGGCGGTCGCGATGGGAGCTGCCATACAAGGTGGTATTCTCAGGGGTGAGGTGAAGGAGCTGTTGCTCCTCGACGTGACTCCGCTCTCTCTCGGAATAGAGACGCTTGGAGGAATCTTCACCAGGCTGATCAACAGGAACACCACTATCCCGACCAAGAAGAGCCAGGTCTTCTCCACCGCCGCAGACAACCAGACTCAGGTCGGCGTGAAGGTACTGCAGGGTGAGCGTGAGATGGCGTCGGACAACAAGCTTCTCGGGGAGTTCCAGCTCTCCGGCATCCCTCCTGCGCCGAGGGGCATGCCTCAGATCGAGGTCACCTTCGACATTGATGCCAACGGAATCGTGAAGGTGTCGGCCAAGGACGAGGCGACGGCCAAAGAACAAGAGATCACCATCAAGTCTTCCGGTGGACTGTCGGAGTCGGAGATCGAGAAGATGGTGAGAGAAGCAGAGCTTCACGCTCAGATGGATCAGGAGAAGAAGACGCTGGTCGACCTCAAGAACAACGCCGACACGACCATCTACAGTGTCGAGAGAAGCCTGAACGAGTACAGGAGTAAGATTCCATCGGAACTGGCCGGCGAGGTTGAGTCTGCGGTCGCCGAGCTGAGGACGGCGATGGCCGGGGACAGCGTGGTTCTCATAAAAGAGAAGATGGAAGCTGCCAACAAGGTGGTTTCCAAGATCGGGCAGCATATGAATCAAGGTAGCGGCGACGGCTCTTCGGGGTCAGGATCAGGGTCCGGAGGGGAGCAGACAGCCGAAGCAGGTTACCGTGAGGCGAAGATGTAGAATTTCTTTCGGCACGGAGAACACTCAATTTTCCCTGTTTTATCAGGTCTGGGAGAGAGTTTATGTAGGGGAATTAAATAAGGATAATTTCTCTCTGCTGTTGAGGTAGGTAGCTGGGAGCAATACCCTTTTGGAACAGGGATGAAGGACCTGGCTGAACTATGAAGTTAATATTTTTTGTTGAGAACTAGTCAACTTGGAAGAGACCTTTGCATTAATAGAAAAAGGGTACTTCACCATGCGAACTGAAAAAGTCTACCTGTGTATTTTTTTTCTTATATTTTATATAGATGGGTGATCAAAACTGAATAATCTAGTTTGGTTCTAAATTGAACTTACGTTTCTGAGAAAGAATACATGGTAACGTGACGTCGATCGACCGGCAATTAATATTGCTTTTCTATTTTCGCTTGTATTTGATGACTCCTTTTTCATTTCGCTCTTGCTATCTTAAATTAACTCTGAGCATACTTATATATCAAGTACTTTTTTATGTGATTAGAAAATCATTCAATTCATAACAACCATTGTTAACATGATATTGTACTTTGAGAACGTACACAGGTTTTCTCCGAAGAATTTAATTTAAAGCCACCTTAGAATTATTAACGTTTCGTGAGGTTGAACAGGGAGTTTTGTTTATCTTGCTGAGTTCATATTTTAAAATTTCGATTCGATTCTAATATAATAAATAAGTTTGAAATTTTTTTATCTTATAAAATAATCAAATCAATTTATTTTATTTTTATCCAATTTTATTAATATATATAATTAATTAAAATATTAAATATGTCATAGAATATAATACTAATATGTAAATTAATAAAACGATAAAAATAATGTTTTAAAAAATATTATATCAAACTTTTGTAATTATATATAAATTACTAATTTATTTTTAAATAAAATTTAATATTTAATATATATTTTAAGAATTATCGAGTTTGATACTGATTTTGATAAAAGAATTATAATTGTTTTGAAATCGAAACATAATAATTTAAAATTTATTAGAATTAGAATCTCTTAATCTTTATCAAGATTGAAAACGGTTTCTATTAATTCTCCTATCGAATTCAACTCATCTACGGTTCTACCACCTGCACATAGGCCAAGTATGAAGATTATACGAGATATTAACAAGCTTACAAAACTCCAGAAAATGAAAAATGTCTAAGGTGGTGTTGAATAATAATGCTTGGAGCTGAAAGTGTAGATCTGGAACTTGCATGTACTGTGAATGTGTCTTGGTGTAATGGTATATAACAACAATATAACCTAAACTAATTGATGTGTGCAAATTTAATATCTAATACCAGTATTAGGTTGATTTGGACTATCTGATTATCACAAGCTTTGAAAACATCTACATTGTTAAGAACTGAAATATGCGATAAATTCACATTATAATTTTGAGCAAATTGCGAGGATTAAAAACTAAATAACATCAATTCATAAATAAATAATTACAAGCTAAATCTAAGATTTAGACTATCTAAACTTTACAAGCAATAGTTGAGTATGGCAACCGTGTGAACGTAGCTAACTGTAAAACCTTACGGATATCTATGTATGTTGAGCTCGCGTACGTTACCTTAAAAATAAAATAAAATGTCGAACATGCATATAAAATTATTTTGCACATATAAAAGTTTCCGGCAGTGTATTTTACAAATGTAAATTTATCTAATTTGTACATAAAACGTTAAATAACTGAAATTATGATATTCTCTCTAGCAATCCTCTTCAAACACCTTCCTTTGACGGAAAATTTTAATGAGGTTAAACTATCATCTCACCTTCAAAATTTGTGTAACACGACAAAAGCACAGTCCATGGCATTCTATATTTTATTTATTGGTATTACTTGTTTTCCTCTTAAACGTCAAAAGGGGTCTCTTTTAGGCCCCCTGATCTATATAAGAAATGGACATTGCACACCCTAAAGAATTTTACTACAGCTCCAGAGCTATATTTCACGCACCTTTAAACTTTAAAGTTTATACCTCCAATCTCAATTTCTTCAAGCTATTTTGAACAAGCTTCATGATGATCCAGTTTAAAATAACATAAACAAAACTATTACAGAAATTAGATATACTTTCACAAATTGCTTTGATAATTTTATTTCACACTTGTAACCTGCCATCTATTCTTGTCACATGGTCGCATTCAACACCACTACATGATTATATTCAATATACTTGGGAGATAACAAACAAACTGATTTCAGTTTCTTCCCTATAGAGCATGGTATGCCGGGTCGCGACCCGGCCCCGACCCGGTCGGGTTTAGCCCCGACCGGCCCGGTCGCGACCCGGTCGGGCCGACTCCCCCGGCCGGGTCGCGGCCGGGTCACGCGAGTCGCGCGACCCCGGCCCGACCGGGTCGCGCGACCCGGCTGGCAACGGTCATTTCACCGTTGCCAACGGTCATGGGGGGGCTGCGCCCCCCCCCCCATTCAGCCCCTAAAGCCCCCAAGGGGCTCCCCTTACTCCCACCCCCTCACTCTCACTCTAAACCTCTCATTTTTGCTCTCATTACTCTCATTGCTCTCATTTTGTTCCTCATTTACTTAATTATTTCATTAAGCATTTCATTAGTTCATTTAGTTCATTTATTTAACTTTTGTTTCATTAATTAGTTAGTTAAGTAGTTTCTTCTTTTTAATACTTATTTGCTTACTTACATAGTTAGTTAGCTAGAAGATTAGTTAGATATTTAGTTTAGTAGTTACTTAATACATCATTAGTTGGAAGGTATAGTTAATTACTTACTTGATCATATAAATAGTCGAGCATTATTTTTACATAATTAAAAGTATACTTACATTAGTAGTCACTAATTAACGTCATTAACTTTTTAAATAATTAATTACTTACTTAAGTAATTATTTAATTACAAAAATGTCTTCTCCAAGCCAAACAACCCAAACTACCGGCGCGACCCGGAGTGATCCGGCTTGGTTGCATTGTAATTTGATCTCCATGGCGGAGAGAAAAGTGCAATGTAAATATTGCGACAAAGTAATATTCGGTGGTATTTATCGTTTAAAATTTCTTCTTGCAAGCATGAAGGGAAACGTTCTTCCTTGCACACGGACTCCGCCGGAGGTCAGAAGTCAATTTCGTAGGCACCTACAAGCGATGGAGCAAACGAACGGAACTAGCAAACGGCATAAGGAGACTGTCCGAGAAGAATTGCAACAACCGGGGAGACGTTCCGTACACATTTACGGGACCGGACAAGAGAGGCCGGATATTTTTGGAGACGAAGAGTACGAAAGTATGGGAGGTGTTACTCATAAACGTTCATTCTTCTATTTTAAAGGATAATTAAGTAGTTACGGCCCGGTGCAACCCGGTGCGAGAGTTGTTACAGCCCGGTGCAACCCGGTTCGCCTCCCACTATATTTCCTTAGAAAGTTTATTGAGTCAAAGAAGAGCTCTAACTCAAATGATCATTTCACCGGGTTGGGGTAATTGGATGGCTAGATGTAACCCATCGGATAAGAGAAAGGGGAGAAAAGTAGAAGAGACAATAGAGAGTGGAGATTTTTGGAAAGTTGTGAAGAAGACGTTAGACATCGTCCAACCCATAGTGAAGATACTAAGGATAGTTGACGGAGATAGAAAAGCAGACATGGGGTATTTATTCGATGCGGTTGAGAGAGCGAAGGAAGAAATCTACAAGACCGTGTCCGACTTCGCCAAGTGGTGGGATATTATAGATCGTCGCTGGGAACGTACATTACATCAACCCATACATGCAGCAGGTAAATTTTCTTAAGCATTTACTCAACTTTTTATTAATCAAAGTTATGTATAAGTTGTTTACTAATACTATTTGGTTCGTAGGTTACTTTTTCAACCCAAGATACTGCTATAGTCCACATTTCAAGGTGACGAACGAGCTATTAGATGACGTGAAGAGCGTCGTCCGACGGATGCTTGGTGACGACGACCGGGCTAGTATCGCTTGCAACAAGATGTATGATTACAGAATGCGGAGTTTTCACTTTGGAACGAGCAGAGTTGAACGAGCTGTGATGCTACTAAATCCGGGTACGTAGATAATAATGTAATCAAAGTAGAATTGTTTTTCATCAAATAAATAATCAAAGTTTACTTAGATAATAATGTAAGACAATCAATTTATGCAGCTGATTGGTGGATGGACCATGGTAAAGTACCAGGGTACGAGGACTTGGCGGACGTAGCCATCAAGGTCCTAAGTCAAACCACTTCGGCTTCGGGCTGCGAGCAAAATTGGTCTACATTCAGCTTGATTCACACAAAGCAAGAAATGGGTTGACATCAAGGAGGCTTGAAGACCTCGTGTATTGTCACTACAACATGAGGTTAAAGTTGAGGAATTTGAAGAGAATGAAGCAGAACCAGATGGAACAAAAGAGTTGGATATCACAGGCGGCGGGACGTTCGGTCGACGAGCCGCAAATTGAAGAGGAGGACATCGATTTGGATCAAATATTCTACGAGAAGAACTCCTTAGAAGCTTGGGTCATCGACCGAGAAGGGTTAGGAGAACCGGAGTTCAACCCTCAAGACCGACAATGGGCCGAAGGAGTGCTCGACGATGTCCCTTTGGCCGAAAAATTCCAAATCCCTCCCTCACTAGCAAAGCGCCAGAGGACCGGAGAAGGAACTAGTCAATGTACGCAAAGTAGACGAAAAGGTAAACAAGTTATGACTGATCCTTTTGATATTGCAGATGCTGATACGGTCGAAGACGATCGAGAAGATACGCCAGAGCCGAACATCCGAGTGCGCATCGTACGTCCGAGGATTCGTCGTCAAAGAGTAGCAGCGATGATGGTGCTGGATACGGGGGCGCGAACACTTTACAAGTACAAGGGACCTCAGATCCTCCCAAATCTCCTACAACGTCGTTACGTTTTATCGGCGAGGAGAAATATACTCATGCGACCCAAGATACCGATCATGGTGGAAGGCCACAAGGTAGAGGAGGTCATCGTAGCCATGGAGTTGGAGCAGAATACCACGATGCCTCCGACTATGTGTATGATTCATCCCAAGGCTCTTGATTCCCTACATACGATCAAGAGTATTGTGGAATAAATTATGTGGAGTCATCGGATACTTCAATCCCATCGACCTATAGTTATGGTGACTCGTTTGGATCAAGTCTTAGGATAGTTTCCCAAGGGACTGACGAATATGATCATCATGTGTACATGTATCAAGCTTTGTACTCAACCCAAATGACATGGAGAGAGTACATCAACTACCTAAAAAATGTAGAACACATCACGTTGGAATAAAATTGATGCATTATTTATTTAAATCATGTCATTTAATTTATCCAATTTTTTTATATTTTTTCAGATTTTATTTTGTATTTTTCTTATTTTTTTAGATTTTTCAAAAAAAAAATTAAAAAAAGGGGTCGCGACCCGGTCGCGACTAGGTCGGCCTGGGGTCCCGCGACCCGGTCGCGACCCGCGACCCCTCCCTCATTGCTATAGAGTTATTTGCTTCGACGAGAACTTTTCCTTGCCCTTTTTACTTTGCCAAAAGATTCTTTGTTTAAAAGAAATCTTCATTCACAAAAAGCACCTTAACTGAATAAATTTTGCACAAGGATTTTTTGATTCCATAAAAACATAAATATGAAAGCGGGGGCTGATGTGGAAACCATGTACTAAGTGTTCAGAACGTCAAAAGCCCTGAAGAATGAATGACCTTTAGAATACAAGGAATTTGACTTGTCAAATACCAAAGCCAAATTTGTAGCCAAAATTCCAAGATCAACAAAGTAGTTAAATCCACATCCCACATGTATATACATCCAGATTCCCCCCTCGAAGCAAACATTGGCCAAACGAATGCAATCATCACGATGGCCACAATGCACCATATCGGTTCATAACTTGTGTTTATGAATAAAAGAAAAATTGCAAAATGAGGACTAAGTTCAACTAGCAGCGCAACTAGAACGTAAACACAAACAGAAATGCAAGAAGCAAGTGCGGCAAGTGGTGAAATGACATACAGCGAAAAACTCCAAGGAACAAAATGCCTGGAGGAAAACACATGATTTTCCGTCCACAGCAATAACAAGAACCATATGCTTGAGGTCAAAAACAAGGCATACCACTCAATTTCAGAACTGGCACAAAGAATCATCTACTAATACCAAAAGGAGACCACCAAAACTTTGTTCAACTTGCGCCACGACTAAATAGTTAAATAAGCTAAGGTTGAAGATAATTCAGGTGGAAGCTATGTTGTTGGAGGCCGGTGAGGAGACCAACCTGCTGCCTGTACTTTCGCCCAGATCATCTAGACGAGCATTTTCACCACCACCTAGACAGACATTTCCGTGACCCTAAGGATGAAGCCTAAAAGTACTGTTCTGGAGCCACCTGAGGCTGCCAGATGCTGGACAACTCACCCTTGGCTACCCCCTCCCATCACAGCCCTTAACAGGCAAGGGAAATGGATCCCATCATGGGTTCGAATTCCCATTCCCAGCTGCAGGTCCAATACCGGATGGGAAAATAGATCCTGCAAACCCACAATGAGTCCCATCTCCCTAGGGCTGGGAGGGGGGCAGCTCTCAGTGTGCCATCCAGCCTCTGGCAACCGGCAACCTCTGGCAGCTTACAACATCCTCCGAAGTATCATTTTTTCCCCAAATCCATTTGATTTAACCACTACCGAATAAGGCAGCAACCTGAGGCACTTGCGGCAAGGCGAGGCAACCCCATTGTGGCCTTAGGCACCTCATGCCTCCGATAGAACATAGCACGGTTGCTACAAAAAGGCTAGTAGGAAAAAGGAAGGATCGTGAGTGTGTTTTTAGAAAGTGCAAGAACCACGCGTTTTCAAGCAACTTTCCTTGAAAATGATGGCAGACATGTCTTCATTAATTTTTTTCTTGCAGGTGTCTCTTAACATAACTTTCTCAGAAATTGGTACTCTAAGCTGAAAACTAGAGTATACAAAACAGAAGATAGTACCCAGATGCAACCTGGCAACCTGCATATGCACTCACAACACAAATCAGTTGGCTCCTAAAATCCAGTGGGTAAAGGGCTAAACACCAGGAAAGTGCTTCAACCTGTAAAATGCATTTAATCCTGCAAAAAAAAAACTTGCAACTTGCAATACTGTTTTCTCCCCATTAATCTATTTCCCCAAATAGGTCTCTGAAAACCTGCACAAGCATTCTGATAGATCTATTTGCTGGATTCAAACAATCAACGGCAAAAGAACTAATAATACCCATCAGTGCATCCGCACAACCTGCATTCCTGCACAACCTGCACCTACTCATTTTACCCTGGAACAAGAAAATCACTACACGGCACTTTGGCCGCCAGAGACTAGAACAAGAACCTGAACAAAGAAAGACTACAAAACCTGTATTACCTACTCAACCCAGTCAACCTGCATACCTGCTTAACCTGTACTTGCACCTTGTCCCTTTGACAATAAAGCTTACTAATTATGACTCTGGAAGCATGATGTCATTTTCCTAACATCTGTTTGGGCTCCACAAGTCCAAGAATCAGCAAGCACTTATCTACTCAAAACACCTAAATTCCCTGCCCAGAACACCATTCCTTCCAAAAAGGAAGATGCGAATGTACACCTTTAGTTATTTCCCCTTAAGGTACTTGTCGCATAACAATCAGCAAATCACTGCATTCATTAGCCCTTCCCATATTGAGATGGTGACGGATCATGAATCGGCAGGTAGCAACCCAAGTACCTAAGAAATGTACCTAAAAAGAGTAAGAACGACATTACTCTGGCAGAAGAAAGAGATAGAGGAAGAGAGGCAAGCCGCTTTTAGAGAATCTGATGTTACAGTTCAAGGTACCTTCAACTCTTCAAAAGCAGTCTGCTTCGGGAAAGGCTTGACTAAAGGATACCAAAATTTAAACTTTTTCCAAGCAAAAGACATCCATTTGCACTGTAATCCCATACATCTTGTAATGGAACCACAAACGTCACTGTCAGTAATGAGAGGAGTTCCGCAACACCCAAAACCTAGAATAACTTAGCTACCTGCACACCCTAAAAGAGGAAGAAACCAAAGAAGGTGTCAAATTGGAGGATGGATGGAAAAAACTCCTTGGTACAAGTCATGGAAAAATGCAGCATCCATGAGCAACAAGGCAGAATGTAATGTCAAACTCCCATCTAACTCATATAACAACATGCAACATGACCTAAAAACAGAAAGGTGCAACGAAAAAAAAAATATGTTTACAATTTAATCAGATAATGTTTGTACCTATTATGGAAGGAGCAAGTTGAGAAGGTCACTACAAAAATACTAGTAATCGACAATGTCAACTCCTAAATTGAGTTCTCTTGATGCCACAAGACTTGATAACAGAATTCTTAAGCATAGCCAACTTTTTTACGAAGGAATACACATCATCAGAACTAGGGTTGTGTTTTATATCATTCATGTTGAACCAGTTCAGTTAGAAACCGTTCCAAGGATCGAATGATATGATAGGTTTATAATAAAATAGTCAGGACAAATACATGAAAAATGAATCGTTAAGCATGTGTATTATTTTTTATTTTATTTATGCATATATATAAATATATATAATAGAGAGAAGTTTGCAGTTACAGTCTGCAACCATCACCCCCATCCCTGGACAGCATGGATGGAGGACAGTTTTATTGTCGCTACTAATCAAGAAAAGGCAGTCCCAGTGCTGGCAGGGGACCCCAACAATTTCCTATACACACACACACACCATATATACACAATTGTATAAAGTATAAAAATTAAACTTTGGTTTGAACCAAACTAGAACAGTTCAGACCAATTATTCTTGGGAGTCTCAATTTTGATCATGTTTAATTTTGGAAAAAAAAGATGGTCCAAAACCAGTCTGAATGAAATCATGCGCAGGCACATCCAGAGACGTTACATATAATGAAATTGATCCCCTAAATGCTTTTACAGGCCTTCTGATGATGATAAATTGGAGCAATAATTGGTTTGATAGATGCAGCTCACAAGCACAACTGTTAAAAGAATAAAACATAGACCACGAAGACCACGTACATACACAGGAGGAGACAAAATTTTCTTGCATTTTTATATTCTCAGCATTTATATCAATAACTTTATGTACTATTATGCGCTAGAATGTCAATAGATAAACAAACACAAGAAAATAAATCAAAAGAAAGGGTAGTAGTATTTGACTTTTATTGATCATGGACTACTTTCTGATGTTGGTAAAAATTTTAAAATTTTCAAGACCTTAAATAGACTCTCTTTCTAGATATTTAGACATACGATAGTAATTACCTTCTTGTTCATAGATAACCAACAAAGAACAAAGTCAAAACTACCGATTCTGTAAAATTGACAACTTCCTTAGCAGAATCAGACACCTACTTGAAGCTAGGATGGCATTTAACATACTATTATGTCCAAAGCATAAAACAAGAAAACCAAAGCAAACTGTATCAATGAATAATACAACTGCCACACAAAAAATTCATGACCTTATCAAATTTAAGCAAAAAAGGTTTAAGCAAAAGAACTAACAACAAAGCAATTCAACACAGAGGCCAGAGCAAATGATAGAATTCAACAAGAAACCATCTCCATACTAAACCTAGGTGGCTAGAGAAGGTAGAAATAGAAAACCATAAAATATCAGAATTCATAAAACACAAGTCTGCAAACTAGAAGGTTTAAGCAAAATGTTTGGGCCATAATGATTACCAAAATATGAGCTCGACAAGTCCAAACAAGGACTCCAGGGCAACATCTTTCAACATAAGTGAATAACCTGTAAAGCTAATAGCACAGGCAGCTTACCCCTGCCTCTCCTCTCTTTCTCTGTTCCATTGCTCAATTCTAGCTCACCTCTCCTCACTTCCTCCTCTAACTGGGCTTTTCACCCTCCTTGGTGGGCTTCAGTGATGCTGCCGGAAACCACCATCATTCTCATACCTCCCGAACCTATCACCACCGCTGCCGCCTCCGCGTCGTCCACCATCACGGTAGTCCCCATGGCCACGGTATCCACCATGCTCACGGTGATCCCTCCTATGATGAGGGCTTGGACTTCTGCTCCGGCGACCCATTGTCCGCCGATAACGGCCATAAAGTTTCCTTCGCAGCTCTCTTCCAATCTGCTTGACATGCATAAAATTGCAGTACCCACCACGATTGCAGCTGTTCTCCTCAAATTGCCTGCATGTGGCCTCACGGAAGTCTGTGACCGGAGAAAAATCTGCTATGATGGGACGTCCAGAATAAAATCAGCCCTGAAGTGCTCTGAGAGTAGCCTCGGCCTGTTCTTCTTCCTTGAATTGAACATAAACATTCCCTACCATGTGATCAGCAAGGTTATCACAAACATTGAGGCTCTCAATTTCTCCAAATTTGCTGAGCTCCTCAAATATATCCTCATAAAAGTCCTCAAAGTGCTCTTGTATCTTCCTTGGATCAATAGGTTGACCTTGGGCATCCACTCCTGGGGTGATCATGTCGGGTTGCTGGTACATGTTGGAGAACAGTAATGTAGGAGATATTGTAGGACGGTTGTGGAGATGGGAACATCGGTCTCCATGTCGGCAAGCTCCAATCTTGAAGTAGAACGGGCAATTAACTCTGTCCTTCTCGGTTCCAAATATGGAAGCCAAGTGCTCCGCCATTTACGATTACCAGCAGTGTCAGTAAGCTTCAGCACCTAAGGCAAACCTGCAAAAAAAATAAAATAAGAACATTATGTTCCCGGAAATGGGGAAAGAGTGAGAGTGGATAATGCAACTATGAACCATCGAAATAACTTGAATTTTATCTCTGTAAAAAAAACTGGAGAAAGACTCCTTAAAGGCATTGAAAAACCCCAAAATCTTCAATCTCACGAAGTAGCAAGACCGCTACACTTCGAAAAACCGCACATCAGATCTCTACCGAAAACCTCCACTGCGAAAAAGAAGCCATAATTTCCAGTGAAACAGGACCCAAAACTCGCCATTCGCCGAAAGAGAAACCTTGACACTGTAGAACCGGAATAAGTGAAGGCACAGAGAAATCAAAGATGAAGAAGCGCACAATTAAAATGATATCCCAAGCATGCCACTGGCAACAAGATCAGGAAGAATCAGAACCTCGGTGAGGAAAACCTACTCGAGGAAAAAAAAATAGAAGGGAAGAAATAGGATGATCGACGGCAAATAAAAAGCAAACAAGGATGAAAGAAAAAGAGACAAATGGCGAAGAACTGCACCTTATCGACCCCGGGGGATCAAACCCTAGTAAGGAAAGACTCGGAGGAAAGACTCGGGCGACCTATTTAGGGTTTCACGTAGAAACCAGCCGGCAGCCCAGCGAAGTTAAATCAGAGGAGCATCACGTGCCTGCTCATGGAGGAGTATTGATCAGACGGTGGCGACGGCGTTTCCTCGTAGATGACCGTCATTTTTCTGCCACGTACCCCAAAGTTTGGACCATGTCCCTAATGATGAAATTACCCCCGCTCTTTATTTGGACCTGGGTGGGCCGGCGACCAGGGCTCAAATATGAGTGCAAAGCGTTTTTTTGTACATTGATTCCGGTTTTTATCTTGATTTCATAAATGATTTTGATTTCAAACAAAGAACCTTGCATCTCGTCCCACTGCACAAAAGTATGATGTTGTAATATATTTATATGTTTACTTTCTTTAAAAAATATCGTATATTATGGTAATTGTTAAGGACGTCGTGAAAGATGATTATTATGTGGGCATAAAAGTCATCTTTTTAAACGTGACTTGGATTAACATGCTACGAAAGATCTAACACAAACATGAGGCTCTGTTTGATAATATTATAAAATATCTTTATCACCGTCAATTTTAAAATTAATATTGATAGTAATCACTTAGAAATATTTGACAAATAATATTAATTTTAAAATTTGTAGTACAAACAAAATATATAATGTAATACAGCAACTTGTATCGATTTAATATTGATATTTTAATTTATAAAAATAATCAATAGTAATAACATAATATAATCTTTGATACTCTAACCAAACGGCTCATGAGATCATGCAAGAGGAGAACACACAAATACCTTCTATTTGTATCTCAAGTGTAGCAAGTATGTTGCAGCATGCTTGGTTAGAGTTTCAAAAATGATATAATATCAATATCAAATTAATATTTATAGAAGTCGGAAGAATCAATATCAAAATTGATACAAGTTGACATTTGCATTACATAACTTGTTTTGTTTTCGTTACAAATTTCAAAAGCGATACTATTAGTCAAACATCTCTTAATAATTACTATCAATATCAACTTTAAAATTGACGGTGCCAGAGAGAGATGCCTAATAGTGTAACCAAACACGATCTTACAATCTGTTTGGTAACAATATTAAGTGTCTACATCACTATTATTTTCAAAATTAATATTAATATAAGATGCCAACATGTATTTTGGTAACTCTCTTACTACTTTCAAAATTAATACCACTCAAAATCAATATAGGTACGGACCTGTATTACCATCGATATTACCTAGTCCCGTGTTCTGCCCTAACTCGTCGTCACACATTTTCTCTTCACTCGTGGTGACTCTTCCCCTCGGCGAACGTCCATCTCCTCTTTCTACGGCTGAAGATCCTCACAGTGAACGCATCTTCTTCTTTGCCACAAGGGTTGTGGGTGCCGCGGCTTGTGATTAGACCGGGAAAGAAGGTCACCCTGAAGGCCCCGCTGCCCCGCCGACCGTGCACGTTTTCTTGCTCAGTTTGATGGGCGAAATTGCACTCAACGCTCTCAACGATCTCACCATCTTTCACAGCTGCAGCAGGTATGTAAACTTTTGTTCTTTGCTATTCCCTGCTTTTCTACGATGTCTTTTCCTGCTGTTCCAAGTTTATTGCGACTAAAATGATACTTCTTCATGAAAGGCCTTTTGTTCCACCTATGCTGGAGCTTGCAAAGTCTAGGCAATTTGCCACGTCCTTCAGAGGGATGTTCGGATCAGAGGCTTGGTATCCAGATGCATAATTTTGTAGCCTATACAACACAGTATCGTCTTCATTGCGAGCTCATCTTTGCCAGCATCAAGTTGATTCTTCATTTTTATGTGAATCTCTTTATAGAATCCAAAATTTTTTCCTACGCATCTTCTTTGCATTTTGCTAGAAATTTTCTTCTTTTTGCTATACGGATGTGTTGACACACGAGATACTAGATTATGACAGTTTTGGATGTCTATTTCGTGCTCTCTTAAGCTTTTTGGCATATTCTTTCTGTAGTGAACATGAGCTAATTAGGTCGATCTATCTAAATGTGTGCTTTAAGAGGAACGTCTTTCCATGTTTGTCAATTTACCATGTTTTTAAAAGAAGAGAATTAATGTGGCATTCATATTTTTTTATTAGATCTTTTCTCTCCGGATCAATGCCTATTGTATTATGGGCATTTTCTAGTTCTTTGTAGTTTGTAGTATCCATTGTTTTTTGTGAGTGCTATATTAAGTTTTCATTTATCTTGTGCTTGTCATGTCCCTTTTTTATTATATTTTAGGAGTAAACTTCTCCTTTCATATGATTTCAATATCTTTGTTTATAGAAAAATCAGTTGTGGAATCCAAAATATTCTTTGCTTTTGAAATTATTTTTTTCCATGACTGTTTGCTAGTGCCTAGACATCTAGATATCCGATTGGAGTCTATCTTATTCATGAATGATTTATGTGTATTACCATTTTGAACTAAGGCCGATACAAGCTTTTGACATACTACTGATTATCTTATTCATGAATGATTTATGTGTATTACCATTTTGATCTAAGGCCGATACAAGCTTTTGACATACTATTTTGATTCTTTCTCTAATATTCTATAACTAATTGATTACTCTGTTTGGAATTCCAACTCCATATGCTTCTTAGTGCAGCTAATTAGAATCTAGTACAATATATTTCGAAAGCATGGTGAGACATGGTCTTTTATGAGCATTTTATTAACAAATATGTGCTTGTGGGGCATTCATGTTGTATTTGAAGTGAGACAAAGTGAGACATGGAAGCTTTACTTGAAGCAGCTGACCTTGACTCATTATTCATGTGACACTTAAATGTGGTTGAGTTTTACAAATCAAATCAAACACTTGTTACCTTTCAATAGAAGTAAGGATTTCTCTGTTTAAAAATTCCAAGGCGAACAAATTTAGATGATCATTGCTCATATAAATGTACAAGAATTCAGAGGACATACATCAGTTCAAAGTTTGCCATATAGAGGCATCAGATGACAAGCTACAGGAAAGAAGTTTATTAAACCATCAATGAAAAACCATACACCTGGTGGATGTTCAATAGTATTCTTCACGAAAAACGACAGTTGGTACCCTAGTACGATTATTTTCTCTTTGTTTGATTAGTGTTTATGGTTTTATTCAGCTAGCGTGATCATGATGCAGGCAATTAAAGTACTTGCTTTTATGTTATGGGTCCTAAGGAGTGGAGCAAGTGCAAGCTTTGTAGATTCTTCTCTCCTTTTCAAGTAATTTAGAAATTGGTTCTTCTTAAGCATTCTTCAAATTGGCTCTAAGAGGTGTATGGCAGCTTCAGAAGCTTGTTGTGAGCTATTGTGACTAGGGAGGGAGCAGCTGAGGGATCAGGTGAGCATGTATAAGATGGTTTTAGCTCATTGATGGTTTTTGCTGTAAAAAATCTCTGATGTATATGATTCTACACTTTGCGAATAAAACGTTATTTGTGAGTGTCAAAATTATGTCAAGTCCATTGCTGGGATTTATACTTGATTCCATTGACAATTCTTTCTCGTTTGACGTGGTCACATTTCGTCGTATAGATTGAAGCAAGTCGAGCAACTACATTTTGTTATCAATGATTGGCTACCTGCCTAATCATAATTGGTTTTAAACTCCCCAACAAAAGAAGCTAACCATATCTCAGTTGGTCTACTATAGATAGAAAGGTTAGACTGATTCTATGAAATATTGATATTATGATCCCAGAGCATATAGATGTGATATCAGTTTGGTTGAAGCATATTTATGCATTAGGACTGATAATGCAGGTAGATTATATAATATTTGTTTTTTCTTTGATTTTTATATTTAAATTATAATTTATAAGAATATTGTATATTTTTATATATATCATTAATACTTTATATTTTTAATAAAATATTTGATATTAATGCTTTATTTTGATATTAATAATAGTGTTGACTCTATAGTTAATGTACTTGATATCAATTTTAATATTGATATAATTTTACCTAATATCAATTGTAATGTTGACATAGTTTTACCAAACATCCAAGAGACTTGATACACTAATTTAATTCTATATTTGTTTGTAAATATATCATTAAAAATGTCAGCAATATAGGTGATCTTGCTTTCTTCAACTGTATAAAATTGTGTTTCAAGATCATGGTCTTTTTCATAATATATATGCAAAGTCCTTTATTTCAAACTTTTGTTTATATGCAGAAAAATAAACACTTCAATTGTTAGGAGACTCTTACCATGGTTAGACATTTCAATTTGTTGAAAGTGGTTAATTTTGAATCTTTTTTTATTTCTTACTTTAATTTTATTATTTAAAATAAATATGTAAGTATATATTTATAATATTTGTAAATATAAAAATTGTTTTATATTTTTATTATAATTATAAATTTGAATATAATCAATGAAAGTAATAATAATGATTTGATATTGATATTGTATTACGAAACACTTAATATCAATTTTAATATTGATATAGTAGTACCAAACATCTAAAGAGATTTGATACTGTCACTTTTGATATTGATACCTCATCCTCTTGAAATATCAATGTCAAAATTGATATAGTATCATTTTTGATACTCTAACCAGATATGTCATTAACTTTTGAAAACTACGGCACTCCACATGTTGATATGTATTTCATGCTAAGTGTGATCTTCTGGCGCTATTTTTATCCTTCTCATCCGCGCATCCCATCAGTGTTACAGGTCCTCTTTCTCTCACTACCACTTATTTAATAATAAGGTTATTTAAACAAGATTTTTTTACATCTAGGTCTTTAAATTTATTTATATTTTTACATATGATCTTAAAATTTTAATTATTATTAAATCTTTGAAATTATACTTTGTTTTCCAATAGATTCATTCTTTTGAAATATATAACTTTTAAACAGTTAATATTGTTATTATCTACTCAAACTATAAAAACACTAATCTTTGCACAATAAATAATTCTCTCTCAAATCTCGCTCACCTCTCTCTCTCTCTCTCTCTCTCTCTCTCTCTCTCTCTCTCTTTCTCTCTCCTTTGATTTCTCAATCTCTTTCTGTATATTTTCTTGCTTTAGTATATACTCTGTGTAGTCACTGTATGTTTTCTCTTTACTCTTTTACACTATCTCTCTATACTCTCAATTTAAGCTTTCACTCTCTCTATCATATGTTGATGTTTCCCCTCTTTTATTTACATATTCTTTCTTCTTAATAGATCATTTCTCTAATTTTTTTATTTTCTCTCTCTTTTCTCTATATTTTTTTGTTATCTTTGTATTTTCTCTCTAGGCTCTCTGCTCTCTTTGCTTTTTCTCTCTACTATCTATTTATAATTTTCTCTACTTACTCTCTCTACACTCTATTTCTACTTTTATCTATATTTTCTTTTTCTACACCTTTTTTATACACCCTATTCTCTTATTATATTTTTTTCTCTACTCCCTCCATATGCATTTTCTCTCTTCTTTATATATTTTCTCTTTTCACTCTATTTATATTTTTCTCTCAGAACATTTTTTCACTCTACATTTTCTCTCTCCGTTGTTTAGGGGGGAAGGACGAGATAGGCAACCGTATACTATATCATAATATAAATAATGTAAATAACTAACTCTCAAAGTAAACGAGTTTACATCACCTCAGTCAGCCAAAAAAAGTTCTCACAATCACTAATAAGAGACAAACACAACCTCTAACTATTTAAGTGACGATTCAAATAAACCAAGACAAATCATTAATAAAACCGAAAGTTAATAACGGGTTATACTACAGTTAGTAAAAATTCAACTCTTTAATAAGGAGCTCAAGTTATACCACAGTTAGCAAAGATTCAACCCTTCAGTAACAGACTCAATTGTTATTTGTAACCCATTATAAAATCGGACTGCACTATTATTAAACATAATATAACCTCTTATTAAAAACATTGAACTATTACTAAATGTAATATAATCTATTATTAACTATAGTTTAATAATGATTCATATCGATTCACTTCTAAACTGTCACTTAAAACAGTCAAGAGTCGTGATTATCTCTTATTGGGCATTGCAAGAAGTAAGAACTACCCTCTGGTCGACTAGGACAAAACGAACTCAAAAGTAGACGTTCAGGGTGACGTCTAAAGTACATTAAAATAATTCAATTATATTGCAAATAACTTTGTACCATGAGATGTTTGTAGTAAAATATATTATAATCTTGTCCAACTCGAGCAGTTTAAAACCCAGCACATCCCAGTTCTTCACCGGGACACATTGGATGGAATTCACGGCTATGATAAGAGTAGAAGACTACACTGAAGAACGAATCACAAACTACACCAGCATTGTGTATGCACCCGGAGAAAAGCACTCGTTCATAAACTGAAGATCCCCTAAAAATAATTCATACAACATGAACCAAAAGAGGATTTTCTCATACGGTATCAACCAAAAAAAAAACAGACGACAAACATGTCAAGGAATGAAACAAACTTGAGGACTACAAATCTGCAAAAAAGCTGGCCCCTGGTGCACTTGATGTTCGACCTTCATTTGACCCTCTCTTAGAACCTGAAATTTGGTCAAAAGAGAAATGTTCATTCATTCATTGCATACGCTACAGAAAAGAACAAAAAAAACAATCAGCATCTATAACTCCTACTTGGTAAAAGAATAATCAGCATCTAGCCTTCATCTCATGTGAAGGCAAAGATTTAATCACCATTTTCGACATAAATCTACATCAATGGCAATAAGTTGATTTAGAGATTTCTTTTATACGGGGAAGAGAATCATTTATAAGTGATATACCAAATGGAGTTCCATAAATTTTAATGAATTAAGTGGCTTGTTATGGTTTCACTAGGAATAACTTTACAATACTTGCACCTCCCAGGTTCGAACTTGGGAGCACCCGGCCATGAGTGCAATGTGCGGGTGGTATGACCAACTCTGCTACTCTTCAAAAAATTAACAATACTTGCAAATAGCATGATTAGATTTTTTTGTGAAAATGAAGTTGATTTAATTTTTATTTTGTTTGCTTTTAAATGTTATCAAATAAGATTCTATTTCAATAAAATTAATATTTTTTTATTATAAGATCATAGGCCATAACAAAATCTATGATACTTCTCCCTTTTTAAATTTTAATGTCTAAAATCTTCATGGACTTTCTCATATCCATGGTAGTCCTTTCCACTATGTCCCTTGAAATTTCCTTCAATAAATAATCTCGGATCATATATAATCATGTAAAATGTTAATTGATAAGAAAAATAAAAAAAATGAGACAACACTACCTGGATAAACCTTTGGATAGATGCAATAACAGTTGTTAATACACGAAACAAATTTAACAATATCATCTAACTAAAATGAAAATAGAAATAGAAAGAGAGAGGCTAGGAACAATAGAGACAATTTGCACTAATATGGAGTCAGAAAGCAGTAGTAGCAACAAGTGTTGAAAATTTAAAGATCCAAACATATTTGTAAAAATATTGCAATTTTGATTATCTTGTTTCTTGGAGGTAGAGAGATTTTTTACATGTTGCATCCCTTGGTTTGAACCCGATAGCTAAAATTTGTAGACGAATGCTACTTCTTAAAGATAGGGCTGTAGGTACGAAATAAGATTATTCCTTGGAACAACTCCTTGAAGACATCCAATAGTGGAAGAAGATTCGTAGTGTTCTGTTTCTTATCGTTTCCTTCAGTGCCTGTGTTGTGGGCGTCTGCCATCTATTAGCTCGAAAGACTAGTGTTTTTTTCTCATCTCTAATGCCTTTGCATCTTCCAGTTTCATAATTAATGAAATGTGGCTTGTCCACCTTCAGAAAAAAAATCAGATTGTCTACACGTTATTTGAGAGCTCAAGGCTTGTCTGGCAACATGGTCTACAAATTTACCCTCATGTCACCCTCACGTGTGCAAATCACGACTCCCAGCAACTCTTGGCACCACCACAACCACCGAAATACCTAATATTCTGTTTAACACCGAAAGGCCCCCTATACAACTGCACATTGCAGTAGCCACTAGCCACTGCTTTCCTTTCCTAAAATGTTAGAAGCTGGTATTCCCCAAACATCCAAATTCTCAACAATCATGCACATATAAATCCTATAAGAGCGTGCTTCTAATATAGGGCTTAATTTAAAAGTTTTTAACCATCAAATATCCTGTTAATTTAAGAAGTGCTGCATAATCGAAGGACTTGTCAATATTTTTTCATCACTTTTCAGAGATAAGAAAGTTATTATGAAATTATTATGTGAGCACTAGGGAGCTATTTCAATTCATATGTCTCTAGAGATCGGAAACCAAAAACTCCTTTTTCATATATATATTATTTGATTTATTTTGCGTGTTTCATTTTCACACTGCCCATTTATATTGTAAGTTTTAAGACATAACAAATAAGAAACCGTGTAACCTGCTACACAATCAGGAATGAGAAGCAAAAACAGATCCGGAGATGTAGTAAAGGAGCAGCTGCATAGATCGCGGAATCGGCCGATCCGGATCGGAATCGGCCGATTCCTGGATCGGATCGGCCATTGCCGATCCGATTCTTGGCTGAAGGACCGATCCGGAAAAAAGTTCCGGCAGAATCGGTCGGGATCGGCCGGATCGGTCGGGATCGGATCGGAATCGGATCGGCCGAATCGGTCGGGATCGGAATCGGAATCGGAATCGAATCGTTTTTTTTCATTTTTTGCTATTCCAGTCGGATCGGCCAGGATCGGCCAGAATTGGTCCGAATCGGCCAGAATCGGTCCGGATCGGTCTGGGATCGGATCGGATCGGAATCGGATCGTTTTTTTTTTTTTTTGCTTACCGATTCTGGATCGATTGTCTTCCATTGGATCGGTCGGAATCGGTCCGATCCGATCCGATCCGGATCGGATCGGTACCCACCGATCCCGATTCCGATTCCGATCGCGCGATCCTTGAGCAGCTGGCCCCGTAGTACAGTCTTTTCTCTGAAGTTTGAACTATGGAATTAACCCTTTTCTCAACCTTGGTATCAGTAACATATCTAATAGGGTGTTTGCTTGCAGAATAATTTTTTATAAATTTTCATGATAGAAAGTTGTATTACAATAAAGTGTGAACTAGCCAATGACATAAAATTATCATGTTTGGAAAGATGTGCTAATAAAAAAAGTGGGTACCATCAATGACCAAACAAAGTGGGGGGCCACAAGATAAAAAAAGAGTTGAAACCATGGATTGCAGAATCGGCCGATCCGGATCGGAATCGGCCGATTCTTGGATCGGATCGGACCCCTCCGATCCGATTCCCGGCGGAACTACCGATCCGGACCAAAGATCGGTCCGGATCGATGTTTGTAGGTGGAATCGGTGCCGGAATCGACCGATTCGGTCGATTCCGGATCGATTCCGGCGATTCCCTCGCCGGAATCGACCCACAGCTGCCGCGGCGGCCATCCCGCCGCGGCAGCCCTCTTCCCCGCCCTATCGGGCGGGGAAGACGACCTTACCGGGTCCATCGGACCCGGTAAGGCCAAGATCCGGTGACTTAAGTCACTGGATCCGGCATTTTAGCGTATCGGGTCCGGGTCCCATGGACCCGATACGCAAACCGGTAGGGTTATACCCCTACCGGTTGAAAATCCGGTGACTTAAGTCACCGGATCCTGGCCTTACCGGGTCCGATAGGGTGGGGAAGATGTCACGGCGGTAAGCTGCCGCCATGGCGCCAATTTCGGGCCACTTTTGGGCCCGAAATCACCCCAAAACATGCTAGATCGGATCGGAATCCGATCTAGCATGTTATTTTGATATATTTTTTAATATTTTAGCACCTTTGAAGAACCGATCCGGAGCGATTCCGGATCGAAAGTTCTTCCGGAAGATCGGTCGGAATCGGATCGATCCGGATCCGATCCGGATCGGATCGGTACCCACCGATCCCGATTCCAATTCCGATCCCGCGATCCTTGGTTGAAACCCTCTTTTTATGTCCAAGAAGAAATTTTTTTTAAAACATAAGTTTTTAGTGGTTGCCAAAGACCTCTTCTAACAAGTTTTGTTACAAAAACATAAAATTGTAACAAGAACTCAATTTATCATGCAACCAAACACCCCCATAAGTCTCAATTCCTTTTAACCTACCAATAAGATCATGCATATCAAGTGCTACTTCATAAACACCATGATGCATGGTCAAAGGGCTAATTTAGATAATCTCAAAAGATGCAACAATAAAGGATAACACTTGTTCATAGCCTGGCAAGTAAAATCTGAATAAATTCCTAAAAACGACCCTACATATACAGAGGTTTTAGTTCACCTGTATATTTTGTCAAAAACAGAAGATATGCTCAAATGCAGACACCAGCGTGACAGATGCATGAGATTATGAAACCATTACAAACTACAAAGCATTATTTCTTCTAGTAAATTCAGCCATGTACATTTAATGATTAAAGCATGAGTGAAAATGTAATTCAAAAACTGGAGTGGATATAGAGAATTGATATTACTGACCCAAAATAATACAGAATCAACCTTATATTATGTGCATCACGCTCTGCAACTTTGCCCTATCCACCACATTACTCAACCTTCAGGTAGGGCTATAAACGGATCCGGATAGGATCCAGATAATATTCGGATCCGATTCGGATTCGTATCTGAATGATTAGATATTAAACGATTCGCTTGATTGGTTGATCCGCCGGATATTAAATTCGGATTCGGATATTATCCAAATAAAATTCAGAGTGGATTCAGAAACGTAAGATCCACTCCGTTTAAGATCCGATCTGATTTGAACCATTGGATGTAATATCCAACGGTCACTAATAAAGATTATATAACATCTTTTCCTCATAACCCTACCCTCGCTTGCCCCCAAACCCACAATGGTAGATTTCCGCGGTGCTCCTCGCTATCACCGATCCCTCCACTCCAGCCTGCCGTTGCCATCGCCGAGAGCCTCGGCAGGCTCAGTCGCCATTGCTGAGAGCCAATGCAAGTTCGTCACAGTCGCAGTTGCCATCACCGAGAGCCATGGCAGGCTCAGTTGTGGTCACCGTCTCCGAGAGCCCCATGAAATCACGGTTCCCCATTTCCTCCTCAATTGCCATCGTTGTTGAGCGATCATGGTCCAGCCTCAGTCCGCCATTCCTCCTCTCCACTCCAGCCTCAGCCCACTGCCGCCTCCATGCCAGCAAGTCGCCATCACCAAGACCTTCGACAGGCTTAGTTCCCTCATGGTTTCCCACTTCCTCCTCAGTCACTGTCACGGTCCAATCACACCCCTTGCCTTCCCCACTTCCTTGATTCCCCCATTGCTTCCTCACACCAGATCATCGGAGAAGTAAGTGGAGAAGCATCATTGCTTCCTTGGGTCCCCATTGCTGCCCCAGATCGACAGATCATTGCTTCTCTGGTCCCCCATTTGTCACTACTTGGACGAAGCCAATATTATTCGTATCCACTCTGAATCCGAAAGATATTCAAGATTTAATATTCATCTCCAAATTCAAAACATAATCAGAGTGGATATCTGATATCCGAATTGTCATCTAGAGCGGATTCGAAAAGCCTTTATCCACTTCGTCACTCCGTTGATAGCCCTACCTTCAGGCTAGAACTTTATGTCCCCTCCGAACATTCCTACTACATAATCAAGGTATTCCGTAACCTTCCAGCTTTCACCACATCAACCAAAAACCATTTGTGCTCCATTAGTCCCATGACGATTTGGAGAGTGTTATTCTGCTCCCAACTAATAATGATTGCCCGATTCAGATCCGATCCAACTCCTACATGGACCCAACTCGGATCCAATTGAAAAAAAAAATTCTCTGAATCAAAACTTTTATTGGGTGTTTAAAACAATTTTTTTACTCAAGTTTTAAAGATGGTTATTTCACATTGATAAAAAATAGTTTAAATATATATTTTTTATAAAAATCCCTTCAGTTAAATCAACGTGTACCATCAAGATTTGTATCCTCACTTTGTTATTTTCTAGAAAATGAATGCATAATATATTCATCAGATATTAAGAAACCAATGAAACAAAAAAAAAAAGTTGAGCAACAACTTCTGGCCTTCTTATCTCACAAACCCTAATCAGAACCAGACTGAGTAAATGTTTTGGGATTATTGTTTGGCTTTGAAAAACATCTATACTTGAGGTGGCATCCTGCCCTATACTTTAACCCCTTGTAGATAGAATAAAGTTATATATAGCAAGGTAAGCCAGGTATGGGGTGACAACCGGGTCGGTCAGACCCCAAACTGACTCAGTCACAACAGGGTCGTGACCAAGGATCGCCGGATCGGGATCGGATCCTGGATCGGTGGGGTCCGATCTGATCCGGATCGGATCGGATCAGTCCGATCCAGGCCGATTCTCTTGGAGCCAGACCGATCCAGATCGTTTTTTTTTTTTTTTGCTCTATGAAAAAATCAGTAAAAATCGCCAAAAAATCAATAAAAATACATAGGACTCAGAAAAAATGTGAAAAAAATATAGGGAACACTCATTCATATAACAAATTAACAATCAATCATATAGAACACATATCATATCCAATCACACAATAGAACACATCATACACCAAATAAGATACATATTTTTATCAAACAAACAATCATATCCAATCACACAATAGTACAACACATATTCTTCTTACCACTCATATTACATTGCGTGAAATAAACAAACAAATACATTATACATATGCCATCACCACCAACTATGGTAATGTCCGGAGTATGATGGATCTGGATCTTTGTCCTGGTCACTCTGATTTTCTAGAAATCTTCATTGATTAGGGTCAGTCATAATTGGCCCGTATCCATAAGAAAATAAAGACTGAGCCATGTCGGTAAACTCATAAACTCCCTGATCAGTCGGAGGTGGAGCTAGAAAAGATGGTGGATAGCCAGGCTCACTGTCTGAGGCAGCCTCTGGATAGGAAGATGCAAACTCGTCAAAAACATTCATCCTCGTCCAGCGTCCGCTGCCCCTGCCACTCGAACATGAGTGTCTTTTATCACTCAAATCATCTGGACCTGCTCCACTCGTGCGTGCACTACTAGTAGAGCCACCCTCACCTGCACCTGAGGCTGAGGCGCCGCCTCCACCTATGCTGCCGCCACCCCCACCTCCACCTCCACCCCCTGTACGCTGTTGTTGTGTGGGTGGGACAAATTCTTCTTCATCCTCATCTGATGAAGGTGGCTGAGTGGTCTCGGTGTCAAGGAGATGATGTCGCCGTTTGATACTTATCTTCTTCCTCTTGAATGTAGGATCTCCTTGACTACTTTGCTGAGAAGGTAAGCATACTTTCTTTAAAGCCCTAAATAATCCACCATTCTTCTTGGTGGTGGTGGTGGTAGATGGACCCGCGACTGGAATCCGAGCTGGAGCTGTAGTGGCCGGGGGGGGAGTTGGAAGTCTCTCTGGAGAAGCTGTAGTCCGGGGTGGATCAGGAAGTGGAGCTGTGCACGGAACTTGACTTTCTTCAGCTTCCTGCATGTCTTCATCCTCACCAACGACGCTGTCAAGCTCTCCTTCGGCCCATGATCTGTCGTTCGGGTCGAACTCTGGCTCTCCCTCAGCATCCTTGTCTTCCACCCATGCTGCAAGTGGATGTTCTTCTTGGAATAAATATTCCAAGTCCACATCCGCCTGGGACAAGCCCTGAGTAACTTGGGCCTGTGCTCTTTCTTGGTACAATCCACCTGCAAACTGTGCAAATCTCTGCTCCGATGTCTTCTGTCTATCTTTGATGTTCTTGATCCTCAGCCTCATATTGTAATGGCAGTAGACAAGCTTCTCCAATCTTTCTGTCTTCAACCTATTTCTCCTCTTCGTGTGAATAAGGTTGAAGGTGCTCCAATTTCTCTCGCACTGGGATGACGATGTGCTCTGACTTAGCACCCGAATTGCAACTGATGCGAGTGGATTCCATCCAGTCCTGTTTGTCACCATAATCCACCACTCAGCTGTAATTGTAAATAAGACAATTACAAGCATCAGTAACGTGTTGTAAAAAAAATCAAGTAACTAAAGAGTCATTAATTCGGGTAAGCATATTACTAGGGGGGACCCTATCATGTGAGTACTGCAAATCTGGATCCCCGTACACCCCAATCTTGTGCCTGTATGAAGTCATCTGAAAACCCAAAATAAATCAGTTATCTTCTCTTCTTGAGATTAAGTTATAAGTTTAATTGATATGAAACGTATTACTTACTTCAACCTCGGTGCAAGTTCTGTCTTCTTGGGTCTTACATAGTTGTTTAATTACAGATAGTGTGCCTGATAATACTTCACCATCATTACATACTTGGCCACCATACTGTATCGTTGGGTTCAAGAAGTACCCTGTAACGAAATTAATACTCCATTAGTATAAAGACAGTGGGGGTAATACACAAAATATAACTTGTAATACAATTATATTACACTAGTAAAGTATACCTGCAGCATGAATGTCGTGGTGTAGGGTTCTGTCCCATCTGTTGTCAATCACCTTCCACCACTTTTTGTAACCCTTGGGATGCTTCTCTTTAATTTTCAACTTAGCTTTATCCACAGCATCATACAGGTACCCCATCTGATTTTTGTCATTTGAATCCACCAACCTAAGTACCTACACCAAAGGTTCTATGACGGACAAGTAGTACCGCACCTTCTCCCACCACATGTTATCTTCTATCACCGCTCCATCTTTAGCAGATCTCATACCGATCCAAGGAGCTCCCGTATGTATCCATGTACTCCCGATAAGCAAGGAGAGGATGAACCTTTTTAAACTAGCCCTGTACCTGTATAGGCTCTCTAATGCAATAAAATGGGTGGCAAATCTTGTGGGACCCGGTCTGATCAAATCATGACCATCAGTGTGCTGCCTCATGATATGTAAAAGTCGTGGATGACCATAGATAAATGAGGTGATCAGTTGTCCTTGCTTGACCAAGGACTTGACATTAGCATCCCTACCAATATCTTCTAACATCAGGTCAATAGAATGTGCCGCACAGGGCACCCAAAACAGGTGAGGTCGAGCCTCCATGAGCTTCTTTCTTGCAGCCTTATATGAGGCCTCATTGTCTGTGACAAACTGCACAATGTTGGCCTCTCTTATCTCATCCACCACAGTGTTCATCAAGCCAAATAGGTAATGTGCATTTTTCACCTGACCTGATGCATCAACCGATTTCAGAAATACGGTACCCTCAAAACAATACACAAGGAAGTTTATAAGTGACCTCCTTGTGATTCCAGTCCACCCATCGCACATTACAGTGCACCCCCTCTCCTTCCAGATGGTTTTGAATCCATCTATCCATGAGGTCAACTCATCGACCTCCTTATCAAAGCATGTTTCATATATATATACTTTGATGTAGGGGCTTTCAACCCCGACCCAGCCTCACCAATCGCATCAACCATAGTCTGTAAATATGGACTCGTGGCTGCATGTGCCGGGACACCTACAAATTCAAAAACAAGATAAGGGAGAAGAGAGGGTTGTTAATAATAACTAACCTAACAAGAAATTCATATCAACAAGCAAATGCTAACCACAACTTCAACAAATCTTTACCTGCATGTAGAAAGAACTTGACCATATGCTTTAGGACTTTCTTTCTTTGCCCCGCCGATGCCTTCACCCCTTTAAATGCTTGTTTTATACCCCTCGACCTCTCGCCACTCTCCCTATACATGGCGGTGTCTCCTGTCGGCATCGGTCGAACAGAATGTGTCCTCCGGATTTCAGGCTCTCGAACAGGGCGTGTGCCCGCCCCCACATCAGATCGTCTGGAGGCCGAACCTCCTGCTCCTCGTCTTCGTTCCTCATCCTCACGGGCCTGAGCCCTACTCTCATGTACGGCTCTCCTAACCTGAGCCTCTTCCTCATCTGATGAAGATGAAGAATCAACTTGGACCCTTTCATGTGCTGGCCCTTTCCCTTTCTTGCTCTTTCCGGCCATAAGATCGGCGTCTCTCCGACCTAGCAACTCGTCATGTAGCTGTTGTCTCTGACCAATTCTCACCTCCCTCTGTGATGCCCTTCCAGTTATATAACCCCTCATCTCCTCCCTCAGCTCAGCCGGTACTTTATCACACTTCTTTACATTGCCACCGGTCCCGGCTATATGTTGCTTGAGCCGATACACACCTCCATTCATCTCTTTTTGGCACCACTTGCATCTAACTCTCTTCTTCTCTTGAATCAAGGAGATGACCATGTTGCCATCCAATGTCACGAAATTCCGCGGGACCGGTGCCATGCTCCTCGTCCGACATCTTATCTACAACACATAAAACCATACACAATATTAGGCCAATTAAATCCACCCCCATCGGGGCGTGAAATAACCCCCCCCAACGGGGGGATTTCATACCAGCCCCCCCCCCCAAGGGGGGGACTCGTCAAAACAGTCACCCCTCCGGGGCGATTGTTCAACACCCCCGGGGTGATTAAGACCTCGGGGTGCAATTCCACCACGTTGGGGGTGAAATAATCCCCCCAATGGGGGGATTTCATACCAGCCCCCCCCCCCCACCTAGGGGGGGGGACTGTTCAACACCCCCGAAGGGGTGATTAGCACCCCTTCGGGGGTGCAATTCCACCCCCATTGGGGGGTGAAATAATCCCCCCCAATGGGGGGATTTCATACCAGCCCCCCCCCACCTAGGGGGGGGGGACTGTCAAAACAGTCACCCCTCCGGGGGTGACTGTTCAACACCCCCGAAGGGGTGATTAGCACCCCTTCGGGGGTGCAATTCCACCCCCATTGGGGGTGAAATAATCCCCCCTGCAGCCGGCCAAGGCCCGGGGGGGGGGGGAGAGGAGATCGAAGGTCCCCCCCCCTTACAAACCTTGTGTAGGGTGGATCGGCCGGTTGGGAAGGCTGGATCGGCCCTTGGGAAGGCTGGATCGGCCCTCCAACAGCTGGATCGCCGGCAAGGTAAGCCCTAGATCTCCAAGGAGGCTTGGGGGGAAGGAGAGGAAGCAGAAGGAGGGCGCTGGGGGGAGAATCGGTCCGGATCGACCCCAAATAGGGGGTGATCGGGCCTTAAAACGGGTCCGGATCGATCCCGGAATCGGTTCGATTCCGGGTCTTCCGGTTTTCCGGCGAATCGGTCCGGATCGACCGATTTTGGGATCGATCCGGGTGGATCGGTCCGGGATCGAGCGATCCGACCGATTCCGGCCGATCCAGCCGGGACTCCCGGCTGGATCGTTAATTCCGACTGGAATCGGATCGGTAGGTACCGATCCGATCCAAGAATCGGTCGATCCCGATCCGGATCGACCGATTCTGCAAACCTTGAACTATCATCAGCGGTCTGCCTGAGTTTATTGGTTCTATTTAGCCATTCATGGATGTTGAATTATCCCTACTTCTGCTTTTGAATCGTTCCTCCTAGGTTGATGTTATTAAGTTGCTCAAAACTCATGTTATTTAGTTGTTTTTTTCCAATTTTATATTGATGTCAATATATTTGATTAAATTGATTCTTACTTAAATGTTGCCATTCTTATAAGGTAGTTGTATTTTGTCTTTGTCATTTATACTTCATTTCTAAATTTATGATGTTATTAGTATCCCATATATATACATATATAAAATTATATATATTAAAAAATATACTTCAAGAGCTTGAGGCACCCGCCTCAAGTGCCTAGGGTAAGGTAAACTCCTCCTTGCCTCAGGTTCCTTGTGCCTAGGATAACATAGCTTTAATGACAATCTTAGTTCTAACCCTCAAGGAAAAGTGATAGCGGCAGCAATCAGGAGTCTCAACGCAAGCTACATACATACCCTTTGATGATCTTGGAGGCTTAAGATCAACATCCATTTCATCATCATCACTATCTGTTGCCAGCACTTGATGATCATTTGGTAGATCTTGTGGACCATCCAGCAACTCCTGTAAATTCCATAGCTGAATAAAAAAGAAATGAAAGCAACCATATCAGTCTTTAGCAGAAATCTTCAAGCTCTTTCAAGCAAATTGATTTCTCCAGATCAACTAGGAAAAATTGTGCATGTCAAAAATGGGAAAAATGGCAAAGCAGTTCAACATTGTAGGTAATTGAAAACATAGGTCCTAAGCAATGGAACAGCTTCAGTAAAAGTGTCTTTCATGGGAAGCCTTCCAAAAAAAGCTTCGGTAAGGGGGTACAGAAAATTAGGTAGACATACTTTCAACATCTGGTCGTGTGAAATACTTCCAAGGAACTTCTTATCGTGAGAAAATGCTGCAAAATGAAAGATGCTTAACTTTCATAAAAAACAAGATAATAAATATGAACATAGGACAAACTAAATGGTTTTACCAAGGGCCTCAACAGGGCATTCAGAGTGCTCAGCAATCGGCTGAATTATTCTGTTCGGTAGAATCCCAACCAACCTGCATAAGGATACAATAGAAGGTTGGCTTTTTGAAGTATGACCATAAGAAATTCTAAATAAAGTGAAAGCATAAACCTGATGACTCCATCATCTGCTCCAGATATAAGAGTATCTTCATCAAGCTGTTGCATTTTAAATGTATGTCAAATGAAAGCACCAAAAAAATTTAAATTTGTCCAAAGTAGAATTAGTATATATAAACCTTCAACAGCATGACAGACATAGGATGTCCAAGAAAGCGATCACTAAAATAACAAGAAGAAGGAACAAATCAGATGCATAGCAAAAAAAGAAAACAAATGAGATCTAAAGAAATCAGTGGATCAACATTGAAATAGACCCCACGATCGTATCTTAACATGGTAATATGGAAAAGAATTGGCCATAACCACATGAACAAGTTGAGTAATTTTTTCAATACATTTGTAACCAGTCTTCACCGTGAAATGCAAATCAATATGAAATCAGAACTTTAAGTGGTCCCTATCGAACAAATCTTTAGGTAGGTAAGCCCTCCTCTTCAACTGGGTGACTGTTCAAGGATCAAGGTCACCGTGAATAAATTACAAATATTGCCTGCGTAAAATTATAGCCGTCTATTTCCCCAATTGGACCCTGGATCAGTTGAAATGACCCATGTGATTGCACTGGCTTAGTCAGTTGATGGAACACCAGAAAATCCAGAGGACATATCTAAAACATAAAAACTTCATAAAATAACTTGAAAATGGGGAGCTAAAGTGCAAATTATCGAGAAAAATTAAAAAATCAGATATTGCAGCAAAAGTATGCAACAGATCGTAAGCATAATGTACTAAAACTTATAAAATAAACATGATCTATTTGTCTGTCTATCTTTGTCCGTTGTCTTGTTTGTTTAAGCTTTATGAGCTCTCAAGCCTGATTTAGTCAGATGTTATCATATTCAGAGCAATTGTAATTATTCAACTAAAGATCAAAAGAGGGATAATTGGAGCCGTTATCGCCTAATTCACAAAGTGGAAGTACTCTCACTTAACGCTTAAGCCGATATCCATGCCCTAAAAGTAGCCAGTGGGTTTCTTTGCAATACATGCTCGAATTTGGTTTGCAACTGACTTTGTCATGTCAAAAAGTTTGAGGAATTTCTTTTGCGTCCATGCAGGTGCATTTCTTCTTTTGCTTGAGGTGGTGGAAGCCAAAGAAAACATGAGCAAAGGGGAAGATATTCACATCCTCTTCCTCTCCCTCAAAGCATTAATTCCAAGTTGGCATATGGTTTGCGGAGTCAGCAAAATCAAATCAAAATTAGCCAATTAGAGAATCAGATTTGCATTAGCCAACCCAATTTGGAGGGGAGAGGAAACCAATTCCCCCTTCCAGCCGAATTGGATCAGAATCGCCAGATTTCAGCAGAAAAAAAAAACAAAAAACAAAAAATTTGGATCCGATTGACGAATTGGGTTGGGACTCAAGTCCCAACCATCCTCCCCCTGCACCTGATGGATCTCCTTTCCCTCACTGCAGTTTTAAAGCTCCTTCGCCAGAATTGCCGCCTCCACTGTTTTTTGGCAGTTTTTGAAACAAGGTCACTGATGTAACCTCAAAAATCTCAAAAATTTAAGATTTTAGATTTTGGAAATTCGTTTTCCATTTGAATTTGAATTCATGTGACGTTAGTATTTGACTTCTTAGGAAAATAGGTGCTATTCCATAAAAGTACTAACTAAGGTTCATGACATGTATAAAATTATATGTTGAGGTTGTTAGGTTTTTTGAAATTGATTTTGACCTCTCGCCGTCGGATGGTGCGAAGATCCGACGTTAATTACATCGAAATTACTCGAAAACCCTTGATTAATCATCATAACAATCCATGGAAATAGAAGACAATGCATCCACAAAATAAACATTCACAAAAACACATAGGAGAAAACAACCCCATGAACTTGATGGAAGGCGGATTGCATTGATTTGAATTTTGTTTGAATTTAATTTGAATTTGATTGATTAAGTTTGACTTGGATTTGATTTGGAAAGTTTGATTTGTATTCGAGTTGATTTGTTTTAGTTTGAATTTGAGTTTTGTTTAAATTGGTTGAAATTTGGATTTGGTGTGTGAGTTTTAATTTGATTTGAATTTGATTTAATTTGAGTTGATTAATTGATTTAAGTTTGTTTAGAATGAATTTGTTTGGAATTGATTTATTTGAATTCAATTTAATTTGAGAGATTTATTTGGTTGACTTTGATTGATTTGGATTGAATTGAATTTGATTAAAATTGAGTTCGGATTTTTCAAAATGGTTCCGCACATCACATATTCCAATTCCAGCTTTTTAACGGTGGTTACGGTTTCAGATTTCAGCTTGTAAGTTTCAAATTTCAGAACTTCAAACTTTTAATTTTGCAGATCCTGGATTCTGGTCAGAACATGGATTTCATGATTTGAATTGTTCAATTATTAAAAGTTGTGTGTTTTTGGATTGGGTCAATTCGGCTTTTAGATTCGTTTATTTAATGCTTGCAGATTTCGGATTTATGTGATCTGATTTGGGTTTAGTTTTGATTTGTTTGAGGATGTTCTAGTTTATACAGGTTGCAGATTTTAGATTTTGTATGTTTCAGACTTTTACAGATTTTATAGGTTCGGGTTTACTTGAATTTTAGATTTTTTAGACTTTTCAGACTTTGTTTTATGTTTTGTCAGTTTTCGTTGTCTTGCCTTCCAACAATTTCATGTAACCGTCTTTTCCTTGTAGCATAAATCCGTGCACCGAACATGAGCTCTTCATTATTTCTCTCAATATGAGACATGATTTACAATCATGACCAGAAACTTGGTCCTTTGAATCTTTGACGAATCTGTCAATTCATGGGCGACATGTACCCGGTCTCGATAGACTTATGGGTATCGCCCACTTCTTTTTTTTTTGTCAGCATATAATCGGCTTAGCGGCATGTTGACCATGCATGGCCTCATATAGCTGGTTGGTAAGACATTGGGGTCTTTTATAGACCTTTGTATGTCTACCTTAAGGACGTAAGGGCGGATGGTTAGTCGACCCCCTAACTAGTCCGAATTTTGAATTCATTTAAGTTAAGCCGAGACGTAGGGGCGGATGGTTAGTCGACCCCCCAACTAGTCCAGTTTGTTGAATTAAATGTAGATTTTTATTTATTTTCACTTGGTTGTTTGTTTTAATTAATTTTTTGTCGAAAGAAGCCCTGTATGGGCGCTGTTCATCCGAACTGGGAGTTTAATCCACTGTTTGGACCACTGTGCGGCCGAAGAGAGGGGTCCAGGATACTGTTTGGACCGGACTGGGCATCCCTGGATCGGCGGTCCTTCTCTGCGGGGCCGGCCGACTTCGCCCGGTCACACCTCTCTCTTCTTCATTTTTTTTTGCGTTTTCTTCACCGGGTGGGCCCTGCCCTTTTCCACCGTGGACATAAGTCCGAGGGGTATTATTTCCCCTGGCTACAGTGCTTTCCCGACGCCCTCTCCAGACTGCGCAAGCCAACTCCGGCGGCTCCCGCTCTCGATCGACTGCAACGACACCGAAAGAGGAGGAAGGACCCGACGGTCTTGGAGGAGGCTAGAGACCCTCACTGGCGACCATAGGAGGAGCTATTGGCCTCGACGGCGTCCGCTGCAACCTGCGGAAGAAGCTGCGGCGTCCGGCAGAAGGAGAAGAACCCGACGGAAGAAGAAGGGGAACCGCACGGCTCCAACGAGGCTCCAAGGGACCGGTAATCTCTTCAATGCCTTCAAACGATCTCCAGGTCTCCAATTTCTCCTTCCTCTCCTCTCTTCGTCCGTCTGTCTCTCTCTCTCTGTCTCTGGTTTTTGCCCCGTCCGCCTCTGTCTCCCCTCCCAACTAAAAAAAAAATCCCTTTGTGCCGATGGCTCTAGCTACCCCTATATAGGCTCCCGACTTCCCTAATGACGTCTGGAGTCCTTCGGAAAGGGGAAATCCTACTCCAAGACGAGCTCAGAAGGGCCTGGGATCCTTGGGATATCAATCACAAAATACTCGGTTGTCTGTTACGGTACTCTGTTACGGTACCGCTGGCCTCCTTCCCTTATCCAGCAGATAGATATGGCAAGTCGAGGCAGTGCCGTAGGTCTCTTTAACTCTTTTCAATGGATTGGATTGGTTCCAATAGGGATTCTCACCCTCTTTTGAGATCAAACGAGACGTTGCCCATCTTACAGACGTGTGAAGGATCTCCAAGACATACTCCAACCGGCGTGGCTTTGGGCACGTGTGTAAGACTTGTCAACACCGATTGGACCTCTTAATGGGCTTCCCGTGATGATGCACACTTGGCCCCTTTTTTTTTCACAACACATACGAGCCATAATTGGGCTTACGGTTGAATAAAAATGAGCCAATGCCCAATTTAACAGTTGACCACCATGTCCTTATCTCACTTAAATGACATCAATCCCATTCCTTGTAGAATTAGGGAGGGGCATACAAATATGACTTTGATTCATATTTATGTTGAACCATCTTTGTATGTCAAGAGAGTATATCACTTCAAGTTATAAAACTCTATTTTTTTCTTGTCCAATTCTATATGAAAATTTTAGGTGCCAACAGTCACTAACTTCAGGCTGTTTTTTAAGTGTCATGGTGATCTCCGCCACTATTGTCGGCATGTTTTGAGGTGTGATCATTGATTGCAGAATCGGCGGAATCGATCCGATTCCGACCGATTCCATGTGGAATCGGTCGATCCGACCGATTCTTCGGAAGGCCGGGTTGACCCGACCCCGGTTCGATTCCCGGTTCACTCTGGACCGGGAATCGAACGGCTGCCAGGGCCGGAATCGACCGCGAGTGGGCTCGGTCGATCGCCGGCGGAAGGAGGAAGCGCGAGCGATTCCGGCGCGATTCCGGCGCGATTCCGGCGTCGATTCCGTCGATGCCGATTCCGGCCGATTCCGTCGATCCCGGGGTCGATTCCGGCCCGATTCCACCGGATTCCGGCGATTCGGGGAGATTCGAGGCGGTCGGCGATTCGAGTCGATCTTCAAAGGATTCCGCCGATTGGCTCGGATCGGCATCGAATCAACCTCGGCTTCGATCTTTGTAGGTTTTTGGTAAGATTTCTTCGCCGAAACCGTACGTCCATTCTTACGCGTTTCCGACGATTTTGAGTCACCTTAAACTTTACGATTTACGGTTTCGAACAAGTTCGTTTAAGTTTTGAACTATCCGGATATGTCCATTTTGCACGGGAAAAATTCCGGATATCCCGTACGCCTATTTTTACACGTTTCGAAACGACTCACGAGTAGAGTTAAACTCGGTGATTTGTGATCGAATAACTCCGCTCGAAGTTGTTTGAACATCGATTGGATGTTCTTTGTACGGGGAAAAAATTCGGATACCCCGTACGTTGATTTCCGGCAAGTACGTAACCCTTTAAAGCATCACGAATGGTGTGTTTCTTGGGTTAATCTGCTACCCGAACAACGTAAAACAATTTGTATGTTATCTAATTATTTTTAGTGCATTGTTTACAATTTTTGCAGATTTAAGCAATAGCCGATCAAGGTGACGCGGCACCGGCGCGTGCTTCGACGTGGGTTGGGAACACGGGCGTATGGTAGACCTAGTCGGGGAAGAGGGTACGGTGCGAGTGGTGCGGGAAGGAGATGAACGGGGGGGGGGGGTGTTCCGGCGAAACAACGTATGGCCGGAACGGTGGGAATATAAAGAAATGTGACAGGTGCCCGGGGAGAAGAGTGAGGAGATGAGAGAGGATACATGCCAGGTGGGAGCCTCTCTCGACGGGCTGTTAGGATCGAGCGGGAGGGAGGAGTTGCAGGACGAGCTACTCGAGAGGAGGAGGGACCCGCGATTTGCCTACCTCACGAAAGGGAAGGCAAGGGGAAGGCGGCGGCTCGGCCGGAGCCGAAAGCGAGGACGAGTCCCGCGGACTCCGAGGCCCGAGACGTACTCGGCACGCGAGCGAGCGTGCATTTGCGAGGAGGAGGAGGGGAGGAGGGGAGCGGGAGGGTCGGGTCGGAGTTGACGGCCGACTTTGGGCCGATCGGCCGGCATCGGCTCGCCTACTCGGGACCGAGAGCACGAAGCCGGGGAGACGGGAGCCTACCGCCGTTCCGCTTCCACCCGGCACTCGATTTACACCGAGTGACGGTATTTATTTAGGAAACATAGCGGCGGGCGAGATGGGGGATAAAGCGACGATGAAAGGGGTGAAGGCTACGAGGCAGTGCCAAAGAAGAGAGCCGTTTGCCACATTGTCAAATGGTTTTTACGTACGGTATCACTTTTTAAATTAAATTTGACATTATGCACATGTTTTATTTACTAAAACTTAATTTTACCCGATCCCGTTTTTTTTAACTTGATGTAGGCATCACGCGCGTGCGGACCACCAGCCCCTACGGACGATGGTGGATGCCGTGGGTGAGGTGGACCGGGTTTGCGAGCCGGGCGGCGGACACGTATACGGCGGCACGGATGAGAGGAGGTCGAGGAGTTGAGGGGAGTGGATGGACGGGTTCGAGTTGGTGTGGAAGGAGAGGGTTGCACGATCGTGTGCGATGGGTGGACGGTATCACCGGGAAGAGTATGATAAACTTCTTGGTGTGCGCGTGCCGAGGACTACGATTCTTGAAGTCGGTAGATAACGGGAAGATAAAAAATGCCGACTTCATCTTTTCTCGATGGATGGGGTGGTGGCGAGGAGATCGGGGAGGACGATGTGGTTCGAGGTTGTCGCGACAACGAACTATCGTATAAGGCGGTGGTAGGAAGTTGATGGAGAAGAGGAAGCACGTCTTACGGGTGCCTTTTTGTGCGGCACGCATTCCATAGATCTCATTTTAGAGGATATGGCGAGGAGGAGGGTGTATACACACTTGTCGAGCGAGCGCGACGATCGCATCTTTTATTTATTCGCGTCCCCGCCTCCTACGTATCGAAATCTCGCGCGGGGAGGGCGCGATCTTGTGAGGCCCGGTCCGACACGATTTGCCACGAACTTCATTGCGGCGGAGAGTTTACACGCACGCGGCGTTACATTGGTTCGGTTCGCGCGGTCGAGGAGTATTACAACTATATGGTGGACGACTGCGTGACGAAAAGAGCAGTTGGAGATTCTTGTCGAGTGCGAGAAGCGGATCGGCGACGAGGTTTTGGAGGAAGGGATTGCCTACTTGGCAATCATTGACTAGCCAACTTGGTAGTTGTCTTGAGGTTGGTAGACTCGGATGACGGGGACCGGATGGGGCACCTTGTATGATCTTATGGACCGGGCAAAGCTGAAAATTAAAGAAAAATCTCGAGAGGTTACGAAAAGTGGTGGAAGATCATTGATGACCGATGGGACAAGACCTTGCACCGCGATGTCCATCTTGCGAGGTAACTTGGTTAAAAAATTTATTCTTCTTGTATATAATTGTCTTATATGCGCGGTGTTAAGCTAATAAAATCTTGCGGGATATTTTTTGAACCCCCGCGTCCAATATGGAGGACGAGGTGGTGAACGACGACGAGTGATGCGGGGTACGCTTGCGATTATCCGGCGGGCGTGCCGATCTCGGCGGGGACGGGATAGATTTGAGATAGAAGTAAGTTAGAGTTCATTAAATACCTTGGTAGCATTACCGGGCAACTAATTTTTTTATTTAAATGTTTCGGATGCGAAGTACGAAGATGAGGGTCGGTGTATACTCGGATCTTTGACTTTGAAATATTCGATTGACAAAGTGTCACCTGGTATAGTAATAGTTTGATGAGGAATTTCTTTTCTTTTCGCATAAGTTATGGTGATGATGGGCTAATTGTTTTCCTTTTTCTCTTGTGTTTTTCTTGCGGTGAGTGGTGGGTTCGGGTGAACACCGAGAGTGGATGGAATCCACTTTGCGGCCATTGGTATCGGGATGCGAGCCGACACCGGTTCCTCCCCTTTGTGAGAGGAGCGGGGTGACACGATACGTACACGAAAAGGAGGAACGAGGGTTGACCTCGGACCGGGAGAAGGGCGGGTCTTGTCGATTATAACGTGAGGGCCGCGCAAAGAACATCGAGGATCGGCGAGAAGATCGGCGAGGAAGCGATTTGCACGGTTCGCGAGGTGGCCCGTACGGCAGAGGCATTCCTCCGCCACACCACCCGAGGAGGTGGACGTGGACCCGAGTTTTCCCGGGAGGAGCATGCTTGCCTCTGGATAGAGGAGAGGAAGCCGGGGATCGTACGGTGAGTTTGATCCCGATGACCGTGCGTAGGCGAGAAGGAGAGTTGGATGGTGTTGAAGCGAGGAGGATGCTCAGCCTCCCTACTTCTCGGGCTCGGGCGGGGCCTTGCCTTTGGCGGCTATGGAGCGACCACTGCGGCTTGCCCCGGCTGCGGCTCCGACTCTGTCCCCGGCGGCCGCTGCACCCGGCCCGTTCGCGATCGGGGAGAACGAAAACGGTGAGCGCACGGAAAATGGGAGGATTTGCGAAAGTTGAAAAAAACATTGGGTTCGGACTTTACGGTAGTTCGAGAGATGGTGAAGAGGTAAAGAGAAGGAAGTTAGAAGTCGGGCGTCCTGTCGGCCCGGATGACGGCGCGCGAGGCTCCTTCTCGCTCCTCGGGTGATGATGACGAGGGAGTGTATACCGGCGACGCGGCCATCGGCGGCGGTGAGTCACACGGTCGCGGTTTCGAAGCCGTATTACGCGGCGGATGAGCGAGACACCGCATTAACTTATATTGTGGAGCCACGGTATCCGGCGTTTGGCCGGGTTGACCGGCGGTGGATTACACCACGGCTCACCGTCCTACCTTTACGTCCCGGTCGTCCCGCCGATCCGATCCATCGACGCACTTGATGGCATGGCATCGGCGTTATTTTCGTATGGATATGGTCCCGGACGGTATACGGTGAGCGCGATGGAGAAGCGTCGCGAGTAGCGGGGAGAGGAGGACGACCCGCATCTTTATCCTAGATATTGGTAGTAGATTGATATGATGTAATTTTTTTTTGATGATGTATCAACTCTTTGATATTTGAATAAATGGAATTGGAATATGTACTTAACTTAGTCTTGAGTCTTGATTGGTGTTCATTAGTATTTGTATGATGTGGTCTTGTGGATATCATGCATTGGTTATTTTTTAAAATGTGTCTAACTCATTTCCTATTTTTTTTAGAATTTTTTCTGAATTTTTTGAATTTTTTTGACGAAAAAAAATAAAAAAATAAAACGATTCCGGACCGATCCGGAATCGATTCCCTTTCCAGGAAGGCCGATTCCATATCAGCAAGATATGGTCTTGATATCAAATCAGCTAGACCGGATCCAAGCCGATTCTAGATAACCCGGATCGCAATTGGTTTTAAATAAATTTGGCATAAATACTTTATTTAATATATAATGTGTGGAAAATGGTTGATCAAGAACATGATGGTGCCAGATCTTGCGATATTGGATGAGACCATAGATTTATGGTGGATATAAAAAAGAAAAATGTGCAATGTAAGTGGTGCAAAAAACAAATAAATGGAGGTGTTTTCTACCTAAAACAATACGGATCAATAGAAACATCAAAAAAATGTGATAAAACCCTTGACATCCAAATATTCCAAACGGTTAGAATGTTGAGATGGTTTTTAATGACTAAAAGTAAAGAAAAATGGACAAAAAATGATGACAATCCATCTAGTTTAGATGAAAATGATGTATATACGAAGGCCACAATACACAAACAAAATGCCCGATAGGCATTGATTGCAAAATCGCCGGAATCAGATCAGAATCGGCTGATTCTAGAATCGAATCAGTTATTCCCTGCGGAAGGACCAATTCCAAGGAGAATTCCGTTGGAATCGGATTGAATCAGTTGGATTGGTCGGAATTGATCCGATTCTAACTGATTCAGCCTGGAATCGGTCGATCCGACCAATTCCGCCGGAAGCTAGTTCGTCTGGTCCGATTCGATTCCCGGACCGATTCTGGACCGGGAATCGAACCGATTCCGGCCCTTTAGGGCCAGAATCGGCTGCTACTAGTTGATTTCCAGCATTTCACGGTGCAGCAGCGAGCTCTAGGCGATTCCAGAGCGATTCCACCCTCGGAATCGATCGATCCGGCACAAGATCACTCGATCCCAGCAGTCCGAGGCGATTCCGAGTTATTCCGGCATTTCCAGCACTGATTACGGTGATTCCAGCGGCGATGCTTAAGCAATTCCTGGATTCCAGCGATCCCTTCAAGGCATTCAGCCGATCCAAGCTCCGATCCACCTCGATTCAACCTCTTCTTTGATCCTTGAAAGATTGTTGGTAAGACTTCTTCGCAAAAACCCCGTACGCCCATTTTTACGCGTTTTTAACAACTCTGAGCATAGTTAAACTCGTTGATTTCCGACCGAATAACTCCGTTCAAGTTGTAAGAACATTGATTGGATGTTCTTTATACGGGAAAAATTATGGAAACCATGTACGCCGATTTACGACCTTTTCCGACAAAGACGTAACCCTCTAAACATACCAAATAGTCTGTTTGACGGATTGCCTGCTTTCCGAACAACCCCTAAAGCAAATTATAGGACGTATAACAATTTTCTATGAATTGTTTACAAAGTTTACAGGTATAAGCAATGGCCGATCAGGGTGATATAGCACCAGCACGTCCTTCTGACGTAGGTTGAGAATACAGCTATATGGTAGTCGCAGCTAGAAAGAGAGTGCAATGCAAATAGTGTGGGAAAGAGATGAACGAGGGTATGATCTGGCTGAAACAACGTATTGCCAAAAAAGGTGGGAATGTTAAAAAATACGATAACGTGCTTAGGGAGAAGAGTGAGGTGATGAGAGGTTACATGATAGGTAGAGTCTCTCAACGGTTTATTAAGATTGAGCAGAGAGAGGAGTTGCATGATGAGCTACTTGAGAGGAGGGAGGACCGAGATTTGCCTATATTCAAAGGGAAAGGCAATGTGAAGGCACTAGCCGAGCTGGAGTTAGAAAGTGAGGACGACTCCACGGACTCCAACCTTAGTCATGCTAGGCACGCTAGCAAGCATACATCTGCTGTGGAGGAAGACAGGAAGAGGAAAGCAGGAGAATCAGGGTCCAGAGCTAACCTAGTTCTTGGCCGATCAGCATCGGCTCGCCCTACCCAGGATCGGGAGAGTGAGGGATGGAGACAGGAGCCACACCGCCATTCTACCAGTACTCGGTTTACACCAAGTGAAGAGTATCTATTTAAGAAACAAAGTGCTAAATAAATGAGGATTAAACAAGCCATGAAAAGGGTGAAGACAACAAGAACAGTTGTAAAGAGAGCTATTTGTCACATTGTGAAGTGGTTTTACATGCAAGTATCACTCTTAAAATAGCTTTATGTGTGTTTTATTTAGTTAACCTTATTTTTTGCTAATCCAATTTTCTTTTACTTAATGTAGGCATCCCATCACATACAGCCACCAGCCCTTACTTCCAGACTGTGATAGATACCATGGGTGAGGCTGGACCGGGTCTGCAAGCCCCGAGCAGCAGGTATATATATAGTGGTGGGCTGGAGGAGGAGGTGCAGGAGTTGAGGGAGTGAATGGATGAATTTAGATTAGTGTGAAAGGAGAGAGGTTGCACGATTATGTGTGACAGGTGGACAGGTATCACCAAGAAGAGCATGATAAACTTCTTGGTATAATGTTATAAGGGAACCACATTTTTAAAGTCGGTGGATGCTTTTAAGAAGATTAAAAATGTCGACTACATTTTTTCTTTAATAGATGCTGTGGTGGAGGAGATTGCAGAAGAGAATGTGATTCAAGTTGTCACTGATAAAGAATCCTCCTATAAGGCGGCTGGGAAGAAGTTGATGAAGAAGAGGCAACATCTGTTATGGGTGCCTTGTGTGGCACATTCTATTGATCTCATACTGGAGGATATAAGCAAAGAGGAGAGTGTTTCTACCCTTGTTAGGCAGGGGCATACAATCACTTCATTTATTTATTCGCATCTCCGTCTGCTACATATTATGAGATCACACACAGGAGGGCACGATCTTGTTAGGCCCGGTCCGACTCGTTTTGCCACAAACTTCATTGCATTGGAGTCTTTACATCGGCACAGGCATACACTTGTTATGTTCACCTAGTCCGAAGAGTATTACAACTATATGGTGGACCACCTACATAACAAGTAAGACCAACCGAAAATTCTTGTCAGATTTGAGAAGCAGATCACTAACAAAAGATTTTGAGAGAGGATTGTCTACTACCTGGCAATCATAGAGCCACTGGTTGTTGTGATGAGGCTAGTAGACTCCAATGACAGGAACCAGATGGACACCCTGTATAATACAATGGACTGGGCAAAACTCAAAATAAAAGAGAAGAATCCCAGAGGTTACAAAAAATAGTGGAAGATTATAAATGACGGATACGACAAAGACTTTGCACCACGATATCCATGCTGCAGGTTAGTAGATGAAAAAAATATTTTTGCTTACCTACTTTAAGTTTAGTCAATAATTGTCTTCTTTATAATGTTAATACTAATATTGATAAACTTTGCAAGATATTTTTTGAACCTCCGCATCCAATATGAAGGACAGATGGTGAACAACAACGAGGTGATACGGGGTGCACTTTATGTTATTCAGCGTCTCTGTCGATCTCAACAGGATAGAGTAGAAGCTGAGATAGAACTTAGAAGTAAGTTGGAATTTAGTCAATAATTTGGAGTCCAAAATTATTTAACAACAAATTATTTTTTTAAATACTTTTCAGATGTAGAGGCATAAGATAAGGGTCGGAGTATACTCAGAAGCTGATCTAAGATATTCTTGTGACAAAGTGTCACCTGATATACTTATTTAAGATAAAGTTTTTATTTCCTTATCTTATAAATTATTGAAGATGCTGAGTTGATTGTTTGTCTTTTCTTTTTCCTTTTTTTTTACAGTTGAGTGGTGGGTTTAGGTGAATACTAAAAGTGGATGGAATCCACTTGCTGCCATTGGTATTAGGATACTCAGCCAGGGCACTAGTTCTTCTCATTATGAGAGGAATTTAAGCACATTCGACTTGATGCATACAAAGAGGAGGAACAGGTTGACCTCAGATCGACTGGAGAAGCTGGTCTTTTATCATTACAACATGAGACTGCACATCAAGAATATCAAGGATCGACAGCAGATCTTAGAGGAACGATTTGCATGGTTCGCAAGTGGTCCATACGAGCCAATGTTCGCAAAATCGGCGATCCGGATCGGGATCGGCCGATTCTCGGATCGAATCGGATACCGATCCGATTCCGAACCAAACAAGCGATCTGGCCGGGAGCCCAGCTGGATCGGTCAATCCCAAACCAATCCACCTGAATCAATCCAGGAATCAGTCGATCCAGACCGATTCTCCGAAAAACCAAAAGATCTGGAATCAATCTGATTCCGAAATTGATTTCAGACCATTTTAAGGGCTGATCTCCCCCAATTTGGGGGAGATCGAACCGATCCATCCCCAGAAATCCCCTTCGATCTTCCTCCCCTTCCCTTAAGTCCCCTTGAGATCTAGGGCAAGGATCCCCGACGATCCAGGTGAATTAGAGTTGATCTAGGTTTTTTAAGGCCGATCCACCCCTACAACAGGTTCGTAAGGGGGGGACCTCCGATCCCCCTTCCCACTCCTCGACACGCCCGCAGGCTACAGGGGTGCCTCCTTCCCCTTCCCCCTCCGCCGGCCCTACACTGCAGGCTCCCCCTTCCCCATTGAGGGGATTATTTCACCCCCCAATGGGGGTTCACTTGCACCCCCGAAGGGGTGATTAGCACCCCCGCACCCCTTTGGGGGTGACTGCCTCCGAGGGTGATGACTGTTCAACAGAATAGACCCCCCTTCAGCAGGGGTGGTTTAATTCCCCCATTGGGGGGATTATTTCACCCCTGAAGAGGGACCTTCCCCTTCCCCCTCCCCCGGCCCTGCACTGCAGGCTCCTCCTTCCCATTGGGGGGATTATTTCACCCCCCAATGGGGGTTCACTTGCACCCCCGAAGGGGTGATTAGCACCCCCGCACCCCTTTGGGAGTGACTGCCTTCAAGGGTGATGACTGTTCAACAGAATAGACCCCCCTTCAGCAGGGGTGGTTTAATTCCCCCATTGGGGGGATTATTTCACCCCTGAAGAGGGGACTCACTAATCACCCCTTCGGCGGTGATAAACAGGGGTGACTATTCACTATTCAACAGAACTCCTCCCCCCTTCAGTAGGGGGGAGGGGGTTTAATTCCCCTATTGGGGGGATTATTTCACCCCCCTAAATGGGGGTTCAATTGCACCCCTAAAGGGGTGCTAATCACCCCTTCGGGGGTGATGAACAATCACCCCGACTATTCAACAGACCCCCCCCCTCAGCAAGGGGGGGTGTTTTTTTAAATCCCCTTTGGGGGCTGGCCCTGGGGAGTGGATTTCATTGGCCTAATTATGTGTATGATTTTATGTGGTGTATATAAGATGTCAGACGAGGAGCATGACACCGACCCCGCAGAATTTTGTGACATTGGATGACAGCATGGCCATCTCCTTGATTCAGACAAGAAGAGAGTTAGATGTAAGTGGTGCCAAAAAGATATGAATGGAAGTGTGTATCGGCTAAAGCAACATATAGTCAGGACAGGTGGCAATGTGAAGAAGTGTGACAAAGTACCGACTGAGCTTAGGGAGGAGACGAGGGGTTATTTAACTAGAAGGACATCACAAAGGGAGGTAAGAATTGGTCAAAGACGAGCTACACGATGAGTTGCTGGGTCGAAGAGACACTAATCTTATGATCGGGAAGAGTAAGAAAGGGAAAGAACCAGCACATGACAGGGTCCAAGTTGATTCTTCAACTTCAGCGGATGAAGAGGAAGCTCAGGTCAGGAGAGTTGTACACGAGAGTAGGGCTCAAGCCCTTGAGGATGAGAAAAGAAGACGAGGAGCAGGAGGTTCGACGGCTCCTCCTCCAGCTAGATGTTCTGATGTGGGGGCGGGCACACGCCCTGTTCCTCCGGCTGAATTCTGTCGGATACATTCTGTTTGGCCGACAGGAGACATCGCCATGTATAGGGAGAGTGACAGAGGTCAGAGGGTTATAAAACAAGCGTTTAAAGGGGTGAAGGCCTCAACTGGGGATGCGAAGAAAGACCTAAAGTATATGGTTAAGTTCTTTCTACATGCAAGTAAATCTTTGATGAAGTTGTGATGCGGGACCGACCGGCGCCAAACCGAAACTAGCAATAAATAGCAATACGTGTATACCAATATGCTAAACAAGTGTAGTATAACCAGATTAACGACTACGTACAAATAGAAACGCGCCCGAAGATCGATCCCTCAAAGTGGGAGGGCCAACGACGTATGTGTGGATGCCACCGAGTTAGGACACTCGACTATCAATAAAAAAATGATCTAATTTAACCGAATTAGGCAAAACTCACATAATCACAAATAACCTGGCAGCATAGTGTTTAATTGGCACGGAACTCACATAATCGACACGGCAAATAAGTGCATAAGGAATGAGCAAGCAACGACAGCTGATCAAGGACGCACCTGCGCTCCCGTGCTAGGGAGGTCGACTACCCATGTCCCGGAGCTGTAGCCGCCGCGCCACGGGAATGGGCGGAACTGTAGCACTAGTAGGAATCCCGGGGGCGAGCGGGAATGGGTGATACTGTAGCACTAGTGGAAGGAAATCACCCCGTGGCGCTGCTGATTCCGTTGTGTTGCGGACCTGCGGACTGTGAGCAGCGGAAGGAGGATCGAGCCCGTCTTTACGGGAGGTGAAGGCCACCTGCGGACTGTAAACAACAGCAGGAGAATCGAACCCGTCTCTGCGGGAGGTGAGGGACATAGCCGCCGCGGCGGGCATGACCTAGGAGAAGGGGGAACAGCCGGGGAGGAACCATCTCATTTCATTGCATTTCATCATATCCAGCATATACAAAATGGGCACTTATGTGAGCTGTGACAAAATACGAATAAACCCCGAAGTCTCGTACATACCTCTATGTACCTAATCCCCGTATGTATATATGCCATATCGACGAAATATGTAAGTGTGAAATATCTTGACTTCCCTCGAATAAATCCCCGAAAAATACCCGAAAATATGTCGTGAGCTAATCGATAAAATAAAATAAAGAATAATATGCTCGCTCATCGTCGTACATCCGCGAAAGATGTGACCGGATGTCGACGCCGTCGGTAAACGTGGTTGGATCGAACCGGACGCGTGCGCGGGGTGTCCTCGCCCAATCCTCCCGGGTGGGGAGGAACTCGACCCCGTCGAGTAAGGGTTGATGTCGCTCTGCAGTGGCGCTCCCGACGCAGTCGGGGTCCCACTTCTTGCGGCTTCCGGCCCGGGTCGGCCAGTGTCCTCCGAGGGTGGCCGGCCTCTCCGGCCCCCGCACGAAGCGGCGGTACGCCCTTGCTCGCGTCGTCGCAACACTGCTCGTCCATTATACACTCGATGCGCTCGTGTCGTGAAGATGCGAGGGCCGGAGGTGGACGCTCGTGGGCGGGGTCACTCGAAGGGATGGGGTGGGGGTACGTAATCTCACCTGGGATCGGCTTGCCCGGGTCTCGGTAAGCTACTAGATCGAAACATTAAAAGTCGAGTTAATCCGTGCCTCGGTAGGCAAATCCGCGGTATAAGCGATTGGCCCCGATCCGCTCTACCACTCGGAAAGGACCAGCTCTCGGGCTTGGAGCTTGCGCGACCCCGGATGGGAATCGCTCGAGTCCACGACCGTGACGTAGTCGCCGACACGGAACTCTGAGCTCGTCGGTGCGAATCGGCGTATCGCTTATGCGCTCGTTGCTAGCTTCTATTTAGCGCTGATGTGACCGTACGGACTCCGAATGTGCTCGGTAGGGACTCGGCGGAGGGCGACACACGGGTAGCTGGTGGCGAGAAGGGTGAGATCTACGGGTCATCTAGGCCTCGGCGGTGACTATCTCGAATGGGCTCGATCTGTGGACTGTTGACCGAATCATTATATGCGAGCCTGAATGGCAAGATGAGGTCCCACGTGCGGAACATGGTCACCGACTAGGCGGCGCGAGAGATCACACAGACTCCACGGTGACGACCTCGGTGCGGCCGTACGATGCAGGGATGGTAGGGCGTGGAGATTTTGAGCTTGGTCCCCGAGGGATGCCGAGAGAGTCTTCCGAGAAATAGCGGTAAATCGAACATCGCGATCGAGAGACGATCGTCTTAGGCGGCCCGTGTAAGCGCGCGATCTCGGAAAAGTAGATGCGGGCTACCGAAGCATCGGATGTCCGGAGCGAATGAAATGGCCATTTTCGAAAATCGGTCCACTACCGCAGATAGAGTCGTGGCGGCGCAAGGTGCGCGGTAAACCAAGGGCAAAGTCCATGGCAACATCCGGCCACGGTGACTCTGGAACGGGTAAAGGCGTGTAAAGACCGGTATTACGTTTTCTTTGCTTCGCCAGCGCGCGTGCGGCGGCAGCAGCAATGCGGGCCGCGTCGCGCTTCGGGCTTGGCGATAAAATCGATGCTCGAAAAGTTCGATCGTTTTGTTACGGCCGAAATGTCCGGGTAAACCACCGGCGTGGAGCTCCCGAATCGGGAAATCTCGAACGAAGTCCGAGGAATGCAAAGCACGGAGCACAGAAGAGATAGCCGTCTGTAGAGAGATATTCTTAAAATCAGCCTGGACGGACCGGACTTAAGAGTCGAGAAAATGGGGCCGAAATCGGGACAATCGGGATACTCGCCCACGATCCTCTCGAACCCGGTGACCTCGACGCTAGCTGCCGGCGGTAAGAGTACCCGCCGACTCGGCGTCGACCACCCGGTTCTCGGCTCCGGCCTTATGTTTGAGGACGAAGGTGAAGGAGCGAAGATACTCGGCCCGGCGACTATGTCGAGGGTTAAGCCTCTTACGGGAGTGAAGGAAGAGCGGAGTGCCTCGTGATCGGAGAAGAGGACGAGCTCTACGAGAGAGAAGGTAGTGCCGCCGTGCCTCGGGGCACCGCACGCGGCATAGAGTTCTTTGTCGTAAGTGGAGTACTTGACTTGGCATCGATAGTTTCCCGGCGAAGTAGGCCGCGGGTGGCCTTCTGAGATAGGACTCCACCTATGCCAACTCCGGAAGCATTGCGGGCGACCTCGGAACACCTTAGAGAAATCGAGCGATCGAAGTATAGGTGCTTGGGTCATCATCTCTTTAAGGGTGTTAAAAGCCGAACGGCGGCCTTAGGCCGTGAAAAGACACCCTTGCGGAGACAATCCGAGATAGGGGCGATGTAGCCGAACCCTCCGACGAACTGCGGTAGAAAGTAGCAAGGCCGAGGAAGCCCGATATCGAATGCTTCGTGGCTCGGCCACTCGCACCGACCGGATCTTCTCGGGGTCGGCAGAGACACCATCACCGAAACGATGAAACCCAAGGTAATGGAAGAAGTCGAAGGCACACTTCTGTGGTTTCCCGTACAACCTTTCTCGACGAAGGGTGAGACACACTTCCCGAGATGGCTAAAGTGGTCCTCACGCGAGTGACTATAAACAAGGATATCGTCAAAGTAGACTACCACAAACCGCCCAATAAATGGTCGAAGAATCCGGTTCATCAACCCTCACGAATGTCTTAGTGGGCGTTTGACGATCCCAAATGGCATTACTACCACTGCATGCCCCATCCTTCGTCTTTCAAGGTCGTTCTTCCACTCATCACCTCGGTCGAACACGGACTCGGTGATAGCCACTCTTTGCATCAATCTTCGTGAGAATATAGTAGATCCCGCAAGATGTCTAGCATGTCGTCCAAGCGGGGAACGGAAACCGGTACTTGACAAGACTGTTAATGGCCCGGTACCGTCGACACACATCCGCACGAGCCGTCCTTTTAGGTGCCAAAAGGGGCGGGCACCGCGCAAGACTCAAGCTCTCCCGAATAAACCCACGACTCGGCAACTCCTCAACCTCGCTCTCGCCCTCGCGAGACGAGGGATCCATACGATAATGAGGTAGGTTTCGGGAGCGTGGATCCGGCACAAGGTCGATAGCATGTCGAATATCCTTCATCGGAGGTAACTCGACGGGGAGATCCTCGTGAATACATCGCTAAACTCTCGCAAAGAGTGTCGACCTCGGGCGGGTGCGGGGCCTTAGGCTCGTGAATGAATCTCCCGAGCGACCACGCAACATACGGGTGCCTTTCGAATGCTATGCTCGAATTCGTGATGACCGACCAAGTGTAGAGTCGAGCGAGGAGGTGGTAGATGCATGGGGACACGCCGCAGGCTTCTCTCGTGGGTGTTGAAGGAGAAGTGACAAGCCGGCAGGTACCACCGACATCAGGAGTGGGGCTGGAGGCGGTAGGAGGAGGTAGGGACCACACCGTCGACGGCCGGCCGGTGAAGGAGACCGAGCCGCCGGCGGAGAGGAGCGGCGAGTTACCGGCGAGATTTTGGGAACCGGAGGTGGAGACGGAGAGAGAATGATGCGCCGACCTTGGTGTTCAAAGACGCACGCAGCGACCGACCCATAGAGGGTCGCGTCCACATCGAATAGCCAAGTGCGTCGACCGAGGACGATACTCCCAACCTCCAGTCGGGTAGAACATCACACCATATCTCCCCGAGTAGGGAGGGAAACCGAGAGGCACCAAGCACCGGCATGTGTAGGGTATGGCGGGAGTCCACCTGTGGACACTCGGTAGTAGGCGAGGGTGATTCGCCGCCGGCGAGCCCTGCAGCATGAAACAAGACGAGCGGAAATGGCGTTAATGCAACTTCCGCCGTCACAATAACGACCTTGCATGCCTTTCCCGAAGCCGAAAGTAAGTGTGGAAGACGGTGGTACGACGCCAATCATCACTCGGGACGTCGCGTGAAACACACGGTGAACTATCCCTGCTCGAACTCTCCTCTATCCCTCGACCGAGGAATAGTGGGAGGTGCGTCGAGTGAAATCACATCCTCCCTACGGGAACTCATCGGACAAAGCTGGGGTCGACCACATAGTGAACTCCTCAGCCGGGCCGAGGGGGAATCAAGGGGCCGACCATCTAGCAAAGAGAGTAGGGGCACGAGCACGCACGTGCCCTGGGTTCGCCCACAACCAAAACAGCTCCCGCGAGGTATGGGACGCGAGGACTCTCCAACCACATGGGCCTTGCCCTCGTCATCGGTTTTGAGAGGGAAGGAGCGGCCACAGGGGGCCGAGTGAGAAGAGGGGGGAAGTAAGAGGGGAGGGTTGCGAGCCGACAATCCCCGCACCTCTAAGTAGGGTGCGGAGGGGGTGGGCGAGCCGGCAACTCCCCGAAACCTCGACGGCGGGAGGGCGCGGTGGGCTTGGGCAAAGGGGGCCCGGTGTCTCCCCGAACACGTGAGCAGGAGGCCTGGCCGCGCGCGGGATAGTCAAATAATGCCTCAAACTCGCTCATACTCGCGACGACCATTCAGGCATGCTCAATAGTAACAACGCTCCGACGAAATGCTCTCGGCGATACTCCGGCCGTAGCCCCTTTCGAAATCGAGCGAGTGTCGAGCACTCTCCTCCCGTACATCGCATCTAAGTAGGTAGCCGGCCAAAATCAGCGATGTATGCGCGATCGGCCGGTTGCCACAGGTAAGGGCTTGCCCCAACGGTCAATTAGACGTCTGGCGATACGACGAAGGCATATACTTCTCACGAAGTTTAGCCTTCATCTCATCCCAGTCTCAATGCCCCCGCCGTCGTCGCCAAGGAGAGCCTCGATATCGAGCCAATGCATCTGCTTTGACGGTCGCAAGCTTCATCTTGCCGAATCGCACTCGCCGACCATCGGACATGTCATACCGCCGAGTAATGGTCCACGCCACCCTCCCAACCCTAAATAAATACCGGCCGGGCGACCCGTCAAAGCCGGGGCATCGACCCCGACGTTGCGGATAATCCGATCATCGGCATCCACACGGTCACGATAAGGATGATGTCCGTGGTCACGGCCGTCAATCCGATGCGTGGGCCACGTCGGTCAGTGGCGACCACCCTCGGGGAGCACGGAGGGGCCGGGGGACGGCCCAAAAAGAGGCGGCCTACGATCGGCCGCCACGAAGATACGATCACTGTGCCGGACCGGGATCGGGGAGGGGGTGGGTGCCTCCGAGCGCCGCGCCGATCGATGATGTCACGGGCGGACCTGCTGTTGGATAAATCGGTCATCTAAGTGTGTGATACGGTCGTTGACATCCCTAACTAGACCTCTAAAGTGTCGACCCGGTGAGACAGACACTGCAATGTGCTGGTCCATAGCTAGATCGTGGTGGTCGTGGTAGAGGGTCGACATGGGAGAAGTCGGGGGGGTAGCTGCAGCCCTTACGGGTGCGCGTACGGATGAGACACTCAAATACCTACACCAACTAAGTAAGATGTCCTAACTCGACCGCTCGATATCAAAATCGATGCGGGACCGACCGGCGCCAAACCGAAACTAGCAATAAACAAGAACGCGTGTATACCAATATGCTAAACAAGTGTAGTATAACCGCATTAACGACTACGTACAGCAGTAAACGCGCCCGAAGATCGATCCCTCAAAGTGGGAGGGCCAATGACGTATGTGTGGATGCCACCAAGTTAGGACACTCGACTATCAATAAAAAAATGATCTAATTTAACCGAATTAGGCAAAACTCACATAATCACAAATAACCTGGCAGCATAGTGTTTAATTGGCACGGAACTCACATAATCGACACGGCAAATAAGTACATAAGGAAATGAGCAAGCAACGACAGTTGATCAAGGACGCACCTGCGCTCCCGTGCTAGGGAGGTCGACTACCCATGTCCCGGAGCTGTAGCCGAAAAGCAGCTGCGCGGAACTGACTGTGCGGCTGCGACGCTGCACGGGAAGAAGACGCGGGAGTTGTAGCCGTCGCGCCACGGGAATGGGCGGAACTGTAGCACTAGTAGGAATCCCGGGTGCGAGCAAATCGGCTGGCGCCCACGGGAATGGGCGATACTGTAGCACTAGTGGAAATCACCCCGCGGCGCTGCTGATTCCGTTGTGTTGTGGACCTGCGGACTGTGAGCAGCGGAAGGAGGATCGAGCCCGTCTTTACGAGGTGAAGGCCACCTGCGGACTGTAAACAACAGCAGGAGGATCGAACCCGTCTCTGCGGGAGGTGAGGGACATAGCCGCGGCGGCGGGCATGACCTAGGAGAAGGGGGAACAGCCGGGGAGGAACCATCTCATTTCATTGCATTTCATCATATCCAGCATATACAAAATGGAGGCCTTATGTAGGCCTATGACAAAATACCAAATAAACCCAAAAGTCTCGTCTATACCTCTATGTACCTAATCCCCATATGTATATATGCCATATCAACAAATATGTAAGTGTGAAATATGCTGACTTCCCTCAAATAAATCCCAAAAAATACCTAAAATATGTCATGAGCTAATCAATAAAATAAAATAAAGAATAATATGCTCACTCATCATCTATCCACAAAGATGTGACTGGATGTCGACGCCGTCGGTAAACGTAGGCTGGATCGAACCGGACGCGTGCACGAGTGTCCTCACCAAGTTGTGGTTAGTATTTTAATGTTGATATGAAGTTGTTATTAGACATTTCTATTAACAAGGATCTCTTTTTCTCTTATTTTTGCATTTGTAGGTGTCCCAACACATGCAGTCATGAGTCTATATTTTCAGACTAGGTCGATACGATTGGTGAGGTTGGGCCATGGTTGAAAGCCCCCACATCAAAGTACATATATGAGTCAGGCTTGGATGAGGAGGTCGATGAGTTGACCTCATGGATAGATGGATTCAAAACCATCGGAAGGAGAGAGGGTGCACTATAATGTGCGATGGGTGGACTGGAATCACAAGGAGGTCACTTATAAACTTCTTTATGTATTGTTCTGAGGGTACCGTATTCTTGAAGTCTGTTGATGCATCATGTCAGGTGAAAAATGTGGACTACCTATTTGGGTTGATGAACAGTGTGGTGGACGAGATAGGGTAAGCCAACATTATGCAGTTTGTCACAGACAATGAGGCATCATATAAAGATGTAAGGAAGAAGTTTATGGATGCTCGACCTCACTTGTTTTAAGTGCCGTGTGCGGCACATTCCATTGACTTGATGTTGGAAGACATTGATAGGGATCCTAATGTCAAGTCCTTGGTCAACCAAGGACAGCTGATCACCTCATTTATCTATGGCCATCCACGACTTTTACATATCATGAGGCAGCACACTGATGGTCATGATTTGATCAGACACTGCTTATCAGAAGTACATGGATACATATAGGAGCTCCTTGGAACAGTATGAGATACTGCTAAAGATGGAGCAACTGATAGAAGACAACAGGTGGTAGAGAAGGTGCAATACTACCTATCTGTCATAGAGCCTTTGGTACAGGTACTTAGGTTGGTGGATTCAAATGATAAAAATCAGATGGGGTACCTATATGATGTTATGGATAAAGCTAAGTTGAAGATTAAAGAGAAGCATCCCAAGGGTTATAAAAAGTGGTGGAAAGTGATTGACAACAGATGGGACAAAGCCCTACATCACAACATTCATGTCGTACGTATACTTAAGTAGTGTAATTTATTTGTATTACAACTTATATTCTGTGTATTACCCTCATTGATTTTATACTAATAGAGTATTAATGTCGTTATAGGGTACTTCTTGAACCTGAGGATACAGTATGGTGGCCAAGTATGCAATGATGGCGAGGTATTATCAGGCACACTATCTATAATTAAGCGGCTCTGTAAGACCCAAGAAGATAGAACCTGCGTTGAGGTTGAAGTAAGTACTACCTTTAATATCTATTAAACTTAGAACTTTATCCCAAGCAATGAAGTTAACTGTTTTATTTGAGATTTTTATATGACTTCATATAGGCACAAGATTTGGGTGTACGGGGATCCTGATTTGCAGTACTCATATGATAAGGTCCCCCTAGTAATTTGCTTACCCGAATTTAAGTCCTTTTGCTTACCTGAATTTTTTAAATAAGTTATTAATGCATGTATTTCTTGTCTTCTTTACAGCTGAGTGGTGGATTATGGTGACCAACAGGACTAGTTGGAATCCACTCGCATCTGTTGCAATTCGGGTGCTAAGTCAGAGCACATCCTCGTCCCAGTGCAAGAGAAATTGGAGCACCTTCAACCTTATTCACACAAAGATAAGAAATAGGTTGAAGATCGAAAGATTGGAGAAGCTTGTCTACTGTCATTACAATATGAAGCTGAGGATCAAGAATATTAAAGATAGGTAGAAGACATTTGAGCAAAGATTTGCACAGTTTACAGGTGGATTGTATCAAGAAAGAGCCCAAGCCCAAGCTACTCAGGACTTGTCCCAGGGGGATGTGGATTTGGAATACCTATTCCAAGAAGAACATCCACTTTCATTATGGGTGGAAGACAAAGACACTGAGGGAGAGCCAGAATTTGACCCGAACGACAGATTATGAGCCAAAGGTGAGCTTGACAGTGTCGTTGGTGAGGATGAAAACATGCAGGAATGACAAGAAAGTCAAGTTCCATGCACAGCTCCACTTCCTGATCCACCCCGAGCTACAACTTCTCCAGAGAGACATCTAGCTCCCGCTACAACTCCAGCTCGGATTCTAGTTGCGGGTCCATCTATCACCACTACCACCAAGAAGAATGGTGGATTATTCAAGACTTTAAAGAAACCTTGCTTACCTTCACAGCAAAGTAGTCAGGGAGATTCTACATTGAAGAGGAAGAAGACAAGTATCAAACGACGACATCATCTCCTTGACACCGAGACCACTCAGCCACCTTTATTAGATGAAGATGAGGAAGAATTTGTCCCACCCACACAACAACAACGTACGGGGGGTGGAGGTAGAGGTGGCAGCATAAGTGGAGGCGGTGCCTCAAGCGAGGGTGACTCTACTAATAGTGCACGCACGAGTGGAGCAGGTCCAGATGATTTGAGTGACAAAAGACACTCGTGTTCGAGTGGAAGGGGCAGCGGACGTTGGACGAGGATGAATGTTTTTGACGAGTTCGCATCTTCCTATCCAGAGCTTGCTTCAGACATTGAGCCTTGCCATCCACCATCTTTTCTAGCTCCACCTCCGACTGATCGTGGAGCTTATGAGTTTAGCGACATGGTCTAGTCTTTATTTTCCTATGGATACGGGCCAATTATGACTGACCCAAATTAATGGAGATTTCAAGACAATCAGGATGACCAAGACAAAGATCCAGATCCAGCCTATCTAGGACATTACCATAGTTGGTGGTGATAGCACATGTATTTATTTATTTATTTAACGCAATGTAATATGAGTGTTATGAAGAACATATATCGTACTATTGTGTGATTGGGTATGATTAATTGTATGATACAAATGTGTTTTTTATTTAATGTATGATGTATCTCTTTTAACAATGTTAAATGTTAAAGTTGTCTAGAAAGTTGAAATGTCCAAGGTCAAACAACGTCTTAATGTTCTTCCCTATATTTTTTTCACATTTTTTCTGATTTCTATGTATGTTTTCTAATTTTTTGATGATTTTTACATATTTTTCCAGAAAGCAAAAAAAAACGATCCAGACCGATTTTGGATCGGTCTGGCTCCCAGCAGATTGGCCTGGATCAGACCGATCCGGATCGGATCGGACCCCGCCAATCCAGGGTCTGATCCCGATCCCTATCCCGCGATCCTTAATACGAGCATAGACATACCTCAGCTATACCACCACCTGAGGAGGTGGACTAGATCACATATTCTAGGAGGAGCATGCACTTGCCTCCTAGATAGAGCAAAAGGCAGCCAGGGATCATCCAGTTGAGTTTGATCTCGATTACCGTGCATGGGCAGAAAGAGGGTTGGATGATGTAGAGGCCGAGGAGGATGCTCCAACTCCACCTACTTCTCAAGCTCAGGCAGGCCCTTCTTCTGCCCCAGCAACTATATAGCCGCCACCTCCAGCTTTAGCCTCAACTCCAGCCCAAGCTTCAGCCCCAGTCGTCGCTACCCAGCCCATTCGTAGTCCAAGCAAAACGAAAACAAAAGTGACAACACGAAAAATGTGTGAATTTTCAAAGTTAAAAGAATCTTTGAGTTGTGGTAGGACATCAGAGATGGTTGAATATGTGAAGAGAAGAAAGCTGGAGATCAGAAAATGTCTTGTGAGCCCAGATGACAGCACAAACTCCTTCTCACTCCTTAATTGAGGATGATGAGGAGTGCATACCAGCCACACAGCCATCAGATCCGCAGTCATCTGATTCACGGCAGCCAAAGCCGTATTTCACGCTGGATGAGTAGACACCACAACAGCATTATATGAAGCCACCTTATCCAGCGTTTTATGATCCTCAACAACCGTGGATTCCCCCACTGAGTCTACCTATGTGTCACAGTCCGATGCCTACGATTTTGATAGCATGGCATCGTCATTATTTTCATATGGATATGCTCCTGCATTTAGTAGAAGACTGGGCACAACTATGGAGCATCGAAAGTAACAGGAAGAGGAGGAAAGCCAATATCCATATCATGGATATTGGTAAAAATTGGTAACATGTATATTTCTACTTTTATGTTTTCATGTGATACAGTTAAAATTTATTATAATTTTTGCATCTCAACACATACTTAACATCTCTTCATGTTTATTAGCAATTATTCCATGTGGATGTATGCTAATCTTATTTTAGAAATTTTTCTAAACCATTTCCTACTTTTTATAATTTTTTCTGTTTTTTTTTTGAATTTTTTGATAAAAAATTTAAAAAAAAAACGATCCAGGCCGATTCCTGGATCAATTCCCTTCCCAAGAATCGGCCGATTCCGACTAATTTCTAGGGATCAGAATCGGATTCCGATTCAGGAATCCTTGCATATAGGAAAGATGAAGAAAAGAGCAGGGAGATCAGGTGCTAGACATTCATCAGTGAACTCTCTCGAGATATGCAACGAAGAGCTGGGGGTGAGCTGGGGGTTATGATTTCCATCATTCAACCTATGGATAAGTCAATGTTTAGAAGACAATTCCCGACAACAAACAATAAATCAAATATTTAAAACAGTAACAGTGATTACTAAAACTGCAAGTCAGGTGGTAAAAAATATTTACAAGTAGTTTCTGCATGAAAGTTAATGACTTGCAAATTTAGCATAATTATTATCATTTATGTTATTATCAAACTACGATTGATACTTGATTATATGCCATGTTTATGTAAATGTCTCAGCTTATGCAACTTCTAGTCCAGATTTTCAGACTAGATGAATTCTACTGGAGGCAAGACCATGATTAAAAATTCCAACACCAAGATATATATCTCTCTATTATATAAAACTTGACTTGATGAGGTGGTGTATGAATTGAAAACTTGAATTGCTGGGTTTCATCAAATCTTACAGATGATAGGGTGTAATAAATCACAAGGAAAAGTATTGATGCATCTAGGCATATAAAAAACTTAGATTACTTGTTTGTTTTGATGGATGATGTTGTAGAAAAAAATTAGATAGAACGATATTGTTCAAATTGTGACAAATAATGAATATTCTTAGAAGGTCGTAGATAAGAAGTTGCTGGAAACTAGGGCATATATCTTTAGATACTATGCATTGCTCATTCCATTAACCTCATGTTAGATAATATTGATAATAAAGCTTCTATCAATACATTTGAAGTTGTATATTGCTCGTATCATGGAATGCAATCTTCTAAGAATCTTTATCTCTCCATGCCTCCAAGAAATGAGATCATTGATACAAGATCACTCTATGAAGTGTTCATATGTTGATGCATCTATCCAAAGTGTTATCTTGGTGTTATTGATTCATTTTACTATAATTTATAAATTAAAATTTATATATGACTATATGTAAAAGAGATTCTGATTCAATTTGTCACACAATCTCTCAATTTTCAAGGAAACCTCTTCTCTTGATATTGCCCAAGAAAAATCTAGATTCATATTAGAAGTTGTTGATATATCTCTTATTGACAATAATCATCCTTCGTACATATGTCTTGATTCCTCTTATGAAACTCATTGATACGTCTCTTATTAACAATGATCATTATTCATACATCTGTTTTGATTCTTCATATCAACTTGTCCAGTCTTGGCCTTCAAGTCTCATGTCCATTTTGAAGAGATATTATGTAATTTTACATTAATATGTGTGTGAACCTCTTTTTTCTGCGTCTGTTCTTTAGAAAGAAAGACATCTCCGGACTTTTCTAGGAAAATACGTGATATCCTAAAAATACTAGGTAGTCCGGTGATAATTTTAAAAATATTAGAACCGAGGGTCGGGTTCTTTGAAAATTTCATTTTTGACCCTTCTCCGCCGGATGGTGCGAGTATCTGGCGTTAACTTACATCGAGCAACGGCTCGAACGCCATTGATTAACCGTAGCGGCAACCTGTTTTTGGAGACATGCACATCCACAAAAAGTAAAGAACTCAAAAGGGCAGCGGCCTTTTGGGTCCGATGAGATGCAAACCGATTTGTTCGGGTTGATTTCATTTGTTTGTTGGTTGATTTCTGGATTGACTTGAAAGTCGGTTTTGAGTTTTGGAGTTTGAATCAATTTGTTTGATTGATTTGTTTGTTGTTTTATGATTTGTTTTGGATTGAATTTGGTTGATTCAAGTTGTTTTGTTTTGAATCTGTTTTGGTTTTAATTTTTGATGAGTTTGAAGTGTTTTAAGCATGTTTGGATTTTCATTTAATTTTCTGATTTTTCTGATTTCTGAATTTTCTGGTTTTGAGTTGATTTTGATCCATCTTGGATGTTTGGAGTTGTTTGATTGGTTTCTTTTGAAAAGGTTGATCTATGTCATTTATTTGAACAAGGTTATATGGATTTCAAATTAATTTTCAGATTGCTAAAACCAGATTTTTTGAAGTCGGTTAGAATCTGTTTTGATAGATTGTTCAAATCTGTGTTTTTTTTATGTTGACAGATTTAATTGAAATCTGATTTTTTTGTTTTGGCAGATTTTTATTGAAATCTGATTTTTGATGTTCAGTACGGTTCAGAATCTGATTTTTTTGATGGTTGACAGTTTTGATTTGATAAAAATCTGATTTGATTTGATGTGTTTCAAAACCAGTTCAATCTTGTTTAAGATCGGTTTGTTTGTTGAACCGGAATAAGTTTGAATTTCAGATTTTTGTTTGGTTCTGATTTTTTTTATGACTTTCATATTTGATTTTCTGTTTTAATTTTCTGTTAGAATTTTCAGATTGATTTTGGAATGGTTTTAATTTAGTTTGGCGGTTTGCATCGCCTCCGACCCATCGGGTCACTTTGAATGCCCGGTTTCATGCATCAATATGAACATCAAAGTTTCATTTCATTGAAAGATGAGATGAAGTACATCGGTGTACAATGTGATTGATCCTTCCCCCAACATAGGTTTATCTTCACTACTTTGGAAAAATTTTGGCATTATGACGGCATGCCGGCTATTTTCCAACTTAGTGAAAATTTACCCATCCAAAATAGCCAACCTTAGCTTAGCCATATTGGGGGAAGCATCGACGGCTACGGGATTCATGCCCGCGCCTCCGTCCGGGTCGCCAGCTACGGGATGCATGCCCGCGCCTCTGCCCAAGGTGGAGTTCCCCGCTAGGGGTGAATCTCCTTAATTTAATGTTGCTTTCGCATTTCTGATTTTTTTATTTGTTAATTTTCTGAAGGCCAGTTCGGGCCGGTCCATTCCTTCGGCATTCAAAGCCGGGCTTCATTTTCATAGGCTCAACGGGCCTGCTTGAAATTCTGCTACCTTGCTGGAGCTTCTTGGTGAAACCGGCTTGGAAGGCCACCCGGCTATGCCCTTGGCCCGTCGTGCAGTTTCCAAGGGGTGCCGGGCTGTCACCTTCAAGCCGGTCTGCTGCCTTCAAACTGCTCTCCTCTGCTTCTATGGCTTCTGCAGAACTGTTTTGGAGCATTTCCCTTTTTGCTGTGGCGGCAGAACCATGGGACAAGAAGGGGCTGAGAATGGCCTGCTTTAAGGAGCATGTTTGGGGCTGTAGAAAGGACAGCTTGGAGGCCTGGCTTTGGGCTGCGCAAAGGGGTTATTGGAGGGCCTGGTTTTGGGCCTATTTAGGAGTTGTTCAAAGGGGATAAGAACAAGGGGCTTGAGGATCCGCCCGGAGTAGACTTGGGCCGTCGTGCGGTCTCCAAGAATCCCCGGGTCATCCACCCTCACCTAGGGCTCTAGTGGGTTCCACAAAGGGGCTGTAAGGGGGATGAAGGATGGCCACAAAGGGGCTTGAGGATCCGCCCGGAGTAGACTTGGGCCGTCGTGCGGTCTCCAAGAATCCCCGGGTCATCCACCCTCACCTAGGGCTCTAATAGGTTCCACAAAGGGGCTGTTCTAGGGCCTGTTTTGGGGCCTGGCTTGGAGCCGGTTTTTGGGGTCCTGGCTTGGGCTGGACGGGGTCTGGTTTGGAGACCTGCACACTGGCTGCCTTGGTAAGCCACAGAGGGGGGCTGAAGGGGTCTGTTTAAAGACCTGAAGATGGGCCAGCATGGGGCTAAGTATGGGCCGAGCAGAGGGTCAGGATAGGCCTGCTTCTTGATGGCTATAAGTAGGCCGAAATAGGCTCTTTCTGAAGGGATAGAAAGGGGGCGAGAGTGACAGCCAGAAACAGAAAGGAACCAGCCCTTAAAGGGCTACATGGCTAAGGTATATCGCTCTCCCCTACCTGATCTTCTTCTCTTCTCCTTCTCCTTGACCGCAGGCAGCAGCAGCAGCAGGATGCAAGGCAGCAGGTGGCAGCAGCAGCAGCAGCAGCAGGGGCAGCAGGGCGCAGGGCAGCAGGGGGGGGTCCAGCAGCCTCCCGGTGTCTCCAGCAGCCTTTCTCTTTCTCCTAGCAACAGGTGCAGGCGGTAGTTGCTTGGCAGCAGGGTGCAAGCGGCAGTTTGGCAGCCTCCCGGCGTCTGAAGCAGCCCCCTCCTTTGCTGGTGCGCCCCCCTCTTCTTATAGAGGCTGGAGGGGGAGGTGAAGAGCCAGCAGGTGGCTTGTACGCAGGCCTCTTGGCCTCCCCCATGCAGTTATTGCATTGAATGGACTTTATTGACTGGCTGCCTCTTCATCTTCCCCCTCTCTTGAACTGACTGTTGGGCTGGGCTGAGGTGGCAGCATGGTGCGGCTGAACATGCTGAGGTGGCAGGTGGCCTGTTCACACTAGGCCGCAGGTGGCCTGCAGGTTTGGGCCTGCTGGTGGCTGCGGCCCAACCTTCTCTATGGGTTGTGTGCAAGGCCTGTACATGGGCCAGATTTGTCTAATTACGGGCCACCCAACCAGGGCCCAATTGGGGTGTTCAATTGGGCTTAATTTAACTGGGTCATGGGCCACTTTCCCCTGCTTCAAGTCTGGCCGTTGCTGGCCCATTTGTCTCTTCTTTTTTTTGAAAAATATTGACGCCAACAATATGCTAAGATCCAATCTCTCGAAATTTTCTCGAAACCTCTCCAAGATCTCCTATTCAATCACTTCAAGATGAAACTGACATGCAAGCTAATAACCCTTGGCTCATATTATCAAGTATTAATATAATATTATTTTTTTCAAATGCAACCATATAGGATGAGGCTTGGAGTTTATTCTTCATTATCGTAGTTGAGTAATGGATTCATATAATATTAGAAGTGGGTGGAATACATTAACTTCAAACTTTGTTCAGATTTTAAGTCAAAACACAAGTTCATCATAATGCACTAGGCACTGGAGTAATTCATTCTTTTATTCACACAAAGATCAGAAATAGAATGTCAACTATCAGATTGGAAAAGTTGGTATTTTTCCACTACAACACAACATTAAAGATTAAAAATATAAAAAAAAACATCAAAAATTGTCCAAACATAAAATTTCAAGATTTGCTGGTTGATCTTATCAAGAAGTAGAAACAAAAGTAGAGAAAGATACATCCGATATTGATTTAAAATATTTATTCCAAGAGAAGCACTCATTGGTAGCTTGGTAGAACGATAAAGACAGGAGACCACATCCAGAGTTCAACTCAAATGGTCGTGCTTGGGCAGATGGAGAATTTGATGGTGTACAGGCCAAAGATTCAGAACTTCAAAAAGATACCCAACCTACAATTGCTTCGTCTCCAACTCCTCCATCAAGCAAGGGTAAAGTGAAGTCAGAGTCCAGTACCAGCCACTTTGGGAGAGAGTTTAAAAGCCTAAAGGTGTATCAGTGTAGAAATAGTTTGCACATTGATCCACCACCACCGCAAGCCCAAGAAGAACAAATATCACAGAAAACAAAATTGAAAGTCGGGAGAGGACCTATGAGTCCAGATAGTATTTGAGCACTTTCTTCGTCTAGTAGTAGATGAGATGCAATTGCTGGCAGCCTGGCACAGTATGACGTAGAAGAACAAGTTAGACAGGTGCAACTTCTACATACTCACAAGGAGAAGGTCAACATGAAGAAGAATATGATTTCCGAGAGAGCCAACATTATGATGGTCATAAGCATCATCCGCCCAAAGTGATTGTGCACAATAGGGGTATTATCATAACTATTCATGATAATCTCATAATCATTCTTGAATAAGCAACACGATGCACCCACAGAAGATATACATATAGCGTTTAAGAGAAACAGCTCAAATCAGTTTTTGGATATAGATAAAGACCCATTATGAGTTCGCATTCATAGTCGACATCACAACATCAAGAAAATAAGAGTCATATGGTAGTTATCACCCATTTTAGTAATGTAAAGGTTGTCATTGTATATCATTTGTTCAATAAAATTTAAAAAAACATATAATTAATATTTCATTTTTTTTATTTGTGTAATTCACACCATTCAAATTAGTGGGTTTAGATGTTTCTTTTTTTCTATTTTTCTGTTTTCCAAATTTTCTGATTTTTTAAAATAAAACCAATCTAGGCGGATTCCATATCGGTTTTAGTTCAGTGGAGCGGCCAATTTGTTCGATTCAATCCTATAGTAACTAGTAAGTAGGTGTGGCAATGGGCCAGACTGGCCCACATGTTTGTGGGTCAGGCCAACCGCATGCCAACATACAAGCTCAAAGTTTTGGCCGTGTGAGCCTTAATCGGGCCAAAGCAAGCCAAATCGAGCCTTAATTAGCCGCATGCCAACATACTTAAAAATATCAGTTCTACGCATTGAGAATAAATTTTGAATTTAATTTATTATCAACTTTATAGTGTTATCTTTAATGATTAAGTGTATGAATTTGATGATAATATAATTATAAGATTAGGTCAGAGCGGGCAAGGGTGGGGCCAAGCCAACCAGATATCTTTCGAACCAAGCCTTAATCGGGCCTACTTCGGGTCAAGTCAGACACAACCCAATGACACCCTAGTGGTAAGTATGAGATGCCACACCTATAGATTACGGAATCGACCGATCTGTAGCAGGATCGAATCGGCTAGATTGGCTGATTTTGCTGAATTGGATCAAAATTAGCTGATACAGCCAATTTTGTCAGGAGACCCAAAATCTAAGAATTGACCCGATTCCAATCCGGGGGGAAATCAGATGATCCCCCTCCCATTCTCAATCCCCCCCATTCCGGCCCCCCAACTCTCCCCTCTGACATCTCGTCCCCGGCAATCCCCCTTGATCCGGTAAGTCTCCCCCTACCACCACCCCCGGCACTCCCCTTGCACCCTCCCTCTACCAGCCTGCCCCCCTGTTCAAAAATCTCAAATCCCCTTCTTGGCCTTTGCACAATCACCATGAGGAGTTATTCAAATCCCCCCCCCTCCACCTTCAGGTCTTGGTGCACCCCCTCCCCACCGAGGGTTGTTATACCAGATCTTGACTTCGTCTCAAAAAGATAAAAGAGAAGATGTAATACCCCGGTTATTTAAATAAATAAAAAAATAATAATAAATAGTAGTTATTCTATTTATTATGAGTTGATTTATATTATTCTACTTTCCTCCTTTATCCTTTCCAATTTTCTCTCCCTCCAGATAATCTTCCTCAACAGCCGCCCCCTCTCCCAATCGAACTCTACCTCTAGTCCCCCAGTCCCGGTCGGACTCTCCCTCCTCCCCTCTATTTATTTCCCACGCATTAGCCCTGCCTTCCACGCCTCCCTCTTCTCCTCTCCCGCGAGCGCACCCGACACCAGCCCTCGCCCTCCTTCTCCCTCTTCTCCTTCTCTGCCGCGAGCGCGCGCAGCAGCCACGCCCGCCCTTCTTCTTCTTCTTCTTCTTCTCCTCCGCGCGTCCAACACCGGCTGCCGCACATCGCCGCTGGCGCCACCCACCTGCACCGCCTCCCTCCAGCGCCCTTCCACGCCGCCGGCCACAGCCTCCCGCGCGACCACCACCGCCGCACCGCCCGCCGGCCCCACCTGCGCTCTCTCCGCCGTCGCCGTCCGCCGTGAGCAACCGCAGCGCCGCCGCCGCCATCGCCTGAGCCCCCCCGGTGCTGCCTCCCTCCGCGCGAGCGCGCGCAAGCGCCGCCGCCGGCCGCCAGCCCGCCTGCGCCCTGCCGCCGCCGCCCTGCAGCAGCGCCGCCCGGCCTCCCGCATGTTGCCGCCGCCTGCACCCTTCCGCGGCCGGCTGTCGCCGCCGCCGCCGGTCCGCGGCCACCTCCGCCGCGTCGACTGCCGCCGGCCGCCGCGTGCCACGCCCACCCGCGAACGACCACCGCCGCCGCGGCCGTGCGCGCCTAGCTCCTTCGCCCTCCGCCGGTCGCCGCCGTCCACGGCCGCCCGCCCTCGTGCGGCCGCCGCCGCCATCTCCCCGCCGGCGCCCGCCGCGCCCGGCCGCCCCCGGCTGCGCCACCCTCCGCGCGCCCGCGCGCGGTGTGCGCCACCGGTGCGCCAACCGTCCCCCTCCTCCCGCGGTGAAGCCCCTCTCTCTCCTCTCTCCTATCGCTCCCCCTCCCTCCCTCTCTCTCATATCGCCTCTCTCTCTCTCTTCTATTCTCACTATTATTATCTTTCATTCAATATTATTCTCTATTTCTTCTATGTTATTCTATTGTCTCTTTATCAGTAGATTATCAAGATACCGTTCGGTTCGGTTTTTCATCGTCGTCGTGATCGCGGCATATTCTTCACCCGGATTGTATATTGCATGATCTTATTTATATGCATCAGTTTGTGATAGACTGTGATATGGTATGCAAATATGTGGTGCATAGAACCATAGGTGTTCATCTATGTATTTCATGTTTGATTTGCCAATTAAATGTTCATGTTCACTGTCTGAGTTAATTATATGCTTGCATGGTGTGGAATGTGGTTAGTGCAGTGAGCTGCATTGTGATGGAAATGTACTTCACCAGACTATAGTTCGGTCACTGTGGGCGACGGATGAATTAGAACAATGCGGAGCATCCTTCGATCCCAGAGATACCGCGGTTTATCCTAAGTACTCCCCCTATCGGGTACTATGGAATTTAGTTACTATATGTTACTTCCTACTATATGGTAAATCTGGTGCTAGTTTTGTAATGTTACTACATTTTATCAGATGGAGCATGGTATTTACTCAGACAGGTGTTTAGTTGTATATGTTGGCATAGATGTTAGTATTTTAGATGAGTCATTGGTTTTATGTCAGGTTTTGTATATTGTGAGCATGCTACAGAGTAGTCTAATGAGCGAGTTGTGATGGTTTTTAATGCGTATAGAGTACGGTTATCATATGGGGTAGTTGAATGACTTTGTAATCAATTAATTAAAGATATATGATTAGTTTAAACCCTATGTATTAAATCTGATTTTTAGGCTTAATATGTATTGTTTACCACTAGAAATCACTAGTATAGTGGGGTAGTTCGGGTGTAAGTCTCGAGTGGTGACTCACCCCTTCCGTTGTTAATATTTTCAGGAGTGCAGGTTTAGCGCAGCAGAAGCATAGTGGTGTTTTGGAGTCCGAGGAGCTAGTGGAGTACTCATTCAATGTTGGTATTTAATTTGTTTAGATAGGTGTTTGTTTATGGTGTTAATATGTTGTAAAGTGGAATTATGAATTTGGATTGAGATTTTAGTCTTATTTGGCTCCAGACCGATATCCTTCCCCGTTACGTCGCCGGATTATCTTCCGCTGTGCATGTTAAAAATCCGGGTCATGACAGAAGAGATCTTACAAGATTCTCATAACAATATAAGGAGATCAAATCTCAAATTTCATTTACGTTGGGTATACTTTACTTAAAAATATACATCACAAAACGAAAAAAAACCTAAAACTAAGCCCACAAATAGGATTTAAAAAAGTTTATGGTTTTCTTCGACCCTGAGGTGGTGCTACTGACGTGAAGCAAAAAACTATCTTACCTACCCTATCAAGCAAATAAGGAGATCATACTTAGTTCAACAGGACCCTATCAGCCTCCTCCCACCTCGAGTCACCGGCGATCGCCTGAGGCGATCACCTCCCTCGCCTCGGCCACCTAGGCGACCGAGGCGTGAGGCATAGGCTGAGGCGTACACCACAACCTTATCGGATCCGGGTCAGGCCCGGATCCAATTAGCTTAAATGTACCCTTCCCCCCCTTCTCTCTCCCCAGCCAAAGCCGCTACCCTTCTACCGTTGGAAAAAGACACAACGGGCAGCCCCTTCATGTCTAGTCGCCGAAGGCGACCTCCCCGCCACCGCCGATCACTGGAGACAATGCCGTCGTTGCTGCTGCCAGAAGCCGGAAAACTTCCTGTCGTCACCTTTTTTCACCGGAGAAGCGTCTAAACCGTTGGAGGAGTTGTATAACAAGTCGGTTTTAGAGTTCTAATGTTTTCTTGTTTATTTCTTCATTTTGTCTTTTTTTGTTCATCGTCTTTCTTCTAATACTAGAACCTTATTTTATATTTTAGCTTCTTCTTCTTCTTTGGTGTACATTGTTGGACGACTGAATTTAGACGCAGAAAGTATGTTTTTCCGATTTTTCTTTCCTTTTACATTGTAAATGTGATTCAACTAATGTTATTTAGCACATCGGCAAGGTGAAGAAGACAAAAGTTTTGTTAATCGGGATTAAAACAATTACCGAACAACTCGGAAGTTGTCGGAAAGGTATAATTTTTGTTTTTTTTCATTCTTTTATACGTACTTCTTTTATTTTGTTATAGTTTAACTTAATAGTTAAAAACGTTCATATATACACTTCTTTCATTAGTTTAAATTAGTCGGACAACATTTTATTAATTTTTTGGAACTATCTTTGGTTGGATTTTTTCTATTTTAGTCAAAATTTGTTTTTTCATTGTTCTTTTAGTTAGCAATGTTAAAATGTTGGATAACATGTATTTTTTTATTTGGTTTTTTGTTTCAGTTATTAAGGCCTCTAATTAGTCGGAAAGGTGTCAATAGATGTCATATATGTTTAGTACGTTTGTATATTATTATATATTATATTTGTTTAGTTTAAATCTGATTTATTTTCTACTTTATTATTGTTAACAGAGTTAAAGTTTGTTATTTTTTATGAAGATGTCTCAAACCATAGAGCAAGATCATGTTTTGGGGACGAGGTTAAACACTAAAACGACTTCAACAGATCCCATGATCTCAAGGTATCCTCCTAAATCGAAGGATGTCGGTTGAAAACATAAAATTTTGGTGGATCTGAAAATTAGGGATCTTGTTAGATTTTCATTTTGTAACAAGGATTGCAAATGTGGGATATATATATATATATATTGAAACAACATATAGCCGGTCTATCCACCATTGTCACAAGTTGCAAGAGGCTACACTGGAGGTGAAAGAAAAGATTAAGCTACCTATGGAGCAAGCCAAACAAGCTCACTTTGAAAAAGTTGCGGTGATAAGGGAAATTGAAGGAAGAGACAACTTTCTTAGTATGAATACTTCGAAAGCAAACATGGAAGCTGAATACACATTAGTTGCTTGTGTTCCAGCATTTTTTCTCCTCATCTGAGAGGTCCTATGGACCGGTTTATGAGACAAAATCTAAAAATTTCTAAAGAGAAAAGTGTGAAGGACAAGAAGCATTTGAAGGAAGAGAGAGAGAAAATAGTGCAATACATTACTCGGGGGATCTACTGTTGGCACTTAGAATTTCACATGAAATATCGATATATGCTCAATTTGGTCCCAAACTGGAAAAGGATTTTTTTTTAAAAAAAGAAAGGGTCTAATAATCGAGCACATATGCTTAAGGCCAGATATGCATTAAAGGAGATCAATCATTAGGCATGCTCCTCCCAAACCAATACATAATCAAATATGATAGAAGAGGGAGCTGAAAGCCCAACCAGATCAAGCACATAGCAAGAGTGAAAAAGAAATATTATGTGTACACTCTTACCTTTGCTGACCGAGAAGGGGTCAGCAGATGACCCCGAAGCAAAAAAAAGGGAGGGAAAAGTTTATAGAAAAATCAAGTAAAATATAGCACATGCATGGCCGATATACATTGACCGGCTATTCAAAAAAAAAGACAGTCAGGCGGGGTGAAGCAATGTTGGAAATTAAAAAAAATGAGGCAGAAGTTGGAAGAATACAGAAAATAGATATCCCTCAATGCTAATTAGGTATGTCACTTAAACACATGCCTATCATGTATTACGTCAATATCAATCAAGAGGGACTTGATATAGAACCAGAAGATTAGAAGATTGTAAAGAGAATGACATCATATGAGAACATACCCGGTCAGCTTTGGCAGATGTATGTCCAAACGAGGGTAGGAAGTTGTGAGTGCCGAAAGTAGAAAAGAAACACACGATCAGCACCAGCTGCAGCACCAGGACACCATGAGATCAACATGCAATAAGAGGAGGGGTGATGCAACGGGAAGAAGATAGGTGGAAGAAAAGGGTAACCTGTACGCAGGGAGCAGAAAAGGCTTCGAGTTCTTGTTCAACCGAGAGAAAAGCCCGCGAGGATTAGGTTTGAATAGAGCAGGCTTTGGAGAAGCTCAAAGATGGGACTTTATGTCACGTATGTTGGTGTATTTATCAGCAAAGCTAATTTCCAAAAAAAACAACCGTCGGAATAATAAGGTCTCGGGATCCAAGGGCCAAAATGAGAGCAATCAGAGGGTGCAGCACTACCGGACCCTTAACAGGATTAATGTCCAATAAGGACAGCCTTATCAGGTCTGTTGTACAAGTTACGTCTGATCATCAATAGCTACAGACAGTTGGCATATTCATCCGATGGTTGAGATCAATACTTATTGTATGGTGGACCCAAGGCTGGATGCTCCCATCGGAGCCTGATTACACCAACCAGATGGAGGGCTACGATCTAACATTTGCCACAATCAACGGCTAGCATGAATAGGAGTCATCGAAGCTCCTCTTTTAATAGGAAAAACAGAAATAGGCACGTTCACTCTGCCAGACGTTTACTGGGTCAAACCCCCCACTTCAGTCACGACCAGCAAAGACGTGGCCACGTAGCATCCCCCACGTTCAAGACGTGCAGCCACTAAAATCCCCCCCAGGACCGAGGAGCAGGTCTGCTACTTCTCTCTATAAAAGGACCAGTTTCTGAAGAGAAACGGGGACGGCAGAAAAAGACAGCGGGAGCTCTGTCAAAGGGATACCAACAGAGCAATAGAAGGAGGAGCAGAAGCTTTGTCCAAGTGCATCACCGAGGCAGCTAAAAGAGAAAAGGAAGGTAATAGAAAGGAAGATCTCACAGCAGCTGTTTGGAGAGCAGCGGGAGCAGGTCCTGAAGAGAAAGGGGAGAAGGCAAGGCTATACCCGGCAGCTTTGGAACCCACATGATGGACCAAAGACTCCCCTGGGTAGCCCCGATAAAGCAAAGGAAAAGAAGCTTAAAGTGCAATGAAATGATGGCCAGCAAGGCCTTGAAGACTTCATATCAGCTGAGTACAAAAAATATCATATAGAGGAGCGGCTTATTGCCTCAGTCAGCTTGAAGATCATGAAATGTAAAAGAGCAAAGAAATCCACATGAAGACAGATGCCTATGCTGAGGCGGATCTATGATTCATAGACAATTTTGGGCATGTCACAATGCGCCTGATCTAGACAAGGGCTCCAGGCATGAATCCTGGTCTCCCTTGATCTTTTCCCGGTAGATGAATTTACAAATTCACTCTGCTAAGGGAGAGCATCATAAAAAAATCAATGCTCTTATAAGAGCTTGAATTGATGCCCACTCAAGTGTAGTCTCCGTCATTTGAATATGTCACAGGTTATCATCCTGATGTAAGGGATTTCCACAAATAACAAGTGGGACAAAGATGACCTCAAAACAGGATTTCTGCCATGAGTTGATAGATGCTCTGGAAAGATGAGATTTCAGTAGCATAAAGTCTCAAGACTGAACAGGATTGCAAGTATTAAACTTCCAATATCTACTTCAGACATGAAGTAAATTTAAAATCCAGACATAGTCATGGACATCTCCGATCTGATTGAATCAGATTTCATGCAACCTTCATCAGATAAGTGATAAGACAATGGGCCCTATCCAGGATGTCTGCATATACATTCTGATACCTGAGGCTAAGGCCTGTGTTGAGAATAAAAAGGACATGTCTTACAGTAGCAGGACTTCAAAGAGTGATAGTACTCAGTGCATCATAACAGTCATTGTCCGGATCTATTCTATATACACCAATACATATTAAAGAAGGTTTTAGAAATTGAATCATTCAGTTGAAGACTGCAAGAGATTAAATCTCAGCAGGTGGTCAGTCATCTAAGCCTCATAAAAATGAATGTTTGGAAGCCAGAAAGGCCAAGGGAGCTTATGAGAAGACAGATGCCTATTTCGAGGCATGACAGTAGCATATTTTGGGCATAGCCCAATACACATGTTCCGGACAGAACTGGAGCCATATGCTCAGTTCTCTTGGTCCATCCTATAATGGAAGGAGCAGATAAGCTCAATTTATTAAAAGAGAATAAAAGTTCCACATAAAGGGAAGGCCAATTATGGACCAAACCTCTATGATTAGAGTGACATTCTTCTTTAAGAAGATTTATGTTTACAAGATGAATGAGATGATCACAAGATAATGAAATTATGGTTATGTTTAAACCCCACCATACAGTGTCATGTTATGCCTTATTTTGACATGAATAATATTCATATATTGATGCTCATATGTTGATGATTCAGGAGTATCATATATTTATATAATTTATAAGAACTGTATGCAATGAAAAGGTTAAGTCACTAGGAGCTGATTGAAAGGGCCAAGTCCGAACATAGAAAGGAAATGAGAACAGGCAGTGTGACAAGAGGCTTGACTGAGTATTAATCCTTGGGTTTTCAGGCACATTTCAGACCTGATTTCCGGACCAAGACACCTAAGTTATGGACCATCCTTTAGGTTTGAATAGAGAAAGGCTGCTCTCACATCCGATGAGAGATTGGAGGCCGGATATGTAAGACTTAGCACTAGAAATATTGGCCTAAGCTGAGGCATAAGGTCAGAGGTCACCATCACACAGTACTGTGGGATTTCGTATCCGAAAACCCATGTCCTTGAGGCCTCAATCAGAGTATGGAGAGGGGATCATGGGATTAGACCCAGGGCATCTTAGGCCTTGAAGTTCCAGCTATTTCAATAGAGTTCAAAGATTCCAGACCCCCCGGAAATCTGTATCTCAGGGAGTCCAATTATGGCTTCAGTTATTTAAAACTGATCTTCATGGTGTCATGGCCTTGATAAGCGGTGACATATGATCTTCTTCATCATGGATTACTTAGCATAGCCTCACTTCTATTCCTTTGCCTGCCTTCGGACCTATGGTTTGACTTTCATTTATATTTTTGACCTTTTGCCACTACTAAATTGATGGGTCCTGGTCTTAGATTCAACTTGTCCGAGGGGAGGGCAAAGAAAGGGATTGTTTGGCCTTAGATCTGAATATACTCAGATCATCGAAGGCTTGTGCAGGAGGCTAAGATAAACACCTCACGGTCTGCACGAAGGTTCTGTATAGCAGGTCTGTAGCCGAACTTGAGTGGCTTAGATGATGGGCATTTCAGGTTTGGACAAGCCTCATTTTGCATGATATTTTAGGCTTTGTTCAAGGTAGATGTAACACCTATCATCGGGCAGATCTTAAGGCATAGTTAAGTACAGAATTCTAACCATTCTAAGGTCAATATCGGGATCAGATATGGATCCAGATCCTGGCAATACTTGGGAGCTAAAATGCTCAGGTTTAGGCTAATATTTATGTCAAATATGTGGTCATGTGAATCCCGAGCAAGCAGGGATCATCATCCATGAGTATCTAAGATAATGAAGAGATTGGCAATGGTTCATGATCTATACATGAGCAGAGCCTAGCTTAAACAAAATTTTGGTGAAATCAGTGGAAAGATGAGTGAATATAGTCAGGTTTGGGTGCTAACAGAAGTTAAAAGTCCCAAGTCTAAGGGGTGAATAAAATTACGAGTTTAGCATGTTTTAACTCAAGACTTCGAATATGAAATGATGGTTTTAGTAAGTCCTAAGTCTGACATATCAAGACTTAAGAAAAGGGGGTGCAGTGGATGCGTGTATGGGGCGTCCTGAGAGCATGCCTATATGTATGCTTTAGGTCTGATGTCGATATTCCAATTATGTCCATCTTTGGTCAGACCTGATGATGATCTAAAACATGATAATACAAAAGTTTAGAAAGTAATATAATGGGTATAGCCATAGGTATGCTTAATCCGATACCATAGAAGTCAGATTTAAGCAAACTTGACTAAGTCTAAGATATTAAGACTTAGAATTTAATAATGTCCATGATAAAATTGGGTCCGAATAAACTATAATAATTCAGAATATGTCTCAATAAAAGATATTGGTTTGAAAGAGTTAATCCCATATAAAACATGTCAACACATTTAAGAATCCATTAAGAAAAATAAACCTTGAAATGTTGGAACCCTTAAAACACGCCTCATAAAAACATAAATCAAACTCAAATCAAACTAAAATGTTAAGTTCTTTTTCCATTGGTTTTATGGGTTATAGCTCCCATGTGTTTGTGTTTTGGTGATGAATGTTTCCTTTTATACGAGTTGCTACGACGGTTAATCAAGGGTGTTTGAGAATCTCGATGTAATTAACATCGGAAATTCGCAACTTCCGATGGAGAGAGGTCCAAAGACAAACTTTATGAACCCTAACCTCGACATATATATTTTATATGCATACCACATATTTTGGCTAATATCTTCTATGAAATATCATATACTTTCATAGTAGCCAAAGATAAGATAATGAAAGTTCATTTCTTAAATAAATGGAAGTCAAATGAATTTTCAAACCATGCCAACGTGCCATCCAACATATATTCTTATATTTTTATATATGTTTAAAATCTCGAGGTTTCACATCTACCAAGCAGGTATTCCTTTCAACACCGTACGTTTGAATAGTTTTCAGACCATGTTAGAGGCTATTGGTCAATTTCGCCATGATTTGAAAGGTTCATCATATCATGAAGTTCGTGAAAATTTGTTTGTGAAAGAACTTCAAACAACTAAAGAATTAATTAAAAAAGAAAAAGAGAGTTGGGTGAAATATGAATATACTATCATGTCCGATACATGGACAGATAGAAGGGAGAGGATATTGATAATTTTTTTATTCAACACACCTAGGGGCACAGTGTTTCTAAAATCAATAGATGCATCTTCACAAGTCAAAGATGCAAGATTGTTGGCTAATTTTTTGGACAAAATTGTTGTTGAAGTTGGAGAGAAAAATGTTATCTAAATTGTAAAAGATACTAAGGTCAATTACGTCGCTGCAGGGAGAATCTTGATGTCTACGCATCCTCATTTGTTTTAGACACCATGTGCAGCCTATTGTATTGATTTGATGCTGGAAGATATTTCTAAATTGTCGGACATCAAATCCACGATTAGGCATGCCAAGTATGTGACAATATTTATTTATGGTCATACAAAGGTTCTTGCCGTGATGAGAAAGTTCATCAATGGAAGGAATTTGTGTAGGGTAGTGGTTACAAAGTAAAACCTCAATTTGAAATGTATTTTTATGATGTTTACATTTTAGTTTGTGAATTGTGAGTTGTGACCGTCAATAGCATTAATATGTTTAGTTTTTCTTGTGCAAGGTTTGCAACAAACTACCTAAATCTAGAGAGCCTACACAACTTGAAGGCTGAATTGAGAAGGATGTTTACATCTGAAAATTGGACTGCCTCTAACAACCGATGGGCTAAGCAAACTGAGAGAAAAAAGTCATGTGATATTATTTTAAAAACAACTTTCTAGAGAGGTGTGGCCTATGCTTTATCAATTTTCAAACCTCTTGTATTTGTCTTACGCCTAGTGGATGGTGAGAAACCAGCAATGGGCTACATTTATGAAGCAATGGACCAGGCAAAGGAAGGCATTAAGAGTGCCTTGGATGATAGGTTTGACAAATACGGTCCAATTTGAGACATTGTTGATAGGAGGTGGGATAATCAACTCCATCGTCCATTATATGCAGTGAGATATTATCTTAACCCCCAATTCTTTTACTCAAATACGGATGTTGAGAGTGATAGAAAAATAAAATTAGACTATATGATACCATTGAGAGGCTAATTGAAAGTCCTGAAGAGTAAGAATTGATTGTCAAGCAACTAAATACATACAAAGATGCTGAGGGCCTGTTTGGCAGAGATATGTCTATTAGACAAAGAAAAACATCCATTCCAAGTTGACATTAAACTTTTACAACCTTTCATTTGTACATTTTACATTATTCTATTAAATTTGATTCATTCTCATAATTCTTTTAGCAAATTGGTAGAAAGATTAAGGGAGCAAGGTTCCTCAATTGCAAAGATTCGCTGTCAGGATTTTGAGCCTAACTTTAGTGCATCTAGTTGTGAACGCAACTGGAGTACCTTTGAACAGGTATGCACTAGTAATAGTATTTATTTTTTTAGCATGTTTCATTTAAAAGTTTAAACTGATTTTCAGCCTTATATTACAAGTGCACACAAAGAAAAGAAATAGATTAGAATAAAAAAAGGCTTAATGATCTTGTCTATGTCAAATACAATCAAAGATTTCGATATCGTCATTTTAGGAAGGAGAAGTTCAATCATAATCTTATTTCTTTGGATGACATTGATGACGCCGATGAGTGGATTACTAGAAATGACGAGAACTATGTGCATGAAGGAGAGGACCTTACATCGAGAGAAGTTGCACTAGCAGCCAGCATTGAAGAAGAGGAAGGTCCATCCACCAGAGTAGAGGCCTCTAAAAGACAAACACTTGAGAGGGAAATAGTGTGGTCATTGATAAAGATACCTCAGAATCGGATAAAAAATTTCATGTTCATCTTACTGATGAGTCTTCCAATTGATATTCGTCTTAATTGGACAGGGACATTAGTTGAATGTACTTGTTAATGGTGTTTTGAACTAGTGGTTATTTATATACTTCTATGCTTTGTTTACAATTATTATTCATATGTGGTCCACTTGATCTATTACATTTTGTTCTTATTTTTGATGTAATCATTTTATGCATTTTTTAATGTAATTTCAACTGTTTTATGTATTTTCCATAGTTTTTAGATATTTGTATGCATTTTTAGATAAATTTTTTGCATTTTTGGACATAATTTCTCTATTTATTTCTATATACCTGTACTTTTAAATATATTTCCTGTATTTTAACATATATTTCCTGCAATTATGATGTATTTCCTGAATTTTTTGATATATTTTGAGTTTTACATATATATTCCCCGTTTTAATAATAAATATCATAATAAATAAAAAATTATTGCCTCAGGCGAGACGAGGGGCCCCTCGTCTCAAGCGCCTCACGCCTCTAACTGCATAGGCTATTGGTGAGGTTGGACAGAGATTAAAAGTCCTGATGTCCAAATACATTTATCAAGGTGGGTTGGGTGTGGACGTTGATGAATTGTCCATATGATAAATGAATTTCGTGTGATTTAGAAGGAAAAGGGCTGCACTATCATATATTATAGATAGACAGAAATAACAAAGAGAAATATGATAAACTTCCTTGTTTATTGTTTTAAGGACACGACATTTTTAAAGAGAATTGACACATCTGGCCAGATAAAAAATGTAGATTATTTGTTTGCTCTCATGAACAATACTGTAGAAGAAATGGGTAAAAAGAATATTATTCCGTTTGCAACTGACAACGAAACTTCATATAAAATTGTAGAGAAGAAGTTGATAGATCCCAAAAGACAATTTAAGTTCCTTGTGTGACATATTCGATTGATCTTATGTTATAAGATATTGGGAAGGAATCATATGTGAGCACGTTAGTAAGTCAAGCTCAGTTGATTACACTTTACATTTATGGCCATCATCTTAAATTGCTCCACATCACGAGAGAATAGACCAATGGTCATGATCCAATGTGACTTGGTCCAACCCATAGATTGCAGAATCGGCGGAATCGGTCCGATTCTGACCAATTCCGGAATCGGATCGGTGGATTCCCGGCGGAAGGACCGATTCCGGGAGGAATTCCGCGGAATCGGTATGAATCGCCTGGAATCGGTTGGAATCGATCCGATTCCAGGCGATTCCTTGTGGAATCGGTCGATCCAACCGATTCCTTCGAAAGACCGGGTCAACCGGCCCGGTTCGATTCCCGGTTCGATTCTGGACCGGGAATCGAACCGATTCCGGCAATTTTAGGGCCGGAATCGACCCGCGGGGGTCGATTCCTCTCGATCCGCGGCGGCGAAGCGAGCGCGGGCGATTTCGGCGCGGTCGGCGGTCGGCGTCGATCGGCGTCGATTCCGGCCGGGTCGATCCGGCGTCGATTCTGCCCCGTTGCCGATTCGGCGTGGTCGGCGGTCGAGCGATTCAAAGCTAGGTCTTCAAGGGAATCCGCCGATTCGAGCTCGGACCGGCATCGAATCAACCTCTTCTTGATCTTTGGCGGTTTTGGTAAGATTTCTTCGCCGAAAGCTTCGTACGTCCATTCTTACGCGTTTTCGACGAGTCAGGGCGTACGTTAGCGTTGTGATTTCGAGCCGAACAAGTCCGTCGAGTTTTGAACTATCCGTTTAAGTCCATTTTGCACGGGAAAAAATTAGGATATCCCGTACGTTAATTTACGACGTTTCCGGCAAATATGTAACCCTTTAAACATCTCGAATGGTGTGTTACTTGAGTTGTTACTGTTTTCGAACAGCGTACGAAATCAATTTTTATGTTATACAATCATTTTTTAGTGCATTGTTTACAATTTTTGCGGATATAAGCGATGGCCGATCAAGGTGATGCGACGGCGACGCGTCCTTCGGCGTGGGTTGGGAACACGGGCGGATGGTAGACCCGATCGGGGAAGAGGGTACGGTCGAAATGGTGTGGGAAGGAGATGAACGGGGGGTGTTCGGTGCCCCGAAACAACATATTGTGCCGGAACGGTGGGAATGTCGAGAAATGTGACAAGGTGCCCGGGGAGAAGAGTGAGGAGATGAGAGGCTATATGACGGTGGAGCCTCTCGACGGGGCACATTAGGATCGAGCAGAGGGAGGAATTGCACGACGAGCTACTCCAGAGGAGGAGGGACCGCGATTTACCTACCTCCAAAGGGAAAGGCAAGGGGAAGGCACCAGCTGAGCCAGAGCCAGAGAGCGAGAACGAGCCACCAGCCCCTACTTCCAGACGATGGTGGATGCCGTGGGTGAGGCTGGACCGGGTTTGCAAGCCCCGGGCAACAGACACATATACGGCGCTGGCCTGGATGAGAAGGTCCAGGAGTTGAGGGAGTTGATGGATGGGTTTAAGTTGGTGTGAAAGGAGAGAGGTTGCACAATTATGTGCGATGGGTGGACAGGTATCACCAAGAGGAGTATGAAAAACTTCTTGGTGTAATGTTCTGAGGGGACTACATTCTTGAAGTCGGTAGATGCTTCTGGGAAGATTAAAAATGCCGACTTCATCTTTTCTCTGATGGATGGGGTGGTGGAGGAGATCGGGGAGGACAATGTGGTTCGAGGTTGTCAGCGACAACGAACCATCGTATAAATGGCGGGCGGGAGGAAGTTGATGGAGAAGAGAGCGCATCTTACGGGTGCCTGTGCGGCCATTCCATAGATCTCGTATTAGAGGATATAGGCGGGAGGAGGGTGTATACACACTTGTCGGGCGACGTAGACCATCGCGTCTTTTATTTATTCGCATCCCCGCCTCTTACGTATCGTGAGATCTCGCGCGGGAGGGCGCGATCTTGTTAGGCCCGGTCCGACACGATTTGCCCACGAACTTCATTGCGTTGGAGAGCTTACTGCCGGGACATGCATTGGTTAGGTTCGCGGTCGAGTATTACAACTATATGGTGGACAGCACTGACGAAAGAGAACGGTTGGAGATTCTTGTCGAATTGAGAAACGAATCCTTGACGAGGTTTTGGGGAGAGGATTGCCTGCTACTTGGCAATCATTGAGCTGAGATTTGTCTTGTGGTTGGTAGACTCGAATGATAGGGACCGGATGAGCGCGTTGTATGATGCCGTGGACCGGGGCGAAGTTGAAAATCGAAAGAAAAAAATCCCGAGAGGATTCTGAAGTGGTGGAAGATCATAGATGACCAGATGGGACAAGACTTTGCACCGCGATGTCCGTGTTGCGGGTAACTTGGTTAAAAAATTATTTTTCTTTGTATAATTGTCTTATATGAACGGTGTTAAGCAATAAAATCTTGCGGGATATTTTTGAACCCCGTCCAATATGGAGGACGAGGTGGTGAGCAAGCAACGAGGTGATGCGGGGTACACTTGCGGTTATTTCGACGTACGTACGATCTCGGCGGGGGACGGGGATAGAGTGAGATAGAAGTAAGTTAGAGTTCATTAAATACCTTGGAGTAGCCTTCTGGGGCAATAATATTTTTTTTATAAATTTTTCGGATGCGAGAATACAAAGACGAGGTCGGCGTATACTCGTATGCTTTGACCTTAAATATTCGGTTGACAAAGTGTAATACTTTGGTATAGTAATAGCTTGATGAAAACTTTATTTTTTTTTCATATAAGTTATGGTAGATGATGGGGTAATTGTTTACCTTTTCTCTTCTTGTTTTTCTTTGCGGTGAGTGGTGGGTTCGGGTAAACACCGAGAGTGGATGGAATCACTTGCGCCATCGGTATCGGGATACTCGACGAGCACCGGTTCACTCCCATTGTGAGAGGAAGCGGAGTACATTCAACGATACGTACGAAAAGGAGGAACGGAGTTGACCTCGGACGAATTTGGAGAAGGCCCGGTGCTTGTCGATACAACGTGAGGCACGCGTAAGAACATCGAGGATCGACGAGAAGATCGGCGAGGCACGATTTGCGCGATTCGCGGGTGGCCCGTACGGCGGAGGCATTCCTCCGCCACACCACCACCGAGGAGGTGGACGTGGACCGAATATTCCGGGAGGAGCATGGACTTGCCTCTGGATAGAGGAAGGAAGCCGGGGATCGTACGGTGAGTTTGATCCCGATGGCCGTGCGTGGGCGTTTGAAGGAGAGTTGGATGGTGTTGAAGCCGAGGAGGATGCTCGGACTCCACCTCGTCACTTCTCGAGCTCGGGCGGGGGGCCTTCTTACGCCACACGCGGTATGGAGCGACCACCAACGACTTTAGCCCCGGCTCGCGACTCCGGTCCCCCGGCGGCCCGCTACCGGCCCGTTCGCGGTCGGGAAAACGAAAACAAAGATGAGCACGGAAAATGGGAGGATTTGCAAAGTTGGAAAAAACTTTGGGTTCGGTCCTTACGGTACTTCGAGAGATGGTGAAGAGGTGAAGAGAGAAAAGGCTAGAGGTCGGGCGTCTGTCGGACGGATGACAGCACGCAGGCTCCTTCTCACTCCTCAAGTGATGATGACGAGAAGCGCATACCAGCGACGCAGCCATCAGCAGCAGCTGAGTCTCCTGATTCACGGCTTCCAAAGGCGTATTACACACTGGATGAGCAGACACCGCATTGGACCAAGAAAAAAATTTTCTGAATATTTTGAATTTTTTTGACGAAAAAAAAATTCAAAACAAAAAACCGATTCTGGACCGATTTGGAATTGATTCCCTTCCCAGGAATCGGCCGATTCCGAAACCGATTCCGGAATCCTTGGTCCAACCAGACTTGTTATGCACTTCATTGCATTGGAGAGTTTGTGTAGACACTGACATAATTTAAAAGGATTCATTTATGTTCATGAATACATCATATACATGGCCAACCTACTGTCGGACCAAGAAATCTCTCAAAAAAAAGAGAGAAGAAAAAAAGGAGGAAGAAGAAGAAACGGAACAGGGGGGAGCCGAAGGAGTGCTGGGAAGAAGAAGCAAGGGCGGAAGCACCGCCCTGTGCACTGGAGAAGAGAAAGAGGGGGAGGAGCCGTCGCCGCCGCCTCCACCAGCCGCGGTTGCCGCCGCCATCGTCACCGGAAGGAGCTGCTCCCGCAGCCGTCGTCGTCGGTCGCCGCCGTTGCGGAGCCCGTCGTCACCGTCGCCGGAGTTGTCGCCGCCGCCTTCTCCGACCGCAGCCTCCCGCGAGCCATTGTCGGGGGCGAGAGGAAAGGACGGAGAAAGAGAGGGAGAACCCCTTGTCGCCGCCGCCTTCACCAACCGACGCCGCCGCCACCGCCGCCGCCCACTATCGCCGCCGCCGTCGTCGCGTGAAGGCTGGCCGAGGGCAGTCGCCGCGAGCCCTCGCGGGATCGTGTCCGTCGAGGAAAGAGATGGTCGGGGAGAGGCCGAGGGGGGGGCTGTTTCGCAGTCAACCGCGGTCAAAGAGAAAAAAAGAGGGAAAATGAAAAAAAAGAGGGGGGACCGCCTGAGTGGGCGGTCGTAAGCCACGCGCGCGCCCACGCGCGGGCGGCCGCGGCATCTGTCAACCGGGGGGTGAACTTACCCCCCGATTGACTTGGTCAAACAGCGCAGGGAATTCAAAAGAAAAAAGACGGGAAAAATGGGGTAACTCCACCCCATTCCGTCCCCCCCCACTAACTCAAAACGGGTTTAGTGGGGTCTTCCAAATGACTCTTTTCGCCCCTCTAAAATTCCTATAAATAGTCCCCAGGAAGTGCCATACGCGAAGGGGTTCGAGAGTGTTGAGAAAAGAGAGAGTTGAGAGAAGAAAGAGAAGCTCCACATTCTCACTCCTTAAGGTAAGAAATACCTTGGTTTTGTGCTACCTTTCCATAAAAGGGGTCAAGTTTTGCGCTACCTTTCCATAAAAAGGGGCCCAAAATAGTGAACTATTTTAGATAGAAAATAGCCAACCCAACTCCGGTCTAGCCGAAATGCTGCCGAAATTAAGTGGTTTTGTGCTACCTTTCCATTAAAAGGAGCCCAAAATAGTTCGCTATTTTGGATAAAAATAGAAAAACCCACATCGGTCAAACCGAAATGGCGGTCAAACCAAACAGAAATTCTAAATGAAAACCCAAATCGGTCAAACCGAAATGCAGATCAAACCGAACGGGAATTCTAAATGAAAGCCCAAATCGGTAAAACCGAAATGCCGGTCAAACTGAACGGGAATTCTAAATGAAAACCCAGATCGGTAAAGCCGTAATGCCAGTCAAACCAAACACAAGTTATGACATGTATTGAGGAGAGAGGCTGGAATGCCCTCTCATTCGTTGTACTTCCATGTACTCAGATCGACATGAAATGAAATTCAAGTTCGATTGATGTGTTATGTTACTACAAAAGTTACATCAAATCCCCAATGGACTCCAAAAGATGGAATAAACTAAATAAATCATTTAAATAATTTTCAAACTTAATCAAATAATTAAATTCCGATTAAATCAAATCAAATAATTAAATCAAATCAAATAAGTAAATTTGATTAAATCAAATAATTACTTATTTATTAACAAAAATGCCATCATAATCAAATTAAATTCATGCCATAAAATCATACATAAAAAATGACTACAAATGGTTACAAAACATGTTAAGTTTGAATCCGACTTAACCATAGAAAATTAAATCAACCTAAATGGATAATGCTACTTATCAAATAAGTATGCATAACTAAATCCAAATCACATAAATAAATGATCAAAACATTAATAAAATGTTAACATAATCCAACCGAAATTATGTCATTAAATAATGTATAAAAAATGTCAACCAATGACTACAAAAACAAGTTATGTTGGATTAAAATCAACCATGAAAATTAGAGTGATCAATATTATTAAGAACAAACCTTAATAATAATAGTAAATTCACTTAAATCAAGAAAAAAATGCTAACAAACACACAAATAAAAATGGAAATTAATTCCTACAAACAAATAAAAAAAAAGATCAACTCAAAATTGTCTAAGTCAACAAACGACCAAAGACATAAACAAAACAAATCAAATCAAATCTTAAATCGCTAAGAGAAAATCAATGAAACCCAAACTTAAAAGTTTGAATTAAGTTCAACCAAATTCCATCTCATAAGGCCAGTGGAGATATGTCTTCCAACTTTCTTTATGCTGGATGAATGACTTCCGATCAATATGTTGTTGCCTGACGGTCAATCAAGGGTATTCGAAAGTGTTCGTTCGATGTAATTAACACCGGAATATCGCAAGTCCGGTGGAGAGAGGTCAAAATTTATTTTCAAAGAACTCAGATAACCTCATAAATTAAATTGTGGTTCAGATCATCTAAGTAGTGGGTGATACCCATATCGACGCTTAGCAAATCTGTGGAACCATCGGTGTTCCTATAAAATAATACCACATCAAATTAGCTAATACTCCTATGAATACCACATATTTTCATAGTAGTCAATGCTAGTCCAAAAGAAGGAAAAGAATTTCAAAAAGGAATTCTAATCTCCCACAATAATTTATTTTTCTCTTTAAAAAGAGAGGATGAGAAAATTCGAGGTTCCAACACCTACATAGTAGAATGAACCAATTTGAGATCCTTCCTAAAATAGAGCATCTTATTAAGGATAATCAATGGTAAGAAAGAATTCAAAACTACTTGTCCATAATACCCCTCGTACAAATGTTAAATTTGGTGGATTCTAACAATAAAAATCAAATTGGGTATTTATACAATACAATGGAAAAAGTAAAGCTGAAAATCAAACAGAAATATCCAAATGGTTATCAAACAAAGGTAGAAAATGGGCCAAGATGCTTCACCAGGATGTTCATGCAATAGGTATTGTAAAAGTTGTGATACGCTCATTTAAGTCATATAGTAATATGTTAATTGTTGGATTCTATTGTATCAGGATATTTCTTAAACCCAATGATGCAATATAAGAGACAAGCATGCGATGATGTAAAAGTTGTGTGACACGTTGTAAGCAATACAACACTAACTAGTAGTCAACAAGATAGAATCAACACTGAGCTTGAAGTAAAAAGCTCGAGAAAAGCACAATGAGTTTTTACTCTATATTTGTTATTGACTAATTTCGATTTCATATAACATTTCATATAGATGATAGAAAATGTTTAAAGAGATCCAAATATGAGATATTCATCTGACAAAATTTCTCCTGACATGTGTATATCACATTGGTTATATGTTAATCATTTAAATAACAAGGATAGAGAGTTATGGTGATATTGTATTATTACAATTGAAAGGTGAATACAAGTCGACAACAGAAGCAGATGGAATTCACCGGTGGCTATTGCAATTCGCATATTGAACCAAAAGACAAGTTTGTCACAGTGAGAAAAAGTTGAGCTCCTTCAGCATTATACACACCAAGAGAAAGAATGGGATAAAAAGTGAGATTAGAAAAACTTGTGTTCTGCCACTGCAACACGCGGTTGGGAATCAAAAATATCAAAGAAAATCAAAAAACATCTGAAAGAGATTTGCAAGATTTACAGGTGGCATGTATGAGCAAAGAGTAGATGTAAGATGACAAGATTTGTCGTAAACTGATGTTGACTTAAAATATTTTTTCTAAGAACATCCACTTATGACATAGATGGAGAACAAGAATGTTGCACCGCCACTAAAGTTTGACATGAATAATTATGTATGGGCCGAAGGTGAACTTTGACAGTATACAAGGTGAAGATGAAGAAATGCAAAAACAATCACACCCTACTAAGATTCCAACTCCAGTCCTAACTCCAACTCTAGCTCTAGCTCCAACTTTCCATGTAACTTCAGCTTCAACTCCTACTTGGAAAACTTCGCAAAAGACAAGTAAATTTGGTAGATTTAAATCTTTGAAGAATGCCAGTGAAGTATTAAAGCAAGTTCACAAGAAAAAGAAACGGGGAAGAAAAGAAGTTAGAAATTAATTAAAGACCTATAAGTCTCACAAATAGTACACAAGCACCCTCCTCAAATGACAATGAAAAAAAATGTATTCCATCAACTCAACAGCAAACTGTAAGAGGTTTGGGTGGAGGTGAAGATGAAGGATCTGATACAAGTGCATGTACAAGTGAAGCAAGTGATGATGACTTAAGCCAATGCTAACATTCAAGTAGTCAAAGTCATCATCAGACACAGATGGGGTTTTTTGATGAGCAAGTGAATCAATGTTATCCAAGACCCTCTACTGACTTGAAGCCATATATTCCACCCATCACTCCACCGAATTATTATTTGTATATGGGTACGAGTTAATCATGAATAACAATTCTCAAAAGAGCATCTTAGAAAATCTAGAGAACGACGAGTCCCAAGATCAATTCCATAGATATTGGTGACAGTAACGTATATTTTGTATTGCATAACATTTGCACTATGTTTGAAATGATCACCAGTGTTAACCTATATCCACTTATCTTAAAATCTCTCATAATGACATGAAAGTGTTGTTAGATGTTATACTTTTATTTTTTAATATTTTAAAAGGACTTTCTATATTTATGATTTTAGCCATTTTACATTTCTAGAAAAGAAAAATAAAAAAAACCCGATCTAAACTAATTCTAGATCAAAAATCCTCCCCAAGAATCAGCCAATCTAATCTTGATACAATTTAGGACCCACTGATTCGAGTCTCGATTCCCATCCTAAAATCCTTGGCCACACCAAAGACTACGGAGAGAAAACAAAAGGCAACTCCCATCATTAAAAGTGATGAATGGAAAAAATTAGAGTGCTTCTAAGTTCTAACAGAAAAATAATTTAAAACATAATATGACTATTTTTAAAGCCAATATGTTGAATAGATAAATTTAGTTAGCAATACTACAAGTCGTCATTATAATCTATTTACAAATTAATACATTTGTCAAGTGAGATTTGAGATGAATACTTAAAAATAAAAATTAATATTTTAAATTTATTCTTATTTTAAAAATATGTTCTTAAAAATACTTTGTAATTATCAAATAATATTTAAGGCATTCAATTCCCTGATTGAGATGTTATTTTATAATTATTTAACAATTTTGATCTATTCAGATATTGATTGTTAATTTATCAAATAGTCATAATCATTAAGTTTTTAGTTTACACATAATAGTACAACTTTTGGTGTAAGAAGTGAATCTCAGTTCTCGACTTTGATATCAGCAAATAGCAATATCAAACACCACTTGTGTACGAGGCATGTGTGCTTTGCAACAGTGATCTCACAAGTTATAACCATCTTACAAACATAAACAAGAACGCCTAAGACTTAATGTTAACTTGTGCATGTAGCATATTTTCAGAAGTATCCGTTGAAATGAGTGAGAAAATTTTTTTATTAACAATAGTTACTGACAGTTAAGACTGGAAATACAAGACTACGTATTACATAGCAACACACTCCCACTAAGCAAACTCAAAGCAGCACAAAAACCAAGCATGGTTGCCTGAATTGTTACCATAAAGTGAATTATTTTTTGGCAAACAGCATAAAGAAATAGTATTGTCCAAACATTATGAAATTTACCAGAGTTTATTTCTGTGGATTCTGCTAATGTTGTTGATATGTTGATCTGTACAACCAAATGTTTAAGCTCATAAAATAGAATTTATTTTCACAAATGATGATAAAAGCTTCAACTGGATCAGAATTTGCTAATATAAAAAGTATCTCTTGAACAACAGGATCAACTAGGTTTTCAAACGAAAACTACAGAAGACATAGCAATGCACAAGAAAATTTTGATATACAAACAATAGGGGGGGAAATGAGACAGGTTTGAATCTCCATTTTCAAGGCATTGGCCACAACGCGCCCTTTCACTGGTCAAGGCGAGGGGTGCCTAGGCAAACATAACATATTATGATTATTTTGTCAAATTTAAAGATAAATAATATTAATTAAGTATCCATGTCACTTAATTGAATGGTTTTGAAGCAAAAATAACAAGTTCTAATAGTTAATTTAATTATAAATAAACATTTTATGGAATAATTACTAGGATTAAATAATTTCATAAATGTTTACTGATAGTTAACACAAATTAAGTACTAAAATTAACTTATATTCAAGTTATTTAGTCTATGTAACTATGCACTCGCACATTATTACTTGATTTACATGGTGTCACAGTTATTTTGTATATTTGTTATTTTATCAGGCTTACTATAAAAAAGGCATCGGTACTGTGTCGCCTCGATCGCCACGAAAACTATGGTTTGAATCAAACATGTCATAATCAGTTTAATATATAAATACAATAGTACCATACATCCATACCAACCCAAAATGAAAAAAATGGAGAACTAGTGATGTTAATGGTCCCAACAATGCCAACGTGAACATGTACATCACGAATCCATAACCAATCTACCGATAACTAATTACTGCCATAAAATGTCAACTTCAGAGAACCTCTAATTGCAAACATCCCACATTTATAATTTCCTACTTTGATGTAAAGAAAGAAGGGACCAGGTATCCTATTCCTGCAAGAGTTAAATTTTATATAGCACAAACAGGAACAAGTAAATACCTGCAATCCTTAAAATAGCCCCAAGAATATAACAACAATGAACCATTCTGAGTCCCACAAATAATTTTCCTGCCATCCTGGTGAACAATGAATTCGAAAAAAGGTTAACTAACAAATAACTGATAAAAATAAAAAGTCGAACATATATTGGATAATTATTAGGCATTTTGACTATATTATGAGTCAAACAGATGACCACTTTTAGCCCCACTGGCCCAGTTTGAAACTGGATAAGTTACACAGGAATACAAATTCCAAAATTAATTATGATGGTCTAAGGGGTTGGACCATTGGATGGTTTGGCAAATGGTAAGATATGTGCAACAAGAGAAAAGTTATTTCACTTATTCTTGGGGAGTTTGGTTCTCAAGAATGAGTTGCTCCTGGATTAAGATGGTAAAAAGTATTTCTCCTTGCATTCACTAAAAAAATTACCAAAATATGCATATAATAAATATAATTTTATAAATGTTATAATATATCATAATGGAATTTATATCATATAACTCAACTCAACTCAAGCCTTATATAATATATCATATAAAATTATAAATTATAAATTACACTATAAATTAATAAATTACACTATGACACAAAAAATTCATTAAAATACAAAGTATAAAAAATTTTAATATTTATATTTATAAAAAAAATGTATACAATACACAAAAATATAAAATTAAAATTAAATCATTTATAACATATAATAATAAATTTAATATATAACATTTTAATACATTAAGTTTAATATACAACTAAGTCTAATATATTGTATACTACAAAATATAATAAAAATTAATACATAAAATAAAATGTAAATATGGTATGGTTCATTTCTAAAAATTATATATATTGATATAAAATATTAAATATTACTATACAAATATATAATATTAATATATTAAATGATATAAATATATAAATAATAGAAAGAAAGTACAGGCAGTACAGAAGGTGGTAGGGAGCTAACTGATACTGCCTCCCAAACCGCTTATACCTGGTATGTCGAATAAGGCCCCATCGCCAAACTGGGCCTTAGGCTTTGCCAGTTCTTAGTGGTTTAATGTTTTTAAAGGCTGGTCATTCCATTTACATTTGCTAACAGAGTAAAACAATGTTTATTAATTCAACTTGGTGAATAATGATCTATACAAGAAGGTAACCAAACAAATAATTGTTGTACTTAAGATATATTGGATACTAAGTATTATGAGTATATCACAGTGCAAAAAATTAACTAAAGTTTAGGCCTTATCTATTCTAAGTGGTTTAATGTTTTTTTAAAATTGACCGTTAGATTTACACCAGCTTTAAAAAAATATTAAATTTAACTTCCACAATTATTTGCCAAAATAGTTACTGGCGATTTGTTTCAAGAGCCAGAAAGCATGCTGCATGCTCGAGAGCAAAGTCCCCTCCTAGCAAATATTGACAGACATTTCCATGTTCACTGACCATAGAAATCCTCCAGATAATAAACATTTGCCATAGCAAATCCTTGCCACCTCAACTAGAGGACAAGCAAGATGTTTCATAAATGAGTAAAGGTGGCAATCCATATCACATATATGGGTTCATCTGTAGTGTGCAGTCTGGCTGAATCATAGAAACTTTTCTGAAATTAAGATGATGGTACCATACTCATTACAAAATTGAAAATTTGCACACGCATAAAAACTAAACAATATAGGCTTCTTACCTTCATCACGATGATGGATAGAGGCTCATCTTCAGAAAACTCAGATCGAGCTTTTACCTAACATTATTTGGGCATTCAGATCAAAATTTTATGAAATATCGAACCTTTCAATTGACTACAGATGACTTGAAACAGACATCAAAAACATGACTGCGTGCTCATGAGAATGATGCATACCTTATTTTTTCGAAGATCGCAAACAGAAATTGTGCCATCTCCACTGTAAAAAAGGAAGCGTTGAAATCAAAATTTATGAATACTGAGAAATAGAACTGCAATGTGACAGGTCCTTGAGACAATGAACATTGTTGATTGTGTGAACCTCTTTTTTTTACATCTGTTCTCGAGAAAGAAAGACTTTTGTCAATACCCCGGACTTATTTAGAAAAATAGGTGATATCCTAAAAATATTAGATAGTCCGATGATAGTTTAAAAATATAAGAACCGAGGTTCAGGTCCTTTGAAAATTCATTTTTTGACCTCTCTCTGCCAGATGGTGCGAATATCCGGTGTTAGCTTACATCGAGTAATGGCTCGAATACCTTTCATTAACCGTCGCGGCAACCTATTTTTTTTGGAGAATGTGCACATCCACAAAATAGAATGAACTCAAAAGGGCAGTGGCCTTTTGGGCCTAATGAAATGCAAACCGATTTGTTTAGGTTGATTTCATTTGTTTGTTGGTTGATTTTTTGGAATGACTTAAAGTCGATTTTGTTGATTTTGGGTTTTAAATCAAATTGTTTGATTGGTTTGTTTGTTGTTTATTTTGGTTTTGGTTTGGCTTTTTGGTTTGTTTTGTTTTGAATTTGGTTGATTCCATGTTTTGATGCTTAAAGAGTTTTAAGCATGTTGGGCTTTTTATTTGGTTGGTTTTCTGAATTTTCAGCTTTCTGAGTTTTCTGTTTTAGGTTGAGTTTTTGACAAGCTTTGATGTTTGAAATGTTGCTTGTTTGGTTTCTTTTGAGTTTAAGCATTTGTTGGTTTATTTAGGTGAGATTTGGTGCCTTTTGAGTGAATTTCCAGATTGTGAAAATCTGATTTCTGTTGAGTTTACAGATTTGCTTAAATCTGATTTTTTATGTGTTTTGGATTGATTAAAACCTATTTTTTTTGTATTGTTTGAAGTTTGATCTTTGGGAATTTCTTTGTTGTGGTTCAATTTTGTTGAATTGGGTTTTTTTTATTAAGTTCCAGATTTATTTTAAATCTGATTTTTTATTTAAGGACTGATTTGGGATTCTGCTGAGCCATGAAGCGGCTGAAATGTGGTTGCAAGAAAGAGCAAAGAAACTGGCACAAAGGGGCTTGTTTGAGGGAGTTTGGATGAAATAAAATAGACCTGACTGGGGTATGAATTGGGGGCGGTTCTAGAACCTGATCTGGGCCGAGTGAGGGCAGCTTAAAGACCCGATTAAGGAGTCTATTCAGGTGGCCTTAAATGGGCCAACATGGGCCTGCACAAGGGGCCTTCGGCCGGGCTGCAAGTGGGCCTGATTGGAGTCTATTAGATGGTCTGAAATGGAAACCGACCTGGACTTGTGCAGAATTCTGAAGTGGGACCCAGTAAGGTCTGATTGGGTGTTTGATTTTTGGAGGCATTACAGGGCCTGAACCTGATTGGGTGCTGAACAGGACCTGTTTCTAGTCTGCTTGGAGGCGCAGAAGGTGACTATACGAGGGGTCACAATGAGGGGCAGAATATGGTCTGCTGCAGGGGCCGATAGGGAGGCCAAATGGGGAGTGGAAATGGCCTATGTAAGGGTCTGCAAACGTGGCAGGACAGTCCCATTTCAGAACCTGGTTTGGTTATTGCTTTTTTCTTTAAAGTTTCAAGATTTCTTATGTTACATTTTATTTGGCGGTTTGCATCTCATCCAGCCCATTGGGCTACTAATCGGTGCCCGGAAATCATGCATCTCAAGTTGACAACGAGTCATTCCATTGCATAGAAGATGGAGTACATCGGTGTACAAAGTAGTTGGTTCCTTCCCCCAATTAGTTCCTCACCGACTTAGAAAAATTTCGGCATTACAACAACATGCCGGTCATTTTCTAATTTGGTGAAGTTTACCCATCCAAAGTGGCCAGCCTTGACTTAGCCATATTGGGGGAAGGATCGACGGCTACAAAAACCTACCCGCGCCCCCGTCCGGATCGACGGCTACGGGAACATGCCCGCACCCCCATCCAAGGTGGAGTTCCCCGCTAGGGGTGAAGCTCCTTAATTTAATGTTGCTTTCGCATTTCTGATTTTTATTTACTTACTTTTTTTGAAGGCTATTTTGGGTTCATGTTCCATCGGCCTTCAAAGCCGGTCTTCAATCTTTGCTTGAGTCGGAAGGACTCCTTCTTAAAGGCAAAGCTGGACCCATGAAAGGGCCGTTGAGGCTCACTCCTCCCTTGATGAGTTGGGAGAACCGGAACCGTGGAAGGGCCGTTGAGGTTCATCCCTACCATTGCCGGTACAAACCACAAAGGGGCTGCTGCGACCTCTTCTTTTCCATCCTTTTTGCAATGCCACAAGAGGGCTGCTGCTGGGGCTTCTTGGGAAGCTGGCTGGACCCGTGAAAGGGCCACCGGGTTGAGCCACGAAGAGGCTGGAATCTGACTGAGGGTGCTGGGGATGGCCCTGTTTTGACACCCTGGATGGGCCACAAATGGGCTGCTCTGCAGGCTATTTTGGGGACCGGCTGTGGGCCTAGGCAAGGATCTATTTGGTGTGCAGAACTGGGCCTGTTTTGGGCTTGATTAGGGGCCTGCTCAGGTGGTTTCAGGTGGGCTGGAAGCTGGTCACAAGGGGACTGGTCAAGGGCCTGAACAGGGGTGCAGATCATGGGCTGAACATGGGAGGCCTGGACAGCAGACTGATCTAAGGCCGACTGGAGACCTGTTTTGGGCCTTGGAGATGGGCCGATTATAGACCAACGTGGGGGTCATCTTAAGGAGCCTGCAGGTGGGCTGGAACCGGGTCACAAGGGGATCTGTTTTAGGCCTGAATTGGGGACCGAATTTGGACTGAAAATGGACCTGGATTGGGGTCTGTTTAAGGCTCCTGCAGGTGGGCTGGAACCGGGTCACAAGGGGACCTGTTTTGGGGCCTGAACATGGGCCTGGATTGGAGCCGAACATGGGCTGTTCATGGGCTCGGATTGGGGTCGAACATGGGACAGAAAATGGGTCTGTTTAGGGACCCTAAAATGGCCTGTCCAGGGGGATCGGTGTAATCCACTCTAAGGGGGTTTAATTGAGCCAAGATGGAGGATTTTCTGCAGATGAGCAAAAGGCAGAAGAGAGGGGTGCTAGAACAGGCTGAAGATAGTGCCCTTAGAGGGCTACATAGCTATGTACGTATATCTCCTTCCTACCTCTTCTTCTTCTTCTCTTCTTCTTCTTCTCCTCTTCTTCTTCTTCTCCTGGCCGCGGGCAAGGACCTGCAGCAGGTGCGCAAAGGGGGCAGCAGCAACAGCAGGCGGCGGCAGCAGCAACAGGCAGCAAGGGGCGCAGTTTGGCAGCAGGTGCAGTGGGCAATCCGGCAGCCTCCCAGCGTCTGAAGCCGCTCCCCTTGAAGGTGGCACGCCCTCCTTCCTTTATAGATGATGGGGGGAGATGAGGGGTCAGACCAATGGACAGTTTAGTGACCTCTGGCCTCCCCCCATGGAGGTTACATCTCTTAATTCCCAATTATGGCTTGGCTGTCCCTTGGCCTTCCCTTCTCCACAAAGCTGTCCAATGTTAATGGGGGGACAGGTGGCTGGTGCAGATGGGCCGCTGAGGTGGCAGATGGGCCAGCGGCCTGGCCAACTGGGCCTGGTCTGGCCGCAGGTGGGCCGTCGGCCTAACAGGCCTGGGCCTGGGCTGGTTTGGCTGGGCGCGGCCCAGCCAGCTCCCACCTATGCTGGGCTGTGCGCAAGGCCTCTCTATGGGCCAGAATTTGCCCAATTATGGGCCGGATGTTCAAGGCTCCTGTTGGACCTTCTAGTTGGGCCCAAATTAACTGAATTATGGGCTGTAGGCCCTGCCCTTAGGCTTGACTCTTGCTGGCCCGGTTTTTAAAAAAAAAAAAAATTGGACGCCAACATTGACAAGCATCAAGGAACCCAAGAAACAACATTAAGGGTCCAGAGCAAAATCCATGAAATCATTTGAGCTGTGACAGCTTGCAAGAATGAGTGCTAAGATTTGTTGAGTTTCCACTCAGGCTCTCACAGATGATCTTCCTCACTATTTATCCAGAAAAAGACAACAGTGTAACTTGATATATTTAATAAGATCAGTTATTGCAAACAGCCACTAGATGGTGACGAGACTCAAATTTAATCACTAACCGTTGGCGGTTGCCATGGGCAGCATCATCTACTTGGGTTGTTCTAAAGAAAAGTCCACATTCAGTTCTTTTTCGGTAATAAGTGGCCGGCAAAATTCACCAGCAGCAAACAAAGTAAAAATTACATGACAGATGCAAAGTAAGAAAGAACAGGGAAAAAACAAGGGAAAAGGGGAGAAGATAACTGTGAAATAACATAATGGTAAGAAAGAGAAGAAAATTAAGCCTTACATCTAAAGCAAAAACTCAGTAAAGCTGAAGGGAAACATCACAGCCCTCAATTGCAAGGTGCATAAGAAATCCAGTAAGTTGAGACAAAAGAAGAATCAACAATCAAGATCCTCAAGGCATCGTTTGTAGAAACAGCTGATCCAGTTCAGGATTGTCATGGACAACATGATTTTGTAGGGTCTTTAGAAGATCCTTAGCCAACTTCAGCCCAGGACAGACAATCGGTCAACCCAGGCTGGAATTGAAAAGCCATATTGAGATAGGAAAATCAAGTTAAATTTGCCCTGCGAACCAAGGACAGAACTGGCCAACCTGGGCTGGAATTGAAAAGCCATATCGAGATAGGCAAATCAAGTTAAATTTGCCCTGCCAGCTAAAGATAGGCTGGAATCAGCCAAATTCAGCTGGAGTCAACTGGGAGTCTGGGATCCCAACCTGGATATGTTGATGACCACTGACTCAGTCTGAGTTAAGTTAGGTGATATTGGATCTGCACTACAACCCCCCCCCCCAATATTGGGCCATAGTTTGCAGGATCGGCTGATCCAGAATCAGGATCAGCAGGTGCCAACCCAATCCAAGGGAGGAGCTTAATCCCACGGCAGATTCCTGCCAAGATCTGTCTAGTCACAATCAGATCAGAGTGGAATGGCCAATTCTAGGCCAAAAAGATTCTAGTGAGGTGAGATCAAGGCCGGGAGGCAGTGGAGGGCAGCAGGATCACCCCTGCCGCCCTGCAACTTCCCCTCACTAATCAGAAGAGAAAAAGCTCGTATCAGGTACATAAGATTCAACATGAGCTTAAACCATCAATTGAAGTTGACAGATCTGGCCATACCAGTTCTTTGGACCCAATATGAGGAGATCTGCCAAGGATTCAGGATCCGCTTGTATCAGGTCTATAGATCTGATATAAGTGTGGAGAGGTGGCAGCTGCAGCCCCTCCACTGCCAGGTGGTCACACAATCCAGGTTGCCACTTCACCAAGGGTCGAACCAGACAGCTTTCTTTATGTTTCAATTTTCAAAGGACTGATCTAGGCGATTCCTAGATCAGTTTTCTTCCACCATATCAGCCAAACCAAACGATACGATCCCATGAAATTTTCAAAAAAATGTAAGTCGCTCAGATCTCAGTTCTTTTGGCAAGGTTCTCAGGACAAGAAGGGTTCCATCTAGTAGCATGGAGCCAGCCAAGTACGCAAATCAGGAAAACAAGGATAGGACTCCTTTGCTTGATACAATCAATAAGGCACTTTTGTGTAAATGGCACTGGAAGTTCAGCCAAATAGACACCCATTTATGGTTTAGAGTAGTAACTAGTAAGTGCAAAGTATTTTCCTGACCATTAGTTAGGATGTTCTACTATTTTACTTTCCAAGGAAGGATATCAAAATTTTTAAGTGACATTCTGAACGATGGGCCTTTCTTCATATTGTCTTCATTTATTGAAATTGGTAATGGATCTAGAACCTCATTCTGGAAGGGCCCTTGGATTGAGTTTACTCCACTAGCACATCAATTACTAATAGTCTTTGCAATCACAAGTGATAAAGATGAAAAGGTGGTTGTTTTATGATATGGTGACGAACATAATTGTAATTGAAAGTTGCGTTCCACAAGAATCTGAAAAATGAAAAACGAAAAGATTAAGGAGATCTTTAACCTATTGAAGGACAATCAGGATATCAGATGTAAGAACAGCTCAGATAAATTAGCTTGGAAGAATGGGACATCACCTTCTTTAATGTTACGCTCAGCTTTCCCTAAACTAGACTATTGGACGGGTGAAGTTGACTTGGTGGAAATCAGTTTGGTCTTCTCTTCTACTGTGAAAATTCCACATTTTATAGAAAATTTGTGAAGATCGTTTGCCCACAAGATATTATCTTCACAAAATCTTTCTTTTGGTCTCAATTTCATGTTGTTTATGTGGAATTAAGAAGAAATCAACCATCATTTCCTACAAGCTGGTATCATTCACAATCTCTATTGCACTATTTTCAGAAGGTGGAATTTCATGTGGGATGCACCACAAGATATTATTAATCTCCTACCATGGAATAGCAAGAACCCATGGGGAGAGAACAAGTTATTGAACCAGACTCTCCCAGCAATGCTATGAGCGATTTGGAAAGCAATGAATAAATGGATGCACAAAGACCTCTTCCTCTCCCCTACCAATATTCTTTTTGTTGTGTTTCAACTTGTGGGATTGACACTTCACCCACCTCGGGTTCTTTCCATATTGTAGGGCCTTTAGAAGTCTACTACTTAATTGATGAAATTCCATTATGTAATGGAACTCTAGATTTTACCTCCACGGTAGTATGCTAGAGTGCATGACTGCATGCTTCTGCTTTTTTTCCTACTTTATTCTACCTATTTTTTTCAATAAATGATTTGTGAACCTGCACGTTCAAAACAAAGAATAAGAGATGGAAATAGACTTTCAAAAATGGTATAATCACTATTTGGTGTGGATCCAGAGACATTAGAGTTCATTTTCATGTTCCATATGGCAATAACATGAAGAAAGTGAAGATCTGTATGACAGTTATCTTACAGTCTGGTGATTTAAGGTAGTTATTGTATTTGTAAACTACTTGGAAATTTATGAAATGGTATGTTTGATGTTCTCATATTTGTGTACTTCACAGTTATCAAAAGTCAAAACCACATTTTCCCATATGTTTTAAAAATATCAATTTTTTATCATCATTTAAAGGTAGATGATGTGTGTGATGTAACCTCGAATTTTAAACCAATTAAAATTTTTTGGAAATTCATTTTCCGTTTTATTTAGATTTGACTTTGACCTTAGCGTTAACTTCTTAAGAAAATAGGTGATATTCCATAAAAGTATTAGCTAGGTCCATGATATGTATAAAAATATAGTTTGACGTTGTTAGGTTCTTTAAAAATTGATTTTTTGACCTCTCCCCATCGGATGATGCGAAGATCCGATGTTAATTACATCAAGAATACTCAAATACCCTTGATTATCCGCCATAGCAATCTATGGAATAGAAAACATACATCCACAAAAATAAACACACATTACACAGGAGCAACGGACTCATGAACTTGATGAAATGCAAACACTTAATGTGTTTTAAATTTAGTTTGATTTGAATTGATTTGAGTTTGGAGAATTGAACTTGCTTATGGGTTGCTTATTGGTTTATGTTTAGTTTGATCCGAATTAAATTTGTTGGTTAAAATTGGGTTGAATTTGGTTTATTTGATTAATTTTGAATTTGTTTGAGAAAATTTGACTTGGGTTTATTTTGGGAGATTGGATTTTACTTATGGGTTTAAGTTCAGTTTGGTTTGAGTTAAAATTCTTTGGTCAAAATTGATTTGATTTTGGTTTAGGAAAATTTGATTTGTTTATGGATTGTGACTTAATGTCCTTGAAATTACTTGAATTTGGTTTAAACGCATTTCTATTTGAAGTTATGGATGAAATTTAAGATTCTGGTAACTTTTAGTTTGTATTTTTTTATCTGGAGACTTTTGGATCTAAATTTAGACTAAGTTTCCTTAGAGATTTGATTTGATTTGTTTCATTAAGGTTTGATACCTTTTTATTTGAGAATTTTGCTTTGAGATTTGATAGATTCATGATCTATGTAAATCTTGGTTAAGATTAGTTCCAGTTATTTTAGGTTCATTTTGAAGTCTGTTTCATTTCTTGTAACAATTTGATCCAATTTGTGGTTCAAGACTTGTTTTTCAGATGTAATTTGAATTCATTGACGTTTATTTAGAGATTTTGATCTGAATTTGATTTGTTTATCTTATTAAGACTGGAAGTCTCTTTTTATTTGAGCTTGATGTTATCATGTTTGCCTAGTTAAGATTCTATTTGTGGATTTGATTAAGTTTGCAATTTGTTTGAGAATGCTTTTGATTTGGAGTTTCTTTGCTTTAAGTGTGCTTTTGGAGATTTGATATGCTAGGAATTTACAGAACTTAATCCGGATTTATCTTCTTTTAATGGATTAAGCTTGATGAATATCTTCTGTTTATGAGAATGGATGGCAATATATCTTGAACTGTTTTGATTAAGGGATTTGGAGATTTTGGTTCGGGTTTGATTTATCTTGAATGTTGTTTTTTTTTATTTGGGCCAGTTTAAAGTTGGGTTTATTCTTGACTTGGTTCTTTGTTTTATTAAAGATTGGTGTTCTCTTTTCCTTTTGATTGAGAGACTGTTTTGTATTTGGTTGATTTTTGTGTTTTGCACTTGATTGTCATGCATTTTGACCTTCGAAGTTTTATTTGGAGTTGATTTTAGATTTGAGTTTGGATGTGGTTTGATTTGATTAAGATTTGGTTAAAACTTGATGTTATTTGGGATTTAATTTAATTAAAGTTTACCAGACCATCTGATTTAGTCCCTTTGTTACCTGCTATCTTTTGATTTGAATGATTTAGTTTATGTTTGGTTTGTATCTGTTCAAAGATTATGATTTTGATTTGCATTTTTTTACTTAAAGAGTTTTGGGATTTAAGCTTAAATGTGAAATGTCTTGATTTATGATTTGTTGAAATTAAGTTTCGGGCTTGATCTTAACTACTTCAGTCATGGACATTCAGGTTCTCTCTTTTGGGCTTTGGGAAACTTGATGCCGTTGACATTCAGGTTCCCTTTAAGCTTTGGTCTCCAAGAGTTGCAAAACCTGTAGATTTTTTGTTTCGATCTTTTCATCATTGAGCTTGTCAATCCTGCACTTCTCAGACCCAAGTTTTTTTAAAGATTTCTGCATCCTCACTTGCATAGTTCGTGCAAAAACTGATTCCTTCTATTCCTGTCTTCCTCAGAAATTCTTTGTTTGAATATCTGAGAAGGCTCCCTCACCCATCCGCATGTATTACCGACCTCCAAATCATTTACTTACTTACTTATTCTATTATTATTGCTACTACTCTCTCTTTTTCTTTTGTCTCCATCCAGCTCTGTAGGTCATTAATTCTCCTTTCAAAGTCAATTATGCATCGAACATGAAAGCTTCTCATTATTCCGCCCAATCTGAGACACATGATTTTACAACTTGAATGGCCTGAAATCAGGCTCACTGAATACTTGATGGAATATGTGATATGTCTTGATCAATTCGAGATAGAAAATACCCGGCCTTTGATAGGCATATGGGCATTCTTTCCACTGTTTTTTGTAGATTTCATTAACATATGACCGGCATGTCGGCATATTGATTATGCATAGCCTTGAATAGCTTAATGAAAAAATGGTAAGAGATTGGGATCTTTTATTGATCTTTGTATGTCTACCTTAAAAGGACGTAGGGGCGGATGGTCAGTTGACCCCCCAACTAATCCGAATTTTAATTTTCTTTTAGGTTAAGATGAGACGTATGAGCGGATGGTTAGTTGACCCCACGTATGAGGATTCGACCGGATCGGTCGATCCTCGACTGATCCAAGTAGATCGATCCGAGAATCGGTCGATCCAGACCGATTCCCTAGAACCCGGAAGGGTCCAAAATCGGATCGATTCAAGACCCAATTCCGAACTTTTTTCTAGTCCGATCTCCCCCAAGATCAGACCGATTCCCCCTTCCCACCCCTCATTCTCACTTTCTCCCCTCCTCTTCATTGTCTAGGGCTCCCCCTGGACCCCTCCCCCCAACGATCCACCTTGAACAGTGGCTGATCCCTCCCTAAACAGGTAAATTGGGGGGGGACCTCCGATCCTTCTTCCCCCTTGCCTTTACCACCATAAAAAAAATTCTTCGGAGGGCGTTTCCCCCCTGATACCCCCCACAAGGGGCGTTGCCCCCTTGACCCCCGTGACCTGACAGCGCAGGTCGATCCGCAACGACTCTGCGTCCCGCTAATGATAGTGCAAACATTTTAATATATTTCACTATCATTTATACTATCATATATATAGAAGATTCATAATCATAAATATATATTATATACTTAAATTTACATAAATATCTATTTTAACTCTCTTCTCTCTCTCTTTCATATGATAGTTTATACTTATATGACATTTTCTTAAAAGGAACTTACTTTGTTTGATAGGATGTCATCCATATTATTTTTCAATTTTTTAAAATTTTTTATTTATTTCTATGATTTTTTCTCATTTTTAAAAAATTTATATGATTTAAAAAATATAAAAAAAATTGACCGATCCGGGATCGCCCTTTCTTCCGGAGGATCGGCGAATCCAGACCAATCCGATCCCGATCCAGATCCCACGATCCTTGGTTGACCCCCCAACTAGTCTTAATTGTTAGATTAAATTGATAAATTTTTATTTAATTTTCACTTCATTGTTTATTTTTTAAATTTTTTTAATAGCCCTATTCGGGCACTTGTTTAGCCGAGGGGGTATTGGACCCTCCGTTTGGGCCAGCGGCCCACTTCCGCAAGGGTCCTAGCCAGCTTCGCCCGACCACAGCCTCTTCTTTTTTATCAAGTCCTTCTCTGGTGGGCCCCATTATATGACCACGTTGGACATAAGTTTGGAGAAAATAATCCCCCCTCACGTGGCACTATTCACCCGACAGACTCACCCGACGCTCGATCGCAGCGGGAGCTAAGGATGGCGACGGCAAAGGGACTTGGAGGAGCTCCTGTCGGCTCGTCCGGAGGGGACGGTGGCTACAGTGATCCTAGACGGAGGATAAGGCAGCTCCAGCGTCGCTTGAAGGCAGATCAGGCAGCTTGCGGTGCAACCGGAAGGAACAGAGGCTTCACGACGATCCAACGACTCCGGCCAACGGGTGAGGTAGCTCCGGCACTCCCAACGGGGAGGGAAGCTTGGCCTGGTGATTCCTTGAACACCGGCGAGAAGAAGAGGCGGATTCGACAGCACGATTAGGACTTCACGGCCTCGATAACTCCTCAAACAGCTTCCTTCTTCGCCCTCACTCCTGCTAAAGGTCTCCTATCTGTCCCTTCTCTCCTTCTCAAAATCTCCGATCCCCTCTCAACATCGGCCTCTCTCTCTTCTTATAGGCCCTCCGGTTCTACGATTTTGGAAGGGGCTCGGAATGGCATTGTGAGTTCAATCGGGAGTCAAACACCCTAAATTGACTGGAACTTCCTTCGATTGGCCCTTCTATGTTCATCCCTTCCTTCTAAACAGTCCCAACTAGGACTCGGATTGTTGAGTTGGAGTCAGCATTGACTTCTACCCGGGATAAACCTTCCACTGGCTCTGATCGTGGCTTGATCAGAACACCATCATCAATTTTTTTAACTAGGCAGGTCCCTTTTGCTTGTGATTGAAGGTTGTTTTAGCAGGTCTCAGAACACTTTTTTTTGACCCTGTTGACGCCTAAAACGCTGAAAAAAATTCCAAAATAAATAAAAATGAGCAAGACGATGAAATTCAGCCGTCAAAGATGTAACGTTTACGTCTGTCTTCCGACTTTGTCAAAAAACAGCGCCTCGTCGACAAAGAAAAATGGTGTGATCGTCTATGTGACGAGTTTCGCAACCTTCGTACGACAAACCAACACGCTGACGGAAGGCAACCAAGGACGTCGAAGTACTTTTCGATCAGTCTTAGCCCTCGTCGGAGCTTCCGAAACTCATATACAACAGTTCGACATCTCAACGGAGGGAACCAAGGGGATCGCAGCGCTTTCTTCACTGGTTTAAATAATGGTCAGAACTCCCTCAGCTCCCGACACGATCAAACGCATCAATAGAAAGTGACTGAGGGTCGAAATGACCTTCCGACGACTTAGGGGGTCCATCGGAGCTTCTAGCAAGGACAACGTCCTTGAAGGACATTGATCAACTCATCAAGAGCCAGACGTAACAGTCGCCATACTTGGACGACACTGTTGGCATTAGCCCTCGGATGCCTCCTTTCGGCACAGCGCTTCTAATGGGGTGAAGACCGTAACGGTCACATTGATGCTGGCCGAGTAACCACGGAGGCGAGCGGCCTGTGTGCACGTTGTCAGGAGCATAACGGCAGAAGAAGGCTAGCTTCTTGGATGGCCGATAGCAACCGTAGTAATAGGGACCATCGCGGCCTCATGCAAAGGGGGTTGGGAGTTTTCTACTGCAAACAGAGAACGGAAGAGAAGGAGGGAGAAGGCATGTGAGGCTTACAGTGGTAGCGCTCCTTGGCCGCAGGGATCGTCGCCTTTCGTTCGTCGTTGTCCTGTCTTCCTCCTCCGTTCACCGTCGCCGCGCAAGCCCCTGCCTGTGGTCGTCGTTTATCGCCGTCGTCTCTCCTAGCCGCGTGCGCAGCCGGCCCCGTCGTCCCTCTTTCTCTTGACTGCACAAGCCCAGCCGGTAGTCGCTCCTCTGTTGTTCACGCGCACACCGCCGCAACCTTCTCTGTTGTTCACGTGCACACCGCCGCAACCTCTTTCTTCTCATGTTCACTGTCCACCCGCAACCGCGCTCCCACGCGCAATCCCTATCCCCATTGCAAGCGTGTGCACAAGCTTCCCTTGCCCAGCCGGTGATCCTTCCTCTCCTTTTCTTTAGCCGCCGCCGCAGTCCCTTTCTCCTTCTCCTGTTCACCGTCGCCGGAAAACCCGCGACCAGCCTCAAGCCGCGTCGCCTTCCTCTCGTGGTCGCCCCCTCCCCTCCTCGCCTATGAGTGCTCCAACACGACTCGGCTGCTCGCCGTCTCCCTGCCGTCTCTCGCCACCATCCCCCCTTCTTCTCCTTTGTTCACCGTGCCGCACTGTCGCAACCCCCCTTCCTCTCTCTCTTTCCCCATCTGCGCGTAGGCGCGCTCGCTCCTTCCCTCTCTTCGCCTTTCGCCACTAACGTAGCCCCCCTTGGTTTCCTTTCTTGGCCGCACGCACGCCCTTCCGCCATCGCCTTGAGTCCCAGCATCCCTCTTGTCTGCACACAACCGGTCGAGCCCCCATGAGACTAGCCGGTCGTATCCCCTAGAACCCATCCGGCCGAGTTCCCATCTATGCGTGACCCACAGGAGGCAGTGGATGTCGATAAATAGTTACCGGAGCAAACTGATTCAAGTTAACATTGTATTGTTCATATAAATCAAATAAAATTCATAATCAACCGACTTGAGACTAATTGAGGGCCAGTCCAATCAAGTACGCTCTACATCTCAAGTTTAAGCTTAAATAATAATCCGATCCAAGACTAATTGGGGGCCAGTCCAATCGGGCACGCTCTACGTCTTTGGAAAAATAATCAAACAATCGAGGCTAATGGGGGCCGGTCCAATCGGGTACGCTCTACGCTTCGGCATAACTTAAAAGAATCAAAAAATAAATAAATACTTGGTTAGCATATAAAGGTCAAAAATGACCCCAATGCTATATCATTTTTCCCATCAATGGATAATTATATCAATTTTATATAATGGCTAGATGTATATACATATATGCATGAATGCAAAAATATAAAGTCGATATGATAATGATTATATCGATACATAGCACTCACAAATCTTAGCCAAAGGTCGGTGTGCTATATATATCCAATATCGATGTGATCGATTCTATAATGCCTATCAAAAGCTCAATGGATTCAAATCAAAATTGATTCAATTAATTGTGATCATGACATTTTATGTCCCTCACATTTGTACGTTGTACTAATATTTCAATTAATAGGAATTATATGTTGTGCGTATCTTTGATGTTGTTGAAGAGCTAAAATAGCTCCATAAGTCGTATGGAATGAAAATAAGAAAAGATTAAAAAAAAGAAGAAAGATTAATATCAAAAAAAAAGAAGAAAAGAAAAGAAAGTTAATAAAATAAATGATCCAAAAATACTAAAACTAATCAAAGTTAATCAAACTTAACTTTCATAACTTAAAGTTAATTTTAAAATAATTTTAAGACTTAAAAAACAAACAAATAAAATAAAACAAAACAAACAAATTTTCTAACATAAACCACCTATTAAGACTTAATAACAATTTAATCACAAAATAAATATAAAGATATCCAAAATATACTTAATTAAGTTAAAACTAATTTTTACACCCTTAAGTCAACAATGAAATCTCCTAAATTAAACTATCAATTAATCAATTGATGAATTCAATAAAATAATAATAACAAAAACACACAGTATAACCACAATAAATAAATAATAATAATAAACAAAACAAACAAATATTACATCTTTAACTATAAAATGATATTCAAAATAAGTTAAATTTCTAACCTAAATATCTCCAATCAATTATCCAATATTTGAGTTAAATGAATTTAACAAATTTAATAATCAGTCAAACGTCAAAAATAGAAGAACAATAATAAATAAATCCAAATCAATTTAAATCCAAACCTTTAATCAAATTTTAAATAAACACTAAAAGACATTAAGTCATAAACTAATTTAATAAATCAAATTCAAATCAAATTCAATTTTAAACATAAAAGTTTGCACTCCATCAAATTTATGGAGCCGTTGCTCCTATTGTGTTCATTTCATTTGTGGATGTATGCTATCATTTCAAAATTGCTACGGCGAATCAAGGATATTCGAGTGTTCTCGACATAATTAACATCGGGTATTCGCACCACCCAATGGAGAGAGATCAAAACGAATTTTAAAAGGACCCAACCTCGAACTTAAATTTCTATGTATATCGTCGAATTAGTTATACTTCTATGGAATATCGATATTTTCATAGTCGTAAAAACGAAATTTGTTGAATAAATTTTGAATAAGATTTTTGAAAACCATTCTTTAAAAATTAAAATCCTTTTCATGTTTAAAGTCCAAATCTAAAATGTATTTTCAAATTTTCTGAAATACTCAATTTTTATAAAAAAATCAATTTTCATGAACACATGTTTCGAAATACAAGCACATACATGGAAAATTTCCAAATTTTGATTTCAATCTCAAATTTCAAGGTTACATATACATATCTTCAACAATTTTTCAAACTTCAAATTTATCTTAAATTTTTCCAATCAAATCAAAACAAATTCAAATTAATTAAAATAATTTTTCGAGGATTCACAGACCCTCGCAAGAACAGCCAGCTCCTCGTCCCATCTTCCATTTCTTTTAAATATATATTTTCAGATTTTTTATGTATAAGTTGTTATTTAGTTTGGATTCTGTTGGGTTTACCTGTTTAGTTGAGTTAGACAAATTTTTTATTTAAATTATCTAAGTATCTCATTAAAAACCATGGATACTAATGTCATCTCATAATATAACATGAAAAATATCATGAAATGAAAAACCTCATTTCATTTTAATTTAATGTGCAGTACATCCAAGTACATAGGAGATGAGGAGGCATGAAAAAGTCATCGCCCTCATAAGTTACATGTGGGTAGAAGGAATCATGAAATTTATTTTCATCACTGCCTAAACCATATAATTTACCTGAAAATGGGAGGCATAAAAGAGCCATTATCCCATTTAGATTAGTTACGGATTTGAAGAGCATACCCGTCAATATGAATATCCATATGATTGACATGGTGTGAGCTTATTAGCATATTAAATATGCATAGATCAAACTCATCATATAAATAGCATCCTTGCACATTTAAAGATGAATAGCTTTTTTTTTGAAATTTCGGTACCATTTCTGCATGTCTGATGAGATTAGTTATATATCCAAAATAGCATTGTTTTGCATATAAAATATGCAAGCTATTTTGTTTTGCACCTTTTTTAGGAGAAAAAGAAAAGAAAATCGTTGATTGCCCACTTTTTTATAAGAAAAAGGGTGAAAACCGTTGATATTCTATCTTCTCCACCTATTCTACGTGAACCTTAGCAAAATCGTTGATTGCCCACTTTTTTAAAAGAAAAAAAGTGAAAACCGTTGATATTCTATCTTCTCCACCTATTCTACGTGAACCTTAGCTCTCTAGCCCAACATATCGACTCCCCAGCAGCACTCTTCGGAACCTCTTCACGAATGACCCCATGGGGTCTACTTATAAGAAGCTCTGGGGGCACTTTTGTCCTCAAAATACCATCCACGCCTCCCTGTTTTCATGGTGATGGAAGGTGACCACAAGAAGGTAGACTTATCGCCATTTAGTTTTTTTTATTTGGCTTTTTCTTCTATTTGTTTGACCCTTTCAAGCGAGGGCGGTAAGCTCACCACACTGGTTTGACCGGACCCTCAACGAACATTCACTTTTTTTGGCACTTTATTTCCTCTCTCTCTCTCTCTCTCCCGTTCCTATGCAAGAGGAGAGATGCCTTCAGCAAGGGCAACATGAGCAACTCCCGATGGTGGCATTGATTGCAGAATCGACGGAATCGGTCCGATTCCGACCGATTCCGGAATCGGATCGGAGGATTCCCGGCGAAAGGACCGATTCCGAGAAGAATTCCTCGGAATCGGTCTGAATCGCCTGGAATCGGTCGGAATCGATCCGATTCCGACCGATTCCATGTGGAATCGGTCGATCCTCCGGAAGGCCGGGTTGACCCGGCCCCGGTTCGATTACCGGTTCACTCTGGACCGGGAATCGAACCGATTCCGGCCCTTTTAGGGCCGGAATCGACCCGCAGAGCTGGCCTCGGTCGATCCCGCGGCGGAAGGAGGAAGCGCAGGCGATTCCAAGCGATTCCAAGCGATTCCGGTGATTCCGGCCTCGATTCCGTCGATCCACCGTCGATACCGGCCGATTCCGTCGATCCAGGGTCGATTCCGGCCCGATTCCACCGATTCCGGCGATTCCAGGGGCGATTCCAAGCTCGTTCTTCAAAGGATTCCGCCGATTCAAGCTCGGATCGGCATCGAATCAACCTCTTCTTCGATCTTTGTAAGGTTTTTGGTAAGATTTCTTCGCCAAAACTTCGTACGACCATTCTTACGCGTTTCCGACGAGTTTAAGTGCCGTTAAACTTTACGATTTCTGTCCGAACAAGTTCGTTTAATTTTTGAAGTATCCGGATATGTCCATTTTGCACGGGAAAAATTCCGGATATCGCGTACGCCTATTTTTACACGTTTCCGACGACTCCGAGTAGAGTTAAACCGGGTGATTTGTCAGGATCGAATAACTCCGCTCGAAGTTGTTTGAACATCGATTGGATGTTCTTTCGTACGGGAAAAATTTCGGATACCCGTACATTGATTTCCGGCAAATACGTAACGCTTTAAACATACCGAATGGTGTGTTACTTCGGGTTGTCTCTGCTACCCGAACGACGTCTAAAACAATTTGTATGTTATCTAATCATTTTTAGTGCGTTGTTTACAATTTTTGCAGATTTAAGCAATGGCCGATCAGGTGACGCAGCACCAAAGCGTGCTTCGACGTGGGTTGGGAACACGGGCGGGACCCGACGTAGAAGAGGGTACAGTGCGAGTGGTGTGGGAAGGAGATGAACGGGGGGTGTTCCGGGGTAAAACAACATATTGCTAACGGTGGGAATGTCAAGAAATGTGACAAGGTACCCAGGGAGAAAGTGAGGAGATGAGAGGCTACGCATGTGTAGATCCTCTCAACGGGCGATTAGGATCGAGCGGAGTAGGGAGGAGTTGCGCGACGAGCTACTCCGGAGGAGGAGGGACCGCGATTGCCTACCTCGAAAGGAAAGGCGAGGAAGGCGGAAGCAGCTCAGCCGGAGCCAGAGAGCGAGGACGAGTCCACGGACTCTGAGCTGAGACGTCTTGGCACGCTAGCAAGCGCGCATCGTGGGCGAGGAGGAGGACAGAGGAGGGAGCGGGAGGGTCCGGGGTCCGCGGAAGTTGACACGCCTTTAGCCGATCGAAGACGGCTCGCCACTCGGGACCGAGAGCCGACCGGCAGAGACAGAGCCACCGTCGTTCCACTTACCAAAGACTCGATTTACACCGAGCGACGAGTATTTATTTAGGAAACAGAGTCTTTGGGCGATGGGGATAAAAGCAGCGATGAAAGGGGTGAAGGCACAGACGGCCGCAAAGAGAGCCGTTCGCCACATTGTCAAATGGTTTTTACACGTGTATCACTTTTTAAATAAAATTTGGCATTATGCCTCGTTTTATTTACTAAAACTTAATTTTACCACCGATCCCATTTTTTTTAACTTCGATGTAGGCATCCCACGCACATACCGGCCCACTTCCGTACGATGGTGGATGCCGCGGGTGAGGCTGACCGGGCCGCGGGGCGAAGCCGGGCGACGGACACACATGCGGCGTTGGCCTGGACGAGGAGGTCCGGGAGTTGAGGGAGTGGATGGACGGGTTCGAGTTGGTGTGGAAGGAGAGGGGTTGCACAATCACGTGTGCGATGGGTGGACAGGCACGCAGGAGTATGATAAACTTCTTGGTGCACTTGTTCGAGGGGACTACATTCTCGAAGTCGGTAGATGCTTCTCGGGAAGATAAAAAATGCCGACTTCATCTTTCTCTCGATGGATGGGGTGGTGGAGGAGATCGGGGAGGACAATGTGGTTCGGATTGTCACCGACAACGAACCATCATATAAGGCGGCGGTAGGAAGTTGATGGAGAAGAGGAAGCACATCTTCTCGGGTGCCCCGTGCGGCATTCCATAGATCTCATTTTGAGGATATAGGCGGAGGAGGGTGTATCTGCACTTGTCGTGTGCGGCGCGACGATCACATCTTTTTATTTATTCGCATCCCCGCCTCCTACATATCGTGAGATCTCACACAGGAGGGCACGATCTTGTCGTGCCCGGTCGACACGATTGGGCTACCGAACTTCATCATACGGAGAGTTTACACCGGCAATGCATGTACATTGGTTAAAGGTTCGCACACAAAGGTAGTATTACAACTATACGGTGGACAACTGCCGTACGACAAAAGAGCGATTGGAGATTCTTGTCGTGCGAGAAGCCATATCAACCGACAAGAGGTTTTGGGAGAGGATTGCCTACTACTTGGCGATCGAGCCACCGGTAGTTGTCTCGAGGTTGGTAGACTCGAAATGACAGGGACCGGATGGGCACACCTTGTATCGCCATGGACCGGCAAAGCTGAAAAATTAAAGAAAAAAATCCCGTAGGTTACGAAAAGTGGTGGAAGATCATCGATGACCGATGGGACAAGACCTTGCACCACGATGTCCGTACGTCGTGTAACTTGGTTAAAAAATTATTTTCGTTGTATAATTGTCTTATACGCGGTGTTAACTAATAAAATCTTGCGGGATATTTTTGAACCCCCGCATCCAACATGGAGGACGAGTGGTGAACGACAACGAGGTGATGCGGGGTACACTTGCGGTTATCCAACGGCGCGCTCGATCTCGGCGGAGACGGGATAATGTAGGCCGAGATGTATGTTAGAGTTCATTAAATACCTTGGACTAGCATTGCAGTGCAACTAATTTTTTTTTTAAAATTTTTCAGATGTAGAAGTACAAGTTAAGGGTCGGTGTATACTCAGATGCTGACCTGAAATATTCAGTTGACAAAGTGTCACCTGGTATAGTAATAGTTTGATGAAAATTTCTTTTCTTTTCATATAAGTTATGGTGATGATGGGCTAATTGCTTTCCTTTTCTCTTCAGGTTTTTCTTCTCGAGTGGTGGGTTCAGTGAACACCGAGTGGATGGAATCCACTGCGCCTATCGGGGTATCGGATACCGAGTTGCAGCACCGCTCCTCCCACTGCGAGAGGAACTGGAGTACGTTCAACTCGATACATACCAAAAGGAGGAACAAAGGACCTCGCACCGGGCTGAGAAGCCGGTGTACCTCGTCATTATAACGTGAGTACAACGCGCATAAAGAACATCAAGGATCGTACGAAAGATCGGCCGAGGAGCGATTTGCACGGTTCGCAGTGGCCCGTACAAGCGAGGCATTCCTCCGCCACACCACCACCCGAGGAGGTGGACACGTGACCCGGATTTTTCCAGGAGGAGCACGTGCACTTGCCTCCTGTTGGCAGGAGAGGGAAGCCGAGGGATCATGCGGTGAGTTTGATCCCGATGACCGTGCATGTGCGAGGAGAGTTGGATGGTGTTGAGCCGAGGAGGATGCTCGGCCTCCACCTCCATCGACTCGAGGGCGTGGCCTTCTTCCGCCGCCACGAAGAACATGAGCCCACCGCGGCTTTTGCCGGCCCCGACTCGGCCCCAAATACCGGCCCTGACTTCGTTCGTCCGGAAGAACGAAACAAAGGTGAGCGCACGGAAAATAGGAGGGGATTTGCAAAGTTGAAAAAAACTTTGAGTTCCGGACTTTCTGGTAGGTCAGGGATGGCTGAAGAGGGAAAGAGATGGAAGTTAGAGGTCGGTCGTCGCCCGTACGATAAAGACACGCTCCTTCTCACTCCTCGATGATGATGACGAGGAGTGTATACCACGACGGCAGCCCATCGGCCGGCCACGAGTCACCCGATTCACTGCGTTTCAAAGCCGATACATTGCCGGGATTTAGCAGACACCACATTCGTATATTACGAGCCACAAGATCGCAGCGTTTGGTCGGTGTCGACCAAGATGGATTACACCACCGCTCCACCATCCTCTCGCTTACGTCCCGAGTCATCCCGCGTCCGATCCATACGACCACGATGGCATGGCATCGGCATTATTTTCATGGATACGGTCCCGGACAAGATACAAGACCGAGCACGAGGGAGGAGCGTCGCGAGCAACAGGAGAGGAGGAAGATCCATATCTATATCCTAGACATTGGTAGTAGATTGATATGATGTAATTTTTTTTTTTTTACGATGTATCAACTCTTTGATTTTGAATCAATGGAATTGGAATATGTACTTAACTTCAAGTCTTCAAGTCTTCAATTGGTGTTCATTAGTATTTGTATGATGTGGTCTTGTGGATATCATGCATTGGTTATTTTTTAAAATGTTTCTAACTCATTTCCTATTTTTTTAGATTTTTTTCTGAATTTTTTAAATTTTTTGACGAAAAAAAAAACAAAAAAAAAACGATTCCGGACCGATCCGGAATCGATTCCCTTCCCAGGAATCGGCCGATTCCGATTCCGATTTCGGAATCCTTGGATGGTGGTGGTGGAAGTGGCAACAGAGTTTGCAACATCTAGGTGAGCAAAGTTGGAACATCTTCCTCTTTTCTTCTCCTCTCTAGTGAGTATAGAGGCCATTGTGGGGTCCCTTTCTTCTCCTTGGTTCTTCCACAGTAGCGTTAAAAGGGTTGCAACTTCCTTGCCTCTCCACCAATGGCAATAAGGCCTTAATTGCCCTTCTTCCTTCTTTTTCACTGGCAACAAAAAATCTTGAGGCCCTTTTACTTCCACCTTCACCGCCAACCAAGTGACAAGGACGGCTCCCTTGTGCGGTGGCCATGGCAGCAAAGGTGGCACCTGATGGTAACGACAAGTGTGCTTGATGATGAAGATGGTGATGGCGGTGGCAACCATGGAATGCCGGATCGGGATCCGGGTCCCGACCCAGGCCCGACCCGATCGGGTTTTGGGCCAAACGATCCGATCCCAACCCCAAGATCCCGACCCCATAGGTGTTTTTTAATTATTTTTTAATTATTTTTTATTCCGATCCCGGCCGACCCAAGTCCCGACCCTGGCCGACCCGGATTCATTTGGGCCCAACCGACCCACTCTCGACCCGCGACCCCGCCTTCCTTGGTGGCAACCTTTGATGAGGCAACGATGGCACTATCTTCCTCTTTTTCCATCTACGGTGTGGCTCCTCCATCCCAACAACAACAATGATACCCGACAGTCAACAATGGTGGCAACCTTTGGGAACAACTGTTCTATGCATCCCCTCTTCCTATTCTCTAGCAGCAATCAGCATGGCTCCTTCAACTTGTCGATGACGATGGACTTCGAAAGGGGTAGCAGGAATTTGATAACGAAGATAGCTTATGGAGATGTTGGCTTGGATGACAGCAAGCAGCCATACTAGTGGCTCTAGCAAGAGTGGCCACCCCCGAAGGTGATGACCATTGATTGCAAAATCGTCACAATCGGCCGATTCCAGAATCGGATCAGTGGATTCTGAATCCATGCGGAAGGGCCGAATCCAGCAGGAATTCCGTGGAATTGGTCAGAATCGATCCGATTCCGGCGATTCTGTCTGGAATCGACCGATCCCGACGGAAGACCGGTTTGGCCAGTCCAGTTCGATTCCCAGTTCGATTTCGGACCGGGAATCGAACCGATTCCGGTTCCGGCCCTTTTAGGGCAGGAATCGACGGCTGCGGTCGATTCCGACGATCCAACAGCCTTGCCGCACTCCTTTTGGCGATTCTAGACGATTTCAACCCCCGGAATCAAGGATTCCGGTGATTTTGAAGTCGATCCCAGCTCCCTACACCAATTCCAGTGCGATTCCAGCGATTACGGCGATTACAGACTACTTCTTCAAGAGATTCTGCCGATCCAAACTCTGATCGACCTCGATTCAACCTCTTCTTAGATCCTTAGAAGATTATTGGTAAGATTTCTTCGCCGAAAACTCTGTACGCCCGTTCTTACGTGTTTTCGACGACTCCGAGCGTGGTTAAACTCGGTGATTTTCGACCGAACAACTCCATTTAAATTTTAAACTAATCGATTAGATGTTCTTTGCACGGGAAAATTTCTAGATATCTCGTACGCCTATTTTTACGCGTTTCCGACGACTCCGAGTATGGTTAAACTCGGTGATTTTTGATCGAACAACTCCGTTCAAGTTGTAAGAACATCGATTAGATGTTCTTTATACGGGAAAATTTCCGGATACCCCGTACGTTGATTTACAACCATTTTCGACAAATACGTAACCCTTTAAACATACCGAATAGTGTATTTGATGGGTTGTCTGGTTCCCGGACAGCGCCTAAAGTAATTTTTATGTTGCCTAATAATTTTTAATGCATTATATACAATTTTTGCAGGTCTAAGCAATGGCCGATGAAGGTGATGCAGCACCAGCACGTTCTTCTGACGTGGGTTGGGAACACAAGCATATGGTAGACCCAGTAAGAAAGAGAGTTCAATGCAAATGGTGTGGGAAGGAGATGAAGTGGGGGGAGTGTGTTCCGGCCAAGGATCGCAACATCGGAATCAGTTGCGACCAATCTGATTCCGATTCCCAGGAATCGGCCTAGATCAATTTTTCTTGAATTTTTTTTAAGAATCCCAGGATCTAGGCCGATTCTTGGGAATCGGAATTGGATTGGTCCCAAATGATTCCGATTCTGCGATCCTAAAAAATTCAGAAAAAATTCTTAAAAATAGGAAATGAGTTAGAACAAATTTAAAAAATAAGACATAAGATTACCATTCATCCACAGGACCACATCGAATAATTACTAATAAACATGAAATGAAGTTAAGTAAATATTTCATTGATTCAAAAACCAATTAATTAATACATCATGAAAATATAAAAAATAGGAATTTACATCATATCAATCTAATACCAATATCTAGAATATGAATATTGGCCTTCCTCCTCTTCCTGCTACTATTGACGCTCCTGAGTTGTGCTCAGTCTTGTATATTGTCCGGGACCATATCCATATGAAAATAATGCCGATGCCATGCTATCAAGGTCGTAGGGATCGGACTGCCGGAACGACCGGGACGTAGGCAAACTTTGGTGGAGCTAGTGATGGTGGTGGAGGAATCCACTGCTGTTGAGCATCACCAAATGCTGGATAATGTGGCTCTATAAAATGATGCTATGATATCTGCTCATCCAGCTGAAACAACATATTACCGAAACAGGTGAAAACATAGTTGTCAAGGCGCCCGCCTAGGCGGCAAGGCGCCTTTCCAAGGGCGCCTTGCCAGGGCGCCTTGTCTGGGGCCAAAAAGGCGTCCAAGGCGCCCGCCAAGGCGTCCAAGGCGCCCGCCAAGGCGCCCAAGGCGCCAGCCTAGGCGCCCAAGCAAGGCGCCTTGGGTATTTTTACATCATTAAAAAAATTTTAAGGAGTTTTTCTCCCTTGATACCCCTCACAAGGGACACTTATTTAATGATAGTTTGAATATATTAATATATTGTATTATCACTTATACTATCATACATATTTAAGATTTATGATTATAAACATATATTATATACTTAATTAAGTTCTTTTTCAGCTCTTTCTTCTCTCTCTCTCTATCTCACTTATACTATTACATACTTTTTTGGGTTCGGGGGGCTTCGCCCCCCGACAACCCCCCGAGGGCGCCGCCCCCCGACCCCCGCGACGACCGCGCGAGTCGATCCGTGACTACTCTGCGCTCCCCTCATTTAATAATATTATAACAATATTTTACCATCACTTATACTATTGCACATATATAAATTTTATAATCATAAATAAGTTATATACTTAAATTTTATAAAAATTTATTTAACTTTCTTCTCTTTCACACACACCATATTTACTTATGTGCATTGATAAAACACTCATATTCAATTATAACATAACAAATATAATTATATTTATGTTTTGTTTATATATAACAACCTCCCGACTCAGCCTTCCTTGAATACCGCCTTGACCGCCTAGGCGACGCCTAAGCGGCCGCATTGTCGCCTAAGTGGAATCGGTACCCTTCAACGCCTTGGGCGCCTTGTCGCCTTGACAACTATGGGTGAAAATGTAAAAAAATATGATAAGGTGCCGAGGGAGAAGAGTGAGGAGTTGAGAGGCTACATGACAGGTAGAGCCTCTCAACGGGCTATTAGGATTGAGCAGAGGGAGAAGTTGCACGACGAGCTACTCCAAAGGAGTAGGGACCGAGATTTGCCTACCTGAAAAGGGAAAAGTAAGGGGAAGGCACCAGCCAAGCCGGAGCCAGAGAGCGAGGAGGACTCCACAGACTCTAAGCTTAGACATGTTAGGCACGCTAGCAAACGTGCATTTGCTGAGGACGAGTACAGGAGGAGAGGAGCAGGAGGGTCAAAGTCCAAAGCTGACCCAACTCTTGGCCGATCAGCATCGGCTCGCCCTACCCGGGACCGGGAGACGGAGGGATAGAGACAGGAGCCGCACCGTCATTCTACCAGTACTCGATTTACGCCGAGTGATAAGTACTTATTTAGGAAACAGAGTGCTGGGCAGATGGGGATTAAACAAGCTATGAAATGGGTGAAGGCAACAGGAACGGCTGCAAAGAGAGCCGTTCGTCACATCGTGAAGTGATTTTTGCATATAGATATCACTTTTAAAATGGCATTTATGTGTGTTTTATTTACTTAAGCTTAATTTTTGCCTGATCTAAATTTTTTAAACTTGATATAGGCATCCTAACACATGCAGCTACCAGCCCCTACTTCCAGACGATGGTGGATGTCGTGGGTGAGGCTGGACCGGGTCTGTAAGCCCCGGGCAACAGGCATATATACGGCGCTGGACTGGATGAGGAGGTCCAGGAGTTGAGGGAGTGGACGGATGGATTCAAATTAGTGTGGAAGGAGAGAGGTTGCACAATTATGCGTGACGGGTGGACAGGTATCACCAAGAGGAGTATGATAAACTTCTTGGTATATTGTTCTGAGGGGACCACATTCTTGAAATCAGTGGACGCTTCTGGGAAGATTAAAAATGCCGACTTCATTTTTTCTTTGATGGATGCGGTGGTGGAGGAGATCAGGGAGAATAATGTGATTCAGGTTGTCACTGACAACGAACCTTAATATAAGACGGCTGGGAAAAAGCTGATGGAGAAGAGGAAGCACATGTTTTGGGTACCCTGTGCGGCACATTCTATTAATCTCATATTAGGGGATATAGGCAGGGAGGAGTGTATCCACCCTTGTCAGGCAGGCACAGACGATCACGTCATTTATTTATTTGTATCCTCGTCTGCTACATATTATGAGATCACACACAGGAGGGCATAATCTTGTTAGGCCTGGTCTGACTCGTTTCGCCATGAATTTCATTGCATTGGAGAGTTTACACTGGTACAGGCATGCATTGGTTAGGTGTACACAATCCGAGGAATATTATAATTATATGGTGGACCACCTGCACGACAAGAAAAATCAATTGGAAATTCTTATCAGGTCTGAGAAGCAGATCACTAACAAGAGATTTTGGGAGAGGATTGCCTACTACTTTGCAATCATTGAGCCACTGGTAGTTGTCTTGCCGTTGGTAGACTCAGATGGCAGGAAAAAGATGGACACGCTGTACGATGCCATAGACTGGGCAAAATTGAAAATAAAAGAGAAAAATCTCAAAGGTTACAAAAAGTGGTGGAAGATCATAGATGACCGATGAGACAAGACTTTGCACCACGATGTCCATGCTACAGGTTACTAGGTTCAAAAAATATTTGTACTTACCTACTTTAAGTTTATTCAATAATTATCTTATTCATAATGTTAACTATTAAATTCTTGTAGGATATTTTTTGAACCCTCACATCCAATATGGAGGACAGGTGGTGAACGATAACGAGGTGATGTGGGATACATTAGTTGTTATTCAACGTCTCTGCCGATCTCAGCAGCAAGGAAAACTCGGGGGTCGGCCTCGGGTCGATCGGCCCCAAAACCGACCCAGGTCGGTTGGGGTCGCGACCCGGGTCGGGTCGGGGTCGGGAAAAAAATAATAAAAAAATCATTTTAAAATAATAACCGGGTCGGGGGGTCGGAGCCGGGTCGGGGTCGGTTGGCCCAAAAAGCGACCGGGTCCGGCGACCCGGCCGACCGGGTCGCCGACCCGGCATTCCATGCTCAGCAGGACAGGATAGAGGTTGAGATAGAAGTAAGTTGGAGTTTATTCAATACTTTGGAGTAGCTAATTATAAGACAACTAATGATTTTTTTAAAAAAAAAATTCAGATGCAGAAGTATAAGATGAGGGTCGGCGTATACTCAGACGCTGATCTGAGATATTCGTGCGACAAAATGTCACCTGGTATACTAATTTATGATGAAGATTTTCTTTTCTTTTCATATAAGTTATTGAAGATGATGGGCTAATTGTTTACCTTTTCTCTTCTTTTTTTTTACAGCAGAGTGGTGGGTTCAAGTGAACACCAGAAGTGGATGAAATCCACTTGTTGCCATCGGTATCAGGATAATCAGCTAGAGCACCAATTCCTCTCGTTGTGAGAGGAACTGGAGTACATTCAACCTGATACATACAAAAGGAAGAACAGGTTGACCTCAGACCGACTGGAGAAGTTAGTCTTCTATCATTACAAGATGAGGCTGCGCATCAAAAATATCAAGGATCGACAGAAGATCAGTGAGGAGCGATTTGCACAGTTCGCAGGTGGTCCATAAGAGCAGAGGCATACCTCTGCCACACCACCACCTGAGAAGGTGGACATAGATCAAATATTCTAGGAGGAGCATGCACTTGCCTCCTAGATAGAGAAGAGGGCAGCCAGGGATCATCCAGTTGAGTTTGATCCCGATGACCGTGCATGGGCTGAAGAAGAGTTGGATGGTGTTGAAGCTGAAGAGGATGCTCCACCTCCACCTCCACCTACTTCCCAGGCTCAGGTAGGGCCTTCTTCTGCACCAGCAGCTATGGAGCAGCCACCTCCAACTTTAGTCGCAGCTTCAGTCCCAGCCGCCGCTACCCAGCCCATTCGTAATCCAGGGAAAACGAAAACAAAAGTGACTGCACGAAAAATGGGCGAATTTGTAAAGCTAAAAAATCTTTGGGTTCTAGTACTTCAGAGATGGCTGAAGAGGTGAAGAGAATGAAACTGGAGGTCAGGTGTCCTGTTTGCCCAGATGACAGCACGTAGGCTCCTTCTCATAGTTAGTTAAATATAAGTCGGGTATAATACGGAAAAAATACGTTCACGTATAATTCGTTTATAAATTTTAAGTATACGGTCAAACATTCAAAGATTTCAAAATTTTGGTACATTATATATACGGAGTACTATACGGAGTACTATACGGTCATATTTTGACAATACGTACTAAAAATACGGAGTAGATAAATTTTCAAACAAAATCAAAAATTATATATTAAAACATTAACGTCGGCCATAATACATAATACAAAAAATGCATAGCATACACATTGTGAAAAATATAAGATTCAAAATACACCAAAAAGTCACACATCATCTAAAGTCTTCAAACATAATAATCATAACAATGATTCTAAAAAGGAGGACATTAACTAAGTTAATTTTATCCAAAATAAGAAACACACTTCTTTTGTATCTAAACAAATGAATCAAGAAAGTAATGCCCATCTTGAGTTTCCTATGTGTCTTAAGTTGAGTTTTCATCTTAACTATTATTGTTCAAGAAATCTTCTACATCGTGTGTTTCAATAATATAATCATCAACAAGTATATCAATCTTGTCAAGATCAATTGGCTTCAAATCTTCTTCCATACGATCTTTAAATTTTGACATCATCAAAGAATTCATTCTCACATGAACCAAATCTTCAAGCATTTCTGGAGCTAGCCTGTTTCTTTTCTTGGTTTGAGCAGCTTCCCATGCACTCCAATTTCTCTCACAAGCCGATGAGCTACAAGGTTGGCTAAGAATTCGTATAGCAATTCTCTTGACGATGGAAAAGTGTTCATCACTTCCCATGTAATCCCACCAAACACCTACAAAACATCACATGAAATGACAAATATGACTCATAATAAAGAAGAAAAAAAGTAGCATTAGAATAAAAACTTACGTGGATGATTAGTTTCCATCAATGTCAACCCAGTGCAAGTAAATAATTTCTGAGATTTACTACGATAGGCCACAAATTGTTTGACAAAATCTGCTCGCTCATTTTCTTTAACCATCTTTTTCAGAACATACTCAATGCCATTTTTTATGTCACTATTATCAACAAATGAAGCTCTACAAAAATAAGATGGGTTAAGAATTACTGCAGCTGCATGTATTGGATGAAGTATGTTTCTATCTTTTCTTTGATCAAATAAATCAAGTATCGCCTTGTACTTTGATTCATTAGTTTCCATGCGTCCCCTCAATGTCTCTCTAGCTCGTTGCATAGCATCATACAAATATCATGCAGTTGAGCCATCATTGTCAACCAAACGAAGCACTCGAATAATAGGATCAAGAAACTCAATTACTTCTTTAGCCTCTGACCAAAATGATTCACTTTTAATAATATGAGTTGTTTGCATTCCAAGTGACGATTTAGTGTAATTTACACCTCTCCATTCAGAAGATGCTACAAGGATTCTCAAATGGTTTTCCACATCAAGTATTGACTGTAACATCAAATAGCAAATCTTGTCTTGCAAGGACTCTTTAATTCTTTATTCTCTGTGTATTTTCTCATCATCTGTAAAACAAGTATGCTTATACATGAAGTCAACAACTTTCTTTCCATCATCAATAACATTCTTAACCCAAAAAACTACTCGATAGATGTCCTTCAAAAATAAGTTAATGACATGTGCTGCACAACGAATATTATACAAATGAGGATACTTTCTCATCAATATATCACTAGCAGACACATAGTTTGAAGTATTATTTGTAACAAGTTGCACAATATGTTGTGGACCAATTTCATCAATAACACCTGATAAGATATTTGAAAGATATTCACCTGTCAATCTTTCTTCAGAACATTCAAACGATTTTATAAACACTGCACCAAATGGAGAATATGCAATGACATTAACCCATGATCTTCTTCTTATATCAGTCCATGAATCAGACATTATTGTACATCCCGTTGATGCCCAAGACTTTTTAACATTTACAACATATTCTTCAATATCCTTTCTGGATTCTAGAATCAGTCTGATACGTAAAGTCGAATAACTTGGCATTATAAAGCCAGTTCCATAATCACCCTGAGCTTTCATCATTTCAATAAATGATTTTGATTGAATCACATTAAATGCATTATTATCCATAATAAATAAATTTGCAACTTTTTTCTCTAAATTCACCTTATCTTTCTCATGAGTCAACTGCGGAATTGTAGATTGATTTGTGCTATTGTTTGTAACTCTGAACAAAGAAACTGACTCCGCTCGACTTTCATAGTTATTGGATGAAGATGTTGAACTCTTACTCTTCTTATTACTCCCATCAATAGCAAGAAAAACTTCAGCATGAACTTCTTCTGGCACCTTTGAACATAATTGAATATCACGACCCATTATACCAGCTAAATGAGATTTTACACGAGCAATTCCTCCGGAAAACTCTTTTTCACAAAATTTACATTTGAAACGGCCGCCAAGATCTTCAGCGTAATCCCAAAATTTTTGTTTTGGTCTCACCATCTTATTATGATAAATAGAAGAAAACATAACATAGAAGAATTAACGGTAGGTCAACAATAAAGAGAATACAAACAAAAGATACTAAAATAATATACCTTTAGGAGTACAGAGTAAACAAAGAATAGGGGTGTTGCTGCTGTTGTATGGCGAAGGAACAAATACTCTGACGTCCAGGAGAAATAGAGGGAGTGGGTTGGGCAGAGGCAGACAACTTTACGCTCCTCTTCCCAGGCACTCCACAGTCCTTACCATACCGTCCCTCTCTTTCCAGGCGCACCACACGACGGTGGTGCATCGACAGTCGGCAGACAGGTAGCAGGGACGAGGCGCACCGGGCGCACTCTCGGGTGGACGATGGCGGCGGTCAACAGCGCTGCGGCCGTGGGTGGTGGTGGCAGGAGGCGCGCGGAGGTGCGGATGACAGCGGGTGAGGCTGCGGCGCTGCGCTGCCGGACCTCGGATGGGTGTGCGTACTGTGTGCAGAATATTTTTATCTGGCCGAATAAAATGGAACGCGTTTAATACACGTTTGAAACGGAATGGCTCTCGAAACCGCGTCCAAAACATAACATCCGCGTTTGAGACGGAAATGGCACGTATATTTGAAAAATACGTACGTTCGTGTTTCATTCGCGTACTGTACGCGAACTAACTAACCAAGCTCCTTCTCACTCCTCAGTTGATGATGACGAGGAGTGTATACCAGCGACGCAGCCATCAGCAGCAACCCAGTCACCTGATTCACGATGGCCAAAGTCGTATTTCACGCTGGATGAGCAGATATCACAGCATCATTTTATAGAGCCACAGTATCTAGCATTTGGTGAGGCTCAACAGCAGTGGATTTCTCCACCACCACCACTAGCTCCACCAAAGTCTGCCTACATCCTAGTCGTCCCGTAGTCCGAACCCTACGACCTTGATAGCATGGCATCGGCATTATTTTCATATAGATATGGTCCCGGACAATATACAAGATTGAGCACAACTCAAGAGCGTCGACAGCAGCAGGAAGAGGAGGAAGGCCGATATACATATCCTAAATATTAGTATTAGATTGATATTATATAAATTCATATTTTTTATATTTTCATGATGTATCAATTAATTGGTTTTTGAATCAATGGAATATGTACTTAACTTCATTTCATGTTCATTAGTAATTATTCGATGTGGTCCCGTGGATAAATACTAATCTTATTTTTAGAATTTTTTCTAACTCATTTCCTATTTTTAGAAATTTTTTATGAATTTTTAAAAATCGATCCAGGCCTTCTTGATTCCAAGATCGATTCTCTTCCCAGGAATCGGCTGATTCCGACCGATTCCTAGGAATTGGAATCAGATCGGTCCGCGACCTTTGTGACGACAGTAGTCTCCAATGGCAAAGACAACGATAGCATCAACATTCGATGGCAGGATCAACACCATCTTCCTTGGATCAGCGACGACTGGAGCTCTCAACAATGGTGATGGCGGCTTCTCCCTCCAATTAACCTCTTTCTCCACTTTTTCTTCTTCCTTTTTAAAGGTGTTTTCCCATTCATTCATTTTTTCACGTGCAACAATAGTCTTCAAGGTGTTGTATATGTGTATTGTGGAATTTTTCATTGTTTCTCTAATTTTTAAGATTTTTATTTAAAAAATTCAGAGTTAGTTCGATTCGGGATCAGATTTGCTTCACTTGAATCAGCCTTGTCAGTCATCTGATCCAAAACAGAATCGAGATAGGCAATGGCTGATCTGGATCATGATTCCCGGCCTCGGCTAGAATCAACCTGGATAAGTAGATTCCGTAGTGCCGACTTAAACACTAGGGTTACTTCTCATGGGCAAGGCATAATCTCACCTTTGTCAATGGCTAAAAGGTTATTGAGGCAACCATCTAAGCACCTAAAGGACAAGTACCCACTTAACTGGCTAGGGCACACAAAGCGTGAACCCTCCTCCCTCCCAAACCATCTTTTTCCCATCTCTCCCACAAGCACTCTGCCATTACAAGTCCCTCTTTAAATCTATCCTTAGCTCTCTCTCCTTCTCTTTGAAGTTTGAATCCCTCTCTAGCCAATCATTTATCTCTCCACGTATCTTGTCAGTCTCTTAAGGGGTCAAAGGCCCCTTGCCACCTTCGTCTATGGCCAATTCCGGATTATCCAATTTCATACCGAGATCAGCCGATCAAGTTGAAGCAGCTCAGACAAGTTCAGATCAGCTGGGGTCAGCCGATGTCAAGCCAGGATCCGCTAATTTCAGGCTGACTCAGACTAAGTCAGGCAAAGTCACGGCAGCGTTGAACCTAGTCAGTCAGGATTGGATAAGTCTTTGTCAACCTTGGGCTTCCAACAGATTGGACAATCCAGCTGATCCAATCCCGATCAGGCTCAAGATGAGCCACTTGGAATTCCTTGTAGCATCAGTGAGAACTGAAAGTAGGTAACCTGTTTCTACCATCCATGAACAGCAATACCCTCTATCAGTTGGCAGTTAAATATCTTGCTTCACAGCATAGTCAACATTTGTCCGATGATGACAAAAGGAAGAGGGGTTATATGGCCTCCTTGTCTCTAGCCTCAGGATATACCCAAAAAAAGGCAAAAGGGTAACCATTAACTTATAGAAAATTTTGCCGCCTCCATGCAGCACTCCATCCAATGGATCCATTTCCTTATCAAGGCAAAAAGAAAGCCTACACAACTGACTTGGACCAGGATACTAGTTATGTAAATATAATCATGTAAACAAACAGAAGAGAGAGGGGGAAGCGAGAGGGGGGAAGCGCTCAAAAAGAGCAAATCAAAACAGCATGAGACAGGAAGCTTGAAGGTATTGTAAGAGAGAGAGCTTGGTGTGACACAAGGAGAAATGAATCTTGGGCGGTGTACGGAAGGGAGGGAGAGGGGGTACCTCCTTCGGCAAAGAGCAGTCCAATGAAAATATGGCAGTGTAACAATGCCACAGGTATGGAAGCAGCACTATAATGGAGACGCTGGGACTGGGGAGGGGTAGAGGCAAGGATTCCGATTCCGATTCCGATTACAGGAATCGGCCGGAATCGGCCGATTCCTGGGAAGGGAATCGATTCCGGATCGGTCCGGAATCGATTTTTTTTTTTGAATTTTTTTTTCGTCAAAAAAATCCAAAAAATTCAGAAAAATTCTAAAAAAATAGGAAATGAGTTAGAAAATTTTTTAAAAATAACCAATGCATTCATCCACAGGACCACATCGAATAAATACTAATGAACTCCAATCAAGACTTGGGGTTAAGTACATATTCCAATTTCATTGATTCAAAAATAAATGAGTTGATACATCATAAAAAAAAATTACATCATATCAATCTACTACCAATATCTAGGATATGATACGGGTCTTCCTCCTCTCCCTCGTCGCTCGTGATGCTCCTCCTCGTGCTCGGTCTTGTATACTTGTCCGGGACCATATCCATATGAAAATAATGCCGATGCCATGCCATCAAGGTCGTATGGACGGATCGCGGGACGACCGGGACGTAAGCGAGAGGATGCGGGAGCTAGTGGTGTAATCCACCGCCGGTCAACTGGCCAAATGCCGACATCGTGGCTCCACAATATAAGATCGCGGTGTTCGCACACCGGCTTGTCAGGTAATACGCTTTGGAAGCCGAATCGGAGACTCGGTCGCCGATGGCGCGTCGTCGGTATGCGCACTCCTCGTCATCATCACCTCGAGGAGTGAGAAGGAGCACAACGTCTTGTCATCTGGAGGCCGACAGACGTCGACCCTCAGCTTCCTTCTCGTCACCTCTTCACCATCTCTCGAAGTAAGGACCGGAACCCAAAGTTTTTTCCAACTTTGCAAATCCTCCCATTTTTCGTGCGATCATTCTTTGTTTTCGTTTTCCCCGACCGCGAACGGGTACAGGTAGCGGCCGCCGGGGACCGGAGTCGTAGGCCAGCCGGCAGTGGCCGGACCATAACTACTGCGGCAAGAAGGCCCCGCCCGAGCCTCGAAGTAGATGGAGGAGCCGGAGCATCCTCCTCGGCTTCAACACCATCCAACTCTCCTTCACCTACGCACGGTCATCGGGATCAAACTCACCGTACGATCCTCGGCTTCCTCTCCTCTATCCGATGCAGTGCGTACGCTCCTCTGGAATATCTCGGTCCACGTCCACCTCCTCGGGTGGCAGGTGTGCGAGGAATGCCTCTCGCTCGTACGGGCCACCTCGCGAATCGTGCAAATCGTGCCTCGCCGATCTTCTCGTCGATCCTCGATGTTCTTTATGCGCGACCTCACGTTATTGTAATGACGAAGACCGGCCTTCTCCACCGGTCCGAGGTCAACCCTGTTCCTCCTTTCGTATGTATCAGGTTGAATGTACTACAGCTCCTCTCACAATGGGAGGAACTGGTGCTCTCGGGCCGAGTATCCCGATACCGATGGCGACAAGTGGATTCCATCCACTCTCGGTGTTCACTCGAACCTACCACTCGAGCTGCAATAAAAAAATAAGAAGAGAAACGGTAAACAATTAAATTTCATCATCTACCATAACTTATATGAAAAGAAAATAAAATCTTCATCAAGCTATTACTATACCAGGTGACACTTTGTCAACTGAATATTTAAGGTCAGCATCTGAGTATACGCCGACCCTCATCTTGTACTTCTGCATCTGAAAAATTTATAAAAAAAATATTAGTTGCCTGGTAAGGCTACTCCAAGGTATTTAATGAACTCTGACTTACTTCTATCTCAGCCTCTATCCTGTCATGCTGAGATCGGCACAGACGCTGAATAACTGCAAGTGTACCCCGCATCACCTCGTTGTCGTTCACCACCTGTCCTCCATATTGGATGCGGGGGTTCAAAAAAATTGGGATCAGGGTAAAATTAAGTTTTAGTAAATAAAACACACATAATGTCAATTTTAATTTAAAGAGTGATACATGCATGTAAAAACCATTTGACAATGTGGCGAACGGCTCTCTTTGCAGCCGTTCCTGTCATTGATTGCAGAATCGGCCGATCCGGATCGGAATCGGCCGATTCTTGGATCGGATCGGACCCCTCCGATCCGATTCCCGGCGGAATTATCGATCCGGACCGAAGGTCGGACCGGTCCGGTCCGGTGACTAAGTCACCGGATCCGGTGACTTAAGTCACCGGATCTACCGGGTCCTATGGACCCGGTAGCCCCGTCTTCCCCGCCCAATAAGGAGTGGAAGACGACCGCAGCGGCCGCGGCGGCCGCAGGGCCGCCGCGGCACCATTTTGGGGGCGATTTCAGGCCGATTTCGCCCCCAAAATGCTCTAGGATGGATCGGAATCTTGCATAGAGTGTTATTTTTGTATTTTTTTTGTGTTTTATCACCGGTTTTGAAGGACCGATCCGGAACGATTCCGGATCGTTGTTTCTTCCGGCGGATCGCTCAGAATCGGACCGATCCGATCCGATCCGGATCGGATCGGTACCCACCGATCCGGTGGCCGATTCCGATCCCGCGATCCTTGGTTCCTGTTGCCTTCACCCCTTTCATTGCCTGCTTTATCCCCATATGCCCAGCACTTTGTTTCCTAAATAAATACTCGTCACTCGGTGTAAATCGAGTCTTGGCGGGGTGGAACCGGCCGTATGGCTCCTGATCTCCTCGGGGTCGGAGCTCTCGGTCCCGAGTAGTGCGGCCGATGCCGATCGGCCCTAAAGCCGGGTCAACTCCCGGACCCGCACCCTCCCCGCTCCCTCCTCACGTCCTCCTCCTCGCCCAATGCACGCTTGCTTGCGGCCGTGCCAGCACGTCTCACCGGAGTCCGCCGAACTCGTCCTCGCTCTCTCGGCTCCGGCTCGGTCGCCTTCGCCTTGCCTTTCGAGGTAGGCAATCGCGGTCCCTCCTCCTTCGGAGTAGCTCGTCGCGCAACTCCTCCCTCTCGCTCGATCCTAATCGCCCGTCGAGAGGATCTACGTCACGTAGCCTCTCATCTCCTCACTCTTCTCCCCGGGCACCTTGTCACATTTCGACATTCCCACATGTTTTCGGCAATATGTTGTTTTACCGGAACACCCCCCGTTCATCTCCTTCCCACACCACTCGCACCGTACCCTCTTCCCCGACCGGTCTACCATCCGCCCGTGTTCCCAACCCACGTCGAAGCACGCGGTCTTGCGCGTCACCTTGATCGGCCATTGCTTAAATCTGCAAAAATTGTAAACAATGCACAAAAATGATTAGATAACATAAAAATTGATTTAGACGTTGTTCGGGAAGCAGACAACTCAAGTAACACACCATTCGGTATGTTTAAAGGGTTACTTATTTGTCAAATGGTCGTAAATTAACGTACGGGGTATCGGAAATTTTTTCCGTACAAAGAACATCCAATCGATGTTCAAACAACTTCGAAGCGGAGTTATTCGATCAAAAATCACCGAGTTTAACTTCTACTCGTGAGTCGCTTGAAACGTGTAAAAATAGGCGTACGGGATATCCGGAATTTTCCCGTGCAAATGGACATAAACGGATAGTTCAAAACTTAAACGGACTTGTTCGGACGGAAATCGTAAAGTTTAACGACACTCAAACTCGTCGAAACGCGTAAGAATGGACATACGAAATTTTCTTTACGAAGAAATCTTACCAAAAACCTTACAAAGATCGAAGAAGAGGTTGATTCGATGCCGATCCGAGCTTGAATCGGCGGAATCCTTGAAGGCCAAGCTTGAATCGCCTTAATCGCTGAATCGCCTACCGGATCGCCGGAATGCTGAATCGCAACATCGGCCCTGGATCGACGGACTAGCGGAATCGACCTCGACGACGGGAATCAAGGTCGGAATCGACGGAATCGCGCTGAATCGCTGCGCGATCTCCTTCCGCCGCGGATCGACCGAGAGCGCTCTGCGGGTCGCATTCCGGCCCTAAGGGCCGGAATCGGTTCGATTCCGTAGTCGAACCGGACCGAACTCGGTTGACCCGGTTCTTCAAGAATCGTCGGATCGACCGATTCCACAAGGAATCGGTCGGAATCGGATCGATTCCGACCGATTCCAGACGAATCGGACCGATTCCGCGGAATTCTTCCCGGAATCGGTCCTTCCGCCCGGAATCGGATCGGAATCCACCGATCCAATTCCGGAATCGGTCGGAATCGGACCGATTCCGCCGATTCTGCAATCCATGGGTAGAGGGAACTACTCTTAGAGAGAGAGATAATTTTAGAGGTCTAACAATTTTGTCGCAACAGGTCTTAAAGGTCCAATTTCTGAAACACAAGTCCTTGCCACTTATAACATGGTTCCATGTCTAATGCAACACGGTCACCATAAGCAAGATACTTAAAATACAATGACTAATTTCCTAACAAAAATCACTTGATACTGGAATAGAATCCACCAGATTGGAAGGTACAAATTCCTACTCAAACTGGCCGATTCCTATAAGCATGACTGTAGGCACTTGAGGAGCTCATATCAGCCTAAACCCTAAAACCACCCCAATGATTTGGACAGAGTCAAGGCAGCCAGTCACCCCTTTGCCACGTGATTTAGGTAGTTGCCTCAGGAGCCTTCTGCTACATAACACTGAGATTTTGAGAATGTCCTATACTGCTTCCTGAAATCCATACATTTACTGTTTCCTCCTCGATCATTTCTTAACATCAAACAATGTCCGATCATCACACCTTCACTTCTTTATCTTCTAACATTTCATCTTATTCCTTCATTGAGGTTTTAACCAAAATTAGATAAGCCCTTCATATTCCCATAAAATAGATAAATACTTCCCTCAGCTTGTATGTCCTTACAACTCTTGTAAACATCTAGCAAATTCTTCTTTCCGTGTTCAGGTAAGCTTCAGAACTAAGGAGTTTGTTTTTCTCCCCTTTTTATTTTGTTGAAGGGTTTACAAATCAAGAAATATGATCTCTGATATATAAAAAAATATGACCAAGGATTGAAGAAAACAGAAAAGCAATTTGCAAAAAAATTAGAAACAATCTAAACACAGAAACAACATAAAAAATTTAACAGACCACTGCATCCATATCTGACTTTAAAATGTAGAAATGCCAAAAATAAACACAATACAGGTGTACAACATCAAAAATATAAAAATACCATTATGTACCTTGTAGCCAAAAGCTGCATAGAACTGGAAAGGAATGTCATATCTGAGATGTAATCTTCATGCACATCAAATGAACCAGTGGAGGCACGTTCACGTGTATCCCAGACCTAAAAAAGCAAAATGATAGAACTTGAAGAGAGAATACTATAATATTCCAACAAGACAAAAATATCACTTAGAAGTAAAACTACCATAAAGCTTTACGCCTTTACTCGAGCACCAAAGATAACATCGTTACTCATCAATTTAAACCATAGAGAATCTAGCAATGGATCATTAGCAACTGCATCAAGCACACATTTTGACATAAACAGTTATCAAGGATCCAGATGCAAGACTGAAGATGAAATCATTGTATTGCACCTATTTTTCACTAAAAAACATGAAACACCTCGGCGGGAAGCTCATTCAGTAGGGAGTTGTGTGATTGGAAAGGGAGCGGGCGATGGAAAAACACTCCTATTTTTAGGATAGAAAATAAAAGATAAACCTCAACCAGAAAGTCCAAACGTGGAGGTGTTTGAGGTTGATGGCTATGTTTTTTGGGAAGGTGGTAATGCCACAATTAAATTAATTATAAAATAAAAAGTATATACAACGATGAAAAAAAGTAAAAAGAAAAAATGATGAAATTAAATGATGAACAATTTCCGACTCAATAGTTTTTCCATAACCACCACTCCATCAAGCTTAGAACCACAACATGCAAACTCCTAGTCCTTGATGAAAAAAGCCAGGTTAGAGAATTGCTGCAGAATTCTAAAAATGATGGGATTCCTACTATTCCACCTATAAATCAGAGATATGACATTGTCCAACAGAATATTCAAACTCCTAAACAGTGTACAACGGACAACCTCAATAATTCCGCAATGAAGGAACAAGTGATCGATGTTGTTGGACCTAGCACCACAGAAAACACACAATGTCAACTGAACTGAAAACAATTTGTGCAGATATGATCAGTGCGGCAACCTCCCCTACAAAGTTTTCATAAAAAACAATATAATTTTAACAAGGTACAAAGCATTCCACATGGCCTTCCTCTCAAGCTCAACTTTTGACAAACTTCACTAAGATAATTAAGTTCTTGCACGGGTACCGGGACAACATGTCTGGCTGAAGGTTCACACATCTTTAGTAATGAACCATGCCCATCAATCTTGTCACGCATTTATTTCTTCATCCTTCAAGTTTTGCTTGAAAGTAACGGACCAATTCATCTGAACATCCCAAAGGATGACTGTAGCATCCTGATCAGTAGCCATCTAAAGAGATTAGGAAAGACATTTGCCAACGGCTCATAGCCTATCCAGTGATCCTTCCAAAACCAAGTCCATCTGCCATTGCCTAGAACAACAAATATACATAAGTAGAATATATCCCCATTTTGTAGTATGCCCTTACAAATCCCAAAGAGCCTGCCACAGCCCCTTAAATCATTGATCTATACTTTGTTGTTCCTTAGACCATATTTGTAACAAACAATTTTGGACCAAAATGACTCTACAATAATTTAATTTATATATCCACTTGGTTAAGAGCGGTTATCAAGCAGCATGAGACATTGTTTACGGAATCGATGGAATCGGACCGATACCGATCCGATTCCATGCGGAAGGACCGATTCCGGCATGAATTCCGCGGAATCGGTCCGGAATCGGAATCGGAATCGGAATCGGATCGTTTTTTTTCCATTTTTTGCTATTCCAGTCGGATCGGCCAGAATCGGTCCGAATCGGTCCGAATCGGCCGGAATCGGCCGGAATCGGTCCAGAATCGGTCTGAATCGGCCGGAATCGGTCCAGAATCGGACCGGAATCGGAATCGGATCGTTTTTTTTTTTTTTTGCTTTTTTTCTTACCGATTCTGGATCGATTTTCTTCCATTGAATCGGTCGGAATCGGTCCGATCCGATCCGATCCGGATCGAATCGGTACCCACCGATTCCGATTCCGATTCCGATCCCGCGATCCTTGGCATGAGACCAGTTCCGCCTAGGTATTTTTGCAAACATGGTCTCATTCTCTGTCGCACAAGGTGGATCCCTCTACCTTCTTCATTGCCCTACTAGAAAAACTACGCCCTTATACTTTCTAATTTATTATAAACCCCTCTGGGATTAAGGATTCACACTTAGTACAAGGAAAAGCTTTGAAGAATACATTTAGATAGGACCCATCTACCTCCAGCCGACATCATACTCTTCCACCCTTGCAACCTCCTTTCCATTTTCTGAATCAGGAATTGCTTGTCATACTTTTCGCACTCATCCAGAACCAGTAACCCCAGGTATTTAATAAGGAAGACCATGGCATACCAAAAATCCTTGTTAAACTCTCCTTTTGACCTTAGTTTATGTTAATACCAATCATCTCGCATTTACCAAGGTTGACCTTCATACTTGTAACTGCTTTGAGCAAATGTAATAAAATTCTCATATTAAAGCACTTCTCCTCACTATATACAGACAATAGCAGAGTATCATCCGCAAATTGAAGATGGGCAATATGTTCTCCATTGGTCCCCACCTTAATCCCTTCGATCAAACCACCCAACACTGTCAACCCCCACATATTGCTAAGAATATATCTCAAAATGACAAAAAGTAGGGGTAAGATTGGATCACCTTGCAAGAGTCCTCTGAAACTTTTTAAGAAGCCAAATAACTTGCCATTAATATCAATTAAGATATTAGCAGAATTGGCACAACATTGAATCCAGAGGATCCATTTGCTATTGAATCACATTAACTGCATAATTCTAAACAAACAAGATTATGTCACCTGTCATAAGCTTTCTCAAAATCCAACTTCAAAAAAATACACTCATTTTTTATTTTTTGTCACGTATGCAATCATAGATAGCCATAAAATTATCTAGAATGTACCTTCCTTGAATGTAAATGGACTGAGACAGACTCATTAACCTTATCTATACAAGTATTCAATCTATCTGCTAGGAGTTTTGTTACGATTTTGTAACTGTGCAAAGCAAGGTGATGGGCCTCAAATCTCAGATATCTGACACATTTTCTTTTTTGGGCTAAAGAAGTAAAGCTAAGGCCATCTAATACATTTTAAGTCATCTAATACAATGCAGATTAATCACAAATTCTCTAACTCGAGCCATGAAGTCATGTTTGATAATGCCCCAACACTTCTATTAGAACCCTGCAGAGAAACTATCAAGACATAGGACCTTGACAAGATCCAATCCTTGGATATCCTTTGCCAAATACTCCTCAAAAATCGAATTGGACAAGAAGGTTCATCTTCCTCTGAAAGCCATCTGCCTGAATCAAAATTCAGCATAAGAGACCGACTATACTCGTGTATGAATACCTTTCATAAAAGGTGAGGCTGGTGAGCCGCACCCAACTCTGTCTGATTCGTACCCACCTAGTTACATTCATTCACCTTCAACTCTGAAAAATATTTTTCTTGTTTCTCAATGTAGCTTGTTTCAACTCTACTTCTATTTTATTTCCTCCCTCATGCTCCATTTATTAAAATCCTATGTTTTTCCATATAATCCTCCCTCTGACTTTCAGAAATAGTGCCTTTGTCATTCAGCTGTTCGAATGTCTCGATTTCATAGATTGCATAATCGGCCGACCCGGATCGGGATTGGCCGATTCTTGGATCGGATCGGTACCTGTCGATCCGATTCTGGCCAGAACTACCAATCCGACCCGGACTTCCGGCTGGATCAGTTGGAATCACTGGAATCGGTCGATCCTCAACCGATCCAGCTGGATCAATCCTAGAATCGGTCAATCCCAACCGATTCCCTAGAACCCAGAAAGGTCGGGAATCGGATCGATTCAAGACCCAATTTCGGACCATTATCTGGTCCGATCCCCCCCAATAAGGAGAAGATCGGACCGATTCCCCCTTCCCACCCCTCATTCTCACTTCCCCCTCCCCTCCCCTTCATCGTCTAGGGCTCCCCCCTGGACCCCTCCCCCCAACAATCCACCTTGAACAGTGGTTGATCCCCCTAAACAGGTAAATTTTTACTCTTTTTTTAGGGGGGGTTTCGATCCCTTCTTCCCCTCCCCTTTACCACCATAAAAAAATTCTTCAGAGAGCGTTGCCCCACTGATACCCCCCACAAGGGGTGCTGCCCCCTTGACGCGACTTGACTGTGCAAGTCGATCCGCGACTACTCTACGCCCTGCTTCTAATAGTGTAGAAAACATATTAATATATTTCACTATCACTTGTACTATTACATATATAGAAGATTCATAATCACAATATATGTTATATACTTAAATTCTATAAAGACCTATTTTATTTATCTTCTCTCTCTTATATGATAGTTTGTACTTATATGATAGTTTCTTGAAAATAACTTACTTTGTATGACATTATTTGATAGAATGTCATCCACATTGTTTTCCATTTTTTAAAATTTTTTATTTATTTCTATGATTTTTCCTGATTTTTTCCTAACTTTTTGAGAATTTTTATAATTTAAAAAAATTAAAAATTTTGGCCGATCCGGGATTGCCCTTTCTTCCAGAGGATCGGCCAAGCCGGACCGCACCGATCCGATCCAGATCAGATCGATGGTCATCGACCCCAATCCCGATCCCGATCTCACAATCCATGCTCGATTTCAAACAGCAATCTTTTCCTTTCCTTGGCTGCTTGACCAAAAATCAACTCAGCCCAATGTTTCAAATAATTTTTCACATATCTAAGTTTGATGAAAAACCTCCAGGTTGTTAAAGCATTAGTTGCCCCTGGTTCATTCCACCAATCCTGGACCATCACCATAAAGCTATGCTCCCTGCACCAGGACAACTCTAACCACAGCAAAGAGACAAAAAAGACTATCCAACTTTGATTTAAATAAAGTTAGACTAAGTAAATTCCATACCGATGTCAAAGACTACCAGAAAGCAGTTATCATCTACCCAATCATTGAAGAGACACATTTGCAGTTTCCACACCCACTTGATTGACTCTCTCACCCAGGAACGTTACAGCATTGAAGTCACCGCAAACACACCAAAGAGCATCCGCCAAACTGAAGACCAAATTATTAGTTTTGTAAAAAAAAACACCTTTTCTGAGCCATCTAGTGGGCCGTACACATTGACCAGGAACCAGTGTTCCACTTTGACTTTGCATGTGAACTTCAGGGCAAGAATGTGCCTGCTGCTATAAATGGTTTATGCTTCCATAAGAACATTATTCCATAAATCTGCCAAACCTCCAGTTCCGCCAACTGAATGTGTAAGAAAAATATCATTTAGAGTCCCATATTTGATACCTTTGACTTCATCTGCACTTCCGAACTCCTATTTTGTCTCCAGAAGAGCCATCACATCTAGTTGTTGAGACATTACAAGGTTCCTCAGTTTTCTGCTCTTATCTTTCCCTCGGGTACCCCTGCAATTCCAGCTGATCATCTTCAACATATATAAATAATGATGTCCCTTATCTTCCCTCCTCTTCCTTACCATTTAAGATCATTAAGAATTTCAATTCCCTCGAACCAACCAACCCTTGCTTGATTGCATTTGTTGCCTCTGATCAGATTGTCAAAACAGGTCGGCGCACTTATCATATTCTTGATGAAAGACTTCACAGCCTCCTCAGGCCCTAAGAAGCTCAACCCTACAACTCTACTCTGATGATATTCGCATCAATAATGCTCATCAAATCCTTCCCATGACCCGGCCAAGCATCATCATTGAGCTCTGCAAGGGGAGGCTCCTTGCCACTGTAATGTAGGGTTGTTCAAGTAAAACCGGAAAACCGGTAAACTGAACCGAACCGAACCGAACCGATCGGTTCGGTTCCGTTTGACGGGTTATCCATTCGGTTTTTTGAACCGAACCGAACCGATAATTTCTTATCGGTTTGGTTCGGTTCGGCACCTTCCCAAACCGAACCGAACCGGTAATCCGGTTGACCCGGTTTGACAAAGTTTGATCCACTTTATTTACATATTATATTACATTTAAATATATATTATATTAATTTTAAATATATATATTATTATAAATTTAAGTTAATTAGTATAAAGATATAATTATATATTATAAATAAAGTATTAGTCTTCATATTAATCTTAAATAATTATTATAATGTATATTTTATTTTATTTTTATTTTTATTTATTTCAATATACATTAAACCAACGAACCGAACCGAACCACAATCAGTTCAAGCTTCACTGAACCGGTTCGGTTCGGTTCGGTTCTCCTTATCGGTTCGGTTTCGGTTTAGAAAAAAAACAGCCGAACCGAACCGAACCGAACCGTTTACACCCCTACTGTAATGGCAACTAGCTACCCAACACTAACACCAACTCCTGAAGCAACTTTAAACAGAAGCCAGTGACTCCAGGATGGCAAGAGTAATTTTCTTCGACTCACCAAACGGCAAAGCACCCTGCATCTCTAACTTCGGCACTTCCAGTGCCACAAGGGAACCTTGGTAACACAACTCCATTTTCAAGATGAAACCAGACATGCAGCAACTCATGTGAACCGGTAGTAAAACCTGCTCACAAGACCCATTGACCCCACGTATCAGCCTTACCTGAATTGTTGGCTCCAACTGCCAGACTGCTAACCCTCTCCCTGTCGATTCATAACTTAAAGAAGTCAGATTGTCATGAAGACATTTCCCGGTCGATCCGCCCAGCTAGGGCTGTTCACGGGTCGGGTCGGTTCGGTTTAGAGGAAAATTTTCTTAATCCAAACCAAACCGAAACGATTAAACAACCCGAACCGAACCGACCCAAACTATTTCGGGTTGGTTCGGGTTAAACCGAAACAACTCATAATTATTTACATTATTAATAATTAATGAGAACCAACTCATTATCTTATGTTCAAAACCATTATTTAAATGATATATAATCATTTAAACATAGGTCTAAACAAGCCACCGATGCAATGACAAAGAGGCCTTTCAGCCTCTTTTGAAGAGCTCCGCCTTGGGCTCCGAGTAGTCCATCCGATATGGGACTAAAAGAAGGTGTGTGCAGCGTGAACAAGAGCAGGAGCTTAGTCCCATATCGGCTGCCCTAAAGAAGTTTAGATGTTTATATACTCTTCCCTCTTTGCAACAGCAACAACGTGAAGCTAACGCGGGTGTCCACCGTGGCGGCTTGAATGAGATGGGTTATATTCGGGTTCGCGGTTTGGATCGGGTTTTATCGGGTTAAGGTTTTTTGAACCCGACTAACCCGTTTCACTTTGTCAACCCGATCCAACCCGACATTATCGGGTTGGTTCGGTTCGGTTTCTCGGGTTGACCCGAGAAGTGAACAGCCCTACGCCCAGCTCCAAACTATGAATCTTGTCTTCCCTGCCCAAGAATTCTGCCAGAAGCCGTGAGGATGGCAGGATCAAGCGCCAAATTGCCTTCCTCCTTACTCCATTCGAAGCCAACCTTACCATGATTCCACCACCTCCAAAACCACTATTATAATCAGCTCATACACCGGAGGATAAGTCAGAATTTTCAACTTCCCTATCCACCTCCTCCTTCCCCGACTCTAGCAACCATATATTATAGAATCGGCCGATCTGGATCAGGATCGGCCAATTCTTGGATCAAATCAGCCTATGGCGATCCGATTTTCACCCGGATGGGTGATCAAAGATAAAATCCTAGCGGAACTAGCCAAGGTCGGATTGGAATCAAACTCCTCATTTTTTAGATTTTTTTATAAAAAGAATCGGGCCAAATTGGCCATAATCGGATCAGAATCAAGTCAAAAAAAGAATCAAAATCCGAATCAAAATGTTTATTTTTTGTTTTGTTTTAAAACATTCCCTATTTAGGATCGGGATTCCCCTCGGAGGATCGGCCGATACGATCTGATCCGGATATTGATTCTAATTCGGTGATCATTGTAGGCAACCCACGCCCATTGTTGTTAAAGCAGCCACTTAAGTGGCCAAGCAATTTCTCAGCCCTTGAGAGGAGGTCTACTTTATGGGACTGTAAAAAAGCGACCACTTTGGGAGCTTTAAGTGGTAAAGTGCCCAAAGCAGTCGCTTTGCTCACTTAGCCCGCATTCAAAAGACCCTAATTGGGTCAAAGTATCCAATTGCCCTATTTATCCTTCTACCCCCGTAAACTTCATTTACCCTCCCCTCATCTTAGCTATAGCAATGAATCTCTAACAGCACATCGATAATACATCCGACAAGCTAAGAATATACTGATTGACTATTATGTCATTTCAAACAAGTCCAAGAGGCGGTTCCATTAAATGGGAGGGTCAGGTACACGTGGATACTACTGAGGTAAGACATCATCAATGATCAACGTAACCGATCTACATAGCCCGAGATAGTAAAACTCTACTCACATCGGCAACGACAAGTCGTACTAGCTAAATATCCTACTCGCTCCAGACACGGCAGTCGATGTATAATAAACAAGCAAGTAATGTTCGGTTAAGAAGCCATAACTCCATGCCACAGCATGGGAGTCGGTCATGCACTGTCTGAAGGAAGTGTCTTCGCCTTGCTAGTCTCTATAACGCTACTCACCAACTAAATTTTGGGCTACTTGATCAGCCATCACAATTTTGGACAGACCAAGTTGGCATCTGTTGATTCCAAAAGGGGCTTGCTAGCTGCTATCTTCCGCTGAGCTGCTTAATCTACATGAACCTTGGATATACATCTATGACCAATTGATTGGACCGGTCTGGGGATGGGAAGTCCAGTTGTGCGCACAAGTCGGGTAAGGGGGGATAGACAGGGAAAGAGGGTTCAACAGGGGGAATGGGGGTGTTGGAGGGTAGAACTAGTCTAGACGGACCTTATGGGAAGGCTGGAAACAGGAGGTGACTAGAAAAGAAGGAGAAAACCGGAGGGGTGATCCAGTTGAGTTTGCCAGAGGCAAGGGGGGAGAAGGAAAGAGATCTTGCCAGAGATGAGGGAAGGGCCTGGTGGTGCCGTCTCCACCGGAGGAAGGAGTGGTGGAATGACTAGGGAAAGGAAGGGAAGGAAGGGGGAAAACGGAGATGGTGGGAGGGGGAAGATAGGGTGCTGCCGTAAGGAAATAGGAATAATGGAAGAAGAAGGGTGACAAACCGGGGCCAACACGGTGCTAGCAAGGTTGCCTTCACCATCTGAGGAAGAGAGCACTGCTCCACTATTGGAGGGAGAGGAATGGGAGACCGCCGAAGCCCTATCAAGACCTGTCCACCATGGAATGAGAGAGAGAGAGAGAAGAGGGAGGAGGAGGGAGAGCCAATTTATAAGTTTGCCATCAAGCCTTCATTCATTTATTTTTATCCTCATGTCATACTTATGTGGGTATAAACTATGCACATTACAAGTATACTCTTAACAGGCACTTATTTTCTATACGTCTTAACTATAAGTGTAAGGTGTGTGCATATCCTAAAATATGTGTAGACCCCAAAGTACATATAAAAGATAAGTCTCAAATAAACCCAAAATTAGACATGTACAACACAAAAATCGACGAAAATAACATCTAATCATCGATCCAAAGAGATAAAATCAGTCATCAACACCGCCAGTAAATGAGGGTGGGGTCAAACCGGTCTCATGTGCAGGTGTCCTTACCAATCCTCCCTGGGTGAGAGGAACTCAACCTCGTTGAGTAGGGGTCACTATCACTATGGTAGCATTCCAAAAGATCTAGGTCTCGATGCTGCAACTCCGCTCACGTCATCCACATGTCCTCTGATGGTAGTCGACCTCTCCAACGCACAAGGTAACGGTGGTAAACTCCTCCTCGATTTGTTACCACCTGCTCGTCCATTATACATTCGATATGCTCGTGTCGTGTAGAAGTATGGGCTGAAAGTGAACACTCAGGTGCAGGCTCACTTGAAGGGAGGGGGTGCAAGTCAGAAATCTCGTTAAGAACCGCCGTCGGGTCTCAGTAAGCTACTAGATTGGAGATGTTGAAAGTCGAGCTAATACCCTACTCGATATGCAAATCCACCACATAAGTATTGATCTCAACCCTCTCAATCACTCTAAAAATACTAGCCCCTCGAGCTTGGAACTCCTTGACAACCCCCAAAGGGAATCACTCATGTCTAACCCTAAGCATGACATAATCGCCTACTTAAAATTCTTGGGCTCGCCTATGCGAGTTAGCATGTTGTTCATATCACTCATTGCTAGCGTCGACTTTGTGCCTAACATAACTATGCAAACTCCGGATGTGCTCTACAAGTGACTCGACGGAGGCTGACACACAAATGGATGTGGCAGAGGGGTGAGATCTATAGGTCGTTTAGATCTCTGACCAATAACTACCTCAAAGGGGCTCAAACCAGTAGACCTGTTGACCAAATCATTATGTGCGAACTCTGCTAAAGAAAGAACAAGATGCCATGTTCGAATATGGTCTCCCAAAATGCAACGCAAGAGGTCACCCAAACTCCTATTAACGACCTCCGTCTGGCCATCCATCTGGGGAAGGTAAACTGTGAAGAATTTGAGTTTGGTTCCCAAAAGGTTATCCAGAAATAGCTGGTAAACCAAACATCACGGTCTGAAACGGTCGTCTTGAGAAGCCCATGTAAACAAACAATCTCAACGAAGAAAAGACAGGATACCACGAACGCATCGGAAATTTGGGAGCAAGAAAATAGGCCATTTCAGAAAACCAGTCCACTACAACAAGAATGGAATTGTGACGGCACAAGGTGCGAGTAGTCCTAGGACGAAGTCCATGCTAACATCATGTCACAAAAACTCGGGAACGGGAAACGGAGTATAAAGATTGGCATTCTGCTTTTTCTACTTAGATGTGGCACAAGTACAGCACTGGGCAACAATGCAAGCCACATCGTGTTTCAAACTAGGCCAATAAAATCGATGCTCTATAAGTTCAATCGTCTTATTACTGTCGAAATGCCCAACTAGGTAGCCAACATAGAGCTTCTAAACCATAAAGTCGTAGACCGAAGTTCAAGGAATGCAAAGCCAGGACCTCAGAAAGAGGTATCCGTCCTACAGAAAATACCCATGAGAGTCATTGGAAGGTTGGACTCGAGAGCAGAAATAATGGGGCCAAAGTTTGGATAATCATGATACTCCTCCCTAATCCTCTCGAAACCAATCACCTCAACTCCTACTACAACAAGTAAGAACACTTGCCAACTCAGGACATCGGCTACTGGATCTCAACCCCAACACGATTTTGAGAACAAAAGTGAACGATTGAAGATACTCAACCCATCGGCTATGTCTGAGGGTAAAGCCTCTTCTGGGAATAGAGGAAGCAGAGGGCCTCGTCGTTAAAGAAGAAGACAAACTCCTGGGAGAGAAGATAGTGTCATCAGTGCCTTAATACCTGCACTGCGGCATATAACTCCTTATCATAGGTGAAGTATATCAACTTAACATCCGATAACTTCTCGCTAAAGTAGACCACTAGATGACCCTCCTGAGACAAAACTCTACCAAAGCCCACACCCAAGGCATCAGAGGTGACCTTGAACACCTTAGTGAAATTGGGTAATCGAAGAATAGGTGCCTGGGTTATCATCTCCTTCAAGGCACTAAAAGCTAAAGCAACTAACTTAGTCCAAGAACATGCATCCTTCCAAAAACAATCAGTAATGAGAGCAGTGACAATACTGAACCCCTTGACGAACCTACAATAGAAAGCAGCTAAACCAAGGAAACTCCTGACATCATGAATGTTACGTCGCACAGGCCACTATAAATGCCCGAATCTTCTCGGGATCGTTAAGGACGCCGTTCACAGAGACAATGAAACCCAAGAAGGTGATGAAAGGGGTCATAAAAGCATACTTCTTGAGGTTTCCGAATAGCTATTCTCGACAGAGGATAAAACACTTGATTGAGATGGCTCTAAGTGGTCATCATGAGATCGACTATAAACAAGAATGTCGTTCAAGTAGACTACCACAAATCGCCCAATGTACAGCCGAATAACCTTGTTCATTAGCCTCTTGAAAATGCTCGGGGCATTGGATAGTCCAAATGGCATCACCATCTCTCGTACAACCCATCCTTTGTCTTGAAGGTTGTTTTCCATTCGTCACCCGATCAAATACGAACCTGGTGATAGCCACTTTTATGCCCTGTTTGGTAACACTATCAGGTACCTATATCACTATCAATTTTAAAATTGATATTGATAGAAGTCATTAAGAGGTGTTTGGTTAATTGTATCAATTTTAAAATTTGTAGTGCAAAAAAAGTATATTATGTAATACAAGTGTCAACTTGTATCAATTTTGATATTGATACTCCAACATTTGAAAATATTAATATCAATATTGATATAGTACCAAAAATGAAACTCTAACCAAACAGGGCATTAGGTTGATCTTGTAGGATAACATGGCTCCCACCAACATGTCGAGCATGTCATCTAAACAGGGAATGGGAAATCGATACTTGATAGTAATGTGATTAATGGCTCGGCTATCAACACAAATCCTCCATGAACCATCCTTTTTGGGTGCCAAGAAAGCAGGTACACCACAAGGACTCAAACTTTCCTGAATATATCCTCGTTCTAACAATTCCTCAACTTGCCTTCTTAATTCCTCATAGAAAGAGAGATCCATATGATAATGAGACAAATTCGAAAGAGTAGATCCAAGGATGAGATTGATAGCATGTTGTATGTCCCTTATCGGAGAGAGCTCAAGGAGAAGCTCCTCAAGGAACACTTCTTGAAAATCTCACAAGAGTGCTTCGACCTCGAAAAGATGGAGGCCTCAAGAGCAAGAAGGGCCTCACAAGCGACTATCGCCAGAAGGGAAGCCTTCCGGATACGATGCTCAAGCTCATGATAACCAATTATAGGGAGTAGCCGAGTTGGACGTGCCAAGCGTAGAAGGACATGTCGCAATATTCTTTTTGGGTATATCAGGTGGATCCAAGGCAACAGTGGATGAAGTGACTAGCTGCAAGGTGCAACCAACATAAGAAGTGAGGCTGGTGGGAATAGAAAAGTAGAGGTTGCAACCGTCGAAGAAGTCGGAGATGGTGCCTTAGCCGTCAAAGAGAGATGGAGCGGCAAGTTACCAGTAGATTTTGGAGGCAGAAGAGGAGACAAAAAGAGAATATGTGCCAACCATTCGAAGATGCATGTGTTAGACCGACCATGGAGGGTCGCATCTCAATCAAAGAGAGACAAGGTCGACCAAGTATAAGGCTCCCGACCTCCAGAGGTAACATGTCACACTAGATCCCCCCAGAGTATGGGGGAAAGTGGGTGGGCACCAAGCATTTGGGTATAAATAGGAATGGAAGTGGAGTTCACCCACAACACTCGGTAGGGGCGAAGGTGGTTCATCGGCACAAACCCTAGGCATGAAACAAGACAAGCAAAAATAGTGTTAATGCAACTTCCGCTGTCAAAAATAATTTTACATACTTTTCCCCCCAAGTCGAAAATACGTGTGTAAGATGGTAGTCTGATGCCAATCATCACTCGGAATAAACTGTGTGAAGGTACAATAGATATGTCAAAGTGTGCTCTCGTTGGACCCTGGTTGAGATGGAACAGGGTTGAAGTTGGTCGGATCCTCATCCTCCAATTGAAACTCAATAGAGAGACTAGGGTCGACCACATAGATGACCTCCTCAAGAATGTCCAAGAAGGGTTCAAAAGACTAGCCATCTAGACACAAAGAATAAGAACATTGAGCACGTATGTGCCAAGGCTGCCCGCATCCAAAACAATGTCCCCGAGGAATGGGGTGGGAGGGCTCACCAACTATAGGGGCCTTAGCCTTATCATATGACCGAGGGGGAAGTGGGGCAGCCATAGGGGACCGAGTAGGAGGGGGTAGTAAAGGAAGAGGGGGTTGACGAGCTGGCTGACTCGTACCCCTAGCAGGATTGGGAAGAGCAAGGCATGGAGGGAACTCCAAAGCCCTAGGCAAAGGAGGACGGACTGGAGGGGAGTAGGTAACCTGAGTGTCACCCTAGGTAGGTAGGATAGTTCTGGGGTGAGCAGGTTGTTGGTAAAGAGCCTCAAACTGCTCATACTCAGTAGCGACCTCGTAAGCATGTTCGAGGGTCTCGACTCCCTGGCGGTACAACTTGTATTGATACTCGGGCCGAAACCCTCTTTTGAACCTGGTGAGTGTCACTACATTCTCCTCGCGTACATTACACTTAAACATGTACTCATCAATCTCGACTATGTACATAGAGATAGACCCTTGCCCCTGAGTGAAGGCATGCCAATGGGCAAAAAGACATAGGCAACTAGGCAAGTACTTCTCGCGAAGCTTGACCTTCATTTCGTCCCAAGTCAGGATGGACACCTGTTGATGATGTCTAAGGAGGGCCTCAATATTGTTCCAACGCATCTTGACTTTGCCTGGTGAGTTTCATCTTGGCAAACCTCACTCATCGGACGTCTAACATATCATACCACTCAAAGTAGTGATCCATGTCAAATTTCCAGTCCAAATAGATGCTCGGATCAAGCGCCCCACCAAACCCTCAATTCCATATCTGTTTATCCAGTTTTGATAAAAAAATAATATAGAAATATAGAAATTAATATCATACTAAATAAAAATTATATAAATTATTAAAATAATGACAACTAAATTTTAAAAAAAATAAGATTTAAACAAATTATATCAAAACATTAATAGTAAAATCAGATTAATTTTACATTTTTAATAAAATAAATTTAACTATATTATTGATTTCGAAAATTATCAGATTATTTCGAATCCGATAACATAATCGGAATCACTACCCTTATTAGAATCAGAAACAAGTAATACTGCTACCAAATCTGACCCATTTGCAACCCTAGTTGCTTAGTAAATTGGGGTCAATAGGAGATCGTTTTAGGCATACTCTATAGACCAAATAAGCCACACTTGAATGCAGGCACTCACAACACATTTAAGTTATTCGACGAGTTTATCGGTGCTTTTTATTCTTCTGCATCAGAATCCCCTATGGTGACTAACTACAAAACTCATTCATATTTCATGTGTTGTGAAAGGACAATTTTTCAGTTTTACATATTCAATGGTTCATGATTGCATTTATATATCAAAAGCACAAAATTATTGAGCTCAGTGAACTTCTTTTACCAATAGAGTCAGGGGGAGCAACTTAGCGATAAGTATAATTGAACTTCGTCGTTCTAAATTCTAAAAGCAATCAAAATTTCCTTGGTAAACCAAGTAACAAATAAAAAAAATTGAAAAGAACCGAACGCAACCCAATGAATTAATCTTTCTGTAAATCAGTAATGGCCAACCAAGTAGAGGCCAGCATCATACTCAAAATTGGGTGTCTGGGTCTAGCTAGCTAAACGTTTGACACATCATATGAAAAAGCAGGTGCATACGCAAAGCATAAACAGGTGCATGAGCAAAGCATAAACAGGTGCATGAGCAAAACACACCTTTATGCATCCTTCATCATCTCCTGTTGCAACAGTTGTTTCCGTCAAATTAATCAAGCGATTCACTGGATCCCTACATCCAAAAAAAATTTGTCATCAACAATTTAAGATGACTGAAAGTAGGCAGATAGCATTTGAGTTCAATATCACAACTAACTCATGGGCGTCTTCCATGCGGATTATAGGATTTCCAGTCTCTACATCAGTGGCAAGAATAGAACAGTCCGCAGATGCCGTCAAAATCACTAAAATATGCATAAAACATTAAGATGATTTCAAAATGTTTGAATTATTACATCCGGCTTATTTAGCAAACTTCCAAACCTATTCGCAACATTACCTCCACCAGAATCAACAAAACGGGCAGCTCTGCAAGATTCCTCGTGAGCATGAATGTCCAATAGTCTGAAAGTATCATAAAATAAATTAAGTCACACGTGAAAGGAAAAGTGGCAAATCACGATGCCTTCACAGACTACCGATTTCAAACAATGGGGGGAAGGCTCGATACCTCTGGGGTTGGCAATCCGCAGAGTACTGATACCTGATAAAAAAAATGATCTCACGACTTCAGAACAAAATATGAACAAAGGTGAACCGCGGATTTCCAAGAGGATTCTAAAAATAGCTTACAGGTGGAGATCTCCGGTTATGAGACCAGTAGCAAGGATAGGGGAAGAAGGGTGGAATGCAAGATCGAAGGGAATTTTCCCGAGGTTAACCTCCATCTGCGGGGAACTCGGTTAGCAGCGGAGAACTCGACCTCCACCGCTGACTGGCCGAAGAGGCCGCGGTTGCGGCGTTGAAGGAGGTAACAGCAGCAGCGTCAGCGGACAACGCCGCTACTAGCAACCTCGGAAGCCTGAGCGGCGGCAGAAAGAGGAAAAGCCATCGGAGCGGAAACTCCTGGGAGTTTTAAAAGGTCGGACTTGGGAGCCTTGGACTGCACACGAACCACGCCGCCTGCCGCCCGGTCTTTTACAACACAAATATTGAATAAAGGCCCACCTTCATCCCGTCGGGTCTAAGTGAAATAAACAAAAATTTAAAATATAATTCAACACCAATTTTTTATTACTTAACGAATTATTTTTTATTAATTAATAAATTATTTAATATAATTCATCATAATTTTTTCCTTTCGATACTTTCTAAAATCTAAAACAATAATGAACTTGTTTTTTTTCTCTGAGAAACACGGAAGGTGTCTGCTTCTTATAACCAGTACCACAAATTTAGCGACGTGAAAAATACAATTTTTCTAGCATAATAAAATATTATACATGTATCAGTAAGCCATTTTATTTATTAAATAAACCAGCAGAAATTTGTTCCTTATTAATTACCATTGAAAACAATCGTATGCCGATTATATATTGATCACCGGGGAAAAGCATGTTGTAAAATTTCATTTAAACAAGTTCTGGACTGTTCATAAACTGGTCAGCTGTCAACTCACAAGGGATGTTTCTTATTTAACGCTGATATATGTCGATATATGTTGTTAAAATTTGCCTGTCAATTATCCCTTTTAACATATTTTATTGCGAAATTATAAAATTACCAAAAAAAACAATTTATCATGTAACCAAACATTTATTGATTTGGTAAGTAAGATCGACTGATAGTTTGATTCGGATTTCAAATAAAATCGCCAATTTGAATTAACCAAAAGTACCTTCAAAATAAGTTATCTTATAAGGTAAACAGTACTTTACACGTGCGTTTTAGGCAAATGCAGTTCAAGATGTTTTAACTTAATTAGTCGATATTTAAAAATGTACATTTTTTTAATTACAATTATTTAACCATTGGTATGAACAAACCACTAGACGCAACTCATACATTGTCGGGTTAGAGGCTACCAGAGAAAAAAAAATAAGGGTCGTGCTTTGGTGAATTATTTTTTAAACGGGTTACATGTATGTTTGGTGCTTTAAGTGCCATTATTTTATTTTTTATCTCTAATTTCTATTTATTTGCATGGTATGTAAAAATTATAAATAAGTCTCGTCGATCAAAATTCCTTTGAGATGAAAATAAATTTCTTTCAATTTCTTAAAAAACGTACGCTATCTAGACACTCGCTGAAAAAAATCGAATTATATGTTGGCTCCTTAAAAAGGAAATATATCTTTTCGTTGCTAGAACATACGTATGAAAGTGTAAAAAAAAAAAACCAATGTATATATAGATGCTTGTTTTTCTCATTCAAAGTATGTTCTAAAAATGATTACGCAATAGAAAATAATAAATTAATATGCTAACGTCTATAAATATAGACTCAGTGGATTCTAAAAGAATAAATTACAATATCTCATCATACTAGTTTAATTACTCAAAATCTTATCTCTTTTTATAAATTCTAAAATCAAGATGTCGTGTTTAAAATGGGATGCTGAATCATGGGTACGTACATGTCTTGAATCAGTTATACAAGACTTTGTAGTATTACTTCGTACATATAATAAAGCAACAGTATTTTGTTATTTTTTCATTATAAGTTATCGTTAATATACGAGTTTTAATAAATCTCGGCACGTATACACAATGAAAAATAAAAAATGCTGCTGGCTGCTGAAAGAGAACTCATGAGACGATGATATAGACTTGAGTGCTAAAAATGGTCTTATTATTACCCATCCGGTCGAATACGAAAGTGAAGATACATCTCGTTGTTTGCAGACATAAAATATGTATTTTAGTAGAAGAATAATCACCGAATCCTTGAATTCTTTGTTAAAATAGAATTTTAACAAATAAATACGTTTGTCGTGAGTCCAGATTTTTTAAGACGAATAACTCAGAGAAATCTCTCTATTTAGATAAAAAAATTTAGATGAGATTTATGATTTGTCGTGACAACAGGAGTACGGATCCTACTAATTTTTTTAATCTAATATGGACAGAGTTTTCTGGGATACCTGTCTAAGAGAGTCCGAACTCATTTGTCATATGTGCCGATGATGGTTAACTGGATTGAAGGTCAATGAATATGTTCTTCACAAAAAGGTATAGTATTTTTTTCAAAATGATATCTTCCCCCGGTGGCTCGAGAAGTCGATAACATCAAATCAAACCCAAGATAAATACTCGTAAAGAACCAGATACAAGAGTTACACGTACTCGTAGATAGGAAACATGTACAGGCGCTCTGCTCAAGCAAGATAAAGATACGAAGAGAAGATCCAACGGCCATCGTCCCCTTCCACCCAACTTGTTTTGTCTCCCAGAGAAGACCCTCTTCCAGGGGTCTCTGTTCATGGAGGGAGGGAGGCCTCGGAGGAGTCTGTTCACGGAGGGAGCTGCACGGGTTTGCCGGCCGGGAAGGCTCGCGAGGTGACGACCATGGTCTCGGGTATCATGACGCCGGGCTCGCGGCGGTCCCGGAAGATGGGCACGTTCACCTTGAAGCGCCCTCTGATCTGCCCCCGCACGGTGGGGCCGTGCACCAGCTCCTTCCCCGCCCCCTCGACGCCGGCGGCGCGGGCGCCGGAGGCGAGCAGGAGTCCCGCCAGCAGCAACAGGGCCAGAGCGGCGGCCTTCGCCGTGGAGCTTGCCATTGGTCGGGTGCGGGCGGCGACGGGCGCAAGGTGATCGAGGCGTTTTGTAGGGGTCACGCGCGAGGAGGTTCGAGTCGCTATTCATGGCGGGGGAGGCGTTGCCGCCGGGGGCGGGCGGGCGGGCGGCGGAAGACGGTGGTGGGGGAGGCGGAAACCGCGCGCGGACGCTACAACGCTACCGCCCGGGGCGGCGCGACGTTGATAACCGGCCCGGTGAGTCTTCTCGAGGGCAAACGAACCGCCGGTTTCCTATAAGGTCAGGCCGGATGCTGAGCTTAACGGGACGGTAAAGGACAGGTCAATTGTCTCTTTTACCCTTGTTGACTTTGAAAGGCCGGAGACCAGTATAACGGGAATCTTTGCTGCTTTCTTCTTCGACGAATGGGCCGTTTCGGGATCGGCAGATTTTAGGATCGATCTAACTAGATTGGTCGAGGATCCACGGATTATAATCGATTCGGTCAAAAATTCGGTTCAGGTCGATAGTTTTAGCCGAAATTGGATCGGCAGATACTGATCCGATTCAAGAATCGGCCGATCTCGATCTGAATTGACCGATCTTGTAATCCGTAGGGCCGTTGCTTTTACCTTGAAGCCCGGCGGATTGTATAAAACAATGAAAAACTTTGATCGGCTTTGAAGGCTTGTAGATCGAGAATCGTTACTTTCTTCTCAACTAATGGGCCACTGTTTTTAATTTCAAAACTTAATTATTATAATATAGTTAAATAAATAGTCAAACTAAATCTACAGAATATTCAATAATGTAAGAACATTAAAATTTGGTTATTGCATTTTTCAAAATATAATTTTATTTGTCAATTTAAATCTTAAATACTATAATTTTAAATGATTATTTGATATTATATTTAAATCTTCACATACGATCAAATACAATAATGTATTTTCTCTAAATACATTGATATTTTGCGGTTAAAATTTGATATAACCATGAAATTAAATTTTTATTTTTATTTTATTATCACTGTATATAACATTTATTTTTTTAAATTTTTACTTACTTTTATTTTATTATGATATTATTTTAGATGTACATTAAAATACGATTAAAATAATAAAATTGAACACAAAAAAATCAGTTTGATCATTTTTTAGGAAGAATTTAACCGGAGGCCCAGTTTACAAATATCAGTTTAATGATAAGTCCAGCGACTGAATTGTTATAATAAAAAATCCAATTTACGAAATTATTACAACTTCCGCCCCAACTTGTACGACAAGTGTTAGATAGAGTATAAAAAAGTTTTTTATACCCTTTGTCCACCGTTTGGATCGTCCGTTAAATTTCACGATGTTCAGATAAAACTTTAAAAAGAAATATATATGAGAAAATTAATGTTAGAGTCCACCGGATGGTAGGAGCTGAAAATATCAGATAAAATAAAAATGAATAAAAATGATGCTACATCGTCCCAACATATTTGTATATATATAAATGTAAAAAATATATAAAATTTATTTTAAAAATTGAAAAAACAGAAGGAAAAATTATTTTACTGTCCGAAAATAGTCCTGCATATGTAAAAAATTCTCAAAATTTAAGAAGAAAAATTTACACACAATAAAAATTAGAATATAATTGCCCAAAAATATAACTGATGTCTGCCGTAAACTCTGTATAAAATTTCTTATAATAAAAAATATAAAAATACATTCCAATGTTATTTGTTCAATATTTGGACCCTGTAACTTTTGGAAAATTGCAACAGTGAATAATGTCACATAAAAATTACTTTACGAACATTGCACGGTCTGAAAAACACAAATCCTACGTTAAAAAGCATAATAAACATGAGTTTTCTAAGTTGAACATATCAAGAAGTACAAATTAAATTATCTGTTACAAACATCAAGCAAGAGATAATATTTGAGAAATTCATCCGAATTTTAAATTCATCACTTCTTCAGCACAGGTGTCACTCTCATCACCATCATTGTCGTCATCGGATAGATCAAGATATTTCACTAGCGTTTTTACACAAGCTTTGGCTTTTCATCTTGATTTCTTCTCCCTTTTTAGCTCTTTCTCCACCACGAGAAGACGTCTCTCAATTTGAACTATACGATCCAAGCAATCACAACATGGTGGAGTAGATTTCACAAAATTTTGTAATTCATCACACCACAAAAAGAAATTGCATCCATCAACCTGAATTAAAAAGAAGACAGGTTTTATGAGCATATTAAAATATTAAGAACATGGATAAAAGACTAACGTGGTCAATTATAACTCCACCGTAAACAAGCTGGGTTTTTGGGTCATTTCTGTATTTTCTAGGAAATTTGCATATTTGGTTCGAACCGATCAAATAAACTCCACAGTAAGTGGAACATGGTCAATCTGGATAGGCACCAGAGTCATTTCTATATTTTCATTTCTTCCTAATCTATTTTTTACAACCATGCCCTGACATTGGGGCTTGTCAAGATACTTTTATTTTCTATAGACCACCAATAAGGTACGGTACTGTTTTGGATGCCCAAACAGTGATTGAATAAGATTATGTTTTATACTATAAGCAAGAACAAAAGACATCATGAAATGGTTAATTAGTTAAGCATGCCAAATTTATGGGTTCGGACTGGTTAATATAACTCCACAGTAAAGTAACATGGTCAATTGCGCCAGTCTTTGATGTCCGGTGCATTCTTGAAATTTCTGGGAAATCTGGGTTTCTTAGTCTGTCCGGATAAGCACCAGACCTAGGTATTTTTCTGGATACCTGGGTTTCTGGGTATCTGCACAGGTTCTAGATTTTTGGGGTAATTTTGCACCAGTTTTTGATGTTTGGTGCATTCATGGATTTTTTGGGAAATCTGGGTTTCTTGGTCTGTCTGGATAGGTACCAGACCTGGGTATTTTTCTAGATACCTGGGTATCTGCACATGTTCTAGATTTTTTCGGGTATTTTTCAAACCTGAAATTTAGATATCTATGGTAAAGAAATGCCACACTCTATGCAAATTGACATGTTATAGATTATATCATGAGAAAAAGAGAAGGCTACGAACCCTGCATTTGTAGAATTTTCTTCCTAGATTTTTTGATGTTTGACTCACTCTAACTGCACAAAACCCATGTCCATTACCACACCTCATACTTGGAATGGGAGAATTACCACTTGCCATGTCTGCATGATAAAAATTACATTTGTGTCAATGACATAAAAATGAATATCTAGCTAAGTAATACATAAATGAAATACCTATTCCGCTATAGGGTTTCTACATGATTGTCGATTGTGCCCAGGTTGTTTACATCTTGAACATGTATAAACAACTCTATCAATGTTTAATGCTCTCTATGAAGGTATTCTCTTCTTCTTGTTACGTCCTGATCTCTTTTTGGTCATAGGAGGCTGGACATCAATGTGTTCAAAGTCAACTTCAAGTTTGTGCATATCATATATTGGAGCAATACATATATCATAGCATTTTCTGTATGCTTGTGTTGTGAAGTAGAAAGAGCAATAATCTTCTATATTCCCTTCTATTTTATGGGTTACGGCACAAACATGTTAACATGGCAATTTCATAACTTGCCACTCTCTACATGAACATGTACCATCATCAAGATTGACCACTGCCGATGGTCTTGTCAGGACTTTAAAGGTTCGACCATTAGACACATTAACCACATAGCCACAAGAATTGTCCATTAATTTCTTTATCTTAGCATGAATTGAAGGACATAAATAGGTTTCCCATGAAGCTGATTCCTCTTTCCTTTTGGCACTCATGTTCATTATTTTTATTCTTATACGGTCAACCATACGAAAATTAGGTAAATGTCGCTCCTCCAACACCCATGCATTGAATGATTCGGCTGGATTTGAGTACATCTCCCCAAATCTATCACCTGCAAAGTATGCATTAGCACAAAAGTTGGGATTTGATTCTCTTGCCCAATTTACTGCTTCAAAGGAAATAGTACTCATATCATGCATTGCCGATTCAAAATCATTAACAATATACACATAAGCTGCCTTGTCAAATAGCTGCAATAACTGACTCTTTGTAGACCCCTTGTACTTTCCAGTTACTTGTTTTGCAAAGTTTACTTTTAAGTGCCGTAAACAAAATGCATTGAAAGACTTGGGAAATATGTCTAGTATAGCCTCAAGCAACCCTTTGCATCTATCAGAAATAAATGTAACTTTATACGCCGCTGGTAATGCATTCTTAAGACATGAAAGAAACCATCGTCAGTTATCTTCATTCTCAATATCACAAGTAGCATATGCTAAAGGAAAAAGTTCATTCTCCCCATTTAAGGAGGTAGCACCCAACAAGGTTCCCTTGTACCTATCTTTCATAAATGTACCATCAAGAAATAACAGTAGCCTACATCCATGCTCAAAGCCATGTTGACATGTATGAAAAGACACAAAGAATCTTTTGAACCGCCTATCTTCAGTCACTTGAAAGTCAACAACACTTCCTGGGTTAGACAAGTGAATTTAATCAACATACCAATTTAAATCATTAAATGAACAACGTTCATCACCCATAACCACTTTGTTAGCTAGTTCTTTACCAAACCATGCCTGATGATAAGGCACATCCAATCCATAATCTTTAAATATATCCTTTTTTGATATCAGTAGGACGATATAATGGAGAATCAACAACTTTATCTATGATTAAAGAACTAACAAACTCTTTTGATGCCCTAGCATGCTTTTGGGTGCTAACACCTCCTCCACATATATGTTCATTGTTCAATTCTTTAATGACAAAACTTGGGCCTCCTCCTAGTCTAAGTGCATGTAAGTGTCATCCACAATGACCATACCTACATTTCACAGTAAGCCGTGTCGGCTCATTTTTTAAGAAATTATAGTCAAATCCCTTTGCAATTGAATATTTCACTAACTCTTGTCGAAGTTGATCTACACTTGCAAAGATTTGTCCCTTAGAATGAATAACATTGTTCCATAGGTCACTTTTCTTTCCACCTATACGTACACTTGATGTTGAGCTCGCCATATCATTGTGACCAGAAACAATGTTACTACCAACAGGTGGACTTGTGTATCTGCGACAAATTATTGAAGTTAAAGATCATGTATGTGACAATGTAGAGGTAATATTACCAAAAATTGATATAATATTACCGTTGAGAAGTAAGCTCCTCAGTAGAGGTGCTTATGATGTTAACATTAACTAGTTCTATGCCCAATGAAATATGAGTTGTAACTGCATTTTTGATATCCTCATCCTCCATGATACGAATCGACACCACTACTTGTTGCGGAACAATATATCTCAGCTCCACAACTCCAGGATTCAAATTCCACCTTCTTGACACAATTTTGATGATATCATCTATCTTTAGATCTTCCCTATAATGAATAAGATGTCCTTCCCCGTTATAGTTCAGAATAATTGAAACACATTCCATATCCTGAAGTGGTTAATGATATACCAAACAAATATTAGATTCGACTCACAACCAGAATAAAAATATACATGTTTCGTTAACAAGCATAACTTGAATGGACAATTAAAAAGAAAAGAAGCATGCTCCAAGCGGTTATTCACTTACTTGTTTCTCCGCTGCTCTATATTCTTTGTTAATGGTAGCGCTGGCATCTATTAATTCCAAGGTCATGCATGTTATATATTGTTAAAAATAGACATATCAAGTATACTTCTTGGTCCTGTGCATTGGGCGCTTCAATGGTCTACCATACATCCCAAGCTTCCCATTAAACATCAAAATAAGAGAAAAAAATGCACCCATGTAGAAAACCAAAGATGAATCATGCTATTTTAAAGAAGGCAGGACCGGCTACTGGAAGAAAAATTGCAAATTTTTTTTTACTTCTTCGCCTAGAACTTGCTCTCATTTTTGTTCAGGCAAAATAGGGCAGAAGCCCAAGCACCTCAAAGATATATATATTGTTCTGAAGGCAAGCGGACTGTACAGTATCTTCTTGACGGTGTATGTTCGGGCAAAGCAGGGCGGAAGCCCAAGCACTTCCAACTGGATGAGCAGCACAGTGGAAGCCAATAATGGGAACATCTGAGCGACCAAAACATGTCCGGAGATAACAATTTCAGTCAGATGGGAAGAAGCTGGGCTGCTTACCGTTTCTAGAGAAAAGGAGAGACTCAACGTCGTCATCGGATCCACCGCTGCAGGAGAGGGAGAGGGTAAAGCTGCTCAGCCGATGCAGCTCTGCACCGTGAGGAAGCCACCGCGAGGAAGAAGTGGGTTCGCTGTCCAGAAGTAGGGTTTGCAAGAGAGAGAGAGTTGCAGCGGCGAAAGAAGAAAAGACCGGTCGAATAAATTGGGCGGAACCTCTGTCGGGTGAGGGGTAGAAGGGGGGAGAAAAGGAAGACGGTGGCTTAACGGCAAACTTGACGGACAAGGTTTTACATTATGAATTATTTGTTGACTAGGTTTATCACAAAAGATATTCAGTCAATGGGTTTTTGATTAAACTCATATTTATAATTGGGTCCCCAATTAATTTTCTCTTTTTTATTAAAACCTAATCAAAATTTTGATTTTTCTACTTCAATTTTACGTGGACGGCGTTGATTTTCTTAAGAAGAAGGACTTTGCAGTTTGAACAAGGTTAAAAAAGAGGTAATAAAAAAATACTAATCGCAGGAACTGATAATACTAAAAATGTGATGGGTGGATCGGGTGTTAAGAGAATTTGGTCATCGGACCTATTGGTAGATCGATTTTCTTAATTGGACCGGTAGTTAATTCTTCCCTTTTTTTTAAATGTAGGTGAGTCATGATCCTTTGTACGATGTTAGAACAAAGCCTTCGTGTTGCCTTCTAACTTCTTTTACTTCTTATATCTGCTCATCCTATTTTTAGACAGGACAAAGGCTTTCGGGTACTCCTCGAGATTCATTGGGTGGTGTATCTTTTTATTTTCAATTCGATTTTCAATGATATACGGTTGAAGAGCTATAGACAATTATTAAATAAATGGGCTATTCAACTCAAAACTTTAAGTTAATGACCGGAGTATGTCACTTTCTTATATTTTCATAAAATATTTTGATTGTTCCCATTATGGGATTATTCTAACATGCTTCATCACCCCCGTCTATTTCGGCTTTGTCACATGGATTAGAAATAGAAGTGTGCTCAAACATGCTCAGATTGAACCATACGCCTTGTTAAATAAATGGGTCATCGAGTTCAAAACCTCAAGATAATGAGTGGAGTTGATCACTTTCATATATTTTCATCGATTCTTTCAATGCCCCCAATATAGGATTATTTTAACAACAAGATTTATTCTCTTTCTATAGGAAAGATCATCCGTTCACCTTATGATGTTGTGCATGAAAAAGGCTCATACATCCATTGTGATGAAAAAGGACAGGATGGTTTATTTTTTGGTCTGTCAATGTAATTTGTCTTCTCCATCTGTATAATTACAATATTACTATTATTCTATTAAAAATTGAAAGCCTAATGATCTTCGTTACTTTTTTTCTTTCACCTTTTGTGTTTTCTCTAATTTAGGTCACATGTGAGTGTTTCCCTTGGACATATTTTCGTGAGGACAGAAGAAGGGAAGAAGAAACAGGTAGGAGGTATTAGTTGAGACTACATTGTAAGACATTTAAATGAAAACATGCCTATTTGCATCTGAAGTAACAATCTCTTCCACTGAGCAATCGTCCTTTCTTTAGTGGATGCATCGAGTTTATGAAAGGAAGAGAATCTACAAGGGAACCCAGAAAATTTTGCCTTACATGAAAATACACCTCCAGTGGAACAAAACATCTAAGAACGTTTTTAGTGGAGAAAAATGGTGGTCATGATCTAAAAATAGGATGTGCGGGAAAAAGTTAATGGTTTTTGGAGATGCAAGGTTCAAATATGTGATGTATTCCTATATTTTGTCACACTTCAAGTGATGATACAGCATCTAGAAGCTGTCAACTCCTATGCCAGACAGGGCAACTATTTTTCTTCTGGTTCTGAGCTTGTTCAATCTATAGTTTGCCAGATCGGTCGATCAGGATCTAGTTCTCCACGTCCCTACCAATGCGTGGGGAGAAGCTGATTCTGGGGCCACTTTCCACTAGGATTGGCCTAGGCTTGATCAGATTGGCTGCTTTCGGACCGATCAGGGGTTGTTTCTTCTGGGAGGATGTAAAGTTTGAGTTAGATAATAGATGAGGATTTAGAAGATGATACTAATGACTCTTTTGATATCTTAAATCGGTGGAAGCTTAATAGTCCAAGGTATCCAACTCTTTCACTTGTGGTAAAAGATTTGTTGGCTATTTCAGTGTCTACTGTTGCATCAGAGTCGGCATTCAGTATTGGAGGGCATATGTTGGATACATTTAGGAGTTCATTGTCTCCCAAGATTGTTGAAACTCTTATTTGTATCCAGGATTGGCTTTGATCTTCAAAAGAAATGAGAAGTATAGAGGAGAAGTTAGATGACATTGAGAAACTAGACAATGGTATGGTAACATCTTAATTATTATTTCTCATTGATTATGACTTGTTACATTCAAATATTAATGTTTACTACTTTATTTTTTAGATTTTGCGGGTTTTAATGCTACACCAAATGTAATTGATATATACTCTTTATTAGCTTGTTGGTGATGGTACGAAGTGAGTACTATGATTCTATCCGTTTTCAATTTATACACCTGTTACATCTCAAATTCCAATTTATGTTTGTGCAAACATGTATGCATCATCTCTAGTTGTATATGTATCATATATGCATGTATATGTATTTTCAACATCCTGTTTTTCTTATGGTTGTATGTGTATCATGTATGCATGTGCACACATAGAATCACTTCATGCACACATAGAACCACTTCATGTAGTATTCATGTGAAGGTTTGACTAGTCCTCTTGATGATATATAACCTTGCACGTACTAGCTGTCAATGATCCATAACTGGTTATGTTAGGAGCTGATTATGTTACTCTTTCATTCATGTAGTGGTTCTATTTCAATTATGTTAGGAGTTGATCCATTATCTTACTTTGTTTTTAGAAGCAGGAGATGGGAATCAATGAATCATTGAAAAGAGCAGCTTATTTTCTTGTTAAATTTGTATGTTTATAATAAATTTAAACATGTTATGTACTTGTTTAGTTTTATTTCTATGTGAAAGAGATTTAAATAGTTTCTTGTATTTCTATGGTGTGTGGTTTTCTAGCAAACATGAAATATGTACATGAATTATTTGCGGTTTTGTTTGATTCGTAAGTTTGCTTGATTTAGATTAGTATTCATCTACTTTGTTGGATCCTTTATGATTTATATACCACTTGATGGATCTTTTGTAATATTCTGATTTTATTTATAATTTAAAATAGATTATATTTTGAGAAAGAGATAAATATTATTAAAAGTATATATTTAATTAGATCTACTCTTCAGATCAGACTCTACTTTCTCTCTCCCGATCAAACTCTACCTCTCTCCCTCCCGATCGAACTCTACTCCCCGCTCCAGTCGAACTCTCCCTCTATTTATACGTATATTTTGATAGAAATGTATGCCCTACAAGCCAATCATATATGATATGATTTGACATTTCTAGATATATCTTATTCAATTAATTAGGCAAATCTTCGTTATAAGCTCTTATTAGAAGTGAATATCATAATGAAGTCCTTGATCAAATACAATGATGGTTAAATCATGATGAGATCATGATAATGAGATTGATCATCTAGAGGTATTTGATCTAAATGTTCCTAGTCATAGGATACTTGAGACGGGACATCAAGGATCCGGAAAGACTAGTGTATGTGATGTCTTCTCATGTGATGAGGACGACCGATCTCATTGGTCATTAGTGTGGAGACACTCAGATACACATTCAGGTGCTCATTAGTTGAATGAGTTCACTGAACTGACCGAATTAGAAACCCTGAATGGTATCTTACCGAACTGTCTATCAGGGTTTTCTATCATCACGGTTGCATGGTTGGACCTTTGACCAGAGTCGCCAAAGATGCCTTGTTGGGTGAAACTTGTGCTTTGACCATTGACTTATGGATCACAATTTAGATGGTCCTATATAACGATGGATCGAGTACAAGGAAAATCCGATGGAGGCAATTGAGCGGACAACAAGGGATCGTCCACTCTCGGTAAGTGAGAGTGAATGTCCTATGGGATAGTACTCTAAATCCCTGGCCAGGGTAGATAGGATAATTGGAAAAGGAGTTTTCCAATTGATCCAATTCCGAGTACATGATCCTATAGAGTCGGTACACTAAGGAGTTGACACTCGATGCCGTACTCCTTTCCGACCGGGACATTGGATGGATGAGGGTTTATATCCATGTGGTAACTGATGATGGAAAGGCTCAATGGAGATGAGATTATCCCCATAGCCATTTGGGATCATGGGATGTGGCTTGTACCCTTCATGATCGGTAGGCCGATTAATCTGTTATCGGATAACGGATTTAATTAGAATTAAATAGAATTGTTCTATTTTATTTAGGCCTCAACCAAATAGGTTATTGGGCCTAGTGGGTCACACACAAAAGGACTTATCCACAAGTACAGGGGCAAGGGCGTAATTTATAGAGATTTTGAGTTTTTATGAAAAATTCTATAATTCTCTATAAATACTAATGGTTTCAGCCAAACCCCATCAAGCCAAGGGTGAAAACCACGTCCCTAGCCTCCTCCCTACCTCCTCCTCTCTCTAGAAGGTGTCCATGGTCGATGGAGCTCCGTTCGGGAAGAGTTCTCGAGGTCGGCGCGAAGGGAGAACCTGCTGTGGATGAAGTTCGTGTGGATACTGCTGGAGACCGGACGCTTGAACGGTTTGTAGAGCTTGAGAAGCTCATCTCCTTCCTCTCCATGGGATTATATGAATCCCTATCAGGTATATTCGAACCCAATTTGATCGGTTTTTGATTTTCGTCGTTCGGTTCTGATTAAGACGGATTCTAAAGGAACCCATAGGAATCGTCGCTTCCGCTGCACCAAAATTTCATGGACGATTCCTTACATATTTCCCCTCCCCCTGGTCTCCTTCCTTTTTCCTCTTCTCTCTCCCGTACGTGCGACCACCGCAGCCTCGGCCCCCTTCGCGCCATCTGGGTCCCCGCACGCGCCCGCCTGCGGACGTCGCCGCCGACGTCGCCGCCCGCGACATTTCTCCCTACAACCCCAGTCGACCTCGCTGGGACCGCCGTCTCCTAGCTGCCCTGCGCCACCCTCCGCCGTCGACACCCGCCGGCAAACCGGTCGCGGCATCCACACCGTCCCCGCTCCTGCTGCCGCACTGCCACCCGCGCGACCACCACCGGCCACCGCCGCCGCGCGACGCCACCGCCGCCCTCCTTCCGCGCGCCGCACCCGCGGCCTTCATCCCACCGCCGGCAGCCACCCACCTGCACATCGCCGGCCAGCCACCCGCCCACGTCGCCTGCGTCGCTATGCCACCGCCACCTTCCCTGCGCGCCGCCGCCGCCCTGTGGCAGCGCCTCCCTGCTTCCCGCCGCCGCGAAGCACCGTCAGCCACTCTTGCCACCTCCCGCGGCCTCTCCTCTCGCATGCACCACCTGTGCGCGCAGCACCATGCGCCGCCGTGCGCCGACCCCCTCCGTGGTAGCACATCTCTCTCCTCTCAAATATCCCCCTCTCTCTCCTATCTCTCTCTCTCTCTCTCTCTTGCACCATGCACCAACGCTTATACGTGATCTCTTTATTTTTATTTTATTTTATTATTATTATTATCATCTTTTTTTCTCTTCTATTTGACAGATTCTACCTGGTTTATATCATCTCAATTTCCCTTGTCGCCGGTAGTCACCCTCCATCAAAATTCTCTTTGGATTCAGTTAGTTTTCATCGCCGTTGTACAGGTAGGCCTCTCAACTATCCCTTATCATTTTAATATATTAATTAAGATAATAAAATATGAATAGTTAACTTTGGTTAGAAAATATATTTAGTTAGTTAGATGGGTTTAGTTGTGTGCTTGATTTCAATTAGAAGTTAATTTAGGTGGTTATACTTAGATGTTTATTTAAATATGAATGATATCATGTTTATATAGTTTAAATGCATATAATTATGTAAAAAATATTGTAGGATATTTATGATCTTGTATATATATATCTTTATTCTTGCTAATAACCAATATTAGTTGATTAAGAGTAAATTAGTAAGAAACATATATTTGATTAAAAATATGTAGGTTGCAATTGCATGCCATATAGTTCATAGTAGATTGCATGATTTTAGAATAGTGCATTGCCTTATTAGTTGTGTAATAGATTGGTTGGTCATGGCTCAACATGCATGTAAGTGTAGATGTCTTTTTAATTATGTCATTGCATAGGGTTGCATATAGTTGTATTTTATGTCACTTTGCTCGTAGCATGTCTGATTGGATTAATTGGTGTATGTCTGAGTAATATATGCTTCTAGCTTGTGAGATGTAGTTGATGCAATGTGTTGCATTTTGTAATGTGATTTGCACTTCACCAGACTATGATAGTGGCCCGTGGGCAGCGGCGAGTTAGAACAGTCCGGAGCATCCTTCGATCCCGGATACCGCGGTTCATCCTAAGTACACCCCTGCCTAGGTGTACTATGGGATTTAGCTTACTATATGTTACATTCTACTATATGGTAAATCTGGTGCTAGTCCTGGAACATAACTGCAATGTCCAAGTGAAGCATGTGTTATACTCACACAATCAGTTTAGTTTTTGTTTGCATTATGACATGTAGATTAGTGAGCTATCGCATTTAGTTCATCCTTTATGTTAAGTCCTTGTGGTAGGTGCATATAGAGTTATGTTAATGTTGTTATGTCATGATTAAAATAGTATGTATTTGGTTAAATCATGCTAATCTATACAATGGGTAGAAAACATCTTAGTTAATTAATTGAATATTGATGATTAGCATTACTTATAGTTGTTATAATCTGATTTTGTTTAAGGTTTATATCTATGTTATCAATAGGACTTGTTTAGTATAGTGGGCTAGTTGGGTGTAAGTCCTACTGGGTCTGTGTGACTCACCCCTTCCAATCTTTAATATTTTTTTCAGGATTACAGGTTTAGCGCATCAGAAGCGTAGTGGTGTTTTGGAATCAGAGGAGTTAGTTGATTATTTGTTCAATGTGGGTATTTAAATTATAATTTCATAGAGACAATTTGGATAGAATTATTGGAATTATTTATTGAATTTCGATATTAAATTTTTTTTTGCTCCAAACCGATATATTTCAAGGGTTACGGTGCCGGATTATCTTCCGCTGTGCATGTTAAAATCCGGGTCATGACATCTTTTCTATTTTACAGTTTTTTTTGAACACTGATGGCCCAGCGGCCAAGGACCCGCCGCGTACGCGGGTGGCGAGGGTTCGAGACCCCTCGAACCCCACAGGTCGCCCCCCCATGGGGCGCCCGGCTTGCTGCCTCCGGGAAGCGATCCCCGCCCTGCGCCCCCCCCCCCCCGGCGCAGGCCCCCCCGGCGCAGGGTGTTGCCAACAGAGCGAAGCTCGGCCAGCTTTTTCTATTTTACAGTTATCGATTTACATATACACTAGCTCGATTCAATTTTGTTATAAATTTTGATTCAAAAAATTTTTGTTAACGTACAGGCCTTGTTAGAGTGTAATTTGAATTTTGTTTTTTAAAAAGTCATGTTTAGAAGTTCTTTACAAGCAATTATGTTTAAAATTACAAAAGGCCCATCGAATAAACTAGAGCATGCCCATTAAAGGTCCAAACCGAATACCAAATCGAATCTAGTTCTTTTTGGTCTGGTTCAATTTAGAGAATTTGCAGTTTGGTTCGGTTCGGTTTCAAGATTCAATTCGATTTGGTTTGATTTCTAGAAAAAATTTAATAAACCGAACAAAATCAGACCATGCCCACCCATAGGTGCAAAAGCCAAGCTTGAACGTGTCAAATTAACTAATGAGTTAAGTGCGAGCAAGAAGATGTTAAAAAACTCATCTCAGTATCGAGTCAAGTTCGAACTTCATTATAAAACGTCGAGTCAAACTTGACTAGTAGCCTACTCAGTTCGGCTCAACTTGTTTCAAACCTAATTTTAACTCCACCAATATTTTATGCCTGACATTAAGTCACTATTTTATTTTCCTTGACCACTTCTTAGTCATGCGTCAAAGGCCCCGTTTAATCTCTGAATTGATCAAAGACATTCAAATCATTATAATTTCAAGCAAATTATTATAATTTTTTTCCGAACTGAAATTTTGTATTCTACAATAGAGATTAAAGATTGAATTAAGATCGTAGATATTTCGTCACCTTATTCCACATTAAAGATTGAATTAAGACCGCAGAATATTAAAAATAATATTATGTTTTTATAATGACATTTTTAAAAGAATAGATATCAATAACGAAATTGATGCATGTGCATATTTATATTATAATTTATTTCTTTCTTAAACTATAAATTTCAAGATTAATATTAATAATCAAACACTTTTTTGATATCTATATTAATATGAATTTTCAAATTAAAGATGACGGAGGTGTTTGATAATGTCATCCAACATGCATGGTGTTATGGAGTAAATTATATGATGGCGAAGAGATGACAAGGTGGTTTGAAAGCAAATAAATAACGTAATTAGAATGGGTACGTACAAAACGGTTCAAACCGAGTCACACGGACCGTTCAACCGGATTGCAGCTCTTCCAAATTGTGCTAGACTGGATCCAACTGAATATATAGATTTTTTATTAAATATGATTTATGATAAAATAAATTAAATTAACTTTGAGTTTAATAAATACAAAAATAAACTAAGTTATATTGATTTAATATATTTATTAACATAATATAATTTAAATTTTAAATTATTATATTTTAAAATTTAAATAATAAAATCTAACCAACTCCAAGTCAGATTTTATTTATCGATTTTCTAATTATTTAAACACATCTGGCCGCAGTAGCGGACACGTTCGCCATTATTGTGTGGCGTGGGGGCTGTTCCCGTCCAACCGACGCAAAGGGCACTGCTATAAATAACGAATTACCAGTTCCATTTCGCTTCCACCTCCATCGCTGTTGCTTCTTTGCGTGGTCTCGCGGGTTCTCGACCTGGTCCTCCGCCGCCTCGCCAGCCGTAGGGTTTCTTCCCGTCTCTCCCCGGATTCTGCTTCGGTGTCCTGTGGAGCTGCAGCAGTCCCGGAGATTCTTGGTGTTGGCCGATCGGGCGACGTCGCGGTCGGATTTCTGCGCCATGGAGGCCGCCACGACTCTCCTCGCTTCTGTCCCGCCGAGCGTGTGCAGCTCGACCGGCGCGCGGGGGAAGGCAGGTGTAATCGCAGCACGGAGATCCTTCTTCCCCTTCAACTCCAGACTAGGTTCGTCGGGCAGATTTCTCAAGGTATGCGGTTGAGCAGTTGGATCTCGAAGCTGATCAGCGTCTTTTTCTTCATTTTCCTAATTTGATCTACTTTTGGAGCGCGTCGGCATCGAAGTATTTCGATCGTTTCTGATGTGTTCCTTCTCTGTCTTTGTTCTGTCGATGTCCCCAGCATTACACCTCAATTTCGGTTTCGGAGAAAAGGAAGAGACCTGGCAGGGTGTTCTCCAATATTGTTAGGGCATCATCATCATCACCCGTGGATCCACCCCCAGGACAGATAGCTCCCCTGCAACTGGAGTCTCCGGTCGGGCAGTTTCTGTCTCAGATACTGATCAGTCATCCACATCTGCTACCCGCTGCTGTTGATCAACAGCTTCAGCAGCTGCAGACAGACCGCGATTCCGAGGAGCAGAAGGAACCGGCCGCAACCGGGACTGACATCGTGTTGTATAGGTGAGCTTTCCGTCTTTCCTCGGGTCTATCTGGCGCGGGCTTTCTTATTCTTCAGCTGTTGAGATCCCCCCCGAATTTGCAGGCGAATTGCCGAAGTGAAAGCCAACGAACGGAAGAGGGCTTTGGAAGAAATCCTGTATACGTTGATTGTGCAGAAATTTATGGATGCTGATGTCTCGTTGGTGCCTGCTCTGTCCACGGCGTCTGATCCTTCTGGGAAGATCGACCATTGGGCGCCACTCGAGGAGGACAAGCTCAAGAAACTCCACTCTCCCGAGGCTTACGAGATGATTCAGAATCATCTTGCGCTGATCTTGGGAAACCGCTTGGGGGATCCAAATGCTGTGGCTCCTGTAAGCAAGCTCATGGTCGGACAAGTCTACGCGGCGTCGATCATGTACGGCTACTTTCTCAAGAGGGTGGACCAACGTTTTCAACTGGAAAAGACCATGAAAACACTCCCATGGGCGTCGGACGAAGAGGGGAGTGCCGTGAAGCAGGTGGCTGCCGATGAATCTAGACCGCCGGTGCCAGATGACAGTTCGCATCCAGAGGTGACAGAATGGTCTTCCCCTGAATTTAATCCCGGCGGCTTTGGCTTCGGGATCCAGCCCACCAGGTTGAGGTCTTATGTAACGTCCTTCGATGCCGAGACGCTCCAGTCATACGCCACGATCAGGTCGAAGGAGGCTCTTGGCATCATCGAGAAACACACGGAGGCGCTTTTTGGCAGGCCGGAGATGGTGATCACCCGTCGGGGAAGCATCGATTCATCCAAGGATGAGCTTTTGAATATAAGCTTCGGCGGCTTGAAGAGGCTCGTTTTGGAAGCAGTGACGTTTGGTTCGTTCCTCTGGGATGTGGAGACCTACGTTGATTCCAGGTACCATTTTGTGGCAAGTTAATTAATTGTGGTTCGGTCGGAAGATAGAACTCAAGGGACAAGTCGGATCAAGCCAATTGGCCTTGGTGAAATCAATCTATCAACTCATGTAAATATCCTTAGATCTGCTTCCGTCGCAGCTGGAAAATGGGGATACGTATTTCTTCACCTCCGATGTACTCAGGGGAGGGGGTTCTGATCTCCCACCCATTTACAAAATAGGTAAGGTCCATGAGACATTAATTTCTCCTTGTGCTATACAATTTTTTTATGCATTGAATTCTACTTGTTTCGAGAGTGTAGTTTTCAAGACCATCAAGACAAGGATAATAGTGCCCTGTCGCTGTTTCAGGCGACCTCTTTGATAGATTATTAAATATATTAGTAACAACTAACACATAAAAATAATAAATAGATATGTCAATATATAAATCAATTAATAATACAAAAATGTAGTCTCCTAGGTGGTGTTTAGGCGTGGCTTGGGCTTGGGCGACGTCCTGGAATTTATTTTTGTGAATGGATGGAAGAAAATTTCTGTGCCCATCGGCAGCATCAGGTTATGTCGTATTTCTGACAGACTTTTTCATGTTGTTTCAACTTTCAAGGACAAGGAAATTTCTCCTGGCCCCTGGTTTTACACGTACTGTATCTAGTCCTATTAATACCGTTCACAGAGGAGTTACGTGGTAACATGTAGTATATATATACCTCTAACTTGGCAATTTATATACATGATACATGTTCACAAGAGGGTCAGCTGCTCCATATGGGTGGCAATGGGCCGGTTCCGGCCTGCAGGTTCACGGGCCGGGCCGACTGGGAGTCATTTGGCGGGCCAAAGATTTTGGCCTGCGGGTTTTAATTGGGTCAACATATGGGCCAATGTGAGTTAAAATAGGTTAAATAACTTTCAACTTTTTATGTCAAAAATATCATTTTTACTTATTAAAAAATATTTTAATTAAATTATTGTCAATTTTATAAATGTTTAAATTTATCATATTTATAAAATATAAAGTTGGATCCGGCTAGGCCGGGCCGGGTCAGGCCAAGTTAACAATTTTTGCGGGTCGGGTTAGGCCGGGCCAACAATGTAATATGGGTCGGGTTGAGCCGGACCAATATATTTTGGATTGGGCTGTAAGCGGGTCGACCCCAGGCCTGACCCGGCCCATTGACACCGGTACTGCTCCGTGCTGATCTACAGCGGAGGCAACTTGCACACGAGCATCTCTATCACCCATGCAAATGAAGAAATCCCGGCCGAGCTTGTAGTGCAAGAGTATGTAAAGCTGCTGTATATCTCACCGATGGAGAGGGTGTCGTATGAGTCGTATGACATCATTTGTAAGCTGCTATCTCGATCAAGACCCAATTTTTAAAATTTCACCCAGTCTTGTTGTGTTGTCTGCCTTGTATTGTTCACATGGTCCAGTCCAGTGTAGTTTTGACCTGTGGGAAATCTTAGGTTGGTTTGATCCGATCTTGATTCATCTTTTTTTTTTGTATTTCATAAGATCAAAAATATTATAAGTGATATGAGATGGTACGTATGAAGTTTCTAATCAAACTTAATCATGAGTCGATCATTACGAGATTATGATATTGCGAGAATCTATGGTGTAAGTATGCTTGGCCATAAGATCTTCACCTCCAATATAGAATGGGATAACTGGATAAGAATGATCCATTTAATTACTACAAAATCTTACTCTGTTGGGATGGATAATAAGAGACTGGATTGCCAGAGTGGTGGTACCCTTATCCAACTAGAGTTGAGCGAAAGTTTAATCTATGTAGTAAATGCTTTTTAAAAGTTTGAAAAAGTTTTCATCTGCGGTATTATTTGGGATCTCGAGATATGATTTATATCTTTCATGATTAAAGATGATAAGGGGGTAAATTAAATTTAATATTTGATCAAAGATTTAATTTTAAAAGATAATTTTTACCGAGAATTAAACCAAATGAATTGTTGTATCTAACCGGGAATGTTGGATCGATTAGGGTTGACTCAATCAAGCGCAATTTGATTAGGTCCTGACGCGAATGATCGAGCCAACTTAGAATGACCAACCAAGCAGACTGCGTGATCTGTGTTGGTAAGGGTTGAGGTGGGTCAGACCAGTTCACTTTAGCTCACCCTACATCTAGCCAATGGGGGGCTCTCACAGTCTACATATGTTGAAGTTAATTGTGACACTAACTATTTTCTTCAATTCTATTTTCATCATAAAAAATTAATTATAAGTCTATTTAAGAAAATGACTCTAACACTAGGTTCGTTTTAATATCGCTTTAACATTACATTCGATTTCAAAAATTTTCGTAAATCTAGATCTATTTTTGATTTTGAAGATTCGAGACTTTTACATTTTTCTCATTTTATTTCTGCCGCTCAATTCTTCGCTAAATACCGTCTGAGAAGAATTTTAAGACTTCACTAAATATCATTAAGTTATACGTTAACATATGGATAAAAAAATATTTTAAAGTTATCTACACTTAAGTTTTTAGACTTTAAAATATGGATGTTCAAGTAACTATTGTAATTTTGTAATCATATATAATAAAAATAAGAAATAACAACTCGATCAAAAAAAATTAAACAAAAAAAGAAAGAATATCAACTCAACTCGTCACTGTGTTATATCCCTTGCTGTCTTTCTTTCCCCTATTGAAGAAAATGTAATGGACTAACGCGTAACCTCCCCATAGCTTGTCACGGCATAACCTTTAAGAAAATGACTGTTACACAAGGTAGGGGTATGTCATGGCAGTTAGTTGAATTGTTGTTCTTTCTTTTATTTATTTATTTTTTCTTTTTAGGTGGAGTCATTATTTCTTACTTTTACGATATAATATTACTTTTACGAAATTACAACATTTATTTGGCCATCATATTTCAGAGTCTGATAAAGAAGAATATATTATATAGTTTAGAACATTAGCGCATACAGTTTTGAAAATATTTTTTCTATTCATATATTAATATATACTTTAATAAATGTCAATTAGTAGAGAAGTGAATAAAAGGGATAATTTGGGGGAAATACACAAGTCTCGAAATTTCAAAGTAAAAAAAATGGATCAAGAATTATGAAAAATTTCAAAACTAGATATAGTGTTGAAGTGAAATTAAAATTGGACATAATGTAAGTCTACCATTTGAATTGTACCTAATGTTAATTTTCTCTTTACACTTGTCGTTCTATCAAGATTTTATCCAAATGTTGAACAGATAACCATGATACCAAAGCTATTGGCTCAACTGAAGCGATCCAACTTAGACATATTGTAACTTGTAGATATAGAAGCAGGGATGGTACACTGTATATACCGTAATAATTAAGAGTACGTCCAATGGAACCTTTCAATTAAAACATCATACCATTTAAAAAAAAGAAAACATTGTTCTATACAATAAGGCTCTCTTGGAAGTAAGAAATTAATTTCTTGCTTATTTAAAATATTTAGGATAGGGGAATGTAGTAACTAAATGGTACGAGAAAATAGTTAGATATATAAGATATTTTTCTAGATAAGAGATTTTTGTCTCTTTAGTCCTGGAATCGACTTTTGTGACACTATACAAGAGTAGCACTTAGCTAGAAGCAGTAGCAAAAAACAAAATTTTTATGATAGTACATCCAATAACCAATTTAAATTGAATTCACTTATTCTACCTTAATTATTGTTTTTATTTAATTTTTTCAATAAACAAAATGATGCATATTGTGTAAGTTAGTTGTAAGACATTTGCAAATAAAGATATGTTTACATGGATCGTGAGTCAAGGTATGAGCAGTGGACAAAGGATTTATCAATGAGTGTCATGATCCGAATTTTTAATATGTACAACAGAAGATAATTCGGTGACATAACCTTAGAAATATGTCGATTTGGAACCAAATATCACGAAATCACAATCCAAAGTCACACTTCCAATCATTACAACCTATTAACACAACAAACATCTATCTAAACAAATTAAATATCAGCATTGAAGGAGTAATCCACTAGCTTCTCATATTTCAAAACACCACTACGTTTCTGCTACGCTAAACTGGTAAACTTAAAAAATATTAACAACGGAAGGGGTGAGTCACACTTGACTCGGTAGGATTTACACTCAGACTACCCTACTATAATAATGATCAGTTAATGATAGTAAATATATTAAGCCTAAAAATTCAGATTATAATACATATGATTTAAGCTAATTATATATCTTCAATTAGAATGATTACAGTGCCTTTCTACTATCCCATAGGTTAACATGATTCTATATGCACTAAACCGACATAACCTGCACATTAACTAACTAGGTATGTATACACCACATCAACCTATCATAATGCAAAAGACACAATTGGACCACTAATATCCATGCCAAAATGCACAATTAAACACTTGTTTAAGTAAATATCATGCTCCACTTGGACAATGTAGCCATGTCACAAAATTAGCACTAGATTTACCATATAGTAGAAAGCAACATATAGTAACTAAATCTTGTAGTATACCTAGGCAGGGGCGTACTTAGGATAAACTGCAATATCCGGGATCGAAGAATGCTTCGGATTCAACTAATCTCCGTTAACAAACCAAGATATAAATATTAAACATTACCGCGATGCAACCATGTTAAACTAACTAGGTTTAAACATAAAAAAATCTATCATGTCGACTAATATACAAGAATAACTGAATTAATCTAAACATGTATAGCTTAATTAAGTTGAACTAACTCTATTTAATCATGTCAATATGCCAAAAATAGCCCACTAATTATATTATATCAATCATGATGATCTAAGCATGTTTTTACGGTTTAATCAAACATATAGTAGTGTTAAGAATAGTCGGGACGCTTACCTTACGTCGACGACGAACGGTGCACAAAATTCTAAAGAAAGCAAAACGGGTGACGAGTATGTCATGGTCACGATGACGACGAAAAATTGAGTTGAACAGAAATTTGATGATTTGTTGGAAAGGGAGAAATATAGAATAGAGAGGTTAAGAAAGAGAGAGAGAGCGACAAGAGAGAGGATGATAGGAGAGAGTTATACTGCGGAGGGGGGGGTCGAGGCGGGCTGGGTCAATCGCTTGCGGCCCTGGCTGCCGGGTGCGCGCTCGCGCACGGGTGCATGGACACACAGCGGCGGCCGCTAGGGGTGCAATCGAGCCGAGCCGAGCTTAGCAAGGCACTGTTCGAGCTTAGCTTGTTCGATTATTTAGCCATTAAAACTCAGCTCGATACTCGACGAACTTTCAAAAGTCTTGTTTGAACTCGTCTCGATTTAAGCTCGACGAGTTTGAGCTCAGCTCGTCGAGTCGCTCGTTTATGTAAACGAGCCAACTTAGCTTGAACTCGATTCGAACTCATATTCGAACTCGTTTTTGAGCTCGAGATTGAGCTCGTTTACTTAAAATTAGAGTGTAAATTTCAAAAAAATATTTAAACTACTATTTAAACATAAAAATTATAATTTTACATAATATTAAAAATATAATATATATAATATATTTTAATTTAATTATTAAAATAAATAATTAATCGAGTAATTAATCGAATACATAATCGAGTATTTTATCGAACACTTAAATGAACTACTCGTGAACTTATCGAGCTGTGCAAGTTTCTGTTCAGATTCGACTCGTTTATAAATCGAGTTTGTTTTTATTCAAACTCGTTTATTTAACTTAATAAATGGTTGAAGTCGAGTTTTTAACTAACGGCATCGAATGACTGGTCGAGGGTATTAGTTCGTTTGCACCCTAGCGGCCGCACTGCCCGCTTCCGCGGAGGGAGGCAGCCGGGGGGGATCAGCGGCGGGCGGCGGTGCAGACGGGCGAGGCGCGCGGCCGGGGTGCTGGCACGGCGGCTTACGGTGGCGGCCGCGGGCTCGTGCGGACGTGTGGGCGCGCGAGGCAAGGCGGCCGGCGCAGGGCGGCTGGGAGGCGGCCGAAGGCGGCTCGCGGGGTGGCGGCAGAAGCCGCGGAGGGCGGGCGTTGGCGGGCGGCGAGGTCAACGTGGGGGGGGGGGCAGCATGACAGGGGCGGCGCTGCCGCGGGAGGCGGCCGTGGAAGGCTCGCGGCGACGGCCAGGGGGAGCCGGGTCAACGCCGGTGACGCGCAGACGGTGGTGGGGCGAGGTCTTCCGAGGCGGCGGCGGCGCTTCAGCTGCCGGCGGGCGGTCACGCGCGCGGCGACGGAAGGACACGCGAACCGAGGGAGAAAAAAAAAAAGGAGCGACCGAGAAGAAAAAAATGACGTGGATGAAGCAAAACGGCGGACACGAAGAGGGAGACGGAAAAAGACGGTTTCGTTAGCGCAATGCGAAGGAGAGAACGAAAATGAGAAGAAATAATAAGAAACAGGAGAAGAAAAAATAGAGAAATTATAATAAATATTATTAATTATTTATTAAATTTAATTAAATATTATTTAATGTATAAATATATCTTAACATTACAATAAATCTCATTTTAAATTCACGATCTCACGTGAGATAATGATCCGTGTGTAAATACCTTAGATGTGTATGTCACCCACCCTCCAAGAGTTGTTTTTTTCCGATTCAAACCTCTAAGTAACAAAAATAAGGTGTAGAGAAATATGTGACTCATAGAGATCAATCATCTAAGATTCTCTACATGGCCACAATAAAGAGCATTACAAGCTCAAATTTACACACTCTTAGCAACTTTCTCTAATTTGACTGCTATAATTTGTTGAAGTTAATTTTTTTCTTGAGAAGATCGGTGGTGCATGAAGAAGTTAATTATCTCCCTACTCCAAGGATCAAATCAATGGTTAGTGATGTGTTGTGTGTGGATATATAGATTGCTAAACTTGTAACTTGTAAGCATGTGTGATTACTAAATCAATCTGTTGTCGTTAAGAAAACTTCACACGTGTGAGATGGTGGATATAAGTTTTGTTGGTGTGTTATCCAATCGAGGTTGAACAACTATAGCTTTTTGTCTGTGTGTGTGGTTTGATCATTCTCTTTCACCTCCATTTATATTATCATGTGTGACTGTGTAATAACCAGGGTATTTTATTTAATTAAAAATAATTGTTATATTTATTATGAGTTTTATTTATATTAATCTACTTTTCTCCTTTATCCTTACCATTTTTCTCTCCCTCCGGATAATCCTCCGAAATCGCCGCCTCCCTTTCCTTATCTCCCCCACTCTTTCCGCTATTTCCTCCCCCTCCCGTCGAACCCTCCCTCCCTCTCTCTCATATCGCCTCTCTCTCTCTATTATTCTCTTTCATTCAATATTATTCTCTTTTTCCAACAGATTATCAAGATACCGTTCGGATCGGTTTTTCATCGTCGTTGTGACCGCGGCATATTCTTCACCCGGATCGACTCCGTTGGAATTCCGTGCGCCATTCGTCGTCGCCGTTAAGGTAGGCGTCTCGGCTATCCTTAGCACTCTATATATTTAATTAAATCGTAAAAATTATGTTTAGATCATCATGATTAATAGGTTGGAATTGATGGGCTGTTTTTGATTTATTTGCATGTTTAGATAGAGTTAGATTAATCTGTTTAAACCGTGCATGCTTAGATTAATTTGGTTATTTATGTATACTAGTCATCATGAAAGGTTTGTGTATGTTTAAATCTAGCTAGTTTAGTATGTTGCATCGCGGTAAATCTTAAACACATATATCCCGATTTGATAAAAAGCCGATGTAAGGTTTAGGCATAGTGGTGTTAGAATTTAGTTTATTTTCTTTTATGTAGTAGGTAGTTCTGTTTAAGCTTATAATCGATATGTTTAGGTTGTAACTTGCATGATCCTATTTATATGCATCTAGTTGTGCTAGATTGTGGTGTGGTATGCAAATATGTGATGCATAAAACTATGGGTGTTCATCTATGTATTTCATGTTTGGATTGCTAATTTCATGTTCATGGTTACTGTCTGAGTTATTTATATGCTTGCATTGTGTGAAATATGATTAATGCAGTGAGCTACATTGTGATGAAAATGTACTTCACCAGATTATGTTAGTGGCCCGTGGGCAGCGGAGATTAGTTGAATCCGGAGCATCCTTCGATCCCGGATACCGCGGTTTATCCTAAGTACTCCTCTGCCTAGGGGTACTATGGGATTTAGTTACTATATGTTACTTCCTACTATATGGTAAATTTGGTGCTAGTTTTGTGATGTGACTACATTTTTTTCAGATGGAGCATGATATTTACTCAGACAGGTGTTTAGTTGTGTATTTTGACATAGATGTTAGTGTTCTATATATGTCCTTGGTTTTATGTCAGGTTAGGTGTGTTATGAGCATACCTAGAGTAGTCTAATGTGTAGGATATGTTGGTTTTAATGCATATAGAGTCTGGTTATTATATGGGGTAGTTGAATGATTTTGTAATCACTCAATTAAAGATATATAATTAGTTTAAATCCTATGTATTAAATCTGATTTTTAGGCTTATTATGTATTGTATATCATTAGAAATCACTAGTATAGTAGGGTAGTTCGGGTGTAAGACCTACTGAGTCTGTGGTGACTCACCCCTTCCGTTGTTAATATTTTCAGGAGTGCAGGTTTAGCGCAGCAGAAGCGTAGTGGTGTTTTGGAGTCCGAGGAACTAGTGGAGTACTCATTCAATGTTGGTATTTAATTTGTTAGATAGATGTTTGATTATTATGTTATTAAGTTGTAAAGTTTGGAATTATGAATTTGGATTATGATTTTTAGTCTTAATTGGTTCCGAACTGATATCCTTCCCCGTTACGTCGCCGGATTATCTTCCGCTGTGCATGTTAAAAATCCGGGTCGTGACAGACTGACTAAATTCATACAATTATTGTTTAATTGAACAAGTTTTTAAATTTGAGGATAAATCTAATTCGTTCTCTCTTAAATTTGCTATAGCAAGTCCAACATAATATAGATTGTCATTCAAGTCTTGAGCCAAATGACAACAATATCAAGTCTTTAAACAGTTGATCTTTTGATTTGGGGGCCTAAAATGAGTATAAAAGGAGATGTTAATCATTGGTCACATAGAGAACTTAACAACATTGTAACATAACCCATTGGCCTAGACACCTCTTCTATCAACAAAGCATATCCCACGACTAGATGCTAGTGTATGACTGGAGCTAGGCACGAAAATAACCGATAACGCGTCATTAATTGTATTTAGAGTTCGGAACTTTACCTAGTCCAAATAGAAGAACACAGAGAAGAGAAAGGATAAAACCAACTTGATGGTATATGACAACAAAGATAGAAATGAAAACAAACTAACACATCCTAAGTAGATTGCGTATGTAAGGATAGGTGAAGAAAGATGACGGGGCGGAATTTTTATAGTCTAACTTGGTCACCAAGTTTAAGTCAATGGACTATTCTTATGCCAAGAAAGCAAATCAGGCAAGGAAAGTGAACACAACAGAGTAGCCACTAGGGGTGTAAAAAGAATTTGATAATCTGAGATTCCGATTCTATTCTGATAAAAATTAACGGGTTTAGAACTTGTTTTTGTATCCTATAAAGTATAAACTATCAGAATCGGAATCGGATATTTCAATAGCTTATTAAAATCGGAATCGAAATCCATTAATTTTGTTTCCATTAATTCGATTCCGATAATAAATAAATAAATATAAATAAAATTATAATAAATTAAGATTAAATAAGTTATAAAATAAAACATAAACTTGATAAAATGGTAAAAAAAAGTTTTAAAGAGGTTATACCAAATTTTAGTAATTATATTTAAATTATTAACTTATTTTTAAATAAAAATTAATATTTAATATATATTTCAAAAATTATAGGATTTGATTCTAATTCTGATAACGGAATCGAAATCGAAACATAGTGATTTCAAAATTATTGGAATCGAAACCCCTTAACTCTTATCGAAATTGAAATCGGATTCTGATGATTCTGCTATCAAATCAACCCGTTTACAACCTTAGTAGTCACTAATGAAAGACAAGGGGCAGAGGAGAAGGTGCTCGTGCAAAGGGGTGATATCAGGTGAGGATCTTATCCAAACTTCACAAGGGATCAGTTAAAGAAGAAGGCCATCAATGAGGAAGAAGGGCAAGGTAAATTTCTGAGTAAGTGAGCTTATGATGGATGGATGGATATATATATGTCAGGTCCTCACATGGTTCATATGTAAACTATCTTGGGTTTGAGAAGAAAGCCCCTCAAGTTCAGATAACATGGCCTAATGCCTATTACACACATACACCACCGTCCTAGATTCTTCTCCTGTCACACATACCCACAAAATATGTGTAGAACTCTATGGTTCATTGATATTTCAACCAAACTTATGGCCTGTTTGGTTAGAGTATTAAAAATGATACTATATTAGTATTGATATTGATACTTCTAGAAGATGGAGTGTCAATATCAAAATTGATACAAGTGGACACCTGTATTACATAACATGTGTTGTTTGCACTATAAATTTTAAAATTGATATTATTAGTCAAACACCTCAAACTGATTACTATCAATATCAATTTTAAAATTAATAGTGATAGAGTTGTCTAATAATGTTACCAAACAGGGCATTAACTACCAAGTTGAGTAGTTGGAAAATGGGTAGGGTGAGTACATCGGCATATATGACTATCGATCGAGAGATCGAGAGAGATCGAGAGAGATCGAGAGATCGAGAGAGAGAGAGAGAGAGAGAGAGAGAGAGAGAGGTGATTTCAGATTATGACATGTGGTATTTACTGAAAGGGTATCAAGACTTTTACAAACTCATCATAGTGTCATATTGCAATAAATTAATGTAATTTTGTTAGAACCTTATTCTTAATAAAGTACGTATATGGTTAGAGGTGGGCCAATTCTTCCTAAATTGGAATAGGAATATCTCATTTTGAATTTTTGTTGAAAATTAATTTAAGCTGCAATTTAACAAGTTGGGGTCTGGTGATCTAGATTAACTCGAGAGAATCTGATCAAAAATGTAACATGTGAATAGATCTCAGCAGTCTCTAGATCCAAGGCATCAAGTGCTTTCAGCAGTGGAAAGGGATCTCATATGTTTGAATTTATTGATTTTAAGTATGAAGGTATTTTTCATGTGCTCTTAAAGTTTTTATGATAATTTTAAAATTTTAAATTTTTAACTCATTTCCAAATAAAAATGTATGGTTAAGTTTCATTGACATCAGTAACTTTTGAGCTAGCTGTTAACATTCCCATTACTCATATAAAATAATGAAATATCTGTACCATGTGATATATTATATACCTCTCCTCACGTGACTCTCTGCACGCGTCTCTCTCTACTCTCCCATTTCCCCTCTCTCTCTCATCATTTTCTCTCCAACCTTCCTCTTTCTCTCTTCAAATTGATCTCTATGTAATTTTTCTCTTTCTAATCTCTCTCTGCACTTTCTTACTCCATTTTCTCTCTATAATTCTCTTTACATTTTTTCACTCTACACTTTTTCACTCTTTTTTTATTTTCTATATTTTATCTCTTTAACTTCTCTATTTACAAGTACTTTTTTCCTCTAGAACGTTTTATAAGAATCAATCTATTTTAATAGATTTTTACGAAAATTATCTTGGGGAGGGGGGTGTAAACTAGTCAATTTTAAACGATTAAGATTTAAACAATATGATAAAAAAATCAGATATATAATATTTTATTTTCAAAATACTTTGGTATAAAAATTTATTAAACTAAATTTAAGTAAATTAATATATTTTTAATATAGAATAATGAATCTTCACCTAAATGTCACATCTTTTGCGTTAAGGGGTGTTTATGGTTTGGTTTAGTTTTAGAAGATTTTTTTCTCAAACCAAATTACCTCTCAAACCAAACTAAATTAATAATTATCATTATAAAAATTTTAAAAAGTAAAGATTTAATTTTTTTGATAATAATTAGATATGTAATATTTTTATCTAAAATATTTTAATTTTAATTTATTAATTTAAATTTGAGCATATTATTTATTTATTTATTTTTATCTAGAATACTCATGGTTCACCTAGATGTCTCATCTTTTGCATTTCCCATCACTCCAAGGGTGTTTTGGTTTAGCTGATCGGGAATTTTTTCTTAAACTAAACTAAACTAAACTAAATTACTTTTCAAATCATATCAAATTATATAATATATAATATAATTTTTTATTTTATTTTTTTAAACGATGTTTTATTAGAATTTAACTTATATATTCATGCATTTTATTAGTTTTGTTTTTAAAAGTCTTGAAACAAATTTATTTTTTGATATGTATATAAATATCATTAATATATAAATTAAAATAAGTATTTCACTTATTTAGATTCATTCATTTTTACAACTTCATTTAGTTTAAAGGATCGTACAAATCAAATGAAATTAAGTCGGTGGTTCAAATCAAAAGAACAAAATTTTCGTTTGGTTTAATTCACCTAACAGTAAACGCCCCCTTACCCGTCAGTCGTCACCATGTAAATTTGTGGACTGAAAGTAAATTGGGGGACAGAAAATTAAAATGAAGAATAAAAGGGGTTCGCCGGAAATTTCCTTGTGGTTCGAGTAGAGGAAGCATCCAGGATTGCGACCTGGCGGCGGGCGCCACCCGTTTTTCTCCTTCCCCGGCTACTGCTAGGGTTTTTATTTTCTTGACCGCATCGGGAATTTGTCTTTTGCCCTTCCTTAATTCGGTATTTTCCGGCTCCTATACACGTTTCTTGTTTTTGGGCGAAATTCGCGAAAAGGGCTGGCCTTTGCATCCTGCGCTGGAGGTCATCCCTAAATTTCTGGCCTTTTTTCTTATCCGTTGATGGTATCTAAGCTGTATCTTTCCTCGGTTTTCTCATCTTTCCCTATTTAATTACGGCGTGAGGGGGTTTTGGGATTATTTCTTCCTTTTGCTTGCTGCTTTGCCCTTCTCCTTTTGGTTCGTCTGGCGTGTCACAGTCCGGATATCTATTTATTTCTTCTTGTTTTCACGTCGCTGCTTCTCTTCTTTGTTTTTCGTCTTATTTTCTGCAAAATTCGGTTTCAAAGTTCTCATCTTTTTGTATCTTCCCTCAAATTTCCGTCCAGCGTTTGTGCGGAAGACTTTCTGGTGCTAGGAATTCTTGTTCTTTCGCATCTGATCTGCACATGTGCTTGGCAAGGCGGCAATTTTGACGAGCCCAGAGAAGTGGTAATTTCGACGTTTATGCATGGAAGTGAGATCTGAACAGGGGATCATGGCGGGCATGGAGCAATTTAGCATGGGTTCGCCGAGGAACTCGATGCAGCCGCAGCAAGTGGCACCCAGCGTCCGGTTGGGCTTCATCCCTGATGGAACTGCAGTCTATAAGCCGGTCGCCAGCGGCTCCCCAACTTACCAGACTGCTCCAGGCGCCGCCGACGGAGTTCCCGGAGGAGGCGCGGATGATGTCCAACCGACGGTGGCTCCCTATGGACTAACAATGAACTTGGGGGAGCCGGTGAAGCGGAAGAGGGGTCGTCCTAGGAAGTATGGGACTGACGGGGCCATGGCCTTCGGTCTGGCCCCTGTTTCCTCTTCCCCGGGCGGATCGGCTGGGTTTTCTTCCCCTTCAGCTGGGATGCCCTCGTCGGGGGTTGCCGTGAAGAAGCCCAGGGGCCGGCCGCCTGGGTCTGGCAAGAAGCAGCAGATGGGTGCTCTGGGTAATTTCGTAACCCTGTCAGCCCTTCAGTACTTTAATGCGGTCTTCATTTTATGCTGTTGACTGGTGGAGAATAGTGTCATTGTCGAGAATGATTCAACCTCGCGCATTTTCATGCGTTTGGAAACGATTTATGATAAATGGTGGTGGCGCATATTTTATTCTGTCAAGGTGTAGTGGGAAAAGCTTTTTGTTGATTTTGCTGCATACGTTAGTTTGGGGTAGACTTTACCACGTGGGAATTCCTATTCCTATTTTGTAAAATAGGAATTCCCTCGTGCTCATTGTTCTTTCTCTGACCATCTTAGTTTCTCTGTAATTCAGCACTTGCTGTTTTTGGTTTATTATGCTTATTTTATTTATTTAATAGCCAGAAGTAAGCAGAATATTCTACTGTATTTCGAGTACAAGTTATGGTGGTTTGGTGATGCAAAATAAATGGTGTATTTCCAGAGTAAGTTAATTGGAAATATTTCAAGTTTCGTAATTTATCAATTTAAATGGGAAAAAGGATTAGGTTTGTCATCATGGAATGCCTTTATATGATTTCAAAGTCCTTGTTTTCGTATGTTACGTTCAGAAGCTATTTTCATATTGTCCAGGTCTATTAGGTTCTCCACTTAGATCATATATCTAATATAGCCATTAAATCAGTCTTTGGTGTTATGTGCTATTTATGTATACCCTGCTTGATCTGATCCAGGTCGAATTTTACCTGTTTTATATTTGGTGTGCTTGAATTGAAAGGTGTTTTTTTTTTCATTTTCTGCCTTAGATTTATGGTTTTTAAAAATCAATGTTTTGCAGGACCATATGGCGTTGGATTTACTCCACATATTATCACAGTTAAAGCTGGGGAGGTAACAAGTTTTAGTTTTTCACAAGTATTCTTATTTTTCACATAACATGTCTGCACCCTGCATTTTAATCATTATTCTATCTTGCAATTGCTAGTTATATTATTCTTTCCTTAGAGGTAATTTAGGCTAAACACAGATACGTACAAATATGAAAAATACCAAACAGAACATATAATTATTAAGGAAGCCCAAAATGGCAAAAGAAGATTGCAAATATGAGAAAAAGTTTTGGAGGGAGGTATCGCTGGACTCCAAGCCTCACTCAAAATATTAAAAGGAAAAAGGAAGTTCTTACATTGGAAAAAATAATTCTATTTACCTTTCCTGCTCTGAGTAATAGAAATTTACTGGATTAAGTAGTTCAGCATAACATAACACCCCCCCCCCCCCCCAAAAAAAATCAGATAAACCTGCAGAGAATGCTGTAAAAGATGAAGATTAGAGTGTTCTTATTTTCTTATCCTCAAATCGGCCAAAAGTACTGCAGGTGAAAGAGGGCTCCGTACTCGACATGTTCTCCACTGGCTCCTCAGCCAAGATGGCCTCTAATGATGCTCTAGCATCTCAGGATCATGGGTGGTTCATCTGTTCGTCACTTCACCCTCCTCTAATATAAAATACTCAACTCAACGCAAGTCTTAGTCCTAAATTACTTGGGTTGGCCATATGAATTCTCTTTCTCCACTCATGTCTATTTTGAGTTACTTTTTTCAGAGATATTTAAATCTTCTAAATCATATCGAATTACCCGTCTCTAAGTTAATCTAAGTCTATTTTGTCCTTTTTTGTTTCTGTTATTTTAATATTTTTATTTTATTTACTGGAGTTTCATTAGGTTTACGTTTAATATGTCCAAATCATCTCAATCTCCTTTCTTTTAACTTATCTATAATTGTCATTACTGCTGTATTTTCTTTAATATATTCATTTATGATTTTATCTAATTTTGTATGACCACTTATTTATCTTAACATTCTCATTTCAGCAACATTTATTTTAAAAGTATGTTTTTTTAATTGTTCAATATTTACTACCATATAGCATTGTTAGTCTTATACTTGTATGATAAAATTTTTCTTTCAACTTTGGTGGAATTTTACGATCACATAGAGCCCCTGCAACCAATCTCCATTTCATCCAACTGTTTTAATTCTATGATTATCATTTTCATCACATTCTCCATCTTTTTCAATAATTGATTCAAGATATTTGAATTAGGTTTTTGAGATAATATTATCTCATCTAAGCTAACATCATCACCTACTTCTCTTTGGTTTTCATTAAATTTACAATACATATATTATATTTAAGTTCTACTTATCTTGAAATCCTTAGTCTCTAAGGGCCTGTTTGGCACCAAAATTTTTTGGGGATAAACTAAGTTTATCCCTTAAATTTTGGGGATAAACCTAGTTTATCCCCAAGTTATCCTCATACCAAACATGGCCTAAAGTATTTTTCCATAATTATAATTTTCTATTTTCTCCTTCTTGTGTCTCATCTATAGATATGATATTGTCTACAAATATTATACATCAAGGTATATCATCTTGGATAGTCTTTTTTAATTCATGTATAACTTATGCAAAAAGATAATGACTTATTGTAGACCTTTAATGTAAGCTAATTGAAATATGAAGATCTTTTGTTTTTTCTCTAATTGTGCATAGGCTGGTGATCACTTTATCATACATGTCTTTTATCATTTGTATATATCTAATAGGCACCATCTTTTGTTCCAACATCCACCACAAAACATCTTTTAGAACTCTATCATAAGTTTTTTTCTAGTCAATAAAAAGTATATGCAAATTGTTCATCATATTTTGATATTTTTCTATCTAACTTCTAATAAGAAAATTAGCTTTAATTCTATATTTACTAGGCATAAATACAAATTAGTTACCTGAAATATTCGTACAACTTTGTCATCGCTGTTCAATAACTTTTTCCCAGTATCACTCATGAGTTTGCTCCTTCTATAATTTGCACAATCTCTATAAATTTTTTATGTTAATTTTTTTTAATATAAAATGACATAATAAAATTTAAGAGGCATTTCTAAAGACCAAGTGCACACTGAGGTGTCCAAGGCCAGGTGCTGCCCCTCTCTCTTTAGTCAACTAATTGCCTTCGACAACATAGAATAATGAAATCTCGTCGAATAGCAGTCTTTCCTGTCCTATAGAGTGATATTCAGGCATGGGAGAGGCCGGAAACAAGGATCTGCAACTCTTGGGGATCCTCACCTACCAGACGACTGCCTTCCAAGTCTGAGAATACAGACTAGTTGAGGCTACTTTGAGGTCTTGCCCTCTCGCTGCCACCCACGAGCAGCTGTCTTTTCTCCTCCAATGCATCTTTCTGAGCCCCATCTTATGAAAATACCATGAGATGTCAGCAAGAATCATGGAAGTACCATGAGATGTCAGCAAGAATCATGGAAGTACCATGAGATGTCAGCAAGAATTCACCTGGCTGACCATCCTGAGATGAGGTCAATAATGGAGTTGACATTCATTGGATGTAATGATAGAGATATTTAACATGTCAGAAATTTAAAGGTCATCCAGTTGAAGTAGGAATGGGGGAAGTGGAGTAGGAACTCTTTAGGCATCAGCAGGATGGGTTGAAAGAAAAAACATGCGTTGATATGCAATAGAAAAATAGAGGACTGAGGTATTGACATACACCTTATGAGTGGTCTTATTTATTGTTGGCATGGTTAGAGTGATCGTGAGGAGATTATGTTCCATGGTTGGATTTGATCAGCTTACTGATGTCGGACTGGTCCAGTTTTGTCCAGAGTTACCCGGTTCATTTATGCAGTGTCACAAGTTGACTTGCATATGCCTGTCTCTTCCTTGTGGAATGGAGCAATCTGCGCCAAGGATCGCGGGATCGGAATCGGAATCAGGATCGGTGGGTACCGATCCGATCCGGATCGGATCGGATCGGACCGATTCCGACCGATCCAATGGAAGACAATCGATCCAGAATCGGTAAGCAAAAAAAAAAAAAAAAAAACGATCGGATTCCGATCCGATCCGATCCCAGACCGATCCGGACCGATTCTGGCCGATTCGGACCGATTCTGGCCGATCCGACTGGAATAGCAAAAAATGAAAAAAAATGATTCTATTCCGATTCCGATCCCGACCGATTCGGCCGATCCGATTCCGATTCCGATCCGATTCCGATCCGATCCCGACCGATCCGGCCGATCCCGACCGATTCTGCCGGAACTTTTTTCCGGATCGGTCCTTCAGCCAAGAATCGGATCGGCAATGGCCGATCCGATCCAGGAATCGGCCGATTCCGATCCGGATCGGCCGATTCCGCGATCTATGATCTGCGCACAAGGTGGTGTGCAAGTAAGCTAAGTGTATGGGGGCAAGGTTATTTGGCATTATTAATAGGTAGTTGGTGGCTGGACTGGAAAGGAAATGGCTTCCATGAGGACATGGTTGTTTGGCATTAGTGATAGGTGGTTGGTGGCTGTACTGACAAGGAAACAACTGCCGTGAGTGGCAGGTTGGTTTGCACTGTCACAGCACAGGGGTGCAACCATCCTGTTTGAGTGGGCGAATGGAAGGGGGTTCACTGGCCTCCACTGCTTCACACAGTCTCCGGCTCCTCTTTGATGTCAAGCGAGGACAATGTGAAGGACTGGTGACTGGGTGGGAAAAACTAATTTTTCTCCTTGAAGTTTTCTTAGTCTAAAGTATTCATAATTTATGCAAAACAAAAATTAGATGTCTACTTGATATGGTTATCACATGGTTTATCAGAACACATGCTGCCGATGTATGAGGCCCTCTACATAATCCATTGGAAATTTACGAAAAAAGCCTGACAGAGTTTTGACTTCTGAAAATTTTAAAAAAGCATCTTTAAAAACTCAGAATTATAAGTGATAGTGACCTCAATTTTCTATACTTATAGAAATTATATACATACCCAGACAATTTGTTGCTGTATTTTTGCTGAAATGTTGGGTCCTAACATTTGCTTCCCTTATAAAATTTGTCCCCATCTTTTCACTGTTATGCACAAAAAAATGCAAAGTTTGATTCAACTATACTTGAAGATTCATACAAATATAATTTCACTCAAACAATTTAGACTTTAAAATGCTGTTACCGAACAACTATTAATAACATATAATTGATATCTCAATTGTGCTTATCTCAAAAAATGTCCTTTACTAGAATTTTGACCATCATCACTTCTAGTTCAATTTAAAGGGACATGCAATTTAGCATATGAAGATTGTGGTATAAATATTGCTAACATTGACGTGTGAATTACATCATAAAGTCTAGCAAATGATGGTGCTAAAACTAATTGTTATTCAAATGGTTCTACTCTTTCTATTATCTCAAACATACATATACCTAGGGCTCAATTTTCTTTTTTTTGGCATTGCATTAAGCTTAGCCTTTAAGAAAACTATCCCCACAAAAATTATATAATTTATTGTCAATAAAACTCTTTTACCTGCCTTGCTGTACTCTTTACTGTTTGGCACCCTCTTATAATCGATCAGGGATAGTTCAATTTTTTTTTGTTTCATCTATAATAAAATTGATCAACATCATTTTTATGTAATATTTGTAAGTTGCCATGTGGTTAGTAGTTGTTGTTAACACAAATCCTATTACAGGTAAATGTTGGTCTTAATCTCCAGTCCACACAGAAATGTATGCTTGTATTATGTCTGTTAAGGTATAAAGTATAAACAGTCCTCCTCAATTGCCCACCAGTTTGATGAGAAGGCCAAATTGGCTCCTATAGCTCCTAAAAACCTTTCTAAAACTATGCAATGAACTTTGGATCCCAATCCAACAATAATTGTCAAAGGATTTTTATATAGAGGAAGGGGAACATTTGATTAAATGGATTAGTGTGTGTAGGCCTAAAGAGGAAGGTGGTGTAGGACTTAGACCACTTGAGCTGATTAGTAAGGCTTTGCTTAACAAATGAATATGGTGATTGGATGAGGACAAGGAACGACTTTGGGCAACTGTTGTCAGGTATACGTATTTTACTGAAGAAACAGGATGAACAAACAACACTTAGGTGGTTAATAGATGCTCTAAATTGCGGAAACATTAGAGATGCCAGTTAGCAATGGTTCAAAGACTCTTTCTGGATGGTTGTGTGGTTAGACGATCAACCTTTGAAGGAAAGATTTTTCCCACTATTATAAGCTTAAAAAGAATGAGAATACCTTCATTGTTGAGTGCTGTGGCATACTTCTTGTCCATATATGCTGTAACGTTAATGTGAAAAGGTATTTGATGAGCTATGAAGAAGTAGAAACGTGGAATTGATGAAAACTCCAGGACAGGCTGTTATTAAGCCAATTGTAGGTATAATAACAAGGTGTGGATACGGAACAAAAGTTGGAAGTTCCCAACCAAATAGAGGGCAAAGATGCTGAGTAAGGGAAAGGTAAAGATGCTGAGTAGAGGAAGGGGAGGTGTCTTGGCCTAAAGTGTTTGGAATAAGAAGCTTTCTATAAACGTTCAGCTGTTGCTGTGGAAAATGAGATGACTGCGGCGACTTACAGCAGCAAACAGGCATGTGGATTAAGGATCCTAATAGAGAAATGTCAGTCTTTTATTATACATTTGAAGAAAATCAGGACCACCTCTTCATTTTGTGTGGCATAGTTATGGGTGCCGTGGCAGTTTATGGCAAGAATCTTCGACTTTCATCTTCATGTCAACATTGTTGATGAAAGTTTGTATTCATGTAGCAAAATGAAGCAAGGGCCTACTGATCTATATAGCTTGAGATTTATGTTTCTCAACCTTCCTGTGGGTGGTCTGGCTAGAGCGAAACTGCAGGTTGTTTAAGGGCACAACTCATTCACTATCAACCATACTCAGAACTACTTGGACCAGCACACTTGGTTCGTTTGTGCTGGTCAACTGCCGGTATTTTGGAGGGGTCAATGTTGAAGATTTGATTGGGAAATTGAGCAGGGCCAGTGGTTTTTCATGTAATGCTTGATGCTTCTTTAATACTTGGTTCTGTGATGCAGGATCTTTTGGTTGGGGGGTTCAGGCATCTTGTCTTCTATACCTTTCTTCTTTTGTTCCTTGTACACCTTGTCTTTCTTTATTTTCCATGATTAATGAAATTGCAACTTGATTTTCAAGTTGTGTTCAAAATGATCTATGACCTCCGGCTCCAGGCTTTCTGATGTTCAACTTTATTTGCAAAATGCTAAGCGATTGGCTACATATTTAACAATAATTTTTTCATGCTGGGCCGTTAGACATACAACTTTAAGTTTTGATGAATATTGGTGTTTTGTTTTCTTGATAGTGTGGAACCGATTATTTTGGTATTTCAAAGATGCACGTGATCATATATATATATATGCTTATATAGACATATATAAGTATATGTATATATAATATTTACTCATGTACTTGCCCTTTGTTCAATGAAAGTCAAGACAATGACCTTCTAGAAGTTGAATCTCGAGGGGATAAACCCCTGTTTGGTCCATCAAGGGATGACAATCTCTTTGTTCACGTGTCGAGGCATTGACTTTTTAGAGACCTGATCACAAGAGGATAAATCCTTGTTGAGTCTCTCAAGGGACAATATCTTCACTCGCATGTCGAGCAATAACCTTCTAGAGTCCTGATCATGTGGAGATTGACTGAAGAAATTGACTACCATTGCCATAAAAACAAAGTGGGAGGATCGACGTTACCTCTTTTTGGACGACATTGCCATGTTGTCATTGACACTGTCACCGAATGAAGTGACATCTCCACCACCGTGAGTTGTCATCACCTCATTCACCTTAAGCCGCTATCATCCCCATTGGAAGAGGAGGATGTCGGAACGAGGAGGGACACCTCTTCGTGCATTGTTGGAAGAGGATGTCACGAGGATTACCACTGGAGAAGAAATCTCTGTTTTCATACTCTTCCACGTATGAGCATTGGAGAAGAAACCTTTGCCAAGGCCCGTGCTACTATCACTACCTCTATCTCCTCTGCAAATTGCCACCACCTTTACATATGCCACCACCTTTACATATGCCACCACTATGAGAAGGCTCACTATAGGCTTCCGGTGTGAAGACCCCTATGCGGGGGTTTTCTTGTTGTGTTGGACCGAAGAGAGGGAGAGGAAGCAAGGGAGGAGGAGCACCCTCCAACACTGCCAACTGAGGAGAACGGAACCCACACATGCTTCTTGTTGTGTTGAATAGAGCTGCCTCCACTTCCAGCTACCGCCCCCACCTTGGGCTCCTCTGCTAGCCGTTGTCATTGGAGAAGGATAAGCTCTGATGGGCTTCCTATTGCGGTCAAAGAGAGAGAGGTATGCAGGAGAACAAGAGAGAGGGGATATCGCCACCTCTATCTCCCTTACTTCCAGTCATCGTCGATTGCTCTGCAAACTACTGTCATTGCCACTGTCAGGAGAAGAAGCCATTGGAGGAAGCATTGTCACTGGAGAAGGAACCAATAGGTTTTTGTTACACCAGAGAGGGAGAACGAATGAGAAAAGAAGGAGATCTTCGCTTTCTCCTATCGTTGCTGTAAGAGTCCACTGACAAAGCCCTTGCCATGAAGACCTTGGCCGGGGGTCTTTCCTATGCATGCTATTATCGGGGAGAGAGAATGATGAGTGGAGGACAACTTCAATCAATTGTCAAAATGTAAAAAAGAAGAAGAAAAGGGACTGGGTCAAGCCAGTTCCTTGTAACTGCCCTATAGGTTTGTGTGCGTAGGCATGCGTGTTAGCCGAATCTAGACAAGGGGGTCTGGTCACAGGGGGTGAACTTACCCTCCCGGTTTGATTATTGGTCAACCATCAAAAAAATTCAGAAAAATAGAAAAAAATATGAGAATTGGAGTGAGCGGAATTGGAACATCTTCAGCCTTATACACATAAAAGAAGTGAATAGGCCGAGGAGCGAAAGATTGAAAAAACTAGTGTTCTGCCTATATGTTTGAGGATAAAGAACATCAAGGAATGTCAAAATTATCTAAAAAAAGATTTGTCTCATTTGTAGGTGGTTTGTATGATTAAATAGTTGAAGCAAGTTATGATTTATCATAGAATGATTTTAATTTGGAATATTTTTTTAGGAAGAACATCCATTTTCAATATAGATGTATGATAAGGATGCTAAACAAGAGCCAGAGTTTGACTTGAATGATTGAGCATGGGCCGAAGGCAGGGATTCCGGAATCGGAATCGGCCGGAATCGGCCGATTCCTGGGAAGGGAATCGATTCCGGATCGGTCCGGAATCGTTTTTTTTTATTTTTTTTCGTCAAAAAATTCAAAAAATTCAGAAAAAATTCTAAAAAAATAGGAAATGAGTTAGAAACATTTTAAAAAATAACCAATGCATGATATCCACAAGACCACATCATACAAATACTAATGAACAGCAATTGAAGACTTGAAGACTTGAAGTTAAGTACATATTCCAATTCCATTTATTCGAATATCAAAGAGTTGATACATCATCAAAAAAAAAATTACATCGTATCAATCTACTACCGATATCAGGATAAAGATGTGGGTCGTCCTCCTCTCCCTCGTCGTGACGCTCCTCCATCGCGCTCGATCTTGTATCTTGTCCCGGGACCATATCCGTATGAAAATAATGCCGATGCCATGCCATCAAGGTCGTATGGATCGGACTGCGGGACGACCGAGACGTAGCGAGAGGATGGTGGAGGCTAGGTGGTGTAATCCATTTCTTTGATCGGTCAACTCGGGCGAATCTTTGGATCTTTGTGGCTCCATAATATAAGAATGCGGTGTACGCTGCATCCGGCGTGTAATACGGCTTCGGAAATCGTGAATCGGTGACTCGAGTGCTGGCCGATTTTGCGTCGGGTATACACTCCTCGTCATCATCACACAGTGAGAAGGAGCTGCGTCTTGTCATCCGTGACAGACGCCCGACCTCTAACTTCCTTCTCTTTACCTCTTCGACCATCTCCGAACTACCGAAAGTCCGAACCCAAAGTTTTTTTCAACTTTGCAAATCCTCCCATTTTCCGTGCGGTCGCCTTTGTTTTCGTTCTCCGGTTGACCGCGAATGGGTAGCGAGCGTCTTGGAGGCACCGGAGCTAGGCGGAGCCGGGGCTAAAGCAGTGGTCGCTCCTCCGCTTGGGGCGGAAGAAGGCCCCGCTGGCTTTGAAGTAGATGGAGGTGGGCCGGAGCATCCTCCTCGGCTTCAACACCATCCAACTCTCCTTCGCCACGCGTGCACCGGTCATCGGGATCGAAACTCGGCATGATCCCTGCTTCCTCTCCTCATCCGAGGCAAGGTGCATGCTCCTCCCGGAAAATGCGGCCCCGTGTCCACCTCGCTCGGGTGGTGGTGTGTGAGGAGGAAGCCTCTGCTCGTACGGGCCACTGCGAACCGTGCAAATCGCTCCTCGGCCGATCTTCGCCGATCCTTGATGTTCTTTATGCGCGGCCTCGTATAATGACGGAAAGACCCGGCTTCTCGAAGCCGATGCAGAGATCAACCTTTGTTCCTCCTTTTTTGGTATGTATCGAGTTGAATGTACTCAGTTCTCTCGCGGTGGGAGGAAGCGGTGCTCGCATCGGTATCCGATACCGATGGCCGCAAGTGGATTCCATCCACTCCCCGGTGTTCACTGAACCCACCACTCGGTAGAAAAACACGAAGAGAAAAGGAAAACAATTAGCCCATCATCACCATAACTTATATGAAAAGAAAAGAAATTCCTCGTGAAACTATTACTATACCAGGTGACACTTTGTCAATCGAATATTTCAGTGCGATACGAGTATACACGCGACCCTCGTACTTGCCTTACGCATCCGAAACATTTAAATAAAAAAAATTAGTTGCCTGGTAATGCTAGTCCGAGGTATTTAATGAACTCTAACTTACTTATCTCGGCCTCTATCTGTCTTGTGAGATCGGCACGGATAATGCTTCTGCAGTGTACCCCGCATCACCTCGTTGTCGTTCACCACAGCCTCCCGTATTGGATGCGGGGGTTGAAAAAAAATATCTGCAAGATTATATGGTTTAACACCGCGCATATAAGACAATTATACAAATAAGAATAAATTTTTTAACCAAGTTACACAAGACGTGGACATCGTGGTGCAAGGTCTTGTCCCATCGGTCATCGATGATCTTCCACCACTTTTGTAACCTACGGATTTTTTTCTTTAATTTTCAGCTTTGCCCGGTCCAGCAGCATACGGTGTGCCCCATCCGGTCCCCGTCATCCGAGTCTACCAACCTCGGGGCAACTCTAGGTGGCTCGATGATTGCCAAGTAGTAGGCAATCCTCTCCCAAAACCTCTCTTGTCGGTGATACGCTTCTCGGACACGACAAGAATCTCCAACTCTTTTTTGTAATGCGGGTTGTCCACCGTATAGTTGTAATACTCCTCGGATCGTATGAACCGAACCAATGCATGCCCGTGCCGGTGTAAACTCTCCCCGTATGATGAAGTTCGTAGCGAATCGTGTCGGACGAGACTGACAAGATCGTGCCCTCTGTGTGAGATCTCATGATATGTAGGAGGCGGGGATACGAATAAATAAAAGATGTGATCGTCCGCACACGCTGACAAGTGTAGATACACCCTCCTCCTTGCTATATCTCTAAAATGAGATCTATGGAATGTCTTTGCAGGCACCCGAAGAGATGTGCTTCCTCTTCTCCGTCAACTTCCTACCGGCCGCCTTATATGATGGTTCGTTGTCGGTGACAACTCGAACCACCGCATTGTCCTCCGATCTCCTCCACCACCCCATCCATCGGAGAAAAGATGAAGTCGGCATTTTTTATCTTCCGAGGAAGCATCTACCGACTTCGGAGAATGTAGTCCCCTCGAACGGTACACCGAAGTTTATCGTACTCCTCCCTGGTGATACTGTCCACCCCCGTCGCACGTGATTGTGCAACCCCTCTCCTTCCACACCAACTTGAACCCGTCCGTCCACTCCCTCGACTCCCCGGGACCTCCTCGTCGGAGCCGGCGCCGTATATGTGTCTGCGCCGGGGGCTTGCAAACCCGGTCCGGCCTCGCCCGCGGCATCCACCATCGTCTCGAAGTAGGGGTGGTGGTGTATGTCTTGGGATGCCTACATCAAGTAAAAAAAAATGGGATCAGGGTAAAATTAAGTTTTAGTAAATAAAAAAGGCATAATGTCAAATTTAATTTAAAAAGTGATACCTGCATGTAAAAACCATTTGACAATGTGGCGAACGGCTCTCTTTGCAGCCGTTCCTGTAGCCTTCACCACTTTCATTGCCTGCTTTATCCCCAATGCCCGGCGCTCTGTTTCTAAATAAATACTCGTCACTCGGTGTAAATCGAGTCTTGGTGGAAGTGGAACGGCGGTAGGGCTCTGTCTCCTGAGGTCGGAGCTCGGTCGAGTAGGGCGAGCCGATGCCGATCGGCCCAAAGGCCGGGTCAACTGCGGACCCGGACCCTCCGCTCCCTCCTCTGTCCCCTCCTCCTCGGCCCGATGCACGCTGGTTGCGTGCACTAGCACGCGTCTCGGCTCGGAGTCCGGTGGACTCGTCCTCGCTCTACGCTCCGGGCCGAGCTGCGCCTTCCACTGCCTTTCCCTTTGGAGGAAGGCAAATCGCGGTCCGTCCTCCTCTCGAGTAGCTGGTCCTGCAACTCCTCGCTCTGCTCGGTCCGTACAGCGCGTTGTGTGGCTCTACCTGTCATGTATCCTCTCATCTCCTCACTCTTCTCCCTGGGGACCTTGTCACATTTCTTTACATTCCCACCGTTCCCGCAATATGTTGTTTCGGCGGAACACCCCCCCGTTCATCTCCTTCGCACCACTTGCCTTGTACCCTCTTCCCGACTAGGTCTACCATATGCCGTGTTCTGACCCACGTCGGAAGCACGCGGGCTGGTCTTTGCGTCACCTTGATCGGCCATTGCTTAAATCTGCAAAAATTGTAAACAATGCACTTAAAAATGATTAGATAACATACAAATTGTTTTAGACGTTGTTCGGGTAGCGTAGACAACCCAAGAAACACACCATTCGGTATGTTTAAAGGGTTACGTACTTGTCGGAAATCAACGTACGGGGGTATCCGAAATTTTTCCGTACAAAGAACATCCAATCGATGTTCGAAACAACTTGAGCGGAGTTATTCGATCACAAATCACCGAGTTTAACTCTACTCGGAGTCGTCGGAAACGTGTAAAAATAGGCGTACGGGATATCCGGAATTTTCCCGTGCAAAATGGACATATCCGGATAGTTGAAACTTAAACGAACTTGTTCGGACGAAATCGTAAAGTTTAAGGTGACTCAAAATCGTCGGAAACGCGTAAGAATGGACGTACGAAGTTTTGGCGAAGAAATCTTACCGAAAAACCTTACAAAGATCGAAGCCGAGGTTGATTCGATGTCGATCCGAGCTTGAATCGGCGAGAATCCTTTGAAGAACGACCTTGGAATCGGGAATCGCCCGAATCGCCCACAGGAATCGCCGAATCGGTGGAATCGGGCCGGAATCGACCACGAATCGGTGGAATCGGCCGGAATCGACGATGAATCGACGGAATCGACGCCGGAATCGCCGGAATCGCGCCGGGAATCGCGCCGACCGGCGGAGCTTCCTCCTTCCGCCGCGGGATCGACCGAGGCCGGCTACGCGGGTCGATTCCGGCCCCAAAGCCGGGAATCGGTTCGATTCCCGGTGCAGAGTGAACCGGGAATCGAACCGGGGCCGGGTCAACCCGGCCTTCCGAAGAATCGGTCGGATCGACCGATTCCACATGGAATCGGTCGGAATCGGATCGATTCCGACCGATTCCAGGCGATTCAGACCGATTCCGCGGGATTCTTCCCGGAATCGGTCCTTCCGCCGGGAATCGGATCGGAATCCACCGATCCGATTCCGGAATCGGTCGGAATCGGACCGATTCCGCCGATTCTGCAATCAATGGCCGAAGGTGAGTTTGACAGTGAAATTGGTGAGAATGTAGAGATGAAAGAATAATGACAAGATACTAATATTTCTTATATAGCTCCATTTCTAGATCCATCTTAAACTACAACTTTAAAGTCAACTCTAGCCATAGCTCCAACTCTAGCTTTTCATGTTGCTTCAGGTGTAGGTCCTTCTATTACGTAGAAGATTTCACAATGGAGCGGAAGATTTACAAGATTCAAATCATTGAAGAACTTTTACCAGTGTATAATTGGACATGGTATGCAAAACGTAGAAGAAGTGGGAAGAGGAGGAAGTTAGTTGTTAAGTGAAAACTTGTGAGTCTCATGAATAGTACCCAATCACCTTCCTTAAATGATGATGAGGAATAGTTCATTCTACTTACATAACAACGTGTAGGAGATTCAAGTGGAGGTGGAGGTTGAGGTGAAGACAAAAGTAATTTTTCTAGTAGTGTAGGTATGAGTGGAATAATGCCAATGATTTGACATTCAAGTGGAGGAAGTCCCTATTTAAATCAGATGAGTTTTTTTGATGAGTATGTCATAACAAATTATTCAAAATCCATTTTAGACTTGGAGTTTTGTTATCCACGTCCGCCTCCAACATCTGGCTATGTTTATGATTTTAGTCAAATAGTTGAATCATTATTTTCATATGGATATAGGTCAATCATGACTGACATGTCCCAATAGAACATCCATAAAAATTAAGAGAACGAGTAGCTATTAAGGCCAATTCTATAGGTATTGGTGATAGGAAGATATCTTTTATAGATATTGGTGATAGAAAGATATCTTTTGTATTGCATATGAATTGTAGCATTTTTTTATTGGAATGAATATTGATTTTATTTTATTTTTACTTGTCCTTATAGTTACATTAAAATGTGTTAGATGTCACATTTATATTTTAAACATTTTTAGTGGTTTATATATATATATTGGATTTATCATGATTTTTTTAATGGAAAAGACAAAAAAATCTCGATCTGATTCAAGATTAGGAATTCTTCCAGAGAATCAACCCGGATTGGATCGGGACTCACTGATCCGTGTCCCGGTTCCAATTTGGCGATCTTTGAATCTAAACCTTTTCGGACCGAAATTGGGCTGCCACAGTGTCTTCCCTGCTCGAGGATCTGGTGACTTAAGTCCCGGGTGCGGAAGACATTGCGATCGATTCATGCGGAATTGGTCCCCCTTCCAAGTCGGGTCGGCATATGCCGATCCGATCCCAGAGTCAGTGAATCTGTGAAACATGTTACAGGCTGATCCTGATTGTAATGTGTACATCTTACGTGGTGGCATATTTGTGTGGTAGCTTTTCTCCTTGGGCAACACCATGTAGGGACGGCATTGCACATCTGCTGATGTCATGGTATTGGTTTATTGCTTCAAACATGGCATATGCACATGAGACCCTTCCAAATTTTTTATATATCAGGTGGTGACACTCAGTATTAGTCTCTCTCTCTCTCACACACACACACACGCGCGCGCGCGCACACACACCCACACCCACATAAGTACTACAGCCATAGTTGTCAAGATGACAAGGCACCCAAAGCGTTGAAGGGTACGGATTCGGTTTAGGTGACAAGACGGCCATTTAGGCGTCACCTAGGCGGTCAAGGCGGTATTCAAGGAAAGCTGGATCGGAGGTTGTGATACATAAAATTATGCATAAATATAATTATATTTTTACGTTATAATTATATGAGTGTTTTATTTATGTATACAAGTAAATATGATATGTATGTGAAAGAGAAAAGAGTTAAATAGATTTTTATAAAATTTAAGTATTTAACACATTTGTGATTATAAAATTTATATATGTGCGATAATATAAGTGATAGTGAAATATTGTTATAATATTATTAAATAGGGGACGTCGAGAGAGAGAAGAAAGAGCTAAAAAAGAACTTAATTAAGTATATAATCATAAATCTTAAATATGTATGATATTATAAGTGATAGTATGTTAATATGTTCAAATTATCATTAAATATGTCTCTGTGAGGGGGTATCAAGAGGGCAAAACTCCTCAAAAATATTTTTTAATCATGTACAAAAACCTAGGGTGCCTTACCTGGGCGCCTTGGACGTCTTGGGCGCCTTTTTGGCTCCAGACAAGGCGCCCTGGCAAGGCACTGTTGGAAAAGCCCCTTGCCGCCTAGACGGGCGCCTTGACCACTATGACTACAGCCTTTTCCTTCTCTATTCTCTCTCTCTCTCTCTCTCTCTCTCTCTCTCTCTCTCTCTCTCTCTCGCTCGGACAGTGGCACTCTCGGATGGAGGTGTCTTCGATTTTGGCAGCAAGAATCTGCTCTGTCTCTATGTGTGTGTGAACACATGCATATATCTTGTGAATTATTTAGTAGCGAAGAGATATGTTCCGGATTATGTTTGTTTGGACACTTTTACTGATACTTTGAGTGGAGCATATATTTTCTGTGGCCAGTACACGCACCATATGCAGGTACAAAAGCTGACTTTTTTTCTTCTCCTTTGTGTATATGTTGACTTTACAATTTGAATGGGATTTCAAGCTAAAAAAATTGGTTTCCCTTTTATTTTTCTTTCCTTTTGCAATTTCTGCAAGCAAGAGAAATTCAATGTGGAGCTTTTCATTCATTCTTTTTGCAGGATTTGTTCTCAAGCATCATGTCATTTTCTCATCACGGACCTCGTGCAGTTTGTGTTCTGTCAGCAAATGGTGCTATATCCAATGTGACCCTCCGACAAGCAGCAATGTCTGGTGGAACAGTGACATATGAGGTGCTTCCACTTTCATGAATTTCTTGCTTTTAGTGAATTGGTGATCTTTTTGTCATCGTTGTATACATCTATTCTTTGCTTTCATCTTGTCTCCATTAATACTGAATTGTTACTTTAGTCAAAGTTGTATTATCCTGTCAGTGTTTCCATATTGTTTTTCATTATATGTCGTAAATCCGTTTGTATCTGTCCCTGGTGAAGGATACTATAAGTGCCGTCACATTTGTATATATTTTTTGTGCTAAATGCTATTCATATGAGAGGGATATGTTAGAAACGACATTCATGCGAAAAAGGATGAAGGTTTGCAGTGGAGACATTTTTAGCTTGAGGAAAATCTTCCTCGGGTCATTGGTTAAATGTTATCCTAACCTTGTTTTTTGGTATATTTTGTAGGATTTGCTAGTTTTTTGTGCATTGAATTTGATATTTTAAATTTTTTAGATGATATTTTCTTACTTGGTAACCGTGAATCCACGTGTACCTCTCCTGAAATTGAGACGTTAGTGTATGCATTCACTTTCGACTGTTGAACAAGGAGTAAATATATTTGGAATTCGTGAGCATGATCAATCTTTTCCATGGAAAGCATGGCATTTCTAGAGATGTCTGGCTTTCCATTTCCTCATCTAAAAAATGCTACAAAAGCGCTCCATCTAATTGATTAATACTTGGAGAGTGTATCTTTTTATACATGTGATTGATTGTGCCTTTTCTATTGTAAAGTGTTTTGGGGGTATTTGTTCTTTGTTTTGGAATAAAGGTAGCATTTCTAATATCGAAACATGTTTTTATCGAGCAAAATGCATGAACTATGTAAATGACAAGAAAGAATTGATGCTTAAACTTCAAAAAGTTGATTTCTTAACTTTAAAAAGTTTATTTCAAAGTGTTGATCTCCGAGTTTGTTTGTCTTCACTGTATATACTATGTATACACTAAGAAAATAAACCAAGGCTGGTGTCTTTTTATCCTTGGTTCATTCCAATGCATTTTCTGTATCAATCATTACCAAAAAGTTCATGCCTTTTCTTCTCAAAAGTCAGGACTCTGCAAAAGCCAAAATGCCAAATATTACACATTTGACTACTCCGTTGACTGGGCAAAAGAAGAGGCTGCGTGAAAAGATCATTTTGCTTCTATTTTTCTACACCTTTGTAGCATTTTCGGAAGTTTGACATAAATATTGAATCAAACTCAAGGTTCCTAGCTATCCAGGTAGTGGATAACCAGTTGGCATGTCTTTCAGATTTCATGTTTTTAAACCAGGCTGATCAACCTATTAACAAGAGCATTGATTTCTTCAGCTTGTGCCCAATTCCTAGCAATCATAATCAAAAAAGATAATGAGTTTCCAAAACCCAAAATTTCATAAATTTGTTGTGATGTGCGAAATAAAACATTTGACTCCGATGAACAAAGTCGAGTCCCAGACATCAACCTGCAAATAGAGATAGAAGAAAGAACAAGAACACACCACGAGAAGATAGAGATTTACGTGGTTTGGCAAGACGATGCTCCTTGCTACATCCATGGACGACGACGATAAGAAGCTTCACTAAACTAGGAGAATATTACAAGGAGACGCACTCTCTAAGAAGAACAAATTCTTTTCCCTAAAAGCTCTCAAATACAAGACAAATCTCACTTTTAGCACTCACAAATGGATCCGTAGTTGCTTGCTCACCGTGATGGATTAACATAGAAGAGAACCCTTCTATTTATAGGGGTTTAGAGAGTGTTCCACATTCTTATTTTGCCAAAGAGATAAGCTTCCCACGTAGATATCCATATGAATAAGTCCTATGCATGCACGATTGCATGAGGCTCGGACGACCGCATCTCCTTGCATCATTGATTGCAGAATCGGCCGATCCGGATCGGAATCGGCCGATTCTTGGATCGGATCGGACCCCTCTGATCCGATTCCCGGCGGAATTATCGATCCGGACCGAAGATCGGTCCGGATCGATGTTTGTAGGTAGAATAGGGGCCGGAATCGACCGAAATGGTCGATTCTGGATCGATTCCGGCGATTCCCCCGCCGGAATCGACCCACAGACCGCCGCGGCGGCCAACCCGCCGCGGCGGTCGTCTTCCCCGCCCTAGGGCGGGGAAGACAACCGCGGCGGCCGCAGGGCCGCGGCGGCACCATTTTGGGGGCGATTTCAGGCCGATTTCGCCCCCAAAATGCTCTAGGATGGATCGGAATCCTGCATAGAGCGTTATTTTTGTATTTTTTTTAGGTTTTACCACTGTTTGAAGGACCGATCCGGAACGATTCCGGATCGTTGTTTCTTCCGGAGGATCTCTCAGAATCGGACCGATCCGATCCGATCCGGATCGGATCGGTACCCACCGATCCGGTGGCCGATTCCGATCCCGCGATCCTTGCCTTGCATACGTCCGTGAGCTGAGTGGACTTCTTGTGTGGTTAGCATCCACGACTGCATGTCATTAGAAGAAGAGATGTAATCAACAAATTCTCTTCTTGGCTTATCTTCACAAGCCGTCATGTTTTATGTCAAGTTTCACATGATCGTCATCTTTGCCGGTGCCCCACCAGCCACGCCTTACGTCCTCTGCAAGTCAATCAAGTCCAGTGAATGCCTGAACTTCTCCATCTTGACTTTTTCTCTCAAGTGGCTCAGCCACATATGCCACAACCGAGTAGGATCGTGATTTGAGCTTCTAACAACATTAGCACTGTCAACTATAGTGTTACGCTGTAGGTGATAAAGTCCTCTTGCTAGCTTTCTTTTCATTACATCACAACCAAGGCATCTCGAGACACTTTAAGCATCTTGTTCTTAGCTCAAAAATAATCTTCATGTGCTTCCAAAAAACTAAGAGAAATTAAGTTCTTTTGCAAGTTTGGAACATGATATACCTACAAGGTTCTGATGATGTTATTATACATCCTGATTTTAACTGTACCAATTCTTACAACTGTAATAGTTCTATTGTCTCCCAAGATGACGATACCACTACTTACAGCCGTGTAAGAAGAAAACCAATTTTTATGGAGACATATATGGAAAGTATATGCAGAAAGTATCCAATCATCTCCTGTTGTGCCTGCCATGACCATTAGAACAATCTTATCTTTTGAAGTCTCCTCTTGAACTATGTTTGTCGTATCAGTAGAAGACTCTATCTACACCTTACCTTTTCCCTTCCACTTTGGACAATTCTTATTGATGTATCCTCTTTAGTTGCAATTATAACATTTCACATTGGATTTGGATCTACCATTCTTTTCTTTTTTCTTGGTTCTTCCTCGTATCATCAAGCTGTCTACCTGATTTTCACCCTGAGTTTTTAGCACACGTCTTTTCAACTCTTTTGAGTTTAAAGATGACTTGATATTTTCTACAAACAGACTACTTTCTGTTGTATATCAAAGTGTCAACAACCCTCAAACGAAATTGGTAAAGAGTCGAAGAGAATGATAGTCTGATCTTCATCTTCGACTTAAACATCAAAATGTTTCAGATCTATAATGATTTTATGAAACTTATTTAAGTGATCAATAATGGATGTACCTTCTTTCATACGGAATGTAGACAATCTCTGCTTTAGATACAACCAATTGGTAGGAGATTTCGTTATGTATCTTGTTTTCAATTAGAGCCACAGTTTTTTTGGGGTATCTTCGTCAGCAACCTTCGCAATACGTCATTTGACAAATTGAGATGAATTGCCGAAGAGTTCGTTCAAGATATTCCTCTTTGTTTGAATTTTTTCAATCTTCAGGTAAAGTGTTAATACCTTTTAATGTCTTGCTGAGTTCTTGTTGCACCAACACGGACTGCATCTTCAATTGCTATATGTTAAAGTCTTTTGTCTTCCCGTTGAACACCTCGACATCGAACTTCATTGTTGATGTTGAATTGACAGTCATCTCGCAGATCGAACAGTAACCTGACTCTGATATTAGTTTATTGTAACATGCGGAATAAAACGTCCAACTTTGATGAACGGAGTCGAGCCCCGAATATCAATCTGCAAATGGAGATAGAAGAAGGATCAAGAACACACCACGAGAAGACTGAGATTGTGTAGGCAATCTTTCTCTCGCGACATTTCATATGAGAAACTTAATTATTTTCAGAATACCTTGTTATTCTATACTTCTCATGCCATGAAACTTTTGGTCTTCTATTTTAAAAGTTGAAGACCAGCTTTATTGAGATGTACATATCTGTTGTAAGAATAGAAGCAAGGTAACATAGCTGTTTTGGTGACAAGACATCTGTTGGCACCTAAATTTTGCATGAAGGACAAAGAGGATGGAAAAGGGGGATTCTTATGCCAAATCCAACATAGGAGGAGTTTATTTATAGTATGAATGATTTGGGTTGGAGTAGGCATCCACATTGAGAACAATTCCTATTCAAACCAAGCCAACTTTGCGCTGCCACTCTCCTTTTTTTGATTGGGCTAGGATTATAATAAAATCCAAGGTTCAATTTGGCCATAAGTATAGCTTTCTGAATAAGCCTAATTCTGATGCCAATCTTGAGCTCAACTCAATTGAAAACCGACTAAATATAAAGGTTATTTGCACAGCCCATTAGTCATATGCTTATCAGGCTGTAATTCAAGTGCAAATCGGGCCCACTTAGAAGCTAATTTTGGCTCATATTCACCGACTTTGCGTAGCCAATATCCCTTCCTAACGGGAGGATCCTCCAGCACAAGCTTCAAAATCATGCTTAAAACAGCCCATCCAGAAAATCAGATAAATCCCGTTGTAAATCCCTCAAAATGGACCACCTAACCTTCCTCCGGTGGTGGATTCTATCTGCTATCGGAGGAAGTCCTTAACTGTACAAAGCCAGGCTGCACCTTCTTCTCCAGCTCCTTTTCACTTTTTCAGGAACAGCGGCCTTCTACAGCAACTTATGGAGATTGCCAACAACATCCCCTATAAACCAGGGAGCATTGGAGGCAGTTTTGGCATTGCGCGAACCAACTAAGCTGCCACCTGGCTCTGGAGTAAGAAGAAGAAGAAGAAGAAGAAGAAGAAGAAGAAGAAGAAGAAGAAGAAGAAGAAATAAAGAGATGTCCCATGAAGCTTCTGCATCCGGGCAGAGAAGAAGAAGAAGAAGAAGAAGAAGAAGAAGAGAGGCACATCAGGTAGCACATGCGGGTGGACCAAAAACAACTTATACATATTCAAATCAACAAAACACAAGCCTAGAAAGTGGGCGGACACATGGGTACGCCCCATGGTGTTTGACCCTGGACAGGCACATGGGCACGCCCCAGGGCAAGGATCGCGGGATCGGAATTGGAATCGGGATTGGTGGGTACTGATCCGATCCCGGATCGGACCGATTCCGACCAATCCAATGGAAGAAAATTGATCCAAAATCGGACTGATTCTGGCCTATTCGGGTCGATCCGACCGGAATAGTAAAAAAAGAAAAAAAATGATCCAATTCCGATTCCGATCCTGACCGATTCAGCCGATCCGATTCCGCTTCCGGTCCGATTCCGCTTCCGGTCCGATTCCGACCGATTCTGTCGGAACTTTTTTCCACATCGGTCATTCGGCTAAAAATCGGATAGGCAATGGCCGATTCGATCCAAGAATCGGCCGATTCTGCGATTTATGCCCCAGGGTGTACCGATCCTATACGGGTATTTGGACACACCCCATGATACACCGATCCTTCCCTCGAAGTAGGGTGTATCAAACTTTGAAGAAGAAGAAGAAGAAGAAGAAGAAGAGAGGCACATCAGGTAGCACATGCGGGTGGACCGAAAAAAACTTATACATATTCAAATCAACAAAACATAAGCCTAGAAAGTGGGCGGACACATGGGTATGTTTGACCCTGGACAGGCACATGGGCACACCCCAGGGTGTACTGATCTTGTATGGGTAATTGGACACACCCCATGATACATCGATTCTTCCACCCAAAGTAGGGTGTATCAAACTTCGTCTACTAAGGGAGGTGAATCTCATTAACTTAAGGGGAGGTCATGCATGGCACCCAGGAGGTCAGAGGCACATCAGGTAGCACATACAGGTGGACCAAAAAAAACTTATACATATTTAAATCAACAAAACACAAGCCTAGAAAGTGGGTGGACACATGGGTACACCCATGGTGTTTGACCCTGTATAGGCACATGGGCACACCCCAAGGTGTACTGATCCTGTATGGGTTATTGAACACAGCCCATGATACACCAATCCTTCTCCCCGAAGTAGGGTGTATCAAACTTGGTCTACTAAGGGAGGTGAATCTCATTAACTTAAGGGGAGGTTATGCATGTCATCATGCTAAATTGACTTTTAAATTAAGAGGACAATAGGGAAGGATATTTCATACCCATCAAGGGTTAAGAGAGTTCAATCAAATTAAATAGGGATTTTTTTGATCAAAACAATCAAGCCTTTTTCGTACTATTAAAACACATAAATACAAATTCAATGGTACGAATAAGATAGTATAATTGGAACACTTAAACAAAAACTTAGACGAGCAAACAAACTATGAAGACATTGCTCGAAATCTTCACCAACGCATACGAACATAGCCATATAATTGGAATGACCTGCCCGTAGATGTGCTTTGATGCTTGAAGAGCAAAGATATGAATTCTCTTAGCAGAGTTTGACATTTGACATGATACCGGATAATCACATCATAAGGATGTGGATATCATCTAGATTGACAGTTTCACAAATAAAGTCATGGCTATGGAAATGGCTTGGAAAGATGCCAAGATAGAACAAGACATTAAAACCAAAGACGACAAACATACCTAATAAAGAAACAATTTAAGTAAGTCGAGCACCACCACCTCAGTGCACGTAAAAAGTAAAAATGCCTATATAGACATTTAGGCGGATCACTTTAAGGAGGAGAGACTCCAGAGAGGGAAGAAGATTATGACGAATCTTCTAATCCATCTCTGATTAGAAGCTATGACAAAAGAAAGCAAGGAGACCTGCCACCCTCTGGGTTGAGGAAAAGTCGACACCGCTTGCTTCAGACGACGTTCCTCCTTGGAGTCGAATGACCGCACTTGAATTGTAATACGAGGTTTTGCGAGGGATCTTGCAAGCTTCGCGAGTGCTTTGCTTCCACGAGGTGTCGTGAGGGCTCTACGAGGGCTTCGCTTCCTCGATCCCACAAGCTTTGCAAGGCTTTGCTTCTGTGTGGCTCCGTGAGGGCTCTGTTTTTGCAAGTGAGAGGGTGCCACAAGATGTGGCAAGTGTTCCTCTTTTGTGATGGTTTTGTGAGTGCGTGGCTCTGCTTCCGCGAGGCACCGTGAAGGAATTATGGCATATTCTTGCCTTCCCACAAATCACATGTAACCGTGCATCATGCATGATATCTCATGTCATCAAACGTTGCATTTTTATAACTTTAAGGTTAAGGGAAAGGCTGAGCATGATTTTCATTGCAACATGTCCATACTTTACTATGAGTTTAATGTCATGGATGAATCCTCTGATGCCTATCAAGGGCTAGTGAGATTGTATGTTTATCCAACCAATTGGAGGTATGGCTTGCTTGCCTTCCCTCGTATATGTATACAAGCTTCGTGTTGATCAAGCAACGATGAACTTCCATGTTTCATGTCATTTATGATGGGAGCAAGGATTGTCATCTCGGATCTCGGTTTCGTCTCGGGGGGGGGGTGAAAGAGAAGAGATCTCGTAGAGATCTCGAAAAAATCTCGAGAGATCGGATCTTGGATTCTCGGATCAAAATGTGTATATATATATGAAATATAACATAATATCTTATAAAGATAGGAGTACATCAATGAATTTATATGAAAATATATAACACATTTATACATCAACCGTGTGAATGAACAATTACAAAGCACTCTCAATACCAAAAAGATGATCTTTGTGTTTCTAAAAGATTAAAACTTGTATACAATCTTATTTAAATATTAATATGGCATTAAACTTGTAGCACATTTTTTATGTGATAGTATAAGTGATAGTGATATATATTAATATGTTTACACTATCATAAACATGGGGGGCGCAGAGTAGTCGCGGATCTCGCGGTGAGATCTCAGCGATCTCATTTCTCGGCCCCCTTGGCGAGACTGAGATTTCGCGAGATCTCGCCGAGATCTCGGCGAGATGGCATTCCATGGATGGGAGAGGGAGCTCTTAACAGCCCTATAAACTTGAAGGGATGCAAACCAAATTAGAATATTTTAAATAATGAATCATCATCAACCCAGCAATCAAAACTCAAAAAAGTTCATACAATTTTCAAATATGGAAATTCCCAGGATCAGCAAAACTACCCCTGCAAGATCAAAATTGTTCACCATGTTCAGCTCTATGCATGGCCCGTTAAAACCCCAGAATCAGTCACTGAAATCAGACCATAAACCAGTCAAGCTCAGCCTTTAAACAGTCCTTAAACCAACCCTCAATTGGCCTACAGGTCAGTCCTTAAACCGGTTCTCATTTAGCCTGCAAATCAGTCCTAAATCAGCTAGTCTAGGAGATCTGAGAATCTAAAAAAATGAGAGTCTGTGGACTTTGAGGATCTGAAGGAAGAAGATAATCTAAAAAATGAAAACAAAAACATCATCAGAAACCCAGGACACCAAATGTATGTCTGAAGATTTTAAACAAGAAAAGGGACCAAACTTCTACAAAAATCAGAACATATGAAAAGTCTGAGGATTTCATAAAACCGCAAAAAAAGAAAGAAAGGAAGGAAATACTGGTATCTGCCAATCTTAAGTTCATTGTGCTACTAAATCTGCAATCTGGGTACTTTGAGAATGTGAGAGTGGATGAGATCAGAGGATCTGAAAGTAGTCAAATTGGAAGTTTAAACAAGGAATTCTTTAAATTTCAGCATACACAAATTAAAATCCAACAAAAGAATATGGAATCCCAGTTCAGAGATTGATAAAAAAAGAGAACAAATGATGCGGGACTAAAATGGACCGTGAGTATAAGACATTGGAAAACACTCTTAAAGAATTTTAACAAATCTTCATTTTAAAACAATTCAAAATTTCAAGATTGGTTTATTTCTGTTAACACTAGAAATTGGACCAGCGAACGTTTATCCTCTTAAGAAAATAATGAAGGTTTTAAACAATGTATATTTTCTGTATTTCGACCAACTAGACTTAATTCGCCAAACTTTAACGAAACCAATTTTCAGAATAGCTTCAACTGGTTCTCGAAAATATACTCACATTTGTGCCAACTACTCTGAATGAATCGAGCTAGGATCCTATTCACAAACTGAGCAAGGCGTTCGAGACGAATAATAGGTAAAGCAAGTAAACAATCAAGGATTTTCTGAGTTAGAGATTACCTCCACACTCAAGTGTGGGTGTCGGCCTTTGGTATCGATCGCGATTCTTTATACATCCGAAAATCATATAAGCATTACGGTTTGAAATGACGACCCGCACCTCGCGGGGTGGTAACGGAGTCGAAACAAACCGAGAGATTTGAATCGCGGCCACCGGAGTTGACGAGCAGGCGAGAAATCCAGATCAGCCGCAGATTCGTTGAACAGGTTCCGACAAATAATGCCTCAGACAGAAACTTAAACCAGTTTAGTTTTGGAACGCGTATTGGGGTTTCAGCTGCCACTAGCACTTTTCGGTTTTCAACTCCCGGCTTGAGTAGGCATCTCCGAGGAGTCACCAGTACATCAACCAGAGTGAATACCGTCCCAACAGATTGAAGAAGCTAGAGTTATGCACAGTCCCGACTGGTGACCCGGAGAATAGCTCTCCACTGGACTAGGACCAATGTAGTATCCAGTTCAACTTTCAAAACCGCAGAGTATAGAGTGAGAGCTATTTACTGGACAAGGACCAGTGTAGAATTCTGTTCTACTTTCAAAACTGCAGAGAATAGAGAGAGCTAATCACTGGACAAGGACCAGTGTAGTATCTAGTTCAACTCTTCAGACCGTAGTGAATAGAGAGAACTATTCACTGGAGTGGACCAGTGAGACGTGCAGACTCGGTACCTAACAATCCGAAGTAAGATCATATTTAGATCTCCTGAGTGACATTCATCATTTTCCCTCTACGACGTTCCAACAGTCATAGATCAATAGATCTCAGAACTTTACTTTTAATGACATCATTGTTCCAGACGAACTAGTCATTCATAACTTGATTCCGAAACCAAATCCCAAATAGGCGGAGGGCACCACGATTTCAGAACATTAAAACCAGCGTAAGGACTAGTTCCGGATGCATCTCCAGCTTGGGCTTCGCCACCAAGCGGATGTTCTCAGATCTAGAAGGACTCAGCAAGTGTTAAAATGAAAGAACGCAGCCAGGACCAGTTCTGTTTGCAGGACATCTTCGACATATGAAGTCGAGACGGGAGGTGCACCAGATCTGGAAGCGCTGAATAATGCAAACATACTTGGCAGATTGGAAACCACTGTAACTATGCGCGAATACTTAGCTGGAAGAAAAAATCAGTGAATGACGTTCACTGTTGGCAGACCAACACGTGGTTGGTGCTCTGCTAAAATGAGATCCGCCTTATGGAGTAGCTGCTGCCGTGGGAGTAGAAGAAGAAACATGAGTAGCACAAGCCGTAGAAGACAACCAACGTTCGCCACAGGAAGCCATTGAAGAGGAAGCCGCCAGAATGGTAGTAGATCCGCCAATATCTTGTTGGAAGTAGAGAGGTAATGCACTAGCTAACTACTAGAAGACAGAAAATGTAATGACGCTCGCTGGATCTAGGCTCCGGAAGAAGGAGCTTAGGAAGAACGAAGACCTACGAACGGGAGAAGAAATGCGCTACGGAAAAAGCTCTTTCTCTTTCATCATATGTCGAACAAAGCCTCCCCATCTCCTTTTAAGGAGCTGTACAAGGTAATAAGAAAAAATAAAAGAAAATGAGGCAAGTGCGTATTGGGCCCGCGGCGCCATGGTTCGCCGGGTCGGCGACCCGGTCGGCCGGGTCGCCCGACCCGGTCGGCCGGGTCGCCCGACCCGGTCGGCCGGGTCGCCCCGACCCGATGCTTTTGGGCCGACCGACTCCGACCCGGCCCCGCCCCCCCGACCCGGCTATTATTTTAAATTGAATTTTTTATTATATTTTTTCCCGACCCCGACCCGACCCGGGTCGCGACCCCAACCGACCCGGGTCGGTTTTGGGGCCGACCGACCCGGGGCCGACCCCCGACTATTCCTTCCTTGCGCGGCGCCATTGTGCTACAGGTAGCCCACAGTCGCCCTTTCCAAAAGTAAATGACCAAAATGAAAAAAGAAATCCTACGTAATGGGCCTACAAAGAAACACTACCCAGTGGCCCAAAGACCCCCTTACGTAAATGCAGGATGTAAAAGAAACTGGGCCAGGTTTAGAAAACAAAGGCGGCCCAAAAGAAAATGACGAAAAATAAAAGAGACTTATTTTAAATCCCTCTTATATCGATATCTTTGACGTCGGTAAAATTTTCCAAACCGATTTGGACCAATGTCCCCATCAACAAAACAACAAAAGCAAATCTGAAAATACACTCAAGGTTGAAATCTGAAATAAATGACTCCTTGAATCCGTAACTCCAATACTCAAGCTAAAACTCAAAATTTCAAACTCTCAATTCTCAAATTGTAATTCTGAAGCATGAGGTTAAAATTTCAAATCTCAAATCCGAAATCTGAACAAGAATTCAAATTGAGGTTCTCAAATCGGAAACCAAGATAAAAAATCCCCAATCCTGAGCTGAAAGCTGAAATCTTAACTTCAAAGTCTCAAACATCTGCAATCAGAATCCTGAATCAAATCTTTCAAATCTGAAATTGAGAACAATAAATTTCAAAGATCTGAAACTGGGATGAAAAATCCTCGAACACCCAATGCCCAAATCCTATAATCTTCAAACTTGAAGTTCTAATTTTGAAATCTCAAGTCGAACATTCAAGACCTCAAATCTCAAACTTAGGAATCACAAGTCTAAAACAAAAATTCAAACTCCAAGCTTTCTAAATCTAAAACCCCAAAGAATTTCAAATCTAAAAGTACAATCTCAAACCCCAAAATGTTCAAATCTAAAAGTTAAAACTTCAAAAAAAAATGAGAGTCATCATCAGGTTAAATGACTCGTTAGGTTTGAAATTTCAAATCTCAAAACTGAAAGTCAAAACCTCAAAATTTCTAAATTTGAAAACTCAAATCATCTTCAAATTTGAAACTCAAATCATCTTCAAATTTGAAACTCAAAATTGAAAATTCACAAATCTCCAATCCAAAAATCTGAAACAGGGAATCTCAAATTAAATATAAAAACAAAAAAGTGCCAAATCTGAAACAGGGATAAAGTCCTGAATCATCAAACCTAAACCCATGCAAGTCAAACCATGACAAAACTCAAATATAAAATTCTCAAATCTGGAATTTGAAATTTAAATCCGGTAACAAAAAGTCCAAATCTGATAAATCCAGACAAAACCCCTCAAACTACATCAAATCCAAAAGACAAGTCAAATAAGATGAAAGCCAAAACACCATTAATGGGAAAGGCATCAAGCCGAATCCAAAAGAAATCAAATTCAAAACAAATCTCAAAGATAAAAGGCATCAAGTCTTGGTAAAAGAAGCAACCAATTCAAAACAAACCAAATCCCAAAGGTGAAACCTTAACCAAATTCAAGGCAAACTCAAAGATAAATGACAGTGTCTTAACCCAAAACAAAACTCATCTGAAAACTAAATCTAAATCAACTCAAACCAAACTCAAAACACTAAGTTTGCATTCTATCAAGTTTATGGGGCCGTTGCTTCTGCACATTTATTTTGTAGATGTATGTTTTCTATGAATGGATTGTTATGGCGGCTAATCGGGTGTTTGAATATTTGTCCTATGTAATTAACATCAAAACTTCACAAGTCCGGTGGGGGTGAGGTCAAAATAAATTTTTTTTAAAGAATCCAACAACCTTAATATGTATTTTATATATCATGAATTAACTAATAATCTTACGGAATATTACATATTTTTTATGTTAGAGCTAAACAAAATCAAATTCTTCAAAAAGGTTAAGACATTTTTGAGGTTGCATCAACATCCAAGCATTTGAAGGGGCTATTCACCTTGGGCAATGTTGTGGTTACTTAGGCAGTGCCTTAGTAGTAGAATTGGATGTTAATATCTATTATATTATCTATCATGCAGAATAAATATACAGAATACAGGCTAGGTGGTTGCTCATTAAACTGCTGCTTATTCAACCAAGGTTTCTCTAAAAATTTTGTGCACCAGCCGTTGCCAACAAAAATTGCTGGTAGAACGTTCCTCTGACCAGAATATTTTTCTTTATTAGCGATATCTACCATTCTGCTTGAATTATGATTCCAACTTCCACTATCAGAAGTATTTATGCTTGATAGTGGCTTGCTTTAAAGAACTCAAAGCATTGATTGCATAATTGGCTGATCCATATTGTAATTGTTTGATTCCCGGATCGTATTGGCATTTGTCGATTCAATTTTGGCCCATAATCCTGATTCCAACCTGAATCATGACGGAATCGACCAAAATTGGCTGGATCATCCCGAATTGGGACTAATTCGACTCTAATGGGCCAATCCCGGTGATTCTTGTTGGAATCGGTCGTTGGGGGGCCCACGCCACGCCTGCAGCGCTATAGCGTGTCCTATCGGGTCAGTGGGGCGTGATAGAAGATCCTGTGACTTAAATCACCAGATCTAGAGTACATTGGGTCACTCCTGAAGGTCACCGGGTCTTGTTCTGACTGGTCGACAGACCTGATGGGTGGGGAAATGCTGCGGTGGCAACAAGCCACTGCCACTCATGAAAGCGGCCAATTTCCACCCCTATTTTGGCCCCAAAAGAGCCGGATAAGATCAGATTCTCATGGGAAAGCTGGATATAGAATTTTTATGTTTTTTTCAGTTTTTTGGGTGTTTGAAGAACCTATCTGGACCGATTCCGGATCGGTTTTTCTCCCATTGGATCAGGTGATTTTCCAATCAGATCTGGATTGGCATTGGCACCCATGAATCCAGGTCCTGATTCTGATTCTGCGATCAATGGCCCCCCGAGCCTTTTAAAACTCTAAATCCTCCATATGCACTTTAAACTAAAGATTTGTTAGGAATTAAAATAGGGATGAACCCTAAACCTACTCTTCTTGTCAAGGAATGTTGTCTCAGATTTCGTACTTGCCTAGGGATGATCAATGAGGTGAGTTCCTGCCAAGATCTCATTATATTTTTTTGAGATCAGGCTGGGGAAGATGACCTGGAGGGGCAGAAAAGGTCTGTGGGTGGCAGCCAGAACCAGATAGTGGTGGTGCAAAGTGAGGCCTTCTACAAGTAATCTGAAACAGGGCGGGGAACATTGACTGCCTTTCCGTATTCTCAGATCCAGCTTTTCCAGGTCCCAGGATCTGCAAATTTAAGTTGCGGATCGCATATTTTTAGGTCTGCTGGATCTGAGAACCCAGATCAACATGACCTATTGAGTGGGAAAGGCAGTGCCAACTGGCTCTGCACCGGCCTGTCTCTCTCAGGTTTTTTGGATCTCGGCAGCTTGCTGAGGCAAAGAATCTCACGAGATCTCACTTCATGCTTCAGGTATGAACAGTTGTGAATTTCTCATCTGATTAGACGATGCTTTCTGTTCTCAGGTTTCTTACCATTCCATAGGAATGCCATTCTTTTGAACTAAACATATGGTCTATCTGGCACTCTGAAAGGGAATAGGCTTGTTTTTCCTAAGCAGTAGTAGATTCTAATCATTTGTTTGTTTTCTGCTTTCTGTCTTGTTTTGTTATATAATCTTTTTTTAGTCTATGTTTTTTTTCTGTGCAGGGCCCTTTTGAAATTTTGTCATTAAGTGGATCATTTCTTCTATCAGAGAGTGGTGGCCAGCGCAGTCGCACAGGTGGATTGAGTGTATCTCTAGCAGGTCCAGATGGTCGAGTTTTAGGTGGTGGAGTTGCTGGCCTACTGACAGCAGCATCTCCTGTCCAGGTCTGCCTTCGTAATTCTATCCTTCCACATCTGTTTCTAATGTGTCTGCTATTCATCAGTTTGAGAAATATATAGTAGACAGATTTTTGTATCAGATAGGCACTATGGTTGGTCATGTCTGATATTGATATGAATTGTGGCTTGAATTGGCAATTTCAAACCAATCTACACTTGTGTAAAATTTTTATTTTTTCTTTTTGAGTTATGATTACAAGGGGAATTTATGTTCCTGTTGAAATTGTCTTGGAACAGTCAAGTCTTACCTGAATTACTTGACCCGTGGAATCAGCTGATTTCCCATTTTCTTTTCTGCTATCTGATGCGGGACAAACCGGCTAATCCGGGCTAAACCGAACGAAAGCGACTTAAACCAGCGCTAATCGCCCTAAACAGACCTAAAGTAGCCCAAAATGAAGCGGACCGGACTCGAATCGGTCCAAACCAGCTCGAACCATGCTGAACCGGGTCTAAACCGGCTCAAGATGGCCTGAACCGGACTGAACCGGCCGGTTCAGGCACTGAACCGGGTGAAACCGGCTTGAACCGGCCTTGAACCCGGTTGGACCGGGTCTGGCGACCGGTCTGACTGCGGACCGACCGGCCGCGGGCCGCGCGAGCCGACCGCGCGTGATCGCGGGCGAGCACGGGGAAAAGGGGGGGGGTCGTGTCCGTCCGTCCGGTCGCCATCGGGTGGTCGCGTGGAGGCCCTCCACGCCGTCGATCGTCTCTGGCGACGTGGCGACATCGCGGGTCCCGCGAGACCGCGGTCCGCGACAAAAGGCGAGGGTGGCATCGTCTCCTCCCGGGTGCGACGTCGTCGTCTCCGAAGGCATCGCGCGGCTCGCAGGCGGGGCAAGCGCAGGGCGTTGTCCGGCCGCCTCCGGCGACGGCGGCGACGGAGCGGGGAAGAGCGGGGGGCCGAGATCGACGGGAAGAGGAGGGGAGCGTCGCGGCGTCTGCGCGTCGACGCCGGATGGTCGCGGGGTGTGACTCCCGCGCGCGTGAGGATCTGACAAAGGCACCACAACTTCGGCGTTGTCCGGTCGTCTCCGAGCGATGGCGGTGGAGATGAAGAGCCGTCCGCCTCGGAAGGACGCCGCACGAGGGAGGGAGCCGCGGAGGGAGGGGGATCCGGGGATCGCCGGATTACCTCCTCCCGCAGTCCTCCTCCTTCTTCTCGTCTTCTTCCTTCGTCGTCCTCCGTCGGCCTCCGACGGGAGTGAGTGAGGGCATCAACGCGGAGGCTTCGTCGTGGGCCGTCGAACCGAGAAGGGAAGAGGGATGAACGGCGCGGAGGCCGGGAGGACGAGAAGGAGGGGGAAGACCGGCTACACTCGCCGTAACCGTAGGACGGAGGAAGCAAGGGATATCGCCAATGGGGGTGGAGAGGAAGAAGACCGGGGCCGCAGCCCCTACTCGGGACACCAAGCCTTAGGCTCCAAAAATTCCAATCGATTCTTTTTCTCCATCGATGGAGCTTCTCCTCTTATAAAGAGGAGGCTATTTACAGATCGGGACACTAAAATAAAATATTTACGTACGTATCCATTTCGTGACTTGAAGAAAATATTTAAAAGGACTCTTTAAAACGTAGAAATCGACATTGCGTTAAAAACTAAACCTAAAAATGACAAATCAAATATTTACATATTTTTGTCCCCATCATTCTCTCCGACCGGGAGGAAACTCGACCTCGAGTTTCAATCCAATTTATTTATATATGGTCGGAAATGCCCAAGACTCGGCTCGTGAGAACGAGCCGAAACCGCTCTGATACCAAACTGATGCGGGACAAACCGGCAAATCCGGGCTAAACCGAACGAAAGCGACTTAAACCGGCGCTAATCGCCCTAAACAGACCTAAAGTAGCCCAAAATGAAGCGGACCGGACTCGGATCGGTCCAAACCAGCTCGAACCATGCTGAACCGGGTCTAAACCGGCTCAAGATGGCCTGAACCGGACTGAACCGGCCGGTTTAGGCACTGAACCGGGTGAAACCGGCTTGAACCGGCCTTGAACCCGGTTGGACCCAAGGATCGCCGGATCGGGATCGGATCCTGGATCGGTGGGGTCCGATCCGATCCGGATCGGATCGGATCGGACCGATCCAGGCCGATTCCAATGGAGCCAGACCGATCCAGAATCGGTCTGGATCGGTTTTTTTTTTTTTTGCTTTTCGAAAAAATATGGAAAAATCGCCAAAAAATCAATAAAAATACATAGGACTCAGGAAAAATGTGAAAAAAAATATAGGGAACACTCATTCATATCACAAATTAACAATCAATCATATAGAACACATATCATACTGATCACACAATAGAACACATCATGCATCAAATAAGATACATGTTTTTACCAAACAAACAATCATACCCAACTCCACAAATCGTACAACACATATTCTTCTTACCATTCATATTACATCATGCGTAAATAAACAAAGAAATACATTATACATACGCATCACCACCAACCAGCGGTAACGTCCGTGAGTAGTGATGGATCTCGTTTCTCGGATCTCTCGTCCCGGTCATTCTCGATTTTCCGCAAATCTACTGATTAGGGTCGGTCATAATTGGCCCGTATCCATAAGAAAATAAAGACTCGGGCCGTATGCCTGCAAACTCATAAACTCCCCGATCGGCCGGAGGTGGAGGTAAAAAAGATGGTGGAGGTGGATAGCCGTGCTCACCGTCCGAGGCGGGCTCGGATAGGAAGATGCAAACTCGTCAAAAACATTCAACCTCGTCCACCGTCCGCCGCCCTCGCCACTCGAATACGAGTGTCTTTTATCACTCAAATCATCCGGACTCGCTCCACTAGTCCGAGCACTACTAGTAGAGCCACCCTCACCTCCGCCACCCCCACCTCCACCTCCACCCCCGTACGCCGTTGTTGTTGCGTGGGTGGCACAAATTCTTCTTCATCCTCATCCGATGAAGGTGGTCCGAGTGGTCTCGTGTCGAGGAGATGATGTCGCCGTTTCGATACTTAATTTCTTCCTCTTCAATGTAGGATCTCCTCGACTTGCTTGCCGCGAAGGTAAGCATGCTTTCTTTAAAGCCCTAAATAATCCACCAGCCTTGGTGGTGGTGGTGGCAGAAGGACCCGAAACCGGAATTCGAGCAGAGGCCGGCCGGGGCGGAGCCGGATGTCTCTCCGAGAAGCCGTAGTCCGGGTGATCGCAAGGGAGCCGCGCACGAAACTTGACTTTCTTCAACTTCCCGTATATCTTCATCCTCACCAACAACGCCGTCAAGCTCTCCTTTCGCCACGATCCGTCGTTCGGGTCGAACTCCGGCTCTCCCCCGCATCCTTGTCTTCCACCCACGCCGCAAGCGGATGTTCTTCTTGAATAGATATTCCAAGTCCACATCCGCCTGGGACAAGCCCTGAGTAGCTTGGGCCTATGCTCTTTCTTGGTACAATCCACCTGCAAACTGTGCAAATCTCTGCTCCGATGTCTTCTGCCTATCTTTGATATTCTTTATCCTCAGCCTCATATTGTAAATGCGTAGACAAGCTTCTCCAATCTTTCCGTCTTCAACCTATTTCTCCTCTTCGTATGAATAAGGTTGAAGGTGCTCCAATTTCTCTCGCATCGGGATGACGATGTGCTCGACTTAGCACCCGACCGCAACGGCAACGAGTGGATTCCATCCAAGCTCATTTTGTCACCATAATCCACCACTCAAACGTAATCAGTAAAGAAGACAGCTATGCGCATCGCAACGTTATGTTAAAAAATCAAATAACCAAAGAGTCATTAATTCGGGTAAGATATTACTAGGGGACCCTATCAGCGTGAGTACCGCAAATCTGGATCCCCGTACACCCCAATCTTGTGCTCGTATGAAGTCATCCGAAAACACAAACTAAAACAATTATCTTCTCTTCGAGATAAAGTTAAAAGTTTAATTAATACGAAACGTATTACTTACTTCAACCTCGCAAGACGTTCTGTCTTCGGGTCTTACATAGTCGTTTAATTACGTATAGTGTGCCGATAATACTTCACCATCATTACATACTGGGCCACCATACGTATCCTCGGTTCAAGTACCCCGTAACAACATTATTACTCCATAAGTTTAAAGACAAGAGGGGTCATACACAAAATATAACTTGTAATCATTATCATATTACACTACTAAATTATACCGCAAAGAATGTCGCGTGTAGGGTTTTCGTCCCATCCGTTGTCAATCACCTTCCACCACTTTTCGTAACCCTCGGGGATGCTTCTCTTTAATTTTCAACTTAGCTTTATCCATAAGCCATCATACAGTATTCCCATCCGATTTTGTCATTCGAATCCACCAACCTAAGTACCGCACCAAAGGTTCTATTTACGTACAAATAAGTACCGCACCTTCTCCCACCACCTCGTTATCTTCTATCGGCCGCTCCATCTTTAGCAGCATCTCATACCGATCCAAGGAGCCTCGTATGTATCTATGTACTCTGATAAGCAAGGAGAGAATGAACCTTTGTAAACTAGCCTTGTACCTGTACAGGCTCTCTAATGCAATAAAATGAGCGGCAAATCTTGTGGGCCCCGGTCTGATCAAATCATGACCATCAGTGTGCTGCCTCATGGTATGTAAAAGTCGTGGATGGCCATAGATAAAACGAGGTGATAAGTTGTCCTCGTCGACCAAGGACTCGACATTAGCATCCCTACCAATATCTTCTAACATCGAAGTCAATAGAACGTAAGCCGCACGGGGCACCCAAAATAAGCGAGGTCGAGCCTCCAGGTTACCTTCTTTCCCCGTTAAATTTATACGAGGCCTCATTGTCCGTGACAACCGCACAATGTTGGCCTCCCCTATCTCATCCACCACATTGTTCATCAAGCCAAATAGGTAACTGCATTTTTCACCTCGGCCCGATGCATCAACCGACTTCGTAAATACGGTGCCCTCGTAACAATACACAAGGAAGTTTATAAGTGACCTCCTTCGTGATTCCGGTCACCATCCATCGCACATTACCAAAGGCACCCTCTCCTTCCAGAAGGTTTCGAATCCATCTATCCACGAGCTCAACTCATCGACCTCCTCACCCACGCCTGTTTCACATATATACTTTGATGTAGGGGCTTTCAACCCCGGCCCGGCCTCACCAATCGCATCAACCATAGTCCGAAAATACGTAGTCGGTGGTGCATGCCGGACACCTACAAATTCAAAAACAAGATAAGGAAAAAGAGAGGGTTGTTAATAATAGCTAACCTAATAAGAAATTCATATCGACAAGCAACATGCTAACCACAACTTCAAATAAATCTTACTCGTACGTAGAAAGAATCCCGACCATATGCTTAAGGGCTTTTCGTCGCCCCGCCGATGCCTTCACCCCTTTAAATGCTTGTCTTATACACCTCGACCTCTCACTCTCCCTATACATGGCGGTGTCTCCCGTCGGCATCGGTCGACCGTATCATTGTGTCCTCCGAATTTCGTGCTCTCGAACAGGCGTGTCCCCGCCTCCACAGCCCGAACCTCCCCGCTCCTCGTCTTCGTTCCTCATCCTCACGGCCCGAGCCCTACTCTCACGAATGTGCCTCTCCAACTCCGGGCATCTTCCTCATCCGACGAAGACGAAGAATCAACTTGGACCCTTTCACGTGCCGGCCCTTTCCCTTTCTTGCTCTTTCCGGCCATAAGATCGGCGTCTCTCCGACCTAGCAACTCGTCACGTAGGTCTTGTCTCTCGATTCTCACCTCCCTCTCGAGATGCCCTTCCAGCTTATATAAGCCCTCATCTCCTCCTCCTCACCACTGTACTTTATCACACTTCGACATTGCCACCCGTCCCGCTATATGTTGCTCGAGCCGATACACACCTCCATTCATCTCTTTTTGGCACCACTTGCATCTAACTCTCTTCTTATCTCGAATCGAGGAGATGGCCATGTTGCCATCTAATGTCACGAAATTTCGCGGGTCCGTGCATGCTCCTCGTCCGACATCTTATCTACAACACAAAACCATACACAATATTAGGCCAAGAATTCCGGCCCCCCCCCCCACCTGGGGGGGTATAAAACGATCACCCTTCGGGGCGATCGTCGAACACCCCCCGAAGGGGTGCTAATCACCCCTTCGGGGTGCAATTCCACCCCCCCATCGGGGGTGAAATAATCCCCCCGTGGGTGGATTTTATGCCGCAGCCCCCCCCCCCCCCCCACCTGGGGGGGATCGTAAAAACCGCCTCACCCCGAGGGTGATCGTTGATCACCCCCGAAGGGGTGCTAATCACCCCTTCGGGGTGTAATTCCACCCCCATCGGGGGGTGAAATAATCCCCCCAACGGGGATCCCATCGCCGGCCAGTGGGCCAAGGCCCGGGGGGAGGGGAAAGGAGATCGAAACCCCCCTTACAAACCTTGTGTTGTTTAGTGGATCGCCCCTCCCTGCGTGGATCGCCCCTCCCCAAGCCTAGGTCGGGATCGCCCCCTCCAAATGCCGGATCGCCGGATCGAAGCCTAGATCTCCAAGGCGCCTTGGGGAAGGGAGAAGAAGCCGAAGGCAAGCATGGGGGAGAATCGGTCCGGATCGACCCCAAAATAGGGGCGATCGGACGAAACAGACCGGATCGATCCCGGAATCGGTTCGATTCCGGTCTTCGGTTTTCCGGGCGAATCGGTCCGGATCGACCGATTTTGGGATCGATCCGGGTGGATCGGTCCGGGATCGAACGATCCTATCGATTCCGGCCGATCCAGCCGGGACTCCCGGCTGGATCGCTAATTCCGATAAGAATCGGATCGGTAGGTACCGATCCGATCCAAGAATCGGTCGATCCCGATCCGGATCGACCGATTCTGCAATCCATGGTTGGACCGGGTCTGGCGACCGGTCTGACTGCGGACCGACCGGTCGCGGGCCGCGCGAGCCGACCGCGCGTGATCGCGGGCGAGCACGGGGAAAAGGGGGGGTCGTGTCCGTCCGTCCGGTCGCCATCGGGTGGTCGCGTGGAGGCCCTCCACGCCGTCGATCGCCTCTGGCGACATGGCGACATCGCGGGTCCCGCGAGACCGCGGTCCGCGACAAAAGGCGAGGGTGGCATCGTCTCCTCCCGGGTGCGACGTCGTCGTCTCCGAAGGCATCGCGCGGCTCGCAGGCGGGGCAAGCGCAGGGCGTTGTCCGACCGCCTCTGGCGACGGCGATGGAGCAGGGGGAAGAGCAGGGGGGCAGTCGAGATCGACGGGAAGAGGAGGGGAGCGTCGCGGCGTCTGCGCGTCGACGCCGGATGGTCGCGGGGTGTGACTCCCGCGCGCGTGAGGATCTGACAAAGGCACCGCAACCTCGGCGTTGTCCGGTCGTCTCCGAGCGATGGCGGTGGAGATGAAGAGCCGTCCGCCTCGGAAGGACGCCGCACGAGGGAGGGAGCCGCGGAGGGAGGGGGATCCGGGGATCGCCGGATTACCTCCTCCCGCAGTCCCTTCTTCTTCTTCTTCTTCTTCTCGTCTTCTTCCTTCGTCGTCCTCCGTCGGCCTCCGGATGGGAGTGAGTGAGGGCATCAACGCGGAGGCTTCTGTCGTGGCTGTCGAACCGAGAAGGGAAGAGGGATGAACGGCGCGGAGGCCGGAGGATGAGAAGGAGGGGAAGACTGGCTACCTGCCAGAACCAGAGGATGGAGGAAGCAAGGGGATATCGCCATGGGGGGGTGGAGAGGAAGAAGACCGGGGCCGCAGCCCCTACTCGGGACACCAAGCCTTAGGCTCCAAAAATTCCAATCGATTCTTTTTCTCCATCGATGGAGCTCCTCCTCTTATAAAGAGGAGGCTATTTACAGGATTGGACACTAAAATAAAATATTTACAGGCATGTCCATTTCAGGACTTGAAGAAAATATTTAAAAGGACTCTTTAAAACGTAGAAATTGACATTGGCAGAAAAACTAAACCTAAAAATGACAAATCAAATATTTACATATTTTTGTCCCCATCACTATCAGGGTGGCAGATGGGCTGTTAAAAACCAAGCCATAAGTATGCTCAAACTTGCCTTACTGTATACATTTGAACATGATCAAGTACCACCAACAATTGTTGGGACTCGGAACCTAAACCACCAAAATCCCCATTTGGCAGTTTTCCAAAAGCATATGGAAAACAAACCTGTGTTAGAATGTCCAAAAGTTGTACTAAAAACAGAAAACAAATCAAAAAAATTGAAAACAGAAAAAAATAAAATGCACCATTCTCCAGTGAGATCCAGCCTCTTCAGTGAACTCTGATGAAGAGGAATAAAGCGGTTTTTTAATAACAAGAATATATTAGAATAAGAATGAAAACTGGAAGAAAAAAGAAAATAAACCAAAAAATAGAAAAACATGCCTTCTTCGGCCAAAATGTCTTCTCCAGTGAACTCTGCCAAAAAAGAACAAACTGGTCTCTCTAATAAGAACAATGTATTAGAGCATGGATGAAAAAATGAAGAAAAATTGAAAATAAATGAAAAACAGAAAAACAGAAAAAATCCTCCGAAAATGGCTTCTTTGGCGAATAGGAACACTTCCGGCAATCTTCTTTGGTGGTGGCAAGGGGGTCCGGATTTGGGCCTGAGACAAGGTCTACTCATCACCTCGCCTTAGTGGCAAGGCTATCACGAGGAGTGCAACTGTGCAAATGAACCAATACACTCATCAAGTAGTTTGGTACTCGGTAAAAACTCGACTCGACTCATATATTAAGTTAAATGAACAAGCTTGAACAAAAAAAGTTCGCTTCTAAACGTGCTGAGTTTGAACATACTCTTGCTTGGCTTGATAAACTCACAAACAACTCAATTAATTAGTCGTTTAAATACTTGATTAAATATTTGTTTAACTACTATTCAATTAAAGTCTATCTATTATATATATTTTTGTTATAAATCAAAATAATGTATACTAATATATATTCATATAAAAATATAATTTTGTCCAGTCCTTACCATCGAAAGAAAATATGGTGGACACTAATCCATATCAAATGAAATGAGACACGTTCCCCTATTTCTCTCCCTCTCTCTCTCTCTTGCACGTTGCTCCCCAATTAGCGTTGTTTTTCTTGCCCTTGCTAGCTAAAAGATGCTTCTTGGACCTCAAACAATATCAAATGAAAGTTTGGAGGGAAACCAATTTCTCCTCCCCTCTCTCTTGCAGCCCAGCGCCGCACGTCGAGTGCTATTGCCACATCTCTCTTCCCTTTGCTGCCTCCGCTTCCTTGAGCCAACCACCCATCTGCTTTACTAGCATTGTCGCGCAACTAACCTCCCCGCCTAGCCTGAAGGCACTGACATTTGTTGATTGCCCTACTAGTGAGCCCCATCGTCAATTGTTGATGTGCCTCTCCTCCATTGTCACTCCTTGCTGATGCGCAACCACCAAGAAGCCACCACCCACCCGTTGTCCCCGTCTCTATTTCTGTCATTGGCTTCTCTAATTGTCTCCCGCATGTGCAGCACTGCCCATGCCAACTCCCCTTGCTGAAGAAGTCTCCTTGCGCCACTCCTTATACGGGTTGGCTAATGGCTATTGGCATCTCCTCCTCCATCCCTTACCCTTTCTCTCTGTCGCTCTTGTCGATGGCATCCCTAGAAGTCATGAGATTCCTTGCTTCCTTCCTCTCCTTTGCGCACCATCACCCTGCCCCATTTGTGGCCATCGTCACCACCACCTTTGGCACGTAAAATGAGCGACTCAACAAGCAGAGCTCGAACTTGTTGAGCTTAAATCGAGCCGAGTTCGAACAAGATATTAGGATGCTTGATAAGTATTGAGCTGAGTTCGAACAACGAAAAAAATGAGTTGAGCTCGAACAATACCCTACTTGGCTTGGCTCGATTGCACCCGTAGCTATCACTTGGGGAAACCGCCAGCGATGCGAGGCAGGAGGTGGCCCCTCGCCTAGTCATAGATTGCGAAATCGGCCGATCCATATCAGGATTAGATGGCCGATCTGATTCTTGGCCGAAGGACCAATCCGGAAAAAAAGTTCCGATAGAATTGGTTAGGATTGGTCGGGATCGGATCAGAATTGGATCGATTTTTTACTTTTGTTATTCCGGCCGGATCGGCTATGATCGGTCTGGATCGAGATTGGAGTTTTTTTTACCGATTCTAGATCGGTTTTGTTCTAGTGGATAGGTTGTGATTGGACCGATTCGATCCGGGACCCACTGATCCCGATTCTGATCCCGATCTTGCGATCCTTGCGCCTAGGTGATTGAGACGGTCACCTCCGATAACATAGTTAACAATGAAATTAGATTCTCTTGGATAACATGATGCCACCCACAACATCAAAGTGAGCAGAGTTTTCTATATTCTATATTTATTATTTGTATATAGCATTAAAACAAGTTGGCTACATACTTGAAGAACAAGATCTGTGCCTGTGGCCCTATTACAGAGAGAATATACAAAATGGCACATTTGATGTTTTAAATATACAGTATACTTAATTAAGGATACTAATTGATAATGGATCTGGCCATGTTATTCATAGGTGTCTTTTGTGCAACTAATTATTGATAAACAAACACGTATTTTTAATGACATTTAATGAGTAATTTTTGTTCTAGTTAGTAGTTAATGGAATTGCTTATCATCTCTGAATTTTTTGGATAATCACCTGAGTGCAGTTTGCTAAAAGCTTATCATACTCATACCTGGCTATTCTTTTTCTTTATTGGTTTCAAGCTTTAATCTTGGCTTGGGTAGGAGAAGTTTTTATCAAGCCATCATGAGCTGCTTATGCATGCATTGGTTCATTTACAGGTGTAAGATGTAGTATTCTAGAGTCTACACTTCGGGTTGTCTGTCCAATGTTTCTCATCCTGCTAGGAAAGAGGACTCTGTGGCGTACATTCTTTCACGTGTTAAGGAAAGACATATCAATGCTCTGTCTTGGGCCAGCACTGCTTAGGATCCCATTGTACCCAATGATCCAACCAGTTCACCCCCTATCTCAATATTGACCAATAACATTAAAATAGCGAAGAAAGTGATATTGGCTGGTCCTTGCTGAGTGCTGATTCAAGTCTGTCTTTGCCTGGCCTTTCATCAATTCCTGCCTATCCTTGGCTGGGATCAACATTTCTCAGTTCACTTGGCCAACTCAGATTTCCCATAGTTCGGCTAACTCGGTCCTGCCTAGGATCCGGATTTGGTTCGCCACCAAAATCTTTTTCATGTTGGCTGATTCATACTAAAATACTGTGTACTTTTTTCTTTCATGGTGTACTTTTACAGTCTTACTATTTATATTTCCATCTATATTAGAACTGCGGTAATAGGGGCCTTCGATGCAGCATATCAAAAATTTCAGTTTGGCATGTGCAAAATGGGATCAAGAGTACAGGTGCAAATGCTTACAGCATACCATGCAGAGAATTTTAGAAGCAGAAGCAAGAGATTAAAAAAATGCAAGTTTCAAAGTATACATTATACATTCCCTTGGACCGCCAAGGCTCCCCTGACCACCTTAACGAATCCTGCTATGATCCTGTGGTCCACCTGTCCATACTTTACCTTATTTGGTTCTTTTCTTGATAGCTTTATTATTTCTCTATATTGAATTGTTACCGGTAATGTCAACCATGAATTGTGAAGTTCTTTGACATGTTCCATGGCTTTCAGTTTCTCATCCCTGATGTCTTATTTGTTCATTTGAAATGAAAATCTCAAAGACGAAGACATGTCTGGCTGGAATTCTGAACCATTGTTGTCAAATGTGCTTAAGCATCTCATGTTGTGCAGGTGATAGTTGGCAGTTTTCTCATGGACAGGCGCAAGGAATCCAAACAGACCAGCACATCCGAGCCCTCTGCTGCTCCTGTCAACCCTGCATCAGTAGCAGCCCCAGGTGCTGGCAGCTCACCTTCGCGTGGCACACCAACCCAGTCCTCTCCAGCTCCTGCAAGCCCTCTCACTCTCACCAACAGTTCTGGTGCATGCAATAACATCAACCTTCAAGGATTTCCAAACATGCCATGGAGCTGAGTGCGTTGATAAGAGCTTTGTTCATGTGTAAGATAGTTATAGCTGCAGAAAGTGCGTCTATGATTAGGTGTTTCACTGTAGGTAGCTGCATTTTAGGTCAGTAGTTTAAAAAGAAAACTATGTATTATGTAGTTCAACTCACCCACCACCAACGGTGGTCTGCAGTAGTAATATGTACCATGTTTAATATAGTTTGCAATAATATAATCTTTGTGATTGCGATATCACTGGCTGATTTGTACCACAGCTTTGAGGTAGAAAACTGATGTGTCCCAATCGTTAAGTGTCATGGGTGCTGAGCAGGGAGGCTTTAATTTATGACTTAATTGGACAGCAGATTTTGGTGCACGCATAGTTCCTCATGCTTGATCTATTCGAAGGAATAGTAAGTATTGTCTTTTTGGTGTTTAAAACCATATTCTTATGGGGTGTTTGGTTGCATGATAATGAAGGTTTTTGTTTTAATTTTTAAAAATTGTAAGAAAACTTGTTAAAAGAGGTGTTTGGTAACCATGACAATTTTATATTTTAAAAGTGATTTTCTTCTTAAACAAAAAAAGAGGGTCTCACCTCTTTCTTTTTTCTTGTGGTCCCCCACTTTATTTGGTCATGTGCGGTGGTTACTCTTTTTTGTAATCACATCCCTCCAAACATGATAATTTTATGTCATGAGTTGCTTCACTTTTTATTTTAATATATTTTTTTATCATGAAAATGTACAAAAAATTATCATGCAACCAAACACCCCATTATATATCTTGTTGTATCATTTTTTCCAAGAGCCCGTGAGGAAATGACAAGATCATGCTGTGAATTTGTGAAGTCTTGCATGACTTGTTTTCGACATATTTTTTTTATTAACTTGGTTGGAAACTACGGACCATTGCATGTTGTATGTTTCTAGCTCTTCCTTATAAGATTCTATTTTTGTTTCACTCTTTTATTTCATCTGACTTTTCGTTCTCACTTTTTTTTATCACAATGGTTGTAATTCCCCTCAAATTATAGAAGTCATTTGCTGGGTGGGGGGAGACTACACTTAGAGAAAAAGTAGTAGTTTTAGTAGTGAGCTCCAAACTTGTACCCCAAAAATGTGAAGAAAAAAAAATGACCCGTGATCATCGAGTATCTGGATGTCCTGATTGCATATGCCTTGCCAAAATCAAAACTGTAACAAGTAAAGCGCTGAAGAGTGTTTGTTTTCAACTTTGGGATACTCTTCAAAATAATCTATGCTTGTGCAAGAACAGACCATGAATCATATCTTGAGATTTTCCCTACATGTTTTTCAAAGTTTTCATATTCATATTTTCTCCACAAGAACGGACCATGAATGACATCTTGGGATTTTTTTCCTACATGATTTCCCAATTTCTCATATCCATGTTATTCTCCTCGAGGCCCTGTGATTTCACATTCCCTTGTAGAAAAAGGGGACATTTAATAGTTCATACACTTGAAGATTAGGTAGTTGAGCACTCGAAGATGTGCCCACAAATTTCTTCTAGGATTATTGAAGGCCCTCTCTTCGTCCATATGCCTGAGCTGAAGGGCTTTGCGGCTAGACATCCTCAGTTCTCCTCTCCTCCTACTTTGCTCTTTTCATCATTTTCACCTCCTTTCCCCCCTTCTATTCCACTCACTAGCCAGATGATGATGGCCTTGATTGAGGTAAGCTCTCTGGCTTGGTCTGTTGACGGTCAACAGCAAAGAGAACTTGTCCGTCTCAAGGTCAGCCCCTCAACTCGATTGCACTGAAGCCCTTTGTGCCCACACCACATGCAGACCAGAGTATCTCTATATTCATACTAGAAAGATCTTATAGGGTGTTTGGTTACAAAATTAATTTTTATCCGATTTTGTGATAAATTTATATATTAAATTAAAATCCAATCAAGACAGACGGACAAAGATAGTTATTGTATTTGATGAGATACGATAACAAAACGAATAAAAAGCATGTATACCAAAAGAAATGATGGAAGCAAAAAGAGGTCTCACATCTTGTGTTGAGCTAGGAAAATTCTCCAAAGGATCACATTCTGTAATGATTGCCAAACACCCATTTTAAGAAGTTTCGGTGAGAATATATTTTAATAATGAAAACTCATTTTTGGTAAAATATGCGACCATACACCATATTTGAGGGAATGGGATTCACGAAGTGAGTGAAGGGGGGATTTCGGGACCATTTTGGTTTGGGGATTCGGCAGAGAATGATTTGAGAAACTTGTCTCCGTGGTGTGGAGTATTCATTATCAGAGGATTTTCACCTCTTCACCTCCACCCTAAGCACCAATTGTCCCCATTATTTTTTGGGAGAATTACCACCAGGTCCATTTAAGAAAATCGGTTTACCAAAAACTCCGTTGACCACTTTTTCATCCCATTTAATCCGTTGACAACACATAATGTTACCATTTGGTCCGTTTTTCCCAACTACTGTCCCCGTATCCCCATTTTGCCCTTCCCGCAGGTAGACGGCGTCCCGGGACGCAGGAGACGACGCGATGTCGGAGCAGGGCGGCGGGGGGGAGGGGGCTGCGGGGGGGAGCCTCGCCGGGGGGGGGGGGGGGTTTCCGCGGGCGGGGGAGCGCCGCGGACGTCGTCGCCGGGGGCGCTGCGGGGGGAGCCGTCGGAGCAGGAGACAACGCGATGTCGGAGCAGGCGGCGAGCGCGGGCGGGGGGGGGGCTGCGGGGGAGCCTCGCCGGGGGGGCGCTGCGGGGGGGCCCTCGCCGGGGGGGGTGTTTCCGCGGGCGGGAGGAGCGCCGCGAGGGGGGGAGCCTCGCCGGGGGGGGGGGTTTCCGCGGGCGGGGGAGCGCCGCGGACGTCGTCGCCGGGGGGGCGCTGCGGGGGGGCCCTCGCCGGTGGGGGTGTTTCCGCGGGCGGGAGGAGCGCCGCGAGGGGGGGAGCCTCGCCGGGGGGGGGTTTCCGCGGGCGGGGGGAGCGCCGCGGACGTCGTCGCCGGGGGGGGTGGAGAGCCGCGCTGCGAGGGAGGGGGGCCGGCGGGGGGCAGGGCAAAAACGACATTTCAACTCCAAATTGGAGTGGGTGTGACCATATTTTGAAAAAACGGACCTAATAGAAAGGTGTTTTTGAAAACGGACCTAGTGGTAAAGTGATCCCCGTAAAACGGACCTAGTGTGCATTTGCGCTTATTTTTTTCTCCTCATTAATTCTAAGGAGATTCATGTATCATCAATTTTATATTCAAAGGAGGAATATTTCTTGATTTAATTTCTATTTATTAGCCACATTGAAAACATGTTGTGATGTTCCAACATCTCCTACTTGGCTATTAAATATGTTTTCACTTTACACGTGAAGTAAAAATATTTTTATACTTATATATTAAATATATATATTGTCCTATGTATTCTTATTATTTGTGAAATATATATATTTTTATATACTACTACTATATGTGAGATACATAGATATCCTTATCTCACTATGCATGAGATACATGATATTCCTATGCATTTTTACTATTCATAAGCTGTACATATATTTTTATGTACTCCTATTATCTATGAGATACATATGTATTCATATATATTCTCATTGTTCGTGATAATTATTTCTTTGACTCATATATTTTTTAATCCCACCAAGCCTACATTTTTAATGAAATTTTTTGCCAACATTTCTTTTATCAAAGGATCGACACTTGTATCATATGTGGAGATATAAGTTATATTTACTTTTTATTTCTACACACTATCCTGAATATAATGATATTATATTTTTATATATTTTATTTTGAGATATTTACTCTACTATTAATTAGACTGATGGTGGCTTGATTATTACAGTAGATCTCAACTAGCTGATCAACAAAATTAAGATTTGAATCTATCAAAGATTGTCTAATACATACAACATAAATAGTGGACACACTACATGCAACATACTTAACTTCATGTGTATTTTGTCGTATATCTCTATTTCTTACTTTTCTAAGAAACAGTTGTACTATCAAAGATAAGCAAGTGTCCCGAAGTGGACATTACATAATATTTTTTCTTTGAAATCTGCATCAAAGTAACTAAGCGTATCAAGTGTTTCTACTTGGTAAACTAAGTTGTGCGCAACATACTCTTTAAGTACTTAATAATTCTCTTAACAACTTCTCAATGTGCTGGACTAGGATTAGCTTGATACCTAATAATCAAGCTCATAGGATATGTTATGTCCAGTCTTATCGTTGTATATATTAGGCTTCCAATTGCTTTAACATACGACACATTGAACAAACATTGTCCCTCTCCAAGACATTACTTTTTTCCCAACTATTTTCATACACTAACGATATATATGCTAGATTGTAATTATGCATCTCGAATTTCTTGAGTACATAGCTTAAATAATTTTCTTGGTTTATACTTAACAATCTAGACTTTTTGTCTTCTTGTATATGGACAACAAGGGCATATGATGCCTCTCCCATATCCTTCGTCTCAAAAATTTCACTGAACTCGTACTTTATCTTATTCAACTTTCTGATGACATTTCTGATGAGCAATATATCATCCATATATAAAGATAATATAATCACCATACTCCTATCTTCGTGATATACACACAACTATCAACTAATTTGAAATAAAATAGTGTTGAATAATAACATTATAAAATTTGAGATACCAATTGTCTAGTTAATTGTTTCAAACTATAAAATAATTTTTTTAGTTTACACACTTTTTTTTTCTTTGCCTTCCTCATGAAATTCTTCGTTAAGAAATGTAGTCTTGACATCCATCTGATGTAAATCCAATTCAAGATGCGTTACAATAGCCTAGATAATTTTTATAGATGCAAAATTTGCAACCAGTGAGTAAGTTTCTTGATAATCTATATTTGCTTTATGATTATAACATTTGGCAACTAACATGGCCTTATACTTTTCTATATATCCATCGGCTCGAAACTTTTACTTAAAAACCCATTTAAACTCAATAACTTTTTTATTCTTAGGTAAATCATACAATTCCCATGCTCTATTAATTTTCATAGAGTTCATTTGTTCTTTCATAGCATCCAATCACAATTTTGATTCTTATGATTTCATTGTGTCGATATATTATCTTAGATCTATGTGATTTTCCTTATCTATGTCTACTGTTAGGCATGAAGGCTAACATGAGTATAAATAAAAATCATCCATCCATATAAGTGAAGTTTTAGTTTGTTTGTTGGCAATTGCATGTATATCATGTTGTGTTTCTATCATAAGATTATCTTGTGCCTCAACTATTTGTTTTTAAGATGGTTCTACTATCTTATGTTCTTTTTCAACTAATGGATCATTTGTAGAATTTTTATTACAATAGTCATCATCTATCACAATTAGAGGTTCATTTTCAATTTCATGAGATTTCTCGTCCTCTAGACTTTATTGGAATGTGGCATCCTAATATTCTATGATATTTTTTCTTGTGAAAGAACCTATAGCCATATGATATTTCATATTATCTTATGAATTTACACTTCAAAGTTTTTGGTTCAAACTTCTCTCTAAGTTGTTCTGAAATGAGAACTTGGGTTGTACATCCCCATTTCCTAAGATGACATATTTTGTTTCTTCTTATTTTACAATTCATAAGGTGTACATTCAATAGATTTTGTAAATATTCTATTCAATATATAATTTGTCGTGAGTAATGTTTCTCCTTAGAATTTTTTGGGAAGGCTAGAATGAGATAGTATGCATCTAATCATAGTCATCAAAGGTATATTTTTCCTTTCTACTATACCATTTTGTTGTGACGTGTACGATATTGTTATATGTCATTTTATTCTATACTTTTGGCAATAAAAGTTAAACTCTTTCAAGATATATTATATCTCTATCCAATTGCTTTTTTACGTATGCTCTATATCTCTTAAAATAGTTGAAGGCCTCAAACCTAGTGAAAATGAGTTACACATATACATAGCTTAAGTAGTCATTTATAAAATATTTCTTATTCTTGTATGTCTTTATGTTAAATGGGCCACAAATAGCTAAGTTGGCCAATTCTAAAATTTTTGTGATTTATGTCCAACCGAGAATAATTTTTAGTCATCTTTCTAACCAAGTAATGTTCACAAGGTGATAACTAGGGGTGCAATCGAGCCGAGCCGAGCCGAGTATGGCTCTGTTCGAGCTCGGCTCGATCGTTTATTTAGTTGTTCGAACTCGGCTCGATAATCGTCGAGCTTTAAAAAACCTTGTTCGAACTTGGCTCGATTTAAGCTCGACGAGCTCGAGCTCGGCTCTTCGAGCCGCTCGTTTATGTAAACGAGCTAACGTAGCTCGAACTCGAATAAAACTATACTCGAACTCAAATAAAAATCATTTCTAAACTCGTTTTCGAACTCCAAATCAAGCTCGTTTACATAAAACTCGAGTTTAAGCTCGAACTCGATTTCAAAAATATTTTAAAACATGCTAAAACACTTAGGAATATTTAAAAAAATTATATGCCAGAATTTTAAAATGACAAACACAACTCGTTAAACATCATTCTCAAAATATAATACAAAATAAACATTCAAATCTGAATTTAAACATTCAGAGTTCCAAACATAAAATCCAACGTACTTAAAGCATCTAAAAATCTGAATAACATCAATCATCAAAGATTTTAACGTATTCTTTAAAAATACATAACATCAAGCACATCAAATTAAACATGAAAAGCACTATCTTCTCCCATTTTTGAATCAGCCTTTGCCCCATCCTTAAATCAACCTACAAAATAATTTAAGATGTATAAGAACATGAAGAGTCAATTAAAAAAATATGACATAAGAAAGAAAGGATTTCTTCTTACAGTTACAACAAAGATAATGTAGAATAACACTTCATAGAAGATCAATCTCTTTAATCTCTTCTGTGGTCTGAAAAAATAAATAAATCATGAAAACTATATAAAAAGTAGTCGACTACACTCATTGTAAGTAAGAATCATTACCTTTGCCCTTCTTTTGATTCCATAAAAGTTATGGAACCAATCTTCTCCACACATTAAAACTTGAACTCGTAATACTACTCCTAAAGTACAACGTTACGCGTCAATCACTCTTCCACCAGCACTAAATGTGGCTTCAGATGCAACTGTTGTTATGGGGATCGCCAACACATCACATGCCATCTTTGACAAAATTCTAAACTTCAAATTGTTCGCTTTCCACCATTCTAATGCATCAAATTGCCCACTTGATCCTTCTTCACAAATGAAAACACCTTCTTGCAAATAAACTTCAAGCTCAGATTTCATGTTCTCAATTGTATCAACATTTCTGATATAATTATGGAACTTTTTTCTTCCACTTAGACACCTTCCTCTCCCAAAACTAGAAGTGCTACCGGAAGTGTTACTCACAACAATATCAGAGCCACCTTCTCCACCTTTATCAACATTGGCACTTGTATAAGCTTCGACATATTCTTTATACATCATGGATAGATTTTCATGCACAGAAGAAATATGTCTAAAAGCTACATCCTCAGGATATATATAGAGTGGAAACAGAATTCAATCAACTTCATTTTATTTCTTGGATCCAAGACAGCAGCAATGGATATCAACAAGTTGCATTCACCCCAATATTTGTCAAATTTTACTTTCATCCTTTGTGCCATGTCTTGTATAAAATCACTTCCATACACACTTTTTTCATCTAGCAACTCTTTGATACTCACTAACTCAGGAAGAAACAAGTTTGATGTTGGATATTCAGTACCTATTTTTAATGTCAATAATAAGGAAGAAACAAATTAGAAAACTACATAAAAAGATTCATAATCAATTGTGCGAAAATATAAATAGGTTTACACGAAATTATGTTAGTGACTTCATTGAACACCGCTAGAAAAGAACATACTTCCTCAACTCTATCCCAATCTTCTTCGGAAGGTAAGTAAGTATAAACTTGATCTCTTTCTTGATATCGTGGAAATACATTTCGAATTCTAAAGCACAAGATAACATGTTGTATGCTCAGATTCCATCTTGTACAACAATCTAAAATTAACCTTTTGATGGAAGTCAGAATTGTTTGGCAATTTCACTAAATATGGTCAAGCGTTGTGTAGAAGCGAGAAATATGCTTGACACTATCTCTAACATTTCCAATCACATTTTGGAATTTCAAAGAAGCCCATCTTGTACTAAAATATTTAAAATATGAGCACAACAACGTACATGAAATAAAGCTCCGTTGCAAATCAACTTTCTTTGAAATTTAATGCTATCTTTCAACATCCTTACAAATTTGTATCATTATAAGATGCATTATCCACGGTGATAGTTGCCAACTTCTTCTCAATACCCCATTCTTCTAAACATTTATATAGTGCATCATGAATGGCTACACCGGAATGAGGAGGAGGTACAACAACAAAATTTATCACTCTCTTTTGTAATTTCCAATTGTTTACAAAATGACAAGTTATAACCATGTATTGCACCTTTTGACCGGATTTCCACAAATTAGTAGTGATACTAACACTATTCACAGCTCTAAGCATGAGTTGCAATATTTTTTTCTCAATATCATAACTTGAAACACAATTATTCTTTATCATAGTTCTACTGATCTTCTCAAAAAGAGGATTTGCGTGTTTCATCAAGACATTAAATAGATCATATTCAACAAAATTAAAAGGCAACTCATGCACCATGATCATATGAGAAAGAACTTCTCTAATCTTAGCATGATCATATTTCCATGTATGGGTCCTCTGAATAGCACTTGCACTTTCGTAATTATTAGGAATAGAGTGCTCTAAGCCAATATGTTTTTGCCCTTCAGTTAATTGATGTCGTGGACAAGAATCCAAATGTCTTTTATATTGGGTAGTAGTGCCGGTTGCACTCTTCCTGAGTTTGGTTTTGCAAAAATTACATTGCACTTTTTCACTTCCATCAGGAAGTTTTATAAGAGAAATTTTTTTCCAAACATCCGAAGTCTTCTTTCTTTTTCTCTTTGTATAAGGGTTAGTCTCTTCAACATCCTTATCGACATCCACAACGTCCACATTTGTCTCATTTACAGCTTTCCCACTTTGTTCTATAAGTGTATTTGATGAAGATGCAACACTAGATGGCACAAGTTCTAAAGATGCAATGTTGTTTTCTTGGTGCTCTTCTTGTAAAATGTTATCAGACATACATTGACATAAAAAAAATAAAATGATGACTAATAAAGTAAGAACTTAACAATTTGAGATCTTTAAACACCAATACGGTATACCAAATTAGAAGATGTCTGTGATGCCAATCTGATGCCTATGATGCCCAGGCCCGAAAAATAGAAGAAAAGCAAAATTAAGGACACACATGGAAACGTTTAATCGAATCCTCCAACAGAATCCGAATACACATGGAAACCATATTAACGACAGGGTAAATGACGAGGGCAAAAGAAGGTAAAAAAACTAAATAGCTAAACAGCATCGAGACATGGGTTTACTGCGTCTAATTTGAGCATTGGGGAGGGAATCAGTGGGCACTTGGTACCTCGATGGGGACAGCAATAAGCGCTGCTGCTTGGATGCTTCTCAGATAATGTGAGAGATAGAGAAATGCGAACTGTCAACTGGGCGAGGGAGTTCCTAAGGAAATCCGTCGATCGTCGGAGGGATGCGGCCATCCAGGGCTTGTTGCGGGCCTGCGCTTCCGGATGGGTATGTGCGCTTCGGGAGAGAGAGAGAAGATGAAGACCGAAGGCGCCAGGCAGTTGCGGCCGTCGATCGTCGGAGGGAGGATGCGGGCCTGCGCTTCCGGAGGGAGGATGCGTCTAGGGCTTGTTGCGGGCCTACCGCTGCGCTTCCGGATGGGGATGCCGGATGTGCGCTTCGGGAGAGAGAGAGAAGATGAAGACCGGAGGCGCCAGCGGCCGTCGATCGCCGGAGGGAGGATGCGGGCCTGCGCTTCCGAAAAGAGGATGCGTCTAGGGCTTGTTGCGGGCCTGCGCTTCCGGACGGGATGTGCGCTTCGGGAGAGAGAGTCGAGAGAGGTGAATGGGATGGGTTGGCCCGGACAGTATGGAACATTGAATGGAATGTGCGCTTCTGTTTAATATTCAATGGATGGTCTAGATTTCATCAACATTTAGGACAACGAATGTAGGGTTGATAATTATTACATTATTTGAATTTTAAATTAATCATTGAAACATCAAAAATTTATTAGCTTAAATATATAAGAAATATATTTTTTAAATAACATTTATGTATAACTTGATTATTTAATTGAATAATTAACGAGTACTTAAACGAATATTTAATCGAGTAATTAATTGAGCTGTTCGTGAACTTATCGAGTCGAGTAGGTCTCTGTTCATACTCGGCTCGTTTATAAGTCGAGCTATTTTTTTGTTCAAACTCGTTTATTTATCTTAATGAATGATTCGAGTCGAGCTTTTAACGAGTCGAGTATCGAACTACTTGTCAAGCGTATTGGTTCGCTTGCACCCCTAGTGATAACTCAACTTTAATTAAACTTACTAGCCACTTCATCTTTATTAACTTTTTCATTTTAGATTTTTATGGAAGACCAAATATAAAATGCCAAAGATCACATTCGAACAAGACACACAAAGGATAATCTAAAGTTTTTATACCATCTATTTCATTGATAATTATAGAGATACAAAATAAATCATACTCGAGAACAAAATTTTCTATTGCAAGCACTTTCTTGTCTTTCCTTATAAACACAGTCTGATCATAGAATCTAGCCTGTAGGTCATTCTTTACCAATGCTAGAACAAAGATGATATTTTGCCAAATTTTAAGTGTGTAAAACACATTCTTGAGAATCATGATATTATCTTAAAGATCCAACCTATATTATACCAACACTTTTCACATCAATATATATGTTATTTCCTATAAATATCTTTTATCCCCTACATTTAATACATTTAGGGACACAAGCCCTTTCTTCGAGGATTAGATGGTGATCCAACAGATCGACAACCTTGTGGTGGCGAGGATGGGGGTTGCTGGTGTCGACTCCAGAAACGGGTTCCGGATCGGCACCTCAAGATAAGGTGAAAGATGGAATAGGGGAAAAGGAGGAGGGAATCGAAAAACACTCGAAAAGCGGTAAAAAGTCCTCACCTCGGTCCCACACTCACATTGATCCCCGAACTTTCATCTCACGGCGTCGCTCGAGCACCGAAGATGGTTCGAGTCATGTGGGAGGATAGTGAGGAGGAGATGAACTTAGAACATGTATAAAAAGGTGGTCGCCAGGAGCCGCGGGCTCCGCTTTATGGAATAAAAGACAAGATTAAGTTGATTTGACCGTGTGTACCTTAGCGTGGGAGATTGGGATGTGAATTCAACCTTCTTCTTCTTCGGCCGGCCGATGAAGAAGAGTCCAACCGATATTAGCTTGACCAACCTATGCAACTAGAACAATAATCCAAGTGAAAGAAGCCGATTAGAACTATGGGAAGTGTAGAAACTATAGAAGAGGAGATGAAACAAAGAAGCAATTGGAATAGAACAAACCGGATTGGGGCGAGCCCTAACCCTTTTTTGTGTTTTTGGTTATGTAAAATGATGCAAACTAAGTAAAAGATGTTCTAAGACAGTAAATAAACTGAATGAAACGAGTTAAGAAGGACTTATGAAGTGTGTGGCTTAAGTTGAAGCCAAGTTGGTTGAAGAAGGCCGGTTCGGGTAGCTTTGCACCCTTCTAGTGAGACTTTGGTACAAAAAATGTTACGGATGACTCTGATGTCAGAATCGAGTGCCATTTATTTCTATGGATGGAGAACTTGGAGAGGAAGATATCTTCTGTTGGTGACTTCTCTGGAATCTGTCTGTATAAGTCTGTAAAAATTATGAAAGTGGGTGGATGTGGAAAACAGAACCTGGATGCGCGCCCTCAGTACAGAAATTGCCACGAACAAATGGCAAGTTGGAATCGAGTGCCGTCAGTTGAAGATGAAAGAGGACGAAGAGAGGAACAACTCCACTGTTGAAGACTTTTACAGCAGGAGTCCTGGATTTTCTGTAGAAGTCGATGAATTCGGTTGATGCAGAACGCACGGATTGAGCCTTCTTCTTCACTTCGGGATTGATCTCTCGACGTTGGATCGGCTTTGGACGTCGGGACGGCCTTGGGAAAGAGCTTGGATGACCTCAAGATGAGCTAGGCATAGGGGATTAACCTTGGGTCGTTGAGAATGACCCTCAATTTATAGAGGATGGAAACCGGTGCAAAATATGGAAACTAAACCGACCGCGCCCCCGCCTTTCAAATGAGGCGAAGGCGCGCAGGGCGCGCCTCGACCTTAGGGCGCGGTCTGCACGCCCCCCAGTTTCAAAGAAACCGGGGTGCGTTACGCATCTTATTGCTAAAATTCATTGAAATCTTTCGAAAATTGCTAAAAATTGACTTGACAAACGTAACGCGCCCCCAAACCAGGGGCGCGGTCAAAATAAGCGAAAATCAGTGGCGGAAACCTTCCAAAAAACCGGTAGAATGTGCTAATCGGGATTATTTCTAGTTTCCAAAAACGTACCGCGCCCCCACATTTTAAAGGAAGTGGGGGCGCGTAGGGCGTGCCCCCAGTTTGAGGACGCGCAGGGCGTGTAGGGCGTGCCCTCCTCTTTCAAGCAGAGCGGGGGCGCGGTAGACTCTCTCTCCTGCGCACATGTTCCACGAGCCGTAACTTGCAAACGGGATGTCCGATTCGGCTCCCGTCTGTTGCGTTGGGAAGAGGGCCTTCAACCGCACCTCCTTAAGTCAGTAAACTAGCCGACATGACTCCCTAGACGTTCACACGGGGCTTTGACTACCGGTTTACCGTTTCGCGAAAGGCCAAAAACCGCGGCGGAGATCCGGAAGGGCACGGTTCCGGTCGAGGAATCTCGGGTCAGCTCGGGATGACTTAAAATGATGACCGAACAAGTCTGGTACGGTCGGAAAACCCGAAATCATCGAAAAATAACAGATTTACCTAGTAAACGTGAACCAAAACTCGGAAAAGCCGTAAAACCTTAAAATCGACCGAAATGGCCATGTGGCCCCGGTTGATAAAATATATGGCTAGGATCAACCCGGATGACCCGAAAAGACCCGGTGATGATCGGAAAGGCCTAACGCGTGGTCCGGGATAGCCATGTCAGTACAGATTGAAAAGCCGTAACGAAGAAACCGTTATAGACTAACGCCTACCGAAATGACTTGTCGGAAACCCCGAATGTCACGGAACACACGCGGGACTCCCGAGATGTTCAAGTATGGACCATATAAGTTCGGTCATCGAGCAGGCTTCATGTTTTTACGGTTCACGTGCGGCTCTCGCTTGAAAGTTACGGCATTATTCCGGAAATCATCGGTTCATTCCCAACTCACAAGGGGGTCCACCAGCGTCCTTAGCTCATCTCCACAAGGTAATTCAGATCAGATAACGGTCAAATAAAAGATAGCGCCTATGGAATAAGAGTCTGGGCTCTGAATCAGACCAATTTTGCGTGTCTACAGCTGGAGCAACGGTGGAGGGGTAGTCAATGTAGTGGCCATGATGGCAGTTGGTCTGGAGAAGATATAATGGTGAACAAAGATGATTAAGATAGTGGGGTTCGGTGCCGACAACGACAACACAACAATGGCAGTGGTGACAATGTCTAACTAGCTCTAATATCACTGAAGGAATGAGATTCACCGAGAGAGTGAAGGGAGAATTCTGGGGCAATTTTGGTTTGGGGCTTTAGTAAAGAATGATTTCAGGAACCCATTTTCATGATGTGAAGTATTCCTTATATAGAGAGCTTTCACCCCTCCCCCCCGCCTACCCCTCCCCCCCGCCCCAAACCCCAACTGTCCCCATTAATTTCTTTCCTCTTTAATTTCAAGGAGAATTATGTATCACCAACTTCATATTAAAAAATAAATATTTTTTATTTAATTTATATTTATTAAGCACATTAAAAACATGCTGTAATGTTCTAATAATATTACCTAACTCTTAGAGGGTGTGTATCCATCTCAGACAACATCCGAATGAGACACAATTTACAAATCTCTCTAGTGGATTTTATAAGGAATCGTTCATAAAATATTGGTGCAGTGAAAGCGACGATTCCTATGGGTTCCTATAGAATTAGTCTCAATTGGAACCGAACGACGAAAATCGAAAACCGATCAAATCAGGTTCAAATATACCTGATAGGGATTTATATAATCCCATGGAGAAGAAGGAGATAAGCTTCTCAAGCTCTTCAAACCATTCAAATGTCTAGTCTCCAGCAGTATTCACATGAACTTCATCCACAGCAGGTTCTTCCTTCGTGTCGACTTCGAGAACTATTTTTGAACGGAGCTCTATCACTCATGGAGGCCTTCTAGAGAGAGGAGGAGGTTGGAAGGAGGCTGAAGACGTGGTTAACACCCTTGGCTTGATAGGATTTGGCTGAAATCATTAGTATTTATAGAGAATTTTGAAATTTTTCATAAAAATATAAAATCTCCGTAAATTATGCCCTTGCCCCTGTACTTGTGGATAAGTCCTTATGTATGTGTCCTATTAGGCTCAATAGCCTATTTGGTTGAGGATTAAATAAAATAGAATAATTTTATTTAATTTAATTAAATCTATAATCTGATAACTGATTAATCAGCCTACCGATCATAAAGGGTACATGCCACATCCCATGATCCCAAATGGCTATGGGGATAATCTTATCTCCATTGAGCATTTCCATCATCAGTTACCGCATGGATCTAAACCCTCGTCCATTCAATGTCCTAGTCAGAAAGGAGTACGGCATCGACTGTCAACTATTTAGTGTACCAACTCAATAGGATCCTCGAAATTGGATCAGTTGGAAAATTCTTTTTCCAATTATCTTATCTACCCTGGCCAGGGATTTAGAGTACTATCTCATAGGACATTCACTCTCACTTACCGAGAGTGGACGATCCCTTGTTGTCCGCTCAATTACCTCCATCAAGTTTTTCTTGTACCCGATCCATCACTATACTAGACCATCTAAATGGTGATCCATAAGTCAATGGTCAAAGCATAAGTTCCACTTAACAATGCATGTTTGGCGACTCAGGTCAAAGGTCCAACCATGCAACCGTGATGATACAAAAATCCTGATTGATAATTAGGTAAGATACCATTCAAGGTTTCTAATTTGGTCAGTTCAGTGAACTCATTCAACTAATGATGTATCTCAGTGTCTCCACACTAATGACCAATGAGATCGGTCATTCTCATCATATGAGAATACATCACACACACTAATCTATCCGAATCCTTGATGTTCTGTCTGAAGGATCCTATGACTAGGAACATTTAAATCACATACCTCTAAATGATCAATCTCATCATCATGATTTAATCATCATTACATATGATCAAGGACTTCATTACGATATTCGCATCTAATAAGAGATAGTAATGAAGATTTGCCTAATTATTTGAATGAGATATTTCTAGAAATGTCGAATCATATCATATATGATTGACTTGTAAAGCATACATTTCTATCAGATTCAACTTGTTGTCAATTCTCCCGGTAGGCTAGGGATCATTCTTGTCTGAATTTTTGCGACAAGTTTTCCACTCAACCAAATACATCATTTGCATTTTGAATTTCATGCATATTTAATTTTTTGGAGAGGAGATTTTTGAAAAATGAAGAAAGGCATTAAATGTGTAAGATTTTCTGGAAACCCTTATTTTTGAGCTTTTAGTAATTTTGACACGTTGATGACCTTTATCATCCGAGCCAAATACAACATAAGTCAAATTCAACCACTTCAAGCTCAGCTCAGCGCAGAGAGAGAGAGAGAGAGAGAGAGAGAGAGAGAGAGAGAGAGAGAGAGAGAGAGAGAGAGAGAGAGAGAGAGAGAGAGAGAGAGAGAGAGAGAGAGAGATGGAATATACGTGTTTGGTATAGAGAGAGATGGAATATACGTGTTTGATATATATATGTATGTACATTGTTGGTATATATATGTATGAATATTGGGCTTGAGACCAAGATGAACACAATTGATACTTATCTGTTTCTAGACTACCAAATCTATAAAGGGCTACACGGTTGGACCCTTATGTTGGCGTTTGGTTCTCTTTCTCTCTCTCATCGCTTAGATTTTGGTTCAGAAAGAAGTGTAGCCATCTTGTGTTATTGCATACCTTTGAGAATCATAGCAAGTTCTCTTTCTCTCGGTCTAGAACTGCGAGCTTGGACCGCAGCAAGATAGCATCCCTCCCATGATATATATATATATATATATATATATGTGTGTGTGTATATGTATATAATGGCTCCAAGAGCAAGAAATTTTCTTATATTTTTATTTTCTGATGACTAAAAATTAAGATTGAAGAAAAGTTGCAGTATCACACCTAAGAAATTAAGGAGAGCACGAACAACCTATGAAGAGTGTATGGTGAGAGCATCACAGGCTGTGCTCTTTAGCTTTTCCTTGGATTAATTGTTGTTTCCAGACATATACATATGTAGTTATGGAGTTGACAAGGTACTGTTTATTAAAACATTTAGAGAAATAGAAAACTTACATACATCTTGCACATATGGGTACCTAACATTTCTATCGATCCCTACAAACTTATAAAAGTTCATATTAGTCCTTAAAGAAGATTTATTTAATTGTATACATTCAGAAACAACGGGTCGTTATTAGATACTTAAATCTAATCTATAAGAGCCATCTGAATATACGCAAGAGATCTATACAGATGCAGTTAATTTTAGTTTATATATATATATAGTCTAACCCTTGGATTCTGAAGAAATCTAACACTTTTCTCTCTCTCTCTCTCTCTCTCTGAGAATTGAAAAAACGTATGGGATATATAAAATGACTGTTCCGTACAAAAATATATTTTACAAGAAAAATAGATCTAAGAGTCCATCAGGGTAAGTCAAGTTCAGATATATATATTCTAGAGATCCCAAGAAGCTTACATATCAAATAATTATATATGGAGGTGAATATATATACGTAAAAGATAAAGTCTATAGAAATAACAAAAGTTCCACGTAACATCTGTACAAAGATAAATAAGATATTCTTCATTAAAAAACTCAAATAATAATAACATTTGTTAGAAGAAAGAGTTTTAGCCTCTCCTATATATATATATATATCTCATCAATCAAAGCGCACATGTGTGTATGCTCAGACGGACAGATGCCCTGCCGATACCAAGCTTGCTCCTCGTGCCGGGCGGCGCTCTTCTTTTCCTTTTATTATATGTCTCTCGGCTCTCGAGCCTGCCTCCGCCTTTCTCTTTCTTCTCTTCTCCTCTCTTACCACGTTGCCGGCCGCATCCAAGGCAGCCCTAACTGTTTCTTTTGCAGCTCCGGCGACCACCCTCCGCCAAAGGCAAAGCTTCGATCTTTGGTTGGACCCACGCGCCAGACGCCGCTCCGCCTCCGTCGCCTGCGCTCCTCACGATCAGTCGTCGATCGCCCGCCTCCCCTCTCCGGCAGCTCGCCTCGCTGTCACCGCCGCATCTCATCGAGACCTGCGTCCTTCCTTCCGGCGACTAAAAGGATAAAAGACCGACCGCCGGCGCAGCCGTCCCTCTGCCGACCGGACTGCCGGCCGGCGCCCCCCCCCTTCTCTCTCTCGGTTCTCCCGCAGCTTCTCTGAAAACAGTGTTGTGTTGGTAGAGAAGAAAATTCATATTTGATTCTGAGCTTCTCTGAAAATAGTGTACTTTATTTCCAATTATTTGAATTGATGTAAAAAATTGTATTTTAAAATAAGTGTTCTTATAATTGTGAAATTATAGATCATCTTGTGATCTCTTATTTTGACCTTCATATCTTTTATAAAATTAACCAAACATTTTTATAAATTTTTTTTTTGAGAAGATTCTTATTTAACGAGTGACAATTTTGAAATAGAAGAATAAACTTTACGGGGGTGTTTGGTTGCATGATAAATTTTTTTACACTTTCATGATAAAAATTTATATTAAAATAAAAAGTGAACTAACTCATGACATAAAATTATTATGTTCGGAAGGATGTGATAACAAAAAAAAGTTACTATCATTCATGACCCAACAAAGTGGCGGACCACAAGAAAAAAAGAAGAGGTGAGACCCTCTTTTTTTGTTTAAGAAGAAAATCACTCTCAAAATATAAATTTGTCAAGATTGTCAAACACCTATTTTAACAAGTTTTCTTATAATTTTTAAAAATTAAAATTAAAATTCTCATTATCATGCAACCAAACACTCCATTATCATGCTGTGCATGCTCGGGAAGCCGACCATATAAATATATAAATATATATCATACAAATCACTTGAAACTAGCTACTTCAGAATGCAGGATCGTTAATAGAGTAGTTAATTTGAGTATTTGATTGAATTGCCCGCAAATATATTGAGTTAAGTAGGAGTATATATATATGTATATTCAAGTTCAGCTCATTAATGAATCAATTTTTTTTCTTGTTTAAACTTGTTCGTTCAACCTGATTTCTTGAATGGCTATTATATATAACTTTTCATGCAATATATATAAATATATAGAAACTGACGCTAAGAGATCACATACAAGAATATATATATATAGCAAGATGAAATAAAATGTAGGTTGCTAGAGTGCCCAAGGCTGATTTTTTTGAGAGATTTATGGTTCCCATATTTTGGTTATTGTATTTTGGGGATCGATATATATATATATATATAGATGATGAAGATGATGTTGATAATCTCTGTTAAGTAGGTAGGTTCTCATAAAAATCTGTGTATACGTAGAAGGAATAAAACAAAGAGGGCCAAGTACGCCTTAGCAGCTGGTCACAGTCAAATGAGTCTCTTCTTTTAAGAAAGTCCCTTTTTTTCTACCACAATAGATCATGCATGTATATATATATATATCAATATATGTGAAGGCACAAAAAGCCTTTTGTTTCATTCCACAGATTAATCATAATCAAATATGAGCTCCAGTTGCAGTGCCAGGATGAATATCCCAACAACACAGTTCCTTTCTCTGAAATCGATTTTCATATATATATTTATAAATGGAGATATATGGGTCCCCCTTTCTTCAACCATATATGTGTCCCCTTGCAGTTTCCTTCGTCTATATATATATATAAATACATGCAGAGAGAATCAGAAGCATATATATATATATTAATACGAGCTAGATCTCCTCCTCCACCGGGCACCACATCTTCCTCCTCCTGTCCACTGCTGTTCCTGAAGCTGTGGTGTGTCGATCGATCAAAGCTTCACCAATTTCCTAAGGCGTCAGGTGGTCAGCTGTGTGCTTCTATCTCTCTTCCATCTCCATGGAGGTGAGCCGCCATGAAGATGCACCAAGTTCATATTCTTATCTTCTGACGTGAAGAACTATATATATATATATCTCGTTACCACCACCACCACCACCATCTTCTTCTTCTTCTTCTTCTTCTAGTTTTTGTTCTTCTTCGAACAGTTGGGTGGTCTCCTCTCTGATCAGAATGTTGTTGTTCTTGGCTTTCAGAGCGTCGAGCTGAAAGTGGAGATGGTGGCAATTCACGAGAAGAGATTGAGGAAGTGCCTGTCAAAGATAAAAGGTGAAGTGCGCATACCTATTGCGCGGGTGTCCTTGGTTTGATTTTCAAGAATTTTTTTTTGTCATCAAACCAAACCATGGTATGATTTGGTTCAGACTGTATTATTGTATTAAGATACATATATAGAGTGTATATATGATGATGTATGATTCTATTTTGTTTGTTTTAAATCATATTATATTAAAATTTAGCGCATATCTTTATACATTTCATTGGTTTCATCTCTCCAAACAATTTTTTTATTGGAAAAGATATATAAATATTGTTAACATAGATAACTTAAAACAAACATTGAAACCGATTGGAGATAATATTGTTCGGTTCAGCTCGCAGGGACTTTAAAACCACAATCAAACCGATCCCCAGAGCTCGGACCAAATCAAACTATATATGTACCGGCTCGGTTTGATTTTTCGGGTCGACCCGACCGGAGCGGTGAACACCCCCCCTAATTGATAATGCCGGTAAAATATAACAGATTGGATGCATATATATATAATGCGAGATCAATCGTCTAAGGGAGACGCCAATTAATTAATTCTTTGTGCTAGCTAGACTAATTGAGGTTTAATTAATTAATTAATCCATTAAAGTTTTGGATGCAGGAATCGAGAAGGTGGAAGTGGAGGCCGGAAGCCAGAAGGTGGTGGTGACGGGGTACGTGCAGAGGAGCAAGATAGTGAGGTCCCTCCGAAGGAGCGGCCTCAAGGCCGAGCTCTGGTCTCCCCACAACGACATCCTCAATACCTACGCCAGCAGCAGCCTCCTCCGCATCAACAACAACTTCAGATTCTTCTGATCTCTTCTCCTTCGTCTTCTTCTTGATCTTGATCATCATCTAGATCTCATCATCATCTTCTTCTTCTTCTTCTTCTTCTTCTTCTTCTTTTTTGCTTTAATTTTCCACTCTAGCTAGCCCTTTATCATCTTTTTCTTTACTTTCCACCTTTTTCTTCTACATATATATATATATATACAGGAGAGACTATCAATGTTCTTGTCTTGATATTATTCTCAGGGCCCAACATATATATATCATCAGGTCGGTGTGGTGTGAGAGCCAGAGACAGCCGGTTTGATAAAAAAAAACTCGAGGAGTTGGTTCCCAACTTTTCCAGAAAATGTTCTTTTTGCATCATTTGGTTCCACCATAAAAACTATGTGAACCTAAAATGAATTACATGGAAACCTGATGCGAATAATTAAAATGTTTGTGTCTCAAATAAATATTGTCAACTCCAATAACCGTGATTACTGAAAAGTACTTTTGTTTAAAATCTATGCTGGTAAACGAAAAACTTATTTTGTTGAATAAGAAGTAGTTTTGATATATGCTTGTACACCGACTAGAGAGAAAGAGAAAGGTTAGAGAGAATTTGATGAGAGAGAGAGAGAGAGTAGAGAGAGACGCGTGCAGATAGTCACGTGAGGAGAGGTACTTGTTACATGGTATGGTATAGACATTGCATTAGATCATATAAGTAATGGAAATGTTAACAGCTCAAAAGTTACTGACGTAGATACCATAAAGTTTTATTTGGAAATAAGTTAAGCATTTAAGAATTATTATAAAAAATTTAAGAACGCATGAAAAATACCTTCATATTTAAAATAAATAAATTCCCAAAGTTTGAACAAGTGAGATTCCTCTCTACGACTGAAAGCATTTGAAACCTTGGATCTAGAGATTGCTGCCTGTGTTACATTTGATCAGATTCTCTCAAGTTAATCTAGATCACCAGACCCAACTTGTTAATTTGTAGCTTAAATTAAGTTTGAACAAAAAAAAGATCAAAATGAGATATTCCAAATTGGCCCACCTTCACTTCAACTACGTAGTTAATTTTCAGGCTTTCACTGTGATGGGCTTGTAATTGTTTGGATGCCCTTCCAATATTTACTGTATGTCATGATCTCTCTCTCTCTCTCTCTCTCGGTACTCATCTGAGCCGTTGTACTGACCCTACCCATTTTTCAATAACCAATTTTCTTGCAGTGTTGATATCATGAATAAATATTGAATAGAATAAGATATTAACATATATGATGATAAATAACGTGCAAATGATTATAATTTGGATGTATAAATAATCAAAGATAAAAGAATTTAAGGATATTAGATCAAATTCTAGTGGTAATATACGATGTATCAGTTTATTTTATGAATAAAATTAATACAAATAAAAGTTTTCAAAACTCACAAGACCGATCCAATGTCTATCATGAAATCGGAACAAATTGAAAATACCACAGCATAAATTTAATTAAAAATAGATTCAAAATACTTTACTAGAATGCGGAATGTGGAGAAAATAGATTCAAAGAGACCATATCAGGACATACATGGCATGAGAGCAAAGTTGCGCAGGCAGACGATAGTGGGGGGTGTGGTTTGGACAAGAGGGTGGATAGACAAAGTAAGTTTCCACAACGCAAATGGGTATATATTACCTATGTAAGTTGACATACTTGGACGAAGATCAGTTAATGATCCAGATAAACATCTAATAATTAGAGTCAGAAATTCCAACGGGTTTAAATTTTAAGAGCAAACCATTGTCCAAACTTGGTTAGTTACTTAATCAAGCCGAGCGCAAGCCCAGACTTCAATAATAACTCGACCAAAGTTAAATCCCATTCAAGTTCAAACTCTACCGAGACTCAGCTTATATAAAAAGAAACTCAAAAATCAACTAAAAGTGATCGACAAAACTTTTGACTTGGGCTCATCTATAATAACTCATCTAAATCTAAATTCAGGTCGAATTTTAGTTCACATTATTTCATATATTTAACTAACAATATATAAATATTACTAAGAGTTTAACTTTTAAAATAAAAATCCAATCAAATTACCCCTGAGCCGTCTAACCGAACAAGAATCTATTCAAACTCAGACTTATTCAGTGAATCTAATTCTATTTTTTTTTTGTTCAAACTTTTGTATGATAGACAAGCCTGGTCAGATTTTTATCCCGCCCAGTTTCAGACTGCCTTGTCCACGGTATCGGATCGTTTGACCCGTGGCATGCTGACTTACTCTGGAATTTCAGTTTTTATAATTCATCTATGTTTATTTCGTTATAATCTTAAATTATAGAGAAGATAGGCATACCACATATGAAATTATAAGGTGGGGGTGGGGGGTTCAGATAAAAAAAAAGGTGAGACCCTCTCTCTTTTTTTATCCCAGAAAGACAACTTTATAAAAACATGTATTGGTAAGGGTTGCCAAACACCTCTTTTATCAACTTCTGTAACAAACAACTCAGTTTATCATGCACCCAAACACCTCATTAATGTAATTTGTTAACGACCTCAAATGGTATCGGATTAGTTATCTTAGCAATAAGTTGATTTCCCTTTCCTGACCTTTTTCTTTTTTGCAAGGGAAAAGGCAGAAATAAAGGCAAACCATGAAGAGGAGAACATCATATCCGTTGGCATTCGACACCCTGCTGCGGTTCATCCGGTTGCTCCTGTCATGAGTAAGATCTTTCATGGTGCTGCCATCCTGGACGTGGCTTCAAACCTTTCGACGAGCCTGATGAAGTTGAGGACCATAGTTTTGCCTGCCTTCGTAATGATGCTTTCTGGATGGAATTGAACTCCCTGCAGTGAACGATAGACTTCAGAATCAACGGCTTTTAAGATCGCTTGTAGTCGGATTTTGGTTTCTGGTGTAGGAGTGAAAACCAAAACTCAAGAAATGAGCTACCATCGAACCGTTTGTGGGTATTCCGAGTTTCCGACATCCCAAACAGAACATGAATGAGAATATTGTGCCAACTCAAATGAATAGCAGCAGGTTAGATTCGGGTCAGACCCAAAAAAGATCCAAACACGAACCTGATAAATTAGAGACGGAATAGGAAGTTTGACTTCTTGGAGTTTTCGGATCTGGATCTCAACTCAAGTCTGAAAAGGTTTTCTGATTTGGGTCAACCTAAGAAGTGACGTTTGAGTATTACCCATCTGAATACTCAAAGATAAATCTAAATAAAATAGATAAACATTTTGCATAATCAAAGATGCAGATTTAACTGTTTTAATTAAAAAAATGTGACTACAATATGTTCTCAAAGTCTCAATGCAAGAGTATCATTGTCATTGCCACTTACCATGTAATGGAAATTTTTTTAAAATGGTTACGTTTAAGCTCTTGCAACTGTCAAGGGACCAATCTGGGCATATGTGGCCTCTTGCGACCATGGAAAGATGATTGATCTTGGGGTAGAAGTCAACATCCGCAGAGCGTCAATCACCATAAGCTTGAAATGCGTCAGCAGCTGAAGAGAGAGGAAGAGAGGTAGGAGAGGATCCAGGAAAGGGAGCGGGTGGGGAAAAAGGAAATATGCACTGTGCGATGATCAACTTCAGAGTGGAGGACTAGCATCAGAGCTAGTGGATGAGAATGGAGATGGCGATCCACATTGTATTTTTGGTCCTTTGGTAAATGTTTAACTGGTTTTGTGTATTTTCTTATTTCTAACTTATTTTCGGTTTTATTGGGTTTTCTTTGGTTTGTTTAGCCATTAATCGGTTATTTGACTTAGACAATTCATCCTTAATGTTTTAATTACCTTAAAGTTAAATTTTGAGTTGTCTTGAGGTTGAGAAAATTTCTGGTCGACCGTTTGAACAGAAATATTTCCCCGGATTAATTAATTATGTTATTTTCTCTTTCTTCTCTTTTGTAATGCATTCCTTCCAAGCCATGGGACCTGCCATTGCTCCACATCACATCAGGAGTGTACATAAAACGAAATTCCATTCATTTGAAGCATTTTGTACAAATACAAGTGTGGGAGGCATACAAAGCCATAATCCCCACTTGACGAATTTGGAATTGGATCCTTTGGACATTTGACAGGTTTAGGGGGTCCTTCTCATCGGGGAATATCCCTTACATCCAATTGACCTCATTTGCTAGAATGGGGCTTGTTGATATGAACACCATGCATGGGCTTTTCCCTTCAATTTTGTGTTCTCCATGTATGGAGGATAACATAACACAGAGTTTTGCCTTTTGTTGGGATGACTCTTGCTTGCTTGGATGTTTTTTTTTTTACAATACATGAGGAGTCACCCACTAATAGCCTTAGTACCTTAGGGGCATGAAGAGTCACCTTCCGCCAGCCCCATTTGTGTTTTTAAGGTACGAGTCATCGTCTGCCAAAGGGCGTGAAGAGTTACTGATGCGGGACGGGAAAGGAGGTGCCGCCATTCCTGTGCGCGTCGGCGGGCCCGAGGAGGCTGTACCGAGGTGATGGGGTGCTGAACTGATCCCGAACCGTGCTGAACCGCTTCAAACGGAGCTGGAAACTGCTGAACCAGGCTTGAAATCCATCGAACCGAACCCCACGGCTGCTGAACCGTGCCCACAAGTGCTGAACCGGTCCAAAATGGCCCTGAACCGGCTTTGGAAGAGCTGAACCGGCCCTAAACCGGCCTGAACCGGGTCCAGGAGGGCTGAACCGGCTCTAAAACAGCCTATGGGGGCCTGAACCGGCCTGAACCGGTCTTGAACCGGGCTAAACCGGGTCGAACTGGCCCTGAACTGGGTCTGGACCGGATCTGGGCGTTGAACCCTTTGGGCGGACAGGTTGGGCGAAGGAAAACCGGCCGGACCGGGGCCGGCTGAGCCGGCGTGCGAACCGGCGTCACTTAAACCCGTTGGGGGGGGGGGGCGTGGCCGCCAACGGCGGCGCCGCGCGACTAATCCCCAGGGGGGGGGGTTTCGTGGCGTGCCGCCGGTTGCCCGCTCGAGAAGAGAGAGAGGGCGAGCGGCCACGGGGCTCGTGGTGGCTCTCTGCTGCCCCCGACGGCGTAGTAGGGGGAGGAAACCTGCGGGCGGCGGCGTCTTCGTGCGCGGCGGCCACTGTGGCCGGGAACGGAGGGGACGGCCTCGGCAGCGGCGGCCGGAGGCTCCGATGGCGCCGCCTAGTCCTCCTCTTCTCTCCTCCTTCGTCGTTGTCGGCCCGGCCCGCCGGAAACGGGGCTGTTCGTGGGTCTTCGACGGTCGACGGAAGCGGGGTTGGGGATCCGGGCTCGCGGCGGCTCAATAGGAGGGGAAGGGGGTTCGGGGGGCTCCGTAAGAGGGCAATGGGCCAGTGGGAGAGGCTTGTGGGGAAAGGGGGGCGCACAGTGCGGGAAGGTGGTTTAGGGTCTCGCGGTGCGGACGGGACCGAATGGGGGGGTGTCCGTCGCAGGGGGGTGGGGGTTCCAGCAGGGGAAGGGGGGTCCGTAGAGGTGAGGGGGCTGCTGTAGGGATCGAGGGGAGGTGAGGGCTCACGTGGAAGGTCCGGACTGACCTAGGGTAGCGTCTCCGGAGGTGTCTACGTAGGTCGGAAACAAGACGGGATAGGGGAAGAAGAGGCACCGGACCTAGCTACGGAGGTGAGGAGGAACACCGAGAATGGGAGGGGAGAACCGGGAGCACCCGAAGGTGGGGGAACGACGCCGACGTCGGAGAGGAAAGGGGGAAAACGGGAGAGCTTCTTCCTTTCTTCAAACATCCATCTCTATCTCATTTCATTAGGTTTGTGCTCTTTAAATAGAGCTAGACATTACAAGATGGACTCCTAAAAACCCTAATTACATATATGTCCTCTAAAGGACTAAAAATAAAAAGGACTCAAAGGACTCTAAATACTCAAATAAAAATGCATAAAAATAAAATTCTAGCACTACGAAATAAAAAAAACAACTTCGTCATTTCCTGAGGACTCGGAAGACGCTATCTCCGAACAAACGGACGATCCAGTCCATACCAGTCCCCATCAGTTACTAGTGGGGACAGCAGACAATGGACCCGATTCAGGCGGGTTTATGGACGTCGGAGAAAATCAATGGGCCCCATTTGGCTAGGGAGCATGGTTATTTGATTTCTTTGATTTATTATTTGAGTCATTTACATTTTTTGGGTTTTTACTAGGATGTCCTTAGAATTTTAGGCGTCCTAGAGTCTACCTGCATATTTTGGTCCTTTTTGGGTATACATGTAAATATGTGGGTCTCGGTCCTATAAAGAGGACCCGAGTCCTCCTTTTGCGACATGATGGATGGAATGAAAAGTTGAACAGTGTTTTCCCGTTGGGTTTTTCCTCCTTCCGGTTTTACCCCGGTTTCCCGAAGCTTCCTTAACCCCTCCCCTCCTTTTGAGGTCGCCCGGCGTCAGATATGAAGAAACTGGATACCCGAGGCCTATGCCGATGAAGAAGGAACTCAAGTGTTCCCGCAAACGTTTTGGAGCATATCTCCTCTGTTCCTCCTTACGACAGGTCAGTAGTCCGGTTTGAAGGATGGCTCCCTGAACCAGATGGCTCCCCGGTTTCCTCCCACCTGCTCCGTCGCACAGTATCATTCTCAGGCTGGGATAAGTCGATTCCGTAGTTTCTAGCACTGAACATTACTGGATCAGGTCGTTTTCCCTAGCAGTTTCACATTCGCTTTTCGGTTTGACAACGTGGCTGAAGGTTGATCCATTGAGAGTTCTTGTCTTGAACTGGTCCTTGCTCCAGTGAGGTCGCTTGCGAACTGTTCATCTACGAGTTGGAGATCCGAGGCTGGTCCTCTTCCAGCCAGATCGAGAGGAAGGCGATTGTGCCCCTCCTGTCTTTTCCCTTCTATTGATTTATGTCGAGGTTCCTTGCTGTTGCTGAATACTGGTACTATTCCAGTCGGGATCGATCGACAGTCGGTTTCTTCTGATTTTCTGGTCTGAGATATGGGTCACAGCTGTTGTCACTGAGGTCTGAGACTGGTCCGCCCTCACTCCAATCTAAGTTGGGGTCGGTTTAAGATCCAGGAGGTGCTGTTCGTTGTGGTTAAGTCCGTTCTGGTCGGAGCCTACAGAAAATCGGCAGTCCCCACTTCGGTCTGCCTACAGTTTTATGACCGGAAGATGACGAGGATCTCCACTCGGCTATCACCTTGGTAGCCTCCTGGTTGCCGGTGTTTGCAGTTAGCTGAACCCTATGGGGGTATTGATACAGAGAGTCCCTGATTCAACAACTTGGGAAGGATCCTTCCTCTGTTCCAGGTTTTGAACAGCATTCAAAAATTGTTGATAAGGACGGTTGCTGCTTTTATCTTGGTCAACCTAAAGATAGGCGTCCCCTCATTAATAGTGTAGACCCTTTACCACCCTGCGAGGTGTGGGTCATCTTTATGGTTCTGTACTTATGTGGTAAATAGTTGTAATTAAAGGGGATACCTATCTCTCAGCCGAAGACAGTCTTCCCCACACCCAGTTGTGGAGGTACCTTCTGAATCTCTCCTCCTTGCATGGTTTAACTCCTTGTTCATTTATTATCACGTCGTGATACCATGCCAAGTGCGTAATAGGTCATAGCTTCTTTCTTTATTGCTATTGGTCTTGGCGAGGTATATTTGAGAGAACCACCCCTCCAGATAAGCTAAAATCTGATTCGTTAGCTGTAGGACCGATTTCAAAATCTATCTCAGATTTTCAAAACTGCGCTCTCCCTCATTCTCCTACCCCCTTCTAATTCATTAAAAGAGAAAGTAACTCTAGGTAAAATTTCTTGGCTAGATAACTCTAAAATTGGAACCCTAGAGCCTGAATTAGGGAGTCAGATTCTTATTCATTGCGTATTGCTAGTTAAGTCTGAGTCTGTCCCCCATCAGTTACCCTCTGCTAGCCTTGACATTTTAAGGGTGTGAAGAGTCACCTTCTGCTAGCCCCATTTAGTTTTTCAAGGCATGAAGAGTCACCCTCTGCTAGCCTTGTAGGTTATTGTGAATTTTAGAATTCTTTGTTCTCTTTCTTGGGCCATTCAAGGTTTGGTCAAAGGGCCACTTGGGCCTTGCTGTCCCGAGCCTGTTGAGGTCTGCATTTCGGCCATCACAGGCCTGTGGGCTTGCTGCTCCTTGTCCATGGGCAGTCCTCTGTATGTGGGCTCACGTGGAGGCTTGAAGTGCCTGTTTGGGATTTTCGGACCTGTTATGGATCTAAGAGGGTTTATTCGGTCTGAAACAGGGAGCTTTGGGACCTGTTTGGAATGGTTATTGAGGACTTAAGGCAGTTTCAGGTTTGAGAAGAAAGGTAACCCAGGACATGAAATTGGAGGTTTCGGACCTGTTATAGGGTCTCTTTTGGACCTGTTATGGGTCTAGGAGGGTTTCTTCAAGTCTGGAACAGAAAGCTTTGGGAGCTGTTTAGGATGGGTTTTGGGGACTTAAAGGTTAAAAGCAGGCAGTTTCAAGTTTGGGAAGAAAGGTATCCCAGGACCTGAAATAGGAGGTTTTGGACCTGTTATAGGGTCTGTTTAGGGGCTTGTGGATGGCCTATGTATGGGGCTATTTGCACAGGGAAACAGGGATTGTAGCAGGGGAAGGGGGGTGGAAGACCTGTCCATGGTGCTTTTGGGTCCTGGTTGGGGAGTGATTTCAGGACTAATATGCGGGGGTTTTGTGGATGCTTTTGCAGGTGCACAGGAGGGTATTTGAGGGCTACTTTCAAAGTCTGTACAGAGCTGAATAGGACCTGGTTTGGGGCTGCGCAAAGAGGAATATGACGGCCTGTATGCAAGGATTTAAAGGGTTGCGTGAGGTCTGTTTTAATGGGCTGCGCAAGGGGCTTTGAGGACCTAAACAGTGAGGTATCCATGGCATTTTTGGGGCGGTACTCAGCCGTGCACAGGGGGGCTTTGCAGGTTGCTAAAGATAAGGATATGGGAGCAGTCTGTGGGCATCTACTTGGCCTTTAAAAGAATTGGAAGTAGGACTTAGGCCATGGAAGAGTGCAAAACAGTAGAAAGCACGGTAAGGGGGTGGTGCATGGATCTTCAGTGCTTGATTTAGGAGCCAAGGAAGAAGCATTTGAGAAGGAAATAGAAGGGGGCTGGAGCAGCAAGGCTGTTGCTCCTTCCTCATCTTTTCTTCTTCCTTCTCTTCTTCTTCTTCTTGGTGCGGCAGAAGGGATATGCCTTCCCCTTCATTTCTTCTTCTTCTCATCTCCTCTCCTTTCCAACATCCTTGGGAGTGTGCAGCGGAGAGGAGGCCGGGATGGCCTTCTTCTTCCTTGGCTTCTATTTTTCTCTTCCCTTGGAGCTAGCAACAGCTGCTAGGGTTGAGGGGGCCGCAAACCCTGCACAAGAAGGCTGATGGGGTGCTTTTACAGTAAAAAGAAGGAAGAGTTGGCTGCGCAACAGCCAGTGGGGTGAAATCTGGTCTTATGATGGAAGATCAGGTCAATTGGAGCAAGAATACAAATATTTTTCTAATTTTTAAACTTTTCCAACGATTTTTACCGTATTTTTTAGAAGGTGGACCCACCCCAACAGCTTCTAGCGTGATCAGGAGACCTTAGGGTTGATGATTTTCCAACATTTTCCTAAATTTTAAATAGGAAAAGACCAGAAAAGGCCAGAAAAATAGGCCCTTGTTGCTCAATTGTCCTTTTTTAAATGAATTGAATTTCCAAGTTGGGAAGCCAACTTGGATTATGAATCACACTTCAAGTATGAGAGGGGCACGATATCGGTTATATTAGGTTGGGTTAAGTTGGATTTGAACTTCCAATCCCACTTGAATTCAAACCCCTCCCTAATAATAGCTCTCTCCTTCCCTCTCTTCTATTTTTCCTAGCACGCCAAGCACTCTCTCTCTCTCTCTCTCTCTCTTCCTTTCTTCTTCCTGGCCGGTGGCTGCAAGGATTTGAAAGAGAGCTTTCTCCTTTGCTCCTCTCCCCATCAGCTGTGACAGAAATTCGAAGGAAGGTCTCTCTTCTTCCCATCAGTGGTGGCTAGAGCTTTGGAGAGAGCTCTCCTTTGCTTCCTTCCATCGGTTTCAAGAGGGGTATGCTTCTCTCTCTCTCTAGCTGTTCTTCTGATTTTTGGACCAGGCAGGTCCTGTCTTGCTGCAGGTCATCAGTTGAGGGATCTTCTTCCCCCCCTCGGTCCCCAACTTCACTAGGAACTTAATAGGATGTTTGGTAGCTCTTTTAATTTTGAGTCAATCTCGTTTTTAAAATCAAGATTATTTGACTTCTTATTTTTAAATTTAAAATCAAAAGAGTCTAACCCTTTTATGTTTGGCAAAACTGTCACAATTTTTAAAATTTATAGAATATTGTTTGGTCCACCGGCACCTCCACCGGCCGGAGTCCGCCGCCCCCTCTGCGACTGCCGACGTCGTCCACCCCACCCCCCGCCGTCGTCGACCCCCCAACCCTCCGCGGAAAACCGCGCCTCCTGCCGGAGTCCGCCGCCCCCTCCGCGACAGTGGCCGTCCACTCCCGCCCCGCGGACAGCCGCGCCACCTGCAGCCTCGCCGCCGCCGCGCACACCCCCCACCCCCCGCACAGCCCCGCGCACAGCCTCCCGCCGCCGCCGCCCCCCCCCCGCACGGCCTCACAGCCCCGCAGCCTCGCCGCCGCACAGCCCCGCCGCACAACCCCGCCCCCCTGCCGCACACACCCCCCCCCCCCGCAGCCTCACGGCCGCCGCACAGCCTCACCTCCCCCCCCTGCGCACAGCCGCGCCATCTGCAGCCTCGCCGCCGCCGCGCACACCCCCGCCACCCCCGCACAGCCTCGCCGCCGCACAGCCCCGCGCACAGCCTCCCGCCGCCGCCCCCCCCCCCGCCGCACGGCCTCACCCCCCCCGCCGCCGCACAGCCCCGCAGCCTCGTCGCCGCCGCACACCCCCCCCCCCCCCGCAGCCTCGCCGCCGCCGCACAGCCCCGCGCACCTGCCGCACAGCCTCGCCGCTGCCGCCGCCCCCCCCTCCCGTTGCGAGACGGGCCACCATAGACGTGGGGGAGATGGGTGACGTGGGGGAGACGGGTGAGAGGGAACAAGCACCCGCGTCTCTCCCGAAAATAAAACAACTCTTTCCTTGTTTTATTTTCGGGAGAGATATTAGAAGTAGGTCTCTTTGTTTCCAAAAAAAGAGGAGCGAGCAGAAGACGTGACCAAACACCTCTCTTTCTCTATTTTCAAATTTTAGGTAAAAAAGAGAGGAAAAAACGCTTCCAAACACCCTATAAAGAAGAATCTCCCTTGTTCCTATCTCCACCAGCTGGAAGTGGTATGGATTGCCCTTCTTTTTTTCTTGCTTTCTGCTAGCCATCAGCTGATCATGCATGCATATGAGATTACTTTTCCTTACTTCTTCTCCTTCATTCTTTCCCACTGCCACTGGTAGCAGGTTTTTCTGGCACCTGTTACAGCCCATGGACATGCTGGTTTTCGGAGCTGGCAGATCCTGTTCTTTTTTTTTCAGTCATCGGGTAGCAGGTTCCCAGGAAAGGTTTTGAGAACCTATTTTTTTGTCGGCCCCTGTAATCGGCCTGCATTTGCCATCAGACCACAGACCCCTTTTGCTGTAACAGGTCCAATTATCCTTATGTCCCTTCTTCTAGGTGGGCTACACCTCACCTTTTTTGTGGAATCCAATTTGGAGTAGGACTCTCAACTGGAGTGGGATTTGATATCCAACTCATAGTGGGGTTTGAGATCTCAATTTGATTAGAATTTGGAATCCAATATGGAGTAGGATTTGAAATCTAGTTTGCATAGGATTAAAATCTCAATTGGCTTAGGATTTGAATCATGTTTAAGCCACGATTTGAGTGGGGTAGCTCTGCTCTTTGGGTGGACTGTCCACCCTCAATTTTTCCTGCATATTATCATGCATGCACCCTTTCCTTTCTAAATTTCCTGCATACAGCCCCTTTTATATATTTTTTTGTCTTTTGAGGATGTAGCTGGTTTCCCTTTGATTTCCATTTCCGTTGCCATTTCCTGCTGCGGACAGGCCTTCCCCTTTTTGTGATTTCCCTTGTTGGGCTCTAAAATACCAATTGGGTGACATTGGATAACTCTCTTCTGAGAGGGGGTTTTGAAATCTGGATTTGATAGGAACCCCCCTCTCTTTTTGCTTGTAAAAATTTGGTGCCCACAGATACATTATAAGCCCACTTTTAGATCATCATTCCATTTTAAAGCAATGCCTTGTGTGACTGTCGTATCAAAACGTAATCAAATAGCAATATCAGAAGAACATTACCATCAACAACCAAACAAAATAAGGTTACAACCTGGAAGACACTGGCATCATTAAATAGATGACAATGGAAACAGAGTTCAAACACAAATTACATGTCCAAACAAATAAACTGATTCTGCCAAAAGCATTATTGCAATGTCCCCAACAATTTGAACTCCCACAAGTAGCACTAAGAACAGAAGAAACAACATTGAATTTCTGCATGTTGAAGGCAATTTGACCCAAGGGGGCAGATTGTTGGAAGACAGGTAGACTACTACACGTCTGTTAAGGGTACCGAGTATGATGGTTTCAATAAACTTACAGCCAAAGAAGCAGAGGGCTCACTGGCCCATCATGATAGTTGTCAAGGCGGACGCCTAGGAGGCACCTAGGCGCCAAGGTGCCTTTGCTCGGGTGCCTTGTCAGGGCGCCGTTTGTGGAGCCCAAAAAGGTGCCCAGGCAAGACGTCCTAGGTATTTTTTCATGATTAAAAAAATAATTTTGAGGAGATTTTTCCCCTTGATACTCCCACAAGAGACACCTATTTAATAATAGTTTGAACATATTAATATATTTCACTATCACTTATGCTATCATATAAAATTCTCTTTTAGCTCTCTCTTCTCCCTCTCTCTCTCACTTAATTTATCAATATTAACTCTTTATCCAAAAATAAATACCCACACTTTCATAATTACATATATAAGATCCGCGACTACTCCGTGCTCCCCGTTTAATAATATTATAACAATATTTCACTATCACTTATACTATCGCACATATATAAATTTTATAATTATAAATGTGTTATACTTAAATTTTATAAAAATCTATTTTAACTCTCTTCTCTTTCACACACACATCATATTTACTTATACACATAGATAAAACACTCATTCAATTATAACGTAAAAGTATAATTATATTTATGCATATTTTTATGTATACTGACTCTCGACCCAACCTTCTTTGAATATTGCCTTGATTGCCTAGGTGACGCCAAAGTGGCTGCCTTCTCGCCTAAGCGGAATTGGCATCCTTCAATGTCTTAGGCGCCTTGTCACCTTGACAACTATGCCCATCATATAAAAGATCAAGGTGGCTATTTAGGACATGATCCTCATAAGCATGGTTGGCCGTATCAGATCGGATTGGCCCGTATTGACCAATCTGATCAGATTTTGGCCAGACCAATCTGGTACCGGAACAGATGGATGGTATGTGCCGATCCAATGGCTTTGATTTGTTCCATCATACATTCATCAAATTCTGCTGATTTCTTCATCCTCCCTAACCACCATATGAATTCCCAAGATGGCATCTTAAGCACATTAAAATTGTAAACTATCTTGGGATTTTCACTTATATATAAGAAAAGTACTATATTCATTAAAATATAATATCAAACAACTTCCACTTCTTTAGCAGACAAGTACTTCTATTTAACATAACTTCTATGCAAAGACACATAAAAAAGTACTTTTGTTCAGCTCCCAAACAGACCCAATTTCATAGATTAATCCTGCTAGTTATTTTTTGAAGCATAACTCCTACAAGATGTGATTATTATTTGCATTCTCAAGTATGCCATCAGAAATCAAAGAAAAGTGAGATAATCTTAAAAAAGCTATTTTAAAAGCATAAGCAATGCAAAGACAGTTTTCTTATTGCTTACCGTAACCAGAAGGATTCACTCTGATTGTTACATGTTAGACTTCATTTGAAACCAACATATGGCTGGTTTCTTTCCTCCCTAAAGTTATTACTGTTACAAATTCAAAATTGAATGGAATTTTTGAGCCACCAGCAACAGGGTTCAAAAGGTCACAGAAACCACTTTAGAAATAATTACATGGAATAGCCAATGTCTACTCTACATTTAAATTGCCAATCTTCATAAACAAAATTTATAATGAAGGCGGCGATCTGATCGAACATGAGACCTAATTCCACCACCTGAATGTGTGTATATTCCTTATGACGAGCGGCCATTATTAATCCATCTTCTGTCCAGGCTGTGATCTCGAGTGCATCACTAGGAAAAGTATCATTCTCAATCACAAGGCTGTGGTATCTGCCAGCAATGAAAGGACTGCAACAAAACACAACAATGTTATCCACACCACAAGGTAGGGAAAACCAAGAATTTCCAGGAAGGGATAATCCAGAGGTTGGGATCTATATGCCAGAAGAAAAATGATCCAAGATCAATCTAAATCAGTTCTTCCAAAAATTAAAAACACACACACAAGTAATATGCATAGTTGTCAAGGCGACAAGGCATCCAAGGCGTTGAAGGGCACCGATTTCGCTTAGGCGACAAGGCGGCCGCTTAGGCGTCGCCTAGGCGGTCAAGGTGGTAATCAAGGAAGGCTGAGTCGGAAGGTTGTTATATATAAAAATGAGCATAAATATAATTATATTTTTTATGTTATAATTGAATATGAGTGTTTTATCAATGCACATAAGTAAATATGATGTGTGTGAAAGAGAAGAAAGTTAAATAGATTTTTATAAAATTTAAGTATAGAACTCATTTATGATTATAAAATTTATATATGTACAGTAGTATAAGTTATGGTAAAATATTGTTATAATATTATTAAATGGGGGCAGCACCCATTGTGGGGGGTTATCAGGGGGGCGAAGCCCCCCAAACCCAAAAAAGTATGTAAATATATGTTTATAATAGTATAAGTGAGATAGAGAGAGAGAGTGAAGAAAAAGATGAAAAGAAACTTAATTAAGTATATAATATATGTTTATAATCATAAATCTTAAATATGTATGATAGTATAAGTGATAGTGCAATAAATTAATATATTCAAACCATCATTAAATAAGTGTCCCTTGTGAGGGGTATCAAGGGAGAAAAATCCCTCAAAATTATTTTTTTAATGATGTAAAAATACTCAAGGCGCCTTGCTTGGGCGCCTTGGACGCCTTGAGCGCCTAGGCGGGCATCTTGGATGCCTTTTTGGCCCCAGACAAGGCGCCTTGGCAAGGCGCCCTTGGAAAAACGCCTTGCCGCCTAGGCGGGCGCCTTGACAACTATGGTAATATGGAACAATCGAGGGTGAAGGGAGTATGCCACCACCCCTTCACCTTCCCATCCCTAAATGAGCCTTCTTCCCATCTGTTAAGAGTGTGGAAGATGCAAAGGTGGTAGCAGCCACATCTTCACTGCCTCCCAGTAGGAATGACCCCTGATCAGTCTGAAATCAGCCAATCTCATCAAGCCTAGGCCAATCCCAGTGGACATTGACCCTAGAATCAGCCTCTCCCCATGCATCAGTAGGGACATGGCAAACCAGATCCTGATCGACCAATTTGGCAAACTATAGATTGAACAAGCCCAAAACTGAACTAATAAAATATTAGTTCCCTATGTGGCATAGGAGTCAACAGCTTCGAGAAGTAGGAACAACCAGTATCATAACCTAAGTGTGACAAAATACAGGAAAACTTCACATATTTGAACCTTGCATCTCCATAAACCATTAAATTTTACCTGCACATCCTATTTTTAGATCATGACTTCTATTTTTCTCCTCAAAAAACATTCGTAGATGCTCTGTTCTATTGAAGTGCATTTTCATATATGGCAATATATTCTTGTTTCCTTTGTATATTCTCTTCCTTTCATAAAATTGTTGCATCCACCACAAAAAGGAAGATTGCTCAATTGAAAAGATTGTTACTCCAAATGAAAATGCGCATGTTCCCATTTAGGTGGTGTTTGGTTTGACTTAATGAAATGTCTTAAATCTTTAATTTCATCACTAATCTCTCTTGTGGAACACAAAATCTTAGTTATCCACTGCCAAAAATAAAATAACTATAGTGAACCACTTAAAATTAAGTGGTTTATCAAGAAGGTACTATTGTATTCAAACATTTTACCAAAGGTCACAATGTCCAACCTTTGACCAATTCAAAGGTTAGACATCAATTAAGCTGTAACAAACGAGGCCTTAATGTCTTACAAATGGTTTCAACTAAAATTTCCTATCTGTTTATTCTTTCTTTCTCCTGTCCTCTTACGAAAATATGTCCAAGGGAAACACTCACATGTGACCTAAATAAGAGAAAACACAAAAGGTGAAAAAAAACAACAAAGATCATTGGGCTTCCAATTTCCAATAGAATAACAGTAATACTGCAATTATACAGATGGAGAAGACAAATTACTTTGGCAAACCGGAAAATAAACCATCCTGTCCTTTTTCATCATAATGGATGAGTGAGCCTTTTCCGTGCACGACACCATAAGGTGAACGGACAATCTTTCCTGAAGAATGAGAATAAGTATTTTCTCCAGGTTTTCAATTCTATATCGTTGAAAACCAAATAGATAATAAAAAGATGATACCACCAAATGCCTCTCCAATACACTGTAAGCCCATACATACTCCAAATAAGGGTATAGAAGGACCAAGTTCTTGAACTGTTTGCAATGAAATTCCTGAATCCTGAGGAGTACCTGCACATGGCAGCACATATGATTAAGGAAAAAAAATAAAAGAAGTTAAAAGACAACATGAAGCCCTTGTCATAACATTGTACAAAAAATCATGAATCTCCTAGATTGAGAAACTCACCAGGTCCTGGTGAAATGAGAATCCCTCTCGGCTTTTTACTGCAAAAGCCAGCAGGATAAAAGACCATATGATAAATACAAAATCAACATACATCAAGAAAAATATAAGCTGGTTTTGCCACATTAGAAAGAAGGGTTCCAAAAAGACACTTCATTACCGGACGAGGGAAAGGGTACCTTCGCATTTCTTCCACGGTAAGTTCATCATTCCTGTAGACCTCAAAGTTAGTCCCAAGTTCTCCCATATACTGCAATTGTTCAAAGGTTTATATTTTATAAGAAAAAAGTCTCAACAGAAAGGATGAACATTTAGTCCAAGCCCAAGCATATATTATCCTATAATATGGTCTTTTGTCACATCTAACTTAATTAGCAACTTCAAATGCAGTTCTGGCACATTACCATCAAAACATGATTTGAACATTCAAAATCACATGAAGCATACCAATGGTAAAACATCATCCATCAGCTGACCCATCTTATATGGATAACAAGTAAAATATGGTGGCATCCTTACTCTTTAGTCTTTACTACCTTCATTTTTATATTTTTGCATTTTGAATGATTAATATTATCTCAGTTGGAAGCTAATCATGGTATTCAGGCTATCTGATTCGAGCAGCGTTTATAGATAGGTATACATAGAGAGAGAAAGAGATTGCACTTTCCCGCTCTCTCAACTTTTTAAAGCCACCAAGCAACGAATTGTGAAGAATATTAATCATTACAAGATCTATCTTTTTAAAGTGAATAGAAAAGTAGATTATTTTCAGAATTTATCCCCCATATAATTCCAACCAAATGCAGCCTAAATTTCAGATCCTATATAAGAATAAACAAGCTCATAACTAAGAGGCAAGACAAAAAAGACATTTCCGGCATGGCTCAGCTTATTTTTCCATCTTTTAAAGCTTTGCTGCAATTTATAAAGCACTAAGTTACTATTATAAAACGTTTAAAGATGTTTCTTGGACCAAAATGCTTTAAATTTTTTATTTGCTTCATCCCTGAACTCAAATTTTGATCCAACAGTTGTGTTGTACATTGACATTTTGGGAGGTTCACTATATCTTCTTCCCCATGTTTGCTTCACCGGACAAGAAAAAAAAACCTAGTTCCACTTTCCCTGCCATGCTTACAAAGAACCAAAGCATTCAAATGGGTGTGTTTTTGACAATAGGAATTTTCAGAATGCTCATCTCATACTTGCAATCCCATCTACATCGTCCACAGTACAACCAAACAAGCAATCTCAAGAGATAGGGAATCGTGTTCATTCTGCCTCAATAATAGGCATCCTGTACCTGACAGAGATTATATGTGAAGCTGTCGTAATTATCGATCACGATGATCGGATTCACGCTTCCATTGAAAATTCTCGTATCCTCCGCTTCAAGTCGCGAAACCCTAACAGCCGGCGCCCTGTGGACAACGGTAGAGCACCTTCTGGGCCCCAAGCCTCCTTCCAAACGTCCAGGAGAACCGACTGCAGGATATCAGACGAGCAGCGGGGACACAAGGACGACATCAATCGGAAGGGTAGGAGGAGAAAACAACGAAGGTAACCAAGCAATGCACCAACAGATATAGAGAGAGAGAGAGAGAGGAGAAGCTCTAACCGGTGGCGGCTAAGCAGCTACGATTAAGGGGAGCGTTGACGGTGGTCCTTGGGGATGAAAGCATTCGAGACGAAGGCGGCGGCGGCGGCACCGGAGTAGAGAGGGGAGAGATGGACGCAGCCATGGAGGGAGGGAGGGAGGGAGGGAGGGCGGAGGTGCAGCACGTCCAAGGTCATATTTAACTTCAATTTCGATATAAATTTTAACTCATTTATAAAATTAGAACTAAATTTAAATTTAATTCAAATTTTATTTTGACTTCTTTATATATCTAAGTGATAATATATAAATGTTATTATTTTATTTTATTTTTAGAATAAATATTTAATTAAAAATATAATCAACCAACTCACGAATTTATAGAGTTGAGTGTATGCTCAAACTCAACTCATTCAATATATAGAGTTTTATTTTTTATTTAATTTTATTTATTTAACATAATAAATACAGCCTTCACATTGATCAGCACATATGAGTGTTTTTAAAAATTATTTCAGGAATTTTTACAATATTTAAAATATTTTGAATATTTTGAATATTATAAAAATTATATCAAAAAATATTTACATACAAATTTACCTTATGTGTATCCATTTTACAAGTATTCATCTAAAGTTTCATTTGATGTTACCAATCAATTAAGCGACCAAAGAAAGGTATTGTCTTGAAAATATTCTAATATTAAATAACTTTTGTTACGAACATATTCATTAACCTTCAACCTAATTAACTTATTTATTTAACAAGGTCAAAAAATGTGATATTACATTAATTGTTTGTTTCTTAATCGATAAATTAAAATGAATAAATAAACTTTAAGAATCACATTACATATACGTGATTTTTAATTTACGAAGCTTATGTATGTGTTAGGATAAATACTGACTGCCTTTCGCTTATAAAGGTTGAAGAGAACAGCCTTGTCTTTCATATATTATTTCTATGAAAATTGAAGCCAATATTTGGTTAAACTTTTGATTTAATGTTCACGTTGTTAAAATAAAATGATTTTGCCCACTGTAACTTAAAAGGCGAAATACAATGTCGGCTATTATAATTTTTTGTAATTACGGTGTTATGTTCCTAAATGATAAAAATAACTATATTGTATTTTGGTAGAGAAAAGAACTATTTATGGTATAAGAAAATCTATGATATACAAAGGCAACATGGAGGAGCTTACATTCTGTCTCGTATGAACAGCATAAGAAATAGAGAAGCAAAATGTCAATTTTATGATTAATGGCAGCTTATTCGATAATTTGTTATGCTGGAATCTTGATATAATTGTGAGGTCTTAAGTTGCGAGTTTTTTTTTATTCTATTATCTTAGACATTGTACAAGTTAGGGTTTCATAAATTATTATTTAGTGATTTTGTGTTCTATAAGCTGAGTTCATAACAAGTTTAAATTTGAATGTGAATTGAATTTTAGTTGAGTTGTTACTCGAGCTCCTACTCCCGTTTGGCCCGATAAAATAATCGAGCAAACTTGAAGACAAGCTCTACGTAATTGTGACTTGAAGTCGTGTAAAATAGAGTCCAAACTTGAACATCATGCTACTCAACTCCATTGCACTCAACTCATTTGCACCCGCTATATACAAGTGAACAAGTGCAAGTACATAGCCATTACACATTATAGCCTCATATTATTTGCTTCTTTCCCATGAAATAAAACTATTAGCACACATGAAAAACATATCTGCCAGTTAAAATTTTATTTTCCTGAACAAGAAAGAAAAAGAATCAATTTGTTGATGAGTCAAACTTTAAGTGAGACCCTGTTCTACTCAATAAAATTGACAAAGAACCTAATTAAATATTCAATTAATTACTCACTTAAATATTTAGCATTCAAAATTTATAAGAATTCACGTCATATAATATCAATGAAATAAGTTAAAAAAGAAATCCATCTAACTCAAATCAGTTTCATAAACAACCTGAAATTTGAACTTCAAAAACAAAAGTAAATCAAACTGTGAGTCTAAGCTTTATAAACCAACTTATATCAGGTTCAAACTCGAGTACATAAACACTATGGTGGTGTTTGATTTAATTTAATTTGGTAATCTAAACTCTTATTTTCATCTCTAACCACTTAACGAATAAAAAAACAAGTTCTTAAATTCTTCAAGTTACAAGTGGTTTGTTTTGTACGACAAAACTGTTAATAAAAATACTTGTCTGCAAGATGGTACAACCAGCCATTTTATTAAATGCTTCGCAACCTTAGAAAATAAGCTGGAAATAAAATTTCCCACGGTGGAGTTTTTTAATATTCAAATGGAAATCTAACATTATTTTACTAAAACACATTGTTACCATGTTACACACCTTTCGAAGTATTAGCCGACACCCCCCGACGTGTTACATCTTCCTTTGTAGCCCAATGCCAAGGCGTCTCTCCATGAGGTGCGAGATGTCTGCGTTGTTGAAAATGGCACTGAAAGCAAAACAAAAAAAAAGAGCAAAAAGTCACATGTCATGTCCGAATCAGCCAGACCTTTTTCAGATATTAGATCTTTGGTAAGAGGTTGAATCAGATGTGTCGTCAAACAAGATGAGATATCTGAAATCTCATCTTAGCAAATCAGAAAACAAACCCCCATGAAGTGTTATGGAACGGGGCCTAAACCGTACCAAACTTTCAATAAAGACGAACAACGTGCCAAGCGCCGCCAGCATGCCACCTTGCCTGACTCCATTTATTTGCACCCCAGGAGAACAGGTCTCGGTGGAGAGCATCGGAAGGATTGTTTCGCAAGCCACCTCCCCTGCTGGTTGCTGTGAATCAAAATGAACATTGATGATTTTGGAGGAGCAAAAAAGCCGAGCAGAACCAATTGGTATGCCGCTAGAGCGTAGTAGCTCATTTAGTTACGTTCGAATTCTAGCTCGGCCTTAATACCCGATGAGCAGTTTGAATCGATATTCAAGTTCCACTCGCCAGGAGCTTGATATGTTCAAGCTCGACATGTCCGGTTGTTTCTTTGCTTGGCCAAACACGAACTCCGATAAGAAGTCAGTCCAAGAGCCCAAGCTCAACTTGATCTCGTTTGCTAAGCTCCGTCAAAACCAGCTTATAAGACTCAAACTAGAATTCAGTTTGAATTAGGATTGGAATTGGCTTGAAATGTACGCAAGGAATCGGGCTTCTTCTGACTGAAAAGCATTACTGATAAATCATACAAGACTTGGGCGCCGAAACGACGCCATCAGACCAGCCCAGTGAAATAATATGCCTCTATACATAATTACAGAGAACTACTCTCGTAGAAAGATGTTGGAATGCCTAGTGCTGTTTTGAAACAAAAAAAGAAAAAGAAAAAAGAAAACAAGAGTTCAAGTTATCCGGGTAAGACCGGAAATTTATCTCTTTGTTAGCGTAGTCCTAGCCCTAAAAGGATACCATGAACGTGTGTACGTGTGGAGTGGAGAAGAATGTACAGCGGGCACGGGCTGATAAAATGTCACAATGTAGCTTGTTTCCCCTCAGCTCCGCCACCGTTAATCCCTCAGTTCCGACTATACACTGAACATCGAGGTTGATCTGCCAACTGCAAAATGAAGATGGCATGGTTAACATCCCTGCTTTCCACCAGAATAATAAACAAATTACTGAAGATACTCCTAGCTTACCAATACCTCAAAGAAAGAGCCTAAGAAAACTACCCGAGATTTACGTAACTTCCTGTAAAACAAAAGGCAGACAACAGTCAACAACGGCTTCAAGCTCAATATTTGTGGGCTTCGTAACTCAGAACATTTAAAAGGGTTTCCCAACAACTTTTGCAGACACCTGATGTCTCAGCCATGCTTGCAAAATCTTGGTGGGCCTCGTCGCAGCCGTTTCAGAACAGGTTGCTGAGGAGTCTCCTCCACTGTCTGTGCCAAATCATCAACGTCAACTGCGGGATTAAAAACCCTTTAAGCCAAATACAAAAGCATGATAAGGAAACCCAAGTACCGAAGCAAGAGAAGCCACAAGAATAAACCAATCTGCATAGGTAATGCCCTGTTTGGTTAGAGTTTCATTTTTGATACTATATCAATATTGATATTAATATTTTCAAATGTTGGAGTATCAATTTCAAAAGTAATACAAGTGTCCTGAACATCTTTTAATGGTTTGCAATTTCATAATATGCTTTGTTTACACTATAAATTTTAAAATTAATACAATTAACTAAACATCTTTTAATGGTTCCTATTAATATCAATTTTAAAATTGATAGTGATAGAGATACCTAATAGTGTTACCAAACAGGGCATAAAGTAGCTACTTCAGTAGAGAAGAAGTCGTCCTGAACTCTAACTGATCAAGATATTAATCTGACCGTCATACTGGCACTGCACAGAATACATTCTAAAATGAATTTTCTAGGTCCTCAACCATTTGCGTGGTACAGAACAAATCCAGTAGGAAGTAGGAACATTTGGAAAACTGGACTCTGTAAATGTCACAAGAGAACAAGTTTCCTAAAGAAATAAACAAATAAATAAAAAATAAAATAAAAAAGTGTCGTCCAAACGTTGATTACTGAGAAACAAAGATACTCAAGAATAGGAGATACTCTTGCAAAAAAAAAAAAACAGGTGCAGGTAGGACACACAAGACTAAGAAATAATGGTGACAGATCAAGCATAATCTTCAAGAAAGATAATTGTTGAAACTAACCTACGGTATGCAAATTGCATTTGACATTAGATGCGCTCTTATGTTTTTGCTCTTGTAGTGTATGAAGGCTCTGGAACTTCTCACACTTCTTAATCGACGTGCTTTTGACCTGATTATCCGTAGTATGCATCATATGCTTCTGTTTAGCATCATTTGTACATTGATTATGTCGATGCCAATTTACTTCAGGCCGGTCCTCTTCCTTAGCAGCAACTTCAGATTTCTTCCTTTCACTACCACAACCAGAACGCTTGGCAGAAACTGTGACAACTCCAGAAGCAACTTGCAGCTCTGGAATTTCACATTTTCCACTAAATGGTGGCATATAACAAAACCTGAACCAATATTGGGAAAAATGACAATTAAAAATATGGAAAAAAATATCTGAAGAACCTCATGTACAGTAAGTGAATTTTCAGTGCAACTGGAAATAGAGTAAAGAGCAACAAAAGAAATAAATGAGAAAAAATATTATGCAGACCACTCTGAAGGTAAGCTTTCACTATCAAAATCACAATCCAGTACTCTCCACTTGCAACATTTGTTGCACTGAACCCATTCATGATCCGGTGTATAGCTGTCACTCCCTTGACTCTGAAACAAAAACCACAACAGGCATAAGCATCTACACGACGCCAATAATCATAGGAAGAGTAGACCCCAGACAGAACAGCCAGATACATTTAACAGCATATACTTGCAAACAAAAAAATCTTCGTGCAAGGCTGAAGTATCAGGTATCTTGGATCACAAATGCATTTCTAAATGAATATGTGCAGGGGCATAGAGTGAACTATTATCTGGCATTGTTGATTTAGTTCATTTTATTTCATTTTACTTGGGAAGGTGGATCTTGAAGGCCATTGTTTATGCTGTTCAGTATTGTGTTTAAAGCAATCCTTTCCACATGCTTTCAACATTTTCCGCTCAAACCAATGACTGAAAGTCTGATTCCAGTGTTATACACAAAGAACGGATGATACCAATTGAAGGGAATCAAAATGAGTGTCCCAATATTCATCTGATACATTGCCCAGCCACTCTTCCAATTTTGCATATGCTTCACAATCTTGGAATCCTTGCTTGTTGTTGAGCACCAGCATGCGACCATTTCCACCATTCTGATTGATAGACAATAAAAGAAAAGATCATCCACCATTATGTGAAATGGACCACATTCAATCATCCACATTTTTGAAAGACCACAACTTCGAAGCAACGAGTGGAATCTGATGAGGTGTTTAGTTGTAGCAGAAAATTTTACATACTTACGCGTCAAAATTCGTGTTAAAATATAATGTAGAAAACTTTTCAACAATAAAATTTACAATTTAACATGTATGGCAGGGAAACAACACTTCAATAAAGACTAGCATGTAAGCAAAAAAAAAAAATCCCTGTCACCAGTGCTGTGTTTCATGAGGTATAACAATCCATTTGACAAGCCCAAATCCAACTCAGGTCTGTGGCATGGATCCCCGTGTCTTCTAAATAATTTTGAGCTACCACTTAAAAAGTGTTTCATCAAGAACAAATGTATGAAAAGATAATACAATTCCAGCTCCGAATCATCACTTTTTTCTAAACTATATTTAAATATATTTTCGAAAAAGGATCCGTTACAGTGCAAGCAAACAATGCTGTCTATCTCAAAGTTTCGAACCGTTAAATTTGTGACATCTATAACACCAACAACCCCTCGCCCTATATCAGCATTATGAACCATGCCACCCACACGCTTGTATGCCTGCAACAACAAAAACAAAAGCAGTGGAGATTTATATGAGAAATTCAAATCAATAAAAAAAAATCAATAAAAATAAGAACATAATTATAAGGATAAATGGTCAAGTTGATTGATAAAATTTCCACTTTTAAGGGAAATCACAAAGGGCTTCAACAGAAAAATAAGTTACCATGTGCATGAACTTTTGCGAAGGATGACATGCCAATACAAAAACAACAGAATAATTAATCCAGAAAGCCCAATGACGGAAGTCAGTGAAAGAGAATTAAGTTCGTCAATAACAGCACCAAAAACCTCCATCACAACAACTATATAGCTTTTTCTTTCAATGTCTTCACAAGCTCAGATATATGCATATAACCTTTGCAGTATGCCAAAAGAAAATATCCATCAAGCGTACCTCACCTCAAATGACAGCATTCATACCTCAATTAATCTTCCACGCCAATAAAGAAACATTCCACAGTTCATATTATTCCATTCAACCTGACTGCGGCCAAGTGTCAACTGAACAGGATCACCCATTATTTCTCCTTTCACTATTACAGTCTTGTTTAAATACTTGGCCAACGGCCTGCTTTTAACCTATAAAAGAAAATGAATAAGGAAACTTGTCATTAGACATGTAAATCAAGGATTTAAGGCATCTCAAATTTTAGTTGCAGCTAAAAGCAGGTTCAGGCAAAGTCCCCCCTCCCAATTGTAACCAGTAGAAAACATGGGTGCATGCAACTTTATCCATTAAAAGAAGTTCAAAAGGTACCATTTATAGGCAAACATTCTTTTTATAAAGTATGTGACTATAAAAAAAATTGGCCGGTCGAGCGTGGCTCGACTGGCACGGACCTGCGCCTGGGGGCGCAGGTCGGGGCTTCGACGCCTCCCGGCGGCTGCCTAGCCGGGCGTCCCCACCGGGGGGACGACTTGTGGGGTTCGAGGGGGGCCTCGAACCCTCGCCACCCGCGGCGCTGCGGGAGCCTTGGCCGCTGGGCCACGTGACCAAAAAAAAAAAAGACTAAAAAAATTGAAAGGTACTCACGAGTGAACGTTGGACAAATATCTTCATTCGTGGATCTAGAAAAATAACTTCCAAATAAGCCTGAAGAGAAAAATCTATTGGCACCTGCATTACAACACAGCACATAATTATAAGAATGCATCAAAAGGTGAGCAATTAGAGTAATGCAATCTAAATAGAGTAAATCAACCAGACAAGTGTTGATGGCTTGAAACCTCCAAATATACTCCGCATTGAGCAGTCTAAATGGGAAATAGGACAATGGTACTCATAAGAGAGTGTACAACTAGAGATACGAACAAAAACATTATGAGCTCACATCCAGCTGAGTGGAAGGAACCGCAGGAACCAAGGTAGGTGGTATCGGGGGTGGGTCGGTTGGGCCCAAACTGACCCAAGTCGGCAGGGTCAGGACCCAGGTCGGGACTTGGGTGGCCAGAGTTGGATTATAAAATAATAATTTAAAAACATCTATGGGGTCAGGGTTTCAAGGTCAGGACCGGGTCCATCAGCCCAAAAACCATCCGGGTCCAGCCTGGGTTGCAACATGGGACTGACCCCGTATTCCATGGCAGGAACATTATGAGCACAAATCCAGCTGAAGGGAATTAGCAGCAGGACATCTTTGGAAGAAAGATCTTGAACATATTATTAATACTCGTACTGATTCTAACATCTTTGGAATTACCAGCAGGATTTCCGAAACCGCTTCTGATGACAATTCGGATATTGGATATCCACGCCGGTTATAATTTGGATAAGGAGCGGATATTAAATCTTGAATATCTATCGGATATGGAGCGGATACAAATAATAACAGCTGCGCCTAGAATATGTATTCATCTAGCTAGATTTATGATCGATTCGACCTTGATATTAAATACCAGAACATTTTACTGTTAATGTATAACACAAAAATATTATTGATCTTAGTTTTGTAAATCTCACATGCTCCTATCCTGACCTCTCCATCTCCAACCCTTACATGAAAGGTGCTGCTGAGATGTGATGATGGTTGTTGACACCCAATTTTGAACAAAAAAATGAGAGAAAAGAAATTAAATGTGTTGACAAGGCCGATTCAAAAAAAAGGACAAGAGAAATGGCCTGCTGGACAGACCCCATGACCAGACCCTGATCGGCCCAATTCAGTCCACCCACAATGCCCATCGACATAGTCCAGAATAGGACCCCAATTGGCCCAATTCGGTCTACTAAAAAGCCCATTTGCAAGCCATCTCCAAGACCCACTGCCCGGCTCAAAATTGGCCAGACAGTCTTCTAGGGGAACCAAGGAAGCAGCCCACGGGTCTGCTCAAAGGAGGGGTCGACAGGAAAATAGAAGGAGGATTTTGCTGAAGAGAGGCAGGATGTCGGACGAAGGAAAGTGGGAGATCTGGCTTGGGATATCGACAGGCTATGGAATCTCCATCGGTGTCTAATTCTAGGTATTATGGAAGCTCCGGTGATGCGGGACCGACCGGCGCCAAACCGAAACTAGCAATAAACAGCAATGCGTATATACCAATATGCTAAACGAGTGTAGTATAACCAGATTAACGACTACGTACAAGTAGAAACGCGCCCGAAGATCGATCCCTCAAAGTGGGAGGGCCAACGACATATGTGTGGATGCCACCGAGTTAGGACATTCGACTCTCGATGAAAATGATCTAATTTAACCGAATTAGGCAAAACTCACATGCTCACAAATAACCAGGCAGCGTAGCGTTTAATTGGCACGAAACTCACATAATCGACACGGCAAATAAGTGCATAAGAAAATGAGCAAGCAACGACAGCTGATCAAGGACGCACCTGCGCTCCCGTTCTAGGGAGGTCGACTATCCATTCCACCCAAATAAAACATTGGTCCGACGACTGCAGCTGGGCGAACAGAGCCGGGGGGGATCTTGGCGCTCGCGGGCTGCAGCACGGGCAGAATCTGTGCGGAGCCTGTTCGCCGAGGCCCTCCGCAGTAACCTGCACTCCCGTTGCGGACTGCTGCGCGGGACTATGGCTCGGAGCAGAGACTTGCCGAGAGACGCTGCGCGGCTGATTCCAGTGCTGGGCGGGGAAGAAGAGGACCCTGCAGCCGCCCCCGCGCCAGGGGAGTGGGCGGTCCGTCGCTGTGCTGGAGGGAGTGCGAAGATCCGGGAGGGCGGACTACACTGTAGCACTAGTAGAAATCACGTATGGCTGCGGCGGCCGTAGCGCTAGAAAGAGTCAGTCCGCCGAGTCTGCGCGAGGATGCCGGGGAACTCGGGCGGTCACGCGGGCGCTGCGGACGACGGGGGGGATTGTAGCGCTAGTAGAAATCAATCCGCGGCGCCGCTGGCTCCGTCGCCGGGGACTGTTCGCGGAACCCTCCGCAGCGCGCGATAGGAGAACACGGACTGCAGAGGAGAGGGCAGAACCCGAACCCGTCGATCACGGGAGGTGGAGGAGGAACCCGTCGATCACGGGAGGTGGAGGAGTAACCCGTCTCCACGGGGGGTGAAAGACATAGCCGCGGCGGCGGCTATGACCTAGGAGGAGGGGAAGCCCGCCGGGGTCACACGGGAGGAGGAATCTCACTTTTTCATTTCATTCCATCATGCCAAAATATTTACAAAGGGGAGCCTTTATATAAGCCCCAAGCAAAATAACAATTAAACCCAAAAATCTCAACTATATCTCCATATACCCAGGCACTGTGTGTATATCATATCAACAATCATGTGCATGCGTAAATATACCCAGCCCACTCTCAAAATGAATCTCAAAATATTCAAAATAAGCGTGAGTTAATCAATAAAAATAAAATAATAAAATAATATGCTCAATCATCGTCTATCCATAAAGATGTGACCGGAAGTCGACGCCGTCGGTAAACATAGGCTGGGTCGAACCGGACGCGTGCACGAGTGTCCTCACCATCCGGATCCTACTCGGAGACGATTGAAGCAAGGGTCGACGGAGGCTATCCCGGTTCAAAGGGATCCCGATTTCCTCCCAAGATATGGGAGCCGAGGATATGGGAAGTTCCGAGTCCCTATCGGACCCGGAACCACCTCCCCGACTAAAAGCGGAGCCCTCCCGAGGCCTATAAGGCCGGCCGGTGCCGCCGCGCAGAGGGAGCCCGCACAGAGCAAGAGAGAGAGGCAGAACGGAGTGGAAGAGAGAGCAAGGGGAGAGATCGTAGAGGACAGAGAGCAAGGAGGAGTCTACCGAGTCCAATTGAAGCCGCGCAAAGCCCTCTTCCGCTTCTTCTCCTTCCGGACGTCGCGATCCCTCCGCAAGCTACCGCGACCGCCGTAGACGCCGGAAGGCTACCCTATCGCCGCCGGTGAGAGCTCCTCCCTCTTCCCCTATAGCCGTCGGAGCCTCCTCCCTCTCCTTCCGGTGCCGTCGCCGCCGAACGAAGCCGGAAGCGCCGTCGGATGTCACCGCGAGGCCGCCGGGTGCCGGAGAGGAGTCGCGCGGGACTGTAGCAGGGGGGGAATATGTCCCCCCAACCATATGCCAGCGTGGAAAACTGGCGGGCCCCACTGGAAAAGAAAAACGCAAAAAAAAGGGGAGAGGCGACCGGGCGAGGCCGGCCGCCCTTGCGGAGTGGACCGCCGGTCCGGAGCTTCAGTCTGGCCGGTCCAGAACAGTGCCCGAAGCCTCTTTGCGCACAGTGCCTTTGCGCACAAGCGCAGGACCCACTTCAATAAAAAAAAAGAGAAAAATTGTTTTAAAATAAACAAAACAGTGGAAAATAAATAAAAAATATATATTCTTAATTCAACAAACCGGACTAGTTGGGGGGTCGACTAACCATCCGCCCCTACGTCTCGGCTTAACTTAAAAGAATTCAAAATATGGACTAGTTGGGGGGTCGACTAACCATCCGCCCCTACGTCCTTAAGGTAGACATACAAAGGTCTATAAAAGACCCCAATGTCTTACCAAGTTCACCAAGCTATGCAAGGCTTAAGCATAATCAATATGCTATCATGCCGGTCATATGCTAGTGAAATCATCAAAAATAGTGGGGGATGCCCATAAGTCTATCAAGACCGGGTACATGCCGCCCATGGATCGACAAGTCCATCAAGGACTCAAGAGACTGATTTTCCAGTCAGGTTACAAATTGTCTCATGAAGAGTGGAGGGAAATACCCATAAGTCTATATCAGACCGGGTGCAATTCCTTTCAAAGGATCGACAGACACCACATCATCAAGAGTGGAGCAAGAATATTCTCAAAACAAGTTGTATTTTTCTGGACTATGAACGTCCAAAACAGACATTCAGGAGATTGTACTTTTCAATATATCATTGAAAGAGTCAATGATCTCAATGATCCGATGGGATGCCAAGCACTTAAAAGAAGAAGAGAAGAAAAGAAGAAAACTGAACATAAATCTGTAATTGATTTGTTCAATCCAGTTCGGTTCCACAAACAGAAATTTAACCTCATAAATCACACATTTGAATAGGTTCAGATCACATTACGTAGAGGAGCTGAGTTGAAGTCCAGGGATTTGAAACATACAGAAAATTGGAAGAAAAATAAAAATCTGAAAATCTAGAATTTAAGCCGCAGCTGGATTGCTGCAGAATCTGGAAGCTGAGAATTTGGAAGAGAAAACAAAAATCTGAATTTGGAGTGGTGCAGTGGTGCAGAACCTGAAGTCTGGATCCGTACACCAAATCTGGATCTCCAAATCTTTAAGGCCAGATTGAGAAATTAGAGACTGGGCGCCAGAAGCCAGAACCCATTTCTGAAATCTGAAACATACCGAAAACTGAAATCTATAGGAAATCTGGGGTTTTAAAATCTGAAACAGAAGTCTGGAATCCGGAAGAAGAGGAATCTGGAAATCTTTGGGAAAGGTGCAAAATGTCAAATCTGAAAGTCTGAATGCACCAAACCGAAAATCAGAATTTATGCTCAGGCTCCATTTCAAAAGAAATCAGAAATCAAATTGCTAATCTGAACTTGGCAGAGAGATTGGGAGCTGTGGAAGTCAAGTCCAAAACTGTAAAATCAGAAATCCGTATTAGATCCGGGAGTTTGAAATCAAAATCCGAAGTGCAGAAGTCTGAAAGTCAGAAGTTTAATAAATTTGAATTTGTGCAGAGCCTGAAAATCTGAAGATCTGCTTTGGTGCAGAAACCCGCTTAAAGAAAATCTGCAATTTGGAGAGATGCAAAATTTACAAGAGGCCTGAAGTTTGGAATTTGAAGAAATCAGAAAATCTGGGCATTGCAGAAACCGAGGCCTAAAATCAGGAATCTGAAAACTGAATTTGTATTGAACCTCTTTAAGAGTCTGCAATCTGGAAATATTTGAAAAAAATGCAGAATTTAAAGTCTGAAATTTGAGATCAGTAAGAAATGTGGAAGTTTGAAAGACTGCAAATCTGAAATGCAGAAATCTAGAGTTTGATATTTGAAGAAGCAGGAAATCTGAACTTTGCAAGGAACCGAAGCCTGTAGAAATTGCAGAACCCAGAATCTGAAAATTTATGAAATCTGCAGAATTTGTAATCTAAGGAAGCACCAACCAGATTCAATTAAAAATCAAATAAATTTAAGCCAACAAACTTCATTGTAAACCAAATCTGGCTTGGACAAATCAATTAATTCAAACAAAATTGAATTCAAATCAAAACTCAACTCTAATTCAATCAAATCAAATTTCTCTAAATAATCCAAAGTCAAGCAAATCTGAAACTGTAAAAATCCGAAAAATTGGAAAACATTCAGTCAAACTCTTAAACTCAAGTTAATTCCAGTCAAACAGAATTCAACCGGAAGATTAAATCACCTGAACTAAATTTGAATCCAACTCACAAATGACCACCTGTCAAACTTAAATTAAAACCCAAAATCTGCATAAAAACACACTCAAGCAAAACACAAACTCAAGTAAAAATAAAAACAGAATCTGAACTGAGCCATAAAACAAATCCTATATAACCCAAATTTCCCAAAGCCAAACCCATTCCAGCAGACCATAGTCCATAGGTTAAGCCCAAATCCCATCCATAAACAAACTGTCTTTAACCCAAATCAAACAAAAATCAAATTCAAATTCAAACAAATTCAAATCAACCAATTTAATTCAACCAATTAAATTCAACTCAAACTAAAATTCAACTCAAATCAAACCAACAAATTTAATTCAACTCAAATAAATTAAGTGCTTGCATTCCATCAATTTTATGGGATTGTTTGCTCCTATGTCCATGTGTGTGAATGTTTATTGGATGCATGTTTTCTATTTTCATGGATTGCTATGACGCTTAATCAAGGGTATTCGAGTTATCTCGATGTAATTAACGTCGGATCTTCGCACCATCCGACGGGGAGAGGTCAAAATAAATTTTCAAAGAACCTAACAACCTCAACATCTAATTTTGACCCTAGCTAGTACTTTTATGAAATATCATCTATTTTCTTATAAAGTCAATGCTAAGGTCAAATCTAATTCAAATCCAAAATAAAAATGAATTTCCAAAACAAAAAGAATAAATCTTTTAAATTTGAGGTTACATCAATGGTGTACCCATCATCGTTGATGATCACTTCCTCGCCGGTGGGTGTCTCTACGCCTTCGAGTACCCCATCACCTACGGCCACTACCTCTGCTTCAACCACTCCGTCTGCTGCCCAGAGAATGTTGTAGACCATGCCAACTTGGCTGGAGGTGGCTGGCTGCAACTGCTAGAAAGGGCATCCAGTAGGTGACTAGTGACTGACTGGAGGTTAAGCCCTAGCCGAGGGTCTCGGAGACGGCAAGGAGGCTGGAGGCGACTGGCTGCATTGCTAACTCTGCCACTGGAGAGATGAGGGAGGGTGCCTGGCGTCGGGGGCGATCTTTGCAGGCTGCAGCTACGTGTGCCTGTGTGGGATGCATACAGTCGTGGGTGTGGGCAAGCGAGGGTACCAATACAGGTATATTAGTTAGGTTTATTGGTGACCGTTCGATGTAAGATCCAACGGTTCAAATCGGATAGAATCTTAAATAGAGCGGATCTTACATTTCGAATCACTCCGAATTTTATTTGAATAATATCCAAATCTGAATTCGAAAGCCGGATCAAATTAATCGGATAATATCTGATTATTCGGATACAAGTCCAAATGGGATCCGGATAATATCCGAATCCATTTATAGCCCTACCTTGCATATTGATTTTGAGTTGTCCTCTAACTTTAGAGAAAGTTATATCATCCAAATGATATTGAATTACCCTCCACAATGTTAGCTTAAATCTATGGCATCATTTTTTAATCACCCTCCTCATTTTTACTTTTTTATTTTCCTAACTTAAGCTTCATTGGTTTATGTTTAATATTGTCCAAACCATCTCATTCTCCCTCTTCTTTCAACTTGCCTAAAATAGTTGTTACTCCCATATTTTCTATGATAAAATATAATATAATAACATGCCCATCTTAACATACTCATTTTAGCAACACTTATTTCGAAAACATGTTTTCCTTCTTTGCCTAACATTTATTTCCATACAACATTATGTCTTATAATATTATGACAAAAATTATCTTCAATTTTAGTATAATTTTACAATCACATAAGCCCTCATGTAGTCAACCTCCACTTCATCCAATTTATTCTAATCAATGTAGGCTCAAGCAAGGGTAAGGAGCAGGTCAATTGGGCCCCAACCACCGGGTCACCAAAAATCGATGACCCGCGATGACCTGGGTCGACCAGAATAAGTCCATTTTGAAACAGGTTAGCTGAGACAACTTGAAGTCATTGGGCTAGTAGAGGCCGACTTAGCTGACATGGGTCGCTGACCCGGCAGACCTTAGGCCCGACCTGGGACTGAATCGGCTTATTAGGGTCTCGATCAAGTTAGTCAGGCCTAAATCCAACAGGATTGGGCCAGGTTAGCAGATTCCATGGTTCTAAATTCTAATCATATGGTTAGCATCATCATCGCATTTTTCATCCTTTTCGATAATTGAACCAATATATTTAAATTGAGTACTTTGAAATAACATTACTCTATCCCAATCAACACCCTCATCTTTTCTTATTTTGTCTAAAATATACTTCCTTAAACTCCTTAAGCATTTCTTTAAAGTCCTAACTTCTTATTTAATATTTCTTTAGTCTCATCTATCAAAAAAGTATCGTTAATAAACATCATATGCCAAGGTATATCATCTTATATGCACTTGGGTAATTCTTTCAAAACTAATGCAAAAAGACAATGACTCAATGTGGATCATTGATGTAACTCAACCGAAATTGGAAATTTTCATTGTTTCCCATCAATTGTGCATATATGAATGGTTGCTCCCTCATACATATCTTTCATCATTTATATATACCTAATGGTAACCATTTTTCACTCTAATATCCACCGCAAAACATCTATTCAAACATTATTATAAATCTATCCTAAGTTAATAAGCACCACACGTAAATCTTCTCCGTACTTGATAATTCTCAATCGAGTAAATAATAAGAGAAAAAATGCTTGTTGTATGTTGACCAGACATAAATCCAAATTAGTTGACTAAAATAGTTATAAAATCTCATTAGTGATGTTTCATAATGTTGACACCCACATTTTCAAATAATAAGGGGGGTCATCAGTTTCAGGGATTTCCGAAAGTTTAAAATTTGCTGGTTATTGATTCAAATAAAGAGAATGGTATAATGGTTACCTTATGGATAGTGTTGACTAAGTACTTGTGCTGAAGACAGTCAATCCGATGCCTAAACAAGCAAACAAAGAGGGAGGTCTACCCGCAAAATAGCTACCTTCAAGTCAGTACGAAGAAATGGGGTGCCACTCAGAATCGCGTACAGTCAGCTCAAACTGGACGGGGTCAGGTACACTGCAGGTCCGGTGGCCTATTGAGAAGGCCTTGAACAAAGCCGGTCGATATGGAGAATATCGGAAAAAAGAAGGGTCTGGGAAGAAAAAATAGATTATTCCGGCAGGAGATGTGTTGAACAGATCAGTCGGAGAAGAAAAAAAAAAGAAGAGAAATTTACGGTGGCAGAATTAATCTCCCACGCTGGCTGGGACTTACCCGAGAGGAGGAAGTCCTATGGGCAAGGGGAACTGCTTAAACAAGCCTATCGGGGTCGTCTAATATGCCCAAAGTTGTTTTGAGTCCTTCACGGACCAGGATACCACTTTACGAAAGGTATTCGATCGCGAGAGGGAGTCCGACGCGGTTGGGGGGGATCAAGCTCCCGCGTTTTGAGCCTTCCGAGTCCAATTCGGATCAAAATTCATCTCCGGCAGATCTCCTAACGGAGGAAGGGGGGGCGTAATCTCACTCTGCGCGGCAGAGAGAGTTGGAGCAGAAAACGGAAGCTAGCCCCGCAAATCCGGGACCTTTCCGAGTCCAGCCCGGGGGGGCAGAGGCCCCGTTCGGTGAACTTCCTAACAGAAGGGGAGAGCTGGGGGCTTATAAAACCCGTCGGAGGCCATCGCGCAGTGCGAGAAGGGCAAGAGAGGAGAAAGAGAGAGGAGCTGCCGTGAAATCGATCAACAGGGAGAGAGAGAGGCCGCAAGAGATAGAGAAGGCGGGGCGGAGATTTACCTCTCCCGGACGCACCGTCAACTTCTTCTCCTTCTTCCTGCGCAGCCGGTGAAGGTTTCCCCTCTACCGGACACTGCCGTCGAGCTGCCTTCTCCCGTCGGGGTCGTCTGCCCTCAAGGTTGGGACTCCGGCACCTTCTCTCGCTGTCGAGGTCCTGCCGCCGTCGAAGCCCTGCTCCGCCATCGTCACCGTCGTCGGGAGGGTTCTGCCATCGCCGTTGCCGTCGGAGGGAAGAGGAGAGGAGGCCAGGGTTATTTTCCCCCCGACATACATCCACGGAGGATGTATGAACAGGGCAGGGGGGCCCGCGTGAGAGACGCCCGCGCGAGAACCGCGCGTGAGCCCGTTGACCCGTGGGTCAACAAAGGTGGTGGGGCCCACCTTCAAAAGATGTTTAAAAAAAAAAGAGAAGAAGAGGAGGAGGAGATCCGCGCAGGGCAGGCTGCGCAGGGGCGGGCCATGAAGCCCATTTGCCCTGGATGAACAGTGTCATGGCATTAAAATTTAAATTTTCAAATCAATTTAATTTAAACAAACCGAGGCAAGCATAAGGCCGGTTCTAAACCCACCTCATGGCTTCGGCATAACTTAAAAGAATTCAAAGCAATTGGAAAACCAGGAGGCCGGTTCTAAATCCACCTCCTGACCCATGATTAATTTCAAAAATAATAATAAAATAAACAATCAATTTAAATTAAATAAAAATTTATTTAATTCAAACAAACCGAGGCAAGCATAAGGCCGGTTCTAAACCCACCTCATGGCTTCGGCTCAACTTAAAAGAATTCAAAAACAAAGGGAAACCAGGAGGCCGGTTCTAAACCTACCTCCTGACCCTCTTTTTTAAGGTGGACATACAAAGGTCATTGACAGACCCCAATGTCTCACCGGTTTGACAAACAACTCATCAATTCATGAAGCAGTCGGAGGAATCGACATGAGCTAATTTCCCACAAGTCTATCAAAGACCGGGGCATGCTCAATCTCAAGACATTGAACAAATTCCAGGATGCCTATCAAAGGCTGGGACATGTTCAAGACAACAAATTCAAATTGATCTCAAGACCAATAGATGCTTGATACCAAGTTGATAGAATGGATGTCATGATACTGTATTATGTTCGGTGCAAATTCAATGAAAAAAGAGAGTGCAATGACCTCATGAAATGTTCGGAATGCAAACATAAGAAATGTTAATTGAATGTTCAAATAAAGGGGGAAAATCTGTAATCCGAAAGCCTGAAAACTGTAAAAATTCTGAACCTGAACTAAATCTGAAATATGTCAATCTGTAAAATCACAAACCAAAAAAAAAAAAAGAAGACTTGAAACTGAAATCTGGAATCACATCTAAAATCCAGAGTTTTAAAATCTGAAATCTGAACTTGACTCATTTAAAAATCTGAAATCTGCAGGGGATCCGAACTAAGAAAAATCTGCAATTGAAACCCTGAAAATTGAAGATCTGAAAAATCTGAAATTTGAATTTGTGCAGAACCCATTTAAAAAATCTGGAAATCAATTAAAGGTGCAGAAACTGCAAGCTCTGTAATCTGAAAATCTGAGCTTTATTCATAGATAAAAAATCTGAAAAAAGGTTTTGAGGGAATCAACAAACTAAAATCAGAATGTTGCAATCATGAAACTCAGGCCCGTCCCAAATTTGAGCCTCTTAAATTTAAATCAGAGCAAGTCAGGAACTGATCCACAATTAGGTAGTCCCAAACCATTCAAACCCATAAGAAGATTCAAATTCAAAACCGCCCCAAATCATTTTACATAAATCTGAAATTGCATAAAAGAAAATCCAGAAACTGTCAAATTCATTCAATCCAAATCAATCAAATTCAACTAAACTAAATTTCTCTAAGTAATCCAAATACAAGTAAATCTGGAACTGTAAAAATCCAAAATCTGAAAACTGTGAAATCTGGATCGGTAAAAATCTGTGAAAGTCTTTAAATCTGAAACGTGTAGTCTGAGGCATACAAAATCTAAAAATCTAAAAATCTGCAACCTGTATAAACAAGAACATCCTTAAACAAATCTGAAACCTGCAAGCCAAATCAAATTCAACTCAGTTCAATAGCACACAACCGTTAACAAATTGAGCAATTCAAACCACAAAATCTATGTTCTGACCAAAATCTGGAAGGCACGTTGGCAATCTAAGGTTTACAGAAATCTAAGGATTTAAAACTTGAACTCGAAATAAAAATCAGAAAACAATAAATCAACCCATTAAAAAAAAGATCTTCAACCTGTTCAAATCAATTTGAATCAAACCATAACAGGGCCCAAATCTGAAAATCTCTGAGTTTAAAATATGGAAGCATGCAAAATCTGAAAAGTCTGAACTCTAAATTTCTGAAATCAAACTGCCATCACGAAACTCCCAACCTGTTCAATATCAAGATAAAACAAAATGAACTAAGCCCAGTTCATCATTTAAATAAATTCCGCTCAACTTTAACAAAATCGAATGATAAGTCAATCTGCTGCAATCAAATCCAAATGAATCAAACAAACTAAATTCAATTCCCCAAATCCAATCAACTTGAATCAACTCCCCAAATAAAATTCAACTCAAACTTAATGAAATCCAAATGAAGCAAACAAGCCAAAATTCAAATAAATTCCAAACAAACTCATTCCAACCAAACTTAAATCAATTAATCAAATTCAAACTCAAACCCAAATCAGTTTATAAATCTGAAAGTTGCATAAAACTCCCAAAATATCAAATTCACCCCAAACTCAATTAAATCTAACCCAACAGATCTAACTTCAACCCAAACCAGAATCAGTTAAATTCAACCAATTAAACTCAAGTCAAATTTAATAAAACAGGTCCAAATTCATCAAGCAGCCAACAAACTGAACTTAACTCAAACAGATCCAAATTAACCAAACAAATCAAAATTCAAACCAACAAATTTAATTAAACCAATTCAACCCAAATTAAATTCAAACTAAAATTGAGTGCTTGCATTCCATCAATTGCATGGGATTGTTTTCTCCTATGTCCATATGTGTGTGAATGTTTATTTTTGTGGATGCATGTTTTCATGGATTGCTATGACGCTTAATCAAGGGTATTCGAGTAATCTCGATGTAATTAACGTCGGATCTTCGCACCATCCGACGGGGAGAGGTCAAAACAAATTTTCAAAGAACCTAACAACCTCAATATATAATTTTGACCCTAGCTAGTACTTTTATGAAATATCGTCTATTTTCTTACAAAGTCAATGCTAAGGTCTAATCAAATCTAATCCAAATTCAAAAGGAAAATGAATTTCCAAAACAAAATAAAATCTTTTTGGATTTTGAGGTTACATCACATAACTTTCCCACAATTTAAACCCGTAAACTTGATTCTTTGATAATTTGAGCAATCTTGTATGTGTATTTTTTTCAAAATGGGTATGATGACTCTTTTACCATTCATTCTGCATTTTTCTAAGAAATATCAATTTTGTAAAAAAATAATTAAGTTAATTATTCTACCACATATCCTCTAAACATTTTCGTACTTTAATAAGAATTCTATCAAGACCTAATGTTTCCTATTTTCATCCTCTTCAATGGCTCCTTAACTAATGAAAATTTAAAGATGGTTTATGTTAAGCTCTATTACATTCTTTGTTTCCTGTATTTCTAGCAAAACTATCATTGAAAAAATTATCAAAATAACTTCATCATTGCTTAATGCCATCATCTTTAACCAAAATCATTCTTTCACTAGTCTTGATACATCTAACTTAGTTAAGATCTTGAGATCTTCTCTTTCTCATCTTGTTGTCTTGTATTATTCGCAAAGTTTATTGGTACAGTATTTAGATAATCTTTTATATTAATCTCTCTTCTTTCTAATCACATTTTACGCTTCTTCGTTCAACCATCATCTCTTGTAGGTCAATCATCTCCTTTGAAGTTTAACTCGTTGAGCAATTTTCTTTAATATTTACTCATGTTCATTCCTAAACAACTGTTGCTTCACACCTTATAATTCCACCATTTTACTATAGTTAAATCTTCAGAAACTGCAATCTCTTCGCTACTTCATGCCACAGCGACAAGTAGTGAGGCAAATTGACAAATCTGCTGGTGACTTGGGGACTACACTTGCTGCTAGGGCTTCGATTGCTTATGTTTAGGTCTTCTTCCACCAGTGGCAAGGCAGAAATTTCTATTATACTTCTATGTTACTGTTGATGGCTACGATAGGGCAGATTTGGTTTGGTTTGTAGATTTGTGCTTTATCAGGTTGTGCTCAGATACACTTGTGTGGAACTCTATGTTAGAGGCGGTTGCTTCAACTGCCTAGGCTGTGAAGCGATGTGAGGCGCTCCAAAACTACCTCACCGGGTGTTTTCACCTGAGGCAAACGCCTCCAGTGCCTCTAGCGCCTAAGCGGCTGCTTCCAACACCTCTTCCGCCTCCTTGATTAACCAGATCCGGTTAACTTAAAACCTATCATGCTGAACCCGTTCTTGCAAATGATAACCCCCCAAAGCCCTGACGCCACGACTGAGAAGTCTCCTCAACGAAATGGGAACCCTCAGTGGTTTCGTCGAGTAGCTACCGACCCACCACTACCGTCTGCTGCCGTTGCCATCCGATGAAGACTCCGCCATCATTCTACACTTCTCTTGTGCGGCAGAGTGATGGTAACTTGATTTTGTTTTGTTTTTTTTATCTTGATTTCATCGCATCTTTAATATGCTTCTATTTCTAGATGTTTCTAATGTTATTAGTGTCGGTTTGACGCTTGTAACAAGCTTGAAAGTTAGGTTTTCGATTGGCTCATATTTCATAGTTGATACACCTCCAAGTCTCCGACCGATCTTAGTAGTGAGTTTATTACTTATTTAATTTATTTTTTGTTTGTTCTAAACATGTTCTTAATCTCAATTTTAGGCTTGTAGCAAGCACCATACAATTAAAAGTTATCGTTCTTCCAACTTAAGTCATAGAGCAGTAGCGGTGATGCTTGTTTAATTTTTTCGTTCTTTTAAACACATAGATATCTAATATGCTATAGTTACGTGTTTATTCTTTCACAACTTGTATTTTTTTCTTTTGTTCTAATATTTTTGTTCATTTTAGGTTGTATTTTACTATGTCTCTGTTGGCGTACCTTTTCATTAAAAAAATGATGATAAGTAAGAGAACGAGAGTAACTAGGCCTATGCTAGGCTGGACCGCCCCTCAACTGGGCCAGATCAGGCCCCTAATGGGCCCATCGGCACAGGCTCTGGCCGGCCCAAAGCTTCACTTGATTTAATTGAGATATCCAGCTCCTTTCAGGCCCAATTGTGCACAGTCCAGGAGGGGGAAGGCTGGGCCTCGGTCAAGCCCAGACCAGGCCATGTGAACAGGCCGCACTGGTCTGCCTGCCACCTCAGCACTCACTGCCGCATCTGCCAGGTCATCCATTGGCCAATTAATGGTGTGAGGAAGCCCAGGCAGCCAAGGAATTAAATCAGAAGGAATCCAAGGAGTCAAACCATTAAAACAACATGGGAGAACTCAAGAGTCATCTGAGATTGACTCTAAGGTGACTCTTGCCCTCCCCTTCAGTCCCTATAAGAGAGGAGAGTACGCCAGAGCAAGGGGGACTTCTTTTCTGGACACCGACAGGCTGCCTCTCCATCAGCTGGTACCTGCGCACCTGCTCAGCCTCCCCAGCTGTCCGCGGCCAAGAAGGAGAAGAAGAAGAAGAAGAAGAAGAAGAAGAAGAAGAAGAAGAAGAAGAAGAAAAGAGGAAGAGGAAAGGAAGCAGCACCCTCGGCAGCTTCCACAAGGGTTGGTCGACCCGCCTTCATCCAGTGCCAAGACAAAAAAGTAGGGGAATGCAAATATAAAATGTAGCCTTCAAAGGGCGCCTCCTTACCTCATCCGATTTCTCTTCTCAACCCCTCTCATAGCCTAAACCGGCTTTCATCGTCATCGGCAACCCATGGCTCAAGAGACTGACCCCAATCAGCCCCTGTTCGGACCATCTAAACTGCCCATGCTCTGATACCAAAAATGCTCCAAACAGGACCTGCTCATCCCCTTGCGCAGCTCCCCTAAACTGGCCATTCCCATTCCATCTTTGGCACTGGCCTGGCCCACCGAATTACCCTTAAACAGGCCCATGAACAGCCCCTGTTTGGCCCACCTGCTGGCCCTTGCCCTGTCCATCAACCAGAGCCCAGTTCAGGCCAATAACAGAACCCAATTCAGGCCCATGTCCAACCACCTATTGACCTCCCTTTACAGCCCCCCTTTGTGGCCTGTTAAACTAGTCCATAATTTGTCCAATTTCCTGCCCCCTCTGCGGTCAGAACCAAATCCCCGTGTGGCTCAACCAAACACATCCCCTAACAGGCCCAAAACAGGGCAGTGGACAGCCCATGCCTAGCCCACGTTCGGCCCATCTGCTAGCTACCAAATAGCCCACCTGCAGGCCCACTTGGCTCAGCCAACACCCCCACCTGCAGGAGCCTTGAACAGACCCTAATACAGGTTCATTTTCGGCCCAAATCTGCCACCCAATCAAAGCCCAGAACAGGACCTAGATTGGTCCCAATTTAGCTCATGTCCAGCACCCAATTGGCCCATGTTCGGCACTCAATTCAGACCCCAAAACAGGCCCACTTCGGCTCCTTTGCAGCCAGGTTCCAGCCCCATTGAGGCTCAACCCAGTGGCCCTTTCACGGGTCCAGCCAGCTTCCCAAGAAGCCCCATCAACAGCTCCCTTGTAGCAGTGCAAAAAATGAAGAAGCCCCCTTGTGGCTTGTACCAGCAAAGGGGGAGGGGTGAGCCTCAACGGCCCTTCCACGGGTCCGGTTCCCCCCTCAACTCACCAAGGAAGGGATGAACCTCAACGGCCCTTCCACGGGTCCGGTTCTCCCCTCAATTCACCAAGGGAGGATTGAGCCTCAACGGCCCTTTCACGGGTCCGGCTTGGCCTCCTAGAAGCTGTCCTTCCAAACTCAAGCAAAGATTGAAGCCCGACTTTGAATGCCGATGGAACATGGACCGGCCCAAAGTGACTTTCAAAAACAAAACAGAAAAATAAAAAATCAGAATGCGAAAGCTACACTAAACTAAGGAGCTTCACCCCTAGCGGGGAACTCCACCTTGGACGGGGGCGCGGGCAGGTTCCCGTAGCCATCGATCCGGACGGGGGCGCGGGCAGGTTCCCGTAGCCGTCGATCCTTCCCCCAATTTGGCTAAGTAAAAGCTGGCCATTTTGTATGGGTAAATTTCACTAAGTTGGAAAATGACCGGCATGTCGTCGTAATGGCGAAATTTTTTCAAGAAAGTGAAAAGAATCTATGTTGGGGGAAGGATTGACCATATTGTACACCAGTGTACCCCAATCTTCTATGCAATGAAATGACTCGCTTGTCAGCTTGAGATGTATGTTTTCCGGGCACCGATATGCAGCTCAATGGGCCGGATGAGATGCAAACCGCCAAAACATGATATAAAAACAAAACAGCATAACAGAATTAAAACAAATCTGAAAGTTCAATAAAAATATCAGAATTTAAAACAAACTTGAAAAACCAGCTTCAGGCAATCTGAAAATAAATAAAAAAACAAATCAGGTTCTGAAATGGGATTGTCCTGCCACATTTGCAGACCCTCACGTAGGCCTTTCTCTTACTCCCTGTTTGGTCCCTATCATCCCATGTTCGGACCACCAAAACAGCCCCCCTATACAACCCTCATTCAGCCACCTGAGCAGGCCCATCTGCGGGCACCGAACACCCCCCTGCTCCAGTCCCAAAATAGGCCTGCTCGGTCCACCAGTAGGCACCCTACAACCAGTCTATGTTCAGCCCACGTCCGGGCCCATTTTTGGCCATCTGCAGGCCCACCTGCAGGTACCCATAACCGGCCCCTGCTCAGGCCTACAAACAGGCCCATTTCCTGGTCTTCATCCGAGCCCCCAAATAGGTCCCTTTGAGACCCAATTCAACCCACCTGCAGGCCCACTAAGCAAACCCAAAAACCTGCTCCTAAAACCTGCAGCAAACGGCCCCTCTGTGGCCCCACTTAGAACAGCCTCTCTGTGGCCTCATTCAAAACAACCCCTCTGCGGCCCCATCCAGAACATCCCAATCAGGCCCACTTGCGACCCAGCCGAATGCCCCTTGTGCAAGCCCATGTCGGCTCATTTAAGGACACCTGATTAGACTCCCTAACCAGGTCTTTAAGCTGTCTTCGCTCGGCCCAGATCAGGTCCTAGAGCCGCCCCCAATTCATACCCCAGTTGGGTCCTTTTTTTATCCCATCCAAACTCCTTCAAACAAGCCCCTTTGTGGCCAGTTTCCTTGCTCTTACTGGCAACCACATCTCTGCCCTTTCATGGCTCGGCGAAATCCCAAATCAGGTCTTAAATAAAAAAAATCAGATTTAAGCAATCTAAAAAAAACAGATTCCAACCAACTTCAACCAAATATGAAAAATCTGATTTTGGCAATCTAAAAAAAATCCATTCAAAAAGACACCAAACCTTGTTTAAATAAATGAAAAAGGTCAACCTTTTCAAAAAGAAACCAAAACAGAAATCAAATAAAAACAAGTCAAACAAAATCAACACAACCGACTTTCAAACAACCAACAAACAAATAAAACAAACCCGAACCAAATCGGTTTGCATCTCATCGGACCCAAAAGGCCGCTCTGTGGATGTGCATGTCTCCGAAAACAAGTTGCCGCGACGGTAAATCAAAGACATTCGAGCCGTTGCTCGATGTAAGGTAACGCCGGATACTCGCACCATCCGGCGGAAAAGGGTAAAAAAATGAAATTTTCAAAGAACCCGAACCTCGATTCTTATATTGCTTTTTGAATAGGTCTTTATTGTTGAAAATGAAATTTGGAATTTTATTACGATTATACTTGGGTAAATATTGTTGCGGTACTAAAGTTGTTACCTTTGTTACATTTATTTTGTTTTCAAATGATTTAAGTATTTTATAAGAATTAATTTCGTAGTCTATTATAGTGTTTTGTTAATTAAATATATTTTGAAAATTATGTTTTATATCACTTGTACCTTCTTTATTGTGTATTACATGCTGATGACTATCTTGACTAACACATAAACTACTATCTAGATAGATATCTTCATTTCGTTCGTTAGCCATTATTATTTTGGATATTCTTGATCCTCAGCAGATATTCTCTTTGTGCTCAGATCCAGAGCAATGGATACTTCTCACTGAAGAAGATCAATACCAGTCACCAAAATAATAACTTTTAAAGAACGATGTGAAGATTAGATGATAAATTAAAGAAATAGAACAAAAACAAATTAAGATAGTATATATCAAACCTTGCACGCAACCAACGTGGTGGACCTAATAAAAATAAAATAAAAATATATAAGAAAATAGCAAAAAAACCTGATTCCAAAAATAAACCAAAACGATATCCTTATAAAAGGAAAAATTTTCAAGTTAAATCTAAACCAACAACAACATATCCTAAATAAAAATACTTAAAAAAGAAACTTAAAAAAATGCAAATGCTTTAAATGCGGAGAAGAAGGACATTACGCTAATGTGTCCTAAAAAAAGACAAATTAATCTTGTAGACATGAACATTGTCGATGAAATTTATAATATAAGGGTAGGATATGAATTATCGGATATTGAACATTATGAATATAAATTATTAACAAAAAGTGAAGATGACAATATAATATATAACTCTACGGAAGATGAATACAATGATAGTGATAGTGAAATCGATGAACTTATAGATGAGTACGACCCTTTTATATGATGACCAATCACGAATTAACAAAATACGATGACCAATCAACAAAATAACAAATATATTTATATGATGACCAATCACGAATAAACCAAAGATGAAGAATCAACTTCTGAAATACATAGAACAGAAGAAAATCAAGAAGACCAAAATCGACAAACAATAATATTTAATGAAGAAATCTATAACAAGATTCAAAATGCACCTTGAGAAATAGAGAAAAATAAAGTATATAAATTAAAATGGAATCTATGGAGAAAAGACAAATTATTGATAGAAATGTTTGAACAAACAATAGATTCAGTGAAACTAATAGATCAATCACCAACATACAAATTATAAATAAAGAAAAAATAACCCAAATACTAAAACACTCTAAAAGAAAAGATAAAATAAAATATTTACATTTAGGGGCCATAGATATTACCATCAAAGCAAATCACAGAAAAGGAATTGATTCTCCAACAACAATCATAATAGCAGATAAAAGATTTATAAAACCAACACAATCAATAATAGGAATGATTCAAAGTAATTTAATCTATCAATATCTTAAATTTAGAATATATCCTCAATACTCGATAAGTTTAAATGATAAAAATATAGATGAAGGCTTATATATTTATCATGAACTTAGAAACATAGAAATGACCTCTGGAGTAAACCTTTAACAATAACCACTAAATTATTAGCAAGTTTATCAAAACATAATGATATGCCAACAAGACCAGTAAATCAACGTATAATAATGTTGGAAGAATAGAGCCTAAAATAGATAAAATAAGTCTACCGAAAGAATGGCATATAACATTAGAAGAATTAAAACAAAAAAATAAATCTCAAACTAGCAGAGAACTAATAATATATAACAAAATGATTAAATTAAAAAACTTAGAATACCCTTCCAGTAGACTAACAATAAAAGATATCGATGAAGAAGATATAGAACAACCCAGATATTCTTATTGTATAGAGAAATACCTAACAAATGACCAAAATGAAATAATGACTAAAGCAAAAAAATAATAATATACCCTAAATTAACTATGATAAATGTACAAGTAAAAATAAGCCTGATTAAATTTATTTGGATTAATACTATCATAGACACTGGAGCATCTATATCTCATATTAACAATAAGATTATAAATGACTAAATAAAAAAGCAAACATATAGAACAATATATAACATTTGACGGTAATATAGCAACTTTTGAAAATATTGCAACAATCAATGAAATACGAATTAAAGATGTCAATAAAGACTTACATACTCATGAATTCAAAACTCTTTATATCTCCGCAGATGCAATAGCACTAATAATTGGAAATGATATTCTAAATCAATACAATCCAATTACAATAAATACCTATACTATTTCGTTTACAATTAACTCAAAACAAATAAAAGTAGAAAAAAATTCTAATAGTAATATAATTCAAATGGAAAGACCCCTCAATAGAGAAGTAAGAGAATATTATTCAAAAATTATAAAATGTATGTTATCAAATACGATACCTATGTAGAATGACCAGAGAAATCAAAAATAGGTTTTACACTTCTACCCAACGAAAATATAACTTTACGACCTACAGAAAGAAAAATATTAAATACTGGTTTAGGATTTATGATACTAGAATAGTTTTATGGAATAATAAAAGGAAAAAATGGATAGTTAAAGAATGTAGATTTACAGATCATAGAAGGAACTATAAAATCCACATATAGCGTAAAAGTAACAATTATAATTAAAAGTTTTAAAGAAACTTCTATCATAAGAATTAAAAATAAAAATAAATTAGCCGATCTTATAATAAATAAATTCTATAATTTCATTTAATGGAAATAATAACAAGACAGATAAACAGAATATTTATTAAAATAAAATTATAAAATGGGTAAAACTATAACTTATTTCCTATACTAGACTCTGGAGCCACGAAAAGTAACGTAGAAGAAAAATTTTAGCCTATAACAAAAAAATGAAGAGCTAAAAAAACCATAATTGTTTAGCGGATTAGCTGAAAATACCAACTCTAATAAAATATTAAGAAATGTATCCATATCAATTCTAGACAAAGATCAAATTGAAGAAGAATGTCATTCCTGAAGTATACATAATAAAAGGACTAGGAAATATGATCCTAGGTAACAATTTTATAAACAAATATTCACATATTATAATTCATAAAATGTTTAACACATTTACTAAAGATAATAAACAAATACTAGTACCTCGGTACTTTATAGTACCAAAGATCTTTAAATTTCCAATAAATGTTTCTAAAAAAAGTTTTAAAGACACATATAAATAGTTTAACTAAATTATTCTCAGACAACCCTTTAAAATTATTTGATAAAAATTCAAGATATTGCGAAATAGAACTTATGCCAGAACATAAAAGAAAAAAACCTAAGAACAAAACCATTAGTTTATTCCAAAGAAGATGTAATAGAATTTCAAAAACAAATTACAGAACTAAAACAAATGAATCTAATTCAAACAAGTAGAAGTCCACACACATCTCTTGCCTTCATGGTAAGAAACTACTCAGAACAAAAAAGAGGAAAAGCGAGAATTGTAATAAATTATAAAAAATAAATAAACACACAAAATTTTATGGCTTCCATATTCCTAGTTGTGAAAGCATGCTAAAAAAATTACAAAATAAAAAATGGTTTAGCAAACTTGATGCTAACTCAGAATTTTGGCAAATTAAATTAGAAGATCAAGAATCTAAAGAATCGAGTTCTTTTTCCACACCATATGAACATCTTAAATGGAATGTAATGCCATTCAGAATAAAAAATGCCTCACAAATTTTTCAAAAATGGATGAATTCAATCTTCAATGACTATGATAACTTCATTATACTTTACATAGATGATATTCTAGTATTCTCTGATGAATATAACCAACATAAATATCATTTACAAATAATAAAATAAATTTTCATTAAAATTGGTATAATATTATCACCCAAAGAGATTGAATTATGTAAAAAAAAATAAAATATCTAGGAAAAATTATTGATCAAGGTTCTATAGAACTTCAAAGTGATATTAAAAGCAAAATTAAAAAATTTCCTGAAACATTTACATCATTAAAGCAATTACAAAGCTTTGTAGGAATTTTAAATTATGGAAGAAAATATGTTCTTCGACTAAGTGAATTGATAAAAAAATTACAAGAAAAAATCAATTCTTAAAATAAAAATATAAAAAATAAAATGATAAAATTATATCACGATGGGAAACCGACAAAATTAAAGTTGTACTTTCTCTAGAAGAAGACAAAGAAATTAAATATATTAAATCTATAATAACAAAGATTCCAAAAATAGTCATACCTAAAGAAACTGATAAACTAGACTTATCAACAGATGCTAATCAGCTATATTGGGCAAGAATATTAACAGTAGAGAAAAGAAAAGGACGTAGTTGGCTATACCTTAAAAAAATTCTCTAAACCCGAAATAAGTTATTCTACATATGAAAAAGAATTCTTGGCTATATTAAAAACTACTAAAAGTTTTAAATATTGGTTACTACCAACTACTTTTCGAATCAATACCGATAATAAAGGATTATATCATTATATTAAAAATCGAAAAGAAGATCAGAATAGTAGAAGAATATGTTGGTTAATGCAGTTAGAAGATCAATACATTTTTTACCAGGACATCAAAATGTGATTGCTGACTATTTATCTCGACCTTTTCAAAATGCAGAATAAAGAAACATCTTCACAAAATATTTCTAGATTACAAGCAGAAACGTCCACCAAACATAGTCCAAAAGTACCAAAAAATATATCTGCAATACCATCATATATTACTGTTGGTATCCAACTTTTACAAACAAAAAAAGGGCAATGGGGCAGGCCGAGGAGCAGACCGTACGGTTCAGCCAAATTGGGCCCAATTAGAAGGCCCAACAGTTGCTTTTGTCAGCCACCCCATAATTGGGCAAATTCTAGCTCATGGAGGAGGCGTCCCCACAGCCCAGCATAGGAGGGAGCTGGCTGGGCCGCACCCAGCCAAATCAGCCCAGGCCCAGGCCTGCCAGGCTGATGGGCCCACCTGCGGCCAACCAGGCCCAATTGGCCAAGCCACTGGCCCATTTGCCACCTCAGCAGGCCAGCCGCACCTGCCATCTGTCTCCCCATCAATCTGGATAGTTTCGTGAAGGGGGAAGGCCAAGGGACAGTCAGGCCATAATTGTCCATCGACCAGCCTCTTCACCTCCCCCCTCAGCTCTATAAAAGAGCAGGGGGGGGGCGCCAGCTTCTGGAGAGGAGGATAGAGGCCGACAGGCTGCCGGTTTTGCTGCTGCCATCTGCTGCCCCTCTGCCGGTTTTGGCTGCTCCCTTGTGTGCCTGCTGTAAGACCTGCCCGCGGCTAGAAGAAGGAAGGAGAAAGAAGAGAAGAAGGAGAAGAAGGACCACCGCCGGCGGTCCTTCCTCTGGCCGAGAGAGGCATCCCCAGGCGGCCATCTGCGCCCCTCTTCATCCAACACCAAAAAAAACAGGTGGGTGAGTATAATTACATAGATATGTAGCCCTCTAAGGGTGTCCTCTTCACCTCTTCTTCTTTCTCTCCTCAATTCCCCAAGGTCCAATTTCGCCCCCCATGAACATCATTAGCCTATGACCCAAACAAGGCTCCTGGTATACCCAACCTAGGCCGATTCTAAGCTGTCCCATATGCCCCATCGACTGGTCCATTGCGCAGCCATCCAAGACAGGTCACATTCCCCCTTATTTTGCCATTGGACTGGCCCACTTAGAAGAGCCCAAACCAGGCCTTGATCTGCCCTTTGTGCAGGCCCATTCCGGTCTACCTGAACCTACCCGAACAGGCCCCAATCAGAGCCTAGACCAGGTCCTGAAATGCCCTCCCCTGTGCAGCAACACTCGGCCCACCTAAGCCCACTTGAGCAGGCCTCCATCTGGTCCATTAGACAGACCCCTGCAGGCCTTCCTTTTCGGCCCAACAGGAGCACCCACTCAGGCCTCAAAGCGGACCCCAAACCAGGCCCCTAAAACCAACTCCAAATCAGGCCCTTTCCAAGTCCTGTCCGGTTCCCAACCGGAGCCCAAACCAGGCCTTGATCTGCCCCTTGTGCAGGCCCGTTTCTGCCCACTTGAAACCGCCTGAACAGCCCCTTTAAACAGGACCAAAGCTGCCTTTGTCCAGCCCCTGTTCAGGACCCAGATTTGGTCCCAAATCAGACCCTGTTCAGCCCCTACTCCAGCCCCTTGTGGCACAACAAAACCAACCCCAAAACAGGTCCCAAACAGCCCCCTTGTGACATGACCGACAACCCCAAAACAGATTCTGTCTAGCCCCCTTTGCGGCATACCAAAAAGAAGGCAAACAGCAGACTCCTTTGTGGCTCAAGATGCAAAAATGCAGCACTCAACCAGGGCGTAGAAACCTGCCAGTTTCAGCAATGGTGGGTAGGGGCAATGTCCCGGATCCTCTCGGAATCCGTATGACGAGCCGATTGTTTTGTCCGGGCGGGTCCTTACCCTACCATCAAGACAGATGGAGGCACACAAGTCCAGCAGGCCCTTCCGGCCCAAGAACAGTCCAAGACAGGCCCTTCCGGCCCAAGAAAACCGAAGACCGACTTTGAACGCCGATGGAACTCAAAAACCGGTCCAAGTGGCCTTAAACAATGATGAAAACAAAAATAAACTGAGATAAAATGCACGGCTCCCCCGGGTACGTCCCGGGATGTCGATCCGGACGTCGGTGCGGGCACGCTCCCGTATGCCGATGATCCTTCCCCCAATTTGGCTAAGTCTTTGGCTAACCATGTTGAATGGGTAAACATCACCGAGTTAAAAACTAACCGGCATCCAGTTGTAATGCCAAAAAAATTTTCTACACCGGTGAAGAACCTAGGTTGGGGGAAGGATCATCTACAATGTACTCCAATGTACTTCACCTTCATGAAATGAAATTTTGATGTCGACTTGAGATGTTTGAAGCCGGGTACCCAATGGTAGCTCGATGGGTCGGAGGCGATGCAAACCGCCAAACCAAAAAAAATAAAAATCATTCCAAACCAAATCTGAAAATTCAAACAGAAAGCAAAAAAAAACAGAAAATCAAAATCTGGAAGTCAAAACAGAAAATCAGAATTAAAGGAAATCTGAAATTCAACTTATCCCAGTTTAATCCAGCAGTCGAACGGGTTTCGAAACACATCAAACCAAAAATCAGAATTTGAACCATACCGAACACCAAAAATCAGAACAAAAAAATCAGATTTCAATTAAATCTGCAAAAAAATCAGATTTGAACAATCTACCAAAAACAGATTCTAACCGACTTCAAAAATCTGATTTTAACAATCTGAAAATTCACTTAAAATCCACTGAATTTCTTCCCAAAAGAAATCAAATAAACAACACTTTGAATATCCAAGTGGATCAAAACCAACATAAAAAAACAGAAAATCCAGATTGCTAACTAAATCTAAACCAAAAATTCAGATCGTTAACAACCACACAAAAAATCAATCAAACCAAAACCCCACAATGCTTAAAACTCTTTAAGCACAACAAAACTGAAATCAAAATAAATTGAATCAAACAAATTCAAAACAAAACAAATCAAATCAAAAAGTCAAACCAAAACCAAGCAACAAATCAAACAAACTCAAACCCCAAAATCAACAAAACCGACTTTCAAGTCAACCAACAAACAAATAAAACAAACCCGAACCAAATCGGTTTGCATCAAATCGGACCCAAAAGGCCGCTGCCCTTTTGAGTTCACTTTATTTTGTTGATGTGCATGTCTCCGAAAACAGGTTGCCGCGATGGTTAATCAAAGACGTTCGAGCCATTGCTCGATGTAAGCTAACGCCGGATACTCACACCATCCGGCGGAGAAGGGTCAAAAAATCAAAATTTTCAAAGAACTCGAACCTCGGTTCTTATATTTTTAAACTATCACTGGACTACCTAATATTTTAGGTATCATCTATTTTCCTAGATAAATCCGGAGATGTCTTTTTTTTCTAAAGAATAGACGCGTATAAAAGAGGTTCAAACAATTACTTCTATTAATAAAGGAGAACCAAAACTAAATATAAACTTCGCAGAAGGAAATATTATAATAAATATGGCAAAAGCACAAAATCAACATGCAATACATCAAATAGCCCAAACCAGAAACTTGTATCGAAGCAACAATAATTTGAGTAAGCAAACATATAAAAGTCTAAATAAAATATGGAAAACTACTGAAGACCTACAAAGTAATCTAAAATATATAACATCTATAAGAAATATTGAAGAACATCTTCTTGCATTAGAAGAAAACTCTAAATATAATCAAAATATAATAATTAATTTCCAAAACCAAATAATGAAATTAAAACAACAAAACTTGATAGAACGAAGCAGCTATATTAATATCTTCAATAATCATATGCTTCCGTTCCTCGAGAAAAATATTAATAAAGAAGAACTTGAAGAGCAACTCAATATTATAAACTGTTTAGAAAACATTGCTATATTTTCTAGAATCTTAGAGAAAGAAAAGAGAATAGCACTCTACAAATATATAAATAAAAACTTCCCACCAGAAATCAAAGAAATAGTAGATGATAAAATATGGGATAACCAGTTTCTAGCACTTATGATGGAATACGAAGATTGCATAACCGAAAATAATGATAAACAGAGAATAACTTTAGTTCACCACAAAATAGATGATCGATGTATATATACCTTAGAAAGAGGCATAATAAATAAATTAATAGTAACTAGAATATAGATAGTTAACTTAAACTTTCCCATGATGATTAAATCAATAGTTGAATGGATTCCACGACTAATACAAGTTTTTGAAATAGATATATAACTGCCACCTTTCCCGAAAATAACGATTGAAAATACTTTTCCTTTAATCCAAATATGGTGAATACGTCCACAATATTCTTATGACATCAATTATAAAGAATTTGCTGGCATGATCAACGAAGAAGTTGAACAATTCAAGAATATCAAAAGAATGAAAAACGAAAACAAATGGCCAATAACAGTCCCAAGCTGGACAGATGGAAGGATAATGGTTTGAGACGAAGGAAATCTAATCCATAAAAGCCATCATGGCCATGGACCAGGCTACCAACAACAACTAGACATCGAGATTCTCGGACCAAAGACAGATAATCTAACAGAATATGATTCTCCGATGGGCGGATGAGATGAAGCAAGAATAAAACCAAATAATTGTAAATTCTATGCATCACTTTTACTTTAATATGGCGTCTTTGTAAAGACTGATAAGGGGTATAAATCAAAGGACGATGAGGCCCAAAGACGCACCCGCTTTGATAAATACAACCTTTACAGTCTAGTCCAGTACTGTAATAAGATTCGATCTGAGCCTCGGGGAGCCGATCGGATAACTGTTGTAAAACCACGAGCGCACATGATTTTCAGCCCATGGTTTTCGGATTCCAAAAATATTGAAGTCCGCAATAGTCCTAGTTCTAGCTCTATATAAGGGCTTGTAAGTCTATCTGTGAGGATCACTTGTAAGCTTCGAATGTAAGAATAATTTCTTAGTGTGATTCTTGAGTGTCTACTTTTCTTACAACTTCTCGCCTGCAACTTCTCGCCTCCGACGCTTGTCGCTCGTCGCCGCTTCATCAACGTTTCCTCATCACCTCCTCAACGTTCATTCTTTATGTCTTCATCGTTCATCGCTACTTAAGAAACGACGCTCTCAAATTGCTAATGTGTCCTAAAAGAAGACAAATTAATATTGTAGACATAAACATTGTCGAAATTTTTTTTAATACAAGGATAGGATATGAATTATCGGATATTGAACATTACGAATATGTATTATTAACAGAAAGTGAAGATGACAATATAATATATAACTCTATGGAAGATGAATACAATGATAGTAATAGTGAAGATGCGCATGACCCCTTTCAACAAAATAAAATCAAATATATTTATATGATGACCAATCACGAATTAACCAAAAATGAAGAATCAACTTCTGAAATATATATAATAGAAGAAAATCCTCAATACTCAATAAGTTTAAATGATAAAAATATAGATGAAGACTTATATATTTATCATGAACTTAGAAACATAGAAATGACCTCTGAAAGTAAACATTTAACAATAACCACTAAATTATTAACAAGTTTATCAGAATATAATAATATGCCAACAAGACCAGTAAATCAAAGTATAATAATGTTGGAAGATCAACAAACTTACTCAGAAGTAATAGAACCTAAAATAGATAAAATAAGTCTACCAAAAGAATGACATATAGCTTTAGAAAAATTAAAACAAAAAAATAAACTGCAAATTAGCAGAGAACTAATAATAGATAACAAAATGATTAAATTAAAAAACTTAGAATACCCTTCCAGTAGACTAACAATAAAAGATATCGATGAAGAAGATATAGAACAACCATGTGAGTTGAAGATGTCGAAGCAACCTTGGACGGAAGGTCCTCTCACTAAGTACCAAATTTATTTGGGTTCAATCTTACATATGAATAAAAAATGTGACGAAAATGTCAATCAAAGAATTAAAATGGGATGGTTGAAATGAAAGCAAACGATAGGGATTCTATACGACCATAACATCTCTCTAAAATTAGAAAGAAAATTCTATCACACCGCTATAAGACCCGCCATGCCTTACGGATGTTGGACAACTAATAATAAGAATGTTATCAAATTGAGTGTGGCTGAAATGCGGATGTTTCGGTGGATGTGTAGTCACATCTGGGTAGATAGAATCCGCAACAAGTACATAAGGGATGAAGTGCAGGTTACGAAGATCAAAGATATTGTAAAGAAAAATAAACTTTGTTAAATTGGGCATATCAAGCGGCACCCCCTTGAGGTGTATGTCAGACAAGTCGAGACCCTGATGTTGTTAGTGCAAAAGAGGCAAATAGATAGACTCAAGTTAACTTAACATAGGCATATCCAGTATGACTTTGAGAAACTAAGCATACAAGAGGAGCTAGAAGAAGATCATGGAGAATGAAAAAGACGAATCCATGTAGCCGATCACAATCATTTGAGGTTAAGACTTTGAGTTTGAGTTTAAGTTTTATTATAGTTAAAATATATCTTTCAAACATGTTTGTTCATGTTTTAGATTGAAGATATTAAAACCACTAACTTTTGTTGATTATGAGAACAATAATCTTTCTTATAAAAATTAAGTTAATTAAAAATTACTTTTGTCAATTTTAAATATTATTAAATAATATTTACATTAAATAAAATAGATATTGTTAATAAAAGATCGAAGGGTATAAAAAAATCAAAGATATTTCCCCTCTTCATCTAAAGCTATAACACAAGCATTCATTGACACTGGCATAGTCATTTTTCCAAAGTACACATTGAGATCAACTTTATTAAATATGTTTTTTTGAGTACGTACACTTTTAATAAGGTCATCTACATCCTCTCAAAACTTTTCCTTAATCTCACTTCCTGAACCAATTTGTAGAGCATAAATATCAACCAAATTAATTATATCTTTCATCAATCATTGGTTATAGATGAATTAGCAAAGAGTATACAAGATGATATACTTTGATATATAATATTTGCAGATAATGTTAAATTTGTAGATGAGACACACAAAGAAGTAAATAAAAAGTTATAACCGTATAAAAATACTTTAAAGACTAAGAGTTTCAAGACAAGTAAAATTAAACAAAATAAATGCATTGTAAACTTAATGAAAATCAAAGAAAAGTAGATGATAATGTTAATTTGGATGAGGTAATATTATCAAAAGAACTCAATTCAAGTATCTTAGATCAATTATTCAAAAAGATAGAGAATGTGATAAAAATGTTAATCAATGAATTATAATAGGTTGGATAAAATGAATATTAGCTACATGGGTTCCATGTGTTAGTAAAATTTCACTAGAGTTGAACAAAAATTTTCATTGTACAATATAAGACCTAAAATGTTGTATTGTGGTGAAGCTTGGACACTAAAAAGAAAACATATTTTTAAAATAAGTGTTGCTGAAATGAGACTGTTAAGATAGATGAGTGGCTATATTAAATTAGAAACAATAAAAAATAAATATATTAAATAAAATATAGGAGTAATGGCAATTGTAAATAATGTGAAAGAAAAAAGAATTAGGTGGTTTAGACATATTAAATGTAGACCTAAGAAGACTCCAATAAAAAATTAGAAAATATTAAAATAAAAAACGACATCGTATGTCTAGGTTAACTTAGAGGGTAATTCAATATGATTTATATGATTTAAATATCTACGAAGATGTAACTCAAAGAATTCATATGGTCGACCCCAAGTAACTTGGGACTAAGACTCGAGTTGAATTGAGTTGAATATATAATCATGTTTACAAGCATAATTATATCTCCTACTCTTTTCATTGATATCCTTGCATTCTTTAATATTTTATCAATAGTAAAATCTATTGCATTTTTATCTCTCTCCTTTCCTCTTGTATATAATACTTACCATATTTCCTATTTTACCTCTCACATCTATTTGGTATCTTGAATACAAGCAATATTAATATTTCTCCCCATACTATTAATTTTTCAAATTTTTCGTAGATTTCTTTCTATACTCATGTACATTCATCTTTAAATTTGTTCTTAAACATATTTCCTCCGGAGCTCTACAACTAGAGACAAGTAAAAGGATGCAGTAGCATGAACATAGAAATTATTCCAGTATAAAATGTCTATATGATAACTAGAGACAAGTAAAAGTGTGGATATCAAAACCCCTTACAAAAAAGAATGCAAGAGCATGAAAAAGATTCAAATCTTTGTTCATTCGATATCTTAATTACCAATTTGTCACATATCCCCCCCCAAATGGAAATCAACCCACTTTGTTTTTTATTTTCTAAACAAAACTTGAGTTGATACAAAAAGACATAAGCACAATGATCTTTTACATCTCAACAGAAGAAAAGAACGATCATAGAAAATAAAATCAAAACAGTCTTCTAGATAGTGATCTGTTTGACCTTTTGACTTATTTGTCCTGGTCGAGACCTAGTTCTTCTTGAGCGTATTAATATGTCACCTTCACTTTGTGGGCAACTTTCGTCTTCTCTCCATTCCAGAGTATAATTAGAGCCCCACTTATCCAAGTTCCATACATAAATTTGAGTTCCAGTACCATTCTCACCGAACTTTCCCAATTTTTGTCCAATATAGTACTCATTAAAAGGAGAAAATTGCTTGATAGCCTGCAAATGGCTGTCTGCAGTAGCTTGTGACTGAGCTCGCAAGTCCAGCTCCATATAATTTCCTTGTTGGCAATAAGTAACGATTGGTATCTCAAGGTTCTGCAGAATTAGCAAATTTTCCTTAATATGACAAAAAGTATCCGTACATACAAAGGCTATATGTGATGACCCTACTTCTTTGTCTTCGTTAAAAGATTGGGACAGAAAAGCAACCGATCTTGAGTTTGTGGTCTGTGTCAAAACAACAGCATCTCTTCCAAGTCGCATTGCTCCTGTCTTCACGTATATAGTTTCAAATTTTAGCAACATGCTTGTAGTTCATGGACAACTAAAAAATAACCAAAGAAAATATCCCGCACCAAGATAATACAGAAGAAAACAACTAGTCAGGGCAACTAAAAATAAATTCTAATTACAAGATTCTCTAACAAATGAGATGAAAGGGGGTAAGGCAAAATGAGATGAACAAGGAGAAAAAAAAACTCAGTAGTCTTTTTTTTGGAACATTAGGTCCTGAAAGAGGTAACATGAACAATATAAGAATATAATTTTTTCCAATGAATAAATAAAAGTAAATCCATTATTGGCATCAGATCAGCTGGCTTGCTGATGCAGAATGAACCAGATCAAACCAGCAACAGACGATTGTAAGGGGTATGTAAAAAGTACCCTATTTATATGCACACGTTAATTTTCCTATCTTAACTCACTAAAACTAAACAAATGACAAGAAAAGAAGACGTAATGAAATGTGATTAGTGACAGTAATATATAAACTTTGAAGGTGGACATAATATAAACTTCGAAGTTGGACATAATGCTCACAAAGTGAGCACAAGAAAAAAAAACATCAACAACAACATCAAGAGCAAAAATTCTATAAATACGATAGAGAAAAATTATACCCCCAAAAGAAGAAAACCACCTTGCATAACAGAACAAAAGAACAAAACCAGCAAAAACAGATCCAGCATTGATTATATATGACCCAGCCTAACAGCTTGAGAAGCAACACAACTTAATTCTTATCATGGTTCCCAGCAAATGCCCGCCTACTAAATACACTGCTTGACTGACAGAAGGTATGCTTCAAGCACCTGCACAAGTGCGACAGAATCCCTGACTGGTCCTTATTGGGACATGTCAATCAATATTAGTGGCAGTAAGTTAACATCAAAAACCTGCCTCCAGATGGACTTCAACCAGTTTTGAGTCTTGACAAAATCCTCCGGACAAATTCAACTACGGACAATTTAGAGATAGATGTCATCAATGTTCACACAGTCCAAGGACCTGCATAGCTTTGACCTCCTATGGTTCAGCCAAGACAAATTATTGTCTGCTGGAAAGCTTATACAACATGATCTTACAAAAAATAATAATAATTCATTTTTCAACAAAAACTTTTTAAGCCATATTCATTAAATATAAAATTTACTTCTGCTTTCTCAATCCCAAGCCTAGACAAAAAATAAAGGTCATAGTAAGTGACACTCAATGAAAAAATATTGTCAGATCTCATGATATAGATTCAAATGATACAAGTGTTGCGATATTCCCTACTTATAGTGCACTGCACCGGAGTCCATGTGTACTATGGGTGAGTGTATTCCCCACATCAACGCACCATATAAGTTCCCTAATGTGGTGGCAAAATAGCAATCTGACATCAAAAACTAATGTGGGCAAAGAAAATAATCCATAGTACGGAACATGACATAAGTTTTAAAAAAAACTAAAAATCAAATACACATTAGTATTAAAAATTTTCTAAAAAATGAAAAATTAAAAGAGCTATGAAATAGGTACATAGAATATTGGATCTCTTAGTGAACAATTAATAAAATTTATTGATAGTACAGATCGATGAAAGCTTCATATTACTTGCATTCAAAAAAATCAAATAGATAAGAAAAAAATGCAAAGTAGAAAGTACAGGTTATAAACTATAGTATAAAAAAATAGAAGTGATAAAAATAGAGTAAGTATCGTTGTTGATAAAAAATGGAAGATGATGCAAGTAAATAGTGTTATATGATTATTATGGTAATAATTATAGAAAGGTAGATATTTAATGTAGTTCGTATATTTTTTAAGGTGACCAAGGTTACAATTCATTCATTATGAAAGGTGACGACTACAAGAAAAGGAAACAACAAAATAGGGAGAAGGAGAATACATATAAAAGAGACAATCAATCATACTACCAAGGCAGTAGTGGTAGAGCAACATCTAGTAAAAAGAAAAATATTTCTACTTAAAAATCTATCAATAAAATTCTGAAGTCCAGAGAACCCAAAATGCACAAAGTAACAGTACTTAGCAAAAAATGTCATCATATTGATGATCCCTAACTGATTTGAAACTGTTTCTCAAAAATCCTCATATTTCCACTGAATAGTTGGCACAGAAAGATTCCATAGGTTATGTTCAATGCTCCATGGATTAGCATTAGCTTTGAACCTGTTGTAACCAAAAAATTTCAGAAAAAAAAAGAGAAGAGAAACTAAATATTTTGACAAGGCCGATTCAAAAAAAAAAAGAGAAACAAAAGGAATGGCATGCTCGGCCCAAACAGGCCCAATTCAGTCCATCTCCAAGGCTCATAACAGGACCTTGATCGGCCCAATTCAGTCGACCTGCAATGCCCATCGATGAAGCTTAGAATGGGATTTCAATTAACCCAATTTGGCCTACTGAAAAGTCCATTTGCGGCCCACCCAGCATAGCCCACGGGCCTGCTCAAAAAAAGGGGGCCGGACAAGTCTTCCAAGTGGGCCAAGGGAGCTGCCCGCGGGTCTGCTCAAACCTGGGCTCGCCAAAAAAAATATAGAGATCTTGTTAAACAAAGGTAGGAGGCCGGACAGAGCAAGGAGGAAATCCGGATCAGGATATTGACCTGCCATGAAGTCCCGGTCGATATCCGATTCTATGGCAGTTCCGAGTCCCACTCGGAAACAATTGAGGCAGCGATATCTCCTGCCGGAATTGGGGGGGAGGAGAAGATAGCAGGTTCCGAGTCCCTCTCGGACCCGGAACTACCTTCCCAGTAGGAGACGGAGCCCTCCCGACACGTATAAGAACCTGGCCGGAGCTGGCCGCACAAGAAAGAGAGGGGGCGGCGAGAGGAGAGGCCGCAGAGGGTAGAGCTGCAGAGAAGGAAGAGTAAGGAGGAGTCTACCGGTCCCTTTGGAGTCCTATTGAAGTCGCGCAGTGATCCCCCTCTTCTTCTTCTTCCTCTGGACGCTGCAAGCCCCTCGGCAAGTCGCCGCGGGTGCCGTAGAAACCGTAAGATCCTCCCGCTACCGCCGGTGAGGGCTCCTTCCTCTTCCCCTAGGGCCGCCGACCCCTTCTCCTCCTCCCTTCGGTGCTGCTGCAGTCGAACAAGGCCGAGGGTGCTGCCGGAGGCCGCCGCGATGCCGTCGGGTGCCGGAGGAAGCCGCGCGGGACTGTAGCAGTGGGGAAATTATATCCCCCAAACTTACATCCACGCTGGATAATGGTGGGGACCACCGGTGGTGAAAAACGCAAAAAAAAAAGAAAAGAGGGCAGCCGGGCGAAGCCAGCCGCCCCTGCGGAGTGGACCGCCGGTCCGGAACATCAAACCGGCCGGTCCAAACAATGCCAAGACCTCCTCTCCAGCCGGCTGAAGCCCCTCTGCGGCCAGAACCCCCTGCGCACAGTGCAGGGGCCATTTTCAAAAAAAAAGATTTTTTTTAAAACAAACAAAATAGTGAAAAGTAAATAAAAAATATATTTAATTCAACAAACCGGACTAGTTGGGGGGTCGACTAACCATCCGCCCCTACGTCTCGGCTTAACTTAAAAGAATCCAAAATTTGGACTAGTTGGGGGGTCGACTAACCATCCGCCCCTACGTCCTTAAGGTAGACATACAAAGGTCTATAAAAGACCCCAATGTCTTACCATCTTTTAGCTATATGAGGCCGTGCATGATCAACATGCCGTTAAGCCGATTATATGCTAATGGAATCATCAAAACAGTGGAGGATGCCCATAAGTCTATCAAGACCGGGTACATGCCGCCCATGAATTGACAAGTTCATCAACTCATGGAGGAGCCATGAAGATCGATATGAGCTAGTCTCCCACAAGTCTATCAAAGACCGGGATGCTCAATCTCAAGACAAGGAGATGAGTCCCCACAAGCCTATCAAAGGCCGGGACATGCTCAATCTCAAATCAGTGAGAGGAATGCCCACAAGTCTATCAAAGATCGGGTGTTTTTCCATCTCAAATTGATCAAACAAGTGCCATGTTCATCAAGGACTCAGAAAGACCTAAGTTGCTGGTCAAGTTGTAAATCATGTCTCATATTGAGGAAAACAGGGGAAATTCATGTTCGGTACATAGATCAATGTCTCAAAGAGGAGAGACAATCACATGGAATTTCTGGAATGCAAGACGACAAAAAAAAACTCACAAGCGATTCTGGAAGATTTGAAACCTGTAAAAAAATTTAAAAATCTAAAACCTGTAAGTCTGAGATCTGAAACCAAACCTGAAAATCTGAAATAATTAAAATCTGAAATCTGGACTTAAGGCATATAAGTCTGAAATCCGAAACCTGCACATTTAAAATCAAAAACCCAAGAGCTGGAGTCTAGAAACTGAAATGCTGAAACATAAAATCTGCAATTGAAACATCTGTAAAATCTGAAAATCTGAATGCACCAAACCGAAAATCAGAATTTATGCTCAGAACCCATTTCAAAAGAAATCAGAAATTAAGAATTGCTAATCTGAACTTCACAAGGAAATTGAGTCCGAAGTTTAATAAATCTGAATTTGTGCAGAGCCTGAAATCCGAAGTTTGAATTGGTGTAGAAATCTGTTTAGAAAACCTGCAATCTGGAAGTGCAGAGTCTGCAAATGTGCACAAACCTGAAGTCTAAAAATCTGAAATTCAAGCAAATCCAAAACTGTAAAATCCGAAATCTGTATTGGACCCCAGAGTTTGAAATCAAAATCTGAAGTCTGGAGTCCGGGAGAAGAGGAATCTGGAAATCTTTGGGAAGGTGCAAGATTTTAAAGCTGGAAGTTTGAGGCTCCTGCAGCCAAAAATCAGAAATTAAAGAGAGGTCTGCATAATCTGAAACTCTTTAAAATCTGAAGCCTGCCGAACCCAAAATCTGAAACACAACTTGGATCTAAAATCTGAAAACAAAAATGTGGAATTTACCAACCTGCAGAACCCAGAAACAGAAATCAGAAGTCAAAACATCCAAGACCAAATCCATTGAAAATCAAACTCCGCCCAGTTCTGAACTCAATTAGAATTCTGTAACTAGGCCTCAATCAAGCTGAATCTCATCCAATTCGGTCATCTTTGAGTCAGGCAATTCATGAACTATGAAATGGGTTAACTTCAAACTTAATTAAAACATAAGCCAACAATGCTAAATCAAATCCAATCCCGGTACCATACATCCAAACTGAATTTTCTCCAGACCGGGTAAGATCCAAACATGCTCAAGCAAATCAGAAATCTGTAAGTCTCAAGAAAATCTGAAGATCCCAATTAAACTCCCAAACCAGAAAGATCAACAAATTTTAACTCATTAAATCTTAATGCAGAACATTAAACCAAAATTGAGAACAAATCTGTTAAAAGAAATTCCAAGTTCAAAACAATCTGTCAAATTCAATTTCAATTAACTAAATTCAAGTGAATCCTAATAAAATAAAATTCAACTCAAATTAAACAATCCACCGAACACATGCCCAAATAAAATCCATCAAGTTCAAAACGAATCCAAACAAATTCAAACTCAATCAAATCAACTCAAATATAAATTAAATCAAAGTCAGACTCAATAAAATAAATCCAAATTAATCAAAACAAAATTCAAATTCAACTCCAATAAAATTAAAGATTAATCAATAAGCAAACTGTCTAAAACTCAAATCGAACTTAAATCAATCAACAAATTCAAATTGAATCAAACTTAAATTAATAAGCAACTCAAAAAAATGAACAAATCAAATTTCAACCCAAACTAAAAGCAATTCAACCAATTAAATTCAACTCAAACTAAATTCAACTCAATCAAATCAAACCAACAAATTTAATTCAACTCAAACCGAAATTCAAATCAACTTAAATTCAAACTAAATCCAAAACACATTAAGTGCTTGCATTCCACTGATTGCATGGGGCTATTTTCTCCTATGTGTGAATGTTTATTTTGTGGATGCATGTCTTCTATTTCAATGGATTGCTATGACGTTTAATCAAGGGTATTCGAGTTATCTCGATGTAATTAACGTCGGATCTTCGCACCATCCGACGGGGAGAGGTCAAAACAAATTTTCAAAGAACCTAACAACCTCAAATTATAATTTTAAAAATCATTGACCCTAGTTAGTACTTTTATGGAATACCATCTAATTTCCTAAGAAGTCAATGCTAAGGTCTAATCAAATCAAATTCAAATTCAAAAGGAAAATGAATTTCCAAAACCAAAGTCTTTTAATTTGAGAGATTTTTGAGGTTACATCAGAACCATTCTCGCAACAAAGCCTCCACAGTCCACACTTACATATTCCTCCCAACGTAATTTCCAGTTCTTGTACCATATGTGCCAAATATGATATATAACACCACAGTGAATAAATAAGTGATCAATGTCCTCTATCTTTGAGCCCCAAAAAATACAAACCCTTGCCTGGACAGTAAACTTTTACAAATGAGAAGGGGTAGGTAGTCTTCCCCTACAAGTCTTCCGCAAAAATGACATGATTTTAAACAAAACATGGGAGACAAAATAACTTTCCACCACCTAATCTGAATCCCCCCCCAAATTGAGCCTACGTTGGCTTCAATTTTTTAAAAGGAAAAGTACATGAAAAAAAGAATAGAAAAGAAAAAGAGGTCCAGACCTTAAAATACCAGTTAGCCTGGCCCTTAATTGGGCCAAAACAGGTCCAAAATTGACCCATTGGCGCAATCACCAGCTGGTCAAACCTCCAATTCTTCTAAAATAATCATTTTTCCAGCTCCCTTTGAAGCCCATTTGTGCAAGCCCATTAAGAGAAAAAAAAAAAGATAGGCCACGGTCAACAGTTGACCCAGTCAACCATGCCACATCAGCTGACAGGTCAGCTGTCATATCAACACCCGCCACCTCACCCTTGACCCATTAATTACATGGGAGAACTCAAAGGGCAGGTCAAACACAAAAAAATCCTAGGAGAACTCAAAAGACAAAGTGAATTAAGTCACCTAGGAGACGGGAAAGGTTTCTCTTCACTTAATTCTAGCCTAACCCTTCACTTCCCCCCATTCTTTATAAAAAGAGGAGGGCGCCCAAGGGAAAAGGGCATCGCCAAAAGGATGCCAACAGGCTGCTGCTGTGCGCACCCAGCTACCCCCCCCCGCCAGCAGCAAAGAAGAGAAGAGGAAGAAGAAGAAAAGAAGGAGAAGAAAGGGGCCCATACAGATCACCCCAAGGTCTGACCGACCCATACAGATCACCCCAAAACAGGCCACAATTACCCCCATTTTGTCACCTATTCAGCCCATCCAAAAGCCCCCTAGACAGGTCCCTTCTTGGCCTTTTAAACACACCCGAAACAGAGCCTGTTTCATTCCCTTGCGCAGCCTCTCTAGATAGGCCATTTCCTGTTCAGCCCATCTAATTTGCCCCTAAACAGAACCTGTTTTGGCCCTTGCGCAGTCCCCTAAACAGATCACTTGCTCCCCTATTTTTGGCTCCCTTTCGGCCCACCTGAGGACCCCATAAACAGGTCACATTCAGACCCTTAAGCAAACCTGTCCAGCCCCCTGTTTGGACCCCTGAACAGGTCATTTTCGGTTCATTGCAACCTCTTAAACAGCCCCATTTCAGGGACCTCCTGTTAGCCCCCTTTTCGGCATGCTTGGACAACCCCATAGCCTGCTCCAATCAATCCCCGATAAGACCCCTATACAAGCCACCCTCGGCCCTCCAAACTCCAGCCAGACAGTCCAGACTACTAAACAGTCCCCTAAACAGCCCCTTCACAGCCCATTTAGGCAGCACCAGTACAGCCCACCCTTGGCCCTCCAAAACTCCCACTTAACCATCCCCTTGCGGCCTGCTGAACAGCCCCTATGCAGGTCCCTGTTCGGCCCCTTTAAACAGTGCCAAAAAGAACTCTTTTTGACCCCTCTATTAGACCCCACAAGTCCACATCCTGCCCCCCCCTTTGTGTGGCCTATCCTCCAGCCCCCTTGTGGCTTATGAAAAACCCAAACAGCCCCTTTGTGCGGCCCCCTCTTCCAGCCCCTCTGTAGCTCACAGCAGAACATCCAGCAGCCTACTTTGTGTGGCTTTCTCTAGGCCCCATTGTGGCCCATGCCAACAAAAAACAGCCCTGTTGTGGCATGCAAAAAACGGGCAAGCAGCAGCGCCTGATGGGGACCCGGTCCGGTCCATTTTGGGGTTTATTTACGTTTACGTCCTTTTGGACTTCATTGTAAATATTTGAAGTTTGTTTTAGTCTTTTCCTTTAATTTGGGTCCTTACGAGGACATGTATGTAAATAGTCATTTAGGGTGTCTTATTTGTAATAGGCTCCTCTATTTAAGAGGGCACATTGTTGAATGAAAGAGAGAGAAGTTTTATTGTCCAATTTTTGGAACCCTAGGGGCTGCCCCTTGTGCTGGGGCGCTGCCCCTTCCCCTCCACCCCCTCCACGATGGAGGTCGTCCGACTCCACCTCCGGTGTAGACCGGTCTCTTCGCGACCCTCCGGCGTGGGTGCCTTCTCCTTCTCCGTCCAGCGGCCTCCGAGCCATTCCTTCCCCTTCCCCCTTCACCGGTTCGAGCCGAAGCCCTATCGACACCGTTCACCCCCGTTTACGTCCGTTTTCGACACCTCCGACCGCGTCGATCTCCACCCTCCGTCCACCCCCACCTCCGGCCGATCCCCGAGTACCTACACCCCACCATCCCCGCCCGGAACCCCTCCGGTCGGGACCCCAGCGTACGAAGAAGGAGGAGGAGGAGGAAGAGCCGCGTCTCGCGGCTCGTCCGTGCGCGCGGCCCCGCTAGGGCCCCGGCGGCTCCCTCCACTCCGGCGTCCCAAGGAGGCGAGAGGAAGGCGAAGACGGCGCCGACGGCGCCGGGAGGCTCCCCTACCCCTCCGACCACGGCGATGGCGGCGTCCGGCCCTTCTTCATGCACCGAGGCCGGCGGACTATCGACGGCCACCCTCTTCCCTCCTCCCGCGACGGCCTCCTCCGCGACGACGGCCCTTCCGCCTGCCTTCTTCCCTCCGACGACGGCGACGGGCGGCGTCGGCTACGGCGACTCTTCCTCCCGCGGCGGTGGCCACCGCGGCCGCGGCCGCATTCCGCGACGGCCCTCGCGAGCTCGCGAGGTCGACGACGACGCCCCCCCCGAGGGGCGGCCGCGGCGGCCGGCCGGCCGCGCCTCCCGCCCCGCGGCCAACCGCGCGGGGCCACGACCCCCCCCCGGTCGCGCGGGCGAACCGGGCGCCGGTTCGCCCTTCGCCCGGCCGGCCGGCTTCGTTCGAACCGGCACTGCTCGTCCCCGCACCGGGCCGTGCCGCCGGTTCAGCCCGGTTCAAGGCCGGTTCGGCCCGGTTCGACGGTCCAGAGACCGGTTCAAGGCCTAAACCGGCCGGTTCACCATATTTTGGGCCGGTTCAGGCCGGTTCAGCAACTTTTGGGGCCGGTCCAGGCCCGTTTTGAGGGTTTCGGGAACGATTCGACATATTTTGGGCCCGTTTTGACTGGTTTAAGTCCGATTTTGCTTTATTTCATGCATTTTAGGTCTTTTGCGCCTCTTGAAGGCTCCATGCAGCGCCGCGCCGTCGGCGCCGTCTTCGCCTTCCTCTCGCCTCCTTAGGACGCCGGAGTGGAGGGAGCCGCACCGGAGCCCTAGCGGGGCCGCGCGCACGGACAGAGCCGCAGACGCGGCTCTTCCTCCTCCTCCTCCTTCTTCGTCTGCTAAGGGTCCGACCGGGGGGGGTTCCAGCAAGGGATGGTGGGGTGTAGGTACTCCGGGGATCGCCGGAGGTGGGGTGGACGGAGGGTGGAGATCGACGCGGTCGGAGGTGTCGAAACGGACGTAAACGGGGGTGAACGGTGTCGATAGGGCTTCAACTCGAACCGGTGAAGGGGAAGGGGAAGAAATGGCTCCTGAGGCCGCCTGACGGAGGAGAAGGAGAAGGCACCCACGCCGGGAGGGTCGCGAAGAGACCGGTCTACACCGGAGGTGAAGTCGGACGACCTCCATCGCGAGGGGGGGCGGAGGGAAGGGGCGCCCTGAAACATTGCGGCAGCCCTGTGGTTCAAAAAATCGACAACAAAACTTCTCTCTCTTTCATTCAACAATGTGCCCTCTTAAATAGAGGGGCCTATTACAAATAAGACACCCTAAATGACTATTTACATACATGTCCTCGTAAGGACCCAAATTAAAGGAAAAGACTAAAACAAACTTCAAATATTTACAATGAAGTCCAAAAGGACGTAAACGTAAATAAACCCCAAAATGGACCGGACCGGGTCCCCATCATTAATGATGGGGACATTTTTGAGCATCTTTTAAATTGAGTCCTTAAAATGGACTGGTCTGTAAATAGATTTTAGAGAGTCCTTTTCTTAAAATGTTCTCCTCTCCCCCCCTATAAGAGGAGAGCCGATGTACATAGTTAAGCAAGTGATAGACAATTTTTGGAAGCCTTTCGGCTGGGTGTTCTCCCGCGTAGGGGGGCTGCGGCCCCCTTTCCTCTCCCACCTCCGGCAGTGAGGCCGGCTCCTCTCCCACCTCCGGCAGTGAGGCCGGTCTCCCTTCCATCCTCTGGACCCGGCGAGGTGCGCCGTCTACCCCTTCCTCCTCATCCTCCGGCCTCCGCGCCGTTCACCTCTCCCTCCCCTTCTCGGTTCGACATCCACGATAGGAGCCCGCTTCGTTCGACATCGACCTCCGCCATCCGCTCCATCTCTATCCGGATGCCATCACCGCATCTGGTTCCCCTCCTGCGACCTTCCCCCCCTTCATGGCGATGGATCCTGCGGAACCCCTCTTCAGACGGTACAGAGAAAAGAAGAGGAGAAGACGGAGAAGAAGGAGTCGTGGGAGGGGAGATCCGGCGATCCCCGGATCTCCATCCTCCTGCCTAGGCGACGAGGACCCCTTTCTCCGGCAGTGTTCCATGGCGATGGCAGCCTAGGAGACGGCGCCTTTGGAGGCTCCCTACCCCTCCGACCACGGCGATGGCGGCGTCCGGCGCCGTACGCGGCGTCCGGCCCCTCTTCTGCGCACCGGAGGCCGGTGACCATCGACGGCCACCCTCTTCCCTCCTCCCGCGACGGCCTCCTCCGGCGACGACGGCCCTTCCGGCTGCCTTCTTCCCCTCCGACGACGGCGACGGCGGCGTCGGCTACGGCGGCTCTTCTCCCGCAAGGGTGCCACCGCGGCCGCGGCCGCATTCCGCGACGGCTCGCGAGCTCGCGAGGTCGACGACGACGCCCCCCCCCCCGAGGGTACGCGGCGGCCGGCGAGCCGGCCGCTGCCTCCCGCCCCCGCGGCCAACCGCGCGGGCCACGACCCCCCCCCGGGTAAGTCGCGCCGGCGAACCGGGCGCCGGCTCGCCCCTTCGCCCGGCCGGCTCGCCCTTCGCTCGCTCGAACCGCACCGGCCGTCCCTGCACCGCCGGCCGCCGGTTCGCCCGTTCAAGGCCGGTTCGGCCCGGCTTCGACGGTCCAGAGATCGGCTCAGGCCTAAACCGGCCGGTTCACCATATTTTGGGCCGGTTCAGGCCGGTTCAGCAACTTTTGGGGCCGGTCCAGGCCCGTTTTGAGGGTTTCGGGCACGATTCGACATATTTTGGGCCCGTTTTGACCGGTTTAAGTCCGGTTTTGCTTTATTTCATGCATTTTAGGTCTTTTGCGCCTCTTGAAGGCTCCATGCAGCGCCGCGCCGCCGGTCCGTCCCGCCTCGTCCCGCATCAGCGCCCCTTGTGGCTAAAAAAAATCAGAATCCGTCCACCTCCAGTACCGGTAGGTGGGAATGATGTCCCAGGTCCTTTTGGAATCCATACGACGGGCCGATTATCCACCCAAGCAGACCTCCACCTTACCGCAAAGTAGTTTGTGAAACAAAAAAAATATGAAGCTCCAACAGGCCAACTACAAGATGCAAAATGGGCCCATCGAGCCAAAGAAGACTGAAGACTGGCTATCAAAGCCGAGGGAACTTGAACTGGCCCAATTGGCCTTGACAAACAAAAAATAAATAAATAAACATCTGAAATGCAAAATGCAAAATTAAAATAAGTAGTAAACACCATTTCCCAGGTACTCCACTTTGGACGACTCCCCCGGGTACATTCCGGAATGTCGATCCAAACAACGGCATGGGTTAGTTCCCATAGTCAGTGATCCTTCTCCCGATATGACCAGTCAAACACTTGTCATGTTGGACGAGTAAGTTCCATAACAATTGGAACAAACCAACATGCCGTTGTCATGCCAAATTTCCGCCTTACGGAAATTTACATCAAGGGAAGAAATGCCAATTTTTTTTCCACCAAGTGTTATTTTATATAATCATTTGTACATCGCCCCATGAAATGAAATTACATTCAAAGTGCTGACTCAAATGAATGAAACCGGGCACAGAATGACAGCCTGATGTACCGGATGGGATGCAAACCCCAACTTAAATAATGACATAAAGATAAACATAAAATTTGAAGACTAACTAAAAAAAGATTTAAAAAAATCTGATATTTCAATCAAAATTACATTTTTCAATGGAATTAACCCCCAAGATTAAATAAAAATCAAACCATAACATGTAAACATCAAAAATTAAACTTAAAACAATAAAAATAGGACTTAAATCAATATGAAAAGACATGAAAAATCAGATTCGAGCAAACTGGAAGATCATTTAAAAATCACTCAATCGTACTGATGTAACCTCAAAATCTCTTTTAAGATTTTATTTTGGAAATTCATTTACCATTTGAATTTGAATTAGACCATAGCACTAACTTCTTAAGAAAATAACTGATATTCCATAAAAGTACTAACTATGGTCCATGATATATATATATAATTTGAAGTTGTTAGATTCTTTGAAAATTGATTTTGACCTCTCCCTGTCGGATGGTGCGAAGATCTAACGTTAATTACATCGAGAATGCTCGAATACCCTCGATTATCTATCATAACAACTCATTAAATAGAAGACATGCATCCACATAAAATAAACATTTACACACAGGAAAAACAGCCCCATGAACTTGATAGAATGCAAACATTTAATGGGTTTTAAGTATGATTGGTTTCATTTAATTTGAGTTGATTAGTTTGATTGATTTGAATTAAACTCATTGATTGAGATTTAAGTTGAATTTGGTTTGAGGTTAATTTGGATTAATTGAAATAGATTGGTTTAATTTGAAGTGGATTTAAATTTAATTTGATTTGAATTTGATTAGCATTGATTTGAATTAGTTTAATTTGATTGATTTGAATTTGATTTATGAATTGCTAATTGATTTAAATTTAATTTGATTTAGGTTGAATTTGAGTTTGTTTAATTTTAAATTAGATTTATTGGTTGAAATTTTGATTTGATGTGTGATTTTAATTTAATTTGAATTGAATCTAGGAGAGTGAGTTTGAAGTTGAAGGATTTGATTCGGATGTTTGACAAATTATTAAATTTGTTTGATTATGATTGACTTGAGTTGAATTTGGTTTGTTTGATTAATTTGTATTTGTTTGGGAGATTTGGCTTCACTTGAATTAATTAGCATGGATTGGTTTATGATTTGCTTATTGATCTGAATTTAATGTGTTTAATGTTATCTTATATATCAAGTTGGATACTGTTACAGATCAATTGAGTTTGGAATTTGTTTAAGAATGTCTTAATTTCTTTGAATTCAAATTGCAGATTTGTTTGGATTATGACTAAACATTTTTTTAACGTGAAGTCACAGATCAGATTTGAGATTCTATTGGTTTTTTCAGTTGAATATTTGGGTTTGAATTTGAATTTGTTTCGACCTTTGTTTTGAGATGAGCTTAATGTGGTTTGGAGATTTGTTTTCAGGTTTGATTCCTTTAAATATGAAAATTTGTTTTGGGATTCAACGAATTGATAATCTGTTTAAATGCATGATACTTAGATCCGATTGGATTTGATTAAGAATTAGTTAGGACTTAATGTCATTTAATTTGATGTTTCCTTTGATTTGAATGATTCAATTTGAGCTTAAAAGGTCTCTCCAGATTTTTGATTTATAGATTTCAGATTTCATGAATTTCAGGTTCATTTTAAGTTAGGTGTTCCTTGAGGATTCCAATACCTGTCTTGAGATTTGTGATTCAACCGAAATTTGTTTTTTTTTTTGTTTGAGGATTGTCTTAACCCTGATTGGAATTCTTAGATTTTTCTCAAAGTTTTCAGATTCTTGGTTTGTTCGGACTGTGCATTGAATGAGAATTCCTTTACTCCGAGCACGTTTTGGGAATTTGATATGCTGGGAACGTGCAGAGAGTTAATCAGGATTTGATTCCCTCTTTTCCTTTTGCATTCCATCAGGTTTAGCAGGCTATTAATCCTCTGTTGAACACTAACTATGTTGCGAACATGAAGTTCTCATTTTTTTTTACTCAATTCGAGACATGATTTACAACTTGAATGACCGGAAATCAGATCCCTTTGAGTCCTCCATGAACATGAAACTCGTTTGATCAATTTGAGATGGAAAACACCCGGTCTTTGATAGATTTGTGGGCATTCCTCCCATTGATTTGAGATTGAGCACACTCGACTTTTGATAAGCATACGAGGACTCATCTCATTGTCATGAAACTGAGCATGTCCCGACCCTTGATAAGCTTGTGGGAAATTAGCACATGTCAATCTTTCATAACTCCATGAGTTGATGAACTGTCTATTGAACTGGTAGAACATTGGGGTCCTTTTTTTATAGACCTTTGGATGTCAACCTTAAGAAGAGGGTCAAGAGGTGAGTTTAGAACTGGCCTATTGGTTTCCCTTCTTTTCAATTCTTCTAAGTTGAGCTGAAGTCATGAGGTGGATTTAGCATCGGCCTTATACTTGTCTCGGTTTGTTTAACTTAAATGGATTTTTATTTAGATTTAGTTGATTGTTTGTTTTATTGTTATTTTTGAATTAATTATGGGTCAAGAGGTGGGTTTAGAACCGGCCTCTTGGTTACCCATTTGTTTTGAATTCTTTTAAGTTGAGCCGAAGCCATGAGGTGGGTTTAGAACCGACTTTATGCTTGTCTCGGTTTGTTTAAATTAAATGAATTTTTATTTAGTTTAAGTTAAGTGTTTTTTTAAAAAAAATTAATTTGAATCTCCTAGGCACTGTTCATCCAAGGGGTTTGTGAGCTTCGGCGGCCCATTACGGCCCATCGCCATTGCCTCCCGCTAGGCCTTCTCCTGGCGGGAGCCCTCCTCTTCTCCTTTTTTTGTCACAACCTTCCCTGGTGGGGCCCACACAATGTTGACCCACGGGTCAATACCTCCCCGCAACAGCTTCTCGCGCGACCGCGGCTGTTCACGCGCACGCCCGCGGTTCTCTTTTCCTTTCTTCTTCTCCTTTTTTTTTCAAAGTGGGCCCCCCTCTACTAATCATATGTCCGCCGTGGACATAAGTCGGGGGAAAATACCTCCCCGCAACAGCGTCGGCGTCCACTTCTGCTACTCTCAACCGCGGCGGAAGCGGAAGACAACGGCAGGTCTCGACGGCATACAGGAGGAGTCCGGCGGCTTCGAGGGAGGCGACCACCCCTACGAACCTTGCTCACGATGGCAGCGACCAGCGAGGGAGTCGATGGGGACTCCGGACAGGCTCAAAGGCAGAGGAGGGCAAGGTGGAAGACGCCGACGGCGTCCTCTGCAACGGCAGAGGTCTTCGATGGCGACACCGAACTAGAGCTTCGATGCTAAAACCCGTCCATCCCCCCTTACGAAAGGGACAGGAAAGAATGAGATGAGAACTTGACATCGACGGCGACGAATGCGCGGGTACTCCTCTCCTTCACTGCTCTCTTCCTCGTCCCTTCTTCTTTTTTCTCTCTTGGCCCCTCACTCGACGGCACCGTAGGCCTCTTTTTAAAGACTTCGGATGCCTTCCGCCATCGGGACACATCCGGAAGGCAAGTCTGATTCCGAGTCCAAGCGGGAGATCTCCGTGGCACTCGGGATAATCTCCAAAGATAGAAATCCTTATGTATACAGGAGACCTATTTTGGTGCCGCAACCAGGATCCTTTGAGATAAGGTCGTGTAACTATTTTGGAATAGCAATGCATAGCAGGTCCATAAACGGCATGAAATCCCGCCGTGTTAGTCTGTTGCCTTGGCCATCTTGCTATCGGTGCCATAAGTTGTTACATGGGCCTTCACGGGAGCCAAAATTGGCCCACTTTAAAAGTTAAGGCTTGACCCAACAACCAGAGGAGAAGCCGGTTGCATTTTGGAATCGGGCTATTTTTAATAAATAAACATTAAAGTAAACACCAATTTTTGTGAAATTTTGGAGCCAACACTTACCTGATTAAATCTCTAATCAAGTGAAAATTAAATAAATCAAAGAAAACCAAGCAAACCACATTTTAAATACTTAAAGGGTATCAAAATCAACCCTAAAATAAAAGAAATCAAATCATCAAACAATCTGAAACTTTCAAATCAAATTCCAAAATACTTAAAACATACCAAACATACTTAAATCGGTATCAAAACACCAACTGACATAAAAGATAACAAAAATGTCTTAACTCACACGTCAACCAAACTAAAAAATCAGATTTTTTAGAAAAAAAACAACATCGAATCAAAACAAAATAATTTCAATCAATCTAGGCAAAAATAAAATCAACAAAAAAATAAATCAAACCAAACTAAAACTAAATCAAATTAAAATCAAACAATCCAAGAGTCAACATAAAATTAAACTTAAATATTAAACTCATAAGACCGACTCTAAACCTACAAAAATCAACTTCAAATCGATAGATCACATCTCATTGGGCCCAAAGGCCGCAGCCCCTTTGAGTACAATCACTTTCTGCGCATGCACACATTCTCCAAGATAGGTTGCTATGATAATTAATGAAGGATACTCGAGCAGTCACTCGATATAAGTTAATGTTGGATATTTACACCATCAGGTAGAGACGAGTCAAAAAATCAAAATTTCAATTAACCAGAACCTCGGATCTATACCTTCAAAAGTATCACCGGACTATTTAATATTTCTATAGGATATCACCTATTTTCCTAAATAGTCCACGACATATATTATTTTCTTTTAAAAAATCAAAAAAATGAGGTTTTCAAGGCCTACTACCCGCTGATTTAATAAAAAAAAGAAAAACCCTTACTAGGATTCCACAACAACTTATCCTCTTGAGATTCCATGCATGCAAAACTTTCCAAGCACGATTCACAAAATTGATTGATCCAAATAGAAAGAGGCTGATTTAGATTGGGATTGGCATATGTCAACTAAATTTAGCAAAGAACCACAGTCCAAGAGAGGAATCCCCCCTGAATAGGTCAATTCCGGCCCAAAACTAACTACTCACCCCAACTAGTCTTACCTGCTATACTTAGGCGGCACTATATCGCTTAAGTGATAAAAGGACCCTTTGTCACTTTGTTGTCTTGACAACCATGCGTCTTCTTTATTTCTAAGTGACCCATCAAATTGGCAAGTCACAGATTTCTTCTTCCTTGCAGCATTTCTGCGACTGACAGATTTATCATAGCTGGACGGTTTTTTCTTGCTTTCATCCATAAACAAGAACATTTGATAATTTTTACTTATAAGTTTTGAACTTTTCTACGTTAACATTTTAATTAACATATATGCAAGCAAATACATTTTACATATTTAAAATGTCGTTGAAGAAAGAAAATTCCATTTTTTAAAATGATCATGTATTGAAAAAAAAGTTCCAAATAATGCCAAGATTTCCTAACATAAGATAAAGCTGATACCTTAAATCCAATTCCAAATTGCCCGATATGATCCACGTCCTTTACCTCTGCTTGTTTATGCCCAAATGAAAGCATCCTGATTACATCGTTGTGGCACATACCGTGACCATTATCAATTATCGATAGCACAGGAATCTTTTGACCCATTTTCTTCGAGTACAGGTACTCAACATTAATGTCCAATCTGCAAATTTGTGTTAGAACATTCATTTTGACTATTCATACAAAAGGAGCAATTAATAAGTTGTTCAAATTAAGATGAAAATGAGACACCCAAATAAAGCAAATAATAACAAGTCAAGTTCAACTTAATCTACCTAGATGCATTGGCATCTCTTGCATTGTCAACAAGCTCTGCTATTGCTCCAAAGATCCAGCCAGAATGGGTCTGACTAAGCGTGACTAAGTAACTTGGGTCGGTCCGTACAAAATTCCTATGAGGTGTGTGAGCCTGCTGTTTCACCACATTCTGGCACTTACTAGATGCTTCAACAACAGGAGTCAGTTCACATGTATCTGCAACCATCCAGATGAATTAAATTTAAATAAACTAACAGTTAAGTATATGAAAAATATTGATCATGTGAAACATCATAGTTGGAATATTACAATTATTATCTCCAACAATACTAGAATTCTCTTGATGAACTGAAGATGTCTTTGCACAAGATTTTGTTACTACAGCATTTTTCTGTAGCATTCCACCATCAATTTCTCTTGACGTATGAGGGAAAGAAAGGGAGAAAGATAGATTCTTGCCTGCTCACAAGAAAAGTAAAATATTAGGTGACATGAAATAGTTTCAAAGCTAATATGAATGATAGGAAAACGGTTAAGCTAAATACATTGTCTAAAAGACCCCTGTAAAATGGAATTTTCTATTAATCAACAACCAAGCTCTAAAAAAATAGCTTTGTCGGTGATGCAAGACAAAACAAAAAGAAAACCTAAACCGGATAACTCCAAAGCAATCCAGAGCCAAACCTGGCAAGATCAGCGCCTCCTAGGGTCTAGGGTAGGGAGTGATGACACCACCAGCATGCTCTTCCGCGCCCCAAAAGAATGGGACCAGATAAGCAGTTCTTCCCCACCAGTCTAGTGCGGGGAAGACCAGGATGGCAGCCACCACTGCCCCCTGCTGCTGGGAGACACCAAACAGCAATGATTCCAGCCACCTATCTACTGTTATCAGTTAAAAACTATTTTTCTATGATTTTCTTGTTTTTTCAATTTTTGAAGAAACGATCCAGGACAAATCAAATTATGGATCAGTTGCTTCAGCCAATAACCATAGTATCAAATGTGCTGCCAATGAATTACTGGCCACAAGATGCTATCATCATTAAAAACCTCACCAGATATCTGATCCTCCTCCTGGCGTAGATTAGACTTCTTAACACGATACTGCACCACAGCATGAATTAATTGTTTCACACCATCAGGAGCAAGTATGTAAAACTCGCATACTTCAGATTTTGCAAGTGCAACCTTCACAAATTGAAACGGACATTAAAGCATTTCACTAAGTTCTGCAGTTTAGAAAGTAAGTCTCAAATAAATTATCTTCAACGAAGTTAAGCTGACACATGCACAAAAGTTGAATAGCAAAATACCTTGTTGTGCATCTGGAGAAAATTAAGAAATCTGACCCATTCTTTTTTCTGATAAGCATTTTCAGGTTCTGGATACAAGTGAAATGAAGGGTACTCCAACCGGCCAAATTTTGCAACAGATATTATCTCAGATATGGACAATGAGAAAGGGCTTCAAGAAAGTGGCAAAGTAAAATAAAATAAATCAAGATAACAATCATTAATCAACTAAAAACTGAAATTTTCTAGTCAAGCAGACAACAAAATGTTAATGCATCAAAACGCATAGAAAGATCAATACAAACAACAGAAGTGCACCCCACAAACAATTCTAACATGACAATATGACATAAATATCAAACTACAGCAAATAAATAGTTAGCACATGGGAAATGCTGAATGTTAATAACAGAATTGACATATGGAGAGAGCCAGTGATGTATCTCCTAAGGCCTATCAATGAGAAAATCCCATGGATGCTTCCGAAAGCCTGAGAACGAGAGAGGAAAGAGACTGAGGGACAGAGATCAACTGTTGAGAAAAAATGATTGAGAGAGAGATGAAAAATCTTGTAGAAATAAAAGAGAGAAGATATGGGATAGAGTAGCAAGCTGCACCAGATGGATGGAAAGAGACAATCATGGTGATGAAAGGTGGGAGTGCAATGAGAGAAAGAGAGAGATGGCAACCAAAGGGGAGATGCAAAACAGGGTGAGCAGCAGTAGACGGTAAGAGAGCTGGCAGGAGACATAGTCAAACAAGAAGAAAGAGATGCAAATAAAGGCTGTCCAGCAAAGGGAAGAGGCCAAGGAGTGCTGTATGTCAGTTGCAGAAAATAGGAAAAATAAGGAAGCCACGAGAGATATATATAGAGAGAGAAAGAGAAATGTCTGAGTGCCAAACGCATTTGCATTCCTCAAAAACAGAATGGTGATCATGCACCTCCCTTGGAAAAATGCCTTGGCGCCCAGGCAGGACCTTGACAACTAAGACGGGAACACAGGGACTGGATGCGCAACACAGTGGGTATTTATTAGAGCAGCAGCAAAAGACAACAGCAGCCAAAAAGACAACATGGATTGCAAGATCGGTCAAATCGGATCGGAATCAGCCGATGCTGGAATCGGATCAGTCAATTGTGATCTGATTCCCGCTTGAAGAAATGATTCTGACCTAAATTCCGCAGAAATCGGTCTGAAATGGTTTAAATTGGTCAAATCAAAATCAAATTTCTGATTTTTTTAAAATTTTTTAAAAAGATTCTGGCTGAATCAGCCCAAATTGGAATAGGAATCAAATTTCTTAAAAAAAATTATATTTTAAATCCCACTTCCAGATCGGTTTCTCTTCATGAGAATCGATCCAAATCGGACTAATCCGATAAATCAGATCGTTCCCCTCTAATTCAGTGACTGATTCCAATTCCGAAACCCTTGGACAACAATGTCATAGCTGTGATATCAGTGGTTGGAGAGACATTGTTAGCAAACACAGCAGCTATATAAGGCTGTCACAGCCAGCATGGCATAATGATACCCTAGGTTTCCAGATCAGGGACAGCAGATGCTCATTGCAACCTGAAAAGAGCCAAATCTTGAGAACCGATTTCCATCTGGGATAAGGATGGATTGAACAGTTCGGTCTTAGCTTGGCTGGCCCGATTTGCATTGGGATAAGTCCATCCAGGCCAATCTGGCGTAAGAAAAAAAGAAAATGGATTGCCCTGGAACTGGTATGATCCAAACCCAATCGAGACTTGAGCCCTCATCCCGACTCAGATGGGTTTTTTTATTATTTCCACTTTTGTTCATTTTCAGTTTTTAATGAAGATACTAGATCCTCCTGATAAAAATTAATTTTTAAGTCTTCGTTGCCATCATCCCATTCAAGGATTGTTGTCTGAGATCTCGACTTTGTCTTGAAATGGTAAAAGAGATCTCATGAGATTCTAAAAAAAATCTTGAGAGATCAAATCTCGGATTTTATTTATGTAGGGTGTACATTATCAAAAGATTGTCATCTCACATGTCATTTTTATCTCGTCGAGACGGAAAATAAGAAATCTCAAAAAAATATTGAGAGATTGAATCTTAGAAATACCAATCAATATACATGTTTAAACGTAAAATGTTATGTAATCTCTTCAAAATAAGTTGTGAGAGAATTAAAAGAAAATACAAATACAAAGAGGGTGAACTATTGTTAAGAGGAGACACACAAAGATTTTATGTTAAACCTAAACTTCATCTTGAACAATATAAATAAGAGATTGATGACATCTTGGGTCAATTATATATTTATAGTTAAAAAAATATTAAGTTATAAAATTTTATCAAACAATAATGTATATATGAACATTTGGATGGATTCCATGATAAATTGGATAATATATGAAGTAACCTTAACAATGCTATCCAACAAGTTAGAGATAGTAATAGGTAGAGAAAATCAAAGTATTAAAAAAATTATATAAATATTTTTGGCGATCTCGTTTCTCGAATACATAAAAAGAGATTCTCGAGAGATCTCGAAAGTTTCTCAAGAGAACGCATTCCATGATTCCATTAATGCATAAAATAATAATAAAGAGAGTTTATATTTTTAAAAAATATACAAACAAGAGAAAAAATTTATAAAGATAGGGCTAATAACATCTGCCAACAGCCAAAAGGTAGCTATCTATTTTGCACCACTAAAACAAGAACTTCTTCAAGCTAAAAGTCTCCTTAAACCTTTGATTTAGGCAGTTGCCATGGTGAGTAAAGAATCATTCCTTGACAAAGCATTCCACCTGTACAAACACAAGACTAAGGAAGAAAAACTCGGGGGTCAGTCCCGGGTTGGTCAGCCCCAACCCAATCTAACCAGATCAATTTTTTTTAAATGTTAAAAAATGAAAAAAAATCAGGAAAAATCAAGAAAAATTAGGAAAAATGCCCACAAGCTCATAAAAAATAAAAGATATGATTGCAACATAATTCATTTAACATTCACTCAAACATAATATTATACTATTCTTCTACATACTGTATGTACTCTGTTCATGACATTGTGAAAGAGCATGACACATTAAACATGTAGACAAACTGGAGAAAATAATTGAGAGCTGACAAAGGGGTGAGCTATTGCCCATGGAATGCAGAATCGGCCGATATGGATCGGGATCAACCGATTCTTGGATCAGATCAGTACCCATTGATCCGATTCCAACTAGAACTACCAATCCCGCGAACCTTGCTATTGAGGGGTGAGGAGTGAGGGCTGTGAGGAAGGACGAGCTGTTGAGGGGTGAGGATTGAGGGCAAGGTGGAAGAGTGAGGCATTGAAGGCTGAAAACCAGAAGAGTGATGAGTGGGGGGTGAGTGTAAGAGCTTAGGGTGGGGGGAGAAGCCTCCCCTTGGGGGCTTTTTATAGCCCTGGTAAAATTTAAACCTCTTGTATTTCATAAGCATGCTTATATTACTAATTTAATTGCACAAGTAACGATGTTTGCTTGCTCCTCTTTTTTTATGGCACAGGTGGCGAGATGGCCCTACCGATCCTAGCACCTATTAACCTTTGCAAGGGCGCTGCTACTCGAGACGGTAGCCCTAAATTTGCTATCTTTTCATTCACTTCCACTGCTGATGGTATGCCATTGTAGTGTCATAAAAAATTTGGTGGTTGTTTTTATATGTGCTTGTTGCACTCATATCCTTCTACTTTGTGAAATCGTTGTGCCTACTCCATTGGACGATCAGCCGGCTATCTTATCAAAGGATCAGCCGTTATTGGGCATTACCTAGCCTACTACCCTACCTACCAACGATCGATTTGCCGAGCACATGCCGAGCTCATGGGAGGGACTCGGAATCATTGATCAATAACAGATCTCAGTCACAATTGATGTCACAACTCCAAGAGCTCATCAAGAAGATTTTCGACCAAGGAAGGAGAGAGGAGTGAACCACAAACAGTAGCAATAGGTTGCAGGACTAGTTCTACGTACATTTCCTACCTAATGTCAAGGTGGACATTCCACGGAACTAGAATAGCCAGTAGAGCTCACGGAATCAACCCAAAGAAACAGGAGGACCAATTCTGCAATGGCCCTTCAATGACAGCTAGAAGTTGAGTCGGGAGCCAGAGAACTGGAGTTTGGCAAATCGACGGAACCAGAATGGGGAGGACTAGTCGGAATCACCCAAACAAACCAACTTAGGTCACGTTACTTATCTGTGACATTGAATGCCTCGGTTCAAACCGAAGGAAATACTAGATCTAGGATGGATCACTCCAGATGAAAGCTCAGAAGTTCAAGTTCTTCGAGAATGCAGGTCGAGATCCGGGAGGCTCAGTACTCAGGGAAGAGCTCAGAAGTCGAACACATAAGAGGTTACAAATCGAGCTGTCGCCACATCAAGAAGTCGGGAGGGGACTCCTTCGGCACTGTTGATAGAGTCTCCTTTCACCAGAGCATAACTCAAATCCAGGATGAAGAAGATGAGCCCTGTCCAAGCTAGGGCGCAAACTCAGAAGCACCGAAGAACCAGAGCAAGACTACGATCTACAAGAAAACTAGAAGGCTACGAGCTAGATCTTAACTAGGGAAGAAAAGGAGCTCGAGGGGGGAAGGCGGCCATGGCGAGAGAAGACAAAGCTAGGGTTCGCCAACGAGAGCGCACGGGCGGCGGAGTATCGCCCGAGAGAGAGAGAGAGAGAGAGAGAGAGAGAGCATCTCGGTGAACTATAAAGCTGAGCAAGACGAAGCTAAGGGCAATACCGAAAGACAGGAAAAAGCAACGGGACTTTATCATTCTTCTCCATCCTCTCCCCATCGGGTATACGCGGCCATACATAGGCGTGTGAGGGAACAGGGAAAAAAATTGTAACAAAATGAAAAATACAATGTACTGTGCATAATGGGCCGCGTAGAGATGGCCCATGATACCACCGGTGACCCAATTGTGAAGTTTATGGAGATTAAAATCCATCATCAATTTCTCCTAGCCATAAATTGTACTTTCACCGTCGGTAGACTTTACCATATCGGTCATGAGATCTGGTGTCCCCACCAGATATGTTCCACATAACCCGCTATGAACTTCTTTCATCACTTGAAATGTCTCTTTCCGGGTACTAAACGGTATAGCTCCCCACTAATGAGTTGGTAGAAGGCCACTCGACGTGTCAACTGAACACAGTTGGCACAATCTTCAGGAAGAATTCCATTTTTTATATCAATAAATGGCTGCCGCCAATCAATTTCATTGAAGTGATCATCTTCACCCTCTTCTATTATGTTAGCTTCCCATGCAATTGTGTTGTCCTTGCCGATGGCGGATGTTAGAATCAACCTTCTGTGTTTGACATCAGATTTTGATTTCTAACCTCCCTACCGAGAGTAGTTTGATCACAGAAGCCAGTTTGGCTAAGGCATCAGCTTGTGAATTCAATCTTCTTTTAATATGTTGTATGTTGAAGATATAGAATTTGTTGGCCAATCGGGTGACTATCGCATGGTAAACCATTAGTTCTTCTTTTCAGACTTCAAATACCCCGAGTATTTGTTGCACAACCAGCATTGAATTCACGTACACTTTGAGGCACCGGATGCCCAAGTTAAGGGCAACCTCCAGGTCGATAACAAGAGCTTCATATTGGCTTCATTGTTAGTAAGAACTTCTGACAAAGTGCATGAGTGGTGTAGAACTCCACCTTGCGGGCTTAAGAGAACAATGCTTGCATCGGCCCTTGATTTCAGCTTTCTATCAAGTCTCATTTCTATACTAGCTACCCCATCAAAGTACAACAGCCAATATTTGATATCGACTTGCTGGGCTTCTTGCATTTCTTCCTCCCTTAAGGTGAAGGGGGACAGACTCGATCTACAGAAGAAAGAGGCTAAATCAAAACGATTTACAGGTATGACTCCTAATTCAGGTTCTAGGTTTCTCAAGTTTTAAGGTTTTCAAATTAAGAAATTTTAAGTAGGTTCGCTTTCTCTTTTGAAATGAATCAGAATTAGAGAGATTGCTAATTTTAAAAACTTGATTAGATTTTGAAAATCGGTTCTAACCACTAACGGATCCGATTTTAGTTATCTGAAGATAGTCCTCTCTAATATTCTCGCCAAAGTCCAACAACAATCAAATAAAACTAACTAAGACCTAGTTCGCACCAGGTTTGACTTCACGAAACTAAATGATAGAAAAACAGAATTAAATCATACAAGGTAGAGGGTTTAGAGAGTACCTCCACAACTCAGTGTGGGGAAGACCATCTTCAGCTGAGAGATAAGTGCCCCTTTTTAAGTACAAACAATTTTCAAGGAAACAAATAGTTACATAATCAAATTTGACCCACACCTCGCAGAGTGGTAAAAGGCCTACAATCAACAGTAGAAAGGCGTGCCTATCTTCAGGTTGATAGATCAACCAAAATATTTCCTCGATGTCAAGTTGAACTTGCCTTTAGGAGCTTTACCACTTCAGAATGGTGAAGAGCCGCAGAACTCGATTTCCAACCGTAGGGACATTGTATTCAACAGTAGTTTGGCTCAGAATTTCATTATAGCCAAAAATCAGACAGCCAGATTACTCTTCAATAAGAAGTTTCCCCAGAGAACTTTCACCGGCAACTAGTTCTTAAGCTACCATGGTGATTTTTGAAAGAAACAAGTTTCATCATCATATTCCATGTTCAAAATGTAGCAGATCTAAAACTACATTAACCGTCGACTCCAACCAATTTCCACACATTCGTTAAATTAGAAATAGTTCATAGGAAAAATCGAATCAAAAATGATTGACTGGAATCAGGACCAGCCATCAAACCATAACTGAAGAAATACCGGACTGATTTTAAACTGGAATGGACCAATTCTCAGGAAATACTCAAATCCCAACTAGATAATCAACTTGAAGGAATAGAGTTCAAACAACATCTGCCATGACGTAATCAACAGTCATGCACTTTGTGCTTTTTTACTTTCTACTTGGTCAGTATTGAGTTCGTTAATAATGAAATATGTTTGAATGATTGTAGAATGTTTTTTTGAACCCCCGCATCTAATATGGAAAATAAGTGTTCAATAATAATGAGGTGTGGAGTAATCTCTTAATCATTCAACGTCTGTGTCAATCTTAACAGGATAGAACAAAAACTTAGTTAAAAATAAGTGGAAGTTGTATTAATAATTAAAAGTTAAAAAATAATTAAAAATATTAATCGTTTTGTATTTATCAATTTTCAGATACAGCATTATAAGATCAAAGTTGAAGTATACTCAGAAGCTGATCTGAGATATACATATGACAGTTTCTTCTGATATGTTTATTTAAGATCATATTTTCATTATCTTATTTTATAACTCTATCAATTGCCTAGAGAGGTTTGATTGTTTGCTATTTCTTGAGTGATGAATTCAGGTCAATGGTAGGAATGGATAGAATCCACTAGCTGCAGTTACTATCAGGATATTGAACCAGAGTACTAGTTCCTCTTATTACAAGAGAAACTAGAGTACATTCTACCTAATAAACAAAAAGAGAAGGAACAGACTAACGTCCGATAGGTTGGAGAAACTCATCTTTTACCATTATAACATGAGGTTGCGCATAAAGAACATCAAAGAGCAACAAAAGATCTCAGATGAGATATTTACATGGTTCATAGTGGTATATACGAGCAAAGAAAAAGAGCATATACACCACCAGAGGAGGTTGACATAAACCAAATATTTCATGAGAAACACTCACTTATCTTGGATAAAGAAGAGGGCAACCAACGATTATCCAGCTAAATTTGATCTTGAGAACTACGTATAGGCAAAATAAAAGTTAGATGACGTTGAGGCTGAGAATATTCCACCTACTCCTCAGGTAGCTCCATCTTCTGCCCCAGCAGCCGTACAGCAACTGCCTCCAACCTTAGCCCTAGCTCCAACCCCACCCCCAGCTGCGCAGCCCATTCGCAATCCAAGAAAAACAAAAACAAAAGTGACATCAAAAAAATTAGGACATTTTGGACAGTTGAAAAAAAATATGTGAGTTGTGAGTCATCACTTGACGTTGTAGAAGAAGTGAAGTGAAAGAAGCTAGATATCAGACAACATCCTATGAGTCTAGATGACAACACACAAACGCATTCACATTCCTCAGGTGATGATAACGAGGAGTGCATACCAGCCACCCAGCTAGAAAAATGAAAAGGAGGAGATGTATGTGGAGCAGCTATAGGTGCAACAGCTCAAGACTCATTTAGTTCACAACAGTCATATTTCTTTGATGAGCAACCACCACAGAACCAGATTCTCTATTATTATATAAGCACCAAAAGCCATGGATTCCTCCTACTGAGCCCACTTATGTGCCAAAGTCAGATGTCTATGACTACAATGACATGACGGCACTGTTCGCAGAATCGGCTGATCCGGATCGAGATCGGCCGATTCTTCGATCGGATCGGTAGTCACCGATCTGATTCCGGACCAAACAACCGATCCAGCTGGGAGTCCCGACTGGATCGATCGGAATCATCCAGATCGGTCGATCCCAAACCGATCCACCTGGATCGATCCGGGAAATCGGTCGATCCGGACCGATTCTGCAAAAAACTGGAAGATCCAGAATCGATCCGATTCTGGAATCGATTATGGACCAATTTAAGGGCTTGGGGGAGATCGGACCGATCCATCCCCTAGAAACCCCCTTCAACCTTCCTCCCCTTCCCATAAGTCCCCTTGGGAGATCTAGGGCAAGGATCACCGACGATCCAGGTGAATCAGGGCCAACCCAGGCTTTTTGGGGCCGATCCACCCCTACAACAGGTTCGTAAGGGGGGAAACCTCCGATCCCCCCTCCCCCCTCCCACTCCTCGACACCCCTGCAAGTTGCAGGGGTGCATCCTTCCCCTTCCCCCTCCCTTGGCCCTACACTGCAAGCTCCCCCCTTCCCCTATTGGGGGGATTATTTCACCCCCGAAGGGGAGTTCACTTGCACCCCCGAAGGGGTGCTAATCACCCCATCGGGGGTGATGAACAGTCACCCCGATTGTTCAACAAAACCCCCCTTCAGCCCGGGAGGGGGGTGTTTTTTAAATCCCCTTTAGGAACCTAGCCCTGAGGGGTGGATTTCATTGGCCTAATTATGTGTATGATTTTATGTGGTTTAGATAAGATGTAAGATGAGGAGCATGGGACCGGTCCCGCAGAATTTCGTGACATTGGATGGCAACATAGCCATCTCCTTAATTTAGAAAAGAAGAGAGTTAGATGCAAGTGGTGCCAGAAAGATATAAATGGAGGTGTGTATCCTCTGTTATTAGAGGCAGTCGCCTCACCCGCCAAGGCGGTGAGGCGAGGCGAGGCGGTTGAAAACCGCCTCGCTTCGACCATTTTCACCGGAGGCGCAACCGCCTGGCTTCGACGGTTTTTGCCTGAGGCGAGCACCTTTGGCGCCTCACCCGCCTTAGCGCTCGCCTCGAGCGCCCTACGCGCCTCGCCCGCCTCCCCTTTGCCATCCAGTAAGAACCGGATCTGGTAAGACTGGATTTGGGTCGATTAAACACCCCTCACTCGATTCTCTCTCTCCCTCTCGAACCCTCGTTTGCCCAGACGCTCGCCCCCAATGCTGCTCCCGCCTCCGGACGAAGCCGCCGCCGCCGCTGGCAAAAGCCTCCGCCAGTGCCGTCGCCGCTGCCAAAAGCCTCCACCGCCGCCAGAAGCTACCTCCGCCCCCGACGCCACTCCCGCCGGATCACCCCACCGCCTAGCGCCTGCAGAGACACCTCAAGTGGCTCTTGCCGCCGCCACCATTGCTTCCGCTGCCGCCGGAAGCCTCAGTCGCCGCCATTGGAAGCTCCTATCACCGCCTCCGCCGCCTGTAGCTACACCTGCCGTCGCCGCCGCCACTGGCAAAAGCCTCCGCCAGTGCCGTTACCGTTGCCAAAAGCCTCCGCTGCCGCCGGAAGCTGCCTCTGCCCCCGACGCCACTCCTGCCGGATCACCCCACCGCCTGTAGAGACACCTCAAGCGGCTCCGCTCCTGCTGCCGCCGCCACTGCTTCCACTACCGTCGGAAGCCTCAGCCGCCATCGGATCTGCCAACTTAAATTGGCGTAGGTATGCTCTTTGATTTTTTTTATTCTCTTAGTCATTTCAAGCAAACACCTATTTGATTACGTAGTTATGTCTGTTGACATCGTTTTCATTCGTATGAGTCGATATTTAACATTTGGTGAGTACATTTAGTGAGTTGATTTTTAACAATTTGCCTTGTTCTTTTGATTTAATATTTTGGTTCATTTTAGGTTATATTTTATCATGTCTCGAACACGTGAAGACCATGGAACAGGGACAGATTCTAATAGTCAACCTTCTGCACCCATGTCTACAAATGAAGCATCTGGCTCCATAACAAGAGCACCTCCTAAATCCAAAGATGTTGGATGGAAATATGAGATTTTAGTAGATCCTCGGAACCGGGATCTTGTTAGGTGTCAATTTTGCCAAAAAGAGTGCAAATGAGGCATTTATCATTTGAAGCAACACATTGCAGGCTTGGGGATGAATGTGACTGCTTGCAAGAAAGCAAGCATAGAGGCTAAGGAGGAGATAAAACAGTGTATGCAACAAACAAAACAAATGAGAGTTGAAAAGGCAATGAACATTAGAGAGATAGAAGGGAGGGACAACCTCTTTGGGCAAGGAGTACAACATATGGAGACATCTTCACAAGATATCTCACAAAGTATAGATGAGTTTTCACTCCAATTTCTTCCTACACGGATGAAAGGACCCATGGATCATTTTTGTGCACCTCCTGGGAAGTCCAAGGCAAAAACAATAAAGGACAAGAAACATTTAAAAGAGGAAAGAGAGCAATGTATTCGGTACATCGCTAGATGGATGTCCCAAGGGGGCATTTCTTTCAACACTATCCACCTTAATAGATTTCAAACAATGCTAAAGGCAGTTGGTCAGTTTGGTCCGAGCTTGAAAGGACATAGTTATCATGAAATAAGAGAGACACTTTTGCCTAAGGAGATTGAGACCACCCAAAAGTTTATGGAGAAGGAGAAAGGCAATTGGGTAAGATTTGGTTGTACTATCATGTCAGATGTGTGGACAGATAGAAGGGGTAGATCATTAATTAACTTTTTGGTAAACACTCCTACTAAGACAGTTTTTTAAGATCAGTTGATGCTTCATCAGAGGTAAAAGATGCCAAGCTGCTAACAGGTCTTCTTGATAAGGTTGTGGAGAATGTTGATCCATCTAATATCATGCAGATTGTTACAGACAATGAGGCGAGCTATGTGGCTGCAGGCCGCATTTTGATGGACACACACCGCCATTTGTTTTGGACACCGTGTGCTACTCACTGCCTTAATTTAATGCTTGAAGATATTTCGAAGTTGTCACCAATAAAATCCACAATTCGACATGCAAAATATGTCACAAACTTTATTTATGGGCACAACAAGGTTCCACCACTTACGAGGAAATACACAAATGATAAGAACCTTGTTCGTGCAGCTATAACTAGATTTACAACTAACTATCTAAGTTTGGACAGTTTAAACACATGTAAGGATGATTTGTGACGCATGCTCACCTCACAAGATTGGACAAAAAACAACAATCGATGGAATAAAAAAATTGAAGAAAAAAAGAGTTGTGAAATTATATTGAAGACAACATTTTGGAAAGGAGTGACTTATGTTTTGAAGATCTCCAAACCACTTGTCCTTGTATTGCGGCTAGTTGCTGGTGAAAGCCAACAATGGGATATATATATATATGAAGCCATGGATCATGCCAAGAAAATAATAAAGCAGGCACTAGATGATAAAATAGATAAATATGGCCCAATATGGGATATCATTGATAGAAGATGGGATTTTCAGCTACATCGTCCGTTGCATGCTACGGGGTATTATCTAAATCCCTAATTTCACTATGTTAATCCCGATATTGAAAGTGACAACGAAATCAAGCGAGGGTTGTATAATTGTATTGAAAAGTTGGTACCTTTGCATGAAGACCAAGAACAAATTTTTAGGCAATTGGCGATGTATAGAGAGGCACAAGGTATGTTTGGTAGGGACATGGCTATTAGGCTACAAAAGACATGAACTCCGAGTATGATAATTTGTTATTCATTATTAAACTTATATCAATCACTCTAATGTACTCTAATAGCCATTTGTTATTTTGTAGCAAACTAGTGGGTAGATTGGGGAAGCACGACTCCTTAATTACAAAAGTTGGCAATACGCATATTGAGCTTAACATGTAGTGCCTCTAGTTGTGAACGTAATTGGAGCACATTTAAGCAAGTAATATTAATTTCCAATTTCAAGGCATTTGAACTAATCCAATAACATTTTGTTCGATTAATAGAATGATATTTTCATTTTTCTTTGTTGTTGTATAGATTCATACAAAAAACGAATAGATTAGAACAAAAGAAATTGAATGATTTAGTATTCGTCCAACACAATCAAAGGCTAAGGGAAAGACATCCAAGGTTGGAGAAATCGGGTCTAGACCCAATATCCTTAGATGACATTGATGAATCAAGTGAGTGGATTGCAAATGAAGATGAAGATCTTGTCCATGAAGGCGAAGACTTTATATGGAGAGATGTAGAAATTGTTACTGGAATAGATAAAGAGGAGGATCCAAATACGAAGTCGTATTTTGAACAATACATGTCTTAGTTCTAATTGTTAAGTTTGGTTCATTTTTTTATTCTAATTTCGATATTATGTTCTAACATATTTGAAACGAATTTCCAGATCTTCCGGGAAAAGAGTTCGTCTTTCTAATGAAGATTCAGACGATACAAGTAATAATGATCAGGAAGCTCTCACCAATCTTGATTCTGGTAGTGATTGATAGTGACTAGTGAGTAATATTTGTATAGTTGTATTCGAATTAGACTTACTTTATGTATTATGTAACTTATGCTATATTTAATTGCCGCTCTTGTTAGTTAATGATGTTATGTTTGTTATTCATATCAGTGCTCTTTTGTTCATAGAATTTTTTATCAAATTATTGTTTTTATTTCATTTTTACATACTTTTTATGTATCTATTTCAATTATTTTATATCAAGTGAGTGGATTGCAAATGAAGATGAAGATCTTGTCCATGAAGGCGAAGACTTTAGATGGAGAGATGTAGAAATTGTTACTGGAATAGATAAAGAGAAGGATCCAAATACGAAGTCGTATTTTGAACAATACATGTCTTAGTTCTAATTGTTAAGTTTGGTTCACTTTTTTATTCTAATTTCGATATTATGTTCTAACATATTTGAAACGAATTTCCAGATCTTCCGGGAAAAGAGTTCGTCTTTCTAATGAAGATTCAGACGATACAAGTAATAATGATCAGGAAGCTCTCACCAATCTTGATTCTGATAGTGATTGATAGTGACTAGTGAGTAATATTTGTATAGTTGTATTCGAATTAGACTTACTTTATGTATTATGTAACTTATGCTATATTTAATTGCCGCTCTTGTTAGTTAATGATGTTATGTTTGTTATTCATATCAGTACTCTTTTGTTCATAGAATTTTTTATCAAATTATTGTTTTTATTTCATTTTTACATACTTTTTATGTATCTATTTCAATTATTTTATATCAAATACATATTTATTAAATTAAATAATATTAAAATATTCAAAATGCCTCGAGCGCCTAAGGCGAGGTGTGGGTCCCTCGCCTTAGGCACCTCACGCATCGGATAACATAGTGTGTATCGGTTAAAACAACATATAGCCGAGACGGGTGACAATGTAAAGAAGTGTGATAAAGTACCGGCTGAGCTTAGAGAGGAGATGAGGGGTTATTTAACAGGAAAGGCATCACAAAGAGAGGTGAGAATTGGTCAAGGACAAGAGCTACACGACGAGTTACTAGGTCGGAGAGACACTGATCTTATGGCCAAGAAGAGTAAGAAAGGAAAAGGACCAGCACATGACAGGGTCCAAGTTGATTATTTAACTTCAACAGATGAAGAGGAGGCTCTTGACAGGAGAGTTGTACACGAGAGTAGGGCTCAAGCCCTTAAGGATGAGGAGAGCAGACAAGGAGCAAGAGGTTCGGCAGCTCCTCCTCCAGCTAGATATTCTGATGTGGGGGCGAGCACATGCCCTGTTCCTCCAGCTAAATTCCGTCGAACACATCCTATTCGGCCGACGAAAGACACCGCCATGTATAGGGAGAGAGGCAGAGGTCAGAGAGGTATAAAACAAGCATTTAAAGGGGTGAAGGCCTCGACTAAGATTGCGAAGAAAACCCTAAAACATATGGTTAAATTTTTTCTACATGCAAGTAAATCATTGATGAAGTTGTGGTTAGTATTTTAATGATGATATGAAGTTGTTGTTAGACATTTCTATTAGCAAGGATCTCTTATTCTCTTATTTTTGAATTTATAGGTGTCCCGGCACATGCAACCACGAGTCCATATTTTTAGACTATGGTCGATGCGATTGGTGAGGCTGGACTGGGGTTGAAAGCCCCCACATCAAAGTACATATATGAGACAGGCTTGGATGAGGAGGTCGATGAGTTGACCTCATGGATAAATAGATTCAAAACCATATGGAAGAAGAGGGGTCGCACTGTAATATGCGATGGGTGGACTGGAATCACAAGGAGGTCACTTATAAACTTCCATGTGTATTGTTTTGAGGGTACCGTATTCCTGAAGTCTGTTGATGCATCAGGTCAGGTGAAGAATACGAACTACCTATTTAGGTTGATGAACAGTGTGGTGGACGAGATAGGGGAAGCCAACATTGTGTAGTTTGTCACAGACAATGAGGCAACATATAAGGCTGCAGGGAAGAAGCTCATGGATAGGGGTGGGCACAAAATGGTTCAAACCGAGAAACCAAACCGAACCAACTCATTCGGTTCAGTTTGGTTCGGTTTGGACCCCCTTTTGGTTTGGTTCGGTTTAGAAATTCTCCAAACCGATTTAAACCAAACCAAACCGTTTAAACCGATTTAATCTAAAAATATAAAAAACTATTACAATATTAATAAAAATGATACTTTTATAAATTTTATAATAAAATAATATTTATTTTCATTATTTTTAACTTAAAAATTATTATATATATGTAAAAAATAATTAATTTAAATATTTTTATTTATTTTCGGTTTAAACCGAACCAAACCAAATTGCGGATCGGTTTGAGAGGGCGATTCGGTTGGTTCGGTTTAGAAAAAAAATGGTCCAAACCAGACCAAACCGAACCGTGCCCACCCCTACTCATGGAGGCTCGATCTCACTTGTTTTGGGTGCCCTGTGCGGCACATTCCATTGACTTAATGTTGGAAGACATTGGTAGGGATCCTAATGTCAAGTCCTTGGTCAACCAAGGACAGCTGATCACCTCATTTATCTATGACCATCCACGACTTTTACATATCATGAGACGGCACGCCGATAGTCATGATTTGATCAGACCAGGTCCCACCAGATTTGCCACCCATTTTATTGCTTTAGAGAGCCTTTACAGGTACAAGGCTTGTTTGAAAATTTTCATCCTCTCCACTGCTTATCAGGAGTACATGGATACATACAGTAGCTCCTTGGATCAGTATAAGGTGCTACTAAAGATGGAGCAGCTAATAAAGGACAACAGGTGGTGGGAGAAGGTGCAATACTACTTGTCTATCATAGAGCCTTTGGTACAGGTACTTGGGTTGGTGTATTCAAATGATAAAAATCAAATGGAGTAACTGTATAATGCTATGGATAAAGCTAAGTTGAAGATTAAAGAGAAGCATCACAAGGGTGATAAAAAGTGGTAGAAAGTGATCGACAACAGATGAGACAAAACCCTATACCAAGATATTCACGTTGTAGGTATACTTTAGTAGTGTAATTTGTTTGTATTACAACTTATATTCTGTGTATTACCCCCATTGATTATATATTAATGGAGTATTAATGCCGTTACAGGGTATTTCCTGAACCCAAGGATACAATATGATGGCCAAGTATGCAATGATGGTGAGATATTATCAGCCACACTATCTGTAATTAAGCAGCTATGTAAGACCCAGGAAGACAGAACCTGCGCTGAAGTTGAAATAAGTACTACCTTTAATATCTATTAAACTAAGAACTTTATCCCTAGCAATGAAGTTAACTACTTTATTTTGAATTTTCAGATGACTTCATACAGGCACAAAATTGGGGTGTACGGGGATCTTGATTTACAGTACTCACATGATAGGGTCCCCCCTAGTAATTTACTTACCCGAATTTAAGTCTTTTTGCTTACCCGAATTTTTTAAATAAGTTACTGATGCATGTATTTCTTGTCTTTTTGACAGCTGAGTGGTGGATTATGGTGACCAACAAGACTGGTTGGATTCCACTCGCATCCGTTGCAATTCGGGTGCTAAGTCAGAGCACTTCCTCATCCCAGTGCAAGAGAAATTGGAGCACCTTCAACCTTATTCACACAAAGAGGAGAAATAGATTGAAGACAGAAAGATTGGAGAAGTTTGTCTATTGCCATTACAATATGAGGCTGAGTATCAAGAATATCAAAGATAGACACAAGACATCCAAGCAAAGATTTGCACAGTCTGCAGATGGATTGTACCAAGAAAGAGCCCAAGCCCAAACTTCTCAGGGCTTGTCCCAAGGGGATGTGGACTTGGAATATCTATTCCAAAAAGAACATCCACTTGCAACATGGGTGGAAGACAAGGACGCTGAGGGAGAGCCAGAGTTCGACCCGAATGACAGATCATGGGCCGAAACAGAGCTTGATGGCGTCGTTGGTGAGGATGAAGACATGCAGGAAGGTCAAGAAAGTCAAGTTCTGTGCACAACTCCACTTCATGATCCACCCCGGGCTACAACTTCTCCAAAGAGACATCCAGCACTCCCCCCCCCGGCCGCTACGGCTCCAGCTCGAATTCCAGTTGCGGGTCCATCTACCACCACCACCACCAAGAAGAATGGTGGATTATTCAGGGCTTTAAAGAAAACTTGCTTATCTTCACAACAAAGTAGTCAAAGAGATCCTACATTGAAGAGGAAGAAGACAAGTATCAAACAGCGACATCATCTCCTTGACACCGAGACCACTCGACCACCTCCATCAGATGAGAATGAGGAAGAATTTGTCCCACCCACACAAGAACAACGTACGAGGGGTTGAGGTGGAGGTGGAGGTGGGGGTGGCAGCATAGGTGTAGGTGGCGTCTCGGTGAGGGTGGCTCTACTAGTCATGCACGCACGAGTGGAGCAAGTCTAGATGATTTGAGTGACAAAAGACACTCAAGTTCGAGTGGAAGGGGCAGCGGACGTTGGACGAGGATGAATGTTTTTTGACGAGTTCGCATCTTCCTATTTAAAGCCTGCTTCAGACACTAAGCTTTGCTATCTACCATCTTTTCCAACTCCACCTCCGACTGATCATGGAGCTTATGAGTTTAGCGACATGGCCCAGTCTTTATTTTCCTATGGATACCAGCCAATTATGACTAACCCAAATCAATGGAGATTTCAAGACAATCAGGATGACCATGACAGAAATCCAGATCCAGCCTATCTAGGACATTACCATAGATGGTGGTGATGGCACATGTATTTGTTTATTTATTTAACGCAATGTAATATGGGTGTTACGAAAAAAACATGTATTGTACTAATGTGTGATTGGGTATGATTGATTGTATGATACAAATGTGTTTTTTATTTGATGTATGATGTATCTCTTTTAACAATGTTAAATGTTAAAGTTGTCTTGAAAGTTGAAATGTCCAAGGTCAAACAACGTCTTAATGTTCTTCTTCCCTACATTTTTTCACATTTTTTTCTGATTTCTATGTATTTTTTCTGATTTTTTGGTATTTTTTACATATTTTTTCAAAAAGAAAAAAAAAACCAATCCAAACCGATTCTGGATCGATCTGGCTCCCGGCGAATCGGCCTAGATCGGACCAATCCGATCTGATCCAGATCGGATCGGACCCCACCAATCCAGGGTCCGATCCCGATCCCGCAATCCTTGCACGACGGATACACTTTTTTCATATGAATATGCACCCACATTGTCAAGAAGACAAGGGACAACTTAATCGTAGTGAACATGAGTCATAAGGTGTGTAATTATTAGTGTCATATAATGTTATCATGTTATTAACATCTTATCATGTTATTAACATCTTATTATGTTACAATTATTACCATCTTATTCTTATTGTGTATGGAAAACACTTTAAGCATGTTAAATGATAGATTTCTTTTTTAAAAAAAATAAATTTCCTATTTTTAAATTTTTTTTCTTATTTTTAAAATTTTTTGTTGAAGAAAAAATAAAAAACAATTCCAGCCACCTAGAATCGGTTTTCCTTCCTACGAATCGATCGATTCCAGCTGATCCGATTCAAATCGAATCGAATCGGTAGTGACCAATTCCAATTCCGATTTCAAAATCCTTACATCTAATACAAGATTATCATATAGTGATATATCACAACATAGCTCTCTAAGAAGACAAAAGTCTGTAGTTGAAAGGTTCCCAAATGCAAACCTAGCATCGACACAAAAGAAAATGTATATGATAGGCACCATCTCTAGAGTGGAGGTGACAATCTCCCTGAAATTTTCTCTTAGGTTAATGGGTAAAGCAGTCTTAGATACATGGCCATCCTCTTAAGATCTAATGGATGATTATCGTGGGGGTTTATACCACACCACTCCCGAAAGCAGTTGTTTTCATAACAAATGGCCTGTAAACTCTCAAGGTCCACGCTGACTTCCTTTAATAGCCAAGCAAGGTGCTTGTACAAGAAGGCAATGCCCAGACACTTCAATCCGAAGTGCACTAAGATTTTGAATTTTTTTTAGTTTCGGACCTTAATTTAGTTACGAAATCCATTCTATAAAAAGCATTCAGTTAGCTACTAATCAATTCACCGATCCCTAAGACCAGATTATATAGCTGTTTTCTATGTAAGCGTAATCAATATGGGTATCAACAAATAGAACCCCTATTTCTTGGTCTGTCATCTATCTCAATAAGGATGCCCATCGTGAACAAGCATGCCATTTTTATGGATGACAAAGTTGCCCAGCATCAATAAACAGAATTTCTTTCCCACAGCCGAGTTATTTAAAGCAAATGTGAAGACCAACTTTACGGCCCTATCTAGATGTAAGATGAACTTGGTTGGATTTGCCATAATCCCCTTTTATCTCACAAGCTTAGTTTGAGTGATCCGTAAAAAAACTAGGTTAAACACACTAGAGTTCATCCCCAAAATCTAAAACAGTCCCATAAAAGTGTTTGCCTCCCATACTCCACTGAAAAGGGGGTCATTGAGTTTAACCTTAGATCAGTTGTTCTAGTTTGACAAAAATGTTTGTCAAATGTTTACGGTAAACATATTTATGATAAACGCATTTGTGGCAAAACTGTTTGTGTTTACAAAACATAAATGCAAAGATAACCTGAATGGAATGGTTTAATGAAAGTATCTAAAGATTATGACAAGGTAGTTCACTAAAAGCACAATTAAAAAGGTTACAATAAACGGTGGATTTATGGCAAACCCGGTCAAATTCATGAGTTGCATCGCAACAAGGTGTCAAAGATGTATAAGACAACGTAGATACATGCAGCGCACAGCAGATAAGCAGTCCGCGCCAAATGAGAGAAAAAAGGTTTTGCCGGACTTACATCTCACATGGAGGACGTTGGCAGCTAGTTCGGCAAATGCGTATACTGTCCTTTTCCACCGCCGTGTAGATTTTGCCTCCTTCCGCTGCTCAAAGACGAAGCAGAAAAGAGAAAGAACAGACCGGTTGGGTGTCTGAAAAATATGCAACCATGCATGCACAACCACACTCACACAAAAAACACATACAACGCGGAAGGGCCGCTTGCTTCTTGCACTCCTTGGGCGGCTTGTTCAAATCTAAGTCGACATTCCTCCCCATTACGACAAATGCGAGCACCAAACGAGCAAAACTGACCATGAACACACGCATGAAGCAAGATTTCACAACCAGAAGACACCAGACGTCCGCCGTCAAGGCCAACATCCAAAGCCGAAAGGCAAAATCAACGGAAGAAGGAGAAAACAGAAGAACAACAAACACCGACGGTAGAAAACCTCGTACAACCTGCGGTATGCGCAGATCATCCACGACCATCCACCAAGAAAACCGTCGAGTCGGGAAAAAACTTTCCCGAAGCGGATGGAAGAAGAAGAAGAAGGAAGTCGAACCGACGAAGAAGTCTGCACTGGACTTCCCGGGCACACCAATAGCGTGGGCTCTGCTCGGGTATTTTTCGCATCAGTCCTCCGCGTTTGAAAGATATGCGTGATTACCGTAACTTGTCGGTCCAATCTCGACCGTTGGTTCGATGGACCCCCTTGTAACCGTGCCGAGGAAGGAAGAGCGAGCCAGATGAACGGAACGGTCTGGCGGGATAAGAACTTCGGATAATTAGTTCGTTATATATATATATATATATATATTACCTCGGTGTAAAAATTTGTATTCGCTGTCTGCTATTTTGTACTTTGGTCCCTCCGGCAATCGATATTTTTTGTGTTGGATAGAATGCGTTTCTTATTTCTGAAATACGGGTTTAGGTGCACAAGGACGAGGAGGACGGTTAAAATCGAGTTGTCGAGATATACGAGTGACAATAATACAATTTTTTAAGTTTAAGGGACGTCAGTAAAATTGTTCCTGTTCGTCTTATTCCGGAAGGTGGCCAGTGCATCGCTTGTGGGAATGTTCGACTCCTAGGAAGTAGTATAAATCATTGAATCCATTCCAAACATAGTTAGCGAATTCACGTATTATACGCGTTTCATATGTCAGGTCCGTATCAAATGAATAAAACGGATCGTTTCCGTCTAAAATACAAACATCCGGTTTTATACGCGAATATACACAGTCACCCGAAGAAAACGTGTACGGAATAAAAAATTGTTTTAAACACACGTTTAATACGCAGCCTTATTTCTGATTTCCTACTATTTTATTCAATGTAAAAAATGTCCTAATCGCAGATTTAGTTTGCGCGACCATCTATTTTACCTGTAGGTCATGTACCAAAGCTCCGACGCCCGAACGAAAGGTTGAAGTTTCGCAGAGCACCTTCGCCCAGCATCTTCTTCCCACCGAGCACTGCACCTCCTGCAGCGCTGCCATCACCCCTCCCCAACCTTCTTTGCCCGTGTAGGTAGCCCATTGGCCTGTGCTAGAACACCATGGTGACCACGCTGACCAAGTCCGTTTGACTCCCATGCAACATAGAGTATCCTGCAGTGTTGCCGTCGAGCATGATGGCGCATTTGGATCCGTGTAAACCAGATTACATGGGACAACTTTTCTTGATTTCTTCGTCGTCGTGGTTATTTGGTTCCACGTAAAACTAAGTCAACCAAAAACATCATCCGTTGACTACGAAAATATGATGATTTTGGCATCCTTAAAATTTTTACGGATGCCGTTTTCCGGGCTGCAACCAACGGCAAGGCAGACACCGCAGCTTCTTGGTTTTCTCAATTGAAAGGAGGATGATCGATTTATGATAAGACTTCAAAAAAATTTAATGATTTATCAATATAATTATAATGTTGCCTTTATATATTAATTTATATAAGTTATAATACTTAAATACGTCTTTGTAAAAAAATAAAATTTTTATACATTTTAAATTTATTTTTATCAATGATTGTCTTCACTGTTTGAACCAAGGAGGGATGGGTCGCGGGTCGCGACCGGGTCGCGGGACCCCAGGCCGACCCGGTCGCGACCCCCTTTTTTTAATATTTTTTTTTGAAAAATTCAAAACAAATAAGAAAAATGCGAAAAAAATCTGAAAAAATACAGAAAAATTGGATAAATTAAATGACATGATTTAAATAAATAATGCATCAATTTTATTCCAACGTGATGTGTTCTACACTTTGTAGGTAGTTGATGTACTCTCCCCATGTCATTTGGGTTGAGTACAAAGCTTGATACATGTACACATGACGATCATATTCGTCAGTCACTCGGGAAACTATCATAAGACTTGATCCAAGCGAGTCACCATAACTATAGGTCGATTGGATCGAAGTATCCGATGACTCCACATAATTCATGCCACCGTCCTCTTGATCGTATGTAGGGAGCCAGGAGCCTTGGGATGAAGCATTCACATAGTCGGAGGCATCGTGGTATTCGCTCCAACTCCATGGCTACGATGACCTCCTCTACCTTGTGGCCTTCCACCATGATCGGTATCTTGGGTCGCGTGAGTATATTGCTCCTCACGGTAAAACGTAACGACGTTGTAGGAGATATGGGAGGATCTGAGGTCCCTTGTACTTGTAAAGTGTTCGCGCCCCCGTATCCAGCACCATCGCTGCTACTCTTTGATGACGAATCCTCGGACGTCTGGTACTGCACTCGGATGTTCGGCTACGGCGTATCTTCTCGATCGTCTTCGACCGTATCAGCATCTGCAATATCAAAAGGATCGATATAACTTGTTTACCTTTTCGCCTACTTTGCGTACCTTGACTAGTTCCTTCTCCGGTCCTTCCGGCGCTTTGCTAGTGAGGGAGGGATCCGGAATTCTTCGGCTAAAGGGACATCGTCGAGCACTCCTTCGGCCCATTGTCGGTCTTGGGGGGTTGAACTCCGGCTCTCCCAACCCTTCCTGGCCGTTGACCCAAACTTCTAAGGAGTTCTTCTCGTAGAATATTTGATCCAAATCGATATCCTCCTCTTCAATTGGCGGCTCGTCGACCGAACATCCCGCTGCCTGTGCTATCCAACTCTTTTGTTCCATCTGGTTCTGCTTCATTCTATGCAAATTCCTCAACTTTAACCTCATGTTGTAGTGGCAATACACGAGCTCTTCAAGCCCCCTTCATGTCAACCTATTTCTACGCAGTGTGAATCAAGCCGAATGTAGACCAATTTCGCTCACAACTCGGCCGAAGTGGTTTGACTTAGGACCCTGATGGCTACGTCCGCCAAGTCCTCGTACCCTGGTACTTTACCATGGTCCATCCACCAATCAGCTGCATAAATTGAATGTCGTACATTATTATCTAAGTAAGCTTTATTTAATTAAGTGATGAAAAACATTTCTACGTACCCGGACTTAGTATCATCACAGCTCGTTCAACTCTGCTCGTTCAACTCTACGTACCCGTACCCGGAACGTCTCCCCGGTTGTTGCAATTCTTCTCGGACGGTCTCTTTATGCCGTTTGCTAGTTCCCTTCGTTTGCTCCATCGCTTGTAGGTGCCTACGAAATTGAGCTCTGACCTCCGAGTCCGCTGCAAGGAAGAACTTTTCCCTTCATGCACCGCAAGATGAAATTTTAAACGATAAATACCACTTAGAATATTACTTTGTCGCAATATTTACATTGCACTTTTCTCTCCGCCATGGAGATCAAATTGCAATGCAACCAAGCCGGATCACTCCGGGTCGCGCCGGTAGTTTGAGTTGTTTGGCTTGGAGAAGACATTTTTTTAAGTAAATAATTACTTGAGTAAGTAATTAATTATTTAACTAGTTAATGATGTTAATTAGTGACTACTAATGTAAGTATACTTTTATTTATATAAAATGAATGATTAACTAAATATATGATTAAGTAAGTAATTAACTATACCTTCAAACTAATTATGTGTTAAGTAACTACTAAACTAATTATCTAACTAATCTTCTAGCTAACTAACTATGCAAGTAAGCAAATAAGTATTAAAAAGAATAAACTACTTAACCCACTAATCAATGGAACTAATATTAAATAAATATACTAAATGAACTAATGAAATGCTTGATGAAATAATTAAGTAAATGAGGAACAAAATGAGAGCAATGAAAGCACAAATGAGAGGTTGAGAGTGAGAGTGGGGAGGTGGGAGTAAGGGGAGCCCCTTGGGGGCTTTAAATAGCCCCCGACTGCTGTTAACGGTCCGGCAACGCCGGGTGACCGTTGCCGGACCGGGGCCGCACGACCCGGCGGGGTCGCGCGTCCCGGACGGCCGGGTCGGGCGACCGCACGACCCGGCCACGACTCCGCGACCCGGCCGGGGGAGTCGCCCCGACCAGGTCGCGACCGGGCCGATCGGGCCTAAACCCGACCGGGTCGGGGCCGGGTCGCGACCCGGGTCGTGACCCGACATTCCATGGTTTGAACGTCTTTAAAATAATATTACTTATTTTTTTTTAAAAATTTGTATTAAAAAACATCTATCTCCGGTGTTATGTCTTGTTTCTATTTTTAAATAAATAATAATAATTTTAAAAAAATAAAAATTGAAAAACAGCATTTTACTCACGGTATGTAAAAAATATCGTTAAAAATCATATTATTTAAATAATTTTAAAATTTTTATTTTTTATGAAGATGTATTTATATAAAAATATGATTTTAATATGCAAAATTTATATAATTTAAAATAAACCATATAAGTTTTAAGATATTAAACTACCAAACTAGGATTCAAGAATAGCAGGTAACAAATCAAATTTCACATACTTAAATATTTATGAAAGAATAATGTTTTTGTTTTTTAATTTAGAGTTCGGATGTTCAAAGTTGCTTAAAAATTTTAAGAACTTGTATATTAAAGTATTCAATTTTTTGGAAATAATTTTCAAATGAACCAAATAAGGGTTGCGTAAATCCTTTTCCGAGAAAACTTGATCCCGTGTAAAAGATTTTCTTTAATTCTCGTTTTACCCTTAACCAAATGGATCCTTAGTATTGCGCACGGCACAAGGAGAGCCAGTCCCTCAGCTTTTGTGTGCGTAGGCTGTCCAGTGGCCGAACAACACTGTTGTGCCAAAACTCTACCACCCATATATATAGGCCACGGGGTAGGGCTGTAAACGGATCCGGATATTATCCGGATTCGGTTCGAATTCGTATTCGGATAAGCGGATATTATCCGTTTAGGTTGCTCCGGCGGATATTTATTTCGGATTCGGATATTATCCGAAATATAAACGGAGCGGATTCGGAATCAGTGGATCCGCTTCGATTAAGATCCGGTTCGATCTGAACCATTAGATGTAAGATCCAACGGCCATGATCATTCACTCCCCGAATCCCTAATATACCTCCGGCCGGCCGGCCCCGACTCCCCCCCGCATCCTCACCGGTGCCTCCCGAGCGGCGAGCGCCGCGTCTCCGTCTCCCGACTCTCCCGGCATACCCGAGCGGCGAGCGTCCCTCTCGCTCTCCCTCCCTTCGGAGTTCGACCCTCTCGTCCCCCTCGAGAGGCCGTCCCTCTCGCTCTCCCTCCCTCCCCGAGCGGCGGCGGCCGAGCCTCCCGTCCCGGGGCCCCGGCGGTGGTGAGCCTCCTCGCTCCCTCCCGAGCCTCCCAGCGGCGGCGGTGGAGCCTCCCAGCCTCCCTCCCTAGCATCCCGGGCGGGGCGGCGGAGCCTCCCGGGGCCGGCGGCGGCGAGCCTCTCGGCGGCAAGCTGCGACGGAGCCTCCTAGCCTCCATCCCGAGCATCCCGGCATCCCCCCGTTCGGCCTCCCTCCCGGAACCTCCCGAGCATTCCCGAGCGTCGGGGACCCGGCCGGATCACCCCCCCATTCGGCCTCCTCGGCCCCTCCCGGACAATTGCCGCGGCAGCGCCCACTCCCCCCCTCGTTCGGCCTCCCTCTCGGTCCCTCCCGGATTGCAAGGCGGAAGGCGCAGGCGCCCAATCTCCCCCCCCCCCGTTCGGCCTCCCCCTCGGTCCCTCCCCCCCCCCGATTGCCACCTGCCCCCCGGCAGGCGCCCGCTCCCCCCCCTCCCCGTTTGGCCTCCCTCCCGGATCACCCCCCCCTGCGAGCATCCCTAACTCCCGAACATCCCTCACCGATTGCCACCCATTGCCAGGATTGACAGGACCTCTCCTCACTCCCGAATTCCCTCCGTCCCGATTGCCGTGATTGGACAGCTCCCTCCACTTCCGTGATTGCCGTGCCCCGTGCGCCCTTTTGGAGTCCGGGACAACAGTTTCGTGCCCTTAGGGTGACCCGTGCGGTTGGAGTTTTTCTGTTTTGCTCCGTGCGGTGGCGGTTGGACCAGTAAATTATATACTCGCCCCGTGCGGTTGGAGTTTTGCCGTGCCCTTGGAGTTGGAGCAGTGCGGCATTGCGGTTGGAGTTGGGGCAACCTTGCTCTATTTCTGTCCGTTACCGCAGTATATAATTTGATCCGCAAACTTCTTAATACGTTGTTTGTAACACTCATTATCGTAAATATAAGTTTATTTTTATTTAATTTTGCTAGTATATCTCTGTGGTAGTCAATGTAATAATTGTGATCGGCGTTAACTTGTTTGACTTGTTTAACGTATGTTTGTAGATGTCAATGGAAGGAAATATGTTGCCTCTTTCTGTAGATAGTAATGTTGGATCGTCCAGTTTAAATGCAGTCATCCCTAGTGCTAGTGGTAACAATATCAATGAGAGTAGTGATGGTACACAAAGCACACAACCCACAACACTAGGTGATGAAATTCAAATTGTTGAAGTAGATGTTACAAAACCTCCATTACCCAAAAAAAGAAAATTATGTTCAGCTGTTTGGAAAGATTTTGAGAAGAGTAGAACTGAAGATGGTAGGGATATTGCAAAGTGTCTTCATTGCAAAAGGGCATTTGATGGTTCTAGCTCAAAAGGCACCACCCACTTGAGTAATCATGCTAACCACCCATTTGAAAGATGCTTTTATTCAGCTTGCTGAAATTGATCATGATTACTGTGATTGTCCTTCTCCACTTGATTGGCAAATAACTTCAAATGTTCTTCATTGTTTAAAAGTTTTTTATCAAGCAACATTGACACTTTCTGGGACAAAATATGTTACTGCCAATCTATATTTTGGTGATATTTGTGCTGTGCATATCAAGTTGCGTACATGGATTAAAAGTGATGCTGACTACATACGCAACATGGCTTATTGTGATGTTAGCAAAATTTTCAAAATATTGGGATGAATGTAGTCTATTGTTGACCGTGGCTTGCATCCTTGATCCTCGTTGGAAGTTTGATTTTGTGATTATTCTTTATGAACAAATCTATGGTGATAGTGCACATATTTATATTGAAAAGGTGAAATTGTTTCTTCACGAACTTTATAATGAGTATGCAATGAAAATTTGTGATGATAATGTGACATCTTCCAATGCTATTAGCAAGTCTTGTATGTTGGAGGAGAAATGCGATGACACAATAGATGAGTTGAAAAATATCTTTAAGAAGCGTTTCGAGTGAGAGAACTTCTATGACTTGTCGAAACCGAGTTGATGTGTATTTAGAAGAGTCTCATTCTCCCGATGAAGGACAATTTGATGTGTTGACATGGTGGAAATGTTATGGCAAGAAATTTTTCATTCTCTCAAAGATAGCAAAGGATATATTTGCAATTCCAGTCACGAGTGTTGCTTCTGAGGCAGCTTTTAGCACAGGCTCACGAGTTGTAGATGATAGTAGATCATCTTTGCTTCCAGAAACCATTCAAGCATTAATCTGTACCCAGGATTGGTTGCCTTCAACGAAAAAGAAAGGTGAGTCATCACATTCTTTACACATCAATTTGGACTTTACTTTGTACTCAAGACTTGACATTACTTATTATTGTTATCATTTTCAGATGACAATTCTCTAATTATCATTTGAGAAAGTAAGAATGAGGAAGAAAGTTTTGGTAAGTAAATTTCAAGATATTATCATGTTAATTGTATTCATTTTCCTTACATAATTTGTTCATTTGTTTGTAGATTGATGACATATATATGAAGCTTTGGTTGGAGTATGTCAACGGTGGCGGCATATCTTATTATATTTGACGTTTGCAATGTTGAGGACACTTAAAATATTTAATTTCATGACACTTGTTTTGTTCTTTGTATTTCGTTGGCACTTGGTATTGTATTTCATGACACTTATTTTCTTTTTTGTGGTTGATTGCGGTTGATTGCACTTAGAATTTTATGGTTGAATATTCTATGCTTCGGAAAGTCTTTATGGTTGAAATTTGTGGTTGAAATTTTTGGATGAATATTGTATGCTTCATAAAGACTTTATGATTGAATTTTGTGGTTGAATATTTTTTTTTTCTTGGTGGTTAATTGGTTGAGATAAGGTGGTTGTATTTTTTTCTTCTTGGTGGTTGTATGCTTCATAAAGACTTTATGGTTGAATTTTGTGGTTGAATATTTAACGGATAATTGGTTGAGATAAGGTGGTTGTGCCCCTTTTGTACATAAAAGGTTGCCCTTGTTTTGTTGTGAATTTACAGGTTTTTTGAGATTTTTTTCACATTTTTATAAGTTGTGCAGGTTCTGGAGCGAAGCGGATATTATCCGTATCCGCTCCGTATCCGAGAGATATCCGATTGTGAAGATCCGCTCCGTATTCGAATTCTAACCGGAGCGGATATCCGATATTCGAAATGACTACCGGAGCGGATTCGGAAATGGCATATCCGCTCCGTATCCGCTCCGTTTACAACCCTACCACGGGGGACAACAGACTTGGCACATTGGTTGCCAGCGCTAACATAAAAGTAAGATCAAGAAAGGTATATTATTTTACCATTCATCCTTTGTCTTTTTGTGGTTATTTTGTTTAGATTGGTGCCATTGCTTTTATGGGTGCGTGGTTGTTTCTATGTTTAGAAAAAATTGAGAGAAATAGTTTTCTTTTCGGCTTAATCTTCGAGACCCAAGAAGTTGAATTTTTAAGAGCATATCAACCGTCTGATTCTTTCAAATCGATTCAGGTATTTTGTTTTTGTTTTTATATTTGGCATTACTATATAAATACTTAATTAATATGCTGAAGTTCAAATTTGTTATGTGATGTCCCTAATTTATTTATCATAAGAATATGGTGAGGCCAAAGCAAAAATTTTGGGATTACGCTGAAGATCTTGGTGGCCGTTTTAAATGTAAATTTTGTGAAAAAGAGTTTTCTGGAGGGATTGCTCGCGTAAAATCTCATTTAGCCGGCATAGTAGGTCGTGATATTCAAATATGTTCAAAGGTGCCGGAAGAAGTTCAAGCTGAGGTTTTCCTAGCTATTGATGGAGTAATAAAAAAATAAGAAGTTCAACATCTTCATCAAATATCCACGAAAGTAGAGCAGAGTCTGCTTCTTTATTCAGAGCTCAAAACAGTACCTCAAATCAATGTACAATTCCACAGTTGAATCATAAGAAGGATAAGGCGAATTTAAAGAGGAAGACTGCAAATTTATTTATCATGAATAATATTGCATTTAATGTGATTCAGTCAAGATTATTTATTGAAATGATGAAAGCTCGGGGTGATTATGGAACTGGTTTTATAATGCCAAGTTATTCAACTTTACGTACTAGACTAATTCCAGAATCAAGGAAAGATGTTGAAGAATATGTTCTTAATGTGAAAAAATCATGGACATCAACAGGATGTACAATAATGTCTGATTCATGGACTGATATAAGAAGAAGATCTTGGGTTAATGTCATTGCATATTCTCCATTTGGTGCAGTGTTTATAAAATCTATCGAATGTTCTGAAGAAAGATTGACAGGTGAATATCTTTCAAATATATTATCAGGTGTCATTGATGAAATCGGTCCACAACATATTGTGCAACTTATTACAGATAATGCATCAAATTATGAGTCTGCTGGTGATATATTGATGGGGAAGTAATCTCACTTGTATAAGATTCGTTGTGCAGCACATGGTATTAACTTGTTTTTGAAGGAAATGATAGAAATGTATGCCCTACAAGCCAATCATATATGATATGATTTGACATTTCTAGATATATCTTATTCAATTAATTAGGCAAATCTTCATTATAAGCTCTTATTAGAAGAGAATATCATAATGAAGTCATTGATCAAATACAATGATGATTAAATCATGATGAGATCATGATAATGTGATTGATCATGTAGAGGTATTTGATCTAAATGTTCCTAGTCATAGGATACTTGAGACGGGACATCAAGGATCCGGACAGACTAGTGTATGTGATGTCTTCACATGTGATGAGGACGACCGATCTCATTGGTCATTAGTGTGGAGACACTGAGATACACATACATGTGCTCATTAGTTAAATGAGTTCACTGAACTGACCGAATTAGAAACCCTGAATGGTATCTTACCGAACTGTCTATCAGGGTTTTCTATCATCACGGTTGCATGGTTGGACCTTTGACTTGAGTCGCCAAAGATGCCTTGTTGGGTGGAACTTGTGCTTTGACCATTGACTTATGGATCACAATTTAGATGGTCCTATATAGCGATGGATCGGGTACAAGGAAAATCCGATGGAGGCAATTGAGCGGACAACAAGGGATCGTCCACTCTCGGTAAGTGAGAGTGAATGTCCTATAGGATAGTACTCTAAATCCCTGGCCAGGGTAGATAGGATAATTGGAAAAGGAGTTTTCCAATTGATCCAATTCCGAGTACATGATCCTATAGAGTCGGTACACTAAGGAGTTGACAGTCGATGCCGTACTCCTTTCCGACCCCCACATTAGATGAATGAGGGTTTATATCCATGCAGAATCGATGATGGAAATGCTCAATGGAGATGAGATTATTCCCATAGCCATTTGGGATCATGGGATGTGGCTTGTACCCTTCATGATCGGTAGGCCGATTAATCTGTTATCGGATAACGGATTTAATTAAATTAAATAGAATTGTTCTATTTTATTTAGGCCTCAACCAAATAGGTTATTGGGCCTAGTGGTCACACACAAAAGGACTTATCCACAAGTACATGGGCAAGGGCGTAATTTATAGAGATTTTGGGTTTTTATGAAAAATTTCATAATTCTCTATAAATACTAATGGTTTCAGCCAAACCCAATCAAGCCAAGGGTGAAAACCACGTCCCAAGCCTCCTCCCTACCTCCTTCTCTCTCAAGAAGGTGTCCATGGTCGATGGAGCTCCGTTCGGGAAGAGTTCTCGAGGCCGGCGCGAAGGGAGAACCTGCTGTGGATGAAGTTTGTGTGGATACTGCTGGAGACCGGACACTTAAACGGTTTTAAGAGCTTAAGAAGCTCATCTCCTTCCTCTCCATGGGATTATATGAATCCCTATCAGGTATATTCGAACCCGATTTGATCGATTTTCGATTTTCGTTGTTCGGTTCTGATTGAGACGGATTCTAAAGGAACCCATAGGAATCGTCGCTTCCGCTGCACCAAATTTTAATGGACGATTTCTTACAGGACATTTATCGAGAAATTTTTTGGGTTAAGAATATTATTGATGATGGAAAAAAAGTTGTTGACTTCATATATAAGCATACTCTTGTTTTACGGATGATGAGAAAATACACAGAGCAAAAAGAATTAAAAAGTCCTTGCAAGACAAGATTTGCTACAAACTTTTTGATGTTACAATCAATCGTTGAAGTGGAAAATCAATTACAAATTCTTGTAGCATCTTCTGAATGGAGAGGTGTAAATTACACTAGATCTCCACTCGGAATACAAGCAACTCTTATCATTCAAAATGATTCATTTTGGTCAGAGGCTAAAGAGGTGATCGAGTTTCTTGATCCTATAATTCGAGTACTTCGTTTGGTTGATAGTGATGGCTCAACTGCAGGATATTTGTATGATGCTATGCAACGAGCTAGAGAGACATTGAGGCGACGCATAGAAACTAATGAATCAAAGTACAAGACAATACTTGAATTATTTAATCAAAAAAAAAGATAGAAACATACTTCATCCAATTCATGCGGCAGCCGCAATTCTCAACCCAGCTTATTTTTGTAAAGCATCATTTATTGATAATGGTGACATAAAAAATGGCATTGATTATGTTTTGAAAATGATGCTTAAAGAAAATGAGAAAGCAGATTTTGTCAAGCAATTTGTGGCATATCGTATTAAATCTCAGAAATTGTTTACATGCCCTGGATTAACATTGATGGAAACGAATCATCCACGTAAGTTTTTCATTCTGAGATTACTTTTCATTTTTTATTATTAATACTATTTCTCATTTTATGTGATATTTTGTAGGTGTTTGATGGGATTATATGGGAAGTGATGAAAAATTTTCTATTATCAAGAGAATTGCTATACGAATTCTTAGCCAACCTTGTAGCTCATCAGCTTGTGAACGAAATTGGAGTGCATGGGAAGCTGCTCAAACAAAGAAAAGAAATAGACTAGCTCCAGAAATGCTCGAAGATTTGGTTTATGTGAGAATGAATTCTTTGATGATGTCAAAATTTAAAGATCGTGAAGAAGAAGATTTGAAACCAATTGATCTTGACAAGATTGACATACTTGTTGACGATTATGTCATTGAAACACACGAAAGAGAAGATATCTTGATCAATAATAGTCTAAATGAAGACTCACCTTGGACGTCGGAAACTCAAGATGAACATTATTTTCTTGACTCATTTATTTAGTTACGAAAGAATCGCGTTGTTTATTTTGAATGAAGTTAAGTTACTTAATGTCTGCTCTATTTTAGATACATCGTTATCATTATTATCTTTAGAGACTTTTGATGATTATGTGATCTTTTTTCTTATTATCAATTTTATGTTGTTCAAATAGTGTTTACCATGCATTTTTAAGTATTATGTATTTTTATAACTGTTATCATTGTAGAGACATGATTTTTAGGTTGTATTTGAAAGTTTGTATGTTCCGTATGTTTGGTACGTATTGTGAAAATATGACTGTATTATACTTCGTATGTATAGTACAACGAACTTTAAAAGTATCCGAATATTTGACCAAATATTTGACCGTCTTCTAAAAATTTTTAAGCGAATTATACACGAACGTATTTTTATCGTATAATATTTGACCCGTACTTAACTAACTATGATTCCAAACGATCGATTATCCCAAATAAAATGGGACCAATAAATCCGTTGGTATGATTTAACCTGATTTATTCATATATTATATTAATATTAAACAAGAAAGGATAACTCGGGAGGTCGGTCGCGAGTCCGTCCAGTCTAAAATTAATCCGAGTCGGTTGGAGTCATGACGCAAGTCGGGTCACGATCGGAAAAAATAATAATAAATTTATTTTAAATTAACAACCGAGTCAAGATCACGGGATGGGGGCAAGTTGATCGGCCCAAAAATTAACCCGGTCGGCCGATCGAGTTGCGGACAGGACGAACTATGATTTTAGATATATATCATTACAACTCTACGCTAAAATTTATACAAATTTAATTATTCCTTATCAGTAAATATTAATCTCAGTGCTAATATCAATTAATTATTTTAACGTTATTTAATATTTTTTAAAAATAAATAATATATGATAAAGTGTTGAATCAAATCGAATCAGTACGTGATCAGTCTAGGATTCAGCAGAATCGATCTGATTCGGTTTAATTTGATTTTAAATTTGATTTCGATTTCGAAAAGAACGCATGGGAGAGTAATCGTGAATGGCCCTAATCACTCTTATTTTGTTACTATAAAAAAATCTAAAAAAGATTATTGAAAACACCAACTTTTATAGATATCCCGTTCATAATCAACATCATCCGGCCAGTTTTATCCTTCTCTTCTTTTTTTTGTCATGATATCTACCACGACGACAGATATTAATAAAAAATATGATATTTAATTGGTTAATAAACTATTTAACGTGATCCAAAAAAACACATGTTTGCAATAGACGTTGATAAGTAGAAATATCTCAGGAGTTGAAGTAATCCGAAAAATAGGAACTATACTAGAAAGGAAACTCGGATGAATAAGGGAACCAACTGATTAAAGAAAGAGACCTAATTTAATAAAAATTGAAAGAGAAAATCGACTTCCGCTCTAAGCAAGGGAAGTCAATATAATTAGCAAATCAGTTGACCAAATTAGTCCACGCCGTACCGTTTCTTTTGGTTCACGCTGACTCAACTGACCCGAATGGATCCGAAGACAAGTTGCTCATGTGCACAGCGAAGAATCGAGCTCCAGCGGAGGACGATGACAGTCGAACCGTGCCGTACCCCTTTTCGTACCCTTTTTTTGGTCACGTGCTGGCCTAGTGACCGTAGGCGTCCGCTGTGCCGCGGGCAATGCCGTTCGAACTTCACGGGGGGTGCCTGGCTTTCACGCCGCCAAAAAACGAGGCCTGGACCTTGCACCCAGGCGCAAGGCCGTGCCAACCGAGCGAAGCTCGGCCGGCACCCGTTTTCCGACAATCACATATTTTACTTGCGTGTCCTCAAATTGACAGCCGATTAATTACCTCGGGCGTACGGAGAAGGTAATTCTCTCCTTCTTTGATCGGTAGCATCCACTTGGTCACTATCATGTAAGATATTACGGGGAATTTCTCCCACAACATGACAAAGTGGATTAGTAACTTTATGTTATTCATAACTAAATCGTTTATAACTCCCAACTTATTACTTATTTACTAAGTCATTCAAATAGTTATCGACTTCTCGACTTACAGAATTGTTCATGTAACTGTTAGCCCCCGATTTTTTTTTAGCCCGCACGTATGCTTACTAATGCCCTGTTTGGTTAGAGTTTCGTTTTTGATACTATATCAATATTGATATTAATATTTTCAAACGCTGGAGTATCAATATCAAAAGTAATACAAGTTGACACTTGTATTACATAATATGTTTTGTTTGCGCTACAAATTTTAAAATCGATACAATCAACCAAACATCTCTTAATGGTTTCTATCGATATCAATTTTAAAATTGATAGTGACAGAGGTACTTAATAGTGTTACCAAACAGGATGTAAGCTAGTTACATAATTACTAACCTCTCGACTTCTGAATCACTTGTGCATAGGGTTGTAAACGGGTCAGATTCGGTAACGAATTCACCAGAATCCGATTCCGATTCTGATAAAGGTTAAGGGATTCTGATTTCAATTTCGATAATTTCGAAATCACTATGTTCCGATTCCGATCCGATTCCGATTCTGTTATTGAAATTGGAACCGAATCCGATAAAATCCGAAATACAAATTAAATATTAATTTTTATTCAAAAATGAGTCAATAATTTACATATAATTATTAAAATTTGATATAATCTTCTTAAAACTTTATTTTTATCGATTTATAATTTATTTAACTTCATTTTATTTTATTTTATTTTTATTTATTTATTTATTTATTTGACATTGGATCAACGGAAATAGAATCAACTAATTCCGATTCCGATAAACTACCGAAATATCCGATTCCGATTCCGATAACTCATAGGATACAAAAAATAAGTTCCAAACCCGTTAATTTTTAACGAAATCGAATCAGAATATCAAAATATCGGATTTCGTTTACACCCTTAGTGCGGTTATTAACCCCTCCTTTTACTAACATGTGCGTACATTTATTAAACCGCACATATATTTTACTGATCATCCGAGGAAAGAGATACTTGTGTGGGTGATATATTTATCAAACTGTTCGAATAATTATCAACCTTCTAACTTACTAACTCGCACACATATTTACTAAATCGGTCATATATCTATCAACCGTCCGACTCACTAATCAGTGTGCATATTTTCTAAACCACTCCTACAGTTACTAACCTCCTGAATTATCAACCTCTCAACGTACTAAATCGCTTATATACTTACTAATTAACCTCTCAACGTACTAACACATGCCATATACTTGTTAAACTGGTCGGATGTCTACCAACTTTTCAACTTACAAAAATTACGTATATTTACTAAACTACTCGTGTGATTATTAAATTGTTCATGCAGTAAAATTTAAGTATAATTTAGTAACTATACGCACAATTTAATAATTATACGTCCAGCTTAACAACTATAGACACAATTAGTAACTATACGCACAATTTAGTAACCATATGTATCGCGGGCAGAGAGTTAGTAACTATACGCCCATTTTAGTGAAAAATAAAAAAAAATACTTTGATATCTCCTCGCATCTTTGGTTAGATCCGGCGGAATATCCCAAGTGAGAGTGATCAGGTGGACAGTATTGCTGATGAGAGACTAATGACATGTTTAGTTAGAGTATCAAATATTAGTGTTGATATTGATATTTCTAGAATATGGAGTATCAATATCAAAATTGAGACAAGTTAACACTTATATTACATAACATGTGTTGTTTGTACCGTTAGCCAAACACCTCAATGTGATTACAATTAATATTAATTTTAAAAATAAAAGCGATCGACATGTGTCTAATAATGTTACCAGACAGGGTATTAGATAGTTTTTTTTCCCTCGGAGCAGGCAGACGAGATGATGTGCTCTCTTGAGATCACCATAGTCTAAAATATTTAATACACGTAATCTTGCGTGAAAAAATAAGCTGAAAGATCTTACGCTTCAATTAAATTTTTACTTGATACTTAAAAATTTTTACTTTTACTTTTATCGTTCATGTGTCATTCTAACCATGCATTATTTTTTAATAACAATATACGTTCTAAGACCATCGTTCTACATGAGTTCATCTTTTGCGAATCCTTCTCTTTGATCCCGCAAAATTCAGGACTTCCAATCGTTGTTCCATTTTATTTTCTGTAGACATCTATCTATCTATCCAACAAGCATTTAGCTCATTTGATCCGCACTCGCGTAAAAGAAGCCGACCTGATCAGCGGAGAGATGAGCCGTCGGAGAAGAAGAGAGGATGAAGAGATCTGCCGTCTGAGATGCGCCGCCGCCGCCGAGCATCTGCCGCCGCGGGGCCAGATCGCGGAGAAGAGCGCCAGGAGTACTCGGCGGCGGCCGCCGGGATGAGCCGCCGCGAACGGAGCTCGCGAAGAAGGGCCGTCGAAGGGGGCCGGCGGGAAGCTGCTGCCCCGGGGTGTGCCATAACGGCGAGAGCTCCCGAAGAAGCGGCCGGGAGGAATCGGAGGGTTTATGGGAAGAGGGCGGGGGGGGGGCTCTCGGATGAACACGTATTTGACGAGGAGTATATATATATGTTCGGTTTCTCTCACGGAAATATATTAAATATGTCATTAAATTATATATTTAATAATATTTTTTTGTGAGTGGACTGAAAATACACTCAAGTAATCACTCGAGGTCTCCGCCCTGTTATTGGAGAGCGGGCGGGGAGATCGCATTTTTTTTTTTAAAAAAAAGGGTAACGCATGTATACCTGTTTTTTTCCTACGACCTTGTAAAGGGTAAAAAAAAATTCAAGATGGGGCAGACATATCTTTAAGACCACTTTTATTATAATTTTTAAAAATTAAAATAAAAGCTAATATTATGATGCAACCAAACACTGCAAATCATAGATCCGCCAGCAAGCAGCTTATTATTAATCGAGTTAATCATCTCCCTCACTCTCTGCAGCGACTGTTCTTCTGTTGCAGGCTCCTCCGTCAGCAGCGTCGAAGCGGATTTCGAGTTCACTGTTAACTCGATTCGACAACTTGGTTGATCTCAAATTCAGGTGGAAATCGGATCCAAATGTTCGGATCTGGATTCACTGACCTCGTGCTGGAATCCGACCCATTGACACGTGTGGTGTGGTAGGGATACAAACAAAGTTTGAGGATCCAATATGTTGATTCCGTTTTGATAAAAAATCAATAGAATGGGGATCTCTTTATTTATCTCATAAAATATATGAATTAAAGTCGAATAGTTTGATAGTTTTTATTCAAATCAGAAATAGTCAATTTTCTATTTGTTATAACTCTGATAAAAATCGATATATTACTAAAATTATTATTTATATAATAATAAATTTAATATCTAAAAATATCGAATCGAACATTCGCTAACGATACAAAACTTATTAAATTATATTTTAATAAAATAAAATATAAAATATACTCCGTAAATAATCGGATTATTTTATTGATAAGATTAAATTCATAAAAACATAAAATATCATGATTTGAATTTAATTAAAAAATAAATAATATAATTTATTCAAAAGCGTAATTAAAATGACTTGACCCTTGTCAAAATCAAGAAGTAGAAGACAAGTGATGAGAACATGGAAATTGAATTATAAATCGTCAGGAAATTAAGCTGCTTGCAGTCAAACTAGCTTCTTATGATATAATGCTTTATAAATTTCTGATTTAAGTTGTCTTAGTAAGATTTCTTAAAAACATATATATGAATAGGCTTCTCTCAAAGTCCAGTGTGGGTCATTGGTCTCTACTGAGATCCACACAAAACTCTGCCTATATTGATGCCTATATTATGTATTTTAACTCGGGTGTGACGAGAAGAGTACATAATTTATGTAGAAATTGCAAATCCTGTAAAATTAAAATAAAATGAATATACGTAAGGTATTTTTTTATTTGTTCACACGGCTTTGTATTTTTATATTTTTTGTTTTTTTTCAAAAAAAAAAAGTCCCAAGACGACCGAGGAAATCAGGGTTTGTCCAGCGACAGGACATTCTTCTTTTAAAAGATCATGTATACTCTCTTTTTTCCCACCACGTGTAAAATTTAAACAAATATTATAACAAGCATGTTTTTAAGAATATTTGTACAACCATTTTTACAAAATAAAATAAAATTAATAATATAATGCAACCGAACACCGTCTTAGGTTTCGCTCATTTACACCTCTAACATGTTAGTTATTGCCCTAAAGTTTGAGTCGGACATCTCGTTGCACGATGGATGTCTCGAGGGGTTTGGATCACCTCAATTTTACGATGAAAGAAACAAACACTCTTAATTTTCAATTAGAACATGTCACAATCTCATGTCACTTGAGCGATAGTTCGGTAACAACTAGTTCGTCGTCACCAAAGTGGTTCATCGTTATTGAACTCTTATTGAACCGGTTCACTAATAATTTAGTAACGAGTTATAATGACTTCAGTAACAGTTTGGTAAAATTTTAATAATGTTCAGCGATAAATTATACTGATTTTAACAACGGTTCAGTAAAATTTCGATAACAATTCATTAAAATTTTGATAATTTCTAATAACGATTCATTAGAATTTCGATAAAATTTTAGTGGCATCGAGTAATAACTCAGTACGACTCAAGGAACAGTTCAAGAGTGGGCTAGACTCAATAAAACAAGGGGATCCTTCCGCCGTCCCTCGTGTTTCGTTGCTAATGGGGTGTTTAGCTGCACGATAATTTTTTGTACACTTTCGTGATAAAAAATTATATTAAAATAAAAAACGAACCAACTCGGAATGTGATAACAAAAAAGAGTAACTATCATTCATGGTCAAATAAAGTGAGAGATCACAAGAAAAAAGAAAGAAATGAGACCCTCTTTTTGTATTCAAGAAGAAAATATCATTTTCAAAACATAAAATTATCGAGATTACGTAAACATCTCTTTTAACGAATGTTCTTGCCATTTTTAAAAGTTAAAATAAAAATCTCCACGGTCATGCAACCACCAAACACCTCATAATAAGGTGAAGAAGCCGAGCCCGTCTGGCGGCGGAGAATTCATACCTTCGACGGCACCGGCAGGCTTGGCGAGTTTTCTACGAGGGGCCTACTCGATCTGCACCTGTCCTGTGTTACGGAAGAGCAGTGGAGAGAGACAACCGAGGAAGCAACCATGGTGCCGCAGGCATCCGCCGCAAGGGCCCCCTTTTCTTTCTTTTGGAGCCTTCTGGGCCCCCACGCCTCGGCGGGATTGCCTTTCCCGTTGGGTCGATGCTCGCCGTTCATCGCAGAAGCCGGGACCCTCCCCGGGGCGGCGGTAGTCCCGGCGCCGGAGAAGAGGGAGGCCGTGTGCTCCCTTCGTCCTCACTCTGTTCGATCGATCCCTTGCCTGGCTGCCACTCTTCCTCTTCCCCGCCCAGGTCTGCATGGAGTTTATTCTCCCCATGTCTTCTGCTTCCTTCTTAATCTGGTCGTTCGAACTGGAAATTATGGTGTTTCTTGGCAGGTTACGCTGGTTTCGTGGTGCAGCCGGAAGAAGAGAAAGTTGGAGCTCTGGAGAAGGGGACAGGGAGGCTGCAGGAGAAGGCCAGAGGGGCTGGGCGTCCGCAGCCTCCGGAGATATGTCTCTGAGGATCAGGGTGGTGGTAGATAAGTTTGTGAAGGAGCTAAAGGAGGCGCTCGACGCAGATATCCAGGACATGGTCATGAAGGAGAGGGAAATGCAGAGTTACTTGGAAGAGAGAGAGAGGGAGGTCGCGGAGAGGGAGGCTGCCTGGAAGGCGGAGCTCTCCCGTCGCGAGGTGAGTTGAATGTCTTTGGTTGATCGAACTAGAAACGAGAGCATCATGCGCAGAGTAGTATTGGGTGGTCCGGTTTTCATGGATGATTATGGCTTGCTTCCGTCTGGAACATCGAAGGGTGTGTCGTGAACTTCTGGACATGAACAAATGAAATTGGTGGTATCAAACAGATCGAAGGATATGTTTATCGAACCTTTAGATTAATGTGGACTTGGAAACAGAGGGTTGGTTATGTTGGGTTTACCCGATATTTAATTAAGTGATCCACTTGTTAATGGGCTCGACTTAGCACGCTATTAGGTCTACAAGATGGAACATGGCTTATTGGGCCGTTTCTCCTGTTTGGCCCGGGATCCGACTATGGGCAGGATCCTAATCTTAGTCGAACTCGGACTGGTCCCTCCTCTCTATATAAGCACAGGCAGGGCTGTGACTCCCCATACGGTTGCACCATACAGGCTCAATAGAGAGAGGAAATCAGAGGGTCGTCTGAAGGAGACAGGCGATTCCTATCCGGCAGATCTTCCTCGCTAAGGGACTACTGGCTAGCATCTTTGTGGTTATGTTATCCGGTTGAAATATCCTTGTTAATTCTATCCATCAAGTTAATTGTTTTTTATTAAAGTAAATGTCATTGTTCTTTGATTTGGTTAAAGGATTATCCAGTATCCATTTAGTTCATAGAATACTGGGCCCTTAAGCATCCTGTAGGGCTGAAATCCATTAAACGAAAACCATGTTAAAGGATACGGGGATACATGTGCAAAGCAGCTGGATTCAATTAATTCGGTGGATATTTCTACAAGAGAATCGATATATATGCAAACAAAGTTGCTAGAATTTCGTATTAAGTTATTTTCGGTTGAATTTTAGCGTGAAGTTGGACATTAATTATTGCAATTTTGGTTAGAAATCTTAAGCATGCAACGCATGACCTCTTAAAGTTTTTATTTGTGCGCATGAATATTTCTTATTGCAATAATATCATGGAAATGTCCTTAGCTCACATAAAGTCATTATTTGATGTTGTTATATGGTTTAGTGGTGAATTTTTGCATTCTAAGTGGTTGGGTAGATCACCAGTGGCACCAATGAGGATAATAAAATTTACTTCTCTTTAGTTTAAATAGCATCGAGTGAGCGTGCGATTTTAATATTATTCTTATTCTGGAGGGAGGGAGATTTAATATTTCAAGTGCGTTGAGTAGATCACCAAAGTGGCCTTATACATGAAAAATATTGAATAATCCTTATAAAGAAAATAAGAATAGTATTAAATTTGTACTTTTAATTTTGAGATAAAGTTCAACTCCCAAAGAGTGCTTTATTTTTAAGTTAAGAGTAGGATAGAATGATATTTATGTATACGGCGACTTTGGGAGTTTGGTACCCAAAGGTATAAATTCTTCCGGACATCAAAGTATATGTGGATGTTAGTTCTATCGTTTCGGTCTATTTTGTGAGTTGGTCCATTGCATTAAGATGTTGCGATTGCCTCCCAAAGGAGAAATTACAATGATGCCCGGATCATTGTAATTCTTTTCGGTTATTAGAATTACTTTGAGCTTTTAGCGTGTTGCCTCGTATGCAATGATTAAGTTGCATTATCTCGTGAGCGTTATGCTTATTAATTGCGATTGCTTCTCCACTCTTTACACTTTTGACGGTCCGTGCCTTATCTTAATGGAACAAACTTTCTTTGAATGGAAACAAAGGGTACTTGTTTGCGTTAGGGTGTATGGATCCTTAGACTTAGCCTTACGCGAGGATCACCCCCCTATTCATTACGATTGATAGTACTTCGACTGTAGAAGACTCATTTGAGAAGTGGGAGAGATCCACCGTTGTGTCTCCTATTTCTTCGGGGACACGTCGGTCGATACATCGGGGATCAATCCCCTACACAAACCAAAGGTCTTTAGTGGGTTTCTTCAAGCTATTGAGGAGCACTGTCGGTTACGACGAGGTAAGCAAATACCTTGATGGGCCAAACTCTCCTCGAAGAAATACACTGGCAGTGGGAGTGTTAGAGAACATATCACGATGATGAGAGACATTTCAGCTCAACTCAATACCATGGAGATTACAATTTCTGATACTTTTCTGGTTCACTTTATTCTTAACTCTCTTTTTATGGAATATGAAGCTGTTAAAATTTCCTACAACACACATCATGCTACATGGTCTGTCAATGAGTTGATGACCATGTGTGTACAGGAGGAAGAGAGATTAAGAGGAGAGAGAAATAATGTTGTTAATTTTACCTCTCATAATGGAAGTGGATATTTAGTGAAAGGAATGGGTGTTCGAATGAAGGGTAAGAAGAAGAAAACAAAAATAAAAGAAAAGAATGATAAGTGCTTCTTCTGCCATAAGGTTGGACACATAAAGAAAGATTGTCAGAAATATAAAAGGTGGCTTGAGAAGAAAGGTGCGGTCTCTTATCATATATATTAATGAGTCTTATTTGGTTACTATTCCTTTAACTGAATGTCCACTTCCATTATGAGAGGTAATATTAACCACATTATTCCTGATTAATATATATGATAAGAGACCGCACCTTTCTTCTCAAGCCACCTTTTATATTTCTGACAATCTTTCTTTATGTGTCCAACCTTATGGCAGAAGAAGCACTTATCATTCTTTTCTTTTCTATTTTTGTTTTTCTTCTTCTTACCCTTCATTTGAACACCAATTCCTTTAATCAAGTCTCTAGGAATCTAAAGGAATAGTAACCAAATAAGACTCATTAATATATATGATAAGAGACCGCACCTTTCTTCTCAAGCCACCTTTTATATTTCTGACAATCTTTCTTTATGTGTCCAACCTTATGGCAGAAGAAGCACTTATTTGGTTACTATTCCTTTAGATTCCTAGAGACTTGACTCAAGGTTTGTTGTGTTTGTTGCCACTTTTGAGTAGGGATTCCTGTTCAGAAGGCCGATTCATAAGGGTGAGCAGCCGATTCTCTTGAGGAATAGGACATGCTTGCAAGTGAAGGCTAAAGGAATCGTTTTAGGCTATATTTAGTAGTGGATATGTTTCAAATTTAGATGACACTTTCTATGTACCATCATATAGTAGAATTATGGTGTCGGTATCAAAACTTAATTGTAAATGGTTCCATTTCAGTTTTGGAATTGTTTCCTTTAATTTAATTAAAGATTCGGTTGTTTTCGTACGCGATCTTTTCGATGGCTTTGTGGAATATGTGTATATCTTCTACATGGTTTAACACGTATTCACGATAGTCTACCTACTTCGGCTTAATGGCAAATGGTGATAGCATAAAAGATGAGTCATCCATGTTGTGGTACGGGAGATTAGGTGATTATCTCTATTAAGAGGCTTCAAAGATTAGTTAGAGGAGTATTTTCTTCTCGACTTTAAAGACTTTCACGTGACGTGTGTTGATCGCGTTAAAGGCAAACGGTCACACACGCCTTTAATAAGGATGCCCTAGAGTTTGGGATCTAGATTAAGAGGTGTACACGGAGCAACCTCAAGTGTTTCATATTGAATAGAGAGAAACGTATGGTATGCAAGTTAAGGAAATCCATTTACCGACTTAAGCGAGTTCTCGGCGGTATCTCATGTTTAATGAGATATTTTTGTCATTTGAGTTTAAAGTGAACACTTTTGTTGAGTGTTTATACCTGAAGGTCGGTGGGAGTAAATTTTATCTTGCTTTTTGTGTATGGATGGCGTATGACTTGTTAAAGGTAATCTGTTACATGAAATTAAGGTTTTCTTGTCGAGAATTTTGTTGAGATGGAAGTTTTAGGTACTTTAGTATATCTTGGGCTTAGAGAACACCGGTAGTTGATTATTAGGCTTTAGGTCTTTCTCGCTAGATCTTACATCTTATAGGTTAAAAGGTTCGTTCTTTGTCTTGCGCATACCCGATGAGGTACCTATTGTTAAAGGTAAAAATGCGATATGCTTTATGGTGTTCCATTTATGACTTGAAGGTCTTAGATATCTTAAAGGCACGGTAGGTGTTATGCTCACATAAAGGAGGTCATATCGATTTGAGATAGTTGCGTATGCCGATACGTACTATGGTGGTTGCTTGATATCCAGAAAGTTTACTTTGGTTATCTTTTACGGTTACTTCCACTATGGCGGTCATTTTCGATGCATGTCGTGAGGCTAGTGCGCACGGTATTCGGTTATGGAATTTGGTCGTTTCTCTACCTTTTGTAGTCTTTTGAGGCCCATCGTAGATTTATAACGACTATTCCACTACGTTGTTTTCTCTCGAGGACAATAAGGTGTCTAAGTGGTGGTAGAACCTTAGGCATAAAGTACTTTTTGTCTTGTAGATTAAGTGAGGAATCAATTAAGTGTCTATTGAGCATATTCGAGACAGAGTCTCAGTGACGAATCCACTCGGCTAGGGACTATGCTGCATCTTTGTGGTCATGTGATTCGGATGGGTCTTGTCGGTTCTCTTGATATGTTGTGATTTAGTTTGACACTTACAAATAAGGGTGATTGATTCTTCATTGTTGTTGTATTCTGCATGTTCCATTTGTGTACACTTCGATGGACTTCGGGTATGCGAATGTAACTTAAAGTGGTGACCATCGAATAAACATCGGGTGTACGTTTATTCAAAATGTACCATTTACGGTGTTCGGTTATGGGAAAGTTGGTGACACGCGTGCTACATGGAAGGTGGTGTGTATCGAATGCATTTACCGCCATGACCCTTTGTCATATTCTGACCTACTATAACTCGAGCAATTGGGTTCCATCTAATAGAGACAAGGTGTCTTGGTTTTTTGTTTTATCGCGCGCGCATACCGGTTTTCTCGTTTCAAGTCTCGAGCCCCGATGTCAAATCTTCAGAGTCATTTTCAAAATTATATATATTAGTATTATATGTATAGTTGAAGAGAAGATTTGATGTATAAGGAACGAATGGATCAAGTGGGAGAATGTTGGGTTTACCCGATATTTAATTAAGTGATCCACTTGTTAATGGGCTCGACTTAGCACGCTATTAGGTCTACAAGATGGAACATGGCTTATCGTCGTTTCTCCCTGTTTGGCCGGGATCCGACTATGGGCGGGATCCTAATCCTGGTCGAACTCGGATCGGTCCCTCCTCTCTATATAAGCGCGCGGGTAGGGTTGTGACTCCCCATACGGTTGCACCATACAGGCTCAATAGAGAGAGGAAATCAGAGGGTCGTCTGAAGGAGACAGGCGATTCCTATCCGGCAGATCTTCCTCGTTCTTGTCTTCCGCAGCGCAATGGAGTTTGGATCGTCGTCAGGTATTCCTAGAAACTCCAACAGGTTACACTCTTGTATTGCTGGTTGGTTGTCTTTTCCAGGTTTTGCATAGTTGTTGAGGCGCAGCTAGGTGGGAAGGCCCTTTTCAAGGGGTGCCTTGTCAGGGGTCCAAAAGATGCTCACCTAGGCGCCCAAGAACCCAGGCCTCATTCATGACTAAAAATTATAAATAAGATTCGCAATTTATGAGCGCCCATTTACATACTATTACATATAGTTAACATTTTTAATTACAAATATATACTTAAAAATTTTAAAGTTCTCTCTCTCTCTCTCCCCCCCCCCTTCTCACACTTAAGATTAGCTCTTTCCCAAAAAACCATATGCCAACACATACATAATTATATAAAAAAATTATATTTACATATATGCACACATAAACACACATATTCAATAATTGTGTTTATGTACATATGCTTGCATGTATATATATATATAAATATATATAGTATTAATATCTAACTATGTGTATTTGTATATATGTATATATGTAAGTATCTAATGCTATCGCCTTGACCGTCTAGGCGATGCCTAAGTGGCGTTCTTGTCGCTTAAGCGGATTTGACACCCTTTAACACTTTGGACATCTCGTCGCCTTGACTGTTACGGGGTTTTGTTTTAACCTTGGCTAGTATTTGAAGAAATTTTATAAATGGACAGAGTTAGATTGGGGTATGAACATTTTTTATAGAACATAGTTTAGTGAGTTAAATATACACCCATCATTTTATTCTTATATATTAATTGATTAATTATGGTTTCCTAGATTAACTGATTATCATCTTGACCTCATAATTTAATTATGCTACTCAACTGAAAACCATACTTGAGTTACAATTTTGAAGTGATAGCTAAAACCTGGATAAATACACTTGTCTTTAAGTTGATTGTATTAAGAAAACATAGTGATCTAAGCAGTTTGTGTTGATGGGTCAAATGTGAGCTGAACTTCACTATGCTTCTTCATGATTATTTTGGCAAAAGAGATTTTTCACTCACTTGGCTAAGTGAGGAAGCATACTCAAGTGTTTTACAAAGAGCCTGTGTGAAGATTCTGAAGAATGTTCTTACATGATAAACATCTAGTGTTTCAACAATCTTCTTATATATCCTTTCTTGATTCCATCTGCATAACCACCTGTACACGGTATTAGCCTATCGACCTTTCTCAAAATTTGGTGTATTATTTATCTCCTTCAATTCATTAGGAATGTATTTCTTCCAAACTGATTGTGCCTGTCAAGATGGGGTCTGATCCGAAAGTTTTAGTTGGACCCTCTGCCGCTGAACTGCCCAGTCTGACTACCTAGTTCAGCAGCTATGCCTGTCCAACTTAAGTTTGTGGTAATTGGGTCTTGTGGACCCTCATCTTCTCTGACCAAAACAGGGTGGGAAAGACATTGCAGGCACCTGTGGCACCCGTCCAAGACATTGCAATGGTGGGAATGGGAGCCAGGCTTCTGGGTAATATGGCACAAGGTAATGTAATGAGAGACCACCTCGTCTCACCTCCTCATTGCCTTGGTTGTCGCCTTTGATAACATTGCTCTACGTATTATGTGTTGTACCTCCTTCTGCACCCTATCCTACAATTATGATGTGGTTATGTCAATCATTTGGTGTGAACTGTGAAAGTTTATCTTTTTTTTAGTTTTTTTATTTTGGGTTTTTGGTTTTCTGTCCTTGAAAGTATATTCTTATTCCCTATGTCTTAGTTATTTATGGTTTATTTTCCATTAACCTTTACTGATCTCTTAAGTCTTTACAATTTAAATGTATTTACAATTTAACCAAGTGTGTTTCTTTGTCAACTGCTGCAGTGGTTGTGGCGTAAGGCCCACATGGGCAACACCCAGGTTCAAACCCAGGGTGGTATTCTCAAAGGACATCTTACATTTACCGTGGCACTGCCAGCAGACTAACCAACTGTTGATAATGCCATTCCATATGCTACTGGCCTGAACAGGTTTGGACTTGGAAAAGAGTAGAGAGCATCAGGAGAGATGCACTGGTCAGAGCTAGGGAGGTGAGGAAAGATTTATGGGGATGAGGGTGATTGCTGGGGGAGGAACAGAAACAAGGGGGAGGGTCAGATCTAGTTGGATCATAGATTGCGGAATTGACCGCTTCGGATCGGGATCGGCCAATTCCGGATTGGATTGGCTGGCGATCCAAGATAAAAATCCCAGCAGAATTGGATTGGGTGGCGATTCGATTTTCACCCCAAGGGGCAATCCAAGATAAAATCCTAGCGTAATTGGATCAGAATTGGATTTTTTTAAAATTTTTTAAATTTCTGATTCTGGATTGGGATTCCTCTCAAAGGATCGGCCGATGTGATCTGATCTGGATCGAATCGGTACCCACTCCACTGATCCGGTGATCATTGAGTTGGATGGAATTAGATAGTGATGCTGCAAGAGGGAAGATTGATGGCAGAATGGGTAGGGTATGCTTGGCAGGATTGAGCATTGGGGGGGGGGGGGGGGCAATCCAACCCGGATTGGTTGCATGTCTTCCCTACCTAAAGGACAGACGTGATGGACTGGATACAAGTTGATGGGGTTATTGGGGTCCATCGCACCCAATATCCCTTGCTATTGGATCATATACACGTAGGCCGTGGCAGTGCCATCTCTGTGACTTGTCACTACCAGATTGGCCAATCTTCCAAGCTGCGTAGGTTTTTTTTCTGGTTTTGTAAGAGCTGATCTGGGCTGATCCTGATTGACTTTTCTTCCCTTGGATGGGAGTTGAGATTGGCTCCGCCCTGGCTGATCCCGATACTGCCTTCCTTGGGTTAGGGAAGTGTGGGTCAACACGAGGGAGGGAGATTGAAGGTGTCCTTTGCACAGTGAAAGGGGAGCAAACTTGTGTTTTCGCTCATTTTTAACAGGTGTTGCAACTTTACAAAAAGTTCTTCATACGTACCTAGAATATATTCTAAGTTTATTAGTTGTTAATTTCAGGGATAAAATTATTTCTTCTATGGTTACGGGGATGCAGTGCAAATATTGAAGACACGGAAGTTATTTTGGATAGGTTATCTTTTCTGGGTTCAAATGTCAAAGATTTGATTTGATTTTCTGATTAATTCATGCATATGTCTTAATATGAAGCATTTTTTATGCTTGCACGCTTCTTTGAAATCGCTATATATCTTTGCTAAATAAATACCTGAAGAATCTTGTCCCGGCATTATTTGATAACAGTAGAATTTTGTGGCATTCTTTTTAACAAACGAAGACTAGACTGTGGGATTGAGCATCTATAATTGGACTATTTTGTAGGCGAGACGTCAAATTGGGAATCCAAAATAAGCAAGCATAATGATCATAAAATATTCCACCTTCTTTTGCAGGCAACACCAGTCAGCAATAATGCAATATAGTATTCCGCATACTACGATAATTCTATGGCACACGTTATTCCCTGATTTTTTTTTGCCTATTGTACACTCTTCCAGGCTGAGATTGCTCGACAAGAAGCAAAATTGAAGGTGGAGAAGGAAAACCTTGAAAAAGAGAAAAGTGTCCTAATGGGCACTGCATCCAGTCAAGATTACCAAGACGGTGCACTGGAGATCACTGTTAATGGAGAGAAATACCGTTGCCTCAGATTTTCCAAGGCAAAGAAATGACGAGATAAGAATTCTTGCGCTTGATGACCCAGAATTGCAGATTCTCAAGCACAGCAGGGTGTCTTTCGGATGTAAGCATTAAGAACATGCAACCACAATTAAGTACTTTCCATCTCTTATTCTTGGGGACAACGTTGACGTACGTACAAGAATGGCTGAAAACAGTAGTTGGGATATCCTTGTATTATTCTTCAGGAAGTCATTTTCAGTGATTGCTGGATATCTTTTTTTCATTTTCTTGCACAGTTAACTTAGTTAGTTATATGAATTTTTAGCTTCCAATCCGTCCAAAATCTCATTTCCATGGAACCTCTTTAAGCATAGTTTTTATATAGTTAATGCCTTGTCTGGTTACAATATCAAAAATGAAGCTGTATCAAGTTTGATATTAATATTTCTAGAGGGTAGGGTATTAATATCAAAATTGATATAGGTGGACACTTATTACACATCATGCATTGTTTGTACTAGAAATTTTAAAAATGATGTATCATATTAATTTCAAAATCAATAACGACATAGGTGTTTAATACGCTTACCAAACTGGCTGTAAGGAGTCAGAGTTATGAAATTACGTAGAATTATCAAACACTTAGACAGTTTTTGTTATCAGATGCCAGATTACAAGATAACTTATTACTTTAATAGAGCCTCTCGGACTTCCCTATGTATATTCACATATATTATTCTCTCTAATAGTTGGGAGAATTCTCTCCAACATATTATTATTATTATTCTTGCTGTGATATATTTATCATGCAAGTGAAGCTCATATAATTTATGTCTGGGTCAGAGAACACCCTCCATCTCTCGATTGTGAGGAGATCCTTTCTCTTCTCCCTGCATCCATAGCATGTCTAGCAGCGTGCATGCTTCTGATTTAACCAGAAAGTGAGAGAGTGCGCATGGTCCTTGCTTACCCTGCCCTGTTCGAAACTGTAGGCGAAACCTCTTTGCAGTTTACATGTAGAACATAATAAAGTCAAGACCTTGCTACCGGATCATGAGGATTGAGGACACCAAAATTTACCCTTTCTTACCCCCTTGGATAAGATGCTGACTCTTGCCTCGAGAGATAAGAAATTCACCTTCCAATTTCTGGCGTCTCTGTGGGCTAATTCCTTGGATAAACCCTCAATAGTCTTTTCCCAATTTCCAGTGTGTGAATTTTGAGTAAATTACCATTGTGTATGAATTTTTGTATCAATATATCGAAAGATGTCTGTCCATACGTAGTTGTAATCTTGTGTAGAATTTTTATTTTATGATAATGAAATTATTTATTTTCTTCGCAAGAACTTTTAGTGACAATTTTTAATCCCGTTAGTGACTGGTCTTACCTGCCACCAGACCAGTCACAACATTCCGAGAGCCGATGGTGATTGATTTGACAACAGATGAGAGCTGCCGTCGATAGATTTATTGGTGTTGGCTACGAAGCCGTCATTAGTACACATACTGGCGATGCTTTAAAGCTATCACCTTACCAACGATTTTTGACTTATTGGTGACGACTCGAAGCCGTGACCATTAATTAAACCATTTTCTTGTAGTGTTCACAGTGGTAGGTACCGGTTAGGGTAGGAAATGGCTGATCTCAATGGTGCTCAAGGTGCAAAAGAAACTTTGGAATGTAAATTTGGTTGAAGTGATTTTACAAAAGACAGGCAGATCAACAGCGCATCTTGAATTAATGAATGTCGTGATGCCATCAAGTTACGTTTCCAACTTGAGAGTCTATTCGTTCATCTTTGGATCAGGTGGGCGTAATGTTTTCCTGAATTTTTCCTAGAAATGAGGGGGATACCAAAGTGTACATCCTTAACAGTTTCGAAAGTGATGGGAGGCAAATATCAAGTTTGGTCTACAGGAGGATATTGCTGCTAAGATGCTTGCTTTTCCCAGTTGATCGCTTGGCATGATATGGTTCAAGTGTAAGAGGTGCAGGTCAAGGAAGGCGGGGTCGGGGGTCGGCCCGGGGTCGGTCGACTCCAAAACCGACCTAGTCGGACGGGGTCAGATCGGGTCGGATTTTATTTATTTTATTATAAAAAATATATAAAAATAAAAAATAAAAATAATATTTTTATATTATATATTTATATATAGATAAAATTTATACATAAATTTAATTATATTTTTTATATTATCATTGAATATGAGTGTTTATCTATGTATACAAGTAAACATGATTTTTTTTGTGTGATTATGTTATATTAGTATATGTTGAGAAAGAGTTAATATCAAGTGAGAAGGTAAAGATACTTAACAAATAATTTTATAAATTTTAAAATGTATTATATATTTATAATTATAAATGTTAACCATACGTAATAATATAAATGATAGCAAAATATTATTGTTCTATTAATAAATAGAACACTCAAAAAATAACTATTCTCGACGAACTTGATGTGTGTGCGAAAGAGAAGAGAGTTAAAATAGATCTTTATAAATTTTAAGTATATAACACATATTTATGATTATAAATCTTATATATATATGATAATATAAGTGATAGTGAAGTATTGTTATACTATTATTAAATGCGGTGCAGAGTAGTCGCAAATCGACCTTGTGGGGGGTATATGAGGGCAATGCCCCTCGAAGAATTTTTTTTATGGTGGTAAAGGGGAGGAGGAAATTTTTTTTAAGTATGTAATAATAACATAAAAAAATGACCTAGGCCGGGTCGCCCCGGAGTCGGGCGACCCGGCCGATCGGGTTGCCCGGGTCACGTGACCCCCAACCGGGCCAGTTTAGAGTCAGCCCGACTAGACCGTTTCTGAGCCGATCGGCCCAAAAACCGACCAAGTCACCTACCCGGTATATCATGGTGCAAGTTATTGCTTTTTTCTTCTTTAGTCGTCTTCTCACATATGATCAAGTATGGTCTCACGTCATCCACAAATATGATATGAGTTTAAACATTTCTACTGATTTTAACACCTGTCATCTTCATACCCATCAATTTCTCTATGGCTATTAGACTGAGTGCTTCTGCAAATAGAATGTGTAGGCGTGGCAATGGAGGATATCTTAGAAACTTCCCTTATTGGATTTAACATAGCCAATACGCTCTCCCTGGACGTTGATTCAATAGATTGCCGAGGTTATACATTATACGAACAACTATCTAGTGCCTGATGACAGTCCAATTTTGAGAAACATACATTCCAACCTTGTCCCCTTTATAGTTGATACGGTACATAATCTCTTGGAATGAGTATTCCTATTGTCTTCGGTTATCGTAGCATTTATTTTCAAACTATACTTTATAAAAACATGAAACGCATCCGAGCATACATAATCTCTACATTATTTTCTCGTGAAACATAGTCTCCCCAAGCACAAATACTACCACTCAATCAAGGCATTCAATAGGGTCATACATGGCTCCATCAGTCATCATCTCAGAATCACACTGAACAACAAGACCAAAAGACCAGATACCGCTAATTAAGCAGAGATGAAATGTTTGCTTTTTCTAGAACAGCACATAAATTATAGGCTCCAACAGAGCGAGAGAAACCCATCCACGTCGAGTAGCACTTGCCACGAGAGAGATAAAAGAGGGGGAGCGAGAGCAAGCGAGCGAGAGTTCCGAGTGGGGCTCAGATGCCTGGCAGCATCCTCAGCTCAGCCGCCCCATGGGCGAAGTGGCAGCGGTCGCCGAAGGTGCACGGCCCCTTGGAGAAGTTCTCGCACAGCTTCGTCTTGAAGTTGCTGCCCAGGTCGCCCCGGGCTGCAACACCGCTTCCCAGGTTCTTGGGCAGCGGCACAGCAGTGGCACTGATGTTCACAATGAGCTCCCGAACCATGGCGCTCGCCTGCTTGATCTGATCAAAGGATCCCTCGAGCTCGATGTTCCTCAGATTGGCGTCCATCTCGTGCTCCCTGATTGCCAGCTTCGCACCGGTCAAGCGGCATATCTGCTTGGTGTTGACGCCGCCCTTCCCGATGATAGCACCTGCCAGAGACGCGTCCACGCTGATCTTTGCCGTGGCCGAGGCCCCGAAGCTCGCCGCTGCGCTGGCCCCGGACGGCGGCGGGGGAGGCTCAAAGCGGCCACCCATCGCCCCCACGCTCATCATCGTCCGCGGAGCGAGGGAGTGGTCATTCTGTGGCAGAGCCATGGGCCTGCGGAGCTCCCGCTCACCATGGGCAAAATGGCACTTGTCGCCAAACTTGCAGCCCTCGGCGGTGTTGAACTTGTTGCATATGCGGGTCTTCACAGCCAGAGGAGATGGAGCGTCGTGGAGCTGCGGGACCATCGGATTCCTCGCAGCAGCGAGGGGATTGCCCATGTTGGTCATCTGGGAGGTGGCGGCATTGATGCCGCCAGCCACGTAGTGGAGGAAATGGCAACCCTCCCCGAACGGACAGCCTGAAGTGCTGCATTACACATGGAGCTCCGGTTAAGCATTGAAAAGTATCCATTGTTCATGTAAAAAGACGTAGTGAGTACATAGAAGTCCCAGAGCTACCGGGAAGGAGAGCAAATGTTTACTAAATAGTCAGAACAGAAATTAAAGAGCTCAGAATTTGAAAGTGACCGGATGATTCAGAAAGAGCTCCGAACATTTGTTCTTTCGCTTTTTCTGATAAGAGAGCTGGATCTAAAAATGTTTTTGAACTAGTTGTTTATCTCTGGGATAACTTGTATCTACCAGAGAGAAGTTAACACCCGCGGAGGGACTAATCTTACATCCACCACACCATCAAGAAGTAAAAGGATGCAATAGCGGGTGTATGATATTACATCATGGCACAACAGTACACAGATGATTATCAATCAAAACAAATGTGCACGGGTAAACACCGTTTCGGATGGCATGCATCAGATTCTACAGATTCCTCAAGCATTACTGAAGATCTATAAAAAGACAATACCAACATCCAGCACCATGTTTCGACAGGATGAGAAGCCTATAAAGGCTACTCCTGACTCCTGAATTGAGAACAGAGAAAGCACCGTCTGAAAATCATTTGTAGTGCTTTTTCCTGCTTCATTAACAATGTTTTTTCCTGCTTCATTTAAAATATCGTTCTTGTTTTTTTTCCAGAAGGGTAACAGTTTGAAACCAAGCGTATTCCATCTAAATATCAGCACATTCTGGGAATTTAAACGTGCGACTCAAGCGTATATGAAAATAAAAAGAAACATGCTAATACTATAGGTCAGTATTTATGAAAGACTACCGGGTCCATTCATGGATGCAGCCTAAAACTACCAGTACCAGCTATATTAGACAAACAACAATTAATATGGACCTACGGTTAGGGAAATCTTAGGGTAACATCGTAATTTACTGCTATTCAGGATCTCCAGAACATGGAATGCCGGGTCGCGACCCGGCCCCGACCCGGTCGGGTTTAGGCCCGACCGGCCCGGTCGCGACCCGGTCGGGGCGACTCCCCCGGCCGGGTCGCGGAGTCGTGGCCGGGTCGCGCGAGTCGCGCGCCCCGCCCGACCGGGTCGCGCGACCCGGTCTGGCGGCAACGATCACTTGACCGTTGCCAGACCGTTGGCAACGGTCTTGCCAACGGTCTCAAGACCGTTGCCAACGGTCTTGGGGGGGCGCAGCCCCCCCCCATTCAGCCCCTTGGGGGCTATTTAAAGCCCCCAAGGGGCTCTCCTTACTCCCACCCCCCACTCTCACTCTCAACCTCTCATTTGTGCTCTCATTGCTCTCATTGCTCAATTTTTTTTCTCATTTACTTAATTATTTCATCAAGCATTTCATTAGTTCATTTAGTATATTTATTTAATATTAGTTCCATTTCCATTGATTAGTGGGTTAAGTAGTTTATTCTTTTTAATACTTATTTGCTTACTTGCATAGTTAGTTAGCTAGAAGATTAGTTAGATATTTAGTTTAGTAGTTACTTAACACATCATTAGTTTGAAGGAATATTAATTACTTACTTAATCATATATTTAGTTAATCATTCAATTTATATAAATAAAAATATACTTACATTAGTAGTCACTAATTAAGGTTATTAGCTAATTAATTAATTAATTACTTACTTAAGTAATTATTTACTTAAAAAAATGTCTTCTCCAAGCCAAACAACCCAAACTACCGGCGCGACCCGGAGTGATCCGGCTTGGTTGCATTGCAATTTGATCTCCATGGCGGAGAGAAAAGTGCAATGTAAATATTGCGACAAAGTAATATTCGGTGGTATTTATCGTTTAAAATTTCATCTTGCGGGCATGAAGGGAAACGTTCTTCCTTGCACACGGACTCCGCCGGAGGTCAGAGCTCAATTTCGTAGGCACCTACAAGCGATGGAGCAAACGAAGGGAACTAGCAAAAGACATAAAGAGACCGTCCGAGAAGAATTGCAACAACCGGGGAGACGATCCATACACATTTACGGAACCGGACAAGAGAGGCCGGATATTTTTGGAGACGAAGAGTACGAAGGTATGGGAGGTGTTACTCATAAACGTTGTTCATTATTCTATTTTAAAGGATAATTAAGTAGCCTTGATACTTAAATGTTTTTTAAAAAGATGAACTCTCACGAGAGATGAAAGCAAGTCGAAGATCATTCGCCGAGGAAGAGTTCTATAGACATACCGGCCGAATGATGGGTCAAGGGTCTGGAAGTGGGAGTGGTCGAGGTAGCGGAAGAGGATCCAACAACCAACCGCAAGATCATGTTCATGATCTCACACAAGACGACGACCCGACAGTAGGTCCCGTGGATCCCGTAATCACCAGACCACGACAACGTCAAACAACAATCACGACGGCGATGAAGAACCTCAAATTATGTAAGGAGAAGATTGGCCGGGCAACGTCAAGGTGGTTCTTTCACCACAGCATTCCGGCAAATGCCGCGAAGGGACCATACTACGAGAACATGATCGACACGATCGCAGACGTCGGGAGGGGAGTGCCTGGTCCAAACCCACAAGAGATTTTTTTTCAGATTTTTTTTCGCATTTTTCTTATTTTTTTGAATTTTTCAAAAAAAAATAATTAAAAATCCGGGTCGCGACCGGGTCGGCCTGGGGGTCCCGCGACCCGGTCGCGACCCCCGACCCAACCCTCCTTGCTCCAGAACACTATAAAGCCATACATCCAGGGCAGCTAACGCCACGTAACAGTGTAGAAAAGTGGGGAAAACAGGAAAAGCTGTTCACGCAATGATGCAGGGCCGCAGGCATCAAAGTCATCCTCTTCATACACGTATTTCCTTGTGGGAAAGAAGAGTAGAGGCCAAAAACATGGAAATATTGGACGAGAAAATGGGCATACGTATCCTTCTTTACATGTTAGGAAATTTCTATTAAGAGCAAAAATTCAAGCGGTCAGAACACAGTCTATGAAATAGAAGAGGGACATACGTATCCTTCTTTACATGTTAGGAAAAAAACTCTCAGAGTCGTGACAACTAAATTTTTATATGCAATAAATTAATAAATTATACAAGAAACAATATCTGTGCCAACAAAAGAGGAAACAGAGCGTGAATAATTCAGACTAATCATAAACCGGAAAATATCATATGAGCATGCGATATAGCAAACGTAAATGTACACACCAACAACCAAGTATAAATAGCATTTCAAACAGCAATCATGGAAACACAAGAAAAACAAATAGGTCTACCATGTAAGCAAATGAAATTTCGAGGGGACAGGTACAAACAAAAGACGCCCAACTATTGTTGACGTGGACAATCTAGTGCAAGAGGAACGATTAAAGGGAAATGAGTTTGTGGTATCCTGTGTCTGGTGTGGTGTGGACTAAACACTTCCGGGTACAGGTAGATGCTTGTCCTGGACTTGTTGAACAGCGAGTCCAAGGGGTCAGATAGTTCTTCCCTACTCAAAATGAGGCCTGGGAAGACCTAGGCTGCCCTCTGCCAGCAGATCCAAGTGGAAAACGGCTGGCAGTGGTCGGTAGAAAGAGGCTCTTAGTCTTTGTAAATCAGCCAATCCATCAACCCAAATCCTGATTTGGAATGGGGTCAGCCCTGGCCAATCAAGAGGTTGATCCCGACCTCGAAAAACCTTGGTTATGTGCCATTTGGATGGCAAGGAATGACAATTTTCATAAGGGTTTTTTGGCCGAGAAGAATTCTATTCATCACAAGCATCATTACATTACCGCAATACAGGGTGACAAGCTGACAGCTAACTAGGATCCAGCTATTCCTCAACCTTTCCAGTCACTCCTTTCAAATGGGAGAGGATTCTTTTTGTGATCCGGACCTCTCTTTATTTGTAAGGTTTCCCAATATGGGGGCAATGTGGGGTGCTAGTTTACTTGTTTTGCTTTATCAGCTTGATATAGCGCTCTCTGTACTTTTAGCCATTTTTAGTGATGCATCGGTTTTCTGGATTGCTCTAAAAAATAGCTAATGTTACTACTATATGAATAGCATAAAACAATCCAATAAATCTATCGATTAATAGTAATTTTAATAAAAAAATTGTGACAACTAAACAAAAATTTAAATAACACATAAAAATGACCCTTCCCTTAACCAACTGGTTAGGGAGGAAAAAGAATTTAATACCACAAATAAGAAGTGGATAATAATAAACTCTTACTAAGACCCCAAGGCAACTCCTTGCCAGCCTAACAAAATTTATGCAAGCGGTGACGCCTAATGGCCCGTTTGGTTAGAGTTTTAAATTTGATACTATATCAATATTGATATTGATCATTTTAGATGTTAGAGTATCAATATCAAAATTGATACAAGTTGACACTTGTATTACATAACGTGCTTTGTTTTCACTACCAACTTTAAAATTGATATTACTAACCAAACACTTCTTAGTGATTACTTGGAATATCAATTTTAAAATTGATAGTGATAGAGGTGTCAAATAGTGTTACCAAACAGGGCGTAAGATAATTGTTTAAAACTATAGTCCTTGAGTGAGGGGTGCCAATCCCAATCCATATTGGCCAATTCTAATCAGATCAGTCAATCCTGAAAATATTCATCTTTGATGAAGAATGTGTCAGAACTCTGTGCAGCCTTTTTCAGGGTGTACAGAGGTCATCATATCACCAGCAAGAGTTGCCTTCTCATTATAAGCATAACTATAGAAGTCGATACATCAGGCGAAATCAGGGGTGGTCTTGGTAGTCATAGTAGAATTCCATGTAAGGATGGTTAGACAATGGAGAATAGAAGAGGTTGCAGATAAGGCTGTTAATTACCAGGCACCAGCAGGTAAAGGACAATCTGAATAGCATATCAAGGGACTGACTGGAAGTAGTCAAGCCATCAACTCAAATTTCCAACCCAAGAGGTTCAAGGAGGAGGTGGACCGGTCAGCTTGCACTCATGGATGATCAGCAAAAAGTAGGTGAACTAAGGATATTTAAGGGCCAGACAGACACCATGTGTGGCCTAAGCAGAAGGCTGTTCACTCAACCTTTTTGGCTTTTTACTTCATGATATCAATCAGGATCACCAAAAACTTTCGTGCCTGCCTGCTAGAGGTGCTGCTCCTCTCCAGCACTTGCTCTAGTGATTGCAAGTGTCACCATCACCAAAATCAATTCCCAAATTGTGGGAGGCTTTCCTAAATTTGATACATAACAAGGTAGGAAGGGATGGAGGTCAAGAGCAGGTCGGTTGGGCCCAAACCAACCCAGGTCGCCCAAGGTCGGGACCGGGTTGACCCAAAATATAAAAAGTAAAACCATAAAAAATTACAAAACCCATTTAATTCAATCCAAATCTTGCAAGTTGAGAACAAGTTTTGTCTACTTCACCCTGTGTCTTCCGTAACTTTTGTCGTCTCCAAGTCAGATTATAATAAGAGTCCTACTAATATATAAAATCTCATAATCTACACTATGAATGGGGATCTGATTATAGTATAGAATATAGAGAAGAAAAAACTTAAAACATCAAAATAAGGAATTTCTCCGTGTAAAGAATAAGACAGATTTTATAGTGAAAAAATGAAAGAATTAGCAAAAGGGAGGTGGAGGAAGTGGAAAGCCCCCTTGAGGCCTTAAATAGGAAGGGGGGGTTTGGGGATGTTAGAAGGCGCCTTCGGGGCAGTTGAAGTGCCCCCAACTGCACAGCTAGACATTGGTGACCCAGTCATGTGGGTCTCAGGACCCAGCCCAGCCCAACGAGACCTAGACCCAGATCCATTGAGTCAGGGACCCGGGATCGGGACCAGGACAATCGGCCCAAAAACCGACTAGGTATACATACTACCTAATTCTTATGATGGTCTTATCCGGGTGAAAGATCTGCAGGATTAGTGCACAGTGGAATCGAAGGGTCTTCTCTCCAAACCAAGGTTTTCAAGGTGGTCAAAACCATGGTTTGCCGGGTCGCAACCCGGGTCGCGACCCGGTCGGGTTTAGTCCCGACCAGCCCGGTCGCGACCCGGCCGGGCCGACTCTCCCGGCCGGGTCGCGGGGTCGCGGGTGGGTTGCGCGACCCACCCGACCGGGTCGCACGACCCGGTCAGCAACGGTCATATGACCGTTGCTAGACCGTTGGCAACGTGACCGTTGCCAACGGTCATGGGGGGGCGCAGCCCCCCCCCCCATTCAGCCCCTTGGGGGCTATTTAGCCCCTTGGGGGCTCCCCTTACTCCCACCCCCCCACTCTCACTCCCAAGCTCTCATTTTTGCTCTCATTGCTCTCATTTTGTTCTTCATTTACTTAATTATTTCATTAAGCATTTCATTAGTTCATTTAGTATATTTATTTAATATTTGTTCCATTGATTAGTTAGTTAAGTAGTTTCTTCTTTTTAATACTTATTTGCTTACTTACATAGTTAGTTAGCTAGAAGATTAGTTATATATTTAGTTTAGTAGTTACTTAACACATCATTAGTTGGAAGGTATAGTTAATTACTTACTTAATCATATAATTAGTTAATCATTCATTTTACATAATTAAAAGTATACCTACATTAGTATCTACTAATTAACGTCATTAGCTTTTTAAATAATTAATTACTTACTTAAGTAATTATTTACTTAAAAATATGTCTTCTCCAAGCCAAACAACCCAAACTACCGGCGCGACCCGGAGTGATCCTCCCATATCTCCTACAACGTCGTTACGTTTTACCGACGAGGAGCAATATACTCATGCAACCCAAGATACCGATCATGGTAGAAGGCCACAAGGTAGAGGAGGTCATCGTAGCCATGGAGTTGGAGCAGAATACCACGATGCCTCCGACTATGTGTATGATTCATCCCAAGGCTCTTGGTTCCCTACATACGATCAAGAGTATTGTGGAATGAATTATGTGGAGTCATCGGATACTTCGATCCAATCGACCTATAGTTATGGTGACTCGTTTGGATCAAGTCTTAGCATAGTTTCCCGAGGGACTGACGAATATGATCGTCATGTGTACATGTATCAAGCTTTGTACTCAACCCAAATGACATGGGGAGAGTACATCAACTACCTACAAAGTGTAGAACACATCACGTTGGAATAAAATAGATGCATTATTTATTTAAATCATGTCATTTAATTTTTCCAATTTTTATGTAATTTTTCAGAATTTTTTCGCATTTTTCTCTTTTTTTGAATTTTTTAAAAAAAATAATTAAAAAATAGGGTCCCGACCAGGTCGGCCTGGGGGTCCCGCGACCCCTCCCTCCTTGGTCAAAACAACCAAGGCGACAAAGTACCACCTTGGTGCCTAGGCGATAAGACGAGACATTAGGCAACACCATTTTTATAATAAAATTGATAAAATAACAAATATGTGTGACAAATAATACAAAATAGCTGTCACCATATAAATCAATTAATAATGTGCAAGTGCATAGTTACATAGACTAAATAACTTGAATATAAGTTAATCTTAGTATGTAATTTGTATTAACTATTAGTAAACATTTATGAAAATTTTTAATCCTAGTTATAATTCCATCAAAATATCTATTTATAATCAAATTAACTATTAGAACTAGTCATTTTTATTTAAAAACCACTCAATTAAGTGACATTGATACTTAATTAGTATTATTTACCCTTAAATTAGCCAAAACAAGCATAATATGCCTGGGTCGCCTAGGCGGTCCTCATCTTGACTGGCAAGAGGGTGCCTTGTCACTTAGGTGACGCCTTGAAAACAATGCTCCAAACATAGGGAATTGGAACCAGGTCAATCTGCTCAATAGAATCACATACATATCTCCTTCCTTCCTGGCAATCATGAATCATTCCATCATTGTTGCAGCAAGGTTCTGGAGAAGATACATCTGGTAGGTACTGGAAGTACCGGCAGGTAATTCAAAGCAGAGCAGGATGATACAGACCAGGATATAAACAGAACAAAAATCTAGTCCTGCAGGCCAAGAAAGTAGGGACCCATCTCTGCTTCTAAGGTCGTGAGGAGGGAGATTGAATCAGCAGAGAAGTGAAATAATTATTCAGAACAGTAAGTCCAATTTTTGAAGGCTGAACCGCAAAGTGCAGCAATTCGAAAATAGAAAAATGAGTCTGATTAGCAATACAACCAAAACCTAAAGATCTATCCAACAGATAGATCAGCAAGCGATCCTCTATACCTACTTGTAGAGTTACAAAACGGCTTTCAGATGCTTTACGAATACATAACCTTAGACCACACTAAAGAAAAAATCAGTAAAAGTCTTGTATTCCATTATCAATGGTTGCATTTTCTCAGAATTCTACCCTATACCTCACTGCCCAATGCTCCAAAAACCTGCACACTGTACTAGAATATACTCTATACAAGTATAACACCATTTAAATTGTCTTTTATTCAACCAAATACTTCATCAAAAAGATGGCAAAGACATGTCCTATATTTGTGACTCCACCGAATTGGGTGTCAGGTTCTTCTAATCAAACAAAACGAAGTCCATAGAAACCACACTGCCCAAGGTTTACAAAAAAATTATTGTACACACTTGCCATAAACAATGGATGATCCCACAGTTGACATATAAATGTTCCTGATCTTCAACAGCAGAAAAGCAAACGATGCATAGTTTACTTTCTTTTCTTTCTTTCTTTTTTTTTTTTTTGAGTAAGGCCAAAAAGCCTCAATTTCTATTGAGGCAGAAAAACAAGGAAGATACAAACAGAAATGGGGAAAAGAGGGAAAGGGTCACTGTCTTCTAGCCATCAGAAATCTGAGAATTCTTTCAGAATTCTACATGGAATCTAAGAGGGTAATATAAGATAGGAAATCAAAGGATAAGGTTAAACATGTTAAGTTGGCATTCTTTGCGTTCAGGAGTCCTTGGTTCCTAGCAAAGAGGAAGATGAGCTCTAGAGAATAGAGTATAGAAGAGCATCGGCCTTGTATAAGGGTGTTTCTGATTGAGCAACTGAGAGATCATGACGCATTTTCATCATAGTGAATGAGTTTTATGTCATGGAAATGCAGAAAACAGGCACTCGTTACAATGCCATTTCCTTCAGTTCAGAATAAGAAATGCCATTATAAACTTAAATCCGATTTTTAAAATAGGTGTTGTAAAATAAGCTACTCTCACTACCCGTCAAATTTACCGGTGTTTGAAGAATGACTTCAACGCTACTCTTTCTGAAGGAGAGAAAAGCAACATTTGGTCTCAAAGTCATAGTTGTCAAGGCGACAAGGCGTTGAAAGGTACCGATTCTGCTTAGGCGACAAAGCGGCTGCTTAGGCGTTACCTAGGCGGTCAAGGCAGTAATCTAGGAAGGCTGAGTTGGGAGATTGTTATATATAAAAATAAGCATAAATATAATTATATTTTTATGTTATAATTGAATATGAGTGTTTTGTCAATGCACATAAGTAAATATGATGTGTGTGTGAAAGAGAAGAAAGTTAAATAGATTTTTATAAAATTTAAGTATATAACTCATTTATGATTATAACATTTATATATGTGCAATAGTATAAGTGATGATAAAATATTGTTATAATATTATTGAATGAGGGGAGCGCAGAGTAGTCGCAGATCGACCTGTGCGGTCAAAAAAATATTAATAGTATAAGTGATAGTGCAATATATTAATATATTCAAACTATCATTAAATAAGTGTCCCTTGTGAGGGGTATCAAGAGGGAAAATTTTCTCAAAACAATTTTTTAATGATGTAAAAATACCCAAGGCGCCTTGCATGGGCGCCTAAGCTGGCGCCTTGGACGCCTTGGGCGCCTAGGCGGGCGCCTTGGGCGCCTTTTTGGCCCCAAACAAGGCACCTTGGCAAGGCGTCCTTGGAAAAACGCCTTGACAACTATGCTCAAAGTCAAGTAAAGGAAGTCCATTGATTCACTGCAGAGGCCAAACTTGCTCATGAATCATGTTCAAACATCCAAAGGCTTCTTTCACTTGATAAAATGAAAGAGGAGATGGAAGCAACTCCAAGATGGCAGGTTTTCTACTTATGAAGATGCTTGCTTGAAGAGTAAAAAGGGTATTGAGTATTGACTTCTCGAACAAGACTTCAAGGTAATGTAACTAAGGCATAGTGGTGATTTCCATGATATATAAGTTAAGTAGTGCGCCAAAGGTGGTCAACGCAACTGCCTAGACGACAAGGCAAGGCAACGTGGCCCCTCACCACCTTGACTAAAGTGACATTTAATAAAACTGAAATTTAAGATATAAGATTCCCCTCTTACATCTGAACATGCTGTATAGATGTCTAAAACTTATTCACTACGACTGTTTGAAAAATTCACAACTTAAATCTGAATCTGAATATTATTGTCAGGATACCACTTCATGAAGCCCTATTTATAAAAGTATTTTCACTACATCTCAGCTCCAAAAAAATCACTATTTAAAAATTTAAATATAAACATATATATAACTTCGATTACATGAAAATTTGCAATTTTTGGTCAGTAGGAAAACTTTAAGACACTGAGTATTGGCAAGCTTTTGCATATAAGGAGAGTGTACAGATTTCCCATGTTAAAAGACATCTCTCTAAAACACTTACTGTTTTGTAGGTAAAAAAACAAGTCTCTGTGAGCTGGCTATAACGGCAAACAAAAGCATTGGCTGCATAACAGTTCGTCAGGAGTCATGCACGGACTTCAGTGCCCATTTAGCGAATAAGAATGTAACTATCTGGATCCTTGTTCAGATCTTACAGGGCAACCATTATCAAACAGTATTAATAGCCTAAAGTCTGACTGAATCAGACTTTTTTAGAAGGTAACATAGGGTCACAATTCATTAATTCAAAGTAAGAGCATGATTTTCAAGGAGATTAAGGCGACCAAGGCAACATGGTACAGCCTTGGAGCCTCGGCAATAAGGCAAGACATTAGGCAAAGCCTTTTTATAGTAAAATTGATAAAATAACAAATATATGTGTGACAAATAATACAAAATAGATATGACACTGCATAAAGCAATTAATAATATGCAAGGCATAATTACATAGTCTAAATAACTTAAATATAAATTAATTTTAGTACTTAATTCGTATTAACTATTAATAAACATTTATAAAATTATTTAATGCTGGCCATTATTCCACTAAAATGTCTATTTGCAATCAAATTAACTATTAGAACTAGTTATTTTTACTTCAAAACCACTAAATTAAGTGATATTGATACTTGATTAGCATTATTTATTCTTCAATTAGTCAAAAGAACTTTAAATTGCCCTGCTCGCCTAGGAGCCCTCACCTTGACCGGTGAGGGGGCACCTTGTTGCCTAGGCAAGGCCTTGAAAACCATTAATAAGAGTACATGCAATAGGAAAAAGAAGGAAACAACCCAAGCAGAGAGAGAGAGAGAAAGAGAAAGGGGAACACTCATATTGACCACCAAGATGGTAGAGAAAATGGTGTTCCCATGTACAACAAAAGTAACTAAAGACAAGATAATCTCTAGGCAAATAATATCTCCAAGGAAAAAGAGACCACTATGTCCAATAAATTTACCATGTGCATATTAATTGTTTACACCAAGAAAAAACATGAAAGCAGTACAGGACGAAGACAATAGAAGCAAAAAACAGCCATGCCTTGAAATATTCCTCTCACAACTTAATGAGAAAGTGAACGCATAAGAAGTTATCCACCAAGGATTAACCCCTCCAATAAGAGGACAGTTGATATCAGGATACTCGGTGAAACATTTTTTAAAAGAGTCTATGTGGTTGCAATGGAGTTGCCTGTACACAACCCAAATTTAGACCTTCTCTCAAATTGTCACTCTCATACATCACCAGGTTACGTAAATTAATCTCAATTATCTCAGGAAAAGTATCATACAGTGGTTAAATCTGTATGCACTAGAAGATCCAAAGAACAAGAAGACTGTAAAAACAAAACGGTCATAAGCATTTTTAAACTTGTGTCATGTCCGCATAACATTGAAAAATTCTTCACCCAAACAGAAGGCAAGTGCTGATAGCTATAACAGAAAATGATACTTGAAAAAGGGCACACAACAAAATAAACTTGCTATTAAATAGTTGAGCAAAGAAGAACAACCACATCTTACTGAAGAAAGTTGGCAAAGGTGAATTAACAACATTTTTCATGATGCCAGTATTACTTCCTTTTTGAGTTACGCATTTGCTTGACAAATCTTATTGTCTGAAGATCCTCGGTGAATCACCATTTAATAACCACAAAATCTTGTTAAGTTCATTAATGCTCAAGGAACCTGTACCACAACTTAGATGTTGAATTCATTAGCTCCAATATTAAAACCATTTAAAGAATGAATTATAAAAACTTTGTTAAAAATTTACAATACATAAAATGAAGTTAAATTTAGCAGCAACATCTTAAATAAGTTAAGATTAGAACCTGAAAAACTTGTTGCATGGCTTCGATTTGCTTCCTAAACCAAGTTGGAAGTCCATTTCTGTTGCATAACATTAATTACGTCCTCTCAGTTAAATTTCAACAAATTATTAACCTTGATACTTAAAGAGCAATCAAGCAATTGCATTCATCTTTTCTGCCATTGGCAGGAATATCTTACTCCACTTGTGTGTCAAGAGTCTATCAATTAATAGATAATGCAAGGCCTTAAATCAAGAACCACTTATACAATAATGTAACTTCAATATGGCATAAGACTTCTGTTTTTTACAGCCAGCAAAAAAAATTAAAGGGCAAGATTCTTTCTCTAAATAAAATAAAAATAAAAGTATCATACAACCTCAACAGGCCCAGAAAAATTAACAAGAGCAAAAATGGCTACAAGAATAAAGAAATCCACGGAATACATTAAGAAAAGAACGATCTGACAATCGACTACCATAGGTTCTTCCAAAACATTCTTTAAAGTTGTTTCCTTGGAAAAAAATATTATACATCTCTTGACAAATTGGAAGCAGCAGACACAATAAAAATTGATTCATCTACAGTTAAAACAATAGCAAGTTTTCGAAAGAAAAATCAAGTCAACCATAACACCATGAGTAAAAGTTTACTTGTACTTTGCTAATCCTAAGTCCAGATAAAAGAGGAGGGTTGAAGTAGGTGACCATCTACATAAAAATATTGTCATTTCTAATGATATGAATTCAAATGATATAAATATTAAAATGTTCTCTTCTTACAGCATCCACACCAAAGCTCGGAAATAGCGAAAAACCAGCAAAGGTGAAGGGTGTTCCTCGCATGCAATGACATAAACACTCAAACAATGTTAATAAACAAGTATTTTCACATAAAAAATAGGTGTAGATAAAGGAGCTAGTAATACTGTGAAGCAAGAGATAACTTTTAGAACAAACATAAAGATAAATAGACATTATTACATAATAAAAAAAAGAGAATAAGTACTTCAAATATTGGGTCCCTTATAGAAAAATAAAATTTAAGAAATTTAGTGATGATATGGAAAGAAAAGATTAATATTACTTGCATTCAAGAAAGTAAATAGATAAAAAAAGTAATGAAAATAAGTAAAAAAATGTAAGTTAAATTATGATGTGGAGAAAAAGAGAAATAAAAATGATGAAACCCTCATCGTTGATGAAATACAAAAAGTGCCAATAAAAAAAATAAAAATGATCATAGAAAGACAAATAATTAATGTAGTTCGTGTTTATGCTCCACAAATTAGATTAGAAAATGAGATTCAAGAAAATTTAAAGGAAGTGAATGACCTTATGTAAAGCATAAGGAATGAAGAGAATATATTTATTGAAGATCTCAATGAACATGCTAGAAATAAATGTCATAGATATAAGAAAGTCCATGGAGGTTCAATATGGAACTTTAAATGAACAAGGAAAAGTATCATTGAATTTTCTATGGCCTATAATCTTACACTAAAAAATAACCATGTATTAAAAGAGAATAATGTTTAAAAATAGACAAAATAAATACCCAACCTTCTCCATTCTTATAAGAACGCTTAATTATGCTCTCTGTAAAGATTGTAAAGTTATTCCTATTGAAGCTTAAAAAATCAACATAACTGATTTTGGCTGTTAAGATCGAATAATAATTAAACACATTTAAAATAATATTTGCCAAGAATAAAACAGTGGAAATAAAAATGGGTGAAGCAAGATAACTAAAGATGAACTTCTCAAGATAAATGATTGGAAGTTAACTATAAAAGCCAATACTATGAAAATGAACATGCTTACAAAGATTAAAGAGATAACTTTAAAAGAGTGCTTGGAGAGTCTACAGGACATGATCTGTTTAAAAAAGAAAGATAGTGATATAATGAAGAAGTAGAAAAGACAATAATAAATGAAAGAATTGTTACAAATGTTTGTCAAAATGTGATATCAACAAATCTTATAAACATATAAGATAGTGAAAATGAAGTAAAATAAATAGTTAGAAGAGTAAGATATGAAACTTTTAAATAGATGTACAAGAAACGTGAAACTAAAAAGCCAATCAGTCCCTTGCACATTAAACCTCCAGATAAGGTTGTTCTTTTTCCTAATAGATGCTTGGGTGTGAAAGAAACTGAGTGTTTTTGTCACCCTCACTTAACCATATCTCCTAGTCTTTTGTTTTCATTTGATCTCCTCCCTAAAGCTCCATACACTAATCCATTTTCTCTCTGGTTGTCAGTGATCAGCACCTCATCATTCAATTGTTCAAAACAATCAATCTTAAAAAAACCAATATTTCCTAACAGCCATAGAGGTGTTGAAAGTTGCTCTATCCTATTCCTTCAGACACCCCTTGACCCATTTTAGCTTACAAGCAAAACTCCAGGTGGCTGAAGACAAGTTGATATTCCGTTCATTACACCAACTATTGACAAGATCTTCGAACATAACTCTCTGCACCAACCTAAATCAAAACAGATTTTTTTTGCACCTACAACATTCTTTCTGCTACAAACAAAAGATAAATATATACATCATAGAGCAACCAACCATGGAATGCAATCTCTCAAAAATCTCTTGAGATCTCCCGAGAATCTCTCTCCATGCCTCCCGGAAACGAGAATATTGATACAAGATCTATACAAAAATCTATTATCCTTTATTTATAACTCCAATTTTAAAGCTCATTGCTAATGCAAATTGTCTATATCATTCATATTATCTTTCATTCCTTTGCTATTATTAGTTCAATTATATGACTTTATGAAGTTTTCACATTTCAACAACTCTATTGTTGCATCTATCAAAATCTTATCAAGGTGTTATTGACTCATTTCTACTATATTTTATAAATTAAGATTGCTATATGATTATATATAAAAGTAATTCAAATTATCATACAATCTCTCATTGACTCGTTTCTACTATATTTTATAAATTAAGATTGCTATATGAATACATATATAAACGTGATTCAAATTATCATACAATCTCCCAATTTTCAAGGAGATCTCTTCACTTGATATTGCTTGAGAAGAAAACTTTCATCCACATTGGAACCTATTAATGTATCTCCCATTAACCATGATTATCCTTCTTATGTCTTGATTCCCCCTGTCAAATTGTCTAGTCTTGGCCCTCAAGCCTCATGTCCCATTTTGAACAGATTATCATCATATCATGTCCTTACACTAACATAACAAGATCCGATCTTCCAAGATTTTATCGAGATCCTTCGAAGATTTCTTCTCTCCAATCACCTCGAGACAAACTAAGATGTGAGATGGCAACCCTTGCAACCAACCACTAGTGTCTCCACAATTGACAAGAAATCAAAAGATTTTCTTATTTCAATTAACTTACATCAATGGTTTATATTAAATCCTTATTACCTTTTGCTTTAGTTAAGGATCAATTAACAAAGATTATACAAGATAAAATGTCATGGTGCACAATATTTGGAAATGATATTGTAAACAAAGATAAGACAACAAAAATAATAAAAAGCTTTTTCTGAAAGTCGCAATAACAAGATTTTATTAATACTGCCGAAATAAAATGATTACATCATAAGAGATAAATGAAATCAGAAAGACAAAACCATTACCAAGTTGGCAACGGTCAACCATAAGATTAAAACATAATGGATGAAATAAAAATTGACTACGAAGATTATGTGATCATCAAATTCCGTTAAATGCAATGAAATTTTATCATACAACTATAAGACATGAAATATTATGTAGTAGTAAATGTTGGACGATTAAAGAAAACATGTTTTCGAAATATGTTGCCGAAATAATAACACTAAGATAGAAATGTGGTAATACTAAATTAGATAGAATGTATGACGAATATTTTGATGGTGACCAAGGTAACAATTCATTCATTGAAGAAGTACATAAGCAAAATAAGAGAGAATACATAATGAATGTATTAGAGAAAGTGTGAGTAGAGACAGTTGCATAGAAATTGAAATAAGAGATTGAAGATAGTTTGGGGCTTTGGGCATATTAAATTTGAACTTAAGAAAGCTCCAAAAATAAAAAATAAAAATAGTAAAATAATAGAACAACAAAAGGGCGTGGCATTCTTAATTTCTTATATTAGCATAGAGAAGGGTAAGTTAATATGATTTGGATGATTGAAGTATCTCTAGAGAAAGAACTCAAAATCAACCAGAGTGGAGAAGAAGAACACAAATGACCAACCTTAATAGTCTGATATTTCAGCTAGAGTTGAGTTGAGTAGGGCTGAATTTTAGCCAACAAAGCTGGAAGAGAGGATATGGATCTCGAGATTGGTAATGAATATGCTTACAAGTGAAGAAGGAATGTGGATCTTGAGATTGGTAGTGAAGATGCTTACAAGTTGTGCATAAGATTTATTTTCCACTCTATTGGAATTCACTGCTATCACTCTATCATCAAATAGTTAACCACAAAATTATAATTTTTATCCACCAAAATCTTCTATTTGGAAGAAAAGAATATGTTTCAGGACAAGCATTTCGATGGACTACCAGAGGAGTCCTTTTAGCTAATCACCTCCATAAACAGAATAATTCATTGAATTAACCACCATTCACACACATCTTGTTGTGACTGGTCCAGCATGCCAGTCTTCCTCTTTAATGTGGGACTTCAACAGCACGTCTCGTAAATCTTGGTCTGAGTAAGGATGCCACTCAGTTATATGAGCATTAGGACTAGGCAAAAAAGTACGAGAACAATTAGACATACACAGTATCCTGTTGAAGAATTCTCTCCCTGTCAACTATGCCACAGCTGAAACAGATCCCTTTTTCATAATCAATTAAACGACAAGAAATCTCTCTGTTAACAGCTCATCAAAAACAATTCAAAAGCTTCCGACAAAATATGAAACACAGACCAATAAACATTCAACAGTGAAAAAGAAAGGAACTATGTGACTGTAATGACTGTATCGTATTTACGATGCGCCAGTGATAAAGAACACAGGAGATAAAACAGATGCATCGCGCAGAAAGACCTCAGTCGCCCAATAACACAGTGTCGATAACAGCACAATACCTTTCGACTTCTTTGTCATGCCATTGGCGGTGGCATCCGCCATCCTCCCCCTCTTGCGCGCAACGCCGAAAGCGTCCATTTCGCCGACTGGATCGCCACTCGGGGAAGGGATGCACAGACGACGAAGCCCTGGAAAAAGAAGATCCGGAGCGAGAAGACGCGAGGGATGGGGGCAGAGGAGGCGATAACCCTAGCTAGGGTTTTGCCGGCAGCGGGACACGAAGACCGACGGGAGGGTGGAAGGGTAGGTCGTTAGAAGATATTTATTCAGGCGTCACGTGACATGGCATGGGTTCGCACGCGCTTCTGACGTGGCGGGCGGGGGGGGGAGGCGGAGAATTGATTTTTTTGACATTTCAAAAAAAAATCAATTATTATTTTAAAAATATAATAAAAATAGAATGTAATAATATTTCAAAGTCAATCAGAATATGCACCGAAATCTCTTGAGTATCATTATAATTAGTATTAAAAATATATTACTTTATAACAAAAAACTGAATTCAACATTTTTAATGTTTATTTAAATAAACTAATAAAATTCATATAAATATTGAACATTTTCTGTAGCCTCTAAATTTTACTTTTACTTGTCCGATATGTCATAGTTTATAATTTAGCTGTTTTTTACCAATTTCTTTGTGAGAAATAATCATATATTGAAACCCAATCATCTCAACTGACTACCCTCAATTTGGACCATAATAATTGAGAGTATAAAATTTACATTCCACTACATGATATATTATTTCAAAGGCGCACCAGTTTAGTAAGCAAATACTTTGAAGATACATTAATATTTTCAAATAATATGAGAGCATATCAAAATATGAATGATTATGGAGGATTGGAGATTAATATCCAAAAATGGCAAAAGAATAAGGTACCCGAATAGTTTGGCGTCATTAAAGCTGCTACAGACGCTATTATTTCAAAAAAACAAAAAAAATAATTATCTCATTTATGCCGAATGAAACAAAGGTTGGGGTTTTAGTGTTTTATCCCAATACAAAATTTACAAAATATATTAAAGAATATTTCCGACGATATTATTGAATTAATTTATATTCTAAGCGAAAATTTCCACTTTCCAGAACACCTGATATGAAGCAAAGAGATGCATATTTTCTAATATGTCCTCAAAAGTTGGAAGAAAATTAAAAGCTGCCGTCGAAAAGTAAATACCTCTATCCAAAAACTTATAACATTATTAATCAGAATTTTATTTTATTTGAAAAAATGTCCTTCTCGAGAGAGAGAGAGAGAGAATTAAAACAAACAGACAACAGTATTTTGGTTATTTTCATACGGTGGGACCCTTTTCAACAAAAGAAGAATTTACGGGTCCAATAACAAATTTTATTTTTATGAGGATACTTGATAGTATAAATAATTACAGGGGACCAATGCTTAAAATGTCTTTTTATAATTGCCAGAAAAAATGAGAGCAATACCGACGGAGAAAGGGAGAACGAATAAACAACAGTATTTTGGATATTTTCATACGGCAGGAATCTAATTTTCGAACAAAAGAAGACTTTGGAGAGCCAATAAAATTTTATAAGGATATTTGTAAATACAATGATTGCAGGGACCAATATTTAAAACATCCTTTTACAATTGCTAGAAAAAAAAGATGAGAACAATGACTTTTAGGCTTTTTTACAGATAAACAATTGACGGGATGAAGATTACAGATGTATCATTCTTGCAAATTTTTCCTTACTTGCGTGTATATCATAAAAAAGTCAAATACATTCAAATATGTGATTTACAGACGTTTATATGATATCACGATTCTAAACCAAATCACTACATACTAGGGCTGAAAAAAAAATCGGTGCACCGATAATTAGAACCGAATCGGTTCGAGAGTTTCTCCGTTCGATTCATCGAATCAAACCGAACCGATAACTTTTTGTCAATTTGATTCCATCGTGCACCTCTCCAAACATAACCGTTAAACTAGATGACCGAATTCGACTCGGTTTATATTTTATATATTATTATATATTTAAGTTAATTAATAAAAAATATAATTATTATAAACAAAGTATTAACTTTTATGATAATTCTGACTAATTATTATAACTTGAATTTTATTTTATTTAAACATACATTAAACCGGCGAACCAAACCGAATCATTCGATTCAGTTCACGACCGGTTCAAGGTTCACCTGAACCAGTTCGGTTCGATTCTATTTTCAGTTTGGTTCCTGTTTCGAAAAAAAAAAAAAAAAAGGTGAAACCGCACCCAACACTTTTACAGTTTACACTCCAGACTACACAGAGATCTCTTGTACAGTTGTACCTTTGCCAACCAAATCATCACACAACCCTCGCCCCCTCGACAACCACCAGTAGACATACCGTTGCTCGAGAAGTACAGCCCAAAAAAAATCTATCTGATTATCATTATGCTTCTTGTTTATTCTTCAAAGACCGAGAACCCAGAATATATATTCATCATAAGGACCTCTGTTTGCTTGATTTCTCTTATAGCATGTTGAAACAAAGAAAAGATAAAAAGTGACTAGCATACGAGTCACTTCAGAAATCCGCCCAACCAGCAGGTTGGTTTGTTCCTACCTTCACCTCGCTGCCACCGACCCTCTGGGAAGTACTTCCGTTATCTCTAGTCCTGGATACCTGTGGATTCGTCGGGAAAGCAACGAAGCTGTCCTGATCAAATCCCCAGGCATCACCAGCTTGGCCTGCATTGGATTGCTTACTGTTCTGATGGCCGTTGGTTGTTCTGACTGATCTGGAGTGAGAATTTCTTGCCGAAGGTTGCGATGTTGGCTTCTCCGCAAACGCTTGCCAGGACTTTGTATCCGGGCCGGGTGATTGAGAAGCGTTCTTGAGCATTCCATGCTGGAGTTCGCGAGCAGATCCCTCGGTCTTCTCTCTTTGCTGCAACATCGGGAAGGCGACTGTCTTAGGCGGCGTTTGTTTTGGCTTAATCTGAAAACCTGAACCCTTAATTTCATATCTAGAAGCTTGGTTTGTGGCAGGAAAGTAGCTTAATTTCAAATTAAGATGTTCACATATCAACCAAGTTAGTTTTCACTGGAGGATATATTATGTACGACACTTCTCAGTTCTCCCTAGGTAAAAAAAGTTGGTTTGGAAAGTAAAAAAGCGAAACCATACATCTTAATTTGAAGAACTTTCTTAAGGTATAAGAGGTGTGTTTAGAGGTTGATTAAGTCTTAAAATCAAACAACCTGGATCCATCTAAGAGGTGTGTTTAGAGGTTAATTAAGACTTGAAATCAAACAATCTGAATACATCAACATCCGACAAAATCAGACGTTGGCGATGTGTTAAGTCCAATCAAAAGCAGCTTAGATGGCGTTTGTTTAGGCTTAATATGAAAATGTGAACACTAAACTTCATGTCTAACCCTTTAGTTTGTGGTAAAATCAAGTACACAACTTGGTTGAGATGTTTACATGTAAATCAATTTAGTGCTTACTTAAGTTACATCATATATGTCACTTCTACCCCCAACAATTAGTTTATATTTGAAAACTAAAAAGCTAAACTTTACAACTTTGTTTTTGAAAGTTTTATTGAGATATAAGAGGCAAGTCTATAGGTTGGTTAAGACATCAAATAAAACACTCTAAATCCATTAACCACTGACCAAATAAGAGATCAAAGGTGTGCTAAGACCAATCAAACAGCATCTTAGTCTAGCAAGACAGTTTGAATAGAGGAAAGAGAGAGACGTCAACTTGAGATGAGTAACATAGTATGAAAGGTGAGAAATTACCGGTGTAGAAGACAGCCAGCCTCCAGAGGAGCTTTGGTCTTTGGTGCCATCTTTTTCCGGATTAGATGGGGATGCAGCTGCTAGGGAGTTCTTCAGTTCCTGGATTTCCTGACGTTGAGAACGGCAGATGGTTGATAGTTTTTCATACTTCAGTGTCACTTCAGCTTTTTCCAATTTCGTCTGCTTCAACTGCTCCTTCAGCTTTTCTACTTCAGCTACTAAATTTTCTCGTGACTTTCCACTGCTGGCATTATTAGAACCAGGGCTAAGTTTGCTGGTGTCAAACTCAGCGACAAAGGAGTTGAATGCCTCATTCAAGAACGTTGGTCTGCTGTTTGACTGTGATAATTTTGTTGTTTCACAACCATCATTCTTGTCAAATCTAATTTCAAAGTCTTCACTGGGGCCACCATCAAGCCTCTTCACGTTTCCGTGGGATCTTTTGATGGGATGCACAGATCGAGCATGGTGCTCAATTGGGGGACTTCTGCGGCCTTCGGTACCTTGTTGACTGTGCTTGGGTCTTGGCTCTTCATCAAACTGTGGGCCCTTGTCCTCCAAAATCTGTGAATCATGAGCATGCAGTGATGACCAAAATGCACCTAATGATCCCCCATTCCCATCTGTTGATGCTGTCTGAGAAGATCTCGGGTATTGAACTTCCTTTTCAGAGTGAGCACAAATATTCCGTATTTGCTCTTTTGATGAGGGTGGAGGTGGAGGGGACCTCCGAGGCATATGTGTGTTTCTTCTTGGAACTCCTAGAGAACATGGCATAATGTAATGATAAGAATTTTTGAAAACAGAAAGAAATAATGAATATGCAACATATGAAACTACACGGAATTACATCAAAAGTCATGCAAGCAATGCTCTCATAATTTCTGATCTCCAATCAAGTGAACCGGGAAGAATACCACCGTCAATCCTGAAGGCTGGAAAGTAAAATGTTCCCATCCTTTGGCTCTTGTATAAGAAAATGTGCTAATCCCCAGTTTCTATGTATACTAATCCTTTGGGAGAGCAACCACACTATTTTAATTACATTAGTTATCTTACAAAATAATATCTCAAAACCTACGTAAGATTAATGTTCTTAATGTTGCTCAACTCATGGCAAGCATCTCCTAAACTGTTCAAAATGTTCATTCCAGCAACAGACAAGCTACTGCATGCCATTTCCACAGTCCATACAAACGGCTTTAGCATCCAAGTAAATGAACTTGTTTACATCCATTTAAAATCTGTTGCAATGTTTCCATATAAACAAAAAAAAGGATAGCATTACGAAAAGGACACAAAGTTCTCAATATGTAAGCACCTTCTTTATGCATGCTTACAGTACTAGGGTGCACATCTGACATTCCAGTGAGTGAAGCCCCATCAGGCATCTGTCTCTGCAAATCTTCAGGTAATTGCAGATTAACTCGAAACCATATCTGTCAGGTGAAGAGAAGTAAATCAATAACTAAGAATATCATAATGCTCTTGAATTTATGACAGCATTGCAACAATCTAGAAGACTAGAACTAACCAAGATTCATGTAGATGAATGGCCAATCAAGCAAAATCCTTGCCTGTGTGATGTCTGGTCTGGTATCTGGAGATGACTGAAGCATGTCTCTGATCAATTCTATCACAGTAGGGCTGTACTTTGGCAACTCAGGAATGCGATAGTTTCCATTCAATATCTGCAGCTTTGACTCACCATCAAACGCAGACTTGAAGTAGCAAATTCTGTAAAGAAGGCATCCAAGCGCCTGCATCAGAGAAAACATTAAATGAATTCTAATAGAGATTATTAGTAAAAGGGCATTCTAAAAATTAGGTGCTTATGCAAGGTTTACAAGGACCTGAGGCAGTGATGAGGTATTTTCTTAGAGCGTCATGAGGCATAAACCGGAAGACTTATCAAGATGGAAGACTCAATTGGAAAAGAAAACATGAATAATACAGTAATACTAAGTCCTAACCTAGTGAACAATTTACATACAAATATCAATAAATAAATAGAAGTACAAAGAACTATCATCTTAAAGTCCGAATAGTAATAATTCAATCAATAATCTCCATATGCCCAATATCATGGAAAGCAATCTCATGAGAACCATGGTCTCGGTGGATTGCCAAGTCTGAGGGGTGCAACATGGTCTGTGAGACTGTCAGAGGTTTCCGGATAGGGCATACCATGGGATTGATGGTTACCAGAGAGGGATGAGAGACCACAAATAAATGAATCCAGGACCTCCGGAGTCTCGGAGAGGACGGAGAAGATGTGAAGCCCTGGTTCTGATTGCCAGACCTGACAGTGGCCATCTAGCTATGGATCCAGGGGCTAGACAGCTCTGATTGGTGACATAAGTTGCGGATCCCATGATCCACGCTGCAACAAGATCTGACTATCTGGACTGGTGTTGCTTGTCTGGTAGGGAAAACACAGCAGCGCAGAGCAGCTTCCCATCTGGTTCCATCCCACCACTAGCTGTCTCCGCCGCTCCAGGGGAACAGCCCCACTCTGATATCACAAGGCCTTGCCAAGATCTCATCTTTGTGGCCACCTTGAGGCGAGACCACAAGGTGAGATGGCAAAATCATGCTCAAGAAGATATATGATGTAACCTCAAAAATCTAAAAAGATTTCTTTTGTTTTGGAAATTCATTTTCCTTTTGGATTTGATTTGATTAGACCTTAGCATTGACTTCTAAGGAAAATAGATGGTATTCCATAAAAGTACTAACTAGGGTCAAAATTATATGTTGAGGTTGTTAGGTTCTTTGAAAATTTGTTTTGACCTCTCCCCGTCGGATGGTGCGAAGATCCGACGTTAATTACATCGAGATTACTCGAATACCCTTGATTAAGCGTCATAGCAATCCATGGAATAGAAAACATACATCCACAAAATAAGCATTCACACATAGGAGGAAACAACCCCATGAATTTGATGGAAAGCAAGCACCCAATTTTTAGTTTGCATTTGATTTGGATTGAATTGGTTGAATTAAATTTGTTGGTTTGAATTTTGATTGGTTTGATTAATTTGAATCTGTTTGAATTTAGTTCAAGTTGGATTTAATTGGTTGAATTGCTTTTAGTTTGGGTTGGATTAAGGTTCCGACCTTGGGTTAATCATTGTCCAAGTCTCCAGGGAAATGTACACTGGTCTCTGGGGATCGAAGGGTGAACCTTGAGTGTAACGACCGATTAAATTAGCTGACTAACCCAACAATCGTTGCTAATTAAGAGCCTTCCCAGGAGGTCACCCATCCTTGGCTTACTCCCAACAGAGCACGCTTAACTTCGGAGTTCTTTCAACTCAACCTCCGAAAAATGGTTAACCGGTGTTGTTGGTAGTCCACTGATTTAATCTTTTAACATATTCACAAATCGGGGTATTACATTGAGGTAATAAAACTAGTGGTATAAATAAGTATGTATCATATTTTGATAAAATGAAGACGTATATATTATATCTTAACAGAATATGATTTGAAATGAATCATATCCAATTAGTTTGGGCTCGAGAGCTCTGCTTGCTTTGATTTAAAATAAATCTAAAAAAAATCAAATCAAATCAAACCATGAACAATCCTAATTCTGATCATGAATTTTGACATCCTCATGGCTTGAGTGGATGCTATTTTCAGTGAAGACTATACAAACAACATTCACTAACAGCATGTATCCTCATGGTTTGGAGTTTTGTGTATAAATTCTCACAAGTATTTATATTTCTAAATGTGCCCTAAAAAATCCGTAAAATTAATCAACAAACTAAGATACTTTTGGATAAAAATTATCAAAGTAAAACACCTCACATCAGTTATTTTTTTTCGAAATTTACGAAATCTAATAAAAAATAAATACATTATTTATTTCCGAATTTTCGATGACAAGATGTGCCACCTCGCACCTTGCATACACAAACAGCTACACATATTAGCCACGGAGTTAGGCACAAATGGGTCAAACCAAAAACAAAAGTGCATGAAAATAGAAGGACGCTTCAAAGCTTAGCAAGCTGAGTGTTGTAAGGATACTTTCTATGCTTTAATTTAGAAAAAAAAAACTCAATTATATTATTGTCAAGTAAATCATGTGTTTCCATGGTAGAAAAGCCTCAAATTAGAAATGCAGGACCGATAAGAACAGGAGTCAATGGCCTTGGGTTCTCCATAACCCCCCCCCCCTTCTTGTGTACGAGTAAATGAGCCCAACCTAAGGATGTGTAAGGGATAAGTTGTGGCATTTATTTCGAGTGAATTCGAACTCCTCCACCCAAACTTGTTTGTCGAACCCAAATTCGATCTAAACTTACTCGTGAAACTTAAACTTTAGGTAATTTATGAGACTCGACCTAAAGTTTAAACTCCTTAAGTTTTATTTCATATATTTAAGTAAATAATTTATTAATTTAAATAAAAATTTAACCGAGTAATTAATCAAATTATTCGTGAGCTTATTGTGAGTCGAACAAGAATCTATAGAAATTTGACGACTTAACGAGTCAAAAGTCATGTATTTGTTCAAACCTGTTCATTTAACATAATAATTGGGTAGAGCCAAATTTTTACTAATTGAGCTACTTCTCATGGGGTAGCTAGTTTATTTGCATCCGTAGTGTTGAAATCCATACTTACATGCTCGAGAATTGCAAGCTTATGGCCTATTCGGTTAGAGTATCAGTAATGATACTACATTAGTATTGAAATTGATATTTTTAGAAGATGGAGTATCAATATCAAAATTGATACGAGATGACACTTGTATTGCATAACATGTGTTGTTTACACTGCAAATTTCAAAATTGATACTATTAGTCAAACACCTCAAAGTGATTTCCATCAATATCAATTATAAAAATAATAACGATAGAGATGTCTAAGAATATTACCAAACAGGGCATTAGTTAGCAATTCTACAAACTAGCGTAACTAGTTTGTTTACAGCCATATTGATCAGCATGGAAAGTTAGGTCAGATCGGGTCGCAACCCAAGCATGGAAAGGCCATGGGATTAGGGGCCAGGAAGGCCCCCAGGCTCCTTGGGGGCCTATTATAAGGTTCAGCCGTCCCACTTCGCCACACCTTCTCCCCTTGTTATTATCTAACTTCCCCTAGTTTCTCCATCACTCCAAATGATCTATCTCACTTCTAGTTCTACCAATCACTCCAAAGGACACCCTGGGAAACTAGAAATTTCAACAAAAAAGACAGTTTATGTCACATTGAACATCGGTTCTCTTTGACTTATAAATTTTGTTTTCTTGTAAGACTTAGGTAGATCTTTTACATACAACAAGGTTATTCTCTTTATTAAACTACACTAAATTAAATTTTATGACCCAACCCCCGGCGAGTCATCCGTTGAGACCCAACCATCGCCCGGCCTACCTTGGAATCAAGTTTTTTTCAGCAACATGACCAGCCCCACCTGTACAAGAATTCCAGCTGATGAACAAGTGACACAGTGACAGGTGTTAAATGAAAAAAAAAACAAGAATTCCAGCTGAGTCATAAGAGAAAAGGGAAAAGGCACCCTAATCGATGATTTGTATACCAAAGAGATAATATGGTTTAGCAGAGTGACCATGAGAGAAAAAGAAATCAGCTCTTCTTAGTTCACCATGGAGAAAGCAACATGCGATACAAGAAAATCCCCAACTTCCTATGATTAAGGGAAGTTGGTATTAATTTATTGACCCCCTCAGTAATCATCTCAGAAAAGTAGAAGTTAATTGAATCCGCAAAAACCAAAAGGCTTCATGATCATTTTTCACAAGGCAACTTTTCCACCTATTCCTTCGCCCTGAGAAAGACCAGACAGAGTCAGATCCTACCAAAACTGTGCAATTTACGCTCATAAAAAAATAACAAACGCAGAAAACCAAAGACAAACGACATTGTAGCAATACAAGCATATTAAGTCAATCATAAAAAGTATCATTTACAAGTCAACCCCACCCACTTCCCAGTTAACAGGAAACTTAAACAGAAATATTTGGATTACATTTATTGTCATGATTAAATAGAAGTGTCCCATGTCACTTCCATAAGTTGATTTGTTCATTGTGCTCTGCTGTAACAACTAGGGCTGAAAATGGCTAGGATTTAGTATCGGAATTAGTTGGTTCCGATTCCGATTCTAATAAGAAATTACTGTTTCCGATTCTGATAATATCGAACCAAGCAATTCCGATTTCCATTTGTTTTCCATTTCAATATCGAAATCAGAATATTCCAATACCAATTCAAATAATCTAAAGAGGCATTGGACAGTCGGCTGGCGCCCCGTGAGCAGCTCCAGGAGGATGACGCCATAGCTGTAGACGTCACCCTTCATGGAGAACCAGAAGCTCTGGTAGTACTCCGGCGGCGGCATGTAGCCGGGGGTGACAGCGAGCATGGAGATGCTGAGGTGGGTGCCCTTGGTGCTCATCAGCTTGGCCATCCTGAAGTCGAAGATGCGGGTCTGACGAGGATGTTGCTGGATTTCATGTCCTGGTGGATGATATGGGGAATGCAGTTGTGGTAGAGGAAGGCGAGGCCCCTGGTGGCTGGCATTGTTTATACAATCTTCGCACTGCCAAACATTTCCAAAACAGGATTTGATTCAAGAACTTGCTGCTCAACAGCCCACCCTTCTGCTGCAGCTTGATCACCCAATTATGCAAGATAACACATAAGCATCACGTGGTTTTTCTTTTGTTTTATCAGCACAACTTTCACCACTAATGAGGATTGAATTTCTCTTTCCTTAGGAGGCATTTTCGGGAAGTGCTTTGACTCCATCCTTGCCGTTGATCTTAGCATAGTCCAATTCCGTGAAACAGATAATTTGGGCGCAGCTTTCTCTTAGAAACAACATTTATACGGGTCTGAACTAATTACATTCTGCCCAACAAGCTCGGTAAATGATCTTGGTCTGAATTGCTGACTGAAACTCCTTGGGCGATCCAGATATGGAATCATTTGTTTGACTGTGGTTTTCCCCTCAGCAAGAAACAAAGGATGGTTTTGATCCTCCTCATCAGATAAATGATTGGATACTTCAGCATTGTTGACCAGCAGCTGCCAAGCTAAAACTTGATCTCCCCCTGTTGCCTAGCCTTAACTCTTAACAAAGACCTCAGCTGAAGATAATATTTCTTTTATTTACAGCGTTTGTATTTTTATTTACAGCATTTAACCGATCACTCAATGTAATACCCCGATTTGTGAATATGTTAAAAGATTAAATCAGTGGACTACCAACAACACCGGTTAACCATTTTTCGGAGGTTGAGTTGAAAGAACTCCGAAGTTAAGCGTGCTCTGTTGGGAGTAAGCCAAGGATGGGTGACCTCCTGGGAAGGCTCTTAATTAGCAACGATTGTTGGGTTAGTCAGCTAATTTAATCGGTCGTTACACTCAAGGTTCCGACCGAGATTTTTTTATTGATGGTTTATGTGAATTGATTTTTTTACTGTCTTGAATTTGCTTAAGTTGACAATGATTTAAATTTGAGTTTTGATGAATTTGTTCAGAATTTGATTTATTTTAAATTTAATGGAATCTATTTGATGACTTGTTTTGTTGATTTGAATTTATTGGGCTTGCTTTATTTTTTTAAAATTGGATCTGACAAGGTTGATTTTGACTCGGATTTAGTTTGCAGTAGATTTCACTTTTTAATTTAGTTGGAGCTGAGTTTGGCCAAAACTGGTTTCAACTTTGATTTAATCTGAGTTGGTACATTCAGACTTCTTGAAGCTTGCAGATTTCGGATCCTGATAGCCTTGGAACTTCTTGATGAAATGGGCTCTGTCAGCCTTAAAAAAAAACATTCTGTGAAATCTGGCCCAGATTGTCTTCAATGTACCTTGGTGACCCAATTCTCCATCTCCTATCAAGAGGCCCTGGCGGCCTGATTTTTATATACTTCTATGTTCCTTGTTTCTGCAACTTGACATGCTGCCGGCCTTTCAAAGGGAGTTTTAAGGTGATGATTTCAGGCCTGTTTAGGAATTCGAACAAAGGACAAAACAGAGGCCAAATGAGGGACCGAAAGTAGGTTTTTATGCTTTCCTCGAGGGCCACCAGGAGGGGTGTAATCAGGCCATTGACTGGCCTGCGTGAAGGACCAAGCAAGGGGGGGTCTCCTTGGGGATCGAACCAGGCCTGACAATGGTCTGGTCGGATGATCAAAAAAAGGTTGGCCAGGAGGGGTCGAACAAGGCTCAGAATTGCTGCACCTCCCATTTTTCAGATTTGGAGCCTCCAGATCTGCTTCAAATCTCGGACCTCAGTTCAGGTTCAGAATTTGGATTCCCTACAGATTCTATATGTTCCAAAATTTTCAGGTCTAGAATCTTGCAGAATTATTTACACCCTCAGATTTTCTGGTTCATACATCTTTTGCCTCCAACCTCTGATTTTCAAACTTTATGCTCCAGACTTCAGATTTTTACACATCTTTCAGATTTTAAAACCCCAGATTTCTTATAGATTTCAGTTTTTTTTTGTATGTTTCGGATTTCAGAAATGTGGAGTTCAGACTTTGAAACTCCTGAAATTCAGATTTTTGAAGCTCCAGTTTCCAGATTGCAGATTTTTTTGTTCGGATCCCCTGCAGATTTCAGATCTTGTTGCAGACTCTGCACTTCCCAACTTCAGATTTCAGATTTACAAGCTTTACAGATCTTAGATTTACTGATTTCAAAGATTCTGGATTTTACATGAGACTTCTAATTTTCAGGTCTGTTTCAAATTTCAGGCTTGAGGCTTCAGATGTTTTCAGATTTTTGGACCTTAGTTGCAAGTCTAGTTTTCAAGCTTAAGATTTCAGATTTTAAATGGCAGCTCTGTGCATAAATTCAGGCTTTCAGATTTTTTTTGTCTCGTTTCAAATTCTCATTTTCAGATGACAAATCCCGGATGCTTCCAGTTGCAGATTTTTACATTTCAAATTTTCAGTTTCCAAATGCCAGATTTCAATGACAATCACAGATCCAAATTCAGATTTAAATTACAGACCTGTATGTTTTAGGTTCGGACTTTATCTCGGTTGCACAGGTTTAGGTTATAAATTTTCAAATATTTTACAGTTTTCAGATTTCAGGTTCCCAGATTTTAAAATCTTTCTGTTTTCAGATTTTATGGTAATCCCGTACAAGACAGATTTGGGTTTCAGCTCTTGGTTCCCTCCAGATTTTCAGATTTGACTGTTTTCAGATTTTCTGTACACCTCAAATCTCAGAACTTCAATTTTCAGACTTCTACAGATTCTCATAGTTTGAATTTTGTTCAAAAATGTGATTTGTGAAGTTAAATTTCTGTCTGCAAATCAGAGTTCGTTGATTTTTTGATTCCAGGTTCAACTACAGATTGTGTTCTGTTTTCTTCTTATTTTTCTTTCAAAGTGCTTTGCATCCCATCGAATCAATGAGGTCATTGACTCCTTTCAATAGTATAGATCAAAAATACAGCTTCCTGAATGTCTGTCTTGGACGTTCACAGTCCATAAAATGCAATATTACAACTCTGACTTGTCTTCAGAACACTCTTGTTCGATCCTTGATGGATACAGTCCTTGTCAATTTTTTGAATGGAATACACCCGGTCTTACATAGACTTATGGGTATTTTCCTTCACTTTCTTTTGAACTTCATTAATATATAATCGGCTTATTGGCATGTTGATCATGCACGGCCTCATATAACTTAATGAACATGGTATGACATTGGGATCATTCGACCTTTGTATGTCTACCTTAAAAAAGTTAAGGGGAAGGTTTGGAACCGACCCACAAATTCTTTTAAGTTTAGCCAAGACCATGTGGCGGGTTTTTAGCCAGCCAGATGCTCGCCCTGGTTTGTGAAATTAACTTAGTGGATTTTTATTTAATTTCTGTTCATTGTTTGTTTTATTTATTTATTTTTGAATTATGGGTCAAGAAGCGTGCTTAAAAGCCGGCTTATTGCTTTCCCATTTATTTTGATTCTTTTAAATTATGCCGAGACCATGTGGTGGGTTTTTAGCCGGCCAGATGCTCGCCTCGGTTTGTTTAATTAATTAGTGCATTTTTATTTAGATTTCCACTTGATTGTGTATTTCATAAGAGAAATTATTATTATTATTTTTTGTTGGGCTGCTGCAGTACGTAGGCTTCAACTTTAATGGGCCCGGCCCATCTCCTCCTCTGTGCTGCCGTTGGTTGGTCCGGCGGCCTTCATCTTATTTTTTTTTAACTCCTCTTTCAGGTGGGCCCCACATTTGACCAGCGGGTCAAAGCCCCTCCCGCGGCCGCAAAGGGCTTCTGGCCGCGGGCGCTCGCGCGCGGGCACGAGTGCGGCTCCCTTTCCTCTCGGCGACGGCGGGAGAAGGGGAGGAGCTCGGCGGCGCGACCTTTGTCTCCTCGACGGAGGTGGAAGAAGAAAGGAAGGCTTGGCGGCATTGTTTGAAGGTGCACCTGAAGACGACGGCGTTGCTCGACGTTCGCGGAAGGAGGTACCCTCGAGACGGAGCCGGAGCCCACGCACGGTACCCTTCTGCTCTCCCTTAAGCCTCTCTCTTCTCCTTCTCCTTTTCTCTCTCGGGTGGGGGTCTTCCCTTTTTAGCTTCTCCGTCCCCTGTGCACAACGCCTTAACAGGCTTATATAGGCCTTGATGACCCTTCCACCGTCGGGATCCTTTCCGAAAAGCAACGTCCGTCTTTGAGACGGACTTGGGAGTCCAGCCCTTATCCAACCGACTCTCCTCCTCCCCTTACGACTCTCCTCTTCCACCCTGGACGATCCTACTTCCGTTCCGAACGGATTCGGAATCAATCCGCTATAAGCGGGATCGACCCACCTTCCTTCCAGGCTCATCCCGGCTTTCTTTTAGGGGAGATTTTTCTTTCCTCACGGGAACTCTTTCCATCGGAAGAGTTGGCTCCGGAGCGGGATCCGATTGAAGCTGAACAGGACCCGCATATGGTTCGGAGCCTTCCTGCACACATCCTCAGACGTCCCAGTGCCACTCCGAGAACAAAAGTTTATTTTTCCCTTTTTTTTCCTCTCTTTTTTTAAAGCAGCCTTATTCCCTTAAATTAGGATCCGGCTGTCAATTTTTTTAGCTTCCGGGTCTCTGCTGTGAGCTGGGTGCTGTCGCCAACACCTCTACTGTGAGCTGTATACTGTCGCCAACACAGGTACGCCACCTCCAGCTGATAAATGGATCAAACTTGTGGGGTCTATTTTGCTAGGAGACTGTCTATCATGGGACTGAACATGCCAATGTGTACGCATGTCCCTTGCATTTTTTTTAATTTCACAATCTGAACCACCATTTGTAATTAATTACCTTCATATTGTTCATTCGATATTTGTGGCATTTTGAGGTGCCAACAATATATTTAAAAGCTAAAATAAAGCATATAATTTTTCCTGATTTCCTCTTCATTTAGTTGACAGGAGTCTCAAACCTGGTTAATGTAGGGTCTGATACTTCATATGTCATATTATAACTTACTTTCTAACCCAATTACCCCTTTGGTGCAATTCAGACCCACTTTAATAGAGGTATGAGGTTTACGTTGCTTAACAGGCTTCCCGCCTGCCAACCTCAAGATGGTTCACAATAGAAAAGGCTTAAGTCTTACTGTTACAATAAAAAATTTAAGGTTCAGTGCATAATTGGACAATCATGCCTTGAGGGGAAGCTGCAATGTCTCAACGTGATGATGCCCTTTAAACATTGTGGGTATGGCTATGTCCACAGGCTTTAGTAGGTAGCAGAAAATGCGGATATCATTCTTTTAGGATATGCCAAAACATGTTTAGAAGATGAATTTATCATTCACCAAACTTCTGCAATGTCAGTCTGAAGGGATCCAATTCTTATGTAACCTCTCTCTCTAAGTGAAGTTTTGATTACAAAATGACACTTGTACTTCCTACTTGACAACAATCAAGGTTGACAAACCAATACCTGCATAGAACATATCCAAATGATGCATAAACCTTCAAGAAACAAAAGCTTTATTCAAGTCAAAAATATCTTTTGCTTACCCAGATGTCCACTTTTTCACTTATAACCTCTCTTCTAAATAAGTCCCACATCTGCAATCAGATGATAATAACAACATATCACTTTTCCTTCATCACCAACCATACAGATAGAGAAAAGCAACCAATCAAAAAACTCAAGTCAGATTGAACCTCAGGTGCTCGATAAGCAGGCGTTGTATGCTTCCTGATGATATCTTCTTCAATACCCATTTCTTCAGGCCTATCAAAGCATTTGTGATTCGTAGAAGTGCTACCAAAGTCGCACAACTTCCAAGTACCATCAGAACCAAGTAAAACATTCTCAGCTTTCAGATCTCTGCAGATCAGTAAACCAAAATAAGTGACTAAAAGGCATCACCCTCCAGTCTCTATAAAAAAAGAAAATTAGTGAAGGGCATATCATAACAATTAATATATTTAATAAAACCCACAAAACATATGGGAATCATGGGACGCTAATTCTGTCGTAGTTTTCAAGCAGTTTTCTTGTTCCTCCTACTTCATAAATGTATAGCTCCAGGAAACCGCCTCCAGATATGGATGCTATTCTAAATCCCCATTTCTGATATATTGCAAAAATGTGAAAAAGAAAAAAAACTTATAAACATTTAATTTTGCACAAACTATACCTATTCCAAAAAGTGGATCAGAACAAATTGCCAACTTAGCATGTGAAGTTCCTTCCATCTAAGAATTGTTTTTGGCAATTAAGTCTTCTTATTTGAATCCATAATTGATGAAAATTGAAAAGATTGGGCAACATTACTCATACACAACATTATTCACACAACAAAGCTCCAATGAAAATGCTTAATTGTGGTTTCCAACTTCAAATAATTATTATTTATATACAAGCATATTGTATCAGTAGACAAAATTTTAATATTTTTTGAAGGTGGCAAATTTTCACAATTCATTGATTGAAAGAACGTAATAAGCGATACATTGGAAGAAGATACAAGTATAAAAAAAAGAAAGAAAAAGAAACAAATGGGGGTAACATAAAATCATTTTGCACTTTATATACAATAGGAAACAAAAACTGCGACTAGTTACAATTAATTGACAAATGATGTATTATAAAAAATCTACATAATTAACAGATAACATGAATAGAATACATACCTATGAGCAATTGGTGGTGATTGGCAGTGCATTGCAAAGACTGCATTGCACACGTCCCTAAAAATGGATAGTACCTGCTTCTCTTCAAAATAACCAGCACCTCTGTTTTCCAGAACGGTAACTAATGACTTGTCACAAAAATCCATTAGAAGCATCACCTCCTTTGTCCGACCCATATCGAAAACTGTACTTGCATTAAGTGTGACGACATTTGGATGCCCTTTGAGAAGCTTCATCACAGAGATTTCCTTGCTTGCCAATTCAAGTGACTCTTCATCGTTACAAACAATATGCTTTAAGGCATACTGCCTTGAGGGATGCAGTGCATCACAGGCAAGATACACACAAGAGAAGCCACCCTCAGCTATGACATTTCGCACATGGACTTTCACATTCCCAACATCAACAGCGCGGCCTTCTAATCCAGTTGGTTCCTTTGGCATGAACTGTTTCAACCTCCACATGGTTTGAACGCTCTATCACTGCACTCAGTTGATAAAGGTAACTTAAGAGTAGGCAGATGCCTAAGATGACCCTGTGGACAAAATACATTAAACATACAGTCAAGAAAGACCATTCCATTGGCCGAAATCTAACTGTAAGCAAAAGACTATCTGACAAATACGGACGGCAGTTTGGTTCCTTGAAAACAATTAATGGAATTTCTTCTAGCTGCCGAATCTGGTCTCACAATGAAAGAATCTATGCTAATAAGAACAGCTCCAGGATTACCGCTTCAAGAATGAATATCCAATAGCACTTGCTCAGATCGAGGAAAAAGAGAAGATCTGAAATGTCGAACGGATAAAATGGCCCACACGCGATGATTCAGTGATCTGCACCATCGACGTATCTATACTGCGAACACCAAGCATATACCCTACGCAAAGTTCCCTGAATCACAGACCAAACTACAGATTCCAAGCTATATCTAAAATCACTTATACTATGAGAAGGACCGCTCCTATAAACCTGGAAGAATCTCGAAATTCACAAAAAACAGGCGCCCCAATCCAACATAACCGCTCGAAAGCCGAAACGACTTCGTACTTCCCAGCTCAGATCCAAACACGACAAATGAAAGAACGGCTTGCAATGCAAGAAGAAGAAGGAAAAGAAGAAAAAACCAAGGAATCCCCAGCGTCCCGGGGCGCCAAAGGGAGCTGCGGCCGACGACGACGACGACGACGACCGACGCGGCCCCGAACCAAGCCCGGCAGGATCCGCCCGCGACCACAGGAGATTAAAGGAGGCGCTTCCCCAGCTCCACCGATCCGTTTGCTCCACCCGGGGGAGGAGGCCAGAGGAGGAGAGGCGAAGCCGTGAAAGCGACGCCGGTGGGGGAGGAAAGAGCTGGGTAAAGCCGGTGTCTTTGCTTTTTGTTTTTATTTTCCTCGCAGGAGAGGGGAGGTTGGCGGGGGGTGGTTTATAAAGCCGTGGACGAAACCCCACCGTGATCGGGCTTTCTCTACGGCGCCACGAAGCACAGCACCGCCCAATCAAATTCGAACACGTAATCAATCTTGCAATTAAATTGTATTTTTTTTTGTGACACCGTTATCTATGAGCATGGCTTTTTATTTGATAAAGTTTAAAAAGAAAATTCCAAATTTTGTTGTATGCAAATTAAGTGGGCCGCCCCGATCTGCTGGTCAGGGCTAGGGGTGGCAATGGGCCGGGCCGGCCCACGAGTTCGCGGGCGGGGCCGACTACGGGTCATTTGACGGGCCAAAGATTTTGGCCCGCGGGTTTTAGTCGGGTCGATATACGGGCCGAAGCAGGCCAATGCGGGCTAAAACGGACCAAATAACTTTTATTTTTTTTGTCAAAAATATCATTTTTTCGATTAAAAATATATTTTAATTAAATTATTATTAATTTTATAATGTTATCTTAAATAATTAAATTTATCATATTTAATAAATATTTATTTATAAAATATAGTTGGGCCGGGCCGGGTCGGGTCGGGCCAAGTTAATAATTTGTGCGGGCTGGGTCGGGCTGGGCCAACAATGTAGTGCGGGCCGGGTTGGGCCGGGCCAATATATTTTGGACCGGGCCCTAAGCGGGCCGACCTCGGGCCGGGCCCGGCCCGGCCCATTGACACCCCTAGTCAGAGCTCGTGAAGAGAATTTGATATTTGGAAATTTCGATTCGGCTCCAATAAAAATTCACAAACTTTGTTTTTTACGTTATAAATTATTGAAATTAGAATTGGGTTTTGGAGGATCAAACTCGATTAATTCTATTTCTACTTAATCGATTTTGATAACAAATAAATATACATAAATAAAAATAATAAAATTTAAATTAAATAAGTTATAAAAATATAATATATAAATAAAAAATAAAAGTAAAAATTAAATTAGTATATTCAATTTAATAATTATATATACAGTTTTCATTTATTTTAAATAAAAGTTACTATTATATATATTTGTAATTTATCAAATTTAAAATCGAATGAAATTAAGAACCTAATAATTTCAAAAATTATTAAAATCTAAGTTGATGTCTTTTTAAATTAGGAGTTCAGATCGTCTCGGATGTCTAAACGAGGGAACAGCCTCAATCTCTAATAAAAAATGGTCACAACTCACGGTCACTTAAGTGACGGTTCAGGATAAATTGACATAAATCATTATTGAATCAGATTTCGTAACAAGTTATAGCGTCATTAGTAACGAGTTATATTGCGGTTCGTAACAGTTCAGTCCAATTTGTAATAGGTTACGATGTGGTTCACCCATTACCAAGCGCAGTGTGACATGTTACGAACTGGTTGAATCGTAACGAGTTACATTGTGATCCGTAATATGTGATTCGTAATAGTTATAACGAAGTTTCTAGATCCGACTAACCTAAATTTAAATAATTAAAAATAGATCGTTTATGATAGAGACTGAGGTTATTCTATCTTTAGGACTGAATTCCGAACTCTTAGGCCCCGTTTGGTGACCTGGTTTATCCCCAATCCCCTGTTTGGCACACATTTAAAAATGGGTTTAACCTGGATTAAGTTAATCCAGGTTATCCCCAAAATTAAGGATAAGTGCAGGGATAAATCATCTCATCTAATACTTTGGATATTTTACTCCCAAAATAACATTTTGAGGATACGATGTGGAGCCGGAATCTCCGGGGGCGGGGGGGCGAATGCCCGCGCCCGGCGTCCGGGGGGGGGGGTTCCGCTGTCCGCGGAGGGGGTTGGGAGCTCCGGGGGCGTCTGCGGGGGAGGGGGCCGGCGTCCTCCCATGTCTGCGGGAGGGGGGCTAGGGGGCGAACCGCGGGGGGAAGGGGGGCCGGGAGCTCCGCGGGGGAAGCCGGTGGGAGCTTCCGCGGGAGGGGGAGTTGGGAGCTCGGGGGGAGGGGCTGAGCGCCGCCATCCGGCGGGGAGCTGCCGCGGGGGGGCTTCCGTGGGAGGGGGAGCCGGCAGCTCCGGGGAGGGGGCCGAGCGCCGCCGTCCGGCCGAGGAGCCGCCGCGGGGGAGGGGAGGGGAGGGGCCGAGCGCCTTGGGGGGGGGACGCCGGCCGGGGGTGGGGGGGGGGGGGCTTCGCCGGCCAATGCCGCCGCCGGGGAGAGACACCGCCGGGGGAGCACCGGGCGGGGGGAGCCCCGCCGTGGTCCGCCGGGAAGGGGGCGGGGTGTTTGCCGGCTGCCCGCCGGGAGTGCCGCCGCGGGCCGCCGGGTGAGCGCCACCGCGGTCCGCCGGGAAGGGGGGGTGTTTGCTGGCTGGCTGCCGGGGAGCGCCACCGCGGTCCGCCGGGAACGGGGGAAGCACCGTGCATCTTTTATAAATTTTTTATTAAGTCGATTTAAACGGTTTGATTTGATTTAAATCGATTTAGAGGTTTTCCAAACCGAACCAAACCGAACGGGGTCTCAAACCGAACCGAATTGAACCGAACGCAGTCCGCCGGGGGGGGAGCGTCGGTCCGCCGGGGGGGCTCTGTCCGCCAATGGGGGGGGCGGGGGGCGGGGAGCACCGTCGGTCCGTCGGGGAGGGGGCGGGGAGCGGCTCCACAGAGAGCACCGCCGCCCCGTCGAGGGGGCTCCGTCCGCCGAGGGGGCGGGGAGGGGAGCACCGTCGGTCCGCCGGGAGGGGGGCGGGGGGCGGCTCCGCAGAGAGCACCATCGATCTGCCGGGGGGGCTCCGGCCGCCGAGGAGGGGGGGTGGGGAGCACCGTCGGTCTGCCGGGGGGGGCTCCGTCCGGCGGGTGGAGGGGAGGGGGGCGCGAGGAACACACTTGCTCCCCGTTAAAATATTATGCCTAATAAATTACATTATTTATATTTTCAAATTTATATTTTAAGTTTATTTTTATTTATATATTTAAATAGAATTTTAAATTTATTATATAAATATATAAGTTGATTAAGATGTTTATGAATATGTTATGAGTAATAAAATAAGATAATATAAACAAGATAAAAATATAAAAATATAGGGTTATCCTCGAATTTATTAACCTACCAAACATAGGATATGGTTATCCCTAAACTTATCATAAGTTAAACCAAACATGATGAGGATAGGGTTAACATAAGAATTGGTTTGTCCCTATCCCCATTAAATTTATCCCGATACCAAAAGACGCATTGAATATTCCGCTACCGATTCTAAAATTTCACGGTAGAACTGACCGCAGGATCATGTGACCCACCCTCACAACGAACGGACAGGCCGTGGCCGCCTGTCGACGTGGCACCGTGGCCTTGGTGTTGTTTTAGGTGGACCATGCGCCTGGGTCCTCGTGCTTTTGGTGCAGAGATTTTGGTTAATCTTTTAGGCGTCGTTTGGTATCGGGATAAAATTTATGGGGATAGGGATAAACCAATCCTTGTGGTTGACCCTATCCCCATTATGTTTGGCTTGACTTAGGATAGGTTTAGGGATAATCCTATCCTATGTTTGGTATGTTAACAATAAATTCGAGGATAACTTTAAATTTTTATATTTTTATCTTTATTTTTTATATTATCTTATTCTATTATGCATAACATATTTATAAATTTTTAACTCATTTACACATTTATATAATAAATTTAAAATATTATTAAAATATATAAATAAAAATAAGTTTAAACGCGGACGGAGCTCGGTCCGCCCTCTCTCCGGACGAGAACCCGGCGGACGGAGACGAACGGTGCTCCCCGCGGAGCCGCTCCCCGCCCCTCCTTCCCAGCTAGAGGTGGGCATAAAACGGTTCAAACCGAGAAATCAAACCAAAACAGCTCATTCGGTTCGGTTCGGTATGAGACCTCTTTTGATTTGAAAAATCTCTAAACCGATTTAAGTCAAATCAAATCATTTAAACTGACATAATCAAAAAAATATAAAAAAATTATTATAATATTAATAAAAAATTTATTCCCCACGGACACGACCGACGGACGGTGCTCCGCTCCCCCTCCCGGCGGACGGACTCCAGCAGACAGTGCCCACCCCGGCGGATAGCTCCCCCGCGCGGATTCCCCCCCCCCCCGGTCCTCCCCCCGCGGCACCCCCCTTCCCCCGCGGCGCCCCCTTCACCCCCCTCCCGGAGCGCTCCCCCCGCGTGGATGTCCCCCCCTCCCCGGAGCTCCCCCCCGCGGCACCCCCTTCACCCCCCTCCCCGGAGCGCTCCCCCCCCGCGGACGGACTCCGGCAAGTGCCCACCCCGGCGGATAGCTCCCCCGCGCGGATTCCCCCCCCCCGCGGCGCCCCCCTTCACCCGCCCCCCCTCCCCGGTCCTCCCCCCCGCGGCACCCCCTTCCCCCCGCGGCGCCCCTTCACCCCTCCCCCTCCCCGGAGCGCTCCCCCCCCCGCGTGGATGTCCCCCCTCCCCGAGCTCCCCCCGCGGCACCCCCCTTCACCCCCCTCCCCGGAGCGCTCCCCCCCCCCCCCCCCCGCGGCACCCCCCTTCACCCCCCTCCCCGGCGCCCCTCCCCCCCCCCCCCCCGCGCGGATGTCCCCCCCTCCCCGGAGCGCTCCCCCCGCGGCGGCTCCCCCCGCGGCGCCCCCCGAGCGGATGTCCCCCCCTCCCCGGAGCTCCCCCCGCGGCACCCCCCTTCACCCCCCCCGGACCCCCTCCCCGCCGGACGGAGTTCACCCCTCCCCCGCGGACATTACCCGCGGACGGAGCGCCCTCCTCCCCGCCGGACGGACCCCTCCCCCCGGCCGGAGCTCCCCCGCGGACCCCCTCCCCGCCGGACGGAACCCCCCCCCCCGGCTGGAGCTCCCCCCGCCTCCTCCCCGCCGGACGGACACCCCCCCGGCTGGAGCTCCCCCTGCCCCCTCCCCGCCGGACGGAGCGCCCTCCTCCCCGCCGCCGGACGGAGTTCACCCTCCCCCCGCGGACATTCCCCGCGGACGGAGCGCCCTCCTCCCCGCCGGACGGACACCCCCCCCCCGGCTGGAGCTCCCCCCGCCGGACGGAAACCCAGCCGCGCGAGGATCGTATCCCCGAAACATGGACCTTATCCCACTAAAAAGAGGGGATAGGTTATCCATGAATTTAACCCCATTTTCAAGGATAAACCGGATTAAATTAAACCAGGTTAAGATGAATGTTATTTGTCTACCAAACGAAGGATAGGGGATAAACCTGGTTTATCCCACCTTATCCTTATACCAAACGTGGCCTTAAAGAGATTTCGGTTAATCTTTCCCGTAATGGGAAACAGATTTAGCTTGAAAGCGTAGAAGAAGATATTTTAATCATTAAACATCATATCATTCAGGATGCATCTTTCATTTATTTAACCTTTAGACTGCAAATAAATGTGTTTTGGGTTTTAAAGGAGAGAGAGAGAGAGAGAGAGAGAGAGAGAGAGAGAGAGAGGAGCTTATCCCTTATCTCCTCTTCTGGCTACGTCCAAGAACTTTCAAGAAATATAGTATAATACGAAATTTATATTTTAACAAAATAGAGAAACGGCTATATTACTTCTTAATTCAATGAACGCATTCTTATTTGGTTAGAGTTTCATTTTTGGTATCAGTATCAAAAAATAATACAAGTCGACACTTATATTATATAATATATTCGGTTTGTACTACAAATCTTAAAATTGATACGATTAATCATACATTTTTTAATGACTTCTATCGGTATCAATTTCAAAATGGACAGTGACAGAGATATCTAATTGTGTTGCCAAGCTGGGTGTTAATCTTTTGGAATGTGTATGTCATCACTAGATTAGTAAACAAAAGCTAACTCATCTCATTTTACTTAAAATGTTTACTTATTTTTAATCTTTGCAAAATAAAGTCAGAAATTACACATCATACATCGGCTATTTATGTATATACATATATATCCCTGTCATTGTAAAATAGGGAGTGACCTAATTATGTGTGTTAAATTAGCAGCAACACTCTACTGGGAGACAAATATATGAGTTTATAGAGATTAGTATGTATATATATGTGTATTACCCAATATACAAGAAAGTAATTATAATTCTCTGCTATTCTGGAGGTAAAAAATAAAAATAAAAATCCCTAAACCATAAATGAGTCGTGGAGTAGTTGAGGAAACACTCAACTCAACACTGTGAGCAGTTGAGCGATATAATTGATCGAAATTCATTACTAATTGATTAGTATATTTATATATATATATATATATATATATATTAATCAACAAAGTGCTTAGGACGGAGATTATCATCGCAATTTTTTTCCATCCTATTTTTTTGATATCCGAAATAATTGTGTCGCTAAAGAAACCGTCAACATACTTCAGTACGAAGCTACCCATTTTAACAAGATATATGTTCATATATTTTACAATGAAATAAAATCTGATTGTTTCCTTTAACAGTTGTCCACACCTTAAAAAGTATAAATCTTATTACTTCTTGGAATGGAAGAACCTATTTTGCACTTAAATATACACGCACTGTTGGAGTATATCAAGATTAGGAAAAAAAGTTTTTTTTATGATGATTAAGAACACATAGCTATTAATTTTTTATTGAATTTGTAGAATTTAGAGAAAAGGCGTCTTATCGTCATCATATATTACAAGAATGCTGAGAAGAAAATCTGCATTCTGTTAGAGACTTAGTGCTTTTAATTTTATATTTTATATTTTGAGTAAGAAAAAGGCGTCTCATAATAAAAATTTTTATTATTTTTAATATTTTAATCAAATGGACCCTAAACAAATCCCAGACTTGGGTTGGAATCATCCATTGCTGACTGGCTCATATGGGCTTGGGGATTAATCCACATAAGACTCCAACTTGTAAACCTTGCCCCCATAACTTGGAGTGGTTGACCTAATAAAGCAGCTAGTCAGAAGATCCAATGCTCATCCATGGACATGAGTGGATTAGAGGGGGATCAGTACAACAACAGCTCCATGGCCATGACAAAAAGTGGCCTTGATCTGGGGGCAAAAGGGATCAAATGGGCCAACATGGGGCTCCCCTGATCATCATTTGGAATGTGCAAAGGTAAGCTGAGACTTTGAGAGCATGGAATTCTGTTCATGGCACAGCCAAATTATTCATAACATTATTAGGAAAATGACCTGCAATGGGACAAACAAACTATAAGATTTTAAGGCAGGTAGCTTTCTTCTGTTAATTTCCCTGAAAGAAGTGCTTCACAAAACCATCTCCTTGGAGTTTTTTTTTTTTGTTTTTTCAGGTGAAGTGAACCCAAGCAAGCCCTTAACTTCAAAGCTACTCATGCATGTAGAGCAAGCTTGTCCTTGGATGCATCCTAAAGCTTGACCATCATCATAGTTGGTGGAATGATCATCACACTGTGCAACATCCAATCTGCTACCTTCCAGACACTCAGCTGCCTTCAGATGTTGTTCAAGCATTCTATGAAATTGTTGGCTCTTCTCTCTGAGTTTGCACCAACAGTTCCATTTGGAGCTGACCAGAAAAATGATGCAAGAGAGCATGTGTGCTTTAGTGATCAGTTAGTGATATCATGTGAAGAAAGAGTAGTAGATTAAGGATCCGTTTGGTACCGGATTATACAGGGGATAAACCAGATCTACCCCTTAATTAAATAATCTCACACCAAACGGGTCCTAAGAGAATGGACCATTATAGATACCTTTATATGTTCACCAAGATGCATTTGAACTTCCAACTGAAGTTTGAGAGCTTCTGCGATTTGTTGGGCACCGGAAATCTGCACATATTCTATGCACAGAATTAAAGGTGGCACTTAGAAAAACAGGGCAGTATGAAACATACATTTCTCCAATGTGAGAATCTCGTTTTTTTCATTTTTTTATTGATTTTAAAAATGATTTTTTGTATCTCCTTTGGACTACATAAAAAATAAGTGATAACCTATAAATATATTAAATAGTCCGACGATACATTTAAAATACTAGAACCGAGGTTCGGGTTCTTTGAAAATTTGATTTAACCCCTCTCCACCGGATGGTGCGAATACCTGGCGTTAACTTACATCGAGCAAGTACTCGAACGCCCTTGATTAACCACCATAGCAATCCGTTTGGTAGATAATGCACGTCCATACAAAATAATAAACTAGAGGGCTGTAGCCTGACGGGCCCGATGAGATGCGAACGCGTTGCATTATGTTTAGTTGACGTCGATTTTATTCGATTAAGACGTGATTTTTCCAATTGATTTAAATATGATTTTTCAAGTTGTTTATTTTTTAATCTGATCCTTCCATTAATGTTTTGATTTAATGGGTTGAGTTTGATTTATTTGTTTTGTTGAATTTCAATTCGATTTAGATTTTGTCTTGGACTTAAGGTTTACTTAAATGAATTAAGTATCTTATGATTTGGGATTTATTGATTAACTCATTGGTTAGGATTATTTAATTTCAAACGTTACTTTATGTTGTGACGTTGATTTCAGTATGTTCCAAGTATTTTAATTAATTTAATATTTGGTTAAGTTGTTTAAGAGTATTTTTTGTTATTTATGTTCTTTGAAATTTATTTTAAGATCTGATTTTTGGTGTTTACGCCTTACGGACTGTTTTGGTAATTTTTTTAATACATTAGAGATTGTTTATTTAATTCTTTGGTGTTATTTAATTACCATTGGATTAAGAAATTTGGTTGCATGCGTTACGTTTTTTGTTAGGTTGTTTAAAAATCTGATTTTTATGCTTTCAAATTTGATGAGTGTTTTTTATTATTTTTATCTTATTTATTTAATGTGAGCTCGCATCCCATCCGGTCCATCGTGCTAACGTTCGGTGCCCGGTTTGAACATCATATGTCAACGCTTGAACCATCTTCATTTCATTTCAAGTCTGGTTACATTGAGTTGTGCCGACGTCGAAAGTTTGAGAATTTATCCTCCCCCGACGCGCGTTCTCATAAGATCGGAGGAAAAACCAGTATTTCGACAGCATACCAACCGATCCTCGATCAAATGAGATCGCCTCCAATACGATTAAGTCTTTTTTGACTTATCGCACCGGGGGAAGGAACCGTTTGCAACGGGGTTAGCCCGCGCCTACGTTCAGGAGCGACTAACTGTGACATACCCAAGTTTGCCATCCTAGGGTGGTCAAAATTTTTGGCTCACCCCTTATTTAATATAGCATTTCGCATTTCGATTTTTATTTAATTTTTTTTATTTGTCGAAGCCTTTTTAGGTTTGCTGCGAGTCGACTCGACCGAGTCGAGATGGCTCTACGGTCCCAGAAGCTCCTGTCGGCTCGACGGGCCTCCTCCCTCGGTGGGCACCACCTGCACTGAGTGGAGACCGAGCACTTGTTAGGCTCGGCCCACAAGATGGGCATAGTGGTCTCGACCATCTACTCGCGGCGGCTGGCACGGTGAGGTTTTGCCGCCTGTTGCGGCTCGCCATCACGTGCGTGGCCGCATGCCCGCGCCTGTCACTCGCCCTCGGGGACCCGTCGGGGGCAGCGTCGACGCCATGCAGGGCCGAGCCCCTCCGCGGAGCCCCCCCTTGCCGCCCAGGGGATACCGCACGCGCAATGGAGGACTCCCCCGCAGCCATGGCCGCGCCGCGGGGGCCCTCCAGAGACCTCGCCACTTCATCGCCGCCGTACACCATCGCCGGCACCTTCATGACCACGGTTGAAGGGTGCCCACCCACGGTCCCGCTTAGGAGGCCGGTGGCGTACAGTCGAACATCGCGGGATGGTGCAGGGAGATTTGTCAACGCCGGGAGCTCCTTCCGGCGCCTTTGCCGCAATCGCCGGAACAGGGGAGGTCCGGGCTGAAGCTTGTCGACTCCTGACGAAATGAGGAGTAGTGTCGGGAGCCTCTTCCGGCGCTGCCGAGGGGGTCGCCGGAGTCCGGCGGGCTCACTGTTGACGTCGTAGAGGGGCTGGCAGAGGGAGGGCGAGGCCGCCGGCGCCGCTGAGGAAATCTGGAGATGCCATTGCCAGAAGAAGTCTCCGACGAGGATGTCGGAGGGTCCTGCCGCAAGCCCTATGGCTGGCGTGAAGATCGATTGAAGTATCCCTGCCGTTGATGGTGATCACAGCACCCCCCACTGTCGTCGATGGCATGGGAGCCACCATGAGACGGCTAAGGCCGTTATATGCTGTTGCTGCGGGGCCTAGCGGAGAAGACGTCATGGCAGAATGAAGGGTCGACCTCCGCCATACACACCTACCGGTGCCGCCCTTCGGCCCGTTTGGGCTCGCCGAGAACGTAGGGAGTTGATGCAGCCGCGGGGGGGTGGAAGGAGACCGAGAAAGGAGGGATACCGAGCGATCACTTACTCTTTTTCCGTCCTCTTCTTCTTCTTCCTCTGATGTGCCGCTGCTGCCTTGGTTGAAGGAGGACCAGGTCCTCCTCTGGTACAGTTTCTGCCGAGGGGGGTTAGAATCGTGGGCAGGAGAGAGATCGCGGGAGAGAGGGAGAAGCCCTCGCCTGATGGAGCTTCAGTCGAGGGGAGTTGTACCCGGGGGTGCTGTTGCCGTCGTCCTGCTCGTCCGTCGAAGGGTGGCCGCTGCCGAGAAAATTTTCGAAGCAGCACACTTAAAAAGTATGTTTTCGGAAGGAGAGCATCAGTCCCACGGTGGAGGGAGAAGCCTCAGTCCCCAATCAGGGACGACCACATACCCCCGTCACTTAAGTGACGGTTCAAGTTATGTTACTGAACCGGTTCGGTGAACCGCTACCGAAAAGGGCTGAACCGCTACCGAGCCCTTTGTAAATCACTACCCTTAAGTGACGGGGGTATGTGGCCGCCCCTGATTGGGGACTGAGGCTTCTCCCTCCACCGTGGGACTGAGGTGATCCGCTCTCTTTCGGAAGTAACACGGTAAATTTTTTTTTTCCAAAATTAGCACGGTCTGACCGAAATCGCTAAATTACATAGCGACTTTGGGAGCGAGAGACAAAGTCGCTGAGAAAGACAGCGACTTCGGACTTTAAATTTTTTTTTTTTACGTAAATGTAAAGTCGCTGGATAACTCAGCGACTTCACCTTAATTATTATATATATAAAAATTATATACAAAGGTGAAGTCGCTGGATCACCCAGCCACTTCACCTTCACTAATTTATATATATATTATATAAATTATATTTTATAAATATTATATATAAATACGATAAATATAAATTAAGTATTATTTAAAAAAATATAATAAATAACTTTATAAAAATACTTATTTTTAAATTTTAATTTAACATATTTTATTAAATTTTAAAATTATTTTTTATTATATATAACAACATAAAATATTATGTTTTTAATTAAAGATAATAAATTATGTATTTATTATATATTTATTAAATTTAATTATATTTTATTTTAAAGTAACATAGTTCAAATAAGTTATTTTTATTTTATTTTATTTATTTAATCATGTTAAAATATATACTAATAATTTTACTTTTTTACATTTTAAATTTTAAATATTTATTTATTTAATAATATAGTGACATTTAATAATGTTGAAAAATTGTACTATTTTAAAAATATAAAATTAAAAATAAATATTACATTTAATTTAACAACATAAATATTAATTAAATAAACATATTATTTTATGTTGTTATATATAATAAAAATAAAATTTTAAAATTTAATATAATATGTTAAATTAAAATTAAAAGTAAAATAAATAAACTTTTATAAAATTAGTTATTATATTTTAAAATAATATTTGATTTATATTTATTATATTTATATATAACTTTTATAAAATATAATTTATATAATTTATATATATAAATTAGTTAAGGTGAAGTCGCTCGATTGTCCAGCGACTTCACCTTTATATATAATTTTTATATATATAATAGTTAAAGTGAAGTCGCTGGATTGTCCAGCGACTTCACCTTCACGTAAAAAAAAAATTAGAGGAAGTCGTTGTCTTTGACTCTTTGTTAGCGACTTCGTCCTAAGCGACTTCGGTAAAACCGTGTTAGTTTTGGAAAAAAAGTTTTACCGTGTTACTTCCGAAAATAAACTTTTAAAGTGTGTTGGTTCAAAAATTTTCTCGGCCGCTGCCTCCACCCAAAAGGAAGCTGTCCGCCTTAGAGAGAGAGAGCCCCCGCTCTTTCTATTTTTTTATTGGGAGAATTACCACCCACTCTATTTAACAAAATGAGTTTACCAAAAACTCCATTGACCAAATTTTCATCTCATTTAATCCATGGACTCCCATTTCACTTGCCACCTACTCCAATGCCCATGAAAAATTCCTGTTTTGCTCTAAAAAATAACTAGATAACGTAATGCTAATGGAGTTTTAAACACGATATTTTTTCATTCAAAATATGATAGTATTTTATTGTTAAAACATTTATATAAATATTATGATATACTAAATAAATTACTTTTAATATTTAAATTTTAATATAAATAAGATGTGATAATTTATTGTCTTAACTATAATAATAATTTATATTTATAAATTAACTTATTTAAAATTATGTAATAAATAACATGATATTTAATTATTTATATCATATTTAAATTTTCATATGAATAAAATATGATAAATTTTTATTCCAAACACATCAATGTTTTGCAATCATAAATCAAATTAAAATTATAAAGTACGTAGTTCTAACAGTTGAAAATAAAATTAGAGATTTTAATTAATCATTAAATTTAAAATTTCTTGAAATCTAATATTAAGAAGAAATATTAGTACTTTGTTTAACATGAAAGGGTAAAAATAACATTTTTATTGAAAATTGGAGTGGGTGTGATGATATTTTGAAAAAATGGACCTAATGGAAAGATGTTTTTGAAAACGGACCTAGTGGTAGAGTGATTTCCTTGAAATGGACCTAGTGTGCATTTTGTCTTTTTTATTTCCCCTTGCCACCGTTCCCCCCTTTCTTTGTTATGCGCTTGCTGGCTCCCCAAAACCGGGAAACTCATCTCCGTCTTGCCGTGATGCCTCCTCTCCTAATTAATATTTCTTAAATTTACAGTGGCAATTACGTAGGTAATGGAAGGAAGGGAACCCACATATAATTTCAAATTGATTGGTTCCGGGTACTAAAAATATATATTAATGCTTGGCATTTTGATCCTCTCGTAAAAATGTAAGGTGAGTGGACCTAAATGGGCTACCTTCTCTCTGGTTGGGTTTAATCAACATAAACGTGAAAGAAGTGTTGTTAACGGGCTGAGTTAAGATAACAGCTCTCTCAAAACAAATGAGTGTCGACATCCACCAAGGGTTTCTACACCATTGAGAGGGCTCTCTTCACTCTCACTTGGGGGGTGCAAACGAGTCAAGTCGAGCCGAGTAATATGGTGTTCAAGCTCGGCTCTTTTATCTTACACAAGTTCTAGTTCGAGGTCGAGTTTTAACGAGTATGTTGAACCCTTGTTCAAGTTTGGTTCGTTCATTAATTGAGTTAAGTCAGTTCGTACTCGAGTAATAACTAGACTAAAATCCAATTCGCAGTTATATACAAACTAGTTTATAAAACTCAAAATCAATGAAAGTAATTTGTGAAATTCTAGATTTAACTCATTTATGAAAATTAATTTAAGTTTAAACTCAAATTTTGAATTATTTAATATATTTAAGTGACAATATATAACTATTAATACTCATAATTTAATTTTTAAAAATAAATATACAATAAAATATTTAATCAAGTTACTTGTCAGTTTATCGAGCCAAGTAGGAGTCTGTTCAAGCTCGACTCGTTTAATGAGTCGAGCTTTATTTTTTGTCCAAGTTTGTTTGTTTAACATAATAAACGAGCCGAGTCAAATTTTTATCGAGCTGTGCTTCGAGTTACTTTGTCGAGTGTATTAGTACGTTTGCACCCCTACTTCCCACCTGTTTTTGTCAAGAACAGTTCTAAAAACATACATGGAAAGAAGTGCCAAACAAAACAACAAAGGATTCACACTCAATAAACACCATTCTAGGGTCATGGTAATAAGAATATCAGCAGCCCTCTCAAATACAAAAATAAAAGTCTAGACAACCTATCATAAATATTGTGTTACAATAACATTATCAAGTTTGTAAAATTTAAGTTCTTTCATCGTTATTTGCAATATGTCAACCAAAAACTGATAGAGCAGATAAATCCTATTTAAGTCTAAACTCTAAGGGCATGTTTGACATCAAAAAATTATGGAGAAAAACCTGTTTTATCCCCAAGTTAATCCTCTATCAAACAGCCCCTAAGAGTCAACTTTGATTAGATTATCAAAATTGATACTATAATTATCCATATTAACATCAAATACAATAAATAGTATTAAAATTGACACCTTTGCCATATCTTTTGTAAATATAGCAACAGCTTGTTCCTCAGCACTATAAATATCACTAAATGATATGTCTCTTCCTCGTTTCTCTTTTGGGAAATAACTCATTTGGATGTAATTTATCAAATATCAAACAACTCCATGTTTTGAAAATTTGTTGATAAACTCCGAAATCATGATGCAATATGAGTTTGAGAGAAGATGTTAGAAAAATATAGTAGTACAACTTAGTGAGATCTTTTTATATATGTATATATTGTAGACTTGTATATATTCATTATCGATAAAATAGGAAAAAAAACCTTCCTACATTAAGGACAATTTTAATGATTATTCTTTTATAACAAAAGTATATAACAATTAAGTTTTCAACAAACACCTTCTATAAAATCAAGTATAAATTATATACTACATTAAATAAAAGTTATTGCAAGATGCAATGAGATTGTATTTTGTTGGAAATGAAAAGTAAAACAACTGCCCACTAAAAGGTAAAGCTTTATATGGAGAAAATTTAAATGCGATTATCATTCATATTATCTACATAATTATTAATTGAGTAGGGTATTTTCAAGTCTAACCTTTTATTTTTGAAGTAAAAAAAAAGTACTTATTTATTCTAAAGAAATCTTATTATGTAAGAAAAATATTGAATCGAAAGTGCAAGGTTTGGATAAAAATTATATATTTAAAAAAACATTGTGACGACCAGATTGCAATACATAAATTTTGAGTGTACTGGTGGGGTAGTAAATAAAAAGTTAAAATATACAACCTAATTTTAAATTTTTATTAGGATGTAAGAGATGTGTTCAGAGGTTGAACAATATACAAAACCAAGATCTAAAAAAAAATCCCTGTAAGGCTAATGGGGTGTTTGGTTGCATGATAATGGAGGTTTTTATTTTTATTTTAAAAAATTGTAAGGAAACTTGTTAAAAGAGGTGTTTGGCAACTATGATAATTATATGTTTTGAAAATGATTTTTTTCTTAAACAAAAAGGAGGATTTCACCTCTTTCTTTTTTCTTATGGTCCCCTACTTTGCTTGGTCATGTCTGGTAGTTACTCTTTTTCGTTGTCACATTCCTCCAAACATGATAATTTTATATCATGAGTTGGTTCACTTTTTAGTTTAATATGATGTTTTATCATGAAAATGTACAAAAAATTATCATGCAACCAAACACCATATAAGGTCTGCTTTGAGCAATCGTAAACAACTTTGATTTTCTGTTTTATTTAAATCTAAATATATCTCTTATATCTCAATAAATAATTTAAAAATAAGGTATATGTCTTATGGGGTGTTTGGTTGCATGATAATTTTTTGTACACTTTCATGATAAAAAATTGTATTAAAATAAAAAGTGAACCAACTCATGACATAAAATTATCATGTTTGGAGGGATGTGATTACAAAAAAGAGTAACCACCGCACATGACCAAATAAAGTGGGGGACCACAAGAAAAAAGAAAGAGGTGAGACCCTCTTTTTTGTTTAAGAAGAAAATCACTTTCAAGACATAAAATTGTCATGGTTGTCAAACACCTCTTTTAACAAGTTTTTTTACAATTTTTAAAAATTAAAATAAAAACTCAATTATCATGCAACCAAACACTGTTTTGTATACATAATCTTCTTATAAATGATGGAAAGAGCATACATCGTATAACTTTAACTCTCCAAGTGATAACTGAGTTTATTAATACGTAGACATATTAACTAAATTAAGTACTTTTAAGAAAATTATAGCACCAATGCTCTTATAAAACAAGTTTCTCATCTTATAAAAACATTTAATTATATCACATATAAAAATAAAAATTATACTAAGAATTAAGTGACATGTTCAAAACCTAATTCTTACATTTTATCCGCATGGAATTCTGAGCCCCTCAAAAATTTTAGTCATTTCACAGCATCATTTAAAAGAAGTTAGACACCAGTTGATCAGCCTAATTGAATAAACCTTACTCAAATACACTCACAAGAACTTTTTTTTAAGGTGCGTTTGGTTGGGATTAACGTTACAAAAATAATCTCTGTCCCCTGAAATCAGGATTTTGTGGTAATTAATAATTCATAAAATTTATTGTTGAATGGTTTTTAAAAGTTGAGAGGAAAGATGATATATGAGTCCATCACTATCTTCTTCAAAATCTAAATTGGATCATTATAATCTAAGAGTCAAAAAAAATTTGAATATCTATAAAGCAGTGGATCATCTTTTAAAAAAAGAAATAAGAGTATACTTTAAAATAAGGAAAGCGGGGTTAGGGGTCGGGAACAGTCGATTGGATCCGAATTGATCCGGGTCAGCCGGGATCAAGATAACAAATAAAAAAAAATAAAAAAATATTTATAAGATCAGATTCTCGAGGTTGGGATTAAGCCGGTCGGCCCAAAAATCGGCCGGATCAACCCGGGTCGGACCTGCATTCCATACCTTAAAAATGACTCTGCATATAGTTGATTATTTTGCAGACCTGCGTGGAGCCGTCGGATAATGATACGGATACATACCGGGAAGAATCCGATACCGAAAACCGCGTGGCATGTCGTTGGCGGATCCTTCTGTGATACGATACGACCTACAAGACGTTCCACGCAGCGAACTCGGAGTAAACCAGCCGGCGGAGGCGTTGCCGGTATCTTCTCCGGAGAAGAGCCGGCTGCGAAGCGGGAGGGAGCCTGCCATGAAGGCGTCGAAGAAGAGGAAGGCGGACGAGCCCGAGAACGGGGAGCCGATAAGCATCCTGTCGGACGAGGAGATGAAGGTTCTTCTGGAACCTCTCAGGAAGGACCAGCTCATCGCTCTTCTCGCGAAGTTGTAAGCCCTATAAAAGAAGAGAAGGAAGCAAGTTCGCTGTTCTTTTGTCTTTTCCCGCTTTGTTTGGGGAGGGCGGCGTCTGTTTATGTTTCCGGTCTTCTGGTTGCTTCTGGCATTGCCGTATTAGGGTTTATGCTCGGAATCACTGTGGGCTTGACCTTTTGAGATTTTCTGATCATGCCTGTCGACCGGTTTTGGGATTTAAGGGGATGGAGTTTTCTTTCTGATGGCGTTAAAATGAAAAGGAAATTTTTTTGTCTCTGTTGTCAATTTGGGGTCTTGGTATCCCCGAGAAGCCTCTCCTCATCTGCTTGAATCCATTGGACGAGCTACTTTCTAATGACCTGCGTCTGGGTTGCTGTAGCACTTATTTTTACACTGGGGGTGTGTGCTTATGTGAGGCACGCTTTAATTTGTCTTAAAGATCCATTTTAGTTTTGGGATATCTATTTTATATGTGTATCATGATGAGCCGAAACTGCTGAAAGCATGTCTGCTTCTGATTGCATTGTTACTTTTCTTCAATCCACAAGACTGCGGCATCAGGTTTGAGGGGCCGAGGGTCATGGAAAGTTATATGCATCTTATAATAGCTGATGGATAACTATATACTCTTCAATATTTCTTCTCATGGGTAAGATGGACCATGAAAATTAAATGGGAGGTGGCAGTGGCGTGGCTGAGAAAATAACTGCTGGACAGATGTTCTGGTGTCATTTTAGAACAACTAGAGTTTTAGGGCCCCATCATCTTAGGCACATCTTATATAAACGAATATGGGACTGTACTCGCGCAGTCCCACTGGCGGCCTTTGAGTGTTGTCATTTACTTGTGATAAAATAAGATGGAGATTCTATCGAGTATTGTTCCTTTTCTTGTAAGTGGTTTGTGCGCAAAATTGATGATTAAAAATGTCTTCTACCGTTCGTCTAGGTATCGGGGGCTATCATTTTTTATGTCTTTCTCTTCAGTGATGTTCGCTATGTAAACATGTGTTTGTGTTGTTAAACTGTGAATGCTGCCGGGAGAAGTCTTAGTGTCTCCATCTGAATCCTGCCATATCTTCCATCATAGATTTTTTTTGGAATATGGCTACCACAAATTCTTCGTCCATTCTCCATTGGAATGAAAACTTAAGCCTTGTTTCTGAAGTCTTAGTTTCTCTATTTGAATCCTGTCAGATCTACCCTCATAGTTCCTTTGGCGTATGGGTACATTATGTTTTTTGGTCCATTCTCCATTGTATGAAAATTCAGAGTCTTGTTTCTGAATGCTTGCTGTGTGACTTGATCGTGTGTATGTGTGTTGCATGTTGAGATCCAGAGGTACACAATACCCTTATGTTGCTGAGGAAATTAGAGGTGTGGCAACTGCAGATCCTGTGCATCGCAAGCTTTTTGTTCGTGGTTTATCTTGGGAGACCACTTCAGAAACTCTGCGTGCAGTGAGTGCTTTGTTTGCTGATTGTGTGTTAAGGCTGCTTGAATTGTCACCTAATCTATGTCCTTTACAAACACATCCATTCTGCATTAACATAACTATTAAGAAGTCAGTCATGGTGCCCCTTCGAATTAAATAGGTCATGTATGCTGCTTAAAAGTTTTCAAATTTATTAGATCACTTTTCTTGTCCAGGCATTCCAGATTCATGGTGAAATTGAAGAAGGAGCGGTGGTCATTGACATGGCTACTGGAAAGTCCCGTGGCTATGGTTTCATTACTTACCGAGACATAGAATCAACCAAGAGAGCGCTTAAAGAACCCAGTAAGCTGATTGATGTAAGAAATATTCACCAACATGATGATTTTGTGACTTTAAAGGACAAATACAATTTTTTGATGCTCATAGGAAGATATATTAGTTGCATGTTGATATTTCTTGGGATAGAAGCATGATACAGTTACCAATAAAGCTGTTTTTAATTGCAGATGGATTTGGTTGGCATCATCAAATTACACTTCATCATGATCATTTATCTTATATTTGACATATGAAATACAAGAAGATTGTTTATTTTTTTACATGAAATACCACTTTCTTTTTCAGAAGAATAGTGAATCCTTTTGTGCCATATGGACTTTATGGCAATTGGTGCTTCACCATTAATTTGCCAATCACATGTTTGATAAGGATTTTTTTTCTTTAAAATTGTTACATTTGTAGGGGTCGAAAATTGTTACTGGCATCTGATTTGTTTTCATTTTATTATGTTGAAGGGTCGACTGGCTGTCTGTAATCTTGCTTGTGAAGGCCTAAGCAGCACATCTGTCAGCACAGATGTAGCACATCGGAAGCTCTATATTGGAGGCCTTTCTCCTGAGATTTCAAGTGCGATGTTACTGAATTTTTTTAACAGACATGGGGAGATAGAAGAAGGATCTGTAGCTTATCATAAAGACACAAACAAATCTAGGTAAAAAATGAACCTTTTTCATTGGGATAATGTGGAATGGATTTTATTTTCAATTTATATTTGTACACATCTGGTAAACAACAATTTATTTTGCTCTCCATTGGTATAGGGGCTTTGGCTTTGTAACGTACAAAACAGTTGAGGCAGCAGAGAAGGCCCTGGATGATCCTGACAAGATTCTCGGAGTAAGAAACTTGTCTTTTTACATCTAATAGCTAGCATTCATTGAATCCCATTCCATGATAAATCTCATGGTTATTTCTGTATCTGCAACCCCAAACAAATGAGATTCAGGAAGTCCTTGATGTGGGACAAGGACAAAGTAAACACCCTTTGTATGTGTAGATGGGCCCAAAGTGATCATCAAGTAGCTGACATATACCTGACTGAGCCATAAATGGGAGAACTGAGCGTGAAGCATTCTGAAAACCTGTTGAACCAGGCAGAAATGACGTGAACCTGGCCTGAAGGGTGCTGAACCGAGCTGAAAAGATGCTGAATTGGCCCTGAACTGGGCTAGAAAGGCCTGAACTAATATGAATTGCTCTGAAACGGTGCTGGACTGGGGCCTAAACTGGTTGAAAACTGGCTTGAACTGGCAACAGGCCAGTCGGACTTGGCTCCACTTAATTAACTTCAGATTAACCCACCCGATGGGGGGTCATGGCAGTCCGAAGACGCCTCGGAGGGCATGTGAGATGGTCCCACCCAGCCTAGCACATCCGGACGAAACCCTTGGGTGAGGGCTCCTTTTGTCTTTGTCTCCTTTGTTTTTTGTCTTTGGCTTAGTCATTGTCTGGACTGCAGCGGAGAAGGGAGATGGCAGGGAAGCACCTTGAGCGGAATAGGGGGATTTTGGGGAGGGAGTGGAGGGTCCAGAGGACCCAGATGTAGAAGAAGAAGATCGTGCAGATGGGAAAGAGGGCCGGATGGCTGTGGGAAGGTGGTGGGGCTCCACGGTGAACTCCGGCGGATCCGAGAAGTAATGACGAATGGAGAGGGAGGACCAAGAGGTGGCTGTTGGCCCTTTGGGGATCGCTGAAGGTATCCACGATGGCCACAAAGACAACAGGAGCATTGGGTGTTTCATGTGATGTGGAAGGGTGACGGGGTTCTGCAACGCTCTGGTGGATCCAGAAGAGGATAGAGACGAAGGTGCAGCCGCCGCAATTGTCAAAGGCTTCAAAAGCCAGTGTGATAGTCGCGTGGGCTTGGAGGCCACTGGAAATCCAGGAGGGCGGGGACTTGGAGCAGGAGCCACACAAGTCCCGGGTTGAGTTTTGGAACTGCACAAGCATCGTGGCCGATAAAGATGGCTGTGCTGGACTTCCAGTGCAAGGATGAAACAACTAGGGGTCCGTCCAGGGATTGCTGAATTGCTCTGTTGATGGTAAAACACCTCCGTTTGCGGTCTATGGGCTTCGGAGTCACTACGATTGTGAACTGTAGTAGCAGAACTGAGGAAGAAGAACAAAGAAAAGAATGGCTTGGAGGCCGATAAGAGGGGGGGAGATCAGAGCCGGCCTCCTGCTGTGGGTGAGTAAAATGCTACCAAGGCCAAGCCTCCTAAAGGAACCAATGGCCAAGGCCCTTCAAAAATTATTTTTCTATTTTTTTCTCATTAACGTATGGACCTCTTATATAGAGAGCCAACTATTACAAAAAGGGACCAGTAAAGAACTATTTACAATGTTGTCCTCTAAGGACTGAAAGTAAATGAAATGACTCAAAATAAACTTTAAATTTTTACAAACCATAGATTGTGTAATTGGTCAATTCGGATCGGGTTCGGCTGAATTTTGGATCGGATTGGTCCTTGCCAATCTCTGTTGGAGGATCGATCCCAAAAAACGTTCCAGTAGAATCAGCTGGGACTTGCCAGATTGGTCGGATCCGATCGGAATCGGATTTTTTTTTTGCAATTCTGGCTGGATTGTCCAAGATCAGCCGGATCTAATCGGAATCGAATCGTTTTTTTGCCATTCCATCAGAATCGGTTGGGATCTGTTCAGATCGGATTTGGAATCATTTTTTTTAATTTACTGATTCCGGATCGGTTTTTATTTTAGTGGATCTGTCGGGATTGGACCAATCCAAACTGATCTTGATCAGATTGGTGCTCATCGATCCCGACTCCGATTCAGATCCCGACAATAATGCAAACAGACCTTAAAACTTTTAATTTGGATTCCCATCGGTCCTTCTCTATCTTTTTGTCCCGACTTTTTACAAGATATTCTAATATGTAATGAGAATCACTTATTCAAGCATATTATTTGTGCTTATGTCATTCCGTACTTCCATCTATGGACCCCCCAGTCTATCTAGGCCCACCTCTTCAGTTTTTCATCCTTGCTCAGCGGCGTGGTTATCGAATTCCTTATGCGACATCATTTTTTTTTGTCTTTTCTCTCTTTATTAATCTGGATTCTTAATATTGTGTATATGTAAATGTGATTAGGAGTTAACATTAATTCTCGGGTTTTTCAAGAGATATCTTCGACCGTTTGTGTTGTGCTATGTTATCCGAAGCGAGAGGCGCCCGAGGCGAGGGACCTAGCGCCTCGCCTCAGGCGCCTGGGGCGGGCGCCTCAGGCGCTCGAGGCGTTTTATATTATTTAATTATTTTAATTTAAATAATACATATATCTAATACAAATAGTTGAAATAAATCTAAAAAAAATACTGTAATATTGAAATAAATACATCATTTTAATAACTATATATTGTACCCATCAATAAATAATGCTATAACAATAAAAGAAGGTCAATAACAAACATAACATCATGACAACTAACAAGAGTAGAGTACAAATCAAGCATAACATAGCATAACAACTGATGTAACCTCAAAAATCTCTTAAATTAAAAGATTTTGGTTTTGGAAATTCATTTTCCATTTGAATTTGGATTAGACCTTAGCATTGACTTCTTAGGAAAATAGATGGTATTCCATAAAAGTACTAACTAGGGTCAAAATTATACGTTGAGGTTGTTAGGTTCTTTGAAAATTTGTTTTGACCTCTCCCCGTCGGATGGTGCGAAGATCCGACGTTAATTACATCGAGATTACTCGAAAACCCTTGATTAATCGTCATAGCAATCCATGAAAATAGAAAACATGCATCCACAAAAATAAATATTCACACATTTGGACATAGGAGAAAACAATCCCATAAAATTGATTGAATGCAAACACTCAATTTTGGTTTGAATTTGATTTGAATTGAATTGGTTGAATTAAATTTGTTGGTTTGAATTTTGATTGGTTTGATTAATTTGAATCTGTTTGAATTTAGTTTGAGTTGAATTTAATTGGTTGAATTGCTTTTAGTTTGGGTTGGAGTTGATTTGTTCATTTTTTTTGAGTTGCTTATTGATTTAAGTTTGGTTCAATTTGAATTTGTTGATTGATTTTAAACTTGGTTTGAGCTTGAAACAGTTTGTTTATTGATTAATTTTGAGTTTGGTTTATTTTGAATTTGTTGATTTAAAGTTAATCTGTTTTAATGTTTGACTTGAGAAATTGGCTTGGATTGAGTGAAATTGATTTAACTTGGGAGATTTGGTTTGGATTTGATGGGCCTTAAATTATCTTATTCTTCATGTTCTGTTTGAGATTTGGATTAAGATTCCGACTGAGATTTTTTTTGGTTCATGTGAATTGATTTTTAACTGTCTTGAATTTGTTTAAGTTAACAATGATTTGAATTTGAGTTTGATGAATTTGTTCAGAATTTGATTTGTTTTAAGTTTAATGGAATCTATTTGATGTCTTGTTTTGTTGATTTGAATTTATTGGGCTTGCTTTATTTTTAAGATTGGATCTGACAAGGTTGGTTTTGACTCGGATTTAGTTTGCAGTAGATTTTACTTTTTTCAATTTAGTTGGAGTTGAGTTTGGCCAAAACTGGTTTCAACTTTGATTTAATCTGAGTTGGTACATTCAGATTTCTTGAAGCTTGCAGATTTCGGACCTGTATGGATTGTGTGGATTTAGGATTTGACTTATTCAATTATTTGATTTGAGTTCTGTTCTGAATTTGGCTTGAGGGTTCAGTGAATTTTCAGGCCTTCAGGTTTCAATTCCAAAGTTAATTTTCGGATTGGTGGTTCATTTGTTTTTTTTTTAAGTTTGGGCTTTCTTTCTTTACATATTTGGGCCCCCTTGCAGAATTTTTTACAGTTTCCGGATCTTACAAGTTCAGAATTGCTGCACCTCCCATCTTTCAGATTTGGAGCTTCCAGATTTGCTTCAAATCTCGGACCTCCGTTCAGGTTCAGAATTTGGATTCCCTACAGATTCTATATGTTCCAAAATTTTCAGGTCTAGAATCTTGCAGAATTTTTACACCCTCAGATTTTCTGGTTCATACATCTTTGCCTTCAACCTTTGATTTTCAAACTTTATGCTCCAGACTTCAGATTTTTACACATGTTTCAGATTTTAAGACCCCAGATTTCTTATAGATTTCAATTTTTTTGTTGTTGTATGTTTCAGATTTCAGAAATGTGGAGTTCAGACTTTGAAACTCCTGAAATTCAGATTTTTGCCGAAGCTTCAATTTCCAGATTGCAGATTTTTTAGTTCGGATCCCCTGCAGATTTCAGATCTTGTTGCAGACTCTGTACCTCCCATCCTCAGATTTCAGATTTTTAAATGGGTTAAGTTCAGACATTTAGGTTTTCTTACAAGTTTCTGATTTTCGGCTGCAGGCTCTCAAACTTCCAGATATCCTTTATCTACAGACTTCAAATTGCTGATTTCAAATTTCAGATTTTTAATTCTGCACTTTTCAAGGATTTCCAGATTGCAGATTCTTAAATGGGTTCGACACAAATTCAGTTTTTAGATTTTACGGTGCATTCAGATTTTCAGATTTTACAGATGTTTTAATTGCAGATTTTACGTTTCAAAATTTCAGTTTCCAGACTCCAGATTTTAGGTTTTAATTTAAATTTGACAGGGGACAAGGTTTGCCGTCTCGGACCTCGGCTTCGTCTCGGGGGGGTGGAAGAGAAGAGATCTCGGAGAGATCTCGGGAAAATCTCGGGAGATCGGATCTCGGATTCTCGGATCAAAATGTATATATGTAATATGTATAAAATGACAAACATAACATAATATGTTATAAAAATGTGAGTACATCAATGAATTCACATACATTACATGAAAATAAATAACACAATATTTTTGCACACTAATTGTGTGAAGGAACAATCATAAAACACTCTTAATGTCAAACTCCACTTTCGCGCCAGTGTGTGAATGAACAATAAGAAAATACTCTCGATACCAAAAAGATGATCTATGTGCTTCGATATATCATTTTGTTGGTCACTCTGTGATTGTTGTGCCACAAAATCACCAACAAAATCACAATATTTGACCCCGTGACATATGAAGGTGACGATCTCCCTCTCGTGGTAAACCTGAATCTTTGTTGATAAGAATCAGAGATGTTTGAAGAGTCATCTTGTGTTATATATCCATAGCCATAAGGACCATGACTATGACCATAACCATAATAACTATTGTCATAAGGTATGTTTGAAGGAATATGCTCACTTGCGGTATGTATGTCCATATCCGTATGAAGATTCATCTCCTTTATTATAAAATGTATGTGAAGAACCTTGTTGCATTTCCCCGTATCCATGTATCCTGTGTCCATATTCGTATGATGATGAATCTTGCGAGTGTTCGAATCCATAATATCCCCCTATCAGAAATATCCATTGAACTGAATGTGTGAGAGAGATCATCTTCCTCAAGTTCTGACAAACCTTGTTGATGTGACGGACTGACACTCTTCTTACGTCTATATGTTTTGTCGCGTTGATGATGAACTTCCTCGGCGGCATCGATGGGGAATGATTGGTTTTCTTCTACGTCGCCGGCACCACCATCACGAAGGACATTCCCTCCATCTCCATCATCATCACTTCCATTGTCCATCGGAAGCATCCATATCAGAGGTTGGATCGTCATTATGAAGATGAGTTGACTCAGAAGATGATTGAAGAATTTGTTGTACTGTTACATCTACATCCATTCCGGTTTCACGTGCAGCACTAACAATTTCTTCAGATGGGCGACCATCATGTTCATCCATATCGTTGTTTGCAACCCACTCGGCATAAGGATTTTCTCGATCATCCATGTCATTCTCTCCTAACAGTGCAAAATAATCAAGTGGGTCATCTTACGGATCACCTCCTTGTTTTTGTTCGACCTCCATTCTCTGACCTTTAGCTTCATATTATAATGACAATAAACTAGTTTTTTCAACTTTGAATATGACAACCTATTTCTTGGTTTTGTATGTATCGAAAGAAAAAAGTGCTCAGTTTCTTTCACAAGGATAAGGTGATGAAGTCTGCGATAAAACTTTAATCGCAAGTTTTCTTAAAGTTGGGGAATCATCTCCGTACATTTTCCACCATTCACCTGAAAGTGAAACAAATAATCATATATTTGTAATTTGAATCAAGTAAGTTATCTTTTGATTAAATAATTACTAACCTGGCCACATAGATTCTCTGCTTGCAATAGCACTTTTTGTCCCAAAAGAGGCCAATGCATCTCTAAACTTTATAATCTAGTATATAAAAATATTTAATGTTAATATCAACTTAAAAGATGAAATCTATAAATATCAAGTGGTATTTCAACCTAGTAACACCACCTGCTTGCATAACTTTTCCACAAAAGTTACACTTAGAACCCTTATTACCAACGGGAGTTCCATATTGCCAGCCTATGTCATTCGCAGACATCTTCCTTCGGCAATTAAAGATATAAATTACCAAATAGAACTTCTGGCGATATTTTATGTAGTAAAAATATAAAATTAGAATAATAAGAAATGGAAACTATTTCTAAAAGAATGTGATTGACAATTAATAATTTATAATATATATTCTGCAATGTGCTCCTATATATTGGCAATATTAGTTTATTATTATAATATATATTTGGGCGATATTATATATTCCGACGATATTAGTTTATTTTTATAATATATATTATGCAATGTGCATCCAACAAAGTAAACATTTAAAAGTATAAAATTAAATTTTATAGGATAGACTTTATCTTTTTTGATTATAGAGTATTAAATATATTAATAAAGTATAATATAAAAATATCATTCACCTTGAATTGGTTCTATTTGATCATATTGCACCACATTTAATAAATTTCATTATATTTAAACTACATAACATCTTATTATATTTCAAAAGAATATATTAATTTATATTGTATTAATAAAGTTAATAATATTAATTTCATTATTAATATTTTAGTTTATTATTATAATATATATTCTGCATATATAGTAATATTAAATACATTTTATTATATTTAAACTGTATAGTATATTACTATATATAATCTTATTATATTTAAACTAAAAAACTAACAACAAAGTAAGTTAAATATTCATATAATATTTAACAAATTTTATTATATTTTTACCTACATAATATATTACTATATTTTTATTATAATATTTAAATTACAAAAATACTAACAAAGTAAGATAAATATTTACATAATATGTAATAAACTTCATCATATTTAAACTGTATAATGTCTTATCATATCTAAACTACAAAATATCCAAAAAACAGATTAATATTTTATAATTTCTATTATATTTAAACTTTTTATATTTAATCTTATTATATTTATACTATAAACAGACCAAAAAAACAGATTACTTCACAATATTTTTTATTGCATATAAACTTTATAATACGTTTATAATTAATCTTATTATTTTTGAACTACAAAGTACAATAAAACTAAATTATTTAATTTTTATATATTTATTATTTATACTTACATTAAATGTAATAAATTTGATTGTATTTAACCTGCATAATATTTTATTATATATAATCATCATATATTTAAAATAAAAAATGTCAAAACAAGTAAGTTAAATATTTACATTATACGTAATAAATTTGAATATATTTAACATGCATAACATCTTGTTATATTTCAAACTACAAAGTACAATAAAACTAAAAAATATATTAATAATCAATAATTTTTATGTGATAAAACTTTATATAATATTATTATAATTATTATGTTTAACCACAAACTTTTAAAAACTTAAGAAATATATTAATATTTCATAATTTGTATTACGTTCAAATACTATATAATATTTTTATATTTTTAATATTTACACTTCAAATTACAATGTTTAAAAATTGAATAATCTTTATTACATACAAACTTTATATCGTATTCTTATTATTAACCTAATTATATTTGACTACAAACTTTAAAAAACCTATAAAATATATTAATATTTCATAACTTGTATTCCTTCAAATATTATATATTTTTTACATTTATTTTTTATACTTACATTGTATGTAATAAATTTGATTATATTAAACCTGCATAATATCTTATTATATATAATTTTCATATATTTAAACTAAAAAAATTCAAAAGAAGTAGTTAAATATTTACAGTATATTTAAAATTTTTCATTATATTTAAACTGTATAACATCTTATTATATTTTAAAAAATATTAGTTTATATTGTATTAATAAGGTTAATATTTAGTTTATTATTATAATATATAGTCAGTAATATCCATCCGAATACATAGTTGGCATGCAAAAAATATTTAATCTTCTTTATATTTAACTGTAAACTTAAGAAATATATTAATATTTAATAATTTTATATATTCAAATATTACACATTCAAATATTCATATATAAATCAGAACCTAATTATATAACACATAATATGTCCAAATAATATTGTGTTTACGTTAACTTTAACTTACCTTATTTATTGAATGACCCGCGGGCGACGGTGAAATCGCGATTCGCGAACGCCGGCTCCTTCCGCGACGCGAATGCCGGCTCCTTCCGCGACGATGGCGGACGGTTCTTCCTCGACGGCGACGCAGCGATGGCGGATTGGCTCGCCGGGAGAGGCTGGTCCGCCGGAGGTCTCCGCCGGAGGTCCCCGCCGCCGTGACAGCCGGAGGTCGCCGCTGCCGCTTTTGGAACCTGCCGTGAGAGCCGGACTCCGGAGACGTCGCTGCAACCTGCAACCCTTATCGCCGCTTTGGTAGGTTACTTGAACTCTTCCTCATGCCTTCCATCGGGGGTCTGACGAGGGGTTTTAACCACCCATCTTAAGCCCTCGTGGCCGACCGGACGATGCTTCCTTTTGCCGGGTGCGGTGTGAAGGACGGCGTGGCCGACCGGCGAGCCATCCTTTGCCCCTTTCTGCCCGCCTATAGCCTTCTCTACGCCTTATCATCATCACAGAGGGAGCACATTGTGCCCCCTGTACACCCGCTAGATGCCGAGACCGGGAGATGCCATTTCGGTCATCTCGTATCTCGCTGTACCCGCGAGACCGAGAATCTCGCGAGATCTCGCGAGATTCTCGCGAGATGACGAACCATGACAGGGGATCATTGTGCGGTTCAAACTCTTTGGATCTAATGCAGTTTTCGGATTTTCAGACTTATGTTTTAAGTCCTAGACAGCTTTAACAGGTTCAGAATTTCAGATTTTATGTCAACTTGGGTCTGATTGATCGGTTCTGTTCTCTTCAAAGTCTGGGATTTAATTTCAAATTCACAGATGCGGCCTGACTTCCAGATTCCCAGATTTTTGTGTTTTCTCAGATTTTCTGCATACTTCAAATCTCGGAACCTCAATTTCATATCTTTACAGATTCTTATGATTTGAGCTTGTTCAAATGTGTGATTTATGGAGTTAAAATTCTCATTTGCAAATCAGAACTGGATTTGGCCAAAACTTAGACCGGATTCCAAGTTCAATGATTTGTTTATGTTTTCTCTCTCTCTTTTTTTAAGTGCTTTGCATCCCATCGGATCAATGAGATCATTGACTCCTTTCAATAGTATAGATCAAAAATACAGCTTCCTGAATGTCTGTCTTGGACGTTCACAGTCCAGAAAATGCAATATTACAACTCTGACTTGTCTTCAGAACACTCCTGTTCGATCCTTGATGGATACAGTCCTTGTCAATTTTTTGAATGGAATACACCCGGTCTTACACAGACTTATGGGTATTTCCCTTCACTTTCTTTTGAACTTCATTAATATATAATCGGCTTATTGGCATGTTGATCATGCACGGCCTCATATAACTTAATGAACATGGTATGACATTGGGGTCATTCGACCTTTGTATGTCTACCTTAAAAAAAATTAAGGGGAAGGTTTGGAACCGACCCACAAATTCTTTTAAGTTTAGCCAAGACCATGTGGCGGGTTTTTAGCCGGCCAGATGCTCGCCTCGGTTTGTGAAATTAACTTAGTGAATTTTTATTTAATTTCTGTTCATTGTTTGTTTTATTTTGATTTTTGAATTATGGGTCAAGAAGCGTGCTTAAAAGCCGGCTTATTGCTTTCCCATTTATTTTGATTCTTTTAAGTTATGCCAAGACCATGTGGCGGGTTTTTTGCCGGCCAGATGCTCGCCTCGGTTTGTTTAATTAGTTAATGGATTTTTATTTAGATTTTCACTTGATTGTGTATTTTAAAAAGAGATTATCTCTTTCTTTCTTTTTTTGTCCGCGGGGCTTCAAGTTAATGGGCCCGGCCCATTCTCCTTCTCCTTGCGCCCGCTGGCTGGTCCAGCGGGCTCCTCTTTCCTTTTTTTTAAACTCTCTCAAAAGGTGGGCCCCACCCTCAATGTTGACCCGATGGTCAACACCCCTCACCGCGGCAGCAGCGACGCACGCGTCCAGCGCTTCCCCCCCGCAGCTCCGTTTCCCGGCGGCCTATTTTCTCCTTTTTTCTTTTATCCCTCTCCCCTGCGGGCCCCACATGTCCACCGTTGACCATAGTTGGGCAAAAATCAACTCCACCCTCCACTGTTCACCTGCGGGCACGGGAGAGGCTTACGGCGGAGAGGGGGAACTCGCGGCGGCGACAACAGTCTCCGGAGAAGAGCTCGGCGGTGCTGGCTTCTCCCGGAGGGAACTTCGGCGGTGCTGGCTTCTTCCGGAGGGGGTTCCGGCGACGACGACAGGCTGTGGAAGGATTCCGGCGACGGCAAGCTCTGGAAGGAGCTCCGGCGACGACGGCAGGTTCTCTATCTCTCTCGATCTTCTTCTCTATCTCTCTTTCTCTCTCTCTCTTTTCCTCCTCTCGTTTCCTTCTCTCGGGACTCTCTTCCGCGCTCTGCCTCCGCGGCTTGGCAGGGGATTTTATAAACCTCTGCGGTCTCCCTCTTCCGCCGGGAGACATTCCCGCAAGGAAAGTCCGTCTTCGAGACGGACTCGGGAGTTCAATCCCACCCCAAAACCGATACCCTTCTCTGTTAATGACTCTTTTTTACACAAGTTTATGGACTCCTCTTCCATCATTAACGGACCCTTCCTTCAACAGCATATGCCAACTCCGAACGAACTCGGAATAATCCCGCAATGATCGGGATCGACCTATATCCCTTCCAGGCTTATCCCGGCTTCCCTTTAAGGGAGATTTTCCTTCCATTCGAGGATTATTATAACTGAATTTAGATTTTGGACAAGCACCTTCTCCGATACTTCAATCCGGCTGTCCTCTTTCCCCCACTTTTTTCAAACGGTCCCATTTCCTGCACAAATACCGGCTGCCGACTCTTCTCAACTCCTTAGGCTTCTGCTGCGAACTGTGTATTGCCGCCAACACAGGTACGCCACCTCCAGCTGATAAATGGATCAAATTTGTGGGGTTCATTTTGCTAGGAGACTGTCTAATATGGGACTGAACATGCCAATGTGTACGTTTGTTTTTTATTTCACAATCTGAACCACCATTTGTAACTAATCACCTCCATATTGTCCATTCAATATTTGTGAAATTTTGAGGTGCCAACAACAACTTAATGAGAGTAGAAATCAATAACAAAAGAAAACAAATATCATAATTAAATTAAGAAATGGATCATGTTTGACTAAATTTGTTTGACTTCGGCAGGGCGAGGCGTTTTGGGGCGAGGCGAGGCGTTTTGCCAGCGCCTCACCAGCCTCAACCGCCTAGGCGGTTGCGGCGAGCGCCTCTAATAACTATGGTGTTGTGTTTCAGCATTTTAATGGTTACATCCTGTCACTGTTAGTTTACAAGTGTTCTGCATTTAATTATATCATTTCTGTTTTTGATGACATTTTCCAGTCAAACAAATGCAAGAACCAAGGCAAGTGCCTTAGGCTACTCTTAGGCTTAGGCGCCACCTCACCCTGTTAGGCGAGGTATGTGCCCTAGACCCAGAGGTCGCCTAGGTGTGACATCTTGAAAACAACGATCAAGATATAAAATATGAATGGCGCTCTGGATATCACTTAGTATCATTGAAGGAAGGAGTCCCTGGAAAAGGGTTGCTTCATTTTTTTGCCTTATCTGACTTGTGATCTTCCTCATTTGTGATTGACTTCTTTTTACTTTGAATTATAGGGAAGAAACATCACCGTGAAGCTAGCTGATTCCCACAAAATTAGATTGCCACAAGCCCACATTCCAGCGACGGTCGTACCAATACCCGTACCTGTCCCAACTGCCTTTGTGCATCCCGGGAAAACACATGCAAGTGCAACTTCCCTTGGTTATGCTGCTTACTCCCAGCCATTAACAACCTACCCAAGCCTGTACACACAAGCCTTCTCTCAGTATCCTCCTCACCCCCAGGTTCAGTATCCCAACGGAGGCATGAACACAGATTTCTTCGGCTTACCTGGTGCAGCACCTCCTGGAGCATCTGGACACCCGTATTATAACGGAAGGCTCTGACTTGGTGATACATTACTGATATCTCTGCGGGGGCACTAGGTGAACTCCCCTGGAGCTCTAGTCGGTCGTTAGTATCTAATACCCCCCTTTAGCTGACCTCCTTCCTTTCGTTTGGTGGGAGTGCTCCCCTCAGGAGGATTGCAATTCGGCTCCCAGATCTCCAAAAAATATTCTTGACAAGGGGGATTTTGGCTAACTGGGTACTGTTTATTGGAAGACGCCAGAAAAATCGAGCTTGCTCCGTTTCTGAGAGCACGTAGGAAAAATTTCTCTCCGTCTGTAGGGTAGATTTTATTTTTATTGTACTGCTGGGATTAACATCCTTCGATTTTTCTGTTGGCATACATATATACATATGTGCGCGAAACTCTATAGAGCTTGGACCGAAGGTTACATGCTTGTTTTAGTTGCCTGTAATTACTTGACAGCTACTCTACCAATCTTTTGTCTTGGGTTTTAGCACAGCCTTTCGATGCATCAAATCCTTTGTTCTTTGAGATCTTGTTGTTTTGTTTTGTGGGTTAAGACTCTTGTGGCCTGTTTGGCACCCAAATTTTTTGGGGATAAACCAGGTTTATCCCCAAGTTATCCTCGTACCAAACATGCCCGGTTCTGTTCAGATGGGCTACCTCCTGTCAGCACAGCAGGTCTCATTCTGTAAGGTGCTCAACTTTAGAGTATGCCACTTAACTCTCAAATATAAATATAAATTTATATTTATTACTATATTTTTATTTTCAGAGGTGGGATGGTTATGATCCTTTTATTTCGATAGATAAGAGATGATGGTTGAAATGAAGACACTAAATTTTGAATTAAGATAAATTAAGTACCACAGAAGTCCCGTAAGTTCTCAAGAGCACAAATTCGATGATTTGTGAGTCAAACCAAATCAAACTGGGTATTTATTTTAATTTATATGTATATTAGCAAAGTTTATGTATGGAAATAAATGTATTGTATGAGTTTTTAGGATAAAATTAACGAAATGTATAAGAATGCACATTAAAATTTAATAGAACATGGTTTAAAGTAAGCTGAATAAAATTAAATATTGATACATATGTATATTATATCATGATAGAGTGAGATTTGATGTCAAACTAAACCAAACCATGAATTTAATCTGAATTCTAGACGTCAACATCACCGAAGTTTGGGTGCGCATGTTCTCCCTATCAGGGTTTCTCACGTTCTGGTCTTTACAGTTATTTATGTTTTCGTATATGTTTTTGAAATTTTGGTAAATTTTGTTAACTTCCTAAAACTTCGATTTGTTTTCATTACTGTTTATAATATTTTAATTTTATTGTTAATTTTAATGTAAATGCAGTAAATTATTGAAATATTTTTATTCTCTCTCTCCCACCTAGGCTCTGGTGAGGGGCGCGGGGGGGGGGGGGGGTGCACTAACCCAGTTTGAATATTTTAAGAAATCATAAAAAAATCAATAAAATTAAAAAATTATTACAGTATTAAAATTAAAAAATATTCTATTTTAAATTTACAATTTGAAGGTACCTTTCTTCTGGTTGGCTTTGCACCTCTTACGATGTTTTATCTAAGTTTTATACGTAAAATTGTGGTTCGACGCTATTTTTAACATTTTTTTATAATCAATATAATATATATTGACAAAAAATAAAAAACATCAGGTAAGAATGGTGTTGGAACACAAATTTGCCCGAAAAATAATCATCCGGTGGTGATGGGAGAAGTAGGAGTGAGGGAGGATGTGGGGGGTGGGGACCTTCCCAACGCCTCCGTTGGCGACCCAGCTCAACTAGGTCGAGTCGAATCCCCGGTCATCAAGCCTTGCGACCGGGTTAGGACTCGAGACCGGTCGGTCGGCTAGAAAATCTATGGGGTCAGGCCCCGGTCACGACCTAGTCCTAACTTGACAAGTTGACAATCCATATCTGGGACTATCATATATGATGTACGTATATTCTAACCAAATATTTCCAAAGTATGATATATATGTGCCTAAAGAGTTCGTAATGCCTAAGTACCATAGATATAAATAAGCCCATGTTGGAGTTCCCTGGCGCGTAGCACAACGGGGGGGGGGGGGGGCGGGGCCACTTGTCTTGTCGTTGTATGCTCTCCTAGCGAGGATGCCAAAGGGACCTCATTATCTTTTTGACACGCTTAGTCACTAGAGATGTTAGAGGGTGTGTGTGGTTGCAGGATAATTTTCTATATTTTTAATCATAAAAAATTATATTAAAAATAAAAAAGTTAGTGAACGACATAAAATTGGTATGTTTTGAGAGACAGGACAACTAAAAAAAAGGCAGGAGTTAAAGAAAAGAGGTGAGAGACAGAGACTACAAGATAAACAAAAGAAAGTCTCACTTCCTTTTATCTAAGTAAGAAGAAAATATTTTCAAAAATATGGATTTATAATAGTCGCCGGATCTCTCTTTTAACAAGTTTTGTTACAAAAACGTAAAACCGTAGCTCAACTTATTAAGCAACAGACACCTTGTTATCTTAGTCGGGTTAAAGTTGAGCAAACATGATCTTTTTTAGTTTTAAAAAGATATATATTAAAAATGTCAAATTTAAATTAATCTGTGACTTACAAACTAGGTGTATTCTTATTATTTCATAGTATTTGATTTAGCTTAATGAAATATCTAAAATTGAATTTCGTTTCTAATTTCTCCGGTGAAATGCACAATTCTAGTTGTTCATCTTCAAAAGCAAAAACTATTTTTTTTTATCTTGAACCACTTAAAATTAAGTGACTTACGAAGAAGTTACTATCGAATTCAAATATTTTACTAAATATTTTAGTGTTTAATCTTTCACTGATTTAGGGGTTGTCTGGTACAAGTTATCCCCTAAATTATCCGGTGCCAAATGGCCCAAGAGATTAGACATCAATTAAGCCGAAACAAAGTAGACATAAATTATCTATCAATGCTTAAATTTATATATTGTACTCAATCATTGATATTGTCTTCAAAGTTGATGTTAAAATTATGCAAAATACAACATCATCAACAATTTAAGGGCAAAAAAAGGATAAATCAATAATCTCATGCGGTCCACCCTATAGCATGAGATTTTATGCAGTATATATATATCTAGTATATACATATCTAGCAGTGTTCCAGCAGAATGGAAAAACACTATAAACTTCTAATCTTTCCTCTGTAATAATATTTTAAAATATATAATAAAAAAATAAGTGGACTTACAGTCCAACTCACATTCAAATCCAAAGAAAATGCATATTGTACTATCTCCTGTGGTAACTTGGTCACAAAGAAAGTGACACAACCAAGTGTTAACCAAATATATATAGACATGCAGGCTGCATCATGTGAATTATATTTTTCTCTATAAATTGTGAATTATATATATATTTGAATTCCACCCAATTTTATAAGAATCCTTTATTAGATATCACCTTAAAATATTTAGAATATTTTTCCAATGTCTTTGGATTGGGTCAATGACCACAAGCACTTGTTCTTCTTATTCAAAAGAGTTGCTGGTGCCCAAATTAAAATATTTTGATGAGTTTAAAACACTAATTGTTCAGATCGAATCAAAATAAACCCGATGTGTTCAATATGTTGTGTAAATTTTTATTAATATTTTTTAAATTTTGGTCTCTTCCATGTATTTTCATCAAACACAGTAGGGATAATTAAATTGCATGCTAAGTTCAATGAGAGAGTGGAAACCGTTGCATTAATTAAAATTTTTTTGGACGGAAAAGACATTCTTATTCATATCAAAATAAAAAAGTACAGAGACACGACACAACTAAAAGTAGACACACAACATAAGAGAGGATGAAACTAACTCCGTTAGAAATTATCGTGTCCAACAAACAAAGACAACCACACATCGACCAAAGGTTGATTAGCTAAAATAGGGATTCCCCAAATGGAGTTTGAGAGCTGTTTCGAGATCGGATGATCACACTAGAAATGTGTGGATATCGTTCGGATTAACGGTCTCGAAAAAGAGATCGCGACTATGAAAAAGATACGAAAAGATAACCCGATAGAAGTCGACCACAAGACACCTAATAGTAACGACATATAACGTACGGGAGACATCTACGTTGTATTAATTAATTAAACACCTCATTCGAGTAAGAAAGGCTGCTCGTATCCTTGAAATAATGCATAAATACATTATTTATTCGTTAATAGAATTTAAAATAGATAAGTACACGCAATTATGGGTATTTGGAGAGATTTGATAGCAAATGGAAGATCATATTGTATAACCAAACAAAGGTGAAGGTCACGTGGTTTTATTGTACAACTAAAGAAGGGGTCTCGCATTTTTTATTTAAGAAGGAATTATCCTAAAAATATATAATTGCAATGATTACCAAACACCATGTATAAAAGTTTTATTACAATTTTTTTTCAGGACACATACTTACTTTAGCATGCAACCAAACACCTCATTAAATGAGACACTCTTCTTTGCCGACGGATAGAGTCTGTTTGCTGACAGTTATTTTTGGTGGAGTGGAATATTTGCCGACGAAATTGCCTTCTCACGTTTCAAGATCATTTTCACGCCTGCACATCGAAACTTTTGTATATGCGTATGTGCCCCCAAAAGGTTGTAAAACAGCCCTTTGCTAGAACTGACTCTGATGGGGGCACGAGGGCAAAACAATAATTTTTGGATACCCTAAACCGGTAAATTGAATGATCTAACTCAGATTAAATATTTATTTTAACTCAAAATTTATCGATATATATTTTTACAAATATTTTTTTCAAGGGTTCTCGAGATAAAACTGATGAAATGCATAAAAATACACACACTGCATTTTTAATAGAATACAACTCAAAACAAGCTAAATAAAATTATACATTGACATACATACTCTACTACTTTCATAAAATGTAATTTGAACCGAACCAAATCAAATCAAATAAAGAAAAAAAAATCTTTTGCTGGATGGATTAAGTATACATTAAATAATTAGTATAAATTAAACAATTATTTAATACTGATCACTCTTTCGTTGGATCAATCAGCACTTAATATAAAAATATCACAGCATTTCTTTGGTTGTCTTTCATTTATATTTTTGTGTAAAAAATAATCAAATAAATCAACACATCGGTCACACTTGTTTAAACTTTATATATTTCAATGCACTAAATTAAAAACAGTGTTTTATTCAAAGAATTTTATTATTTTTAATTTATCATATATCTGACGTATAAACGTGAGGGTTAGAGAGATTAAAAAGTACGTCATCCGTATCCTCCTCCAAATTCGGGATACGGACAAAAACCCAGGGGCTTCCTGTGATTGGCTCCCCGGCGAGTGAGCCGACGTCACCATCCGGGTTACCGTATCCCGCCCGCTGCGTACGCCACCCTTCACCTCCCTCCCAGCGGTCCGCGTCGGCGACACGTGGCGCGCAAGGAGGAGGCGATGATGCAAGACAAAAGGGGTGCCCGGATTCCCCGCCCCCCGCAGGGCGCCTCGCCGTCGCCGCCTCCACCGCCGCTGCTCTGCCGCGCGCAGCGCCGCAGCAGCGGCGCGCAGCCCTTTTATACCCCCTCCCGGCTCCCCCTCTCGCCGCCGCCTCTGCCGCCCTCCTCTCTCCTCCTCCATCTCGTCTGCTCCCTCGTCCTCCGCCCCCCCGACGTCCCGATGGCCAGGGCGGGCGCGACCGCCTTCCTCGCCGCCGTGCTGGTCGCCGCCGCCGCCGCTCTACCGCCGTCCGGTACGCAAAGGCCGCTCTTTTCCGTCGACAGATGTGCTCTTCCTCTTCTTCTTTCTCCTCCTCCTCCTCTGAGACATGCGTCATGCGTGGTGTGGTTTCTTTCTCTCTTGCCCAGCGGGTCTTCGCCGCGGAGAGATGGTTCATCTCCACGCCCCGCTCCCTCCGGCCGGCCACGGCGGCGTGTCGCCGGTGCTCCTCCCTCTGGCGGCCGGCAAGCGGCAGGTGCCCACCGGAGCGGACCCCATCCACCACAACGAGCGGCCGCCGTCCCTCCGCCACCGCCACCTGGTCCCCTGACGAGCCGAGCGGCGGAACCAAAAGGCGGAGGAAGCAAGCAGAGAGCAGAGAGCAGGGAGCAGAGCGAAGAAGAAAGAGGAGCAAGCGCCGCGGCAGTCTTTTGCAGTCTCATTTTGCTGTGTCTTCGTCTCTCGACATGCATGCACGTCTCTTAACGTTAACGTTATCCCCCCTTCCTTCCTTCCTTTAGACCTGTCTCCTTGTGTTTGAATATGCAGGCCAGGCCATGTTTTCTCTTTCAATCACATACGTATCTATATATATGTATGTACGAATATCGTATAAAGCTAGCTAGGTAGAGATATTGATGTGTCTCTTCTTGATGTGTTTGTTACCAGCAGAAGACGTTGCTCACAAGCACCTCTCATCTGGGTTCATGTTTTCTTCGTTTTAGGGTTCCGGTTTGTCGGTCTTTTGCTTGCATACATGTCTGTTTCTGTTGAGTTTTATGGACTGTGTTTGACTCTCTCTCTCCCTCTCTCTATGTATGTATGTATGTATGTATGTATGTATGTATGTATGTATGTATGTATGGGTTAATATCTGGATATATGACTGTCAACAATGGGTAGAAATTTTTTTTTCTGCCAAGAACAGCATATATGGTCAGCCCTCTTTTTCTTTTTCTTTTCTTGTTTTTTTTTCTGTCCAGGGGTTGTTCTTCACATATGTTGTTTCCCGGCCTAAAAATTAAAGCAAATCAATAATTCGTTTTAGGAAGGGTTTCAGTTTATCGTTCTTTTACCTGGTTTTCTGTTTATTGAGTTTATGGACCGTGCTTCAGTGTATATATATATATTTGTCTATATATTATGGGTTAATTAATTAATATCTGGATATAGGACTGTCGATGGGTAGAATTTTTTCTGCCAAGAACAGAATTTTTATGTGTGCATATATGGTCAATTCTCTTTTTATTTTTTTCTGTCCAGAGGTGTTTACTGATATGTCCAAGCCTCAAAATCACGTCTGTTTTGGGCTAAACTATCAATCTCACCTTAGTTTGGTTTCAAGAATTGGTTGAATCCCACCAATTAAATTCAGATAGAATTTTTATTTTAACTCGGGCAAGAAGCAGGGTTATCAACAATTAGTATTAACATATATTTTTACCTAAAAATAAATACTTTCAGAAGTTTCTAAGTTAAAACCAATCATATATATATATATATATCAATATAGTTTTGTTTTAACCAAATTAATCGAATCAAATCAGTTCCGCTTGGTTTTGATTGCATATATAGATGTGTTCTGTTTGATTTGAATTTAAAAGCATTCATAAAAGAAATCAAACCAAATCACATTATGAGCACCCGTCCCTTTTTTATATCCGCCATAAAACTTAATTACGTAAATTAATGATGTTGTAATACAAAAGAAAAGCGCCAAAAAATATTTGGTGAGACAATTTACAGTCCAAAAACAGTATATGGTGTCCAGATCAAAATTTGAACAGAGTATATATAATGGAAAAACTAATATAAGCTAAGAATTTGTGGATCAATTAATAAATAGGTTAATATATAAAAATTGTTTATATATTTTGTCTATTATCTAAAAAATTTCTGTTTTTGGGTCTTACTCCACATATACAAACACATCTATTTTTAAGTTAAGAATTTTACACAGTTAAATTCATTGTAAATGATTTTTCTTGTGACTTTCACTTGGGGCCTTTTGGGTGCAAGACTAATTAATAGATAAATCTAGTTTATCCATACAAATTTGGAGACAAATTAATTTTATATCAATCTGGATTTATCCCTTAATTAATTTTATATCAAACTGGCCCTAAGCCCTTGTTTGGTGTGGGGGAAAGCTAGCTAGCAAGGGATACCTGTGGATTACCCTCTATTCCTTATTTGGCATGAAAAAAAATTGGCGATTTATTAATTTATAATATCTTATACTGGGATAGTCATTATAATGGAGTTATATACCAGAATAAGATATTTATGCTTTTTACCGGAATAACTTATTCTAAAATGACGCCAAGCTTAATGACTAAACCATATTCCTCTCACTTGAAGATTCATCACTTTCTTAGACACTTTGATACAGTTGGAACCAAATTAGATAATTTAGTTATACATTCATTAACAAAATATATAAAATATAAATTTAATCAATATTTATTAATATTAAAAATTAATTAATGTCAAGCTATGTTACTTGCAAAATATGTATTCTTAGCAATGAGGTAAAATAAATAAATTTAATATGATTATGCCATGTGATCACAGAGGTATAAGAATTAACATTTTATACCCTTTTTATCAACCTAGGTTTAAGTTTAAGTTTAGCCTCATAAATATTCTACTATTATTATCTCGAAAGCAAATAAAAATAGAATAACATAAAATAATTATAATATATTCTATCTATTCTAACCTCTTTTTTTATTGATATCAAATATGCCATAAGGAATTAGAACTATACTTTCTCTTACATCTCTCTTTCTCTCTATCATAACCTGCAAAACCCTGAAGTGACAATGAAGTTGAGCATTGTAATTAATGACCTGTTTAGTTCAACTGATAGGCTGCCATAGATCAAAAGTACATGATCTAGATCTCCACCCAAACACCACCTGAAACCAACAAATTTTTTTTTCAAAATGGGGTTACTGAATAACTGAAGCATATTGGGCTACAAAAAGGAGTGGTGTGTGCTTAAGAAATGGGCCACTCTTGGAAGATGGGAAGACAGGGTTGAGAATTGAGAAAAAATGTGGAGTACCCTGAACATTTGGGCCTTCTGAGAAGACATCCATTTATTTGTACACTAGAATTAAACGCCTGAATTTATATAGGTTCACAAGGGATATTTTTATTTAATTGTCAAAAATTATGGGGTGTTTGGTTGTATGATAATAGAAGTTTTTATTTTAATTTTTAAAAATTGTAAGAAAACTTGTTAAAAGAGGTGTTTGGTAATCATGACAATTTTATGTTTTGAAAGTGATTTTCTTCTTAAACAAAAAAGAGGGTCTCACCTCTTTCTTTTTTCTTGTGGTCCCCCACTTTGTTTGATCATGTATGGTAGTTACTCTTTTTTATAATCACATCCCTCCAAACATGATAATTTTATGTCATAAGTTGGTTCACTTTTTATTTTAATATATTTTTTTATCATGAAAGAGTACAAAAAATTATCATGCAACCAAACACCCCATTAGCCGTCCTAGCTAGAGGTGGTGGTGACTAGTCTAGTCAAGGTAAGATAGAAAAATAATCAATGATAACTAGTGCAATTTAGTTTCCTATCCCTCAAGGCACAGTGAATAATTGAAGATGTTAGTTCCCACTATATTTCACTTTTATCTATTGACCTTCACATGAGACTATATTAATTTTCTTGTCAAGGAGTCATGTACAGTTCACCGTACTTATGCATCTCAGGGACTAGGATGTAATTAATTATACAAAGATTTACAGATACCGAAAAACAAATATGGAACTGCAATATGTATAGTTAACATCTGGTCAACCATATTTTTGAAAACAGAACAAAATTATCCATTTCCTTTTGTCTTTAATCGATTCTATATCTTGACTTGAGATCATGCATGTTTATACACATTAGCTAAGTCTGATACAACCTTGCTCAGATTAAGATGGGGGGTAATGAGGTATTAGACAGCTGAATAAGGATTAGGGGGTCACACTGAGAAAATATGTTGATCAAATTAGACCGACCAAAACCAGATGCCATTAATTTGGTTCAGTGTTAAACTTGAGTCAAGAAATGATTCTGGCAAACTTGCCGTAATATATACTCTATTAACCCACAAAAGATTCTATTCCTTAATTTTAAGGGAAGAGGTTAATTAATTTTTTGTGGATTTATTGGAACAGTCAAAATTAAAGAGGAGGAGGTGAAGCAAGAATAGGGTTGTGCAGAGCTCAATTTGGTCCCCTTTTAGACATTTTTTTTCCAAACAAACTCTCAATCCAACCAAACCAAACTGGTTCAGTTAGATTTGGTTTGATTTCAGATGAAAAATTAATTAAATATTTAAAATAATCAATCATTTATACATACATAATTTAATCATAAATAAGTAAGATAAATATTATTTTATTATAAAAAATTATATTTGGTTTCATTTGATCCGATTTCGTTTGATTTGATAGCGGGGTGCAAACGGAATCTGATATTTCAAAATTATGATTTGATTCCGATAAAAATTAATGGGTTTGGGTTATATTTTTGTATCTTATAAATTATTGGAATCAGAATAAGATATTTCGATAACTTATCGATTAAAATTAATTAAAGTAAAATCTAATAAATCATAAAATACAATATATAAATTGATGAAATAATAAAAATGAAATTTCAAAATATTTTAGTAATCATATGTGAATTGTGTAACTTATTTATCAATACAAATTAATATTTAATATCAGAATATAAAATTTTCGGATTTGATTACGATTCCAACAACGAAATTAGAATCGAAATCAAATCGAAATCGGAACATGATGACTCCAAAATTATTGGAATTGAAATAATCGGATCACCTTTACCCTTATCGAAATTGGATCCTAGTGATTCCGCTACCGGATACCATCCGTTCACACCCTTATTTGATATACCTCAAATTGTAGGTTTGACGCCCCCGGGAGGGGGAGGAATAAGCCGCCTCCTCCTCCTCATTCAATGTTCTTTATCATATTAATTAATATTTAAGACCCCTGTTAGAAAGAAGACCATGCATGCATGGGAGAGTCATCTATTCAATTAAACGCCAGCAACTGTGTATGGCCTTTTCAACAAAACACTTGGCGCCATGAACTGCCCTTACCCTAGAGTTTGGTGGGTTATTCCATCTAACCTGATCTTTACATCTCTGCTCCAAAACGTGTTATATATACACTACTAGTCTCAACAATATGCTCTCTCTCTCTCTCTCTCTCATGAGCATGAGACACGAGGTCAACGGGCGTGCGGCCTTGATGCACCCATCTAATTAAGGTTGTCTCTTTCGATATCTTGTTGCATGGAGAAAGTGACTTCTAGAACAGTGCAGGCCCTGCGCAGAGAACTAATTATTAGATATAGAGCTCATGCGCCCCTCACATGTACACTTGGTCAACAATATAATAATAACAATCCAAAGGGTTCCGCTTGGAATATATTATCGTGGATGGAATTTTCAGCCGGTGGGTTAGGGTTTGCGTAGTTTTATTATAGTGGGGGATCTGATCGAAACACCTAGCTAGACTAGACCATGTATTTGCATGTATATATATATATATATTTATATACCGGGGGTAGATATGCTCGGAGACCCACCCAAACGTGCAAGTTCCCGCTAATAGGGCTATGTGGTGCCCCCTCCCCCACCCCCCAACGGGAAAATAACTTCCTCTCACGAACATAAATAAAGGGCAGCGTGCTGGTGTCAAATCACACGTCACATCATTTTGATTGTCAAGATGTTGATACTTTCTAATTAAAATATAAGCTTTGACCTCCCCCCACCCCCTTCCTTCTCTCTCTCTCTCTCTCTCTCCTCCCCTTTATCGATGCCTTCCAGTCTTGGGCACTTGATTTTCTCCGGTTCCGGTTCCTTCTTCTCTCATTTTATCTTACCTTAATGTTATAATATCCCACAATGTGATACAGTTTGTTTTGAAGGACTAATTAATTAACACGAGGCATGTCAATAATATTTCAATATTCTTGGATAGAAATCTATTTTTTGATTTATCTAGTTAACACCGGATGAACAGACAGTTCGTGGCACAGCCTATATATATATATGTTGATCTTGATGTGATGAACAGACAGAAGTGACCACCACCTCAAGGTAAAGTAGTTTTGGTGCCGGCCATACATATTGTGAGATTCAGAAAATCAGTTTCCTGCTTGGCCCCATTCAAAATTCTCACCGGATATATATATATATATATATATATATATATATGATTTCTGATTTTTGAATATGGAGTTGCTTCTAACTTTTCTTAAGTGCCAAAAGATGGAATTGCCAAAGAAGGCTGGAGTTTCTCATCTTGCCTTATCCATAAAGGCCGAGTTTTTTGATTAAGTCATGGAGAAGCTCCTCAGGGGCCGTTGCTGCCCAAAGGTGATCCAAACCCGACCACTCTGCTGCACGAGCAATTGACAAAGATATGCTCCAACGATTCTATTTCTGCAGAGTAGACAACGAAAATGGGGACATCTTTAGGCTATATATATATAGCAATGTTAATTAGCGGCGAGGTTGGTGTTCACTTTTCGGTTCAACCCGATGAACCGAACCGACCCAGGAAATTTGGTACTCTAGACTTCACATTCCAGAAGATGACATGCATGCTCAAGACACTTTGATTATATATTGAAAAGTGAAGAGATCAAGATTATTTTATAGTATGTTTTTCCCCCCACAATAATATCCCAACATTTTCAAGCACTTCAACCATGATAGAGAAGGAGGCGACGACCATCATCACTTGTGGGGTGCTCGGGTGCATAATAATTTGAGTTTTTATGAGAGTTTTACTCATACGTTATCTTCTCTTTCAACTTTTTAAAAGTCATCAAGAGATGAATTTTATAGATATTCAATTTTAAAAAATATTTATTATTGAAAAATGAAGAGATCAAGATTATTTTATAATGTTTTTCCCACGATAATATCCCAACATCTTCGAGCGCTTCAACTATGATAGAGAAAGAGGCGACCGACCAACCGTTAATTATCACTTATGGGGTTTTCGGTTGCACGATAAATTGAATTTTTACGAGAGTTTTACGCTTTCCTAACAAACTTGTTAAAAGAGATGTTTGATCACCGTTACAAATTCTTAGTGAAGACTTCTTTTTGTCTAGTGGTTTCCACACCTCTTTTGGTAATATATGTCTACTACTTTTTTTTTTGTTATCACATCTCCACATACATGATAAATTTATGTCACTAGCTAGTTAGTTTACATTTTATTTCAATACAACTTTTATCAACAAAATGTATAAAAATTTATTGTGTAACCAAACAAATCTATAGGAAATCCCCTGTAACTTCTTTTGATAATACATGTCTCCTACTCTTTTTATTTAATTTATGTCATTAGTTAGTTTACATTTTATTTTAATATAATAGTTATCACGAAAATGTATAAAAATTTTTTGTGCAACTAAACAAAATCCCTTGCCTCAACCTTTCATGTATATGTATGTGTGTGCGTATATATATATATATCACTGTCTGTCACTGTTACATTTTTTAAAAGACACTCTAAATTTAAGAGGACCTGCAATGATAATCGCATATTTCATATATATCTACAAGGCTACGACACACCTATATATATCCTACGAGATTATACGGCCTTGTCATAAGCCCAGGGTTATTTACATGAATATCTTGATCATGTGTGTGTGTCTCTCTCTCTCTATATATATTCTTGCAAAGATAACAGTATGTTCACTACGCCAAATTCGTCCTTTACCTACGTGAACCCATCGCGTAGGTGAGAATTTGGTAGGTATATGTATCATTTACCGACATAGTATACCTACTAATTAGTTGCTCGTAGGTAAATGTATCAACACCTACGGATTACCTACGCAAGACATCCTGTAGGTAAACATTATAAGTGATCAATGAATCTAATCCGTCCATTTGAAATATGCGGACGACTGAGATCTATCCGAACATTTTACCTACCACTTGAATGCCCGCGCGATCGACCGACCATCCTCGCACAGCCCCCGACGCTGGCTTCCTCTCCACTCGACGCTTCCAGGCGATTTCCAGCTCTCCACTTGACGCTTCCGGGCGGTCCATCGACGGCGATTTCCAGCTCTCCACTCGACGCTTCCAGGCGGTCCATCGACGGCGTTTCCAGGCATTGCATCGACGGCGATTCCCGCTCTCCATCCTCTGCTATTCCCGCTCTCTCCACTCGGCGCTTCCAGGCAGTTCATCTTCGGCGCTTCCAAGCGGGGCGGTCGACTAGTGGACCGTAAGGGGAGCTGTCGTCTCTTGAATCAGTCGTCCGAGCGACCTACGACCTACTTGTAAGTGTTTCGCACCTTTCCTGTACTTCGATCGATTTTGGGTTCCATATATCTCAGCTCGTTCAATACGTACAGTACGATTTAGGGTTTTACAAGTTGTAATTCGGACTATGTTCTGCCCATCGTTTCCCTATGTTGAGAGTGTTGCAATGGGGGATCAAGTAGAACACTTAGGACCAAGGGGCATTTGTAAGATGTTCATGTCGGCTTTGGTGTTTTCTCAGCTCTCCTTTGTTTGTAGATCGACTGGCTTTATGCGTAGTCGCGAGAAACAACACTTATTTGTCATATTCGAAAGGATTTTTTTTATGGATTCCTATTTAATTATCTGTCTGGTCTGATGTTCGTTCGACAGGAGATGATGATCAGCATGATAGTTGTTTAAAACAAGTATTTTACCTGTTTGCCCTATGCATTCATGTTTACAAGTTGGTTCTCTTGACAAAACATATTTCATTTCCCGTTATTCTGGGATATTTTTTATGTTAATGTGTTGTTGGGTAGACATTTTGGCACCGAGCTCCTAATTTTTATGTTACCGCCTGCTAACTGTATTCTGATTTTTTTTCAGCTCTATATCCTTGTTTCTTTTGCTTCTCAACGTGTCTTAAGGCTTTACAGTTTCTTTACAGTTACTTTCGTGCTATTATCTCGGAGTTCATTGATTCGATTACCCTCTTGTCACTTCGAAAATGAGGTAACACTTATGCCATAAATTTCTGACTATATTTTGTCAATCATTCATCCTCTTGTTAGAATTTTCATGTTTTCATTAATGATTTTGTTTGTAGTTGCATTTTTTCTATATATCTGACAATACATCTTCTTGTTTGCATTCGGATACATGTTCACTATATCTTTAGCAATAATATGTTATATTTTTCTTGGTATCCCACTTATTAGATATATAACATATAAAGTTACCAAATGTCCCCTTGTGTTCCAACTAACAACATAATCTACCTTGCATCCCTTTATTTTTATGTGCTTACTCAATTTTTAAGGCAACTGACACATTCCTCGCTTGATTGACCAACTTTTTAATGACATAAGATTTTCACTTTAACTTTTAAGGATGACTTGTTGTCTATTTGAAGATTCAACTAGTCATTTCCATCATTCCTTCTAAAGTTTAAGAATATTAATGGATGCGATGCTATCCATTTTTCAAAATTGTAGGATGCATTTTTAATTATTATCCATGTTTTGATCTATAGTCATATGGATTGGAGCCTGGATGGATTTGCCAAGAAATGTGGGTGGCTATTACGATGGTGTTGAGAACTTTTTAAAGTTTGCATATAAAAGTATACCATCGAGTCGAAAGATAAGATGTCCATGTGTGAAATGCGCATGCTTGAAAAAATGTGAAATGCATATTATTAGAGAACACCTCTACATAGACGGTGTTATAAAGGACAAACAGGTTTGGAAGTTCTATGGTGAAGAGTCAAGTCAGGGAAGATTTGAAGAAAGTGTAGATGAATCAAACATGTATGAAATGTTAGCCGATGTCTTTCCGACGTGTGATGATGAAGTATATGATAACGATTCGAAATCCTTTGTGGACTTGTTAAAAGAAGTCAACCAACTTTGTTTTTCCTGGATGCAAGAATTTCAAGAAACTTTCTTTCATCATTCGATTGCTAAACCTTAAATGCATGGGTGGATTGAGCAATAAAATATTTGATGTTTTATTGAAGTTATTGAATGAGTTGCTCCCAGATGGGTCATCATTACCACGATCATTTTATGAGATGAAGAAGTTACTTGATAAGTTAGGATATGGCTATAAAAAGATTGATGCATGTCCAAACAACTGTATGTTGTATCAAAAAGAATATGAGAAGTGTAATTGTTGTCCCAAATGTGGTGAATCCCGGTGGAAGTCATTTAAATCGAGTAGCTCGAAAAAAAAGAAAAGAGTACCTCAAAAGGTTCTCCGTCATTTTCCATTAATTCCACGATTAAAGAGACTCTTCACATGTTCAAAAACATCACTCAACATGAGATGGCATCATGAAAAACGCGAGGAGGACGGTATGTTAAGACATCCCGCTGTGCAGCCATATGTGGGGCCAACTTCAAATTAGCCAAAATATAAGTGCTGCAATTATAGATTGTTTATTGTTTTCTATGTATATTAACGGTAGTCGTAGGATTGTAGAGTACATTCAGAAGGAAGAGATTTTCTCCAAGTCTTATATCCTTGTTCCAATAGTAGATGGGTAAGTGGAATTTATGATTTTGTTCTGATGCAGAATATGATACATTATTTGTCACCTCTCTAACCAAAGATGTTGTAGTGGTCATTGGAGACTGTTGATTTTGTGCAACTTGGCTGCCTCTTTTGAGTCCGAATTTGGACCATCTATGATTGTTCTAGACTCACTTCTGTTGTCCGAGCCACAGAGGCAGGAACCTCTCATTAGGAGGTAAATTGCACCCTATACTTTTTCTTCTTTTGTGTACCCTAATCTAGGATCTTAATTTATGATTGTTGTCTTCTCAGGTTGGTCAAAGATATATACAATGCAGAAGGGAAGATGGTTAGTAAGAAGACCTTAAAATCCATTCCATTCTTCATTCCCAAGGTATTAAGAAACTAGACTTTCACAAGATTACGTAAGAAATATGTGGTGTTTACATTGCCTTCTTCTAGGTGCCACAACAAAGAGACGACGTTGAATGTGGGTTTTTCACACTATATTTTGCATATCTTTTCCTTAAGAGTGCTCCACCGACCTTTTCTCGACTATCATCTCCAGCTTTGGTAAATCTCGTATCTCAACCTTTTCTTATTTTTGTCCCAATCTGTTAGCGTTACTTCATAATTACTTTTATTTGCTCAATAATGTAGATGTCGGAAGATTGGTTTAGCACGAGGGAAATTGATGGTTTCATTATGAAAGTAATAACGTACGCTAAACAGGGAGACTTGTGGGTCTCTTCAGCTTCATCATCCATAAAGTGTGAGGAGGAAAATGAAGTTGCTCCCAAGGGAGAAGACACTGAAATTGAAAGTCCTGAAGTTGTAAAAAAGAAAACGAGAGGCCGCACATATTGTTGAGATGTGCATGTGCTAGAGGATGGGAAACTCATTTCTGTTGAGTGGAATGAGTTAGGACAACCGGTTGGGAAGGGTGGAAGGTCACTTAGGACCTTTTTGGGTACAATTGCCAGGAATGCTGACAAATGCCCAATCAACATTGGATCTTGGGATAAGATGTCACAAGATAATGTTGATGACATCTGGGCATTTATTAAGGTAATTTTTTTTAAGTAGATCTTATTAGTTAGTATCAACGTTAAGTGTCTTTTACCCTTACTGTTGTTGTCAAACTTATATAGAGAAAATATGAAGTTGATGAGGGAGATGTATTCCAGAAGATGTTTATAATGAAAGACCTTGGGCATAAATGGAGATATCACAAGTACCGCCTAAGGAAAAATATTTTGAACAAAAAGATCCACCTGGCAGTCCGTATATTTCTAGTGAGATGTGGGAGTCCGCGAAGGCATCTTGGTCATCTCCTGATTTCCAAGTAAGAGTAAATGTTGTTTAGTATGAAAGTAGTCTTTTCCTTGGTTAGTTAAGTCGATATGAGTATTAAAGGTATAGACAGGTTAATACATTTCTTTTCCTATTGATAGAAGAAAAGCGAAGTGAATCAAAAGAACAAAAGTCTGCATAAAATTTATCATTGTGCTGGAACTCAGTCCTTTGCAGATGTAAGGAAAATAGAGGTAAACTCTATCCTGAATTAACATACGCTCGTTGGAATGATTTTGTTATCTTTAACTTTGATTTAACAATAAATTTTTCGGGTCGCTAAAGCGGGAAGGATGTGGATAGGGCGTACATATTCATCATCACTCACACAAAGAAAGATGGAAAGGCTGTAAACAATGATTGTGCCCTTGCAATTGTAAGTACTTATCAATTGTTATATCATTAAAAGATTTGAAGTCATGTTACTAATACCTTAGGCAATGCAGGAAAGACTTAAGGCTATAAAATCAGTTGCACCATCGACCAGCATGCATTCCATTGCAGCTAAATCGGATGTTTTCTCAAAAGTCATGGGAAAGGACAAGAATGGAAGAGTCAGGGGCATTGGCACAGGTCCGTCCCCCACTTACATTTGGGGATAGAAGGGTGAATCCTCCAATGTTCTAAGGAAAGATTTATATGAACGTCTCCAACTTCTAGAATCGAAAGTTGCTAAACTGGAGAACAAACCCCAAGAAGAGGTATACAATTTTGATTATATACATAATTTTTTGGAAGTTTCATAAGTGAGACACGTTTGCACCCATCCTAATTGATTCTGCAATTTTCTTGTAGTCTGGAATCCGATCATCAGCTGCAAGCAAGATGTCACCATCGGATGCAAAAAATGTAAGTTAATAACTCCATCCACCTATCATCAATGTTTTAAAATGTAAATCCCCTGTTTCTTAGCAGAAAGTAGTAGGTTAGTACTGATTACTTTCATTGTAATTCTGATTAATGAAACAATTATATTTCATTAGTACTAATTACCAGTAGGTTAGTACTGATTAGTACTAATCAGTAGTAGGTTAGTTTCATTGTAAAATTCTCTTTAATTTCATTGGTTAAGTTCTGATTAATGTTTTGTTGTTAGCGTATTCTTTTCTTGTAATTCTCTTTGAAAAGGTTTTATATTCCAGCATATTCATGGATGTTCATATTCCATCATATGAAATAGCTCTTCTGTTCTTCTTTTCATGGATGCATATTCATGTTTTATGTTCCAGCGTATTCTTTTCTTGTAATTCTTTGATTATGTTTTGAATATCTTTTCCAGCATATTCGCCCTTGCTCATATTCCAGCATATTTTCATTCTCCCAATTAAATTACTATGGTCATTCAGTATGTTAATCTGTACATTTTTTGGGTGTACCATATCAATAGGTAGGGAGAAGGGTGAAGCTCATGGATTTAGAGGGTCAGTGTGTTGCTGATGATTTTTTTATCAGTGACAACCCTTCAAAAATGGTGATGGACAGATGTCTTGGGGAAGTTTTTTATGAGGTCTCAGTTCTCATTGTCACAAACCCGAATGCCCCTCTGTTTGTGAAGGACAATCATAGGAAGAAGATGCAGGATGCCATCGGAAGTCATATAATCCGGTGGAGAGATTATGTAAGTCATTCATACAATTGAAAATACATCACAGTCATTTTCATGTTGCTCACTTCTTTTATTTTTATTTTAATGGCCATTGCAGGTTATCTTCCACCAAGATTGATTACGCATCCGCAAAGGTTATCTTCAACCAATATTGCTTACTTGTGCATCCACGAAGGACATTTGAAATTTTAAACATTTCTGATGTATGTTGGTTATGTATGAAAACTGAAAACACTTGTCTCATCTCACTTCGGTGTATCATACATGTGTAATTTTGTTACTCCAACAGTGTCTTAGATTTTATTTTAAACTTATATGCTCAATGTAATATGTAATTGTGATGTATGCTGGTTGGTGCTTGTTTTTTTCAGTAATGTACAATTTTTATTCATGTAAGTCCCAATTCTGTGTGTTTTTTTGGATTGGTTATATACCATGTTAAATTCGCATGCAAAATAATGATCTCTACTTTTATCACATTTTACACATGAGAAGGAGTCAAATAAGAGGGAGGTTTAAATGGAATTGTAGACCATATAATTTTGCAGATCCAATAAGAGGCGAGGTTTAAATGGGTCTTTTTTGTAGCTTACGTGCTACAAGTCCGGGATCCACAAGTTAATATATAAGTTATGTGCTACAAGTCCAGGATCCAGAAGTTCAGGATCCACAAGTTCTGGGTCTTTTTTATAGCTTATGTGCTACAAGTCCAATCTAGTATATTATATAAGTTTGGTGGCAAGTAAAAATTTAGATGGGGAATTAAGTTGTCTAGTATTTTACTCTCAAATATTTTCTTGCGCCAGAAAATTGTGATCTTTATCTTAAATAGGTTGGTGGGTATGTTACAATGAATTCTTATATCTATTATGAGTTGAACATCACAAATGAAGCCTAGCTTCCACTTGGCGCTTCAAGCAGATTAAAATGAACACTTGATCTATGTGAAATTAAAAAGTATGGACTTCAGAGCCCTGTGATAAGGTAAAGATATAATTAATTAGCCTCTCACTTGGGTGTTAATTCAGAGATGTCTCCTTTCTGTGGAAGGAGGAAGATACATAAAAAGAGATCATGTTAAATGTAAACATCATGTTGACTGGTTCGTATGTGTAAATTTTTGTTTGTTAACTGAATTTGAAATTTGAGATTTGAATGGAACAATGTGTAATGAAATAGGTTGTATGGAACAATGTGTGTCAATATCTGAAATATGAATGGGTGAATGGAATAATGTATAGATGCAATAGGAACAGGTTGTATGAAACATGAAGCATGGAAAACTGTGAAGAGGTCATCCAATGTATGAAACGGGTTGTATGGAACAAGATACATGTCTGAAACATTAATGTGATTCAATGGAAGTATGAATGAAACGAGGTTGTATGAAACATGATATATGGAAAAGTGTGAAGAGGTGGACCAATTTTGTATGTAACAGGTTGTATGGAACATGGAACATCTTGTATGAATGAAACATTGTGATTGAATGGAACATGGTATGTAATGATGTGTATGAGTGGTTGTATGGATAAGTGTGGCTGTGGAACAATGTGTATACGATTGGTTGAACAACTTGTATGAATACCTACGGTCTCTGGCCGTAGGTAAATGTAAAACGCTGCCACAGATCCAATTAATTTTTTATCGCTACTATTACCTACGTGAGGAACCGTAGGTATGCATGTTTGTATCAATTTTCTTGACCTACGCTTGCTAAACATGTAATCATGTTTTACCAACGGGTATATATATCGTAGGTATACATAGGGACTATACCTATGGGTGTTTGTTGACCCATAGGTATAGTACATGTACTATACCTATGGGACCTACCGTAGGTAAAACATTTACCGACATGTCCTAGCCCGACGCGACTTCCTACGGGGGGTCCCGTAGGTAAATTGAAATACCTACGAGAAAATAAGCTTTACCTACGTTTTTCTCGCATAGGTAAAGGACGAATTTGGCGTAGTGGTTGTATACCTTCAGACCCACAGAACTATTCAGAGCTCTGATTTTTTTTACAACTCTTTCGGCTTGAGGGCCAAAAACAGTCAATATATATTCCTTTAGTCGACAAAATAAAAAACCTTGTTATTTCTTTGCAAATGTACCCTTTTAGATATCCATATCTGTAAAAGTAGACTCGTATATAATACACCTATTATATATATTGCATAATTAATTCTTGACGACTCTAAAATATATTACGGCCGGCCATTCAAATACTCAAGGCACACGTCATGAGAGAGAGAGAGAGAGAGTGCATGAGAAGGAGGAAAGAGAAGAGAAAAAAGACAACTAATTAATTAAATTATATCTTTCAGTAGAGATAACATGGATTAAGATAAATCATCCTCGAAAAGACCAGAATATTATTCAAAACTATGGTGAGGTCTACATGCTTAATTAATTATATATATAGATCAAATTACGAGACCATGGTGAACGGTACGATCACTGTCCTTGAATTAGATATGCTAACTGTCCTTGAATTAGATATGCTGTCATTTTATCATTAGTTCTTGATATGATATTTATTAAACTTTATTTCTCATTCTTCGAACATCTATATATCATATTCATATATTTCATCTATCATTATATTAACTTCTATATTTATACATCAATTCCGCATCGAGTTAATTAGGATAAACCCAACAATACTCAAGTTTAACTGTTTTCAATTCCGATAACTTATAGAATATAAAATACATATTTCAAACTCCTTAAAATTTATCAAAATCTGAACGGAATATCGGTTTCTGGGTGCACCCCTAATTTTAATACTTATCTTTGCTATTTTTTTTATTTTTATACAGTTGGCCAGAAACTAGAAATTTCTTTCCTATGACTTCCTCGTCTACACGATCGACTAGCAATATAGGTCTTCTCTTGCTCACGTGACGTGCTGTATATATGCTACCAAATTCACAGGCCAACTTCATACATATATATGGTTAGAACACAGCATCGAGCTAGACAAGTCAAGAAGATGACACTCTTTCCTCGTGAGCATGCATGCATGGTCTGAGTGTTTCGATGGCGTACGTGATGCATGCACGTACATACGTGACACATATACGTACGTACGTACGTCTTGCATGCAGTCCACGTCCGTACTGCTCACAAGCTCTTCCAGCTGCTCTGTATACATAGGTTTATTTTTATGTCTTTAATTAATTGAGTTTACACTTCCATTTCACTGCATGCAACCTTTTATGATAAGAGTGTGTTATAAAAAAGATTAATTTGTAATTGAAGGCTTTTTAAAAGGAAACATAAATGTGTAAATATAGCTTGCCAAACACCTTTTTTTTTATTAACAAGTTTTGTTACAAAAGATAAAATTGTGGTACAAACTTACATAACTTTCAACCAAACACCCCTCTTAATTAATTAATTATTTGCACAACTACTGCAATATCTGCATGCCTATGCAAATCTATGTCTACCTCACACGTAGGTGAGGATCCGGAAGACTGTTGTAGAAATATTAATAAGTTTACGAATAATCTCAAAGTAGAACACTGCGTTATATATGTTAAGCATGCACAAATTATTCAATTTGAACTATTAAATTAGGTGGGTCGGTACGTAGCCTTGAAACTTGTAGGATATGCTTTAATTTTTTCTTGAACTTTGTGATTTCTAGATTCAATTAAATGGGCTTCTTGTTCCACTATATATATTTATATTTGGGAGTTCATTATTTTACTTTGGAGCTTAATTAATTTTCTTCAATATATTGAGCTAATAACTTTAATATGTGTGTATGTGCATATATATATATATCTGATCAGCACTTAAAATTAGGCACCTGAATAAACTTGTTTGGCAATCAACTAAACGACGTTCAGCAAGTTTGGTTGAAGCTAGTTATGAACAAACAAAGTTGAGCTGAATATTAATATTGACTCTAGATAGCGTAATTAGTTAGCTAGGTATATTAAATAATTAACCTTTCTTTCTTCGAAGTAACCCTTGGTAAGAACAAGACTTTTAAGAGCTCTCTCTCTCTCTCTCTCTGACTTTAGACGAAGATCAGTACTTGAACGCCATGTGGAGATATCAGGACCCTCCAATTGTTCTTTCATCAAGATGGAGGTGGTGATCTAATATATATATATATATATATGAAGCGTGCATATCCAAATACAAGCTAGTGGGAATTTTTATTTATTTTTCTGGTCAATTCACTTGATCATGTACTTATTCTGAGGCACTTAATTATATATCCAACCCATTTTTTTATATGATCTAGGGGCCTCTTCCTCAGAGAATAGAACTACTATATTAATCTCTCTCTGCCTGTCTATATCTAGAAGAAAATAAAATGCCTTGTGATAGAAAGTCAATGGAGTATAGGAATAATGCTTTTGTTCTGTTGCATACTCTTTGCCTTCTCTACTAAGTTTGTGTTATGTTCTTATATATATTATGTATGCTATGACGGCCAATCAATGCAACTTGATGGTTTAAATTCCGAAGGGGGAAGAACATGGTTAAATTGGGGTTGTACATGTATATGTATATATATATATATATATTTCTTTATCCTTATTGAGCAGATTTTGTCGGTCTCATCTTCGGCTGACCATATATATATATTAAATGATCTTATGAGGTGTTTGGTTGCATGATAATTTTTTGTACACTTTCATGATAAAAAATTATATTAAAATAAAAAGTGAACCAACTCATGACATAAAATTATCACGTTTGGAAGGATGTGATTACAAAAAAGAGTAACTACCACACATGACCAAACAAAGTGGGGGACCACAAGAAAAAAGAAAGAGGTGAGATCCTCTTTTTTGTTTAAGAAGAAAATCACTTTTAAAACATAAAATTGTCATGGTTACCAAACACCTACTTTAACAAGTTTTCTTACAATTTTTAAAAATTAAAATAAAAATCTTCATTATCATGCAACCAAACACCCCATTAGATATGATGCAGATAATTAATTAATATTTTTTTTAACTTGGGTAAGCAGTCAAGTTGCACACTATATATAGGATGACTTCATAAGAAGGTACATAGAGGAAAGAGGTCAAATTCAAGTTGTCGGTAATTAATTCGTATAGTTTTGTGCCATGGGTACGTAGAAGTAAATTAAAACATAAGATATTGGAATTACTTTATAAGATAATATTTATATATATGTAAGGAAGGAAGAGGTCAATCCAAGCTGTCGGTGTTAATTCAAATCATAGGCTATATATTGGTTCCATGCTAGAGACGGAAAATAAATAAAATAGACAAGGTCGGTAGTAATCCATTTTAATTTTAGGGCATTTTTTCAACACCACTGTGTCATTATATATTTATGTGTATATATTTCATAAAAAATATGATTTGGTAAGCCAAGACTCTAGCATCTGTGCATGCACGTTGTAGATCAGAACAACCGTTTCTACTAAGAGAATTTTCATGTATTCTCATGAGAATGCTATTTAATCATCACTGATTTTTCTATAGGTATTCAAGGAATTAGTCATTTTTCTCCGAAATTCAAAGCTGCCCAAACCTTGCTTTACTTGTTCAAGCTAGCTAGCTTAGCTTATTTGAGACAAATTAATGAAATATCATGCAATCCGTGAACGCTAGCTAGACTCATTCTTTACTACTATATATGAATAAAAGTAGAAGACTCAGAGGGGGAGGGCAGTCTTTTTCATTAATTTATTTTTGGGTGCATTCATGATGCGCATAAAATGTGGGTCACAGACAACAGGCAAAAGGGTGAATATTTGTAGTTTCAGGATTGCCCAAGGGATCATAATTAGGTTAATTAACTTACCTTCCAAATGATGATTATCAAGAACTAATGGGTGGGTATTTGATTAGGCCAGTGTGACCTGAAAGTCAAAAAGTGTGACACAAGAGCATAGGGGTTGTTGGTGTGTAAGTCTACCACAAGCTACTAGCTGTGTTACTAGGTGCCCTTCACCAGCATGTCAAGGACACTGTTCCATTGGGGATCCTTCCCCTTTATCTCAACCCTGGGAGAACAGCTAGCTAGGGAAGCAGTAAGTAGAAGTTTGTCATAAGAAATTCCATGCATATTAGCAAGGTGGTAGAGTAGGAGCCTCTTCTAGGTCACCATGCAAATTGATTAACCCATTGCAAGATGATGTTTGGCAATCATTAATCTTCTCTCTATTAGCTGCTTCTATTTCAATCCCTATTGCTGTCAAGGTAACTGCAGGTGATATTCACATGTGTCTTTTTTTTATTTTCGCTGAAAATAAGCAAAATGTAGAAATTAAGTTGTGGGAAGCATAACATTTAAGGTCCCCTTTGTTTTGTCTTAGTTACTTGATGCCTAACCCCTGCTTCAGTCAAACATTAGACATTATAAGATTGGTTGGTAAAATATCTTATTAATCATGATAGTAACTAATTAGCTCTTGAAAAATCACTCTTAATTTTAGGTGGTTTATTATATTTCTTATTCTCGTAAGTGGATTGCTAATGCCCTGTTTGGTAACACTATTAAACACCTCTATCACTATTAATTTTAAAATTAATATTGTTGGTAATCACCTCTAGGTGTTTGGTTAATAGTATCAATTTTAAAATTTGTAGTGCAAATAACACATTTTATGTAATACAAGTGTCAACTTGTATCAATTTTGATATTGATACTCCATCTTCTAAAAATATCAATATCAATACTAATATAGTATCATTTTTGATACTCTAACCAAACAGGCTATAAGATTGTGTGTCAAAACTAAGAGATGAAATTAGGATATAAGATATTTCATTCAGTCAAATCAAATGTATAACCTCGGTGGGGTGGGTCCAGAGAGCTCAAATAAGGTGTGTGGGTGCCTAAAGAATATGAGTAGTGTCTTCAACATGGCTCCTCTCGCGCTAAGTGCTCAATTAAGGAGGATCTTCAAGAGGAGAAATATATATTTGGGTAAAGATGATTGGATGGAGCTAGCTAGTAGCTAATATTAATGCCTATGCACTCTTGGTGTGGATTTTCCAAGCTTGATACGTGATCAATACTGGCCGGATTCGATAATGATATTATCTGCTTCTTGTTCTGATTCCTAATGGCCTGTTTGGTAATTAGAGTATCAAAAATGATACTATATTAATATTGATATTGATATTTTTAAAAGATAGAGTATCAATATCAAAATTGATACAAGTTGACACTTGTATTACATAACATGTGTTATTTGCACTACAAATTTTGAAATTTATACTATTAGCCAAACACCTCAAGGTAATTACCATGCATCAATATCAATTTTAAAATTAATAGTGATAGAGGTGTCTAATAGTGTTACGAAACAGGGCATAAGCTAGTGTCAAATGACTCCTGCTCTGATTAAATCGGAACTATGACATAATTTGGAATTTTCAAACTTGACATGTGATCAGCACCGGCTGGCATTGGCAACTTAACCAAATCCAAGGCTGGCCGGATTCAATCATCTGCCTCTGCTTCTGATTCTTGCAAGTGTCAAGCGATTCGGACTCTGATTAAATCAAAGCTATGATGATGCGGGACAAACCGGCTAGACCGGGATAAACTGACCGAAAACGAAATAAACCGGCACTAACCGCCGCTAAAGGGACCTAAACGAGCCCAAAATGGGACGGACCGACTCGAATCGGTCAAAACAGACCCGAAGCGGTGTTGAACCGGGTCGAACCATGCTGAACCGGTTGAAACCGGCTCAAGATGGCCTGAACCGGCCTGAACCGGGCGGTTCGGGCACTGAACCGGGTTAATCCGGACTGAACCGGGTCTAACCCGGGATGAACCGGGTCTGGCGGCTGGTCGGACCGGCCTGACGCGAACCGAGGTCGCGGCCGGGTTCGTCCGCAAACGCGAGCGAAGGGGGGGGTCGTGGCGTTTTTCGGCTTCTCCCGGGCGGTCGCGTGGCCGGATGCTGGCCGTCGCTGCCCGGACGCCGTGGAGGCATCGCGTGAGACGCCGGGGAGCCACGACAAAAGAGCGAGGGTAGGCGAGCGAGGCGTCGTCGTCGTGCGGGCGCAGGCAGAATGCGGACGGCGGAAACAGGGGAGGGCCGCTCGCGTCGTGCCGTCCGGAGGGAGCCGCGCAGATGCGGAAGTCGACCACAAGCTGTGGTCCGCCGTGGGAGGACGCCGCACGGGAGGGAAAAGATACGAGGATCGCCGGATCTCCCCTCCCGCAAACTCCTTCACCTCTTTCTTCTCCGTCGTTGCCGCTCGGATGAGGGAGGAGGCCGTGATGCGAGCGCAAGGATGGGGGGAGAGGGAAATGGTGCGGCCGACGAGCCTCGGACCCTCACCACTACGCCGTTGCAGCGCCGTCGACAGCACCGGGATGGAGCCAGAAGAAGTCGAGCACGGCCTCGCCGTCGCCACGGAGGGAAGGAACCTCCGGAGGACAGGAGCCGGGGTTCGCCGGGTCCGCTCTCCTCTTCCTACCCCGAATCTGAGGACGTCGAGATCGACGGAGCTGTGCTGTGAGGCTGTCGAGGATGAAGGAGAACTGAGAAGGGGGAGGAGGAATGAATGGCACGGAGGCCAGAGGATGAGAAGGGAGGTAGACTGGCCACCTGCCAGGTCCGGAGGGTGGAAGGGAGAAGGGGGACATCGCCATGGGGGGGGTGGAGAGGAAGAAAACCGGGGCAGAGCCCCCTACTCGGGACACCAAGCCAAAGGCTCCAAAAAATTTCAATCTCTATATGCTATTCGTATGTACATGACTCCTTATATAGGAGGAGAGGAGAACAATTAAAGAAAAGGACTCCCTAAGAAGACTATTTACAGACCAGTCCATTTAAGGACTCAATTTAAAAAAAAGCTCAAAAAAATGTTCCCATCATATGACATTTTGATTTGATTTCGATTCTAATTTCGTTAATAGAGTCAGGATAATTCGACAATTTTTAAAAACTATAATGTATACCAATTATTATTTAAAATAGTAAGTAATTCTTATTTATTTTACAATTACTATTTTGATACGATATGTTTAAAATTTTAGTTTAAATTTTTTTAACATTAATACATCATACCTTTAATATTGTTCTTATTTATTATAATATTAATTTAATGATATATGTATGTGGATTTTTTTATTAACATTTTTAGATTCTGATTCCGATAAGTTATCGGAATACCTCCTTCCCATTAACATATGTACCTTATAAACTATACTACCCAAATTGAAATATAGGATGGATTCTGCTTCCACCCCTACCCAAATCTTTCTTTTAAGGGGAAAGTAATCTATATATATATATATATGTATATATATATATGTATAAGGGTACGTGTGCGTGTGTATATATGTAGAGATTTCCTATAGCTTGGAAGAATTTGTTTCCCTGCCCATTCCAGTTAATTAATTAGACTACTTCACCTTGGATGAAATTTTTTCCCTGGCCTTTCTAATCAAAGACCTAAAAAAATGGATAGGACATTTTATTTATTACTCCAAGACCACGTCAAAATTTTCAACTGAAAGCCGAGGCTGCAGATCATTAATGAAGCAACTTTCTCAACCAGCTGGTCAGTCCATGTGTGTGCGTGTGTGTGTGTCTATATATATATATATTTATTTATTTATGGAGGTGTATATAAGACCATATTTTGCCCAAGTTCTATAAAATCCCGGCAAAAAGCCTTCTTAAATGATTTTAATTGAGATCAACTTATAAAATCAATGAATTATTACTATGCACCATATATATATACTACTTATTGGTAGATAATTAGAGTCCTGCATCTATGCTTTTTTGTAGAATTCTTTTGAATAGGAATAAGAGGACATAAAGATATATATCATGCATCTTGGTGAGATATGATGACAAAAAGGGTGAGAACCTTATAAATTTAAAAAAGGTAGAGAGGGCCACAAGTAGAAAAAAGAAGAAGAAGAAGAGAAGAGGCCCCCATCTTTTTATTCAAGAAGAAACTCTTTAGAAAATTATATTTTTGTCATGCTTGCCAAGTATTTTTAACTATTTTATCATAAATGTATATTTGCATAGCTAACACACACCCCCGTTAACCTTTTTTTTTTTTTTACAGTATATGTATTATATATGTAGCAAGCATCAACCACTTCCCTAATTGGCTTTATAAAAGCACCACTCAACTCTCTCTCTCTCTCTACTGGAGATAATGACACTATATATTCACATATATTTATATATTTCACAAGTGGAAGAGATATATCTACTTGTTCTTCATTAATTATAGAAAACTGATTAAGAAATGGTTAAACTCAGATTAATATATATATAAAGATGCTGTATATATACGAAGTGATCCAATACATTAAAACAAAAGATAAAAATAATTTAACCGACAATAATCGAATTATAAAAGAGAATATATGCACCATAAATATTCAAAAAAAAAGTATTAAATTAACGAAACCAGAAGAAGATGAGATTCTAGGCTGTTTCTCTGTCACAAAATTCTTCAAAGATAGAGAAACAAACAAAACAGAGCAGCAACATCATTAATCTCTTTATCAGCATAAATAGAGTACCGGATGCTGGATAGTCCAAAACTATATATAAATCATCTTACGATCATGTATTTCAATCAACGAACGGATATGAATCATATGATTATCGAATAATAAATTTTATTTAAGCTATTATTCAATTCACAGCGACAATATATAACACTACTCTCTCTCTCTCTGGATCGATCGATCATGATAGACACGTTCTAATTAAAGCGCTGATCATCTTGCTTGATTAATCAAGCCGACCCGGTCACCATCCCGGACGAGGCCTATATAATCCAACGGCTGATGGAGCCGTGATCCTCCACGTGCGTCCTGGAGGCGACACGTCAGGTCATGGCCGAGACGATCAGCGCCGTCCGTTTTCCAGGCGCTGATGGACCGGGCATCATGCATGGTGCTCGGACACGTGGCGCCGGCCGTTGGTCATGATGTCGGGGAGTTGACAACGATGGTGGACTGCACTAACCTAATTCACGCATTTTGCATCCAGGCCCCTGAATTAATCTTCTTTTGCGGCCAGGCCAAGGCATGCATATTGTTCTCTAAAATACTCGAAATGGTGTGGTTCGAACCCTGATGGCCAATTTAATCACGGTCCGCACGTTCTCTGATTTTTTTTTTTGCCCTAGCTACAAATTTTTCATTTATATATCATCACAAAATGGCAGTAATTACTTACTGGCTAGTAGGCTAGTAGTAACTTATGAGGTGTTTGGTTGCATGATAATAAAGATTTTTATTTTTATTTTTAAAAATTATAAGAAATTTTGTTAAAAGAGACGTTTGACAATCATGATAATTTTATATTTTGAAAGTGATTTTCTTCTTAAACAAAAAGAGAGGATCTCACCTCTTTCTTTTTTTCTTGTGGTCCCCCACTTTGTTCAGTCATGTATGATAGTTTTACTCTTTTTTTATCACATCCCTCCAAACATGATAATTTTATGTTATGAGTTAGTTCATTTTTTATTTTAATACAATTTTTTATCACGAAAGTGTACAAAAAATTATCATGCAACAAAACACTCTATTATTATTTGTTCACGCCGTGTATATGGATAATATAACACTCCAGTTAAAGAATAATATATATTTTTTTCCGGAGGAGGATGATCGTAGTGGTCAGAGCAGTTAGCTGTAGATGCTCAACGGGAAGCCCGAGATCGAACCCGGGGGCGAGGTCTTCACGATGGATCAATGCGGTAAGAGATTAAATCGGTGGACTATCAACAATTATCGTCGAATATTTGTTAGAGGTTGAGTTAAAAAAATTCTAAAATTAAATATGTTTTCTTAGGAGTGATTCGAGAATAGGTATATAACGAGAAGACGGTTAATCATCACGTTTCAATCATTAAATATAACATCGGAACATTACTCCTCCAAAAAGTCCATCGTGACTTGTCCATACGTATGATGTGTGAAATATGTGATCTTTGACGAGCGCATCAAGTTTTTAAAGAGAGTAAATTTTATCCTCGCCAATTTGAGAATAGGTCAATAGAATTAAGGAAGGTGGAGTCGGGAGTCGAGACCGGGTCGGTTTGGCCCCAAATTGACTCGTTTCGGCCGGAGTCGTCAAATATAATAATAAAATATTAATTATGGAGTCGTGGTCTCGGGGTCGGGACCGGGTTGGTCAGCTCCAAAATCGACCAGATCAAGGTGCAGACGCGACCCGGGTCATGGCCTCGCATTCCATGATAGAATAAATCGGTGATTTACCGACCTCTTCTGTTGACTCTATATATTTGTGAGATGTTGGGTCAAAAAAACTCCAAAGTTGAACAAACTTTCTTAGACGTATTCCGAGGATGACGAGGAGGAGTGGAGCAAGCGACTAAAGTTAAATCAAGTTAATTATAAGGTCAGCTTACTTACATTTTATTTCCGTGTATTTCGAGGATCAACGCAAAATGTGATTTTTGGGGGTGTAAATGCAGAAATCTACTAATCTCAATGTCATAGATATAATTACACTACCCCGGTTCTTAAACACGGGTGTTCTGCGGTGTTCCCGTGATGAGATCATCTCAACCGTAGATGTGTGTGCTCCTCCATCCTCCACGAGTGTTCGGCGGTGAGAAAATCAGGACCGTCCATACGGTGGGTCCCGTGCGGTTCCCCCTTTCCGGTTCGGGCCCCGGGTCATGCCGTCGTCATGATGGCGTCAGCGGTCAGCGGAACTCCCAGGCGGGGGTGGACCGGTCACAGCGCGTCCGGTCCCGGGGAACCGCCGCCTGGGGCGGCCCGGGCCGGCCTGCCCCGGCGGCGGTATTGCAGCTGCTCTACGGCGCCCCTCCGGTCTTCCGCAGCGGATCAGTTGGAGAAAGGGGGCACCTTTTACCAGCTCCAATCCGCCCCTCCCCCCCTCCGCTGCCGCCATTAAAAGAACTATTAGATCATCACCCCCTACCCCGCTTATCGTCTCCCCCCTCTCTCCTCGCCCCTCTTTTTGTCTCTCTCCTGTTGCAGAGCGGCCGGCGAATGGGAGGAAACAGAAGTCTGTTGCGCCGTTAATGGGCATCTCCTGGAGGGAGGACAGAGGGAGGGGCGGCGGAGCAGGTGAGGGAGAAGGGAGCCCTAATTCTTCTGGGCCGGCGTAGCATGGCAAACGCGGGGACGTCGACGTCGAGCTCCCACCAGGTTTCCCGGCATCAGCAGCAGCAGAAGCAGCAGCAGACGGCCTTTGGGATGGTCCAGCCGGCCTCCTCCTCCTCCTCCTCCTTCGCCGCCACCTTCATGTAATCTAGCTATTTGTGACGTTTCCTCCTGCGACGTGCACCGCTTACGCTACCTTACGAGACCATGATGCTGGTCTATCAGAGAGAAAGATAGAGAGAGAGAGAGAGAGAAAGAGAGAGATAAAGAGAGATCAGAGAGCAGGTGTATAGTTTCCGTCGGAATTTTCTCCGGCATGAGACGGCGAGGACTGTCGATCGATCCTCACATAAACAGCAGAGAAAGAAACCCTAATCAGCTTCAACTCTCTCTCTCTCTCTATGTGTATATATAGATCATAGCGCGCCTTGATCAAACCCATATAAATCACGAATACTCTGCGGTTTTTCCGTCGAAGGGTGGATCGATCTGTGCCCAAACGGCGCACCGATCTCCTCCTCGAACGACCGGATGCAGTTAATTTTACTCATATATCGGGTCGATTTCATGTGGGTCTCTTTCGGACGCAGGAACAAGGAGGCGGGATCCTACGACCTGGGAGAGCTGGACCAGGCCCTCTTCCTCTACCTGGAAGGTCAGGAACGCCCGCCATTCCAAGAGCAAAAACGTAAGCGCGCTATATGCAGAGATCTCTCGCCCCTTTAATTATTAATTCATCGATTAATCAACGCTCTCCCTTTGTTTTGATCACACGACGATGATCTCGATCGATTGCCGGATATATTTTCTCCGTAATATTGTACTCTTCTGCGGACGAAGAACTGCCCACATGGGGACGGGAATATTTATCTGTTGCGCAGCAGCAGAGAGAGAGAGAGATGTATTGATCCGATCATCATGCGTAGCAGATCTTCCTGCCTGTACCGTCGTTTTGACCGGACTCTTGCAGGTGTAGTCGATACGATTCTCCGTCTGGTTCGTCGCTTCTAGGGTTTCCCTGCGACCATGTAACGGACGGTACCCGACCCCGCCCGGAATTCAAACGAGTACGACTGGCTGAAAATTGAGACCTTTGAGGCGCGCGCTCTCTCTCTCTCTCTCTAGCTATCCCTCTGAGTGTAATAGTATCAGCTAGTTTATCGTCCGTTATCTCTCTCTTTGCGGAAGAATAGAAAGGATAGGTGTACACGGAAGAAGCACGCTTGGTTCCATCTAATCGTTGGGGATTTATGGTCTTCGTGCAGAGACGTTGAACATCTTCCCGTCCCAGCCCATGCACGCGCACGAAGTGCCCACGAAGCTGGTAAGCCATACACGGCCTCTTCGTCTTCTTCGATCGGCCGCCGGTAACACCCCGGTGTCCGTTCTCATGTGTCTTTCTCCTTCAGGGTGCCCCGCCCGGTGCAGCTCTCCAAGCGGCAGTCAACGTCGGCAGAGGAACGGCGGAGCAGCAGATGGACTTGAGCCACAGGGCAAAGGCCGGCTTTTCCTCCCCTCCCGACGCCGGGAAAGACGTCAAGTCAACAGTCAAGGTACCCCGGCCCTTTTCTCTCTCTCTCTCTCTCTCCATCTATGTATCTGTGACCGCGTGATTGAATCTTGACGTGTGATGATCATGGTGTGTTCGAGCAGCGAGAAGGGGCGAAGAAGGGAGCTGGGTCGGAGCATGAAGCGCCCAAGACGCCGGACGCGAAGGTGAGGTGCATATTTCTGATCACTTGCAAGGCTGCTATGATCTGTGTCTTTTCAAGGGGCGCTTCGAGCTCTCTGTCTTCGTCTCCATCTCCTTCCAGAGCAGATCGATGCTCCTATATACTCAACGGTTGCTTTGCGTTATCTGATTCTCGGCTCCTGTGTATATATGGGTAATCAGACACTCCGGCGGCTTGCTCAGAACAGGGAGGCGGCCAGGAAGAGCAGACTCCGGAAGAAGGTTAGTTCCTTCTCCTGTTCCACCGTTTCTGTCTGCTCGAATTACACTGCATACTCTCTCTCTCTCTTTGAGATATATATATATCTCTGTTCTATGTATGTTTCTTGTTCATGGGCACCGACAGGCGTACATCCAGCAGCTAGAATCCAGCAGGATGAAGTTGACGCAGCTCGAGCAGGAGCTCCAGAGGGCAAGGGCTCAGGTGCTCATGCATGATATACATAATTATCAGACAGCGATGGCTGCCCTCGACAGCTTCATGTCTGGGCTGAAGACTCCTCTCTTTTCTCACAAAGATGCGATTTTTCCGGTCCTCCCTGCAGGGCGTGTTCTTCGGCGGCGGAATGCTTGGTGACCAAGGCGTACACGCAGGATTCGGTGGCATCAGCTCAGGTACTGATTTTGTTCGGTACTACAATTAGATTAGTTTAATTTGGGGGTAAATTAACCTGCAGGTTCATACCCAAAATTTAGGGGATTGACCAGGCTTAATTATCTCCTAAACACACACATATATATATATACGGGAGTGTTTAACGAACGATCTGGTTCGGATGTTTTCCAGAAGCGGCGGTGTTCGACATGGAGTACGGGAGGTGGCTGGAGGAGCACCACCGGCTGATGTGCGAGCTGCGGGCGGCGGTGCAGGAGCACTTCCCGGAGGCGGAGATGAAGATGTTCGTCGACAGCTGCCTCGCCCACTTCGACGAGCTCGCCGCCCTCAAAAGCGTCGCCGTCCGATCCGACGTCTTCCACTTGGTCTCCGGCATGTGGATGACTCCGGCCGAGCGCTGCTTCATGTGGATGGGCGGCTTCCGTCCCTCCGACCTCATCAAGGTTCTCTCTCTCTCTCTCTCTCTCTGACAGCACCAGTCCCCTTGAAACCCTAGCTAATTAAAAGGGAAGACCTCTGGAGAAGAAGATGTTCTCTCCTTCCAAAGAGCAGTATATATACAGAGACATTCGGATTAACCACTGTAAATCTGTTCTGTCTTAGACTAACACCACCAGTCTCCCTGAAACCCTAGCTGAACGAGAAGAGCTCAGGAGAAGAAGATGTTCTCTCATTCTATATATAGAGCACTATATTTACACCGACATTCTGATTAACCACCGTAAATCTCTCCTATCTTTGACTGGATTAGATTAGAGATAATTGACCTATGTTTTACCATTTCTCACTTTTAATTAAAATAACAAGCATAATTAAATGGGGAACACACTAAATCAGTATATGCACATGATCAGTAGCAAATCCTCTAGGTCATATCCTCATCTTAGGGCACGTTCCGTACAAGATCAATTTGAGAACAACTTTGTTTCTTATCCTGCAAAATTTGGTATAAATTAGACCAATTAAGCTTATTCTCAAATTAAATTTGTGCCAAAAGGAACCCTAGAGAGACCCCCAAGAACCATGAGCTCACCTGGGTCACAAGTGATGAGGGTGTCTTCACGGTTCAGTTCGGACTAGATTCGAGTTAATTAACGTGTAATGCTACTATAGTTTAACTTTAAACTATGAATCAAAATAATAACACATGAAATTAAATGGGAGACACATTAAATCAGAACATGCATGGTGATGATCACCGGCAAATTCTCTCTGTCATCTTAGAGACCCCCCAAAAAACCATGGTTGCTCGCGTCATAATATATAATTATCCACCAAGTTAATTAATTATGTGGTGATATGAATAATTACCCCTCTTTTCTCGCCCATGTCCTCTGATATCCAGCATCGGCACTTCCTTCCGGTGGAGTGTACTGTCCGTCTCTCCCTCCTGAAGAACCGGTCATTTTCCAGCAGTCCAAACGCGGCTGGTCAGAGTTTCCAGTTCCGGCGCGGAACTCCCATGGCGTGACTCCCGTAACTTCCGAGACCACCCCAGAAACAGCGAAGTTCGATCACCAGCTTCACCGTCCCATTTACAGAACTTCGTTTCCCAACGAATCCCGGTTACAGGAATTCTGGCCCGTTCTTGTGTTTGGTTTGCCGGGTTTCTTCTTCTCCTTCTTCTTCTTGCCCCGCGCGAAGAACTTAATTTCCCTATAGATAGAATAATATTATATCCACCAGGTAGGGAGAGGTACCCAAACTTAAAGTCTAGACCACTCTAATTCAGAGCTGTGGTTTTAAGTTGGTTAACATGATATTAGAACCAAAAACTGTGGACCCCTCCGTTGACCACCACTGGTAATAATGTGCTAGAGTAATGTCATATTGGCTAGGTAAAAAAGATATTTAAGTTTAAAAATCTGAATCACTCTAGCTCATAACCGCAATTTTGAGTCGGTTAGCACCTCTCAAGCATGCAGCAACCCGCGTGGTCCTCCTCCACTTTGGCAAACGGGGTATATGTGTATATATATATATATGTGGGATCAGTTGGAGGGGAGTCGGTGGTGGTACCGTTGGAGACGACAGCGTATAGGGAAGTGGCTTCCCCTCTCCCAAACGGGATGGGGGGAAGAGAGGTCTCCTGAATCTCAAACCACGGATTCGGAAAACCAGCCGGGGTTTGGTTTCGACGCGGAACAGGGCGGGGAGGGTGGAGAGGAGGATCAGACACATTTGGACAAAAGAAGGCGAGCTAACAAACCCTGCTGAGCCGTGCAAGCATGTCCTTCTTGATGACGCCGGGGCGTTCAAAACCTTTGAGTTTCTGCTCTGATTTCCTCGCCTCCATTTACTCTTCCGGTCCGGCCACCTGCAAATAATATATATATAAGAAAGTACATACTGGGGGCAGAAGGGATTATATTATCAGGTCAGCAGAGAATTACAGACAATTAGTGGGTTTGTGAGTTGAAAAGAACGGGATTAATAAAATGAAGCATGCAAGTAAGGATCAGAAAATATATATATATATATATATATATATATATATATATATATATATATATACACGTGAAGATATATAGATAGATAGGTGTTCACTGTTTGGTTCTCTAAAGTCTAATTAACTGATGTACTTTCTTTTTTATCATACCTCACTAAACATGATAGTTTGATGTCCTTAGTATCTCAGATTTTATTTTGATATTAAATTTTAATGAAACTGAATCAAAAGCATCGAGACACCCCGTTAACCCATTTAGTCTTGTTTGATTTTTTTGATTGCACATATATATGTGTAGTTTGGAAGGGTCGGTGAAACCAAATTAAGCTGTAAGCAAATAAATACAATCATTTACTTATTATATATTTTGCATGTACATCAGTTACTTAAAATATTTACATGACTATGTAAGTATTTCATTCGTTCAAACGTCAAGTTAATTTTATGTAAATACATTCAGTAAAATAGTTCGAATCTAGCTTATATATATATATACTGAGCCGTATAAATTTGTTCAATTTTCTTGCCATTTCAAAGCTGCACTCGACTTGTGATTCGGAGAAGAAACCTCTCCAAAATCCAAACCATACATACATACATATATATATACATATATATGACCACACACCCTTGGTGTCCTTATAACCCAATCCACCCAAAGTTGCGGACTATTAACCTTAATAAACCAAAGGGGACAGTTTTGTGAACGTGGGTGCAGGTTCTTGTTGAATTTCATACATATACATAAATGGTTTCTGTGTGTGTATACATACATATATATATATTGTGCAGCTATATGAATAATTTTTGGGGTAGTGGTTTTGTTGATGGGGGGTGACCATTTGCAGGTCAAGCCCCTTCCCCGGCCCCTTATATATAGACATATACAAGCTTGATTGTGGTTTGGTCGTCGCATTATGTTATTATCTCTCCCAATAATCAACTGCCTATTAGGTTTCTCAACTGCTGCATGCTCTTTTGATTATTCTCATATAACCCCATCACTGAATATGTAAATAATATAATCTTCTGTTCTCTCTCTCGCTGTGTGTATATATATATATATTTATATCATTATATGGTGTGTGTACATGGCACAGGTTCTGCTGAGCAACACGGAGCCCCTGAGCGAGCAGCAGGTGCTGGCGATCTACGCGCTGCGGACGTCGACGCACGAGACGGAGGACGCGCTGACGCAGGGGCTGGAGGCCCTCCACCAGTCCCTCTCCGACACCATCGCCTCCGACGAGCTGAGCTGCCCCTCCAACATGGCCAACTACATGGGGCAGATGGCCGTCGCCATGAACAAGCTCTCCACTCTCGAGGGCTTCGTTCGGCAGGTACGCACGTATACGCACCTAGCTAGGCGCAACCCCCCCCTCTTCTATCTATCTCCACACGTACGTACGCTCCTTAACTAACTATTTGCATCCTCTTCTTGCCATGCATGCATGCGGGGGCGCGGCCGCCCTTAATCTCCACGCGTCCCTCCTCTCTTAATATATATCACCCCCCTACCCGCCTTAAATTCTCACGTCCCTCTCTTAATTGATTGGTATCTGCATCTCTCAATCAAATGGGTAGGTACGTAGATTATTCTAACAGCACTGTTAATTAATCATGCATGCCTATATACATATACGTGAGTTCGGGTCACCCCATGACACAAAACACAAAAGAATGGGACTCACCGCTACCATGTAGCTAGGTCCCAAAAATGTTTGTGTTTGAACATAACGTACTCCCTCTGTCCATCTCGTGAGATGACCCGAACTCTATATATATATGTGTGTGTATGTGTGTGTGGTATCACCCCTACATACATATATATATATATATATATATATATATATCACAGAGAGAGAGAGAGATTGGATCCGGATTAAGTAATTACAGAATATTCCGGATCTTTGCCTGCTAGTGCTAGTTTTTCCTGCTTGCAACATGCAAGCATCTTGCTACGGCCGAACTTGTTGGTGAAGGTGAAACTTGGGTTTCAAAGTGCATGTGGGTTGAATGATTAATGTTCTTTTAGTTTTCTGCGGAACAAGGTTGAAAATTGCATGTAGCATCATATTGAAAATTATAAGTACAAGTTAATCAGTAAAAGAGGTGATCATGTAGCATGCATCTGTATACACTTTTAAACCGACCACCAATCATTTTAGCTGAGTCGACTAAACGGAAAACAAGAACAATTTGCTGCACAACCCCCAATAAAAATCGTCATAAACAAGAACACTGTTTAGATGTGTGTATATATACAAAAGAGCTAGGACCCGGACTAGATTGATTAGATATAGTTCATCCATAACAACAACAGTACAGAGAAGATAAATGGGTATTATATATCATAACCACAACTACCAGACACTAAAAAAACCCACCAAATTCACAACGTGCAGGGATCAAGGAGATGGTCTTGGAGAAAAAGAAAATTAAGAACATTTTATAGGAAGAAACTGGGGGACAAGATAGAGGAGACAAGGGATCTAAGAACAGGGTATTTGAAGGCCGGGAAAGGGGGAAGAGGAACAGCAGCGGCTCTCCCCATGCAAGCTGTTTCCCAAATGTCATCTTCAGTTGCCCTCTCCCTCCATGAGGAAGAGAGCTAGCTAGTAATCCACTATCGAACCCCATGGATTTTTATTAGAGAATTAGACAAAGAAATTTTAGATTTGATTTAAATCGGGTGGTCTGAACCATTGACTTAATTTTGGGACATCCATTTGAAAGCCAGACTAGATTTCTATGAGAATGGATTGCCTCATGTGACCGCAAAGGGAACTCCCGCTAGTCCTAATGAAGAAAGAGCCATGGCCCCATCTTTTAAGGGGTCACTTTGAACATTTACCGGTCACATGACCTTGAACATAGAGGGGAGGGGTACGGTGACCGGAGTTTCCTCCACCCATCGCCTGAGTGGTTCATTCTCGATTTCTATTTGGGTGCATCTCAAATTGTACGTAGGGTCTTCTAGAGATCCAATTATATGTGTCTAGGCTAGGAATGGGGAATAAACTCATAGCTAGAAGAGAGCCAAATGACCGCCAAGAAACACATATGATTAATTAATTATTGGTGTACCTAGAATGTGTTCAGGGGAATCACCTAAAATTTTAGTGGGGTCACCTCTCTTATTAAAAACCATATAAATATATATATGTTTTGATAAGAATTATAAAGGCTTACAATAGAATTTTCAAAACCCAATGGGATTTTTTGAGACCACACTAACTCTTATGTAGATTTGCCTCTGAATCTGATCTTAGCTAGTAACTCAAGCAACATATATATTTATGACCACTAACAAAACATAATATCATATTTTGTTAGCCTCCATCTACATTTTAATTATTCACTTTTTTCTTATTTTATTGACTTAATTATATTCACATTTCACTAATCCCTCCATTTCCGTTAACCCTTTGCATTGATTGATATTCTTAAATATACTGTTTAAATTAAATATGAATTGTGTAACTGTTGATGTGTCAACAATTGAATCACCTTTTTCCAAGATTTGACTAAGAGGGACATTTCTATCTCCATGTTTTCTATCTATGTGGGCGTGTACGTGGAATCATTATCCACAGTATTAGGAGGAGAAGGCGACCTAGACTTTGCTGCTTGCACATGAGGGTGCATATATTGTTCTTCTATTTAACAAAGTGAAAATCATATAATTTCAACATGAATATCCTTCTTTTTCTTCATGGCCCTGTTGATCAACCTCTAGCTCTCTATTCTCCCTTAGAAGTCAATGATCCCGAAGGGTGGACTATGACAAATAATATTGCCATACACCTTCAATGCATCATGCGTTCAATGTTCGCTTTGGTTTGATTTGAGCTATCGATAATTGTCTTGGTTTAATTTTTAAGACCTTTCAAATCAAACCAAATCGATAAATTGAATGAGCTAAATTAGGTTAAATAGTTATTTTAATTTATATCTATAATATAAATAATTTAATAAGAATACTTTTTTTCAAACATTTTATAAATAAAACTAATAAAATGTTTACACATGGACGCAAAGTTCTAATAGAATACAATTTAAAACAAACCAAATGAAATTATACATTACAGTAACACAACATGATTTAAGCCATATCAAATGAAATGAAATGAAATAAAATTAATTTGGTTTGATTTGATTTAGTTTGATTTAAGAAGTAGTTTGGTTTGATTTGTTTTGAAAAAAAAATTCTAAAAAAACCAAATCACCAGCACTCTTATCTGTGTCTAGCTATGTCCTTCTTCATATGTGTGTGTGTGTAATAATTAATGTTTAAAAGAGAGTAAAACTGCTCGACCTTCAAAAACTATTTCATACTCTGTTACATTAATTCTCATCTAAACAGTCCCACTTGCTATCATGACAACATTTCTACCATGAAAAATTTCCTATAGATATTATCAACTGAATATAACAAGGACTATTATTCTTCGTTTTACATATAAATACAAGCAAAATGTTTCATTTCCCCCACCTGCGAGGAGGTGGACTCTTCTATGTTATGCTCTCTCTCTCTCCCTCTCTCTCTCTCTCTCTCTCTCTCTCAAAGAAGAGCAAGTTCCCTTGGCTTGGGTGCCACCTTTAAGTCAAGGAGGCTAGAGGTGCCCAAGTGGAGGACACCCACGCTACTGCATTGAAATCTTTGTGTGCGGGCTTGAATTGGACTAGCCCAACAATCATCCCAATAGTCTCCCTAATATATATTTTTTATTTTTTCTAAAGTTTGATTCAATCTATATATATATATAGCTAGATCAGCTAGATTGGCTGCAGTCAAATCCGAGGCAATCTCTCCTCTGACACTTTCTACCTTGCTCTACCTTGAGAAGGTGAGGAAAATTAAGCATCCCTTCTAGAGGCCTTTACAGCCAACCACCTCCTTAATTATCCCTCTCCTCCTTCCCATGTGAGCCTTGACCACTTATTAGCCTCCTAACCCTATTCACCTTCATGCATGAAAGTAAACAGCTGGTTAATTGTGAAAATCTGCAGGTTGGGTTGATCTAGCTAACTAGATACATAAGATCAAATGAGAACAAGAATAGATCCTTTCCTACATGTTACACACAGAAATTTCTTCAAGTTATATAGGAACCAAAATGTGATATTCATAAGGGTGGGCATAGTTCAGTTTAGTTCAATTATATTTAGATCATGTTTTTTCAAATTGAACCAAATCGAATCACCTTCTCAAATCGAACCAAACCAAACTCTTTCGGTTTGGTTCAATTTGGTTCGGTTTAAATTGAAAATAAATAAAAATATTCAAATTAATTATTTTTTACATATATATACTAATTTTTAAGTAAAAAATAATGAAAATAAATATTATTTTATTATAAATTTTATAAATATATTATTTTTATTAATACTATAATAGTTTGTTTATATTTTTTTGATCAAATCGATTTAAACGGATTGGTTTGATTTAAATCGGTTTGGAGATTTTTCAAATCGAACCAAACCGAAAGGGGTCTAAACCGAACCAAACCGAATCGAATGGACTGGTTCGATTTGGTTTCTTGGTTTGAACCAATTTGTGTCCACCCATACATATTCATATATATATATATTACTCGGAGAAAGGAGAGAGAAGCGGTAGTCACTGCACCAATGAGGTAGTGCCATGGCTCCCTCCTCCTCAATGCACCCACATGCATGGGTGCCTTTTTCTGAGGAATAGGGGGCTGTGATGCCTCCCATTACGGCTATTCCTTCCAGCTCAGGTGAGCCAAACTCAAATATTATGAGTTTTCCTTATGCATAACACTTTTTTTTCATAATTTTAAAAACAACACGGTAAAATTTTAAATTGTGTGAATATATATATAGCACTCACGTCGAAAACTCAAATTTAAATGTTGATCCCGAACATCACCCAAAATCTTAAAATCGGATTTTAAGTCGGACTCAACCGGTCAAACTCAAAGCACACCGGGGACTTCTCTCCTGCCCTGACTTTCCCCAAAAAAAACATATGTTGTTCCTGCAATTTAAAGTTTCGTCCTGTCATTTTTTTTTTCAAATCTTGCAAAAAGAGAAACGTGCTATGTATGGAAAACCCCCCATGTGTATCATCGCACATATTTAAAACACTACGTAATCTATCTTTTTTTTTTCTTTTATCCCAAGTTCCTTGAATCCTTGCGGCCCAGATTGACTGTGTTCTCTCTCTCTCTCTCTCTCTATATATATATATACACACATTAATGCATATGATTATATGTGTGGTGTGCGCTTGCAGGCGGAGAACCTCCGGCAGCAGACGCTGCACCGGCTGCACCAGATCCTGAGCACCCGCCAGGCCGCCCGGTGCTTCCTCGCCATCGCCGAGTACTTCCACCGCCTCCGCGCGCTCAGCTCCCTCTGGCTCGCCCGCCCGCGGCAGGACTGAACGAGAGCATCCGATCAGATCGATCCCGCGCGCCGCCGCCGCCGCACAGCCGGACCACACATGCAGCGTACGTAGTAGGAGCCGCCGCCCATGACCAAACCCAGCTAGCTAGCTAGAGCAGAAGAAGAGATGCCATGCCCCAATTCCCGTCGTTTAATGACTACGTACCCTAGATTCTCTCTCTCTCTCTCTCTATATATATATACATAGATTGCATTGTTCGGAAGTGCTTATTGAAGAGATGATCATATTGAAACACAGATATATATATATATATGTACGTATATGCAGTTAGCTAGGTCGACTAATTAAGCTCTGATGATCTCTGAACAGTTTTTCCTTTCATACCGGAAGCTGTGTGGTAGATGTGTTTATATATATATATAGATAGATAGATAGATAGATAGATAGATAGATAGATGCATGCACAGAGAGGAAGAAGGCGCATACACGCTGCTACGCACGTAGTTTCTCGACGAAAAAAAAACTTACCGGCACTCGATGGTCGATCGGCTTCCTCTCTGATCCCCAATATATAAATCCATACAGGTATACGTGTATTGTATATGCCCTCGTCCGCCGCCGCCGCCTCCGCGCGCGCCGCCCCTGCCTTCAGAGCGATCCCTCTTTTCTCTGTGCTGCGAAGCGAATTAGGGGGTGCTGTTTTGTTCTCAGAGAGAGAGAGAGAGAGAGAGAGAGAGAGAGAGAGAGACGGATGGAGGAGAGGGTCGACACCAGTTGTCTTGCCGTGCGTGCCTTCGCTTGCATGCATGCATGGAGAGGCAAAGTTGTCGACACGTTGATTGTTGTTAGGGGCATTTGCACACTTGTGTTAGTGGGTGGTAGACGCGTAAGAGATAAGTGCCAGGCCCAAGATAGAGCTTGTTTGTGACTGCAGTTGGCTTCTTCTGGGGTGTTCTTCTTTCAGTTTGGATCGTCCCAGTCAGTTTCCAATTATAATATGTCACGGCCCTTATATTACTAGTTATATAACGTGCTTTGCAGTCTACCATAAATATCATAAAAATTTAAAAATATTATAATATTTTAATAATACAAATTATCAAATATTATGTAGTTTATATAAATTATTGATTATAAAAAATTTCATTTTTAAATATAAAAATATCAGTTAAATATAATCAATACCATTTACGATCATGTGAACAGTGTTAAAATTCTTAAAATATGTTTAATAAATATTATTTATTTTAAAAATATAAATTATCAATTATTATAAAATTTATATTATTGAAGAAATATGGATGATCTCACCGTCAAAGAAAAAAAATATTAACATGTTTATTACAAATATTGTCAAAATTGATAATTTCAAGAATAAACTTCCTCGTAGACAATTATACTTGAATCATATAAATATAAATAAATCATATCACAAATTTTAACATTTATCGTCCACTGGTTGGCGTGCCACTTAATGGGGGGTAGAAATACGAAGACCGCCGGTGAGGGGATCATGATTAGCGGGCGACTTGCCCTTGAGGATAGTCTCGATGGCTTGAAGTTGAGTGGGGTCGGCATGAGAGAATGCCTCCCAAAGAGAACCCGGATTGGGTGGAGGAGAAATTTGATCCGGTTCAGCGGGAGTCCCCGGTTCGTTGACGGCATAGACGGCTTCGGGAAGGAGTGACGGCTCGCCTTCTGCCCCAAAATAAGTCTGTTCACACTCTGCTTGCTCATAATGTTGATCCATGATGACTCGTCCGGACTTGAGCGATACAGGCATAAAGCAAGGAAAAGAAAAGACGAAGTTTTCCCCTTTTTGGGTGTTTTCTTCTTTGAAGAAATTTTTTTTTGGTTGTTAATTCTAGAAGACAAGTTTTTTAACCGAAAGCAAAGTTTTCTTTGACAAATTTTTTTTTTGGATTGTTTCTTAGAGGTTATTTTCTTTGATTGTTGTGATCAGGGAAGTCTTACCTCAAAGAAACAATTTCTTTTGGTGATTTTAGATTTTTTTGTAGGAGAGAGTCTCCTCCCTCCTTTAGTTTTTTTTCTTCCTCTTTTGGTTACACAAACAAGTTAAAGCAAAGACTTGGAATGCTTAACGCAATATTTTTTTTGTTTCAACCTTAGATTAGTGGCTTGTTTAAAGAAATATTGTCCACTCAAATAAATGTGTGGGACCCTATGCTCACACAACGCCGAGCAACATAAGGTGAAACGATTTCTCACACGGATAGGTGATAGGTTAACTTCGGGTTTTGGGGAAATGGTACAACCAGCCCGATCGGTGAAGAGGGAATTCTTCACGTCTGGGGACTTACGGAGGCCTTGGCGGAAACCAACTTAGTCAACCAAGAGGGAATCCCCGTAAGAGAAGTCGAGATCCACCAAGAATGGTGTTTTGGATGTGTATGGCTTTGGGAGGAGAGTAAGCCCCCCTTCTCGGATGACCTACGAGGCCGGATGGAACCGGTACCTCGATGCAAACTAATGCAAGAGAATAAGCAAGGATAAAGAAGCAAGCCGCAATAAAATAAAAGCAACACAACGCGAGAGAAGAACAAAGAAGCTTAAAAGATGATGGTGCACAAAGAGATTTAAACACCAAGACAGGTTTGCATGCTGAAAATTAAAAGGTAGTAAGAGTGATGGGGGTTGGAAGCGAAACGGAAAGCAGGAACTGAAAACAGTTTCGGGGAGTTGCAGGCGCTCCGATATCGCGTCACTACGCGTCGCGGTATCGGGACGCTTTGAATGTGGATCAGCAAATTTTAAGAGAAACTAGAAAGCAAGGGTCCCGCGGGGACCTAAAATTGATATGATGCTAAAAAGGCAGTAAATGACGATGCTTTATAAGTGAAAAAGTACTAAAAGTAAAGTTGACTCCCACGGGAGTCGATGCTCGTAGAGGTTTCGAGCTCGCGGAGCTCGGTTTGCAAATGCCCTAGCAAGGGGGAGCACCTGGTGTCCCTCTGATAGGATTAACAGAAAGAGACGGCCACGCGAGGCCGATGATGTACCACTCACGCGGTGAGCGGGGAAATGAGAGGTGGCTCACGCGGGAGCCAAGGAGTAGTGGCCCACGCGGTGAGCAAGAGAGATTCCGACTTTAAAAGAAAGAGAACTAAATACGAATAAACGTGGAGACAAAGAGAGTGAATAGAAGACTTACTTGATGGAAGAGGCTTTCATTCAAAGAAGTATGGCAAGCGACTTTCTCTTGGCTTTAGAGGTCCCACCGTGGTCGCCAAAAAGATGTGGACGCCGTGGATGTGGTGCCGTGGAGCGGTGTCCGTGAGCGGTGTCCGCCGTCCTCCCGCGGTGCGCGCACGTTTCGGTGTGGGGTGTGTGTTTTTTCTTCCTTACGGTTTTGATAGGGTCGGTTTGTGTTAATCACGCTATAGACACGGTTGTGGATGATTCCAACAAACCGGTCTATTACCCACCTCTTCTCCTTCTTTCTTTCTCCACACTCACCTTGGTCCCCGGACTACTCAACCCTTGATGTCACTTGGGCATCGAAGGACCGGCCCGGGTCGTGAGGAGAATAGAAGGGAAAGAAGATCAGACGGTGGGTGGCGTTATCAACACTAACTTAACCTAAGAACCGAAAAGAGGAAGAGATTGTGTGGTCGGCAGGAGCCAAAGAGGCTCCGATGATTAAAATAAAAAAGATGAACTGATAAGGGGGGAAGAATGACCGGTTACCTCGTTGAATGGGGAGACTGTATGGGTTCTATCTTCTCCTTCCTCGGCCGGCCGGGGAAGAAGAGCCTTGGAGAAACTCGCTTGCCTGAAAAGAAATTATGAATGAAAGCACAACAAAACAACGATTAAAACTAAGTAGAAAGTAGTAACCATTCGTAGGAAAGACGAAGAATGACAAAAGGGTTGAACGAACCGGATTAGGACTAACTCCTAACCCCTCTTAAAGGAGGATCTAAATGGCCTAAAGCTAAAGATGCATTAGGTTATGCTAGTGCAGTATGCATGATGAAACACAAACGGAAAATGAAATGAGGATAAGATAAGGAAGAAGATTGTTGATGAGCCCGGGGGCGACTGGCTTCTGGAGGTTGCAGGCGCTCCGACTCCAAGTCGCCTGGCGTCCCGTCGGAGGAACGCTTAGGTCCTTCAGAGGCAGCCTTTGGCACGATCTTCTCCCGGTTCCAACCAAGAGAGTCGGACCCCTGGCCCGTTTTTGGAGACTTCTTAAGGCTCTTTGGAATGGCTTTCAATGGCTTTTAATGGTATGAGGGGGGTCTGGGATGGTCTTTTGGTTATGTGGAATGAACAGAGTGGAAGAGATGTAGTGGGAGATTGAATGACTTGGAGATGTGATTGTGCGGCTGACAGGGGAGCACCTACGACGTGCGGCTGACACCTGTAAATTCGGCGCACGCGGAGCCTGCGATGTAAGTTGGCAGGCGGGGATCTAGGTGCTCCGACAACGGAGCGCCTGCACCCTCGGTACGATTTCGACAACGCACCGCTGACCGTCCTGAAAAGTCGGCTATCACGGGCGGAAATGCAGGCGCTCTGGCAGTGGAGCGCTTGTACCATCGTACGTCCTTGAGTACGATGTTGTCCGGCCGGATAAAGTGGTGCAAAGGCGGGAAACTCCAGGCGCTCTAACGTCGCGACGCCTGGCGTCGCGATATCGGGACGCTTCCAGATTTTTGAAAATTTGGTCATTTTTATGTCAAACCGACTTCCCTGATTGAGAAAATACAAGTGTTATCTATAAGAATGAGATTGTACTCTCTATAATCCGGCCGAATTCGCGTATCTACAGCTTGCCTCGCCTTGACGTCAGTTTTGCAAGGGAGCGGCACGGAGTGTAGCGGAAATGACCGTAGTGAGGTGAAGCGGAGTGAAGTGGTGGCGGACTGAAAAACTGTCGTCAAGGTGTAGATTTAGATACACGACTCACGACCTGACCAGGTGAATTGAGCCTTTTCAAGATCCGCAATTCCCTTTTTGTTTCCTCTGGACTGCTTCCGTGGTTGATTGGAGGAGAGATGTGCCGTGGGCACGAGAGAGGAAAATAAAAGCCTGCTCCCTGCGTGCGGGGAACCTCCGAGCGCGGCTCGTGAGTTCATCTTGGTTAGCGGCCCAGCTTTGTGGTGTGCTTGTACCAAGAAGGGATAAAACAGAAGTTGATTTTAAAATCAAAAGAACCTCCAATCAACTTGGATTAAGTCTTTAGAATCCATCCGAGGTTTGTCAGAACTTGATTCAGCTCGGAGTGGAATGATCTCTCATTCTGATAGAGACACTTGTTTGCCTTGTTAGAGGAGGCGACTTTTCATAAAGACAACCAAAACGATGATAACCAAATGCCTATGATGTATGCGGATGCATGCTGGGTGAAAGAAAGAAATAAAAATGGGCATTAAGAAAGATAGTTGAAGATATAGATCATGGGTAATGGGTCAAGATACCGATCAGGAACCATCTTCCCCAAAACTCGTGATTTTGGCCTATCTGCAAGTTCATTAAACAACCGTTCCGTCCTTGATTTTGTTGGAGGGGTTCTCAGGCCCGGTGTTCTTTGAACTTGTGGTCTTCAACATTTCGGATACTATTATACTTGTAGCTAATATGCAAGTAAGGTGACACTAATTTTTTTATCCATTTTCATTTATTTTATTTTTTTTCGGATTTTGTTAAAGCGTCCCTTCGACGCGACGCCATGCATCCCTCTATCGGAGCACCTGCATCTCCTGCGCAGATTTCCGTCAAGGGTCTGTCACCCATCTCGTCGTGGGTAATGGGGGGGGGGTTCCCCCTCCCTCCAATCCGGCTCTATATGACCCCAGGCCATCCCAAGGGGAGGGGAAACCCTCCCAACCTCTCTTGGGCTGCCTCTTGCATCATTTTCTCCCCCATCCTTGCTTATTCTTGCTGCCATGGAGCTCCCCCATCGTCCCACCGCCCCATTGAAGGCAAAGAAGTTCTCGGACATTCCGGGGCATATCCGGAATCGAGTCTCGGCGGGAGTGGTGAGTTTATGCATTTGGTTTGCCTTTAGATGTCTATCCATGTCGTTTTTCTTCCCTTTGGGCCCTCCTTTTGGCCGTAGTCGGAGCGCCTGCTATTTCCGATAGCAGTTTTTGATTCTGTTCATCTGTGTTCTGTGCAGGAGCCTCCGTCATTTTCGGGCGCGCGCTGTCGTGGATTGTTCGGCTAGATGGGCTGCCTTATCGTCTGCTTGTTCTACCACAACCGTTCATTTCTTCGTGAATGGGGTCTTCTGGGTATCCTTACTCATGCTTCCAGCATCATGAAATATCATTGGGACTTCGCCCTTCTTGGCGCCCTAGTGGAGTGTTGGTATCCTGAGACCAACACTTTCATGATGGGCACCTATGAGTGCACCATTCTTTTAGAGGAAACTGAGATTCTCCTCGGTCTTCAGACGGTTCCTAGTAGGCAGGAACTCTTTACATTCGTCCCCACTGAACTTTTATCGTCTCAGGAATTTCTCGAGGAGTTTATGAGTCCTACCTCAGCCCGTCAAATCACCTTGGGAGATAGGATCAGTGTAGAGGGCCTCCTCAAATGGACCATCGGTGCCATAGAAGGGGCTAATCGTGACGCCGACCTCCTCCCCGGTATGAAAGGGGCTGCCACTCTTCTCGTTTCTGCCCTTCTTTTTTCGACCGAGGATGGCTGGATCCATCCCGGATGCTTATCTAGCATTCGGGGTGTTTGGCGGAGGGAGAGGATTATCATCTCTATCCTTGGCTTTCTGTACGACGGCCTATCCTCGGCATGCATCGGTAAACCTATGCATGGCAGTCTCCTTCTCCTAGCATCATGGGCAGATTGACACTTCAAATTCAGCGTGGCCGATCACCGTGTGTCCTCCTCTCGCTATTTTCTCCACAGCCCGCTTCAAACTATTACCTATGTCTTGGGTATGGAAGAGAAAGTCGTGAACACTTGCCCGTCGGTGAAGACTCGTCAGGACTGGCGCGGGTACTTCATGGCCAATGATCTCTCCGCTTTCTTGTGCCCTCCTCCTCCCATGGTGGGGAGAGAGGTTCGAGTCTGTCACTCCCCAGGTGTCGACCTTAGGTTGATTACTTGTTCCTCCTTCGTACTGTACAACCCGCATCGTTGTTTCCCCCAGATCAGCGTGCCACGGTCTAAGGTACCTTGCCTCTCTCACCTTCCTGCCATTAAGGACCGCCATTTTGGCACTCCTGACGATGCAGAGGAGTGTCGAAGCATCATCGAGCTTTGGAGAGTCTGCAGGACCTTTCAGGTGGGCGCGGAAGTACCGGAGGAGGGTGATCGAGTGGCACGCTACTCTGCCAGGCTGCGGGTTCTTTTTCAGTGATCGTGCAGTGGGGGGAATGCTTGTGCTTGATCTGTTATCCTTTCTGGGCCATGTGTGGCCAATTCATCTGCTATTGTTCTTCCGGGCCCTGCGTGGCCATTTATGCTGTTGTCTTCCCGGGCCCTGCGTGGCCGTTTATGCTGTTATCTTTCTGGGCCCTGCGCGGCCGTTTATGCTGTTGTCTTTCTGGGCCCTGCGCGGCCATCATGTTAGTTGTTGTATTTCTGGGCCCTGCGCGGCCGTTATGTTGTTGTATTTTCGGGCCCGGTGCGGCCGTTTTGTATTAGCTGAATTTGAACTTTTTTCCTGCAACATTGTTAGCATTTTCCCAAAAGGGCACAGTACATGGATACTTAAACAATGCAATAATACCATGGGACGCTAGTTGAGCAAGCAAGTAGGGACTATTTGCTGAATAGTTAAAACAGGAAATTTTGGTCACTGGATCCCAAAGCGCTCCGGTACCAGGTCGCCTGGCGTCGCGATAGCACGATGCCAGGCGTCCCGGATCTGTGCTACCGGGCTTTTCAGTGACCCTTCACATTCCCCTCGATTTTCGATTCGTCTGTTGACGAAAGGTCCTCGAGGTTGGTGGATTTGTGACTTTTATGATTTTTAAAGAATTATGGCAATTTTTCGGATTTTTTTTGAAATTTTATAAATTTTTTTTACCTTCACTATATATATGGAGTTACTGTAGTAACTTCATTTTCACGTATACAACTTCTTGTTCCAGTTCAAAAGGTTCGCATCTTCCGGGGCTTCGTGTGACATCCACATACATCTAGGTCAGTTGATTCCTTCTTGGGAGTTGTAGAATAGGTCGCGAACTTTCCATTTGCATGAGTTTTCCGAGATTTCCGGGATTTTTTGACCGAATTCGACGACTCCGAAGTCGGTCAAATCTGGCCGACCTGGCGTCGCGAAGGCAGAGCGCTATTCAAGCGCTCTGTCTTCGCGACGCTTTCGGTAGCGTCGTGAAGTTGGAGCGTCAAGCTGGCGCTCCGTCTTCAGGACGTTAGCACAAGCGCTTCGAAGGGGGAGCGCCTGCTAATTCCGGAAACTTAGTTTTTTCTGATTTCTGTTTGTTCTTGCATAACACTGACCTGTTGAAGCTTTGCCTTGCAGATGGCGAGGCAACCACACTCTTCCCGAGCACGCAGGAGGTCTCCCCCGCCGGCCCCGGAGTCACCTCCTCCAGCCGAGGAGGTCCCGCTGGTTACGCCGGAGGCCCGGCCGCACCCCCGCCTCGAGGTAAATTCCTTCTGCCTCCCGTTTGATAATTCAACTGTGTATCTGACCTGTTTGCCGTGTTTAGGTTTGGAGTTACCTGCACTTGCCTCTCCAGCGGGCGGTGTGACAGACTGATGTGGCTTCTTACCCACTCCTCCGGCGGTGGGTAGCACACCGGTCCGCGTCTCCCCACCAGTACCAGGTGGAGAGTCTGCGGAAGACTTTACTCCATCTCCCCCACGACCGGGTAAGCGTTGTTTGCTTTTGCTCCTTTTGTCCTTAGCTTGACCAGTGCTGTTATCTGACTTTGTTTGCTTCCCTTGCAGGTGGTATGGAGGCCCTATCTCCTGGAGGATGACACTGCCCAGCCTTGGGTGGTGGAGTCCCGGGTAGTATTTGGTAGGGACACCTACCTTATCTGCCTGAACGAGATTGAGCCACTATGACAGCGTCTTTCGATGCGGTCACTGGGGTTCAACCAGGAGTGGGTTACCCTTCCTCCCCATCTTCGGATGGAAAGGAACACTCGAGGGCTGGTCCACAAGGTGGACTGGCGGGAGTCGGGCCGACTGGCCCTAGAGATCTGGGAGCGGGGTGGCACCCCGGTGGTCTCCCAGGCGACGGACAGCTCGGAGTACTTGCGACAGTTCTCCGAGTTCTATGGTCACTCTGTTTGGTCAGAGCATCGATAATGATTAGAAATCAATTTTGATATTGATAATTTTAGAGGATCGAGTACCAATATCAAAATTGATACAAGTGGTACTTGTGTTACATGTTAACTATGTCTTGTTTGTATTACAAATTTCAAAATTGATATTCATAGCCAAACACTTGTGATGATCTATAACAATATCAATTATAAAATTAGTAGAGATACAGGTGTTTAAGATTGTTAGCAAACATGCCTTAAAGAACTGCCGCATCAATCCATTTCTCCCTTCTTGGAAGGAATTTTCGTTATGCCCCAAATATCTGGCTCAAAGCTCCTAGAAAGAAGTCGAATATGTTAATATTTCTGCCGGTTCATGCTAAAATATACATTTTTTTTGCTACAACTTTATGTATGATATCATTAATTGTTTTTTTTACATGGTTTATTTTTATAGATACGGTGAAAGTATCCCCTCCGCTGCCTCCAATGGATGGACGCTTGGAGATAATAATTGACAACGACATTATCCGCACTCTCGACTTGTCTCCAGTTCACTCTGTCCTTGGGAGTAGTATTTTGGGGCAAGGTATGGCATGTTGATCTAGACAACATAACTGTTATGTTCTCACGATGATTTTCTAACTCATCTGCTCTTCTTTTATTGAGAACTTATATGCAGCAGATGAGCCTCCATTTGATCCAAAAAGGCTTCTCGAACAAACTGCTGGTTTCACAATCAACCATAATGTAAGGAATCAATACATGACAGCGAAAAAATTTTGATTCCATAAAACCATGATCTTTGCCTTGATCGATGCCGAACGAGTAAAACCGGGAACCGAATATGAAGTAGAACGAGAGTACCTCATGGGATTTCTAAAATCCCTCACCATGGATGAAGAGAGGACATTCCTCCTTGATGAAAACCGTTCAAGTGTCCGGTCTCTAGCGGTATCCACACGATCTGCTTCAAATAGACGAGTTCTCCCTTCCTTTGGGCCTCCAGAAGCCTTCCAGATCCAAGCTTGACCATGGGAGATCGCCTTCTAGAGGAGAGAGGAGGAAGAGAGGATGCTTGGGACGTGCTCCAGCCCTATGGCTTGTTAGGGTTTGGCTTCATAAGCCATTAATATATAGAAGATGGAATTTTTCATAAAAACCCAAAACTTCTATAAAATTGCGTCCATGCCCTCATCTTATTGACCAGATCTATTGTGTGTGACCCACTAGGCCCAATAGTCAATTTGGTTGAAGCCTTAATTAATTTAAAAGAACAATTCCTTTAAATTAAATCAAAACCGTTATCCGACAACAGTTTTTTATGGCTTTCTGATCATAAATGGTACAAGCCACATCCTATGATCCTAATGACTTTGGGGAGTTAAATAACATCCATTGAGCCTTTCCATCATCAATTACCACACGGATTTAAATCCTCGTTCATACAATGTCCCGGTCGGTCAGGGGTTCGGCACTGACTGTCAACCCCTAAGTATTCCAACTCTATGAAATCTTGTACTCATGAATGGATCAACTAGAAAACTCCTTTTCCAATTATCCTATCTACCTTGGCCAAGGATTTAGAGTACTATCCATAGGACATTCTCTCTCTCCTACCGAGAGTGAACGATCCCCTATTGTCCGCTCAATTGCCTCCACCAGGTTTCCCATATACCTAATCCATTAACTATATAGGACCACAATACTAAGTGATCCATCAGTCAATAGTCAAAGTACATAGTACGCCTGGCAAGACATCTTTGGCGACTTAGGTCAAAGATCCAACTGTGATATTGAGATGTAAGAATAACCTGATAGACAGTTCGGTAAGATACCGATCAGGTTTTCCTAAATTGGTCAGTTCAGTGAACTCATTCCACTAATGAGCACCTGTGTGTATCTCAGTGTCCCCACACTGATGACCAATGAGATCGGTCATTCTCATCATATGAGAAAACATCACACACACTAGTCTATCCGGATTCTTGATGTCCCGTCTCAAGGATCCTATGACTAGGAACATTTAGATCACATACCTCTAGATGATCGATCTCATTATCATGATCTCATCATGATTCAATCATCATTACATGTGATCAAGGACTTCATTACGATATACGCTTCTAATAAAAGCTAGTAACAAAGTTTTGCCTATTTAATTGAATGAGATATTTCTAGAAATGTCGAATCATATCATATATGATTGGCTTGTAGGGCATACATTTCTATCCAATAAAAGAGAAGATCCCAATGACACGCGGGAACTGTCAGAATTTTTTGAAATAAGACTCTGGTTTGTGAGATTAGACTCTTCATATCCATGCCTTCCTGTTGTGCTGGACTGGAGAGCAGGAGAGCTTGCTCGCTATGCAGCAATGCTGGTTCCACATCAGGTTTGAACAATAGCTTGAATTTGACAATGAGCTCCATGAGTAAATTAATAATTCATCGTGGTTCTAGATGATAGGAAATAGGAGGATGGGAGCTAGTCCACATGTTAGTCAGTTTCACTGTTCTGATCATGGAAAAATTATTTTTGCAGATGAGCATGCATCCGGGCATTGTCTTCAATCCGGAGGCACCCGAATTATTTGTCATGATTTACGGAGTAGCATTATACCGTGTATTTGACTTGTTATAAATCGAGCAGATTTACGGAAGCGACGTGCAGATTTGACTTGTTATAAAGCACTCAATATTTAAAATCAAATCTGAGTTTTGTAATCCAAAGACTATTAATATGAAAAAAAAATTGCTTAGATGTCTGAAACCTTTAAAATCAGAAACCCTTGAGCTAATAAAATAAGATCTGACAACAAATCTGGAAGGTGGTAGGCTTAATGAAGATTTGACCAATTGATGTTCTTAAAAGTAGGAACAATGCTATATATATAAACATCTGGATGCAAATTTCAGATATATATGGATTAAAGAATAACCCAATCTGTTTTCAGATCTGATCGTACATCTGAGTATAGGAGACTAAATCCTGTATGTGGCAATATGAGACACCTAGGAACCAAATTGATAAAAAAAAATGTTTGGAACTCACGCTGAGAGGTGTTGACCAACCCACCCAGACAAGAGGAGCAGTGTAATAGTATGGGAATCAAATTCCAAATAGATGACTCTATAAAACGGGTTGCCGCAGGGGACTTTAGGGGCTGCTGCAGTGGGGTGTGCAGTTGCCGAAAATGGGCTGTCGAGGTGAGCAAAAGGTAGGCCAACCGTACATGTTTAGAGGTGTTGTAAGTGAAAGAGAACTGTTTAGAGGTGCTGTAACCAATTTGAGGATCAATTTTATATGTTTTTTGACTGATTTGCTGATTTCAGAACTACGTTATTAGAGGTGACCACCTCAAGCACCTAGACGGTGGTCTTTTCCACCTCAACCACCTAGATGGTCACCTGTATATCCTCGATCTAGTCAAACGGATATATTTCTCATTTTTCCTATTTTCCTAGTTATTTTTTGATTTTTTATTTAGTTCAACTTAAAATCACATCTTATACATCATTTTTTATTTATTTTTAAATCAATAAAATAATGATCTTATGTCACATTCAAAAAGACTTGAGTTAAAAAAGGTAAAGACGAGAATTATTGCATTTTCAATTTTAGTAAGTATAAGTTATGATGTATATTGGAGTAAAAGAAGAGAAGACGTAAACATATCAAAAGTATGTAAACAATGACACACAAATCAGAAACAAGCGTGAAAAACAGAAAAGATCTGAAAATAAAAAAATAGAAACTAAAGCTGAAATCTCCAAAGTTTAGAAACATAAACATGAAAACTGGAAACGTAAATTTTCACAATTGTGAAATCACAGAACTGAAATAAAAAATTTACAGGTCTAACAATATCCACAATTGTGAAATTACAAATTTTAAATTCAAATTGCCAAGTCCGATAAATCTGAAAATTGAAGACCTCAAGACCCCAAACCGAAAATCAAATTTGGAACTTTTCAAATTGGAATCCAAATCCAATTTCACTCTAAACTAAAGGGTTTATTCCCAAAGCATTCCTAAATGAAATGCACCAAGCCAAAAAATTAAATTAGAAATCCAATAATTTTTAAAATAAAAAATCAGTAAATAAGGAATTTGTAAGGAATGGAGGAATTCTAAAAATCTAATGTATATTTAATATAAAAAATGTTATTGTCTCAATGTTTTGTTTAGTACCAAAATTTTTGGACAACATATTTACGGACAACATGACCACGTTTCGACCAAATGGGTGTTATTGTAGGTTTTTCAGAAAATGGTATAACCCACCCGATCAGTGAAGAGGGAATCCTTCACATTTGGGGATTTACGGAGGCCTTGACGGATACAAACCAAGTCACCTGAGGAGAAAATCCCATAGGAGAGAGGTCGGTAACCATCAAGAATTGTGTTTTGGAGAGAGAAGAATGTGTATGGACAATAAATTATTATATCGGATGACCTACAAGTCAGATGGTTATATAATCCCAATTTCTAAATTAAAAATGCCAAGTCCAAGAAATTTGAAAATTGAAAATTTCAAAACCCTAAACCAAAAATCAAAATTTGGATCTTTTCGAATTGCAATCCAAAGCCAATTTCACTCTAAAATAAAGTGTATGTGCCCAAAGCATTCCCAAATGAAATGCACCAAGCCAAAAAATATATCAGAAATCCAATTATTTTTAAAAACAAAAATCAGTAAATAAGGAATCTATAAGAAATGGAGGAAATCTAAAAATCTAATGTATATTTAATATAAAATAATGTTATCATCTCAATGTTTGATTTGCAATTTTCAGGTTCAGACTTTATTTGATGTTTTTTTGATAAATTTTATTTTTAATTTATCTTGGGTTAAGATTTTATTCAGGGGACTTTAATTGCAAGTTGGATGGTTCTATAATCCAATGTTTATGCAACGTATAAAATTGAAGGAAAAGATGGAAACAAACAATTATGTCAAACAAAGACTTTAATTGAGATGTGTTTTCTTTAGTTTTGTTGTTTTAGTCAAGACTTGATGTCTTTTAACTTTTAGGTTTGTTTTAAGTTTTAGTTTCTCTTATGTTTCGCTTAATGCCTTTTCAATTTGAGATGTTTTTGTTTTCATCTTACTTAACTTGTTGTCTTTCAGATGTGTTGTATTTTTGAGAGATTTCAATTTGGATTTGGGATTTAGTGAAATTTTAGATTTTGGAACTTTCAGATTTTAGGTTTTTGGATTCGAGAACGAGATTTGTCAAGGTTTGGATTGCATTAGTTCAAGTTTGTCATTTGAAGAAATTCGATTAGGCTTCAGATTTTTGATACTTGTTTTAATTTCAGGTTTAGATTTTTTTTATTCAGCACTCCAATTTTCATATTTATGATTTTCTTTGAATTGAGGTTTTGCATTCAAGGGCTTTGACATAGAAATTTTCAAATTTCCAATTTTCAGATGTTTTACAGTTTTGAGATTTGGAATTTGGAAATTTGAAATTTCAAGTGTTTGATTAATTGATTAAGACATGATGTTTTCTTTTGGATTCCTTTGATTTACAGAATTCGAGACTTGATGTTTAATTTGAGATTCCTTTGATCAATATTCAAAAACCTGAATATTGACAAATCAGTCAATCTAAAAACAAAAAAAATCAAAAAAACAAACGTAGAATGTTTGATATTTAAAAAATCTAGAAGGTTCAAAATGCCGAAAATCTAACCATTCAGAAAACTCAAAACTGAAAGTTCAAACCACATACTTTAAAATAAAAAACTAAAATTAAAAAGAAGCCAAATCTAAAACTTCAGCAAAGAGATGAAAAATGTCAAACCTAAGAAACCCAAAATCCGCAAGTAACCAAATTTAAAAGTTAGAAACATAAGAAGCCAAATACAGAAGTTGGCAATTCACATTGCAAACAGAAAAATCAAATCTTAAATTTATAAAATACCAAATCACAAACTTCTCAGATCTGAAATAAAAAATTCTAGAATATCAAAACTCAGATTCATAAAATCCATATCCCAAAAATAACAAAACTCCAATTAACTATATTATAAAACATCCTTAAGGTACCCGATGAAAGACTATATTACAAAACAAGCTCAAATCCAAATTGGGATTTCAAATCCCACTACAATTTATATGCTATGTCCTATTCCAATAGGAATCTCACTCCAATTAGGATTCCATACAAAGTTGATAAGTATCAAGACTTAGTATATGTTTGGCCAAACCAAACAGCCCCCGGGCAAGTTTAGCTTGATGGCTAAGGTTTGGTCTCATATAGCTTGATCATCTCATGTTCAAATACCCAACTAAGGCAATCGAATCAGCCCCTAGGCAAGTTGATCTTGCTAGCTGAAATCCAACAAAACCAGGGTCATACTCAACTTAAAACCTACATATACAGCTAACTGTTTAACCATATATGAACCTCCTATCATGCTACACAGTTAGATTCATTGGACTTTGAAGGGAAGGCCATGTTGGGACCTATTTTGATCCCCTGATCAAAGCAGAAAATTATAGTTGGACTAAACATTCAAGAGGAGAGTAAAAAGAAGGGTAGGACACGAGATTATGTAGCAGATGACAGCTGGAAGACCCCAATCAATGGGGTGGCAGATTTTAACAAAGGCTTGTGGGCCTAAATGAGCAATGACTTGGCTCTCAATAGCCATAGGGAACATGTAATTAACAAAAAGAACAATGATCTTAAGGATGGTACACATGAATTGAACCTTTGTAAATGAGGAGAGCACTAATGTCATACCACTCTACCTTTTGAATTCTAAGAATGGTACACATCGGCCAAAGCTTTGTAAAGGATCAGAGCCCTAATGTCATCCCACTCTATCCCCATATGTCTATCAAAAACTGGGTTGGTTTCTTGTAGAAACTCCAAGTATAGTCTCAAAGCCTATCAAAGGATGTAGAGAACGTAGTCCCAAATCAATTTCAGGGTAGCCTCTAATGCCTACTAAAGACCATAGATGACTTATTACCAAATCTATTCAATGATAAATTTCTTAATGTATATTAAAGTCTACGGGAATTTTAATCCTAATTCATGGGATTTTCTGTTTGAGATTAAGATTTGACATTTCTTCAAATTGCATAGGTTTGAGAGCATGCATAAACATTTAAGTTTTAAAGCTGTCAAATATGAAATTTTTTATTGTGTAAATTCCATGTAAAAACTTAAAATTAGACAATCTAAAACTTATTGAAATCCGTATCTTAAATCCTCAAAGAAAGTAAAGATTTCTCAAATCAAACAAGCAAATGTAAATCAGGAATTTAAATCTAAAAGCAAAGTGTTAAGAATCAATCTAAAATGCTTTGAATCAAAAGACATATACCAACCTTTAAATTTGAAACTTCAAGCTTTTTCCAAACAATTACACTTTAACACCTGAGTCACATAAATTGTCAATAAAGAGAAATGTTAATAATATGAAATTTGGTAAAATGTACATGAGAATTGAGAGAAAACACCAACTTTTAGAATTTCAGTGAAACAGTGGCATATCTGGTTATTCGTTATTTTGAATTGGCCATGAATGTTTGAAAGAAATATATTAAATAAAAAGATTTTAGATCCCAAATATTCCACCTATTTGGGATTCCCCTGATACACATACAGTCAGATCACCTATATGTCATAAGAAATCTAAAATTTTAGATTTTAGATTTTCAGATTTGAGAACGAGATTTGTCAAGATTTGGATTTCATTGGTTCGAGTTTGTCATTTGAAGAAATTCGATCCGGCTTCAGATTTTTGATACTTGTTTTAGTTTCAGGTTTAGTTTTATTTGAATTGAGGTTTTGCATTCAAGGGCTTTGACATTGAAAATTTCAAATTACCAATTTTCAAATGTTTTACAGTTTTGAGATTTGAAATTTAGAAATTTAAAATTTCAAGTGTTTGATTAATTAATTAAGACATGATGTTTTCTTTTGGATTCCTTTGATTTACAGATTTCGAGACTTGATGTTCTAATTTGAGAATTTTTTTGTTTGAAGCTTCTGGTTTAAGTCTGCAGATTCATGTTTGTTTCCATTTTTAAAGTAGCTCGAGAATTCTGTGTTGACTTGAGGACTTAGTATTATTATTTATTTTAAATGTGGGTCTTGGGAGCATAGAACTAAGAGCATAGAACTAAGTCTATGTGAGGTGCATAGAACTTCATGAAAGTTGTAGAATTTGCCATTCAAGTCTCCATTGACAAAATAGGAGAAATTAATTATAGTAGCATAGAATTTCATGTCCTATGCTACATGTGGCGTGATAGGGAGCCCTTAACAACCCCCTACAAGCTTGACGGAATGCAAACACAAAATAAATAAAAAAACTGAGCATCTGAAATTCGATCTGCACAATTGTGAGAGCTGCAGACAGTTCAATCTAGCATTATTTCCCCAGATCTGAGGAATTCAAAATTGTGAAACTTCGAGATTCCAAAAGTTTGAAAAGTGGAACTCACAATCTCTCTGCAACCTGGATATCTAAAGTTCTTAAAACCTAAGAACTGTGTAAATTTTTCAGAACTAAGAAGATCTGATCCAGTAAGTTTAAATCTGAGAATTTCCCTGGTTAAGGCTGAGATATGAAGATAGAGAAAAGAGGCTGAACTTGCAGAACCAGGTTTGCAGGAAGTCTTAAAACCATAGAATGACAAATTAAAATTCAAATCTGGAATGACAACTCCAAATCCGAGGAGCCTCAGACCCCTTAACATTCAATTTAAAAATTAAAAAAAAACTCTTCAAGTCAAGGTTAAAATCTGTAGCATTAACCAAAGAGTTTTAAAATCCAAACAGCCAATTTCATATCTGAATACTCAGACTCAAAGCTTTCAAAGATTATAAGGAATGAATTGCTTAAACCTGAGATTTGCATGTTTGAAAACCGTAATCAACCAATCAAAAATCTGCTCTTGCATGATTCGAGAAAATTCGCAAACTTGCCGGACAAGATGTCTGAAAATTTTAACAAAAAAATTTGATGATAATACAGACACCCCAGATCCTAGGAAGAGTTCAGATCCATGAGAATTTGTGGATTGGAAAAGTTGACAAATCAGCCAATCAAAAAATCAACAACTCTATGAAAACCTGCAGATCTGGAACCTCGAATCACAAAAGGAAAAGTTTCAAATGTGAAACTGAAACACAAAATCGAATCAGAAATTTTGATTGCCAAATGTTTCAGATCTGAAACCGAAAATCCAAATTCAAAAGACCTCCAAATATAAACCCGGAAGCCGAAGATCAAGAAATCTTAAAGATTGAAAATGAGATCAAAACCTTTAAAAAATAAAACTATGAACCCCAATTCACAAACTAACCAAAAAAAGTCAGGAATCAGGAATCAAATTGTCCACATATGGAATCAATAAAAAAAATGTAATGAGCAAACAATAACTATCCATCAAAACCCAAAGATTAGATTGAATAAATCCTAAACATAAATTTGAAACAAAAAAATAGAAACTCCAAACACTAAACAGTGGTATCCAAAGTTGGAATTAAACCCACACACACACATACACATAAATATGATCTGAAAGTCTTCAAATCAAAAATCCTGAAGTCTCAATCTATAAAATCAATCCCATTTTAAAAGACATCAAGCCAAAGTGGATCAAAACCAAAATCATCCTAGATAAAAGCTATACATACAAAGTTTAAATCCCAAAAACTACAAAGTCTTAAATCTGAGAAACTCATTAAACATCAAATCCAAATTTGGAATCCCCAAAATACACCAAATCTGAAAAGTGACAAAAAAAGAAGAAGACACTTTAAATGTGAAAGGCATTATGCCGAATATAAAAAAAGCTAAACCTCAAACAAATGCCAAAGATAAAAGACATTAAGTTCCAATCAATTCAAAAAAATCAACTCAAATTAAATTCAAAACATTAAGTTTGCTTTCCATTAAGATCATGGAGTTATATCTCTCATGTGTTTATTTTTGTGGATGTATGGCTTCAAATGCATGAGTTTCTACGGCGGTTATTCACGTGTTTTCTAATATTTGTCCGATATAATTAACATCGGATTATTGCAAGTCCGATGAAGAGAGGTCAAAAGAATTTTTAAGAACTCCAACCTCAGTATCTTTATATGTCTTGAATTAGCTAATGCTCCTATGAAATGTCATATATTTTCATAGTTGTCAAAGCTAAACAAAAACAATTACTTTTCAAAAGGTTAATATTTTTAAAATTTTTGAGTTTACATCATGTGGTCATACTAAGTTAGATAGAATACCTAATGAATATATTAGGGAAAGGGTGGGAATAACGGCAACTATAGACAACTTGAAAGAATGGAGATTGAAATGGTTTGGACATATTAAACCTAAGCCTAAAACTTAGGTTTAGGGAGGGGTGCCCATTGTTCATCTGAAAGCAATTTATGCTTGGACATGCATAAACCATTAGATTGAAATGGTTTGGACATATAAAACATGAACACCAAGAAAACACAAAGGTCCTAACAGGTAGCCTGTCAAAAACATTACTTTCAGATGATTATCTCCATCTAGATAGACCAAAAAGTAGCATGTATGCATGTCTTGGCTGAGTACAAATTGGGCTTAGTCTTCATCGGATCTTTGATAACCTCTTTGGTAAGTTTTGGGCCAAATGGGCCTCACTGCCACCTTGGATTTTCTCCATTTAGATAGCTTTTCTGCATGAACATCTAATTGCTAGTGCAATTTACTGAGCATCTGAGCATCTTCCTAATTTTCTGCTCGGTCCCCGGTGTTTGGTTTTCAAATTCTGAAGCCTGAACTTTTTTTTGGACGTCTGGATCTTCTAGCAAACTGGATGTGTACCGACAAATTCTGAACTATTAGTTGTTTACTTCTTTTGGGTACTTTGTTGCCTCTACCGGAACTGGTTCATCATATTCCAGGTTAGCCTGACAGGTACTAAACCAGGAATCCTCTGGGTTTTCTAGTTCTGGACATATGTCAGATAGGTTCCAGATTATGGGGGATTTGAGGTTCCGATTAGGAGGTTTGGTATTCAGGGACTTGTTTTAGAGCTCTGAATGGGGATTTGATGACCTGTCATAGGAGACTAATTCAGGGGTACAAAGAGGGGGTATTTATGGACATATTTTAAGTGACTGTCACACAGTTTTTGAAGAGCCTATGCACAGCCTAGAGAGTTTAGGTAAGAGGCATGAGGTATGCATGCTTGAGGATGCTTGAAAACCCAAAAGTCTTCAGATTCAAAATAACTAATACATATCTGAAACAAAAAATTAACAGGCCAACTCATTTATTATTGGCATTTATCATTTATTAGTTTTTATCTTTTAAAGTTTTAATTCCATTCTTTTGAAATAAGGTTTGATTTTTTATGAAATAAAAATGATTATTTAAACAATTGAACTTCATATTCAGTATAGGGATTTTCTGTTTGAGATTAGGATTTGACATTTCTTTAAATTGCATAAGTTTGAGCGCATTCATAGACTTTTAATTTTAGGTTTGATGAAATGATTGGGACCTATTGTGGGGTAAGCATGGGGGACTGTGTTAGGAGACCGATTAGGAATCTGTTTAGGGTCCGAACAGGGGGTGAAAATAAGCTGAAAATGGGGCTGAAAGAGGATTTTTGCAGGAGGCCGAAAGAGGGTTTTGAGGGGATGCTTCAGTGGCTATTTAAAAGGTCAAACATGGTGGTCTGCGGGTGGAAGAAAGGGATAGACCGGACCTTTTTAAGGGTGCTGCAAGAGGGGTGGTATGCACTGGCAGTTTAAGGGTCCTGTAATAAGATCCAATGAGGGGTTGTGGGTGACTTGCAGTGGGAACCGAACACCGAAGAGATAAAAAATATCTAAGTGAACCATACATACAAAATTTTAAACAAGACAAACAACATTTTCAAATCCTACCCCATAACTAACCATCTGAAGTTTCAAATTCTCTTAATCTGAAATTTCGTGTTTGAATTAAATGGATTGCAACTCTTGAAAATTGAAACTATGAGATCTAAACTATAACTCAAAATCCCAAGCTATTTGAATATGAAAATTCCAAAATTCAAACCAAGAAATGCAAAAACTAACATCTTTATATCTCAGATCTCAAATAAAAATTATATATCAAGAAAATCAAAAAATTCACATTGTTATATTTCAAATCTCAAATCTCAAATCTTAACCTAATATCAAAAAAATATTAAATGTCCAAATCTAAAATCTTAACCTCCAAACTTGAATCTTATAATATTAAGAATGTAACAATTCTATTTTTATAAACATTTCAGAAAAATCAATCATAGAGATAAAAGATAATAGAATATTAGTGAATAACTTGAAGATAATACTCAGTTTATAACGTAACAGATAAAAAATTATGATTCCAAATAATAAAATCCAGAAACAGAAAAAGAAGGATGGAATTTCAAGATTTTCAAGGTAGTTCTCTAGCTTTTCAAGGTGTCACATAGGAGAAGCCTTTTCAAAATCATAGTAGGAGCATAATGGTCAAGCGAGCTTGTGACAACGCTCAATGAAGATGATGGTGTGCCCTATTGTTGTTTTCCTCCATTCCATATGAGATGACCTTGATAGATATAAAGCCTTGAAGGCAATTGCTCAACTCTTTCAGTATGTTGCGTTTGTTAGTTGAATGAATTTGTTAGTTGAATGAGTTCAATGTGCTGATGATGGCAAGGATGTGAGGTGTTTCGATGTTCCAACTTTGAAAATGAGCTAGGATCTTAAACATGTTAAGCAATGATGTAAGACATTGATGGCCAATTAAATTGGTGCTGCTTCTAATTTGACCTTCTGATTGTGCATGCATAGTCTCAACTTTATGAATAAGCAGATGTTGTGTGATCAAATCAGCCATAGATTACATGGATTCAGCAAGATAAACTGTCTAAGTTTAACGATGATGCAACTTTTAAGGCGAAAAGAATAGAACAACAATGAATCTTGTTCTCAAGTATCTGCTTCAAAATCGTACTATAACCATTCCCATGTGGCACCATGGTAAATGAATCTAGCAATGCTTGTAAACAAGGATCACAGGTCATAAGCATCCCCACTATTACAAGGGCTGGTGCAGAGCTTATACAGGCATACCCTTGTTTTATGGAAAGAGTCACTTATGGATTTTATCTTACAATGCATAGGCATCAAGTTACAGGATCTATTTTACTGCTGTATTAAGACTCTTCAATCTAGCATTAAAGCAATATTGGGCCGCCTGACCTTACATACATCCTTTATTTTGGATATTCTAGGAAATGTTTAGTTGGGGAGAACACTCAATGGTAAAACAAATTATGTGGACTTTGGTAGGTCTCGCTAGATAGGTTGATGGAAACCATTTTATCTTATAAGTAGGTGGTGGTCTATGATCCACAACTTACCCTTTCATCATTATTAAACCAACCCTGCCCTCACTGGTCATCTAGTTCCTTTGTGAACAATCTATTCAGTGATGTTCGGATGACATTACATTGTACTGCCATGCCAGGGGTTCGCCAATTTTTATTTTTTTAGGGGAGGAGCTGAATGCGGCAAAAAAAAGTAATGGCACATTCCATTAAAATTGAAGGGGACAGATGCTATGAGTTTATGACAGATGGCTAAATCTTGTAGCATAACCCAATTACAGTCCAAAGTATAGATGATTATTTGTTTGGTTTTTCATATTAACCTGATTATTGTATAGTCCATGGTTTGCTGGATCCCCATAGGCCGATCCAATCCAAGGGGGGAAGTCCCATCAAACCCACAGTCAATCCGACGCTGATCACAGAAAAATCGGTCACGACTGCAGCCAATTTCTGGTGCCAATCAGACACCGCTAGGGATCATATCTAACTAGATTCAGCTGATCTATGTCAACAAAATTTATATCCCCATGTGAAACCTCGAAAGATTTTATAAAATATAAAGGTATAAGTATGACATGGTTTGAAAATTCATTTGACTTCCATTTATTTTGGAAAATGAACTTCCATTATCTCATCTTTGGCTACTATGAAAGTATATGATATTTCATAGAAAATATTAGCCAAAATGTGTGATATTCATATATGAAATATATGTCGAGGTTAGGGTTCATAAAATTTTGTCTTTGAACCTCTCTCCATCGGAAGTTGCGAATTTCCGATGTTAATTACACCGAGACTCTTAGACACCCTTGATTAACTGTCGTAGCAATTCGCATATGAAAGAAAATATTCATCCACAAAATATCGATTATTGGGGATCATAACCCATAAAAGCAATGGAATGCGGATTTAATGTCGAAATCAGACAAGATACCGACCATATAAGGCTAAATGACAATGCAAAAACTTCGTATCTAAGCTTAAGGGTAAGGGCAAGGATTCTAAACAATACCTTGCAAGAGATTAGTCTCTTAACTCGGTGTCTCATATTAAGACATAGGTTGAATTATTGAGGCTAATCAAAATATGAGCATATTCAAATCTAGACTGATTTCGTATGAAATCCTGGCCATATGTGTCAATTTTATGATTCAAGTTCCTTTTAAGTCCTTTATTCCTAGACTTAGTGGGTGTTTGAGAAATGGCATTACTCACCAAATTCGGAGGGTCCAGGTATGATATATATATCTGAATTTAGAAAGAGTCTATGTTCTCCTTTCATGGGTTTTTCGGGTTATCCTAGATCAAGATGGTTAAACACCTCCACATTCCAAGTCTTGATATCCTAGACTTGATGAAATGGCATATGCACCTTACTGAATCAGATTTAAATTGCACATGACCATGTCCGGAATCCAAAAGATCCTTGGCCCCTACACCTTATATGCTCAACCCTATCTGGTTTGGCCCAAATCATGCATAGGATTTTGCCATATTCCCAGGTTGTCCCGGATTTAAATCTGGTTTATGGTCCAGCTTAGACCGAACCTAGGACCTAAGATGTATAGGCATCTCGTATGGGGTTAGGTAGGGGATTGAATATAGCCATATATGAGGCCAATATATGTCATATGAAGGACTACTCATATGGTCCTGTGTGAGGTGTCAATAGGAGATTAAATGGGCATCAACCGAGACCTATCATAAGATGGGCGCTAAGTCATGTAAGGGCCCAGGTTTGTATGGGCCTGAAATGCATGCTACTCAAGCATTCTGAAATCTGCCATAAGAGGTATTCCTCCAAGATGGGGAGAAAGATTGATCCTACCATTGACCTAAGACAGGCCACTATCCGGTACTGAGCCGTATATTGGAATCCTCCCTATGATTGGCATTAAACCATATGAGGATCCGGGCCCATATAAGCCCGAGATATATGCCATTTAAGACAGCCAACTTATTCTACAAGACCCTTGTATATGCAGGAGAGTACCAAGCCCCTCCATGGTCCGATCACACCCATCTTTAAAAATCTACTACCTTCTCTATATCCACCCCTTGGACCAAACATATCTTATGGCCAAGAGTCTTATGTCTTCAAAGTCGAGATTGAAGTCCTTATAATATAGACCTCCGGGGTTGAGAGGGGGGAGATCCTTGATAGGAATGAGTCTTCAAGGCCTATGATACCCTGGATGCCACCAGAATTCAGTCCCAAAGTCAACCTCACTAGTCGGCTTTAAACTATGCATACGAAGTCTGGCCTAAGATAAAATACTGGACCTATCCTAGATAAAGTCTAAGATTTTATACAAAGACAGGCTTATATGAATCTGAAATATGTGTCACCAGACCTCCAATGACTTAGTCATGTTCAGGTCTAAGGTTAATTGAAGATTCTCTAGAAAATCAGGTGGCCTATGGCAGGAAATCTCATATGGAGGTCCTATTGGAACTCTTTTAGCTCAATCCTATAACTCTCCTTATAGCTAGATTGGACATATAATCGAGCTTCGAAGTCCAACTAATTTTCAAACGGGGCACATATGGGGGGAGGGGCCCGGAATTGGATCCTTCCGTTTGATGAGGATCATATCAAATGGGGCTGCCTTGATCAGACCTTGAATTCCCATTAATTCACTGCCCATGACCGGGAATTACACCCCAGTAAGTATCCCTGCTCACCCATTATGTGAGTATCAACATATTGGTTTTGATTGATGCCATATGACATTCATCATATTGTTGTATTGGTGGGATCTAACTATAACCTTAATTTCACCATATTAAGCTCCTCTCATCCTCTCAAAAGAATACATATATACATATAACTTTAGTCCTGCCCGGAGTATATGTATTCAACCCAGCCCATCATTAGGCTTCAATCAGGACCTGCTATAAGCCCTGCGGCCTGCACATAGTTCTATATCCGATAACCAATGTATATGCATGTACATACAGTGATCTATACTATTATATGAGTGTCAATACATACACCTCAATCATAGCATAAGGCATACTAACATATCTTTGCGTGGTAGGGTAACCATATCCTCCTCATGTCGTGACCATCTCACCCCTCTAGGGGGTACATATTTATGTCACAAGGGTCTTGCTCCACAGCTAGTGTTCTCCATCATATAGTAGAAATTCTGTTCGGGGAAAATTCATGGGACTAAGCCCGATATTAGGCTCCAATCATGTCCTGATATGGACATGGATTCTGTATTATATATGGCTCTCATGACCGGGGTATATGGCTATGCACAAGTTTTGCTCATTCTTTTATGTTGATCATGCCCTATGGCATTTTATATATCCATTTTCGGTGGTGTACACATATAATCATAGTCTCATTATGTTGAGACTATCCTTCCCCTCTAGGGAGTACATATAGAGGTGGACCAAAAAGACTTTGTATGTATGCCTTCAGTCTTGTCCAAGACCTGCTCAAGGGGCTAGGTCCCATACTTGGGCTCCAATTATATCCTCGGCCCTCTGATTTTATGATCAGAGGAGGATCCTTCACATCTTGCATATTTCTATGGTCGGATACCATGATTTTGTCAAGGCCCGGCTGGCCATCTTCTTCCCATGTCCAAGGCTATCCGGGGAATATTTGGTCCATCATGTGGGTTCCAAATAGGCCGGGTATAACCTCATCTTCATACAGTGGCTGTCACTTTCTATTCAGTTCCTGCTGAACCTGTCGGATTTTTTTTTGAACCTTTATCTTCAGAATTTCAAGGCCCGAGGGGGGTTTTAGTGAGGGGGGTCGAAAAGGGGTTCAAAACCTGCCCATACATGCATAGAGATGGGCTTCATATGGCGCTATAGAACTGTCCCTTAGGGGGAGACAGAAGTGGACTCATTATTGGAGCCCCAATGGCATACCCGGATATGGTTTATAAGATGATTATGGGATCACCTAGGACCTGCCCCTGGATTGGCTTTATCATTGTCCGAGGAAAGGAGGTCTTTTATGGATCTATCCTCTTGGAATATATGGAAATATGGGGGTGGATTTCAGACCTGGCATTGGGGATCATATGGTCCCTTGAGATTCTAGAACTGTCCGGGAATTTCTAAGCACTACAAGGTGACATTTCGGTGAAACTGGACAGGGACCCTAGATGTGGGGCTCTGAATAGATTTAAGACTTTGAGAAAGGTTGATGGGGAGATAGATAATAATTTGTCAATGGCCCTAGAGTTTGAGGGGAGACAGGTACAGTCATGGGTGTTATATCTCACCTTCTAACCCTTGGGGTTCTGCCCTTGAACTTTCTGAACAAAGGGTGGCCGCAGGACCTTCCTTCAATTGACTCCCCTTGCTTGACACTCCGGTGACAGACTTGACTGAAATTGGTGCTCCCTTACTGCTGAGATGGCCCAGACAGTATTTCAACTCTTTCTTCTTGCTCTCCCCCCTTCCGACCCCTGTTCATGTGCGGAGCTGGCCCTATTTATAGGCTCTTGGATGGGTGCTGTTCACCCAAGGAGGAGTGGGCTACAAGGAAGTGTGCGGGTGGAGGGAGTGGGGCCATGTTCTCCAATCGTGGGGAGAGTGGGGCTTGACCAAGTCTTTGGATGATCCCGGCCCTCAATTGGCATCGGATCCATCTCACATTTAAGCATAGATCCTGGCCCTTGATTGAGTGTCCCAGCTCCTCTCTTGATAGCCCAATCCAAGCCCTCCACATATCTTATGCATAAATTAATTGGAGCTAGGCTTTGTTGCATCCGAGAAGGGAATTAACTCATTCAATCAAACATCCAATTAAGGATGGATCCGATGGAGAGGATTCAATTGAACCATCCTAACATACTGTCGGACTTGGATCCAGGACATTATGAGTCCAATTAAGCTATCTGACAGCCAAATCTGTCCCTCGGATTCATGTCCCTTTCATCTCAGCCTTCTATTGGATATATGGTCCATCCGGTTGATGAAAGCCCCATCTAATCCAAGCCATTGATCCCCCTTATTGGACATTAATCCTGTTATGGATCCGGGATGACTTGACAATCCGGTAATCACATTTGTTAATGACTTGTCTCTCGGATAACCCATTAACTAGGATCCATTGGACATTATCCTATTAAGGATCCGGGAGACCCATCTCACTGCTCCGATGAGGATCCATGAATACTAGGATCCAATTGACTTAAAATCAGTCAATCCTGGCCATTGGATTAGTCCTATTTAAATTCACCAATCAGTTCCCTCGCGGATCAACCTCCCTCCCTCTTTCTTTGCTGTTTCTGTTAAGTCTCCCACCGGGAGACAGATTTATCTATCCGCGGGCTCTCTTTAAACAGGTCTTGTGCCTTCTCCGGTCGTACTCTTCTCCTCTAACAGGCTTTGCTACAGCTTGGGTACCTGCCCAGGGAGCTACTGTACCTGCTGATTGGAGCTCTCGGGTGCCTCTTTCTCCTCTTCCACTTGGGATCAAGCCAAGGAGGTGAATCTTCTCCTATCCATCCTCGGGTAAGCAATGCTCCAATGATTTCAAATTCTGTTCATTCATGCCATGCCTTCTCACCTATTTTCTGTCGGCAGCCTCCCTATTGCCCTCTATCATGTTTGCATTTTACATATTGACAGATGGTCGGTTGTATGAGGATGTCCCTATGTGTGCATCCTCCTGATTTATGTATAAAATCCGGCTTCTTTCATGCATCAATTTCAGTCGGGTCTCCATCAATCACCCCTTATATCCCTTCAAGTATATGCATATATGGATATCTTTGAGGATCCGACATCTTCTCATGCTGAATTGGATCCCATCGGGTAGGTCTATTAATCGCCTTATTCCCGTCTGCCCCCTCTCATCTGTTTTTTGTGCTGATTTGAGCATATGTGTGAAGACCCGACCTCTCTATGTACTGATTGGGTCTTCTCTCAAACCCCGAGCCAAATGGTTGTCCTCTCGCATGTGTCTAATTCATGGACAAGCATGTCATTGGAGTGATTACTATCGGCCGGATTTGTTAAACAGAGCCGCCTTGGCTTGTGTTTGCTATTTCCGGCCCTCCTCTCTTCAAATTTCTGTGGGGAGCATGTCTTCCTATCCTTCATAGCCCCGTGTCCAGCTGAAAATGTCTATCCGAGGCCTTCACCCAGAGCCGAATTGGCCTTTACAAATTCATATCCGGCCTTGCATTATTTGAGCAGAGTCTATGGGCTCCCGGATGTCTATATCCTTCTGAATTCCCACTTGGACTTGAAAAAAAGGGGGGGCTAGACATGCCTCATCATCAGCCTTATTGTCCCCCTTCTCTTTTGAACCGAGGGGCAGCCGGTTGTCTCCTTTTAAACCATATCCAGCCTTGAGTATATGACCTTGGGCTTTTCCTTGGACAGGATGGGCATTGAGCCCCATTTGTGTTCCTCTCTAATCCTGCACATCCGGTGTTAGACATATGGGCTTGATCCCTCCTTTGATTCATATGCCGAGGGTAGGCCATAGGGAGTTAAATATTTTTATTCCCCCATTGTCTCATTTTACTCCCATCCATGCTCTTATATCATGGTGTCCGGGTGCTTATATGGCTTTACTGTTTTTTCTATTTTCTGGATTCTTTCAAATTCTGCCCATACATATGCTGAATTTCATGTATTTGCATACATCCTAGTCTGCTCTATATAGTGACATTGGGGTGGGGGGAATTGAGCATATTTAATTCCCTTATATTTATGCCCATGTCTCTTGTGAGATTTTGAGTGTCAACACCCCAATTGTGTTTTCTTCCCTTAAATAAGCAAATGTTGTTTCCTAGAACCAGCCTTCCTTGGAACAGTCCATCCCTAGCTGTTGGGCAAAGGGAACTCCTGTTATTGAACAATGATGGCACCTTAATTCTTCACGTAAAAATCCAAATTCGGTGCCATCGGACAGGACTATAGACCTAACTGCCTCCCTCCATTCCCATAACTATTGTATGATCATTAAAATAGAAGGAACAAGAAGAGGGAATGTAGCTCCAAGGGTACATGGTAATATACTATCAATTAATAAGAAAATAAGCAAACATGATGCAAAGAAACTTTTGCATAGTACAATCACCACCAAAACTGAAGAAACATCGGCATCTGACTCCTCCACAATCAGAAACTTCGACCAATCATCTGCCATATGTCTAAATAAAGTTACGTACGAGAACAAGCAACAAGACCCAGAAGATAATCTTCCACACAGAGTAAACCCAATATACGTTTGCAAGATGAGTAATGAAAAAGACACATCTGCATAGCATTTAATCTCCATCGTTCTCTCTCCCGAAACAACTTTAAGACACCCAAAAAAAAACCAAAAAACAAAAAACAAAGGAGGGGTAGATACCGGCCATAACTGACAAAACAATGGTGGGCAGAATCTTATCACCAAAGTTGCAGTTGGTGTTAACATTTAGTAGAAAAAAAGGTCAAAATAGTACATGGAAACAACCACAATTCAATTCATCTAAATGGATATCCTACCTTTTCTTTCTTTAGATTGTAATGGCGGGCTAACATTCTTTACATGCTAGGAGAGATTATACAACATATAAGCAAAAACAAGTAAAATTACTAACCAAGTTTGGAGAAATTCCACGTGCAACAACTTAGCCTCAAATTGTTCAAGAATAAGAACCAACCTTCCTTGTCACCTGAGAAGCAAAGAAGACCAACCAATAATTCAACAGTAGATGTATTCATGCATGTAGATTTATTTATTAAAGGATCCCTTTATACATAAAATTAGAAAAAAAAACAAGAGAAAATCTTATAAGACAACATAACTTTTTAATCATAGCAATGTAAGCATTTTCTTCTAAACACCATGAAAAAGTAATAATAATAGTAATTTTTTCAAAGGTGATTTGCATCCATATACTTCAGGTAATTACATATAGTTAAAGGGTAGAATTGTGTTATTGCAATTTTAACTGATAGCACCAAGACAATTGCTAATAAAATTGTTTAATAGAAAAAACTGGTGGCTTTGTTAAGTGTCTGCTATGCAAAAGAAAATATTTCAACCTTTTAAGAAACATACAGAGCTTATTTTTGGTTGCATGGGATTGATTCTTGTAGGTTCCTATTTTTTGTTGTCCATAATGCATATTCCATATATTTTTTTGAAATTGTGATTATGCATTTCAATATTTTTTTTGAAATCATGATTATCCTTTTTGATCTAAAAATATATTAATTTATGAAGTTTTATTGTGATGGGCAACGTTCTTAAATTTATTGTCTTCTTTTCTTTTACACATGCATTTTGATTTTTTTTAAACATGTGCTCAACCTTGGTATGTATACAGCTCATTATTTCATTGTTCTTAATTTATTGCGTTTACTGCTTTACTTGCAAAGGTAATATATTAATTTATGAAGTTTTATTGTGATGGGCAACCTGTTGCATTTTGTTTTTGTGACCTATATAAAAGATGAGTTCTTTCTAAAATGTCTTTTTTTTTGACTTCCTAAGAAGTCAAATATGCACTTCTGATGCACACATTAATTTGGAAACCCAGGAATTCTGAAATTCAGCAAACCTAAATAATAAGAAAATACAAGGTTTTTAAAATATTCATAAATGTGCTAATCAGAAGTTTCAAATCTTAAAATCTCAAAGGAAATTGTCAAGAAATGGCATTATCAAATACGACTGAAATAGTAGCAATTGTGGGCCCTAACATTATCGCAAACATGTCCCGGTCAAGAAATGGCTGAGAATCACAAACAACGTACTGAGAAATCTTTATTACTTCCATCTCCATTTGAAGTTATAAAATTGAGTAACTTATAAATTATGGTAGCATCGATCTCCTAGCTAGCACAGCATTGTCTCCATCTATAACTTATAAAAATGAGTAATCTTAGTATCTGAAATTATCAGCAATGTCTAGAATTCTAAAATAAATATCAAAACATCTGAAAATATGGAAATATCAGAGTACCAGAAAATGTCAAAATTGCAGAAAAGTGCAAATTCTCAGAACCTGGAAATCTCAGAAAGCCACAAATTCTTAAAGTTCTAAAATTTGAAGAAGAGCAAAAAGATGAACAAATTTCGCCTACCTACCACAGTTTATATTAAAAAATGAAGAAGAAAAGAAGTACAAGGAAATGAGAGAAAAAAATACAAAATGACAAACGTCCCATAATTGAGCCAGATGGCAATTTCAAAAGGTCTTTAAAACCAACTTAACAATTCGAAGGAAATCACAAATCTGGAAATTGAAGTTCTGTATTTATTTTACATAATAGTTTATTTTGGAACATAATAGTTTATCTCTTGTGAAAAGAAGAGCACATGAATATCAACATCAGGTTTTAAAAAGTTATTGATCCACAATCAAGAACAAATATTGATACAGACAGATGGGAACTTGCAACCCCCCCCAACAAAATAAATAACCACCTTGTATGGATACGTGCATACCTATAGTTAGATTATTTACAATTCTAAACAAGAACTTTGATGTTTAAAATTATTCAAAACAAATTGTAAATGTTTAGTCCTGGATTAGAGCAGAAAATATGAAAATAAAAGCTAAAAAAGAGGGGATATAAGAATCCAAAATCTGAAAGTTAATAAAACTAAAAAGAAAGAAGACGAACCTGATGTTTGAGAATCGTAGTCGCACTGCGCTGACAACCGTAGTCGTACGAAATAAGGCCGACGAAAACGGGAGAAGAACCAGATGTTAGCGAACAAGATCAAAATGGTAGCAAACCACAAAAGTTTGTACCTTTCTGAAACGGAAGCCAGCATTCCCGAATGACGCCAGTAAAAGGATCACGGCTTCGTAACGGACGATGACGGAGAAGGAGGGCCGGACGGACATTGAATAAGCCATTGAACGAGAGCATAACGAATAGAATGCCAAAGGAGGAAGGGCCATTGAAGGTCGTGAGAGGGGAAGATAGAAAACGGTCGCCCCGGAGGAAGATTGTGAGTGCAGTGTACAGCAGAGAAGGGAGGGCGTGATGGTCGGCTGCTGATAGCGGAAGATGCGGGGCAGGTTTGCTGAGGAAGTGGATGGCGCGGCCATTCTTGTTTCGCCGGTGGAGAGCGCAAGCGCGCGTCGCGGAAGGGGCGTAAAGATGCTGATAGCACAGAAAGGGCGAGGGGTGGGATGGAAATCGGACGGTGCTGAGGCGAGCAGCTCGGGTGAGGACGGCGGAAGCGGCGCCCGCGGGCGAGCAGCTCGGCTGAGGCGCCGGTGGATTGATAACGGGAGGAGGAAAACGTGCTTCGCGCAGTGGGTGAACGGTCGCGACAGGATCAGACGGCTGAAATAAGAAGGAATACTTTGATCGAACAGGATCCGACGGCTGAAGCAAGGAGGACGAAAAAAGGGGCACTCGCGCTTCTATATACTAGGTATAGATTTAAGTGGTGATTTAATAACAATTGGTTCACCGTCATTAAACTCTGATTGAACCGGTCGATTCAGTAACGTGTCACACTGGCTTCGGTAACGACTTACATTAACTTCAGCTCATTAAAGAGTTAGTAACGGTTCAATAAGTGTTACTAAATTATTACTGAAATGTTATTAACTCGTTAAAGTATAAATCGTTATCAAGTTGTTTGGTTCAATAACGATTCAATAATATCGATGAACCGGTTGTTACTGAACTATCACTTAAGTGTGTCATGTGAGTTGTGACATGTTTTGAATATAGACTAATAGTGTTTCTTTCACTGTGTGGGACCGAGGTGATCCAATCCCTTCTTCCTTTGGATCAAACTGAATTGGGTTTAATTTAATTTAATTTATACGATGTACAGGCCTGGACAAATTTTAATCGCAAGGTCAATAACTATATGATGTGCTTCCGAAAGTCACCATTATGTTAAAAGTGATAATTAATCTACAAGTCAGCTTTGTAACCATGTAAAACATCTCTGTCACTATTATTTTAAAATTGATATTGACATATAATCCATCACAATAAAGTGTTGGATCATAATTTTAAAATTCATAATGTAAACGAATTGTAATACAAATGTTCACCTAAATTAATTTTGTCATTGATGATCCATGCTTTAGAAATATATATCAATATCAGAATTATTGTAGCATCAATTTTAATAATTAACACTCCAATTAACCAGACAGGGAGGGTGCCACTAAGAAAATCGGTAGAAGGCGCTTTAAATAACGAAAATTGTTCCTAACAAAGGCTGACGGATATCAAAGAAAAATAGTGCTAGAGATGATATATATATATAATAACCATTTAAAAGAATATTTCTTGAGAGTGGTCGATTAAGGCACGGTGATGAAACAAACCATCATAAAAAATTTTGTTATTCTAGCCACATAGCATAATTTCTTTTGAAAAATCCATAAGAATTAAAATTGTTGGCTCATTAATGTGCCAGCTCCAGCCCACAAACCAAGAGACTGACCCACAAACACTAGGGTGTTGTTTGATACAGAGATAACTTAGAGATAAATCTGGGTTATCCCCAAAATTTAGGAGATAACCCGTATTTATCCCCAAAATTTTATGGTACCAAAGAATGGTATAGCCTTTTGTTTCTCCCCATGGACAAGAAAGGTGATGAGAATTAAAGCATGTCTTTTGTTGTTGTGAAGACACCAGGTAGTGTTGGTTGGTCGCACAATAAATTTTTTGATATTTTAGTGATAAAAAAATTAATATTAAAGTAAAATCTAACCAATGACATCAAATTATTATCTTCTCTGGTGATGTTATAACAAAAAAAAATGTGAGTACCATATATAACCAAGAGAGGTGGAAGATCACAAGTTAGAAAAGAGGATCTCACTTCTCCTTTTTTTCGTCAAATAAAGAAATATCTATAAAAATATAAATTTGTAATGATCGTCGAACACATCTTTTAACAAATTTTGTTACAAAAAAATACTTTTGCAACAGCGAAAAATAAATTTTTTGTCCAACCAAACACCCCCATATATAAGTAACTTCCAAACAAGGGGTGGAATCATGCCCTAGAAGAAAGGAAGACCCTGGCAAGTCAAAATCTCCAAGGTTGTGTGCCTGCCGGCTGGAAATGTACCAGCGGCTACCTCATCATCCCATCTCCTAGCATTTGATTTGACTCAACAATAAGTGATTTTAAGAGATTATGGTTATATTCATATGTTTTATTTGAATATCATCAATTCAAAAGTTAGACATCAATTACCCTAAAACAAAGAGAACCTTAATTTCTTGAGTGAGAACTCCCAGTAATATTCTCACTCTAATCAAGCCACCAGATGCATATGGATCCACCTTTGCAGGAAATATACTCATACAAAATCTATATATTGATGAACTCTACGTGTTTAATTGTGTCTATATATTATGTTCTATTTGGTAACATTATTAGATATCTCTATCACTATCAATATTAAAATTGATATTGATGGTAATCACCTAGAGATATTTAGTTAATAATATCAATTTTAAAATTTGTAGTGTAAATAGTAATACAAATGCTAATTTTTATCAATTTTAATATTGATATTTTATCTTCTAAAAATACTAATATCAATATTAATATAATATTATTTTTGATACTCTTGAACTATTTCATCAGGTCAAGCTTTCTCTTACACAAGATATTTGCATCGCATTGACCCCTCTCTCTCTCTCTCTGATCACTGAATGCAGCACCTTGTGGGGGTACTCTTTCTTCCCCAGACGTGGCAGTGGAAGCCCAGATTTTTTTTTTTTTTGGTCAAGGGCAGTGGAAGCCCAGACTTGGTGGACAGCGTTTGGTCGGCCATGTATATATAAACCTCAATATATATATATATATATTTATATTTATATATCTTCTTGGTGGGGGTCTGTCTCACCATGCTGCCTCACTCAGTGTGTATGCAGTTGTCTACTGTTGTTGATCAACATCTCTCTCTCTCTATATATATATATACACATATATATACACACACATAGATATGATTAAAGGATAGCTATGCTGGAAAGCCCTCAGGTTCTCACTTAGTTATTTCTAAAATATAGTGATGCTATTTCTTTTGAATCTTTGAAAATGTGCAAGATAAGAAATAGGGCTTTTTACACAGCAGTTCTCATAATTATTTATATTTCTAAACACATCATCAAAAGACTTGAACATTTTAAAAAAAAAATCCTTGAAATACGGTATTGTTTGAAAAGCGTGAGAATCTGACTAAAAATATGCCAAAATGTTATTATTTTGGTAACCTATTTTGACAAACATATTATTTTCTTTTTAAATATATGAAAATGGTGCGGGAGAAAGGAGAGGTAGTACTAGAGAGAGACATTTTCATCATAAAATTTTTTAAAACTATTTAACAAATATTATTTCAAGAGTTTCGGTAGAGACTTATTCTTCGTCAACAAAAGATTTTAGGGACTTACTAAGATTTTCCTCTTTATAAGGACATATTAAGAAATATGAGTAATTATAGGGATCGACATTTAAAACCCTTAAAATTAACTTCACGTACCTTTAGATATTCATGTTTAGATCCCTAAAAACATTTAAAAGTTAAATTTAGCTCCTGAATTTACCTCTGCACATATAAATTCTTTGAAATCAGACACAAGACCCTGACAGCATTTTAAGTACCTTTTTTGTGGAATTCCAAAGTGGTAGAAATAATAGCAGTCATGATCATATTCTCTTACTTTTCTCTTATATAATATTGGTTATAGATACTTGGCACCAACCAAGCAGGATTGTGCTGAAAAGCTGGAGGGAGGCTCTTACTGTGCTCTGATCCACCCTACTACAATGCCCATCAATAGGACTGCTCATTTACTTCTACAGGGGCCCCTTACTGTGAAGGTTGACTTCACTGAGCAAAGAGCAGCATCCACCTCTCTTGTAGGGATTGACCTTTGTGATTTGACAAGAACTCATGCCAGTGTTTGGGGTTGTAAATTAAAGATCAATAATGACTTTTCTTTCTCATCCTAGCTGGGAGCCATCTTTTATGGTGTCTTTCTATAATGGCAATGGGAGGATATTCAAATTGCTAAAAGGTTCAGATCATGTCCTAAACCAAGAGTCCTTTGAGAAGAAAAATGTGTTTTTTTTTCATAAACCTTACTTACAGCATAATATTTTTTATACATTTTCATGATAAAAAGTATATTAAAATAAAGTGCGAACTAATCCATAACATAAAATTGTCATATTTGAATAGATGTGATAAAAAATAGTGGGCATAGCATGAGGCCCCCTTTTTTGTCTAAGAAATAAAATCTTTAAATATATATATAAATATTTGTAATTAATGATCTCCAAACATCTTTGAGTTATGTTACAAAAATATAAGATCATAACAAAAACTCGATTTATCGTGCAACCAAAACACCCCATTACAAACGAAGGTATGACTTAGAGGTCTATAATTTGTAGAACAAAACCCATTCTCTAATTTCATGTGCATCTACAACTTGCGATTGTTTCCAATAGCTAGCCATGATGTTTGATCTTTCAGGGCCTGTTTGGTACGGGGATAAATTAGGATAGACTTGGTTTATCCCCAATCCCCTGTTTGGCACACACTTAAAAATGGGTTTAGCCTGGATTAAGTTAATCCAGGTTATCCCCAAGAGGGGGCGCTGAGCGCCGTCCGCCCCGCCGCAGGGGGAGGGGGGGCTCTGTCGTCCGCGGGGGGAGGGGGCTGAGCGCCGTGGGGGGAGGGAGGGCTCGTCGGGGGGAGGGGGGGTGGGGGCTGTCCGCGAGCCGCCGGGTGGGGGAGTCCCCGGCGTCTGCGGGGGGCGAACCGCCGGCGGCCACCAGCGGGGGGGGGGGGGGGGGAGGGGGCTATCCGCGAGCCGCCGGGTGGGGGGAGTCCCCGGCGTGTGCGGGGGCGGCCACCAGCGGGGGGGGGGCTGTCCGCGAGTCGGCGGGGGGGGGGAGTCCCCGGGAGCCACCAGCGGGAGGGGGGGAGTCCCTAGCGTCGCGGGGGCGAATGCTTTGGGGGAGGGACTCCGGCATCTGCGCCCGGGGGGGACTCCCGCATCCGGTGGGGGCGCGCGGGAGCTCCGTCCGGCGAGGAGGGGGGGACCCGGGGAGCTCCGTCCGGCGGCCGTGGGCGGGGGGGGGGGGGACTCCGGCGTCCGGTGGGGGCGCGCGGGAGCTCCGTCCGGCGAGGGGGGGGGCGAGCCCGGGGGCCCCGGCCGGGGGCCGTGGGCGGGGGGGGTGGGGAGCGCCGGAGCTTCGCTTCGTCCGGCGGGGGCGCGCGGCTGGGAGCTCCGCCGGGGGGAGGGATGCCGCCGGAGGGGGGGGGGTTCGGTGGCAGACGACGCCACCAGGAGGAGGGACGCCGCCGCGGGGGAGGGGGGGAGCTCCGACAGGGTGAACGACCGGTCGTTTATTTGTTAACATACCAAACGTAGGATAGTTTTATCCTTGAACTTATCCTAAATTAAATCAAACATAATGGGGATAGGGTTAATCACAAGGATTGGTTTATCCTTATTCCCAATAATTTTATCCCGATACCAAACGACACCTCAAGGGTTGACCTAGCTTCACGGCCTTCCAATTTAAACTTGCCAAAACAACTGTAACTGTATATAGCCTATGGTTAGATCACAAGTACCATTTTCAGCAAGTCAGAATATATACACATGGTTCAAAGTTCAGAGTCCAAACCAAAAATTCAAGCAGAAATAATGCACCTGATATGACTGGCTCAGAGTGTCTAGCTAGCTTCCGGATCAAATCAAAACCATGTATTGAATATAGTTGATCAGCCTGACATAGGTATATATAATGGTACACCCACATAGATCTTTGTATTATTTTGATTGGATCTATTTAAATTGTTTGGTTCGGTTCGGTTTAATTCAATTCGAAAGATTTTCAAACCGAATCGAATCGACCGAGATGGATTCAAACCGAATCGAGCAAGCTGATACGATTTGATTGAGCCATTCAAGGCACACCCCCAACTGCAATGCTCAAGTTAAAGTTCCACGCTCAAGTGAAATTTCTATAAACCTATATGTATTTGTAATTAGGATTTTTTTTTGAAAAAAAAAATCTCTTGAATATTTTAAACAAAGCGTTTGTCAGCGGAAACAACTAATTTATGTATGCACATAGCTAGCTCTCTACGAAATCATATTTTTTGGCATGATTGTGGAGCATCACAAGTTTTGTCATAAAGGTATATTTTTGTAAAAAAAAAATATAGTTCACCATACAACCCAACATACTATTTATAGACTTGTTTAGGGATTTTGATGTAGATTTTAAAAATTGCTTACTTTACATGTTTTAATGAGGAAGAAAATATCAGAAAAAGGTGTGTATTTATGTATACTTCTTATATATATATTTATTTATTTATACTTGTATTTTATATTTGTCACTTAATGCCCTGTTTAGTAACACTATTAGGTATCTTTATCACTATCAATTTTAAAATTGATATTGATAGGAACCATTAAAAGATATTTAGTTAATTGTATCAATTTTAAAATTTATAATGTAAACAAAGTATATGATGTAATACAAGTGTCAACTTGTATTACTTTTGAAATTGATACTCCAACATTTGAAAATATTAATATCAATATCGATATAGTATTAAAAATGAAACTCTAACCAAATAGGGCATAAACAAATTAAAACAATACCATCTGTCATTTTGGCACAGCTAGCTAGCTAGGGAACAAAATGTGTATCCATGTGTCATCTCCTTCTGATTAACAACTTCTTTATTCCACCACCAGCAAAGAATTGCCAGCCTACCCACCCCTCTTCAAACATAACATAACATAGCATACAGGGGCTACCTAACAAGAATTAAACACACCAATCTTTATTAATTTTGAAATTAATATTGATATAGAATTTTCAATATTTGTAATACAAATATTTGCCTGCATCAATTTTGTTTCTAAGACTATATATTTTAAGGATTCTCTCACTTGTTCCTTGGTAAAAACCATAATACATGTATTTTTGAAGCAACATCTTGTTTGCATAGGTTATCAAAAACTATACTATTATCCATTTTTATTTTAATATTTTTAGAGAATAGACTATTGACAACAGAATTGATGCAAGTGGACACGTATATAACATATATAATCTATGCCTTCTTTGAATTACAAAAGCTAAAAAATGATATTAATAACTAAGCATCCAAATTAATGACAATTTTAAAATAATGGTGGGCCCTCCGCCGCCCAGTCTTGTGGGCCGCACCTTCTTTTGGGCTTTTGCCGTTGGAATTTGGGGGCACCGACGTATGGCGGGCCCACGTCCTGCGAAAGCGCGAGGCCCACAACGCCGCGTGCCCGGGCCCACGGGAGCGTGTACGGGAAAAGGCATCTTTTGTGTTTACACCCTCGGCTGTATTGCATATATCGAGTTATACCCACGAAACCTGTCCTGGTGACTTATAATTTTCCTCTTTTTTTTTCCTCCTTTCTCGGCCGAAGCAAGGGGTGTGAACTAGGGATGTAAATAGAATTTGATATTCTGATATTTCGATTCAATTTCAATAAAAATTAATAAGTTTAAATCTTATTTTTGTATTCTATAAATTATCGAAATCGGAGTCGGATATTCTAATAACTTATCGGAATCGAAATCAGAATCGGTTGAGTCTATTTCCATTAATACGATTTTAATAAAAAATAAGTATATAAAAATATAATATAATATAATAAATTATAAAATATAATATATAAATTATTAAGATTAAAGTTTTAAAGAGATTATATCAAATTTTAATAATTATATGTGGATTATTAACTTATTTTTGAATAAAAATTAATATTTAATATATTTTTTGAAAATCATCAGATTCGGATCTGATCGGATTTGGTTTCGATTTCAATAACAGAATCAGACTCGGATCGAAATTGAAACATAGTGATTCAGAAATTATCGGAATTGAAAATAGAACCCCTTAACCTTTATCGAAATCAAAATCTGATTCCGGTGGTTCCACCGTCAAATCTGACATGTTTACAACCCTAGCGTGAACAAAGTCGAACCCAAACATTTTGCACATATTACATTATGTTCTGTTCGTTTCTCTTGCGCTCTCTTGTGTTTGAAGTTTGAATCTCGCCTCAAGGTCAACTTAAAAGTCAAATCGTAAGCTTATTTTTAAAACTCGAATTCATGCAAATTCACTTGTAAAATTTAAATTCTAACTATTTTTATAAATTTATTTAATTTTAAATTAAATTAAATTTTATTCTAATTTATTTTTATTTTTGTATGATACTAAATAATTATTAATAATTATAAATTATTTTTTAAATAAATATTTAATAGAGTTACTCAGAGCCGAGCAAGAGAATTATGTTAAAATATATTAATATTTTACTTTTGTTAAAGTTTATTCGTTTTGCAATGTATTTTGGGGGATTTGTAAATTTTTATCCACGTAGAATTCTGGCTAGTTTGGACGAGAAAAAAAAATGCGCATGGGTACCATCACAATTTCTGAGAAGTTCGGGGTCACGGTGATCTTTTGTTCTCTACGAGCGCCGACAGCTCTCCGACGGTCAAGTCCCCGGGCGTTGCTGTCACCTCCCTCGCGGCGCTCGGAACGCCGTAGGGAACGAGAAGCGTTGGGCGGTAAGGGGACCGCAGTGATACGGCGACATCCCACCGCCTCGTTTAAAACCGTCGCTCCGGGCTTCCCCGCTGGCAGCCGTACACCGCCTTCTGATCTCCCTCGGCGTCCGCATGCACACGAACACACGGCGGCAGTCTCCGGAGCACACGGAGGGAACCGGATTCCGGCGGCGGAAGGAGAGGCAGCTCTGCGGCCGGATCAGTCGCCGGCGCCGGCGTCAACTTCGCTGCTGACGCTGAGGTAGGTGGATTTTATGCGGTCGTTTTGAGAGCTCCGGGGGGGTGAGGGATCGGAGAGGAAGCACGCAGGGGCGAAGGAGAGCGGAGGGAGAGGAGGAGGAGAAGGGACTGCTGCGGGGTGAGTATCTGCTTCGATCGATGCTCCTCTCTCTTCTCTGGATGGTCTTCTCGTCTGCTGTTTCGGGATCGGCGGGGAATTTGGCGAGCTATATCGCCTCTTTTTTCTCGTTATGTTTATCTTTGCTTCATTTTCCATGCGAAGATAGTCTAATGTTCTTACTTACGGTGGGAGGTGCCATGGACCTTGATCCTTATGTTTTGTGGACTTCCATTTGGAGCTTCAAGTGTGAACTCCGCATCTCTTTGTTCGGAAGTGGTGACTCTTTGGATCCGCAGTGAGTCAAGAATGAGCTACCTTCGACACTCGTTCGAAGAATTTCGGAAGTTATTTTATGTAATGTTTTGAGGTGTGAATTCTCCGCTTTTCTGTGGATTCACGTTCTTTCCTATTAAAGATATTGGCGAACCGGACAAATTTGGAGTGAATCCGCTTTGCTTTGCGGTTAGGTGGTGTTGAACGTGTGCGGTTGGTAGAGATGCAGCTTTTGGGTGGTTATTCTCCATTCCTGAAGTTTTTGATTTTCCCGTATCAGAAACTTCAATTGATTCTGTTGTTGATTACAAACGTATCGTACATCTCGTTTGCCTTTCATTAAGAAGTTCGACAGCAGAAAATGCCACTTTTCTTTAGTTCAGATTCCGTTACTCAATGTTCATAGCTCTTATCCTCCTCCTAAAGTCCCTTCTTGTTACTGCTTCGTTAAGACATATAATGGGCAAAATCAGTTTTTGAAGGCAGAAGGACGAAGTAAATAAAGAGCTGTGCTTTCATTATCTACTGTCTATCGTTCCTGATTACACTTGTGATCAGCAGTTTATCTAATCATTGATGTTATAGAATTTTCCATGTTTAGAACGCTTGGACAATTATGATCCTTAATATTCTTTTCCTGACTTAATGACATAGCATCTGAAATGGCAATTGCAGTCTTTTGTTATTATTGTTTGTATCCTATAATGATTTTTTGTGTTTTGTTTAACTTGTTTGTCATATTGCTATTTCATAGAAAACCAGTAATTGTTGCCATAATAGTAGGTTTGCAGAATATGGAACACTATAGAGCGAGGTAGCTATTATCAGTTGTGTAGTGGCTTGTGAAGTAACAAGTGCGCCATCCTTTGTATGTTAGGAGCCATTGCCAATGTATTCTCTTTTGGACAACAAATAATTTGACTCTGTTTCTTGTTAATATGAAATATTGTCTGATGTGGAGACAGCTGTCTGACTGTTGTAGTCCATTTGGTGAGCAGGTATAAGTTCGTTAAACAAAGCACTAGTTGTTGCAGGCTGGTTCCTGGCATCTGCTCTGGAAGCGTTGATTGGTGGGAGATGGATAATGAGGGAGTAATCACTAAGGTGAGACTAGATTACGGACCTAACCCGTCCTTTGAAGACAGAGCTTGTTGACACTACAATGGAAGGAAAAATAAGCAGGTCTTACCTGGATCTAATGAAGTCAGTTTTATAGATCATGCAGGCAGCATTGAAGGAAAAGTAGCATGCCAGCAGAGGCAGATACAGCTGATATGATTTCTAAGGAGAACAGAAAGGAAAGAGAAGACCAGTACAGTGACGTAGGCAAGGAAATGAAGCAGTGCAAAGATGCAGAACCTGATAATGAACCGTCCACAGATTTATCATCATCCCAAGCAGAACTGCACAATAATGAGGACAACAAGGTAAAACGAACTTTAAGGGTTCCCCAAAAGTTGACAAAGAAATACAATGGAGAGTGCACCCCCCATAGCACTGGTGATAGGATGCAATGTGGAGCATCAAATAATGGTCAGAAGACATCTCTAAGGCCTAATAAAGGAAGCTCGGTAACTGTAAATCTGACCAACAAGAAGGCAGAGGTGACAAAATTTTCTGACAGATCACCTTCTGTATCTTCTGAAGGTTCTGATGAAAAGGCTTTAGAAGAAAAGACAGTGGAGGTGGTCAAGGAAATGGATGTGCTGGATAAATCTCCCGGTGGTAATTATAGTATTGCAACAGATGATGAAACAGCTGACATAGAGGAAAAGAACCTGGATAGGGATAAAGTAAGTCCTCATCAGAAGATTGAGGAAATAGAGCAGAGAATTGAAAGGCTTGAAGAGGAACTTAGAGAAGTTGCTGCTCTTGAAGTTGCTCTTTATTCAGTGTTACCTGAACATGGATGCTCTGTGCACAAAGTTCACACTCCTGCTCGCCGTCTTTCTAGGCTCTTTTTTCATGCTTGCAAACATTGGACACAAGATAAAAGGGCAACAGTTGCTAGGAACACAGTGTCTGGTCTTGTATTGGTGACTAGGTCCTGTGGTAATGATGTTTCCAGGTATTCGTGCAAACCTTCTTGGGTAGAGGACTCATTTAGCCATTATAGTTTGACTTATCTCTTTTTTTTCCTCAGGTTAACATTCTGGTTGTCAAACGTGATTGTTCTTAGGGAGATGATATCCCAAGCTTTTGGTTCATCTTCTCACTTCAGCCCTTCTACTAGGAGTCCTGATTCAAATGGTTTTGCAAAGAAAATTGTGAACAGGTTTCCCTCAAAAAAATGGAATTCATACGGTCCTGACAGCAGACAAGCCAAAAGGCCGAGTCTTATGCAACTCGTAGATGATTGGCAAGAGACAAGCACATTCATTGCCGCTCTAGAGAAGATAGAGTCTTGGATTTTCTCACGTGTTGTTGAATCAGTTTGGTGGCAGGTAAGCTTGTTTGTTGGCATCTTATTAATGGTTTACTTGGTCATTTATCCTTTGTTCTCTAACCATAAAGCTAAAATAGTCATGCTGTATGAATAAAAGCACCATTCAAGAAACCTATTTAATTTTGCACACCTTGTGCGAATAAAACCACCAGTCAAGATTCTTGGCCACCTTGTGTGAATAAAGGCCTAATATTTTAGTTGATGCACTATCTGATGTATTATGTTTCTGAAAGAATGATGCCAGTTGTGTTCTCTTTTCTCTTTGCTTTGGGTTTCATGGTCCTTAAGAGGGTGCCTTGAGCCATTGGATAGATATTCTTGATGTATTAGTATTTTTGAATAGTTCGTATATGTGATCTGGGTAATAAGACAAAGTTTGTTCCTGAAACCTGAGGGCGAGAAAGCTTTTTCTCTGATGAGTGATATAAGCCCCTGTAATCTTATCCATGTTGATGAGCCGTATATATACCAAAACAAAGCTGTATGTAGATTCTAAAGATATTGTGTTTTTGTTAGATTTTTTGTTAGAAGGTATTGTGTCTCACCAGAGGTTGACTTCAACTCCATGAGGGTTTGGCATTCTTTATTTGTCTGACATGTTTTACACTTTTTTCAGACCTTGACTCCATGTATGCAATCTCCAAGTGAAGACTTACAAACAACAAGGACATCTGGGAGATTTTTGGGACCAGCTCTCAGTGATCAGCATCGGGGCAGTTTTTCAATCAATCTCTGGACAAGTGCATTTCAGGAGTGCTTTATGAGGCTATGCCCGGTTAGAGCAGGAGGACATGAATGTGGCTGCCTGCCAGTGTTGGCAAGAATGGTACTACATAATGTGGTCATTTTATCTTCTTCTAAGGAGAAACTGTAGCGTATTTGTCGAATCATGATCCGTCTTCATGCATGTTAAACATTTCATTTAGTTTGCCTTGGTTGAATTGGTAAGTGTAGATGATGGTAGGGGCATGGATGCTACATTTCAAGATATGCCAATGTAGAGAATTTTAGGTGAAATTATGGTGTATGCATACGAGTATGGTGGTTTACAGTGTTATAAAGGTAAATGTGTCAAATTAATAATTTAGTGGAGCCAGTCGACATGAATCTCACCTAAATTTTTCATGACAACTTAGTGCATTTTTCCTCACTAGAAAACAATATTGTTGTAGTCCCATTCTTATAAAGGGAGAAGCATGCTAATGATTCAACCGTTAGGTAAGCTTCTAATTTTAATGAGTGAATTTTGTTGGTATTTTCCCTTTTTGTAGGTAATGGAGCAGTGCGTCTATAGATTGGATGTTGCCATGTTCAATGCAATTCTACGTGAATCAGCCAATGATATTCCAACCGATCCTTTGTCAGATCCAATTGTCGATCATAGTGTGCTTCCTGTCCCAGCAGGTGACTTGAGCTTTGGATCAGGTGCCCAGCTTAAAAATGCTGTATGTGTCATATTCATACCTCTGAGATCAAGTCAATCATATTTTATCAAATTTATTTAAGAATTTTATTTTATGCACCTTTTGCTGGTAAGCATTTCTAGATGATGCAATGTTGGTAGAGGATATCATGTCAGACAGCTTGAGAAAAAAGTGGTAAATTATTTTTCATTTACTCTCACTTGTGTTTTTTCTAATGTTTGAACCATTTGCTTATGATAAACTCATCGTTCATGATCTATGAGCTCTTCTTGGCACTCCACTAGCACTAACTCAAACTGCACACAGTTGCAGCTGGGTCGAGGTTGAGTTGGTGGAGGCTGGGTAGGTTTGTCTCCATTAATTAAAAAGAAAGAAAAACAGAAACACATTCACGAAAATCTCTTTGCAGTAAAAAATCTAAAATACTCAATGTTAGATAAAATAGTTCAGGGACATGGGTTTATTGTTCCTTGTCTGATAGATTGTAACTCTGTTATCTTGATGTCTAGTGGCCTTCTTCAGAAGTTGAATAAATCTTATTTTAAATTCGAATGATTTAACATATGCCTCCTTCTGATTTGAATTTAAAATGACTCAACCATGCCAAGCACAGATTCCAGTATCCGCTTATCTGCATGAATTGTTTGATTTGTCCAGCTATGTCTCACTAATCTGGGACGCAGTGCTTGTGGAGATCATCCTGCCAAAACCAGATATGACGTTATAGTTATTTCAGTGATTCATAACATCCAATGCTTCCCTTGTGTTTCCTTACTTCTATTAAACAATCTTAAAACCGTTTTGGCTTCTACAATGACTGGTCAAAATTTCTTCCACCTTAAGCTCTTTCTTACTGAGGAACCACTTGAATTCTCTGACAACAATAATGACTGGCAGTCTGACTACTTCTAGACTATTTGTATTTTTTATGATTCACAGAAAAACTTATTTTACCGATCCCAGCAGACACAGTCTTTTGGTTCATCCATCATGAGATTCCACCATAGTTGATTCTGCCAGTTGGTTCAACCTTTGTGTTATTTATCTGGAAATGCATTTCTTTTAAAGTGGGAAAGTATTTAATTACTAGGCTGCTATGTGCTTCTTCCTTCTGATAGAAATCCAGGAAGTACAGCTATCCTTGTCTTTCTGTTATCATCCATGGTTGGTGGAAAGCATGTTAATGGACTCGATGTTTGTATTCCTCGGTACTTACATAATCACTTCCATATTACCACTTTTTTTTTCTATTAAGGAGGAGGAACGAAACAGGATTTGGTAGTTAAAATATGCAGCTGTTGGTAATTCATCAATATACCATTGTCAATGTGTCTTTCTTCCTAGAAGTTCCATCTTTTTTGTTACCGAGAACTTCATTTAGACCAAGTCTAAGGAAGTTATAGGACAATGTTCCTTGTTTTGCTATTAGAATTTACAGAAATATATGCATTAACGTGGGCAAATAACATGACAAATTTTTGTAGATTGGCTGTTGGACCAGATGGCTTATGGACAAGCTGGGGATAGGTGGGGATGATGATTCCCTTCAAGATGGTATGGATCAGGATGATGACAAAGATGATTCCCTTCAAGATGGTATGGATCAGGATGATGACGAGGATGACGACAGGCATGGGGATGATTCTGTGTCCAGGGCCTTTTGTCTACTTAATTCTCTGAGTGATCTTCTGATGCTCCCAAAGGACATGCTTCTCAGCAAATCCACGAGAAAGGAGGTAACATTTGCACTTCACGGTATAAAAAGTTCCGGACCTGCTTTTACTGGTTTGCCATTTGACCCGATTCTATTTTTTTTCCTGAATGTCAGGTCTGCCCGTGGATTGGTCTACCCTTAATAACCCGGATCCTCTGCAACTTCACTCCCGATGAATTCTGTCCGGATCCTGTTCCTGGTATTATCTTGGAAGAACTATCTTCTGAGGTACATGCACCTACCTAACTTCGTTCCATTCCAGCAACAAGAATTAGTATCGATTACAATTGTCGCAGGTAGACTTGGCAGTGGTATTCAGTTGGTGCAAACTGCAAAGTCCTATCATTAGTGTCAATTAAAAGATTTACATCTTTCTTTTTTTTACTCAATAAATCTGCCTTATCTATTCTCTTTGACTCAAGTAGTATGCTACAATGGTCTAAGCTCTGTTAATTACAGTCAATGCTAACCTCATCAGTCATATGCTTCCACTCCAATTTACTTGTTCTATCAACCAACCTCCTTGTGTTCGTTGTCATTAGCTGTATGCTTGCAATCGTTGTTGTTAATGAGATATATTTCCTGTCAGCCACTTGGGATATATAAGGAGAGCAGATAGTTTCAGTCGAATTTCGGAGGAAAGTCCCTCAATTACTAATAAAAATGGTCCACGTTTGTAATTTGTATTTAATTTACGCCGCATGTTTACAGCCGCTAATAAATGTAAATAGCACATTTTACTAATTTCTGTCTATGTTTTATGAACTGATCTCCTTCATTTGTTACTAACCTCTGTTCATGTTTTACTCTCTTATCTTTATTATAATATTTTTTGTATTTATTAATGGTTATAAATGTACCATTTGAGTTAAATATAGGTCGCAAATGTGATGCGTTTTTTGTTAACTACTTTAGCACCTCCCTCGAATATCACTCTCTGATTCTCGAACTCATGTCAGAGACCATCTGTCCGCAATATCCTTCTTGCTTGTTTTTTTTTTACCAAGCAAGATACTTGTCTAACAACTTGTAGGCTGGATCCACCTGTGATATCATTCTCTTCTTTGCACCGGATAAAGCAACATTCTGAGACAACACCATGTCTATCCATCCAGAGCTTGCAGGAACGCCGGTCATCGGAAAAGCATCTGATCTGCAGCATCCCGTGTGCCGCAATGCCGGTTGTCTACAGCCCTCCGACGCCCACCGGCGTCGCCGGGAAAGTGGCAGCCGCCGGAGGCAGACCGGAGCTGGAAAGAAGTGTGTCCGCCGTCCAGAGAAAGGGGTACACCAGTGACGAGGATCTGGAGGATCTGGATTCTCCTCTGGCGTCCATCACGGGCAAGATCGCCGCCGGGAATGGAGTTCGGAGAGAAACGGCCAAGCCAAATTCGAGGTATGCCCTCCTCCGGGAGGTCTGGTCTGTCTGAGCTTGTGGAAGGGTCTTATGTAGCTCCAGATTGTTCATTTTAGCAACCGTCAAGAGCAGCCAAAAAAAAAGAGAAGTCAAAGATTACCCTGCACAGAGCATGGAAGTCATCTCTGTTAAGTTGTATGTTATAGCTAAGACTAAGAGGGATGGTTCTGTTCTATTGCCAAGTGCATCTGTGAGGAGATATTATTATGTCATGTTCAGCGTTGGTTGTAATATATTCTGCATCAACCTTCTCGTCTGCCGCCCCAATCGTTGGTGTCTCCCCTCTCTGTATTTGTGGAAAGACGGATTAGGTTTTATTTTTTCGATAAACAAATGCATAAACATGTGTTTTGACTATCTGAACGATTCTTTGACTCTATAATAACTTTTTTTTTATTATTCATGTATTCTGTATGAACCCCTTCCGGGCTATATGTATCAAATACTTCCTTACCTTTCTACATCAAAGTAAAGAATGATATTTTTCCCAAAGTACTGTATGTTGTATCCACAATTCGGAGCAATTGTATGACTGAACAGGGAAACCTTACGGGAACAAATGCGCACGGTTATATCAGTATGCTTTGCACTCGAATTTTTGGGCATCATTATTTTGAGACGTTTAAAAATACTAACAGAGAGTACATCCATCTAATCTTTATGACAATCTCTCGTTCGATCCCACTCCGGCTCTATAAAAATTTATCTTATTCGTATGTTATGTTAGATAAATAAGTTCGAACAAAAAATAAAATTTGATTGATTAAAAGAGTTACGTTTGAGCACTCCTCTGATAAATTTGAGAGTAATTTTCATTAAATAGTTGATTGAATATTTATCTTAAAAAATCAAATTATAAGTTCGTTTGCATAGCAGTAGCTGTAATTTCGCCATTGTTGCCCTGGGCGCGCTCTCTCTCTCTCTCACTCTCTCTCTCTCTCACACACACACACACAGGAGAGAAACTAATCAGCCAGTCAGATCCATACGAATTTCTGTGATTCGGACATTTCATGCCTCCTCACAAACCCTCCCTCCCCATCTATATATCACACCCCATGGGACCTTCCACTCCCCCCCCACCTTACTTTTGTTAATTCTTTCGTTCTCACTTTAAAATCCATCTCATCATCCATCCAAATGAAATAATCTACATCTTCTTATTAACTCAACTCATTTTTATTCTAACAGAGCCTCATTTACATCCTATACTCCCAAATTTTATATACAAATGAAATTCTGATTATAATATAGAATAGAGAGAAGATGAAACTTATGACGAGAGGACAAAAAATTTATCCTCAAGATGTAAATTTTGAAAGTTTAAAAAGTGTTCCGGATGGACCACCCGGAGAACCTGACCGGGTTGGGCCCTACCCCAACAAAAATGGACTTGGCTCCACTGGTTCTTCTTGGCTTGAAATGAATGATAAAGATACATGAAGCCAATATACCCGCACAAATCACTTCCCCACATACCATTATACCACTACTCAAAGGTAGAAGTGATCGACCGAATAATCAATAAAACCATACTTAGTACAAGAAAAGTGGTCGACTGAATAATCAATATATTCAGTATCATGGAGTTGTCACAATTATGACAGCGAGAAATAAACATAGCAACACGGACGGTCATCTTTTGGTTCATGCAAGATGAGGATAATAAGATCCCACAGAACAACATAGCATTTTCTTTTTGAGTAACTCTTGAATTGGGAGGGAATGAAACTAGGAAATGTACAATAACCACGAAGAAGCCAGTTATATACCACGTCTAGATCCAAATGGTCCCCAAAATACAAGGAAAAGAATTGTCCATACTTGTAACATAAAATTCTATAGATATTAAGATGCCGATATAGAACATAAAATCTAGGAAAGGATTACAAGGCCCCGCGCCGTCTTCAGATGAAGAAGGATCTCCGATGTAGGTGCAAAGAATAAAGACTTTAACCTCAAGAAATGGGAGAATATTAACGGTAATAATATTGGATGACTCTGCAGAACAGGGGTAGAGGGCAAAAAGGTCTCCCAGTAATTTTTATGGGTAGTTCATTCTCCGACCTCTCAAGAAAGTGCCTCTGCTGTTTTGCCAAAACCAGTAGGAATATCCCAGTGGCAAGACATCCAATCAAAAGCAAGCAGAAACTTGGGGATTTACTCTGGTTGACTGACTTTGGATCTCATTTCAATCACATCGGATTTCAGCCTTCATTTCCAAAAGTAAACTCCCCTTATATTTCTTCAAGTAACCAAAGTAGCCAAGTTCCATGTCACTCGTACTCGTCGTCCATACTCGCATATGGCATCATTTTGCTTGTGACCTAGACTGGGGCTGAGTTTGCATCTGATTTCGCTTCACCACGAACATATGTGAGGCTTCGGCCAGTTGGAGATGTGAGGGTGTTGCCTACCGATTGAGTGCTCTGAACATTCTTACTGGCATCATTTGATGGATTAGTTGGTGCTTCACGCTTCCACTGCAAACTTCTAGCTCCAGGTTTAATTGGAAGGCGACCTCGGAAAACACCTCCCATGACGCCTCTAGGAAATGGAAGCCTGGCAATCCTAGAAGGATACGATGAAGTCCAGGCACCGCGAGGCCAAGACATCATACCAGCAGCTTCATGATATGAGGAACTTCGGACCACCTGCATGAATGCAGATCAATTAAATGCATTAGCATGTTCAAGAGAAAAAACAAATTAAGCTATATAATAATTTCTCCCACCAAAAGAAATGCATGTTTTGCAATGAATGTGAGAAGTAAACAAAACCAAAAGTTGATCTTCAAAAATTGTCAAGAAAACTAAACTCAAACCCACTACTGAGCCATCTTCCCAAGTTGAAGGGAATCATGAAAGACAACACAAATGCCAACACTAGGCAAGCCTGAAGACAAGAAGTTGGTCACTTGCACCGATGGCTGCCTCACAGATGTTTAGGGGTGCAAACGAACCAATACACTCGTCAAGTAGCTCGATACTCGACTCGGTAAAAGCTCGACTCGACTCGTTTATTAAGTTAAATAAACGAGTATGAACAAAAAAAAAGCCCGTTCTATAAACGAGCCGAGTCTGAACATACTCCTGCTCGGCTCGATTAACTCGCGAACAACTCGATTAACTACTCGTTTAAATATTCGATTAAATATTTATTTCATTACTCGATTAAATATTTGTCTATTCATTCAGATAATTAAATTATAAGTAAAATTTATTTATAATATATATTTAACACAGAATATATTGTTATATGTTTACATAATTAATTTAAAACTAAAATAATATTACATGATTGTCAACCGTGTCTATCGTTATATGTTTATATAAATAATTTAAAATATAAATAATACCAGATGATTATCAACCACCCATCTCACGTTGATGAAATCTTGTCCGTTTGTTCAATATGAAACCTAACCCCAGTTTACCCATCCATCCCACTTCTCTCTTTCCCACATCACCCACCACGCACACAGCCCGCAGCCGCAGGAGACCGCCAGGCGCCAGCCTGCCCGCAGCTCCCCGCCGTCTCCACTGGCGACCGCTGCCTCCGGCCTCTCCGCAACTCCACTGGCGACCGCCGCCTCCGGCCTCTCCGCAACTCCACTGGCGACCGCCGCCTCCGGCCTCTCCGCAACTCCACTGGCGACTGGCGAGGTTGGTCTCCCTCTTCTCTATCTCTCGTTCTCTGCTCATAGACTCGAGTACGCGCTGCAGCCTGCAGGCCGCCTCCGCCTGCTCCCGGATCTGGACGCGCAACTGCTATTTGTGTTCCTCATCGCCTTCCATCGCGTCCTCCGAGAAGCAGGCAGCCCTCAGCCCTAATTTGTAACTTGTAAGTAGTCTCTGAGTCACTGAAATCTCCTCCCCGATGCACAAATCGGACCTATCTCTCAATGCTGGATTGATTTTGCTGTCTTTTGCCGTCATCGTCCCGGGGGATCTCGAGCTCGGAACCTCCACTTCGAAGTGCAACTCTACGCTTCTAGATTGGGGTTAAGCTCGTTTACGTAAACGAGCGGCTCGACGAGTCGAGCTCGAACTCGTCGAGCTTAAATCGAGCCGAGTTCGAACAACACATTTGGAAGCTCGTCGAGTATCGAGCCGAGTTCGAACAGCGGAATAAACGATCGAGCCGAGCTCGAACAGAGCCCTGCTCGGCTCGACTCGGCTCGATTGCACCCCTACAGATGTTCATGGACGACAGAGACAACTTCCCCTCACATGAAGCCACCTTTTTGAATAAAAGCCAAGGAAACTAAATCTTGGACATCTTTAATAGAAATAGAATCCTTTGTAATATGACTAGGCACCGAGTCTAGAGAGAGGTCAGGCAAGGCACCATCCTAACCTTGCCTCCTTGAGGCATGTCTTGAGGCCCCTTTTGTCATTTTGCCCTAAAAAATCTTAAACTAAACAACTAAAATAATAATTTCCTTCATATACTTTGTTTTAATAAATGCCATTAGTCATGTTCAGATGTATTATTGACTAAGAATATTTATCAATAAAATTATGCTTTATATATAAGCAAAGTACAATTTCTAATAAAAATAGACATCTGGGGAAAGCAACCTCACAGTTGACTCGCCAGTCACCTCACGCGCACCATGCCTCCTGGTAAGACAGCCCATAAGAGGATGTATGACCAGAAGTCATATGAATAAACTACTATTTGCACCAAACACCAAGTTAATATTCTGAAATTAGCCCATCTATACTATATCATATGAGATAATTGCAAGCATGAACTGAATGCTATCCACCTCAACCCCCGAATGTCCACATCCACAAAGAGAAGGGTGAAAAAAAAGTGAGTGAATAGTGCCTTGAGAAAGTGACATGGTAAATCAAGAGAACATTCAAATATTGTCAGTTATGATAAAAAAACACAGCACATGCCAAGAAATAACAGACCATGTAATGAATTCCACGAAAAGAATAATTAACCATCTGATTCAGAATATCTTGTATGGTGAATAACACAATTGCCGACAAAATTTGCTTTTGATACCTTGAGAATACGCGACATAAATGATGTCCCATTCAATGATAAAGCGAGTTCTGCCGACTCTTTCCTCAAAAACTCAACATAGGCAGACCTGTTCAGACATTAGTTCAGAATAAACTCCACCTTCGGGCCACGAAAAACTACAGTAAAAACAAGTTAGAGGCACTTGAATAACGCACCCTTTTGATTGTCCAGTTGCAGCATCAGTCACTATGACAACTTTCAACACCTCTCCAAATTTATTGAAATGTCGAGAAAGTGTATCCTTTGTTGCAGCAAAATGAACCTGGATTGCATAACATGGTAAGCAAACTAAACACTATAAAATGTTAAAAGAATAAAAGCCAAAACATTACTTCCTGACCGACAATTTTCACACATTTCCTGAAAAGCTGGTTATTATTTTTCCTTTAGAAAACCAGAAGAAAGACATACATACGTTGCCCACAAAAATGGTTCGGGAATGAGCGTCCTCCAAAGGGCGAGATGTAGTAGAGTAGGAAGCTGCAATAGAAGAACATAATTAATGTGAAGGGTGAACAAACAGAAAAATAACATAACACAGAAATAATAATGAAATGAAAGGAATTGAACAATCATTGGTGTAAACAACAATGACTGCACATAAAGAAAACATATAACCATTAACTAATGATGTGGTCTCTTGGACTCTTTGGAAAGCAAAGTATAAAATTCACATGAAGAATGCCATCATTTTCCACACACATAAGCAAGCAGAATCCATGTAAAACCACCTCTGCTGAAGATAAACAAATGCTTTGAAAGTACGGTGAATGTCCCTAGGAAAAGATGTTTACTTTGTCAATTTTTTTCTAGGTTTTCCATGTATTTATCATAAATTAATTCGTCAACCAAGAAAGTAATAAGTAATAACCAACCTAACTCACAATACACATGCAAGAAGTGAATATCTTACTACATGGACAAGCATATGTATCGGATCAAAATGAAATTATACAACATACCTGTGGTTGAGACCACAGATTTCTGCGCATCCTTTTGAACACCAGAGCATGTGGGATCCTGGACAATGTTCAGCAGTGTGCTCTGACTATTAGAAACTGAAAGGAGCCAAACAGCTCTTGATGTAACCATAAACTTGTAGCCAAATTCTATATTCCCTAAGGAGGTTTTAATTGAAATCAATATGCAGGATAGATAAGGAAGAAACAAAGATATGGGTAATGGAAATGGAACTTCCGAGGTGCACATTTTCTATAATAAAATTACAGAAAGATGTTATTGAAACTAAGTAAAAAGGCAAAAAAGGACTTCCACAAGACTAGAATACAGAAATCAGTGGAGACCAAGAACAAAGCTTGATGAAAGGTCGGAAACCTTAGTCTTGTATGTTATGCTAGAGAAGATAAGATCTCAAAGTTTTAAAGAACCCAGAGGGAAAGAACTCTTGTGATTCTTTAAACCAGGTAAAAAATAAAAGCATTGAATGCAATAAGGACAGTTCAGTTTTTTATAGGCAACCAAATCCTTAGAAAATGACCAAAACAAAACATGAATGGTGACCGATGATGGGCTGTGATGGAATGATTTGTAAAATGTAAGCTGTTATTGAAAAAATATGAAATAAGTCCACTCACATTGACAGGCTTCTGCAACTTCAAGTTGTTTTGAGTGGGAAGACTAGCAGCCAGGTTCCGTTCACCTGTCTCTGTTTTCTGGGTTGTCATCTGTTTACCAGCTTCAGTAATTTCTTCTTTAGGTTGATAATATGGTGGCTTCCAAGTATTTACATTCACAGATATATTTACAACCTTATGAGCCGCACTCTGTGTTGAGACTGGAGGAGAATCTTGCTCCTCAGCTTGTGACCTTGCAGCCGCTTCCATATTCTCCGCAATGCTGGACTTAACCATCACTGCATCTTTTTCCTGAAATGCAGATGAGATGCTTTCATGTTGGGAAGCATCAATAGCTTTGTGCATTGGGATGTTGACATGGTCGTATCCATCATGTTCTTCACTGGAATCAGAGGTCATCCCAGCTTCCTCATCAGCCATCAGTGTATCAACCACAGACTCTCCAGCAACTTCATTCCTCTCAATGTACCAATCATCTGACATGTGATCATGTTTAATGTCCTCGTATTTCTCTTCTTGACCCATGCATACTCTAGGACTGGATGTTTCTTTACTCACATGAACCTCATCTTTTCCATGTCCTAACCTGTTAAACACATTTCTCGAAGATCTAGACCTGGAAACGTCATTTGCAGCTTCTGCTGCAGCTCGTAGTGCAGTCACAATACCCCCAGGAACTTGTACAACTGATCTTGTTCTCCGATTTGTATCTGTCACTTGATCCATTGTAGATGCAGAAACCACAGATCTAAGGCGTTTCAATGCTGGTTCTTTCCTTGTTGCTGATTGCTGTACAGTTCGCACAGCATCCCTCACAGCAAATTGAAGAAGGCGGCTTGGGGCACGGAGAACAGGCTTGGAAATTATGTCTTTCTAAAAAAGAAGGGAAATCAGCATGTGGTTGAATTGAAATTATAAGAGGCTATACAAGACATTGAAGTAGAGCATGAGAAAAGAAAGATACCTAAGATGGATAAAAAGAATTCCAAAACACTTCTTACATTATTTACAAGATATTATCATTTCATAGCTCCAAGATAATCACGCTTTGTAGTATATTATGTTGCCAAGGAAACAACAAACCCCCTCGAGGTGAGGGGGGACCTAGACAAGCTGCCTATTAACATCTTATTTCTCTAATTTAGTAATAATTAATATTAAGTATCAATACCACTTAATTGAGTGATTTTTAGCTAATTTTAATAGTTAACCGGATTACAAATATATTCTGATGAAATAATAATTTAGACTAAGTAATTTCATGGATGTTTATTACCAGTTAATACCAATATTAACATTAACTCAATTGAGTAGTTCTAATTAGGTATTCATGTTATTTAGTGCATTTAACTATAAACTTGTATATTATTAATTGATTTGAATACTAACATATCTATGTATTACTTTTACATATATTATTTGTCACTCATATGTTTGCTAGTCTATCAATTTTACTATGGAAAAAAGCATTGCTCAACACCTCGCCTTATTGCCAAAGCGACAAGGCGGTATTATGCCGCCTTGATCACCTTGAAAACTGAGTAGAGTACATAATGACAGATCACCTACTCAAGCAGATTCCAAATGTGCATAATATGACATTGCCCAAAGTCGCATCGCATGCTAAAGATATCCTCACTAGGAGTGTAAATGGTTAAGTTTAGTTAGGTTTCAAGCCATTTTTTTCCATAAACAAAACTGAATCAAAATTGGAACAGAACCGAACCAGTTAGGCTAAACTCGAAACCAATAGAGAACCAAAAAGCATAGTTCGGTTCATTAGTTTTTTCCCTTAACATATATTATTTATTTTAAAAAATAATATAAATAATGTAGGCCAAAGCATCAGTTCTGTTCGGCTCAGTTTAGAGGCAAGTCAAACCTAACCAAACTGATAAACTTTATTGGTTCGGTTAGATTCAAAAAACCAAACACTAAAACCTATGAACCAAACCAAATCACTCATTTCGGTTCTTTTCAGTTCGGTTTACTATTTTTTCCTGTTCACACCCCTAATTCTCACATTTTGTAAGGACCTTATCTAATTCACTTGTATTATTGATGGTTTTTGTCCCTTTTTCATGAAGAAATTAAAAGATAACAATTCAATTAAAAGTAGAATACAAAGATGTTAGACTTGAGTGCAAGCACTCTGTCCCAAAGAAGAAACCAAACGAAAAAGTATAACAATCCACAGTATTCAGGCATCATCTCATATAAGAGAAGCAATTATGCTTTCACTTCTAGCTCATTTCTGAAAATTTTCTAGCATTTTGTTTGCATCCAAAGAGTCACCTGACATTCAGTTCTCATGGTATTTTCCACGTTTTGTCTGAAAATGGAATCCAACTAATCCAGAAACAAAAAGTTTCTCCTTCATATACATAAAAATGATAATTATGTTAGTCTTCAGTTGACAAAAACTGAATATCGGTGAGTTTGGTATATTCCATCCATGTAGAAGATTGTTGGCATCAGAATTTTCAGAAAAAAAAAACAACAGGAGGGGCAGCACAGCAAAAAATGAAAAATAAATAAATAAAAGAACTGGTCCAGGTCAACTGCCAACTAGATTGGCCCTCAATTGGGTCAAATCAAGTCCAGTCATACTCAAAACAGGCCCTAAATTGGGCCCATTGGCAGCCCATTTCCAGCTCTGGCCGGCCAGCCCATAACCAGATAAATTCAGGCCTTGTGCGCAGCCCATAGAGGGGCTTGAGCCGCAGCCTCCTGCTGGCCCAGAAACCAGGCCCAAGATGGGCCAGGCCCACTTCAATTCCAATGAGAATAGGCCCAGCCGCACCCACCTGCCACCTCAGCACCCCTGTACGCACCATGCAGCCACCTCAGCCCATTCATTAGTCAGTTTATGGAGGGGGGGAACCGAAGAGGCCAGGGGGATATCAAGGGACAGCCAGCTATTCATTTGGAATTAATGGTGTAACCACCATGGGGAAGGCCAAAAGCCATCCACGTACAGCACATAGGCTGGCCTTTCATCTGCCCCCCACTCCCTATAAAAGGAGAGGTGCGCACCAGCCAGAAGGGGGGCTGCTGAAGACGCCGGGAGGCTGCTGGATTGCGCCCTGCACCTGCTGCCAAGCTGCACCTGCTGCCAAGCTGCGCCCCTTGCTGCTGCTGCTGCCGCCCCCTGGTGTTGCTGCTGTCCCCTCTGTGCACCTGCTGCAGGTCCTTGCCCGCGGCCAGGAGAAGAAGAGGAAGAAGAGAAGAAGAAGGCAAGGTAGGAAGGAGTATACGTACCAGCTATGTAGCCCTCTAAGGGCACTCTTTTCAACCTGTTCTAGCACCCCTTCTTCTGCCTTTTATTCATCTACAGAAAATGCCTCACCCAGGCCTAACTAAACCCCCTTTGGGAGGACCACGCTGACCTCTGGACAGGCCATTTTTAGGTCCCCAAACAGGTCCATTCCTAGCCCATACTCGACCCTAATCCAGGTCCATATGCAACCCATTTTTCGACCCCAAACAGGTCCACATACAGCCCATATCAGGCCCCAGCCGGTCTCCAAACCAGACCCCAAACAGGTCCACATACAGCCCATATCAGGCCCCAGCCGGTCTCCAAACCAGACCCCCATGCAGGCCCAGAAAAGAGCCCACAAATCTGCCCAGTTGCCTGCCCTTCTCGCAGCCAAAATCAAGCCCCTATGTGGCCCAACCGAATATACACCCTGCAAGTCTGAAACAAGCCTCATTCAGGCCCATCTTCAGCCCCCCCTTGCAGCCCACTCAGAACTCCCTGAATGGCACCTATTAGAGCCCTAGGTGAGGGTGGATGACCCGGAGATTCTTGGAGACCGTCCGACGGGCCAAGTCTACTCCAGGCGGATCCTCATTTCTCCTACTCAAAACAGCCCCTTTGTGGCTATCCTTGCTATCCTATGTTGGTTCCTTTTGGAGCATCTTCAAATCCCCCCTGTTCCATTGCCCCTTGAGCAAGCCAAAACAGGTCCGAAGCTGCCCCTTTGAACAGTCCCAAAACAGGTCATTTTCAGCCTCCTTTGCTCACACTCCATGCCGCTGCAGCAGGGGAGAGAACTCCCAAAACAGGTTCTGCAGAGGTGAAGTGAAGCAGTGGACAGCAGTTTGAATGTGGGCCGGCTTGAAGGTGACGGCCCGGCACCTCTTGGAAACCGTCCGACGGGCCAAGGGCATAGCCGGGTGGCCTTCCAAGTCGGTCCTATCCAGCAGCTCCAGCAGTGCGGCCGCTCTTCAAACAGGCCCTTCCGGCCCAAAATAGTCCAAGACAGGCCCGGCGGGCCTATGAAGATTGAAGGCCGGCTCGGAACGCCGATGAAATTGAACCGGCCTCCATGGCCTATGTTTCAAAAAATGAATAAAATAAAAATTCAGAATGCGAAAGCTACATTAAATTAAGGAGATTCACCCTTTGCGGGGACTCCAACCTTGGACGACTCCCCCCGGGTCCGCCCCGGAATGTCGATCCGGACGGTGGCGCGGGCAAGCTCCCGTAGCCAGCGGTTCCTTCCCCCAATATGGCTAAGCTAAGGCTGGCTATTTTGGATGGGTAAATTTTCACTAAGTTGGAAAAATAGCCGGCATACCGTCGTAATGCCAAAATTTTTCCAAAGTAGTGGAGATAAACCTATATTGGGGGAAGGACCAATCGCATTGTACACCGATGTACTTCATCCTATCTTTCAATGAAATGAAACTCCGATGTCCATATCGATGTATGAAACCGGGCATTCAAAGTGGCCCGATGGGTCGGAGGCGATGCAAACCGCCAAACCAAAATAAAACCATTTCAAAAATCAATCTGGAAATTCAAACAGAAAATAAAAAACAGAAAATCAGAATCTGAAATTCAACTTGTCCCGGTTCAACAAACAACCGATCTTCAACAAGATTGAACCGGTTTTGAAACAAATCAAACCGAAATCAGATTTCAAACCAAAAATCTGCCAAAACAGAAAATTCAGATTCAAATTAAATCTGTCAACAAAAAAACCAATCTGCAACAAAAAAAAAACAGATTTGAACAATCCTTCAAAACAGATTCTAACCGACTTCAAAAAATCTGGTTTTAGCAATCTGAAAATTAATTTAAAATCCACCGAACCTTTTTCAAATAAATGACATAAATCAACCTTTTCAAAAGAAACCAATCAAACAATTTCAAACTTCCAAAATGGATCAAAATCAACTCAAAACCAGAAAATTCAGAAATCTGAAAATTCCAGAAATCTGAAAAATTCCAGAATCAGAAAAAATCAAAAAACAAACCAAATAAAAAATCCAAACATGCTTAAAACACTTCAAACTCATCAAAAATCAAAACCAAAACAGATTCAAAACAAAACAACTTGAATCAACCAAATTCAATCCAAAACAAATCAAAAACCAAACAACAAATCAATCAAACAATTGATTCAAACTCCAAAACTCAAAACTGACTTTCAAGTCAACCAACAAACAAATAAATCAAACCCGAACAAAACGGTTTGCATCTGATCGGACCCAAAAGGCCGCTGCCCTTTTGAGTTCTTTACTTTATTTTGTGGATGTGCATGTCTCCAAAAGCAGGTTGCCACGACGGTTAATCAAAGGCGTTCAAGCCGTTGCTCGATGTAAGTTAACGCCGGATACTCGCACCATCCGGCGGAGAAGGGTCAAAAAATGAAATTTTCAAAGAACCCGAACCTCGGTTCTAATATTTTTAAAACTATCACCGGACTACATAATATTTTTAGGATATCACATATTTTCCTAGAAAAAGTCCGGAGATGTCTTTCTTTCTAAAGAACAGACGCAGAAAAAAGAGGTTCACACAAAGATATACGCCTATTTGATTTGTGAGCTGCAAAGCGACCTGGCTGATGCCGTGTGCATTGTCCTAACTATGATCTGCCAGATCGACAAATCTCTTATCTGATTTCCGGCAAACCAATTTGATCGCATCATGATCCACGGTCACAGCAAGCTGGTTCTAGCCTAATCCTACCTTTGAAGCTTTTAAACTAAAATGCTAATTTTCTGGAACTAGCTTCCACTAGTACTTCGAGCATTGGTTGTTGAAGCTCATAAAATAAAACCTTCAAAATTTTGCTTCCTTGGACTTCAATTTCTAATAACATTTAAAGAATGAAAAGTTAGTATTTTAGTTCAAAGTTCCAAGTTACTCTTAGAACTAAAAACTTAAAATTTAGAGCTTGGACGCTAATATTTAACTAGTATACACCATACACAAATTAAAAATAAAGTTAAAAACATTTAATCTCTAAATAGTAAAATACAACTTCTACACAATTATCTAATTACTGTAAACAATATATTTATAGATACTTGAAGACTATAAATCATTCTCGTCTAATTTAATGTGAACTACAAATCATGATTTTCCATCTTAGCAAGATCTCACGAGATTCTAGGACTGGTAAGCTGCCAAGATCTGAGGACGGCGAAATGCACTGAAGAGGGCAGCAGGAGAAGACAGGCAGCAGTACCATAAGTCCCCGTCTTCTCTGCCCTCTAGATTCTAGGATTTGAAGTGGTCCTTTTAGCTGGGATGTGCAACTCTTACAAGGTTGCCAGATTCCACAACCAAAGTTGCACATCCCATCTAAATGGGCTATGTTGGACGATGTTATCAAAAATGACTGAGGCGATTGCCCAGACAATACAGGTGAGGTCATAGTTGTCAAGGCGCCCGTCTAGGCGGCAAGGCGCTTTTCCAACAGCGCCTTGCCAGGGTGCCTTGCCTGGGGCCAAAAAGGCGCCCAAGGGCCAAGGCGTCCACCTAGGCGCCCAAGGCATCCAAGGCGTCTGCCTAGGCGCCCAAGACGCCCTGGGTATTTTTACATGATTAAAAAAATAATTTTGAGGAGTTTTGCTCTCTTGATACCCCTCACAAGGGACACCTATTTAATGATAGTTTGAACATATTAATATATTTCACTATCACTTATAATATCATACATATTTAAGATTTATGATTATAAACATATTATATATTTAATTAAGTTCTCTTTCAGCTCTTTCTTCTCCCTCTCTCTGTCTCTCTCTTAAGTCTTAATTTATCAAGATTAACTCCTTATTCAAAAATAAATACCCACACTTTCATAATTATATATATAAGATCACTTATATTATTACACACTTTTTTGGGTTCAGGGGGCTTTGCCCCCTGACAACCCCCCACAAGGGGTGCTGCCCCCCTTGACCCCCGCGACCTGGCTGCGCAGGTCGATCCGCAACTACTTTGCGCCCCCCATTTAATAATATTATAACAATATTTCACTATCACTTATACTATCGCACATATATAAATTTTATAATTATAAATATGTTATATACTTAAATTTTTTAAAAATCTATTTAACTTTTTTCTCTTTCACATGCACATCATATTTACTTATATACATAGATAATATACTCATATTCAATTATAATGTAAAAAATATAATTATATTTATGTATATTTTTATGTATCACAACCTCCGACCCAATCTTCCTTGAATACCGCCTTGACCACCTAGGCAACGCCTAAGCGGCCGCCTTGTCGCCTAAGCGGAATCGGTACCCTTCGACGCCTTGGGTGCCTTGTCGCCTTGACAACTATGGGTGAGGTGGCCTCTCATTGCCTCGACTCATGCCATATCACCTTGGCAAGCTAAGGCTTCCTGGATGAGGCACTGCAGGCACCTGCAGTGAGACGAGGGTCTGCAAGGCACAATTTGGGTCTCACAGACCCAATATAACAAGGGTCCAAATCGTAAATTTTGCAGAACTGGGCCAGCCAGCAGGTGGCATTATCTGCTGAACTGGGTGGTCGGACTGCCCAGTTCAGAGGCAGAGAATTAGGGTTCGATGGACCAGGCATCCTTCGCCCGATGCCCCTAATGCCTGTTCAGCCTTCAAGCACCTGAGGGGAACCTCACACCTCAGATAACATAGATGTTGGATCTGATGGACCGTGCTGCCCATCTTCCCTACTTGATAGGGTGGGGAAAGACACCTCAAAGGCACGTGCTCTGCACCTCCACCTCCGGCCATCTCCTTCCACCCATCCAGCATTTGTCTCACTCTGATCTTGCAAGCTTTCATCTTTACAAGTTCTCAGATGCAAGATTGAGAGGCTAGATAACATTCCATGCTAAAAATTGTCAAAATTAATAGATTCATCCAATCATTTAATGCTTTATAACACTTTTAATAAAATTTTATAGAAAGTGTAAATATAACTTATTTAATTAATTTTATTATATTTAAGTACCTTTTATTTTTCAGCTGAGCTATTTCATTTTTAATGCAGTTCTGACTGGCAGGCTGATTCTTGATCCTGCAGACCTTGGTATGATTAGTAACAACCATTGGAAAAACAGCAAAAATATTACAAGTAAAGTTGCCCGCTGTTCTATGTTGCCACATTTGGCTAACATGGCAACCATAATTTAACCGTGAAGATAAAGTAAAGTTTTCAAGCAACATCGGAATGAAAGAATGCTAAAATTCTGAATCTTCAAGTAGCTGACGATGGCCAGAAAGAAATTATTTCCACAAACCCAATCATAAATAAAACAGTCATTTTCACAATTTTCCACTGGTAAGGGCAAAAATTCTGTAAACCAACATTGCTTCAGAAACCTCAAACATAGTGCTTATATTTCCTGTTACTTATGGTCCCACGTACAGATATTCCACACTGGGAAAGTGATGAAAAAGCTTCCAAACCAAAAAAGATGATGGAACATACCTTGGGCATCTCTCGCTCATCTTGTCGTTTTCGCTTTTCATGAATCTGGGGCCTGGGAGAAGGAGATCTCTTGATGGGACTATGTTGGTTAATTAATTTTTCCTCCGAAGAAATGTCACAAGTGCTTCTAAGAACAGTAGTTGATGTTTCAGCTTGTGACAATCCTCTCCATTCCCTGTTCCTACGGCTACTCAAGGTTTTCATGAGTCTTTTCCTCCCATCATCAGAATGCATCAGAACATTGCCACTTGCACTGTCTAACCAGCCACTGGATCTTCTAGATCTACCTTCCAAGTTGGACTTTACATTAGCTGTTTCATCAACTAAGGATTGATTGTTATGCACATAAAGATTCATGTTCGAGGATAGATGATCCCAGAGCCTAGAAGGTACAAGCATGTCATCAGATTATACACATCACAGATATATCATATATCTCATGTAGCAAAGATCAAATTTTATTCTCAAAAAAAAAAAACTAACCATGACACAAAAGCAACACTATCATCCTCTAGAAACACATTGAGCTCTTTTCTTGCCGCCTCCTTGCTCCTGCCATTTTTTAGTAAGACAATAACGTATTCCTGCATATGAGAAAGACGAATATGGCCAAGTCTTTCAATTAAACTGCTTAATTTCCAAATGATAAAGAGACAGGAAGCAGGAAAGGACTCGGGTAAAACTACATCATAAAAATCCTCTAATAAGTTCAACAGAAACATGCAGATGATGGTAAAAACGAATTTCTGTCATGACATTTCTATGAGAAACAAAGAAAAAAGAATTCTGTCTCAAGCCCTCAAAGTTATCCTTGATTTAGTATCCATATACATGCAGACAACAGTTGTCAAGGCACCCACCTATTCTGCAGGGCAAGGTGCAAGGGAGCCCTTCAAGGGCCCCATAAGGCACCCAAGAAGCCACGTACTGCATCCAAGTCACACGAATGTTTGTATAAGTTTCAAGAATTTTATCTATCTATTGCCTAAGTGGCCGCCTTTCAACTGTGTTCTGATGTGGGTGTTTCTACCATTCAGTAAGGTAATCAAACATTAAAGGGCAAACCACCAAGAACCGTCGACTATGTAAAGTGTCGCATCCCTCGGCAATATGCCTCTCCTTAACCTATAGATGCAAGGAAGGCTGGATCAGGATGTGGATCCACTGACCCAAGGAAAGAAAATCTGATCCAGGATAGGCCCAGATCGATTATTCCAAAAACATAAGAAATGCAAAATACAAAAAAATTAGAGGGCAAAAGATAGACCGATTCCAGTTTGCTCCAGTACCGGAGATCTGTGGTGGGGGCAGTGCAGCCGCCACCCTTGCAGCCGATTCCAATGGGATCAGCATCAGATTGGCCAATTCAGGCCAATTTGAGAGAGGGAGGGGGCAGGATTGGCCGATCCAGCAAACCATATATAGATGTTAAAGCAGCCACCATCAATCACCTTTGCAAAAAGTGGATTAGTGGAACCGGAGCCTCGATTAAGTTGACTTAAGTCTCCATCTCAAGATATACCTGTGCTTATGGCCTTATACCCACTAATAAGGTGTAAATGGGTTGGATCTTTAATCTTTCAGAAGCCGAACCCTGATAAGATAAAAAAATATTCGGATCCAATAATAGATCCAACAGAGCATAGCTTTATAAATCAAAACAATACCTGAATCCAAGAACACAATTCAGATCCGGATCTACCTGTTAATATCTTTTAGCACCATGAAGCGGTCAATACCTTTAGATGTCTCCTCGAATGTTCATTTTAAAACTTCGACTCTATCAAAACCAAACACCTTTATAGGTCAAAAATCATTTCAGAACTATGTTGTTGATCTCCAGACAGAATAAATTGGATTGCCATTTCATTATCATTATAGTCACAACACTTCCAAAAAAACCAGAATTTGGAAGGTGACAAGGTTACAATTCATTCATATGCTATAAAAATATAGTAAGTGATATATAAAACAGTTAAGGATTGGAAGTCAAAAAGATAGAGGCCACCCCGACTACCAAGATGGTAATCACAAAAAGACCGGGGCCAGCAAGCAATGGGATCACAGACACACGCTTTAACGAATAAAATCTCTCCTGAAAGGCAACACCCTCGGGCTGACAACCCTTAGCTGCAAATAGCCATTCCATGGCCAACTGTGACATTTGAAAGAGAATGAACGTTGGGTTAACAAAGTGATCTTTAAAGATTCTCATGTTTCTTGATCTCCAATAGGACCATAGAATACTGGCAGAGACAATGTCAAATGCACCAGCTATGGAATAAAATCTTCCAGATATATGCAATAACACTGCACTGGAGAAACAAATGATCAATGTCCTCTTGCCCTACAACACAAAAAACACACGTGCTAACCACCATAGAAAACAAGTTCTTGAAAAAAGATCTCATTGGTAGTCTACCTCTATAGATTTTCTAAAAGAATAACCTAATTAATAAAAAGCTCCAGATCCAGACAACCCTACACCACACCTCGACGCCCCCCCAAACATAATCTAAGGCAAGCTGAAAAATCTGTAAACTCAGACACTTTGGCATCCTTCAAGCTTCTTGTAAAAGAGAAAATCCAGTTATCCAGCGTGACAGAACTGTCCCAATAAGAGCTCACACGTGCAAACTTATTCACTGTTAACCCAAACAGATTAGGGAACCTCAGCTCAAGAGGCCTGCCATCAATCCACTTTCCAGGACAATGTTCTCTTACCATTACCCAAGGTAATCGACGTGGAAGAGAAAGAAATGCCAATTAAGAAGAATACATTTCCAGATACTAGAAAATCGAACAGATTAGGGAACCTCAGCTCAAGAGACTTGCCATCAGTCCAATTATCCTTCCCGGATAAAGTTCTCTCACCATTACCCAAGACAATCCACGTGGAAAAAAAAAGAAATGCCAACTAAGAAGAATACCTTTCCAAATATTAGAAAGCCAACTAGAATCACTAATATATTCAAGCTCCAGTAGGCTGCCACTAATCTTGTATTTAGAACACATAACACTATGCCAGAGGGACTCAGTACAACCGTGCAATCTCTATAGCTCAATAGGAACAACTGCTTAACAGGAATGAGACCCCCCCTTTCATGAGTGCTTATGTAATCGTGATTCCACTCGACTAGATGAAGGCCTTTACCTCCCCCTTTACCACACCAAAAGAATGAGGCACGTAAACTCTCAATCTTATTACAGACCCACTGGGTGCCTTGAGAAAAGAGATTAAGTAAAGAGAGATACGTCTCAACAAAATCTATCTGCCTCCGACACATAACATCCTCCCTTTCCATCCTTGCAATCTCCTTTCCACATTCTAAATCATTGGTTGCCAATCACACGCTCTGGTCCCTTTGTCAGACGGGAAGATCCAAATACTTGAGAGAAGTTGTGCCCCACTGCATACCAAAGAGTCTTTGTAGCTTATCCTTGATGACCTCATTGATGTTAATCACCAACATTTCACATTTATCAATGGTGATTTCAAGTCCTATCACGCTTCGAGCATATAGAATAAAATTTTAAGCCTGATACAATTTTCCAATGAAGAAAATGAAAACAACAATGTGTCATCTACAAACTGCAATTGAGTAATGTGAACACAGTTGTGACCAATATCGATTCCCTCAATTAGTTGGGCATGTTGCGCTCTATCGCGCGTTGTACTCAAGACATTAATCAAGTCAGAGAATGGGGGTCAAGTCTCCCTGCCTGAGACCACTAGAATTGCCAAAGAGTCAAAATGGCTTTTCAATGATTGCTGTAGAAAACATGGTTGTACTAATCTATGTTATCCGAGACGGGAGGCACCCAAGATGAGGACCTAAAACACCTAAGGTGATGTATATTTTTAATATATATTTATACTTTATTAATTTATATGTGTATATATAAGATATTATAAATCATAATTCAAAATTGAAGTATAAAATAAAAAATACAACTAACATAAAAGAGTGACAACAACTAAGTGATCAGTTCAAAACAAAATATATCAACCGCATCAATAATTCAACATCTATGAATGACTAAATATGACCCAAAAAACTAAAAATATTATAGAAATGATAAAAAAATTAATAACAAAAGTAAAAATATTAAGATTGCAGAAGTTAAAACATATACAAATCATAAAAAATAAATAAAAAAGTAATAACATCAATTTAAAACTAAAAAACATAAACTAAATTAAATTAAGAAGAAATTAATTGCAAACCCAGTTAACAAAATTACTTTAACAAAAAACCCACTAACCTAATATCTTTAACAATAAATCCAAAGATTCTAATTCCTTTAATAATGTACACATTCTGTTAACTTCCGTAACTCAACCGTTTAGCCTTGTTTTGTCCTTCACTTTCTACCCCCACCCATCGATGATCGATCACAGACTCAATAGGAGAAAGTCTCGTGAACAAAAAACTACCATGTCATGCCCTAGGCGAAGACACCCGACTGGCGAGCACCCAGCACGGCGCCCACACTATGATGCAAAAACAATTGGAGGGTGGCGACGATGTGGCGACTCATGGAGGACGGCCATGCAACGACACAACCATGCTTATGGGGCGGCGATGCAGTGACGTGGCAACGCTGGGAGGGCGATGACAAGGCATCCACCCTTGGAGGTCGAGGCAACGAGGCTTGTAGGCTTGTGGCGATGCAGTGAGACACAAGGACAGTGGTAGTGCGACAACAAAGGAAGGTCGACTTCGGGTGAGGGTAAAGTAACGGGGATGGGGGATGACTTCGGTGATGCGGCGGTGGTGACATGAGGACACAACAAGGGTCAACAATGCAATGCTCACTGATTTCGGCAAGAGTCGACTTCAACAACGTGACAATGCAAGGAGGGTCAACGACACAGTACTCATCAACTTCGGTAAGGGTCAACTTTGACGACGTAGCAACAATCAACAGTCAACGATGCGGCGCTCACCGATTCAATGAGGATCAAGTTCAACGATGCGGCGAGAGGGTCGACGACATAGTGCTCACCTCCATCAACCCCATCACTAGACCCCATTCGAGGTGTGCGGCAGTGGCAAACCTCTTCTATCTAAATCAACTTTTACAGATCCCTTGCCAGTGATCCTCATCTATATCCTATCATGCGTTTACTCAATTCTCACTGTAGCTCCATCTTCCAGATCCACGGCAAGCACAACCCTGGATTGCAGAATTGGCGGAATCGGTCCGGAATCGGATCGGAGGATCCGATCCCATGCGAAAGGACCGATTCCAGCATGAATTCCGCAGAATCGGTCAGAATCGATCCGATTCCGGCAATTCCGTGTGGAATCGGTTGACCGACCGATTCCACGGAAGATCGGTCTGCCGGTCCGGTTCGATTCTGGACCGGGAATCGACCGCCGCGGTCGATTCCGACGATCCAGGCGGCGGCAGAGCTCGATTCAGGCGATTCCAGGGCGATCTGAACCTCAGAATCGAGGATTCCGGCGATTCCATCGTCGATCCCAGCTGTGTGCGCCGATTCCAGAGGATTCCAACGCTTCCAGCAGCGATTTCGGCGATTCCGGCGGCGATTCCAAGCTACTTCTTCAAGGGATTCCACCGATCCAAGCTCCGATCGGCCTCGATTCAACCACTTCTTCGATCTTTAGAAGGTTATTGGTAAGATTCTTCGCCGAAAACTTCGTACGTCCATTCTTACACGTTTCCGACGAGTCTGAGCGTCGTTAAACTTGGTGATTTCCGACCGAACAAGTCTGTTTAAGTTCTGAACTATTCGATTGGATGTTCTTTGCACTGAAAAAATTTCGGATATCCCGTACACCTATTTTTACGCATTTCCGACGATTCCGAGCATGGTTAAACTTGGTGATTTTTTATTGAACAACTCCGCTCAAGTTGTTTGAACATCGATTGGATGTTCTTTATACGGGAAAAATTCCGGATACCCCGTACGTTGATTTACAACCATTTCTGGCAAATACGTAACCCTTTAAACATAGCGAATAGTGTGTTTGATGGGTTGTCTGCTTCCCGAACAGCACCTAAAGCAATTTTTATGTTATCTAATAATTTTTAGTGCATTGTTTACAGTTTTTGCAGGTCTAAGCAATGACCGATCAAGGTGATGCAGCATCAGCACGTTCTTCTGACGTGGGTTGGGAACACGAGCACATGGTAGACCCGGTCAGAAAGAGAGTACAATACAAATGGTGTGGGAAGGAGATGAACGGGGGGGGTGTTCTTGCTGAAACAACATATTGCCGGAACAGGTGGAAATGTAAGAAATGTGATAAGGTGCCGAGGAAGAAGAGTAAGGAGATGAGAGGCTACATGACAGGTAGAGCCTCTCAACGGACTGTTAGGATTGAGCAGAGGGAGGAGTTGCACGACGAGCTACTCCAGAGGAGGAGGGACCGCGATTTGCCTACCTCGAAAGGGAAAGGCAAGGGGAAGGCAGCAACTGAGCCGGAAGATTTTATTTTCTTTTCATATAAGTTATGAAAGATGATGGGCTAATTGTTTACCTTTTCTCTCTTTTTTTCTTGCAGCTGAGTGGTGGGTTCAGGTGAACACCAAGAGTGGATGGAATCCACTTGCTGCCATCGGTATCAGGATACTCAGCCAGAGCACCAGTTCCTCCCATTGTGAGAGGAACTGGAGTACATTCAACTTGATACATACGAAAAGGAGGAACAGGTTGACCTCAAACCGGCTGGAGAAGCTAGTCTTCTGTCATTACAATATGAGGCTGCGTATCAAGAATATAAAGGATCGACAGAAGATCAGTGAGGAGCGATTTGCACGATTCGTAGGTGGTCCATACGAGCAGAGGCATACCTCCGCCACGCCACCACCTGAGGAGGTAGACATGGATCAGATATTTCAGGAGGAGTATACACTTGCCTCCTGGATAGAGGGGAGGGCAGCCAGAGATCATATAGCTGAGTTTGATCCCAATAACCGTGCATGGGCTGAAGGAGAGTTTGATGGTGTTGAAGCCGGGGAGGATGCTCCAACTCCACCTCCACCTATTTCTCAAGCTCAGGCAGGGCCTTCTTCTGCCCCAGCAGCCATGGAGCAGCCACCTGCAGCTTTAGCCCCAGCTTCAGTCCCAGCCGCCGCTACCCAGCTCATTCGTAATCCAAGGAAAACAAAAACAAAAGTGACTGCACAAAAAATGGGCGGATTTGCAAAGCTAAAAAAATCTTTGGGTTCTGGTGCTTCAGAGATGGTTGAAGAGGTGAAGAGAAGGAAACTAGAGGTCAGACGTCTTGTGAGCCCAGATGACAGCACTCAGGCTCCTTGTCACTCCTCAGTTGATGATGACGAGTAGTGCATACCAGCGACGCAGCCATCAGCAGTAGCCCAGTCACCTGATTCACGGCATCCAAAGCCGTATTACACGCTAAATGAGCAGGCACCGCAGCATTATTTTATGGAGCCATAGTATCCAGCATTTGGCAACGCTCACCGGCAGTGGATTCCTCCACCACCACCACTAGCTCCACCGGAGTCTTCTTACGTCCCGGTTGTCCCGCAGTCCGATCCATACGACCTTGATAACATGACATCAGCATTATTTTCATATGGATATGGTCCCGGACAATATACAAGACTGACCACAAGGGAGGAGCATCAACAGCAGCAGGAAGAGGAGGAAGACCAATATCTATGTCCTAGATATTGATAGTAGATTGATATGATGTAAATTCTTATTTTTTATATTTTCATGATGTATCAACTAATTGGTTTTTGAATCAATAGAATATGTACTTAACTTAAAGTGGAGTTCATTAGTAATTATTCGATGTGGTCCTGTGGATGAATGCTAATCTTATTTTTAAAAATTTTTCTAACTCATTTCCTATTTTTAATAATTTTTCTGATTTTTTTGAATTTTTTTGATGAAAAAAATTCAAAAAAATCGATCCAGGCTTATTCCTGGATCGATTCCCTTCCCAAGAATGAGACCGATTCCGAAATCCTTGACAACAACCAAGAACACAACAAATGAGAAGACGAAACTTCATAAGGTTGGAGTAAGGTATCCTTGATTGACTTATTCTATCGATTTTTACCGGAGACTAATGTTTCTTAATCTTTTATTCAGTCGACTAAATGCTATTATGGTGCTTGCATGAGACAAAGATCCCTTACTGTTTCATTAGTCCTCCTTTCAAGTGTGTGAGTAGGCGGCTATCCATTTCGGTAAGACTTTTGATAAGGCCCCTCATTCCCCTTTCACCTTATTCTTCTTGATTTTCTTTACTCAATTGGGCGTCTTTGTTAAGCTATTATTGTATTGATTGTTAGTGTTATCTTGGTTGTTTATTCATTGTCTGGTTTGAATATAAAATATTTTGTTTAGTTAATCTTTATTACTTAAGCATGCCTTCACATAATAGATTGTTATATGATTTTGAAAATAATTTTTAACATTGTCTAACAGGTTATGGATCACAGGGGAAGGACATAATTCAGTACAATGAAGACCTAATGGTAGATGAAATTATCGAAATTGTTGCAACCAGATAGAATTTGAATCCTCATCATATAGAGTTGATATATGTTGTGTCAAAACAAGTATCAATTTCCTTTCATATCATGAAAGATAAGGATCTAAAAAATGCAGTTTGTGTTTATCGGTCTTTGCGAAAAAAACTCATGAACATTAATATCGGAACCCAGAATTTTGAGGTGCCTCATTCTCAGAAGTACTATCATCTTCACCTTTGGTTCTCGTTCTTCGTCATGTAACTTATTTAACTAGTGAAATATTGACATATTATGTTTTTAGTAATATTGTTATAGGAAGTTCATCATTAAATGTATTCAATAATAGTACCTTTGGAGTGAAAAACAATCTTTGGAAAAACATAATCCATTCAAAATGGCAGATATTTGAAAGTGTTGACCATTTACGAGAAGATTTAGTAAAATATGCAACTGTAAGAGAATTTGATTATAATTTCTTAAAAAATGAGCCGATACGACTTACTATGAAATGTAGATATGATCATTGTGAATGATACTTGCATGCACTTAGAGTTGGGGGATATCCAAATTTTGTCATCAAAAAACTCACTAATAAACACATTTGTGGAGAAGGTATTAGCACCCAAAGGGATCCTAGAGCATCAAAAAAATTTGTTAGCTATTTAATCACAAATAAACTTGTTGACTCTCCATTGTATTGTGTTGTTGATACTCAGAAAGATATATTTAGAGATTATGGATTAGATTTGCCTTATCACCAAATATGGTTAGGTAAAGAGGTGACAAATAAACAAGCTATAGGTGATGAGCGTTGTTCCTTTGACGACTTGCGTTGGTATGTTGATGCAATTCATGCATCTAACCCAGGAAGTGTTGTTGATCTTCAAGTGAATGAAGAAGGGTGGTTTAAGCGTTTTTTTTTTGTATGTTTTCGTGTATGCCAACTTGGCTTTTAGCATGGATGTAGGACATTGTTATTTCTTGACGGTACATTTTTAAAAGATAGACATAAGGGCACATTTTTAGGTGCAACTGGATTGAATAGTGAGAATAAGCTTTTCCCTTTGACGTATGTAGCTTGTGATATTGAAAATGAAGGTAATTGGCAATGATTCCTTTCTAATCTTAAAAAGGGATTACCACCTGTTGAAAAATAACTTTTATTTCTAACCAATGCAAAGGATTGCTTGAGGCTATTTCAGGTTTATTTCCTTAGTCATTTTATGCATATTGCTTACGACATTTAAATGCAAGCTTTGCAAAACATAATCAAGGTTTGCCATCTCGGATCTCGGCTTTGTCTCGGGAGGGTGAAAGAGAAGAGATCTCGGAGAGATCTTGGAAAAATCTCGGGAGATCAGATCTCGGATTCTCGGATCAAAATGTATATATGTATGAAACATAACATAATATCTTATAAAGATAAGAGTACATCAATGAATTTACATGAAAATATATAACACATTTATATATCAATTATGTGAATGAACAATTACAAAGTACTCTCAATATCAAAAAAATGATCTTTGTGCTTCTAAAAGATTTAATCTTGTATACAATCTTATTTAAATACTAATATGGTATTAAACTTGTAGCACATTTTTATTCATGATAGTATAAGTGATAGTGAGATATATTAATATGTTTACACTATCATAAATGGGGAGGCACAGAGTAGTCGCAGATGTTTACACTATATTAATATGTTTACACTATATAAGTGATAGTATTTGATGCCTTGTCACTTAGGTGCCCGTCTTGACAACTATGGTATTAGGGAGGCAAAGCCCCCCGAAGAAATTTTTTTCGGACCAGGCTACTTGGGGCGAGATCTTGGCAATCTCGTTTCTCGGCCCCCTTGGCGAGACCGAGATCTCGCGAGATCTCGGCGAGATCTCGCGAGATGGCATTCCATGAACATAATACAAAACATCGAGGGTGTACAAAAAGTCAATTGTTAACTTTATTTGACAAGGCCGCATACGCTAACTAATGATTATGAGGCAACAAAGTGCTATTTCTGTTGAAGTAGAACAATGGGCAAGGTATTCAAATCCCAATTATTGGTCTAATGTATACTTCATAGGCAACAGGTATGGGAAGATGTACTCATATCTTGCATAATCATTTAATGCATGGGTGTTGGAAGAGCAACATCTACCTATATTTCATATGATAGACTGAATAAGAATGAAAATCATGAACATGATAGCCAAAAGAAAAAAGAATAGTACTTCATGAAAGACCTCTTTGTGTCATCTTCATGCAAAAATAAAAAAACTAATGGACAATTCTCGTGGCTATGTGGTTAATATGTCTACGGTATTATTTTTGAAGTGATGACAAGACCAACAACAGTGGTGAATCTTAATGATGGTACATGCTCATGTAGAGGATAGCAAATTCTAAAGTTGTCATGTAAACATGTTTATGTGGTAAGTAACTCGTAAAATAGAAGGAAACATAGAAGACTACAGTTCTTCATTATTTACAACACAAACATACAGAAAATGTTATAAGGTGTGCATCATGATTTTCCATCTCGCCGAAATCTAGCGAGATTCTTGGTCTTCCAAGGAGTCGAGAAACAAGAACTCACCCCATGTCGACTGGTCCATAAAAAACAATTTCTATGCCCCCTGAAACTCCCCACAAGGGGTGCTGCCCCCTTGACCCCCGTGACCTGACCGCACAAGTCGATCCTTGACTACTTGGCGCCCCGTTTATGATAGTGTAAACATATTAATATATTTCACTATCACTTTTACTATTTTATATATATAAGATTCATAATCATAAATAAATATGTTATATACTTAAAAATTATAAAGATTTATTTTAACTCTCTTCTCTCCCACATAAACATACACATTTAATTATAACCAAAGTAAAATAATGTTCTTACTTCTTAATACATTCAAATTTTAGATTTGGTTATTAATCATCAATTTATTGTACAAAGATTATATCTTATGTAGTAAACAAATTACATCTATTGAATTTCATAAATATTTAACCGTCAACTTGTAATAAACAATCAAGAACAAGAATATAAAAATATTCTTAATAACATATTAATATTTAAATAAGATTATATACAAGTCTAAATCTTTTACAAGACTACTGTTTCTTTTTGGTATTGAGAGTGCTTTGTAATTGTTCATTCACACGGTTGATGCACAAAAAGGTTAAATATTTTCATGTAAATTAATTTATGTACTCACATCTTTATAAGATATTATGTTATGTTTCATACATATACATACATTTTAATCCAAGAATCTAAGATCCGATCTCCTGAGATTTTTTCGAGATCTCTTATCTTTCACTCCTGAGACGAAGCCGAAATCCGAGACGACAATCCTTGGTGTGCGTTGCTCCAATATCTGATATACACAAACTTCAAATTGACTTTGAAAACATTGAGATCAAGCCTTCTATCACTAAGAAAAGATCAATAGAAGTAAGAAAAAAAGAATACCTTCACAGAGAGCATCAGACATTGATAGAGTTGTTTACACATGTTCGAAATGCAAAGAACCTGGACATAATCGACAATCATGTAGAAACCCTATAGCAGAATAGGTATTTCATGCATCACATTTGTAAAATTAGTAATTTAGTCTTGTTGATTTTGATATAAACTAATTTCATTATGTAGACATGGCTAGTGGCAACTCTCCAATACTAAGCATGAGGTGTGGTTATGGTCATGGATATTGTGTAATAAGAGTGAGTCAAACTTAAAGTAATCCAAGGAGACCATTCTACAAATGCAAGGTTGGTAATATGTTGTTATTGACATATTTATCTTAATTATGTTCATTTTATCATGATCCGTTAAATTAATTATCTTATTTTGTCTTATCTTTAAACAGGTTGAAGGATGTACCTTGAGTCTATCAGTCAATGATGATGTTGAGAGTGATGCTTGATCAAAAAAAAGTCATGAGTGTCAACTTAGGAAGACTTTGAGAGCACTATTTTTCATGTTGTTTGTATCGGATAATTATACTTCACTTGTTTCACGTCTTAAACTTATACGACTTTGGCAATGTTATTATCACTTGTTTACTTTCAATGTACCTAGATGATTATGAAATTTGTGCACTTCTTGCTATTTTGCTCACTTGTGAATGCTCTTTGTGCAAGGGATCTACTTCCTAATTTTTCCTTTTGTGAATACTGTATGGGGAGAGGATCTACTTCTATCCAAGCTAACTTTGTGAATATCTTTTAAGTTAATCTAGTTTGGGTATTGATATAAGTTCTTGAATGCCCAGCCCTGTGTAGTAGATATGTGCTTGTGGTTCAAGACATGGACGGGTATTGTGTGATTCTTTTGAAGATTATGACCTCTGTTTTCTTTCTAATTCTGAGCTTTGAGGATTATCTAGACTCCATGTGACAAAGTCATAGATGAAATGGTTTCATACATTGGTAACATAGGTTGTATGTACGCTAGATCAAATTTAAAAGTAGATTATCTATTAAGAAAAATATTATAATTTATCAATTTTCTTAACATCTGAACACCTACAATTTTAAGTTTTATTAAATTTTTATTAATTGCATACCATCAGATATTAATAGATCAAATTTCATATTAATTTTTATCAAGAAATTCCTTGTAATTAACAATTATCAGAAATAACATTTTAGAATGATTCATGATTATTAGTAATTAATTTTATAAAATATAAATTGAGGTATCAATTCTCTCCCTTATGACCAGGGGCAATTAGGTCATTTGAGAAAAACTTTACAGGGTTTAGAGGAGATTGGAGTGGAAGTTATAAATCTTGCATAGAATGGGCCTTTCATGCAATGTTTTCTGAGACTGGGCCTCCCATTAAAGTGCATCACGAGGATTGGGCCTCTTATTAATTTCCTCTTAGATTAATTATAACATGTTAATAACAATAAAAATTTAAAACTGCTGAAGTCCGAAGTTGTCTAAGTCCGAGGTCCTGTAAGCAAGTGAGGTGGATAAGGCGGACAAGGTGCCTAGGGCGGTCGCCTAGGCGACCAAGGAGGCTGAAGCAGTCGCCAAAGGCGAAATTGGCCAAGACAAGGCAGAAAACTACAGCCTTGCCTTGCCTCATCCCCTATATGACTGAGGCGATCACCTTTGATAACATAAACATTGATGCAGCAATGACTCCAGCAAATCCATTTACCTTTAAACCTCATTAGTTGCATGATCTTGTTCAAACAACTCCAAGTCTCCAACTAACTCCATCGTAGGCCTTTTCAAAATCTAGTTTCAACAACAAACACTGTTTCTTCCTATGTTTCTGATTGTGAATACATGCAAAGGCTATCATGAAATTGTCAAGGATGAATCTCCCATTAATGAATGCAGACTAAGACTCCCCAACCAACTTTGTCATAAACTTAATTTGTTAGCCAAAACCTTGGTAAAGATTCTGACAGAATAATTAAGAAAGCTGATGGGACGCACTCCTTGGGCAACAGCACCAGAGTACAGGATTAGGACTGTAAACTGGTCGGATTCGGTAGTGGAATCACCCGAATCCGATTTCGATTCTATAAAGGTTAAGGGATTATGATTCCTATTCCGATAATTTCAGAATCACTATGTTCCGATTTCGATCCGATTCTAATTTTATTATTGGAATCAGAACCGAATCCAATAAATTCCAAAATATATATTAAATATTAATTTTTATTCAAAAATAAGTTAATAATTCACATATAATAACTAAAATTTGATATATCTCCTTAAAATATTATTTTTAACATTTTATCATTTTATATATTATATTTTATAATTTATTTAATTTAATTTATATTTATATTTTTTATCGAAATGGATTAACGAAAATAGAATCAATTGATTTCGATTCCAATTCCGATAAGCTACCAGAATATCTGATTCCAATTCTAATAGCTTATAAAATACAAAAACAAGTTGCAAACCCGTTAAATTTTATCGAACTCGAATCGGAATATCGGATTCCGTTTACACCCCTATATAGAATTATAATACACTTGGGTGGTCTTTCAATTTCCTTTACCATTGCCATAAAATCACCTTTGGTGAAACACAAACACTTATGATAGAACCCTACAGAAAACCCATCAGGCCCAAGAGCCTTAAAAGGATCCATCGCCTGAATACCCTTCACGTCTCATCCTCTGAGATTCGCGGTATTGGCCCTACCAGGGGGTTTGTGTCGGTGTCCAAAAGCTTCTTGCAAGAGTTAAATTCATCAGAGGTATCCACCAACCATCATCTCTTAATAGAGCCTCATAGTAATTCACAACAGCCACACATTTTGTCAGTGCCAACCTTAACATTGTCATTGAAACTCAAAGAGTCAAGGGTCCTATTTATGAGTGATACGTGAGTATGGAAAATTTTGTTGTCATTGTCCACTTCCTTCAACTAAAACTATTTAGATCTCTGTTTTTACTTGATCTCTTCTTTAAGATTCCACTCAATATAATCATGTGTCAGGTGCAACCAATCCTCTCTTTGGGAGTCAGATAAAAGATATTTGTCATCAAAGGTTGTCGTCTCGGATCTCGGCTTCATCTCGGAAGAGTGAAAAAAAAGAGATCTCGCAAAATTCTCGGAAAAATCTCAGGAGATTGGATCTCGGATTTCATTTATGTAGGGTATACTTTACTCAAGAATTGCTATCTTGCATCTAGATTTTATGTCAGAAAGACTTAAAAGAAGAGATCTCGAAAAAATCTCAAGAGATTGTATCTTGAAAATACCCATAAATGTGCATATATTTAAGTGTAAAATGCCATGTATTCTCTTTTAAAAGGACAAGGAGACTCATTTTAAACATCAAAATAAATTGTGAGAATCAAAAGTCCAATACAAAGAGGATGAACTATTGTTAACAGAAGACATAAGGAATCTTATGTTAGATCAAAGCTTCATCTTGAATAATATGGATAGGAGATTGGTGACATCTTGGGTCAATTATATATATATAGTCATACAAATATTATGTTATAAAATTTTATCAAACAATAATATTTAGATGAATATTTGGATAAATTTTACAATAAAATTGGCAATATATGAAACAAACTTAACAAGACTATCTAACAAGTTAGGGATAGTAATAGATGGAGTAGATCTAGGTACAAGAGGTACTAAATAGATATTCTCGTTTCTCGGATACGGAGAGAAAAAGAGATTCTCGGGAGATCTTGAGAGATTTTCAGGAGATCGCATTCCATGCTTGTCATTTAGTTGCTCATACACGCCAATTTTAGCCAAAAGCTCTTTTCTTTTACCGGCCAACTGCTTAAGCCAAAAAGTCTGCCACCGATTTCAACTGCATCAGTCATCTGCACAAAATCAACAATTTCATATCCCTGCAACACATGTATCAGAATACCTCCCACCTGACGGTGTTCCAGACCGATCGACCACAGCGTTCAAAGACGGTCCTGTCTGGCATCTGCAGGCTCACCCTTGGAAAGAGGTTTCACTTTCACATACTGGGTCACCATCAAAAAAGAAGAGTCAGCACTAGTTGTATCTCAAACAGAGTCCACTGGAGAAATGTCACAACGCATCAACACTGCACTCGGGAGGCCAGACAAAGAGGCAGGCCGAGCTCCCTCCAATGATGAAAGCTACATAGGAGTAGCGGCCATCCAAGACAGTCCCTTGATACACCCAGCACTGTTGGAGTAAATACAAATGATAGCATCATTCAGAAGCATATTGGTTGCCATGCCTCGGAAAGGATCCACCTGCACAGAAGAAAGACATGCAGGAAACCCCACTGGAACAATGATGGATGCCTCAAGAGCAAGGTTGGAAGAGGAGCATCCAACGACCATCACCAAACACCTTTCCAGTCGCAATGCATGAGACTTCAAAGAAAGAGGGGAGAACGGGGAAGATGGTCAGGTCAGTGAAGCAAAGGACAGTCCCTCACCTGAGGCCCTGGTTTGCTACGTGTTGTCCACCCAACCGGACAATTTCAAACATCTGGTGACAGCTATTCGAGAAATGTGGGATGGCCTGTTCTCCATCAAATGATTAGTCTAGACTCTAGACCAACACAACAGACCATGGGCAACAACTAGGTAAGTTCAGATCCTCATCTAGCTGAGTCCCAGGCAACCAGAAGATGGGTCATCTCCTCTAACCGATATCGGACACCTCAAGCCACTGGAAGCCAGCCTCAATTTGATCCCAACACCTCCGAACACCCCAAGGTCCTCACCATCACAATGGACACCAATCACACCACTGGAATCACCATCAGGTTTAGGTACAACAGAAGCTGGATATGTCATCCTTCCCACCTTTGTCAAACCACCCTCTTCGCATGGCTGGATATACGCCCAAAATCTGAAGCCTCCAAGCATCACCAGACACTTGCATTCACCACAAAGAGGTTTATGAAACTCCACAAAAAGCCATAATAACTTGTTTGCCATAATAACTTGTTTGGAAGGCCACACCAGAATGCCCAACGCCCTGACAACAGCAGCACCCACAACTTCCAACCAAGCAAACACTGCCTAGACACAGCTACCTAACGATGCTCCAGAGAAAAAGCATTCACCTCCACAGCAAAAGACCAAATTTTAAAGAAAAATTCCACTTTGTTGTCGTCAAACAGTAACTTTTCGACAATGGACTCCAAGAAAAAAAGATTGCCTACGCATTTGACGAAGATTGCATCCCTGGATGAAGCGGGCTTCTCCCACGAGATCTCCATCGGCCATTTAGAAGTAAGAAATTGTCTGAGAAGATTAACCAGGTCCTTTGACTTGAGCCAAACCGCCCAGAAGCTCTGCCGTTGCAATAGAAAAAAAGAAAACAAAAAAGAGCAAAACTCATATCTAAGCAAAAAATAAATGATGGAAAAACATGAGAGAAAATCTCCATTTTAATGTAATTAAAAATTATTGACCACCTGCCCTTGCTTAACTATTACTTTTTTCAGAAAATCAAATAACAAAGCATCCATAGTTCCATCGTACAAATTCAATGAACGAATCACTGTTCCCTATCTTCTAGACATACAACTGAAAGACAAAATCTAAGAAACCTGCTCCAAGATCCTAGTGCAAAGTAGAGAACATGAGCAAAAGACTTTCCCTTCTCATCACTTGAAGACATGAGATCGGTGTCTCTCCGTCCGAGCAATTCATTACGAAGTTCAACTCTGTGTTCAATTCTAATATCTCTTTAAGATGCTCTCCCGGTAAGATAACTTCTCATCTCCTCCCTCAACTCAGTCGAAACTTTATCACACCTTTTCACATTCTCACCAAGACCGGCTATATGTTGTTTGAGACGGTACACACCTCCATTCATATCCTTTTGGCACCATTTGCATCTTATTCTCTTCTTTGCCACATCCATCATATATCCATATTGCCATCCAATGTCCCAACAACACCATGCTCCTCGTTCGACATTTTATCTACATACACATAAAATAATTTAAAATTTATATTAAATACTTGTAAAAATATATCCTATGTTCCTACAAATCACCCCCTTCAGGCATGAGAAAAACACCCCCGAAGGGTGCCGAAATAGGGGCACCCCTTCAAGGGCGACTAGAGTCACCCCGAAGGGGTGACCTGTGCCTTCAGGGGAGCCCCCAAGGGATGGGGAAAGGGGGAAAGGTGGGATCGGGGAGGGGAAGAGAAACTTACCAATTGAGGGTGGGAACGCGAGATGATTGCCAAAGGGGAGCAAGAAATCGCCCTAGGGGGTGAAGGGAGCTAGAATCGGGAGGGTGGAAGAAAATTAGACCGATCTTCTTAGAATCGAGTCCAGAATTGATCCAATTTTGAACATTTCTAGATTCCAAAGAATCGAATCGATTCCCGATTTGATCCGGTAGCATTGGTCGATCAGGGACTGATCCTACTAATTTTGATCGATCATGTCGGAAGTCCGGGCCGAATAGGTAGTTCAGATGGGAATCCAATCCAATTCAAAAATCGATTGATCTCGATCTAGATCGACCGATTCTACAAACCATGACCCTGATTCAATTTGGTTGAATATATGACAGCAATTTGGTGACTTGTTTAAACCTGTTTTTGAATCATTTTGGTCAGACATGACAACGATTTGGTGACTTATTCAAACCTATTTACATGTATACATGGTGATCTCCTCGTTGTCCCATATTAGTTGCACAACCATTCATGTCTTCTATCACTAAAACATACTTTTTTTTGTTTACACTGGCCCAGATGGCCCAGAGGCGCGCTGCTCATGCGCGCAATGAGGGATCGAGCCCCAGCTCGATCCCCACCAGTGACCACCCCCCCAGGGGTGGCGAGCTCTACAGCCCCTCGAACCCACGCCTCCGCTCTCATAAGCGGAGGTCGATGCCAGTCGACCGGCCACTAAAACATACTTGACAAGCAACATCTCACTCTAACTTCATATGTATAGCTTTTATCATATCATAATATCTCTCTTTCTAATGAGAATGACAGCTTCCGTTGTAAAGCGACAAAACATAATACCAAATTAGTTGTCTCAAATAATTGTAATACCCAATAAGTGATGTCCCAACAACAATTAACAGTTTCGTAGTGGTCGTAGGAGGGGTGACGTGCTCCATGGTGCTCTGGTGAATCTGAGGATGAGGAGAGGCACATGAGATAGTGAGAATGATGATAGAGGGTGGTTGTAGGAGTGACTAAAGCTATGGGGTGGTTGGGGCTTCGACAGATCCAAAAAATGATGAGGGTGCCTTGGATTCCAAAAGTGGCCAGAGGGGAAGATAACGAAGAAATCCGAGCTGGTCGACAGGAGGAGTGTCATCTGGTGCCGTAGAGAGTGTCGCTGCTGCATACGAGACAATCCTTATCCGGGGATCGTTGGATCACTAAAGTCGTTGTGAAGTACTCCTGAGCCATTATGTGAAATCATGTGGAGTTTTGACCAATCGAAGCCAGCACTTGTAGATGTGGGGTAAGTGTTGTGATTGGAGAAACTCGTAGTAGACATGGAATGCGATCTCTCGAGAATCTTTTTTTCTCCACACGTCCGAGAAACGAGATCGTCGAAACGAGAATATGCATATAATAACTTTGGTACATTGATCTCCTCCGCCTATTACTACTCTTAACTTGTTAGATGACCTTGTTAAGTTTGATTCATATATTTTCAATTTTATTATATAATCTATACAAATATTTATCTAAATATTATTGTTTGATAAAATTTTATAACTTAATATTTTTTATAACTATATATGTACAATTGACCTAGGATGTCATCAATCTCCAATCCATATTGTTCAAGATGAAGTTTTAGTATAACATAAGATCTCTTGTATGTCTAATGTTAACAATAATTTACCCTCTCTGTATTACGCTTTTAATTCTCTCATATCTTATTTTGATGTGCAATATGAATTCTCTTGTTTTTTTTGAAAAGCATACATGGCATTTTACACTTAAACATATACAACGATTGTTATTTTCAAGATCCAATTTTTTGAGATTTTTTTGTGATTTCTTTTGTTCAGTATCCATGAGATAAATCTAGAAGGAAAATGGTGATTTTTGAGTAAGGCATACCCTATATAAATGAAATCTGAGATCTGATCTCCCGAGATTTTTTCGAGAATTTCACAAGATCTCTTTTCTTTCATCATTCCGAGATGAAGCTGAGATTCGAGACGACAACCTTTGGTAGTAGGAATCTCGAATTTGATGTTGTACATTGTGATAGGAGAAGCCTGGAGTAGGAATCTGGGATCTGATGCTATGCACGGTTGTGAGGTGATGACGGAGAGCTAGTGACACCACACCACTGACCATGTAACCAGGAAAGGTGCAATGTTAAGAAGTTTGTTGACATGATACTGAGGAACTAGGAGTCAAATTTTGAAGTAAAACCAAACAAAATGAAAAGAAAATAATGGCTCAAAGGCCGATAAGAGAGATGAGTGAGAGAAGACGACATTCCACTAGAGGATGAAGGAAAACCAACCTTTACCAGAGGTAAGGAGAAGTCGAGATCTCCCAAGGGTGAAGGCCAAGCTCCCTACAAGAATCGATACCCACTGGGCTTCCAAAATTTTTTCACTTCTTACCATTAATTCAACAGGGATTACCATACTCCATTTATAAGGTAAATCCATTTGTAGGGTAAACCATTTACAGAAAGGTCCTCTAAAAAGACTAATTTATAAGTAAGTCCTTCTAAGAATTAAAATGCAAAGAAAATGGCTCAAAAATTTTCAAATATTTACAAACAAATCCCTAAAAACGAAAATATAAAAAAACTAAAATCTACTAAACTAAATCCCGATTTATTGAGAAAAATAAATTTTAATTCTCTCAGGCCAATTTTGAGTCAAGATAAATCTTTTGGCTTTTATCCACTTTCGTTAAATTCATTTCCTTTTTCTAACCGAGACAAAAAAAACCATGATCACTTGTTCTCTTCTAATAAAAGACACATTTTCTGGTTGGACACTATAGTAAGCCATTAGGTGTTCGAACAAAAGGTACAATCTAGCGAGTGCATTGTTCATCATGGCTCACCCCCCCACCTTAACATCCTTCTGCTGGCCACGAGGTATAATAACAAGAGGCATTTCCTCGTACTCCACTAGAATAGGCCTTCCCACCTTCAAATCCACCACTGTCAAGTCATGGAGCTGAGCGACACTCTTTCAAGTTTAAAAATCTTCAATACCATCCTGGTCACCCATCAAAGAAATGCTTAACTCATATCCTTCTCAACCAATTGAAGAAAACCACAGATTTTCATCCTAAGAAATTGCTGCATAATAGAAGGACTACTGATTGGCAGCTCGCAATACGACACCCAAGGGAGCATTTGCACTAGGCAAAACCTCCCAAATAGCCCAAGTTTATTGATTATAGAATCAGTTAGATCAGACTGGGATAGGTCGACTCCAGGATCGAATCAGTCAATCTCGATCCAATTATCACCTAGATGAACAATCCAAAGTAAATTCCCAGAAGATTCAGTCTGGATCGATGGAATTGGCTAAGATCCCTTAGGATAGGATTGGAATTGACCGATTCTACTGAGAAGACTTATGTCCGGTCTCGGTTCATTACTAAATCGTTACTAAACAAACCGGTTCAGTAACGAGTTACACCGGCTTCAATAACGTTCAATAATGAGTTACAATGACTTCAATAACGGCTCAGTAACGAATTACACTGGTTTCAATAATGAGTTACACTAACTTCAATAACAATAGTAAGGGTTCAGTAACGGTGAACCGGTTGTTACTGAACTGCCACTTAAGTGGCTGGGGGTTGTGGCATATTCTAATTGAAGTTGAACCATTACCAACGTCTTACTATCTCGCTATTGAACAAGTTGAGTCGTTACCTATGTCTTACTAACGCTACCGAACTTAATGCAACTCGTTAGCGACGGTAGCGGTTCAACCCTTTCCAAAAGCAGTTTATTGAACTGTTACTAAACCGTCACTTAAGTGACCAGGACTTGTGGTCATTTTTTATTAGGGACTAAAGCTGTGGGTCCGATTCGAGCCTAGATCTAATCGTGACTAAGGCAATCACCTACTCGCCTCGGTGCACCTCAACCATAGGATCCGATAACTTACAATTCTCTTTCTCCATCTCAAAACCTCCAATACTCAAATCTTCCACCCCAATGCCTTGATGCTCTGTAAGCCTAAAAGTAAACTTTTTTTATTTTTTATGTTCTTTTTCAAAAGGTTTAATGTTGTATATAAATATATATTATTAAATATATTAAATTATATACCTCATCTCTAAGACAAGGCAACCCTCCCCTTACCTCGAGCGCCTCACACCTTGTACAACATAGCAAATTGATCAAGAAGAGCAGTGAAACTGCGAAGGTCTACCTCACAGAAAGAACAATAAAAAATTCGCATTGCGTAGACAGAAAACTTGCATTAGGAGTTTCTAGAAAGAGAAGATAAGAGGCCCAACCAAAAAAGTAAAAGGAAAGAAAAGAAGAGCTAAAGCTAAGGTATCCACAGATATTGAAAAAATAGATGGACACCTAATGAGAGCATAGTTGTCAAGACGACAAGGCACCCAAGACGTTGAAGGGTACCGATTCCGCTTAGGCGACAAGGCGGCCGTTTAGGCGTCGCCTAGGCGGTCAAAACGATATTCAAGGAAGACTAAGTCGGGGAGTCGTTATATATAAAAATAAGCATAAATATAATTATATATTTTATGTTATAATTGAATATGAGTGTTTTTATCTATGTATATAAGTAAATATGATGTGTATGTGAAAGAAAAAAGAGTTAAATAGATTTTTATAAAATTTAAGTATTTAACACATTTATGATTATAAAATTTATATATGTGCGATAGTATAAGTGATGGTGAAATATTGTTATAGTATTATTAGACAGGAGGAGCGCAGAGTAGCCATCGTGGGGGTCAAGGGGGCAGCGCCCCTTGTGGGGGGTTGTCAGAGGGGCGAAGCCCCCCGAACCCAAAAAAATATGTAATAGTATAAGTGATCTTATATATGTAATTATGAAAGTGTATGTATTTATTTTTGGATAAGGAGTTATAAGTATAAAATATATGTTTATAAATATAAATCTTAAATATGTATGATAGTATAAGTGATAGTGAAATATATTAATATGTTCAAACTATCATTAAATAAGTGTCCCTTGTAAGGGGTATCAAGGGGGCAAAACTCCTCAAAATTATTTTTTAATCATGTAAAAATACCCAGGGCGTCTTGTCTGGGCGCCTTGGGCGCTTGGACGCCTAGGCGGGCGCCTTGGGCGCCTTTTTGGCCCCATACAAGGCGCCTTGGCAAGGCACCCTTGGAAAAGCGCCTTGTCGCCTAGGCGGGCGCCTTAACAACTGTGAATAAGAGCTTGGCATCCTAGTAAGCAATCACAAAGAAAAGATAAAAAATGAATAATGAAGCATGAGACTTTGGAGCCAGGGATCCAATATTTCGCCAATCACAATGGATGACAGAGCAAGAAATGGGACATTTGGTCAATCTCCTTCAACACAACCCATTAAGGATACTCATATGTTCAAGAGACGAAACAGCTCGTAAAAAAATAATCAAACAAGTATTTAAAGGGGTGAAAGCAACCACTACAGCCACAAAGTGAGAAGTCAAGTATATCTGCAAGTGGTCTTTGCATGTAAGTAACAATCTTAAAGTGGTCATCTCATACATATCTATTAGATCTATTTCTTGAGTGGGATGATAACATTTTTTATCTTAACTTGATGTAGGTGTTTGTTGGCACACTCTGAAACCTCGAAAACTTAAATATAAAAATATAAAAAATATGGGCGAGTATGGTTTGAAAATTCATTTAACTTCCGTTCATTTGGGAAATAAACTCTCGTTATCTTATCTTTGGCTACTATGAAAGTATACGATATTCCATAGAAAATATTAGCCAAAATATGTGGTATGCATATAAAATATATATGTCGAGGTTAAGGTTCATTAAGTTTGTCTTTGGACCTCTCTCCATCGGAAGTTGCGAATTTTCTATGTTAATTACATCGAGATTCTCGAACACCCTTGATCAACTGTCGTAGCAACTCGTATAAAAGAAAATATCCATCCACAAAACATCAATGCATGGGAATTATAGCCCATAAAATCAATGGAATGCAAACTTAATATTTAAGTCCAACACATAGTGACCATATAAGGTCAAATGGCAATGCAAAACTTAGTATCTAAGTTTGATTTAGCTCCTTGATTTATGTTTTATGGAGCATGGGTAAGGATTCCAACTACACCTTGTATGAGACTTAGCTTCTCGACTTAATGTCTTATATTAAGACATATATTGGATTATTAACGCTAATCTAGATCTGAGCCTATTCGGCTCAAATTCTATGTCGACTTCATACAAGTTGTTATATATTGGACAAAATGAAATCTGACCATACACATACCATTCTATGGTCTAAGTCCCTCCTTTATTGGACTTATGTTATCTTCACTTAAGTCAATCAGACTTAGTGATGAAAACAGAAATTGTTTAAGTTTTTATGCCTTGACTTAATTAGAATGTATATGCTTGGATTTAGAAAAGGACCATGGTCTTCTCTTATGTTTATCCAACCATGGGGTTCTTGGGGATATCCTAGGCTTAAGTAGTTGGACACCCTCAAAATTTAAGTCTTAAAATCTTAGACTTGGTGAAATGGCATATGCGCCTGATTCAGATTGCTCATGGTTGCGACCGAAATCTAAGACTTAGAAGTCCTTAAACCAAACACCCTATACGCCTATCCCCATCCGGCTCGGCCAAAGGCATACTTAGAGTACCGGTCCTAAAGAGATATATTTCCAGGATGCCCCGGGTCTAAGATTTATTAACATCATCATTCAGATTTTAAGCTTCCAAACTTATCTTTTCAAAAGGTTCATATATGGATTATAGGCTCTTGCTATTGTCTTAGGTGTTGATGGATGAAAGCCCTGGTTTGTCATATATTTGACATAAGCAATTAGCCTAAGCAATTAGCTCTATAAATGTTGCCGGGACTTAACTCTGAATCTAACCCCTATATCGCTCTTTTCCTAAATCTGGACATACCCGACTTGGGATTTATCAAAGGTCATCACCCAGATTTTGAGTTTTGAGTTTAGATTCATAACTCATTTCCCCCTTTGACACCCGGACTTCACCAGAATCTTGTTTGAATTAGGCCCTGCTTAGCTATGGGCTCTAGACCTTGACTATTATCCTGAATAATCAAGGATGAGGGTCCTGTTTTATTTAGGATTATGCTCTCCTTATCAAATCTGATCAAAGATGAACAGATCTGGAACTTCGGTATCAGATTTGAAACACATTTATAGGTATGTTCCTAGGCCCCCTTCTCCTAAGCTTTGATATATCAAACTTAGGATCTATTAAGATCATCACCCTATATGAAACTTGAGATGTATTACTCACCCCTTAGACTTAGGATCCCTAACTTCTATAGGTACCTCGGACCTTACTGTGCTTCCTTGCCTTCCCAATATTCAAGATTTTGTTTAGGCCCGGCCTCACCCATATATGGGTCCGGGGTCTCTCCTCTTATCTTCATGGATGAGGATCTCAACTTGCTTAAGATCCATGCAATCATATAATTGACATGAATATCAACCTGAGCCTAGGTATCTAGCCCCTGAGTATTGCTAGGATTCAAGCCTATAACTGATCCCGAAATTGACCCTAAAATGGTCAGAATTCTACACCGAACCAAGCATTAAGATCTGATTGAGTAAAGCCTGAAATACCATGCAAAATAAGGCTTGTATAAGCCTGAAATGTCTATCACCTGAACCACCCAAGCTCAGCTACAAAACTACCCTACAAGACCTCCTATAACCCCCTTAGTGATCTGATTGCATCCGGTTCTAAGGCCTGCTATCTTTTCTTCTTATGGCCTTCTCCCCCTTCGGACTAGCTGAAACTAGGATCAAAACACAGAAAGCTAAATCATATAACCCATGGCCGAGAGGCTTATGCTGTCAAGATCACAACATAAATCAGAATTAAGGTCTCCGAACTGCAGGACTCCGGGGTAAAGGTCTTTAAACCCTATTGATAAAGTTGGAACTCCAGAGTTTATGATGCCCTGGGTGTCACTGGGATTCAGACCCAAAGCCGATCCTGAAATTGACTTTAGGCTGGCCATTGTCCGGGACTGAACCATATATTAGGATCTGCCCTATGATAGGTGTTAAATCCATCCTGAAATCTCATGTAAAAACCCAGGCTTATATGAGCCTGAAATGTATGTCATTTGAGACACCCAAGTTCGGTTAACATTCTGCCATATATAGGCTGTGGAATATTCACCGTAGCCTCCTCCACAAGCTCTCAATGATCTGATTATGTTCAGATCCAGGACCAACCAAAATTTCATCCTTATCTGCCCCTCAGACAAGTTGCTCCTAGGATCAACATCCATGGAGCTATGTCAGGTGGTTCATGGGCGAGTGACCTATGTTTTATATGTTAACAAGGTCATAGCATCAGTTTTAAATATCTGAAATCAGAATCTTTAAAATAATTGAAACTCCAAGGCCTGAAATGCCCTGGATATAATCTTATGAATCTCTTTATAACATGATTGGGATCTTGATATGGAGGGTCAGATTTGCAAGTCTGTTTTAAGGATGAGTCCCATGACTCCCCTCCCTCTCTAAAATGGGCCTTAATATTAGGTATCTGAATGTGTGAATATCCTGGGCTAGGCCCATCATCTTATCACCTGTCTAATGAAATCTAAATCAAACAACTTGGTAGTGTCTTTATGTGGGAATGCAACTCTATCTGGTTTTGAGATTTCATGCTTCGGTATGGGTCAGTAATTATGATCCTATACTTTGTATATCCAACCTTTGATTTCTTATTCAAGTTCAATGGATATTCCAGAACCTGAAATCAGGTTTGCATTGCACCTACATGCTTCCTCTGCCCTATCATGTTCGGGCTTCACTCTTCAATCAGTTCTGTGGTCTAAATTCTGTACTACATATGGTTCTTATAACATGTATATATATATATGTATACAATGGTCTTTGCTCATCAACACATGAGTATCAACATATATGCCTCAATCATGCCATATGGCATATTAACATATCCTTGTATGGTGGGATATAGATACAACCACAGCCTCATCATATCGAGGTTATCTCATCCCTCTTGGGGGTATATGTCTCTATGCATGACAATGAATTATTTATCTCATAGGGATCTGCCCCGCAATTGGTCTTCTTCATTATAAGATGGACCAAAAGGGCTGCATATATAATTTCAGTCCTATCCGGGACTTATGCACCGAGCTAGGCCCGAAGTTAGTAGGTAATTCATTTACAACTCGTGCATGTTTTGTGCTCAGCCATCATGGAGTCTTCAAGGCCCAGCTGGCCATTCTCCCCTCATGTTCATTGCTCTATCAGGGCTACCCGGGGGATCTTTGGTCCATCATGTGGGTTCCAAAGAGGCCGGGTATAACCCCTCTCTACCTTGGTGATATAAAATGTCCTTCCACTTCTGTTGGAATGATAGGGCTCTGAGGGTTTGTATTACAGAGATTCAAGGCCAAGGGAGACTCTAAAGAGGGGGTCGGGAAAGGGGTCAAACCTGTCCATGTATGTATAAAGAAAGGCTTCATATATGGTGTTACTGAAATCCACCCCGGGGGAGACAGAAATGGACTCAATTATGGGGCCCAATAGTGTACTCGAATATGGTTTATATCATATCTGGAGTGAGGTCTGTATATGCAATAAGATGATCATTAATTTGGTACTATCATGACCAAACTAAATCAAACCAAGGACCTGCCCCTTGGCAGACCTCCTTGAAGCCCAGGAGATGAGATATTCCTATAGGCCTGACCTCTTGGTTTATCCCTACTGAAATATGTGGAGAATGTGAGGGTGGATTTCAGGTTTGGAATTGGGAATCATATGGGCCCGCGGGATTCTAACACTGTGTGGAAATTTCTAGATCAAACAAGGTGATATCTTGGTGAAATTGGACAGGGATCCTGGGCATTGGGTTATTAATAGACATAACATTTGGAGAGGGACGGATGAAGAGATGGATACTAAGCTGCCAATGGATATGGTGTCTGGGAAGGGACGGATGAAGTGATGGACACCATATCTCACCTTCTAGCCTTTGAGACTTGCCCTGAATTCTCTGCAAAACAGTGGCCGCAAGACCTCCCTTTTGGTTGCTTCTCTTTGCTTGGTGCTCTGGTGGTGGACTTGAGTATGACTGATGCCCTCCTTGCTGCTGAGATGACTTTGACAGAATCTCCACACCTCTCTTCTTGCTCTCTCCCCTGATCACAGGCCGCGGGATGGCTTTTTATAGGACACGAAACCCCCCTTGCTCTGATAGTGGGGGAGAGTTATGTGCGCATGATTGGAAGTGGGGAGAGTGGGGGATGATGGACACCAATTCCGGGCCATGTCATCCTCGGGAGATCATGGGGGGACAGGTGGCAGTCCCACCTCCAGCATCCTCTCACGTGAGAAGCATTCAATGAGACATCTTTTATCACATCCCAGCCCTTCATTTGATGGGCTTTTTCTGGTCGACAGATGCTCCATTCAATCATAACCTTCCATCTCTTTATTGGATATTAATCCCATTAAGGATCCGGTTGATCCATTGTGCTGTACCGTTGAAGATCCATGAGGATTATAATCCATTTGACCTATTCAACATCCAATCCCGGCCTTTGAACATACATCCTTCCATCCTGCCCTTCCATTTGATGGATTCTCTCAAGTGTATGGCTCATCCGATGGATTGATGTTCCATTTAATATTAGCCATTGATCCTCTTATTGGATATTAATCCTATTAAGGATCCGGGAAGACCTTGTTAATTGATGATTAACCCTGTCCATGGTTTATTCATCGGATACCTACTAAGGCTGGATCCATTGGATATTATCTCATTAAGGATCCAATAAGACCAACTTGGTGTACCGTTGAGGATCCATGAGGATCAGGGTCCATTTGAATTATTCACTAGCCAATCTTGGCCATTGGATGACCTCGACCTCCTGATTGGATCTCTTTTGAATCCCATAAGCTGTTTCCAAGGATTCCGGAATCGGAATCGGAATCGGTTGGGACCGATTCCGATTCCGATTCCAGGAATCGGCCGGAATCGGCCGATTCCTGGGAAGGGAATCGATTCCGGATCGGTCCGGAATCGTTTTTTTTTTTTTGATTTTTTTTTTCGTCAAAAAAATTCAAAAAATTCGGAAAAAATTCTAAAAATATAGGAAATGAGTTAGAATCATTTTAAAAATAACCAATGCATGATATCCACAAGACCACATCATACAAATACTAATGAACACCAATTGAAGACTTGAAGACTTGAAGTTAAGTACATATTCCAATTCCATTGATTCAAAAATCATAGAGTTGATACATCATCAAAAAAAAAAATTACATCATATCAATCTACTACCAATGTCTAGGATATAGATATGGATCTTCCTCCTCTCCGCTCGTGACGCTCCTCTCTCGTGCTCGGTCTTGTATCCGTCCGGGACCATATCCATATGAAAATAATGCCGATGCCATGCCATCAAGGTCGTATGGATCGGACCGCGGGACGACCGGGACGTAAGCGAGAGGATGGTGGAGCTGGTGGTGTAATCCACCGCCGGTCAACCGGCCAAATCGGATCGTGGCTCCATAATATACGAATGCGGTGTCCGCTCATCCACGTGTAATACGGCTTTGAAACCGTGATTCGGTGACTCACTGCCGCCGATGGCCGCGTCGCTGGTATACACTCCTCGTCATCATCACCTGATGAGTGAGAAGGAGCCTGCGTGCTGTCATCTGGGCTGACAGGACGCCTGACCTCTAACTTCCTTCTCTTTACCTCTTCACCCAAAGTTTTTTTCAACTTTGCAAATCCTCCCATTTTCCGTGCAGTCACCTTTGTTTTCGTTCTCCCCGGACTGCGAATGGGCTGGGTAGCGGCTGTTGGGACTGGAGCTGGAGCTGGAGCTGGGACTTGAGCGATGTTCAAACAACTTGAGCGGAGTTATTCGATCACAAATCACCGAGTTTAACTCTACTCGGAGTCGTCGGAAACGTGTAAAAATAGGCGTACGGGATATCCGGAATTTTTCCCGTGCAAAATGGACATATCCGGATACTTCAAAACTTAAACGAACTTGTTCGGACAGAAATCGTAAAGTTTAACGACACTCAAAATCGTCGGAAACGCGTAAGAATGGACGTACGAAGTTTTGGCGAAGAAATCTTACCAAAAACCTTACAAAGATCGAAGCTGAGGTTGATTCGATGCCGATCCGAGCTTGAATCGGCGGAATCCTTTGAAGAACGACCTTGGAATCGCCGAAATCGCCCCTGGAATCGCCGGAATCGGTGGAATCGGGCCGGAATCGACCCTGGATCGACGGAATCGGCCGGAATCGACGGTGGATCGACGGAATCGACGCCGGAATCGCCGGAATCGCGCCGGAATCGCGCCGGAATCGCCTGCGCTTCCTCCTTCCGCCGCGGGATCGACCGGGAATCGAACCGGGGCCGGGTCAACCCGGCCTTCCGAAGAATCGGTCGGATCGACCGATTCCAGGCGATTCTGACCGATTCCGCGGGATTCTTCCCGGAATCGGTCCTTCCGCCAGGAATCGGATCGGAATCCACCGATCCGATTCCAGAATCGGTCGGAATCGGACCGATTCCGCCGATTCTGCAATCAATGGCTGTTTCCCCCCGCGGATCATCCTCTGATTAGTTTTTTGTTTAGTCTCCTAGTTGGAGACAAACTCTCCCACCCGCGAGCCTTCTTCTAGCTGGCCCTCTTCCTCCTTCCATCGTACCTTCTCATCTTAACAGATTTAGCAGCCATATGTCCCTGTCAAGAGAAGCCACCGGACCTGCTTGGAGCTCTTGGGTGCCCTTGTCTTCTTCTTGGGGTCAGGCCGAGGAGGTGAATATCATCTCAGTCACACTCGGGTGGGCACACTTGGTGGATTCCTCTCTTCAGCTTTGTGCATTGGTAATTTTCTTCTTTTCTCTCCATCGGACATTGTGGTGCTATACTTCCTCTTCTACTTTCTGTCGGCAGCACCTCAATTGTCCCATATCATGCCTTCCCTTTTTATAAGTAAGCATGTAGCCAGCTGTATTGGAATGTCCTAGTTTAAAAGGACATGTTTATCATATGCAGGGGGCTTGGCTCCCTCATATGCCACCCTTGGTCGGGGTCTTTATCAATTTCCCCTCTCTCTTTTTTGTTGGACAGGATATATGTCTTACAAGCATATGTATATATGAATGTATTTGAGGACCCGGCTTCTTCATGAGCTGGATTGGGTCTTCTTCCAACTTTTTCCTCTTGATCTATATGCAAGGATCTAGCCTCTTCATAGGCCATCATTGACCGGGGTTTTTATCAAAACCTTTGGAGGGCCTTTTACTGTTTGAACAGGAACCTATCAGCTCCCGGATGCCTGAACCCCTTTGAATTTGTATAAGAATTCAAGGATGCAGGATGTATTTCATTCTCGGCCTCCTTTTCCCCCCTTCTTTTTGTTAGACAGGAGTCTATTAGCTCCTGGATGTATGCCTTACAAGCACATATATTTCTGAATGTATTGAGGACCCGGCTTCTTCATATGCTATTACCAATTGAAACTTCATCCAATTTCTTCTCTGCCGGAGGGGAATTTTTGGACAGGAGCTCTTCAGCTCCTATTATGTCATTACCGATCTAGCATTGTGTAGGTCTTCATCACCTCTAACATATTTTCATATAGCTGGATGCATTGGGCAAGCATGTCCAGTTTCCCCTTCTTGGTTTTGTTGAACCTCTATGCAGGAATCTTATGTATCCATATACTATCACTGATTGGGGTCTTGATTCAAATTCTTCCTTCCCCCTCCTTCTCTTTTGCTCCGGGGACAGCTGCTGGTGTTTACTTGGTCATCGGGGATATGGGCACATTGAACCTCCTCCCCTTTGTTTTCTTCCTATGTATCTAACTTCGGCTGGAATTTGAATCCCCCTTTCTGCATCCAGATCCAATTATGTATATCTGTCTTTAATTACATGTGTTTGAGTCCATCCTTTATCGGTCTCCCTTATTTTGCTCCATATAATGGTGGTGGGGTGCAAGGAATTAAATATTTCTAATTCCCTTTTGCTTCACTCTTAACATATGTCAATGTTTCATCTAAAATTCTAAGTGCCAACACACACAAAAAAAATCTCAAAATTTATTAGGGTGGGATTAAGTCCAATCCAATCCCTCGTTGGTATACGATGCCAATTTTCAGATCTACGCCAGTGATTGAAGCTCACGATGGTTTTGGCCCATTAAGAATGACTCAATGGTAGGCTAAACTTGCAATCCACGTTTCTTACCTATTGGACTAAATTTAATGCCCAAATGGGCCATCTGGTGCCTATTTTCACAGTCCGTCGTCCGCCCAGACTTCCCCAAACAGCTAGAGGAGGACTTCCTTATCTGAAAGGAGTCATGTCAAGGTTTGCCGTAACAGAAAGTGGAGAGTCCCATGATCAAGGCTTCCTTATCCAGCAAGGATAAGTTGCGGACGAGGATAGAAGGAAATCCCGTGATCAAGGCTTGCTGTAATAGAAAGTGGAGAGTCCTTTCCAATAACCGATAGCGGTAGAGGCCTATTTAAAGACCCACCCGCGGCGTCGTGAAAAAAAAAGGGAGAGGCCAGGAAATAAAAAAGAAGGGATCGCGTCCGGAGAGAGGGAGAAGGCCAGAAAGGAGAGAAGAGGACAGATGAGAAAAAAATTAGCTTGGAGCCGTCTTTTTCTTCCGGCGGTTCCGTCTTCCCCTTTCGGTCGCATAGCGAGGTTTCTTTCACCTTTGCGGCGCCGTCGAGGTCTACTCCATCTTCTGCTGAGGCCAAAGGACCCGTCGGCTCCTTCCCACGGTGCTGGTTGTGTCGTCAAAGCCTTGTCCTCCCTCCGGCGTCGCCGTCGAGACCCTTTCTTCCTCCTCCGACACCGTGAGTCTCCTCGTCTTCTTCAAGCGGAGCCGGCGTCCCTGTTCCTCATTCTTCAAGCATCCCGACAGCACCGGATGCACCCTCTTCCTTGTGGAGATTGACCGGAGTTGCCCTCATAAGCTGCCGAAGCCCTTGCCGGACTTCCGTTTCCGCCACGATAGAGGAGACTCCGTCGGAAGCTGCAGCTGCCGTCGAGAGTAGCCGGACACGAAAGAAGGGCCGTGGGGTTATTTTTTCTCCAAATCTTGGTCCAACATGGCAAAATTGTTGTGGGGCCCATTGGAGAAATTGGCCTAAAAAAAAGAGGAAGAGGCCGGCCGGGTGAAGCCTAGTCGAGCAAAGTAATATATTGTTCAAGCTCGGCTTGTTTATTTTAAGCGAGTTCAAGTTCGACTTCAAACTTTAACAAGTATGTTGAGCCCTTGTTCAAACTTGTTTGTTGATTAATTGAGTCGAGCTCGAGCTCGAGCTCGAGAAGCAGCTTGACTCAAGTTTAATCCACATTCAAGCTAAAACTTGATACAAACTTGTCTATCAAACTCAAAATTGATCTGAAGTCACAAGTGAAATTCTAAATTCAACACATTTATGATACTTGATCTAAGTTTAAACTCAAATTTTAACTTATTTTATATATTTAAGTAACAACATATAACTATTAAAACTCATAATTTAATTTTTTAATAAATATTTAATTAAATATTTAATCGAGCTACTCGCAAGTTTATTGAGTCAAAGAGTACATTCAAGCTCGGCTGGTTTAATGAGTCGAACTTTATTTTTTGGACAAGTTTGTTTATTTAACATAATAAACGAGTTGAGTCAAGTTTTTATCGCGCCAAATTTCGAACTACTTGTCAAGTGTATTGATTCATTTACACCCCTACACAAACACTTACCTCAAATAATGAAAAAATTTTCATTCCACCTAGACAACAACAAAATATAAGAAGTGGAGGCGTAGATGGGGGAGGAGGAGGAGTTCTTCCAACAGTGTGCATACTAGTGAAATAGAGGCCGATGATTTGGGCCAAGGGCAATATTCGAGTGGCAGAAGTTAGCGTTTGAATCAGATAGGGTTGTTTTATCAATACGCGGTAGCCAATTATCCAAACCCCCTAGAAGTTCCAGCCATATATTTCACCTACAGCCTCTAGGGCAAAACACTGTATGATTTTAGTCAGATGACTGATTCATTATTTCCATATGGATATGGGCTAATCATAACTGACAACTCTCGATAGAATATCCAAAAGAATCTAGAGAATTTGTAGTACGAAAACCAATTCTGCAGATTTTCGTAAAAGAAAAATATAATATTGTAACATTATTTTGTGTATCAATATATCATTTGTATTATCTTTGTTTATCAGAATGATCATTGTCATTAACTTATACCCACTTGTCTTAAGCTATCTCATAATGACATAAAAGTGTGTTAGATATTACATCTGTAACTTTTAACAATTTTTTTAAGAGTTCCCTATTTTTTAAAGTTTAATGACTTTTATAAAAAAAATTACAACAGCAAAAAATAGAAATAACCAGACCAGACCAATTCCATATCAGTTTTCCTCTTAAAAACTAGCCAAAATCGGTCAATCCGATCCGATTCGGATCGGTACCATACCAGTCCAAGTACCGGATCCAATCCGGCAATCAGTGTCTGGGTTCAAGAAAGGCATAGCCCATCAAATCGACCTCCATACCGATTTGCAAAAGGGTTTTGGTAGGGGCAGCCATTAAAGAGAAGTGAACCAGCACCCATGAGCTTGCAACGAAAAGAAAAGGTTGACCAGTTTGGAGAAGGTGCTCAATACCCTCTGATAACCCATCCAACTGCAATCAAGATCTAGATCCATCTCCAGCAATACATAGTAACAAGGATTTGAACCGCCAAGGATTTGCAACGTCTCATCTTCTTCACTCAATTTTTCAGCTGACCCCTTCATCAACCACCCTATGATTGGCATGCATGGCGAACCACAGTTTACTTGAAATGACCAACCAATCATCCCATAGCATACATCTTCACCCAATCTGGAATTAGAAGAAATCGCACCAACAGTAAATGTTTTCTTCCCCGAGGCTCTCGTGTTCATGTCCAGAGCAATCATCTTCGCCAACGTTGACAACTGGACAAAAGCACAGCCATCGAACAACACCTAATCCATCTCAAAGACCCCCATGATTTATAATAAGGTGACCAGCACATGGAGTCCCCAAACGCACTCTCAAAGAAACAGGGTAGGGAGGACTCCCTCGGAGAGATTAACCCCAACCACCATTTCCCCGATAACCCAATGTTCCAAGGCTCCCGTGGCAACTAAACGTAACCTGCCTACATATTTAGAGATGGACACCATAAAATCCAAAGTCCAACAATGCCATGGGAGCCCTAAGATTAAGCATTTCACCAACAAGGTCCTGCTGAATAAAGCAGCAGCATCTCTAGAGAACAAAATTGAAAGAAGCCTCTACGACCTTCATCTAGGTTAAAGGCCTTTTGATGTGGGACAAGAGGGTAGGCCCATCGTGATGCGTCGAATCAACCGATCAAACCATGTAGGTCGCACCATGCTTCCGCTACACATCAATGTCGTATCGCTGAACAAGTCCAATTGAACAAGTGCCATCGTGCACGAGTCAGAATCGTACTGCTGCATGGTGCCAAACTAAGCCAAACTTCTGCCAAATCCACTATACCGATATAACCAAACTGAATTAGTCATACTGCATTGGATTGAGCAGATTAGAATCAACCTTAATCGAACTCGAATCAACTAAACCATAGTTGCCAGGCGACAAGGCACACAAGGTGTTGAAGGGTACCAATTTCGCTTAGACGACAATGCAGCCGCTTAGGCGTCGCCTAGACGGTCAAGGCGAAGGTTGGGTCGGGGCATTGTTATACATAAAAATAAACATAAATATAATTATATTTTTATGTTATAATTGAATATGAGTGTTTTATCTATGTACATAAGTGAATATGATATGTGTAAAAGAGAAGAGAGTTAAATATATTTTTATAAAATTTAAGTATATAACATATTTATGATTATAAAATTTATATATGTGAGATAGTATAAATGATGATGAAATATTATTATAATATTATTAAACGGGGGGAGTGCAGAGTAGTCACAGATCTTAGAAAATAAGTGATCTTATATATGTAATTATGAAAGTGTGGATATTTATTTTTGGATAAGGAGTTAATCTTTGTAAATTAAGTGAGACAGAGAAAGAGAGAGAAGAAAGAGCTAAAAAAGAACATTAAGTATATAATATATGTTTATAATCATAAATCTTAAATATGATATGTATGATAGAATAAGTGATAGTAAAATATATTAATATATTCAAATTATCATTAAATAAGCGTCCCTCGTGAGGGATATCAAGGAGGCAAAACCCCTCAAAATTATTTTTAAATCATGTAAAAATATCCAGGGCGCCTTGCTTGGGTGCCTTGGGCGTCTAGGCTGACGCCTTGGTGCCTTGGGCGCCTTTTTGGCCCCAAACAAGGCGCCATGGCAAGGCGCTGTTGGAAAAGTGACTTGCCGCCTAGGCGAGTGCCTTGACAACTATGAACTAAACTAATTAAATCAACCTCGCACATTTTTTGACTTGATGAGATGTATATCTCTGTCAAGTTTTGTATGACCTACAGTAACTTGAGATTACTATTCATGTAAGGAAGGGAGAACTGTAGTTCCTAAAATTTGTTGAGTCACAATTCACTGTAGCTGCTACTGTGCACCCAATTTCAGGTTACTACAATGGCTACAGTGCACAAAAGCTCTCGACTGGAGAACACGGGAACACGGGTCACATGCCGACAAACCCATGGGGCTTCTCCAGCGTGGTGGGGATCATCACCTGGTTCAACCAATGGCAAGGGAAGTCAGAAGTGGCTTCAGGGTGCCCAACAGGTCCGGAGGAAGGGAAGGGAGACGAGGGTGTTGGCTGTGGGTGGTTGTCGGGCCCGGCAGTATACTGTGGAGGGTATTGGGGCCCCGGGAGGAGAAACAAAAAGGTGGATCTTCCAACGAGAAATGGGAGCTCAGGAGTTCCGGTGTGGTGCTTCACACAGGTGGGTGGACCTGCAGGGTGTCATGGGGTAGTGGACATTCTGAATGGAAGAAGCAGAAGGGTGGCCGCGGGATGAAGGTGGAGCTCCATGGGGTGTGAAAGGCGCTGGCGGGTGCTGTGGAGCAGGTGGGGTGCGTTGGGGCCAAGATGTGGAGGGGCCTGTGCAAGGGTAGGGTGCCACTGAGGACCTGGAGGCTCTGCACAGGAAATCCGGAAGCAAGGCGGGGTTGTTCCAGAAGGAGATAGGTCCGAGAGATGTGCATCGGGGTCCAAATGGGAAGCAGGAAGTGAGGGGTGTGTTGCAATGGCTTCGGCAGTGAGTACTCAATGCAGGGGTCTTGGACTTAAATGCGGAAGAGAGGACAAAGGAGCAGGGGACGGTTTGGAGAAGAAGAAAAAGACCAATAAAGGGGAGGGGTCTCGAATAGAAGAAGAAAAACCAAGGTTGGACCAAGAGAAAGAAGATCAGGGAGGGTGGAGAAGATTGTTAGGGCAAGAGGCCGAAAGAAGATTTACTCATTTTTCATTGTATATCTCCATGGGTATGAGGCTTAGGTCTTTTTATAGACCCCCTTAATACAAATTTAAAAAAAAATCCCAAAAGCCCAAAAGCCCAATCAAATTACATGTACATCCTAAACTCATTATAAATTAAACAACTACTCCTATTTTTTACTCTAAACTATTTTTAAAGTAATGATACTATTAAAAATAATACAATTTAGATGCTGATGTCAATTGGATCTAACTGATGGTGCAGGGTCTTCTCAAGTTCAACTTCTGTATGTGCCGTCAGTTGAAATCGCATCACTTTCCTCCCATCATCTTTGGGCCACAGGTTCCTCGCTACTGATCTTCCATCATGAAGACTAGAATTCCACCTGGAAACAGAGTTCAGACAGAGCATTTGTTGCACTTTCATTGTGATTGGCTGGACCCCTGACACCAGCACACAATCAGGCAGCCACCGCCGTCTAGCCACGATGTCCTCAGACCACCTAAGAGTGGAAGATTCCAATTTAAACAACCCACAATCTCGACCTTAAACCTGGAAAACAGAGCAACCCACTGATCTCTTATGGCTTTGAGCCATCTCTGGATACTGAAAGGTGCCCCCGGCCTCCACACCACCAGCACCTTATACCTTCTCTGCAGAAGGCAGCCCTGTGGCCCCTCCCCAGATGCCTCCAGCAGTGGTCAGGAAAGATAGAAAATGTGATGTAACCCTTGCCATTGGCACTGTTGGCACAACCCCCGCACCCAACTCTTACATCGCATTCTAATTGTATACCACTCTTCCTTCACATCCCCAGAGTCTCTGCTCCAGCTTCCAGGGTCAGCAAGAACATCTGTACCTGCTGTGCAGATCCGAGAAGCCACTCCAACATGGCCCAGATCACCGGTCCTGCCATCTCTGGAAGCTGGTCCCACGCCCCTCATCCCCATTCTGCCTGTCAACACGCAATCTACTTCAATAAGGATTTTATCGATGGCTGATGGCTCATGCTTTGCCTATTTTCATCCTCTTAACTGTCTATTTAACTTTTGAAAATATAATTCATATCCTTCTTTGTTATATCATCTATGCCTTTTATGTTTCTAGCAAAGTCATCATTAAAGAGGGTACCAAAATAACTTCTCCACTTTTTTAAATATCATTATCTTTCATCAAAACCTTTCCTGAGTGTCCACAATAATAAAAATAATAACAACAAAAATAGTACTAATAATTATAATAATCATAATCAAACACTATGTAACCACCTTCGTGCTCATGTGTTATACTATTATCAGGAAATAGCATCAAGAGCTGCTGAAATGGTCAAACAGATCTTGAAACTCTCTTTCTTTTAACTGATTCTAATGCTACGAACATAGTCACAAAGTAAGAAGTTCACCAGATTGTGGATTAGGAAGAAAGGTAACCCTTAATCCCTTGGGAACATTAAATCAGATCCATAGATTTGAATCGTTCCCGTTCCCTTTAAACCAGAAAATCCTCCATTAGGCCGTGTTCTCAGAAATGACTGGTAGTACAATGATACCTGGGTGCTAATCCAAAACCACGCCATAGGAAATTGCATCCTTGTGCAAAGGAACTCTATGTAAACACAAAGGTCGCTATGTTCCTCAATGAGGGGAAAAGAAAAACATATGCAACAATATCAAAGGTCGTTATGTTCCGCAATGAGGGGAAAAGAAGAACATATGCAAAAATATCACTCATGAAAAGCTCTAGAACAATGAAAAGCATGGGTAACCTCAACCATCAATTTTGGGATACAACGGAACAGGCAACGAAGTCACATCTTCGAATAAAATAGGCAAAACATAAGACTTGTTCGAGTCCCGAACTTTTCGAACATAAAGGAGTTGCACCAATAAGAAAGAATCGTACCGCAAGAGTATCATCAGTGTAATCCCCCAGAAAATCCTTCAGTTTCTCCTTTATTCTTCCACGAAGCCGCGCCATCCCCTCCCCCGTGAAATCAATCCTGAACGTGCGTTGATCTGCATCCGGATCCCCGTCCTCCATCCCTGACGCATCAGCGGCGAACGCAACGAGGCGGAACCCTCCCTATCAAGTGCGCGACACTTGCCCTCGATGCAATGGCTACCGCGAACAGAAAACCCTAGCTTTCACATCCGCGGAGAGTTGCGCTGGCAGAGGAACCCTCCTCGCACCGCAAAAGCGCCCCTTAGCCTGAAGACGGACAGCTTTCCGCGATCGCCGCCTGGTGGCTCCGCGTGCGAATGATCGAAGAACGAGAGGACGTCTACTCCCGGCAGAACGAGGTCCGCTCGGTGCCCGCCGGAAAAACACCAGCGCCGCTCCGAAGAAGGGCAAGGAGTTGAAAGCTTAAAAATCCCACCGGAATGGTGAACGTCTGCACCCCGAGACCGGTGAAGACGGACTTCGGGTTACGGTTTCGATTTTTGTCCGGTAAGCGAGTATCCGATAAGAGATTCTTTTTTATTTTTTTGCCCTCCTAATTTCAAATTTTATTCACAACGCATGTCTTGGTGTGGATTTTCGAACAATGTGATTTGCTCAAACGATGTAATAATCTTACCAATAGTTATTGGCATGTCATTTATATAGGTGCATGTTCTAACTAACTTTGTAGTAGCACGTGATGTTGATTCATAATGTCATCGATAATGTGATATCTTGAATAAGTTACGAGATTAAATTAATGAACTACCAACAAATTCAATTAACTATTTTGTTGGTTATTGAGTTGAAAATAACTCCAAAGTTAAATGTACTTTGTTGAGAGTGATCCGATGATAGGTGACCCTCTGAAAAAATTGCTAATTAGCACCATTGTCGAGACCGTCAGCTGATTTATTTGTTATACATAATATCATGTGACTTGCCTGGATGTTTGCTATATGATACATGTGTGATTCTGACGAAGACATCAAATATTTAAAGAGATAGATTATAACATCCCGATTTATGAATAAGTTAAGAGATTAAATCAGTAGACTACGAACAACTTTAGTTAACTAGTTTACAAAGGTTGAGTTTAAAAAAACATTTAAGTTAAACATACTTTGTCAGTAGTAATTTGAAGATAGATAACCCCCCCGAGAAGACTGTTGGTCAATACTATTGTTGGGTCGATCAATTGATTTAATCGTTACAATCAATGATCGAGCACCGATGATCTACCAGTATCTAGTCAACGCCGTCCACCTATCACTAGAAGTTGAATTTCAAGACTTGACAGGAGAAGATGTTATTTGTAGTGATCAGGTGAGAAGATTGGAGAGTATTATGCTAACCCTTTTGAAGCCCATCATAGAGCCAACCGAGGTTGCACAGCAATAAAAGAGAAGAAGATGGTGTATCCACAGTTGAGAAGTTGTTGTTGATGTTACCAAACAAGGCCCAAAGTAGCATGGAAATGCCTACTGTTCTACAAGCTTCCCAAGTGCATACAAAGATTTGAACAAATGAAGTATCAGACAGTCTTCAAAAGGCTGAAGACCTCCTTGACAAGATCCCAACCTCAGAAATACAAAGGTCTTATATCCATATATACACTTTTTTGTTACCTCAACCATAAAGGCATATATACTATATGCAAGCAAAGTTCTACATGGTACTGAGAATTTAGCTATAAAACTTTGATCAAGAAGTTTGCCTATACCATGTGCCCTAGCCATGTTGTTTCTGTCACTGGATTGATGAATATGAAATATAAATGTAAGTAGAGAGGAGCGGTTACAAAGAACACATGAAATATGAATGTCATGTTGGATTGATGTGTTTTCTTCTTTAGGTTATTCAACTAACTTGATTTGTGTAAAATAATGCAGGCAATAAGTATACAAATATTCATAATTGCAACATACAAGTTGACTGGTGGGAGACCATCTAAATAATTTAATTAAATAGAGGTGAGAGAGACATTTGACTTTTAGTTGTGCATATTATTAATATAATGTATTGCCCATTAGGTTATCTATACATGGATAAAACAACTGCTGCTCCCTTCTATGTTATTTGAATTGGAAACTCACACTAATATATGAGATGAAGTCACACCACTAGTTTCATGGGATGTTTGGTAGCACGCGGAATTAAATTTTTATCACAATTTTACGTTTTCTTGACAAAACTTGTTAAAAGAGGCATTTGGTTACAAATTTATATTTTTAACGAGATTTTTTTTCTTGGACAAAAGAAGATGTGAGACCATTTTTTTATCTTCTAATCTCTCACTTATTTTGATCATACATGACTCTTACTCTCTGTTGTTATGCTATCTCTTTAAACATGATAATTTTATGTCATTGGCTGACTTACATTTTATTTTAATATAGTTTTATTGCGAAAGTGTATATACAAACATTTCGTAGCATAGATACTGCCCATTTTACAAGACTAGCCGGTGCTAATTCTATTCATCCATCTTGCAAATAAGGATTTCATGGGTCATGTGAAGAAAATACTCTCCAACCAAGACATGAATAGATGGATACACATAAGATATTTGATCTACTGTATCCATTGCATTTGTAGGTCACATATATTTAATTTTATCTAAGTTGAAAAAGTATATATAGTTTAGCTCATGCCAAGCTCCTTCTTCGGAACTACTGAACACAATATTATCACTGAACAATTAACAGAGAGCCAGAGGCAGAATTGATGTATGCAATCCCAATACAAAGAATATCTAGTTACAACTTTATTTGATATCTATATATATCTATCTAATGGGGTGTTTGGTTGCATGATAATGAAGGTTTTTATTTTATTTTTAAAAAATTATAAGAAAATTTGTTAAAAGAGGTGTTTGGCAACCATGACAATTTTATATTTTGAAAGTGATTTTCTTCTTAAACCAAAAAATGAGAGTCTCACCTCTTTCTTTTTTCTTGTGATCCCCCCACTTTGTTTAGTTATATGTGATAGTTACTCTTTTTTGTTATCACATCCCTCCAAACATGATAATTTTATGTCATGAGTTGGTTCACTTTTTATTTTAATACAATTTTTTATCATAAAAGTGTACAAAAAATTATCATGCAACCATTAATGGGGTGTTTGGTTGCATGATAATTTTTTGTACACTTTCATGATAAAAAATTGTATTAAAATCAAAAGTGAATCAACTCATGACATAAAATTATCATGTTTGGAGGGATGTGATTACAAAAAAAGAGTAACTACCACACATGACCAAACAAAGTGGGGGACCACAAGAAAAAAGAAAGAGGTGAGACCCTCTTTTTTTGTTTAAGAAGAAAATCACTTTTAAAACATAAAATTGTCGTGGTTACCAAACACCTCTTTTAACAAGTTTTCTTACCATTTTTAAAAATTAAAATAAAAACCTTCATTATCATGCAACCAAACACCCCATAAGGTATGTTTTTTTAATGAAAAGATAACTGTAGCTAGCGACCTACTTCTGATGTCTTCACAACTTATAAATACAAAAAAACCTTTGAAGTTTATCTAGTTTTACATCTATTAGTACTGGTAATTAAAAGCCATGGTCCAAAATTTAAATAAAAATTAGATTTTTTATTACATGTTAGACTGCATTAAGTAGAGAAAATTTAAACCCAAGTAAAAACAAATTAATCAATATAATTTTTTGGTCGGTTAGGCGTAGTTTAAATATTAATTACTTGATTAATAAAAATATGAAATCAAAATGTTATATAATGAACCCCTAACCCACAAGAACAGACAAGCATGTGTTAGGCTCCCGGACAAACACTCCTTTGATGTTTTACGGTCTATTTGGTTTGAGTATCGGATTTATGAGTTGCACAATAAATATTTATACATTATTATGAAAAATAATTATACTAAAATAAATCTTAAGATAGTTAAAGATGTAAAAATATCATATTTGGTGAGATATGGTGACAAAAAGAGTGGATCCCATGTATATCTTAAAAATGTGAAAGACCACAAAGGAAAAAAAAAAGATCTATGCAAGATGAAATTCTTTTTGAATACATATTTTCGTTAATGGTTGCCAAAGATTCTTTTTTAACAAGTTTTGTTATAAAAATATTTTTATAGCAAAAACATCAACTGCAACGACCAAACAACTCCGTTAATGCAATATTCAGACAAATCTACAATTAGAAATGGTGCTATCAAAAGTAAAATTTGTATATAAAGTGAATACCCTAACCATGTAAACAGGCCCTTGGGGATATTAGGGCTGTTCACTATTTGGTCCAACCCGAAAAATCAAATCACACCAGTAGTTTGGTTCGATTTGACTTAGTTTGGTTTGGTTTAGGGTTTAGGGTTTTAAACCACCGATTGGTTTGGTTTGGTTTCAAACCAAACGAAATCGCTAAATCGAATAATCCGAATTAAATTAAATAGTTTATTTTTAATTATATATAATACAATATTTATGTGTCTTTCTTATAAAAATAAACTTGTTTCGAGAGTTTTTAAGACAAAATAATGAAATGTGTAAACAAGTACACTAAATTTCAATAAAATAGGATTTAAAACAAATAAAATGAAGACGTATTTATTCTGCCTTAATAAAATATGGTCTAAACCAGATCAAACTAAACCTGACCGAATTAATTTGGTTCGATTTGATTTGGTTCGAGAGATAGTTCGATTTATTTTGGTTTGAGAAAAAATACTCAAGAACTAAATCAAACCCGACCATGAACACCCCCGGGGAGACATATAAAGAAGGGAAAATTGATTGCTAGTCCAAATAAGAAGATGACGTTAATGTCTAGTCCGCGTTGATCAAATTTCATTCATCACAAATTTTATTTGACTAATACATTTAATAATATACAAATATGTAGAAATAAAATATAAAATATAAAATTTATCATATACCTATTAAAATTAACTTAGTATACAAATATATAATAAAAAATAATCATATTTTTAAATATATAATTATATATATTATACATATGTTGTCTGATTCGGAGTGGATCTTAAACGGAGAATATTTTCGTGTCCGCTCCTATTATCATTTGTTCGGATAATATCCTCCGGATATCCGCTCTTACGAATATCTTAAATTAGATATTATTTATCTAAACGAATACGAATTCAGAGCCCATCCTAATTTTATCTGTATCCATTCACAGCTTAATTCTATAACGGTCTGTTCCTCCTCCGTTCTAGCTTCTGTTTCATTTTCCTATCATGCCCTTCCGGAATGTGCTTGCCCGTTGTTCGCTGCGGCGTTGCCACCTGCAACGGTGGAGCTTGTTATAATCACATATGGTACAAATTATGGTTTAAACATCTTTATAAAATTAAAGAGATTATGGGCTCGGAGCATAAAATTAGAAGAGAACCAAAGAGAAAACATAAAAAATATTAAAATTGATTTACGTCAAAAATTGAGTCTGACAACAATGTTAATACGATTATCTTTATCGTATCATATAATTAATTGCATGTATTTTATGATTACAAGGTATTATTATTTTTGAAACCCTGAATATTATGATTAAAAATCTATTTATTACCTCATATTTATTATATCTTATTTATGATCACAAAATATCGAAGTAAAAAATTATCCGTTCTATTTATATCAAAATCTAAATAAGATAATTTATGTTCATATATTTTTTATATTTATTTTTTTGTTGGACGCAAAAATTGAATATAAACGATATTCTATGTTGGTGCATCAATTTATAATTCATCAAGTATAAACGTTAATTTTTTATGTTTTTAAATATTTGATTGAAGATGCTATCAAGTTAGAAAAATTTTATTTTACGGTTTATTTAATTATATTATAATAATTAACTTTGATATTTTTAAATTTTTTAATATGTTATCTGCGGTACTATCACAAGTCCAGCCAAAAAAAATAACCTCAAAGATAGGAAAAGGAATGGGGAGATTTCGATTTTTGTTGACAATTGTTTCAAAGGTAAAAATGATATCTTATATATCGACCTTTGGCCCTCTCTACCTAAGTTGTCACCCCCTTTTGGAGTTGGAAGGCAAGATATTGCAAAAACCCTATATACAGTTGAGTTGAATATTTGACCTGACCTTCGTCAAAACGGGTCAGTTGAAACGGACCGGTGTTGATTTTCTCTAGAAAAAAAGTATGTGTTATCGTTGCTTGCAAATCATCTCAGGAGTGCAAGTCACCTCGGAAGAGTGTCTAAGATTATAACCTCTAGCTATTCACATAAATGATATCATTTAATATCTTGAAAGTTGGAAAGTCATTAAACGAAACATTAAATGGTTGTATTTATGTGAGGTGCCTTAGGGGTACCCTCTTGAGGTGACCTACACGTAAAGTCTCCATTTAATGTTTGATTTAATTGCTAATTTGTTGGTTTCCCAAATTTTGAGATGATAAATAAAAATTTTATGTGAGAGACGTGAGATTGTAATCTTAAGTAAGATGATCTGCACTCTTATCACTATGTTAGGATCTCCACGTAGAGAACAATCGCTGGGAGGTCAGAGAAACGAATGGCAAAAATCATTAGAAATAAAAAAAGAAGAATGTGTTTCGAGCAACTATAATCTCACAAGAATTCCGTCAACAGCAACGTGTGTATGATCTCAAAGACACAATATTTTTCACGCAATTTCTCCTCTTGGAATCAAACAAGTAATCTGGAAATGAGAAGGAGAAGGAGAAGGAGAGGGAGAGGGATTTCAGCGCCGATCAAAAGCATAAGACACTATTTCTATCGTTATTTCCTGCCTCAATCTTCTTCTGTTCTTTCTTCGGCGAGGCTAGAACTGCTGCAGGTAGAAGGCGAAGGAGGAGATCAGGAGGGAGGCCCCGGCGAGCGACCCGACCACAGGCGCGACCGCCACGGCGCCGCTGGTGGGGGCCGGGGCGGGGGCGGCCGCGCCGCCGTCGACGCTGGCCAGAGCGGCGGTCGCCGAGGCGGCGGCGGCGGCCGCGAAGAGGGCGGCGCGGGCGACCTTCTTCATCTCCATGGATGCGGAGGCCGGATGCTGCTCGGACGTCCCTCTCGATCCCTCCCCTCTGTCGCCGGCCGGCGGCGGCGCAAGCTGGTCTCCTGGGCCGTTGCCTTGGGCGCCAAGTACCACCTTCAGCTTCACGCACCGCGGGGCCCGAGGAGGACGGCGGGAGGGGGAGGGGGGATCTTATTATAGGGAAGAGGGTACGTAAGTAGTGACGTAGCCGTCGCCGGGCCGTCGTTCTTCTTGCTGCTAAACAAAGGCTTCCCGCGGCGGGCCTTCTTTAGGGTTCCGCCGCTGGACGGCGGAGGAAGCGGCCACCTTGCATGTGCATGGACGGACGGCGACCTGTTTCGGCTGGTAACGGCCCGAACATACGCCTGGACGACGCAGCCGGCGCCTACCCCCACCACCCACCTGTTCTTCGCCGCAGGGTCCGATTCGGTTTCCAGGTTTTTTTTTTAAAGAAATCGAAAAGGAGTCTGAATATGAATTTACTCGAACGAAGATACACTATTAATGTACAAGAATAAAACTAGTTAAAAGAACATGCTTCGCACGTGTACGGATAAATTAAAAAAATATTTTTAAATAATTATGCATACATAATATAAAGTGTCATCAACTTTGTATTGATAAATTTATCTATCACTTTTCATCAAATAAATAAGAACTTTCATAAACAGAAAGTTATTAAAATAGAGAAGTGTGACAAACAATCTTGACAAACAAAACGACGCATGTGCAAGTGTCGAAGTTGAGATCTATATGTCATGAGTAAATATATAACAAACTCTAGGATTAATCCTTTTGTATCCAATGAGGAGTAACAGAGAACTGAACTTCATCGGACTAATAAGCAATTTACGTATATCATGCATTATAAAATCACCCCGTTCACCATAGCCACATATAAGCCATATCGTCCAACTTGAGAGAGCAAAGACCAACCACTCACCTCCATCCAAGAGAAAGATATAATCTGCCATCACAACTATCTCCACTCGATGGGCAATCACAAGGACCTACAAAATAGAAGATCAAATGAAATTGACCATGAATCTCACAAAGCTCAATAAACGTTTTGCACCCATAACTTATTGGTTTATATATGTGCTATGCAACTGTTGTACCTGCTCGTCAATGGAGTGTTGCAAAGATGCACACATTGATTGTTATGACCATCAATAGTATAATATCTATTTTAGACATAGCCATATTATATCTCCTACCAATGAAATCTAGCATGAATCCACTTTTGGAAATAAACTATTCAAATATTTGATAATATTATTGTTTAGAAAGTTAAATTAATCCATATGCAAATTTCATTTCCAAGATTGACTCCCACCCATGTAATTGTATCAAAATCTTCCAAGAAATGAAAATTTTGAATTCTGTGCATTGTTGGTTTAATGGGAAGCTTCCAAAAAACCCCATAGGTTTAAAAGAATGGAACAAAGAGAAAAGAGAAAAATAAAATAATTAAATAAATCCTAAAAAATGAAAACTCTAGTCAAATAGTCAACCATAAAAATTTCAGACTCAAAATAACTCAAAACATAATTTTTAGATAATTAAAACAAAATAAGTTTTCCAAGATAAAAACCTTATTAATAGCTAAATAAATTAAGCAAATCAAATAAGCTGAATAAATCAGAAATTTCAACAATAAAACTAAAAAAGCCCAAGCAGGCCAAAATTTGTCAAAAAGATCAAAAAAAATAAAAGAAACAAAAACAAGTTCAAAACACCATAAACGATAAAAAATACCCATGTCATAACATAAAGTAAGTCAAACAAAATAAATAAGAAAAAATAAAAAAACAGAAAATGTCAAAATTCTACAAAAGATGGAGAATCTGAAGTAATCAAAAGATCTGAGAATTCGAAGAATTTGGAAATCAAGAAGTTAGAACCTGTAAATCTTAGACCATCAAAAAAATCTGAAAAGCCTTCAAATTTTGAAATCTGAGAACCTTGTAACCCAAAATCTAAAAGTTCCTAGAAGTCAGAGATCTAAAATCCCATAAACGTTTAGGAAGCTGGGAGTTTGATAAGTCCAGAAATAAAAAAATGCCGATTCCCGAAAGGCCCGGAAAGGTCAAAACAGAAAATCCAAAGTTCTCTAAAGATTGATAAAAATTCCGCAACTCGAGAAAATTTGAAGGACAGCCATGTTAGGACTCGTTTTGATCCCTCGTTCAAGGTAGAAAATTCTAGTTTGACTAAACATTCAAGAAGAGATTAAAAAGAAGGGCAAGCCGCACAAAAGATTATGCAACGGATGACAACTCGAAGACCCCAATCGCGTGGCGATTTTGACAAATGCTTGTGGGCTTAAACGAACATTGACCTGGCTCTCAATAGCCATAAGGAACATGTAATTAACAAGAGAGAACAATGATCTTAATGATGGTACACATGGGAATTATGGCTTCCATGCCTTCCCTCCATATATATAAATATATATATATCTCCAATTGAGCAAGCAATAGAAATTTTATGTCAACTGCACATGTTAATGGCATGAGGAGTATGAATGAATAGCTATATGAACTTGGTGGAATGCAAATAAAAAATAAGAAAAGATGAAACCCTGACAACTGTTCAAGGGAAAAAAACACAATTCAGAAATCTGAAATTGAACATCCAAACACATAATTTTATGTAATAATCAGAATATTCCAATGAGCAGATTATCACAACTTAGGGGAGATATGAAGCACTCAGAATTTTTGAATGTGAAAACACATAGAAGAGAGATGATAATCAAGTGGATTTAAATATCCGGAATGTGAGCATTGACACAAACATATCTATTTTAAGTTCAGATAATTCGATGGTCAAAGTTTCAGCAAGATCATAATTGCACGAACTTGAAAGTTTAAAACAACTCGGGTCATCAGATGGTTGTAATACAGAAAGTACTAAGAAATCTGAGAAGGTTGCCAATCTGAAAATTTTTGAAATGCTAGGGAGCTCCAAGTCTTAGGGTTTAGGAGCATGGTGGATCCCAAAAAAGTCAGAGATTTGAAATCTGGGAGATCATGGAGAAGCCAGGAAATCAGAATATCTCAAGTCAGAGAATTCAAAAAAAAATGATTGAAAGCCACTGATCCAAAACTTGAAGGAAGGGAGCCCATCAAGATTAAGCCACCTCACGTAAGTCAAGCTCAAAAGAAACCAAAGATGAGTCCAAGCTAAGTACGATGCTTGTTGGTTGAAGGGATGCATGATGTTTGTTGGTTGAAGGGATGACTATTAGACCCTAAAATCCAAAGTAAAAAAAAATCCTAATCAAAAACCAAAATTGCAAATTGCAAATTAAAAAAAATCAACTCCACATCAAGGAAACAAAAAAATAAAACTCAAAACCCCAGAAATAAAATCTTGAATGCAACTTCTTAAAAATCTGAGACCAGATAAGATAATCTAAAACATCCAATTTGAAATATTAAATAATTAAAATAGTAAAAAGGAGAGGAGTCAGAATATCTAAATCTAAACCTGAAACATCAATGTTTAAAAAAAGGGAAATCAAAATCTCAAATCCTAAATCATAGATCAACCTTAAGTCTAAGAAATCATAAACCTCAAAAATTCTTGCAGGTGAAATCTAAATCTAAGTTTATGGAATTAGTTAATCTTGGATCTTGAAAAAAAAGAGATTTGTTCAAAATCTGAGATAGTAATATGCGGTCTCAGATCAGTGATTGTCAGATCAAAGAATCAAAGGCTTAAAATCAAAACTCATGATCCTGAACTCCCAATTTTGAAATGATAAAAGTTCGAATCCTCAAATCATAAAGTGTTCTATTCTGAAACTCAAATTCAATATTCCAAGCATCAGAGTCTTAGAACCTGGCGTCTAAATCAGAAAATTAAATCTCTAAACAAAAAAATCCCAAAGATACAGGACATTAAGTTTTAAAAAAACAAGTCAAATTCTAAATGAACTTTGATTAATTAATCAAGCTGTAAATAGCCAACTCTTAACTAAACAAACAACTAAAGCAAGAATAATTCAGAAATCTAAAATAGAAGAGTTTTGAGGCCTAGAGTTTAAGTTTCCAACTGAAAAGAATCAGGAGATCTCAAACCATGGAACTGTGGAAATTTAAGCCAGCATCCCAAATCTCAAATCTGAAACATTGATCGAAAACCTAAATCTCAAAGTTCTCAGATATAAAAAAATTTGAACTTAGAATCTCAAGTTCTCAAATATGAAAAATTCAGATTCCTAATCCGAAGTCTCAATATCAAAGTTCTAAATATGAGAAAATGCAAACTTCCCCAAATCTAAAATACAAAGGTGACACTGCAAATCTCGGTCCACGAATCTGAGAAATTTCAAAATCAAAAGCCCCAGACCTGAAAAATGAAATCTCAAAGCAGACTTTCCTGAATCAGAAAGCTGAAGTAAAGGGCATTAAACCCAAAACTGAAATAAAATTCTCCAAAAAAAAGACACCAAAATCTGAAACTCCAGGTCAAATCCTTAAATTTGAGAGTTGTAAGAAAAAATAGAAAATCCATATCACAAACTTCTCAGTTAGAATAAAAAATTCTAAAATCTCAAAACTCTGATTCATAAGATCAATATCCCAAAAAAAACAAACTCCAATCAATTATATTATAAAACATCCTAAGCTACCCAATGAAAGAATTAAACTGCGATGGATCTCAATGCACAAGGCTAAGGAAAAATGGAAAGCAAATAATTCCACATCACATGGAAAACGTTTGTAATTGTTATGGAGTATGTACACTCAGTTTGTTATTGCAATTGAATATCAACAAGGAGTATAGAAATTTGTAAACATGCACTAATTGATCATGCAACAATTTTGATGTAAGTTCATTTGAGAACTTACATCAAAGAACTTACATCAAGGAGTATAGTAATAACAACAATTTTATATAACAATCAAAGAACGCAACATATTATGTAAGGTGATAAAAATGTAAGTTATAAACAAAAAGTGTTCATTGTATAGAAACAAATTCCATTTGAGTGTCAAGGGAGTATTCATGGCATGTCTTTGTCAATCCACCTAGGTCGTAAATGTTCATAAAATAAAATGTAAGACAAAAGCTTTAAGGGTCAGAGAAAATAAATAGTATTTAATTTGGGATAAACCAGATTTATCTTCCAATTGTGAGGGTTAAACCAAATTTATCCCAAATTATATTCTGCTTCTGCTCTGCCGCCAAATAACTTCCTATGTGAAAAACTAACAAGTAATGGTTAACCGCATGAGGAGTGAGTTAATTTGGGTGTATCAACTTTGTTTCTTTTCACAGTTCAAATAAGTAAATATAAAATGCTAGAAATATAAAAACTTAAACGTATATAAAAATAACCTCAATTTTGTGCAACAATCAAAGAACCCAACATATTTTGGTAAGGTGATTAACTTATATACAAAAAGTGTTCACTGCATAAAAGCAAATTCCATTTTGTGATGTTTATGAGATAAATGTGCTTCTCAAGGAAAGAGATGCAATTCATGCATCATCTTGTGCTGCTTATTAGATAGATGTAAGATAAAGCAATTGTATTAATATATTTGTTAGCTTTTAAAGGGACTTCAAATTGTGTTGATCAACTGAAAAGGTGAAATGAGAACAAATTGAAAAAAATGACAACTAAGTACTTTACAAAAATAAAGATATCTATCAGCACATTAAAATTAAAGAGGATAAATAAAAAATGAACAATTTAAAAGTAGTTGAAGATAGGATTAATCTAAATTGAGTCAATTTCAAATTGGTTCAAGATAGGATTAAATCAAAGTGATCCAATTTCATGCCCCTTCTTGATTAAGACCAATATACCCCAAACTGAAAATTTAAAGTTGCCAAATTACATTGAAAAATTAAATCACAAAACTGAAATCAAAAGAAAGTAAGATTTAAATTTTAATTAAAATAAAATTCTAAATTAAAAATTTTCAAAATTTTCGAAGGAGGACCATTTGCAACGGAGGAGAATTTGGAACCAAAACGTGACAAAAAATTAGCATGATATTTAAAGGGAAAACCATAGAAGATGTTTGTAAAAGTACCTTGTGAAGTCTCCTACGAGATACGAACAATCATGTTGTAGAGGGTCTAGAGAATGTCCTTCTTCAGGTATTGTTGGAAGGGTTCTGATACAAAAAAAAACAAGATATGTAAAGGAAAAATCAAAGACAACATTTGTAAAATTACCTTGTGAAGTCATATATCCACGTTCTGATTACATTGCTGATCGATGATTGATTTGATTCTGAGCCTTTGAGGCATGGAAGGTTAATAGTCTTCATCCAAGTCACCAAAATTTAGCTTCATGAGTAATCATGTTTAAGTGAGCATAAAGTGACCTGCCTTTACATACCTCAAAGTTCTTCTAGATGTGTACCTTTCTCTTTTTATGTTATTATGGGTGTATGATGCTTTTGATAAATGAACATTTTTGTTCAAAGTTAGGAAAGTATGAGGAGGCACCTATGCAGACCCAGGTGTAAAAAGACTTTTGGGAGCATCTAATCACCATCTTGAACATTCATTTAAAAACATCTGGAAGGAGCAGAGTATGGTGCTCTAAAGAAAAATGAACAAAGATATAAGAACCAAGTTTTAACTATCAAGCATGTCGGTGAAACCAACAATCATTCAATGAAGCATCGGAGGAGCGAAAGAGAAATAAAAAAACATGAACATGGTACAGTAAGAACCTGGTGCTGTAGATGTTTCTCAACGTTGATATGTTGATCCCCCATTGAGTACAAGGCCACCGAAGAAGAATGCCTGCCAAACATGAACCAAAGACAGGTGCATCCACCGCTGAGCAACATATACGGTGCGTTGCGATTTAAATTTTTGATATGAGATCAAGTGCTTCTTGCCCTGCATCGGAGAGGCAAGGTCACCTTGTTCCTCTATGGGCGTAGAGAAGAAGGGTGAGCCAGAGAGAGGTGGTGAATAAGGTAACCGGATAGGGGAAGGAGAGATGATGGAGGACGTAGGAGAAAGGGGGTGGGGTTATTTCTAGTTCTAGATGCAGAGATGGGAGAAAAGGAGGGAGAGATAGGATGCTTTGGCGGTGGCGACGATTGTGATCAAGGGTGAGAAGGCGTTTCATCGTTGCTTCTGATGAGGTGCAAATCTGATACCGGCAGCGGCGGAGGGGGCAAAATCGTCGGAGGCCAAGGGCGGAGGCCATTGATGCACCGGCAATACGTTGGCTGACCAGTGTATCCATCGGGTGAGGGGGCGGCAGAGGGCGGAATCTCGGGAGCCTGGAGACGTTGCAGGGCGAAGGACACGACGGGATAGTATCTAGACGACCGTAAGTCCAAGTATAGAGAACGAAAAAAAAGACATTCGCGCCGGCAGAGAGAACGCATGAGGTGCCACTACCGCTGTCGTTGCCGGAGGAGAACGGGATGCCCATGTAACGGGTCGCCGGTAGAGAGAACGGATGAGACGCCACTGCCGCTGCCGATGCCGGAGGAGAACGGGATGCTCGCGTAACGGGTTTGCCGGCGGAGAGAATGCATCAGGCACCACCGCGGCTGCCGATGCCGCAGGAGAACGTGGTGGACGCCTATAATAGAAAGGACGAAAAACGGCGGAGAAGGGGGCGGAGAAGTCGCGACGGCAGGCGGGAGAAACGGCGGAGAAGGGGCTGAGAAGTCGCGCTATCGTCGAAACCGCTGTGACACTCCATCGGACGGGTATAAAAATAAATTTAGATAATCGGACGGTGGTAATTAGGAGGACGAAAAAAACTCTTTCCCACTTCTATATACTAAGTTAGATAAGATTATGTTAAGTAAAAATAATTAGTGATTGTTAATATTAAGATCAATACTTATTTTGCAAGATAGAAAATATATATATTTCATATTATTTATCATGGATTTATAGTAACTTATATAATCACTATAATATATAAATAAATTAGGTCGAATGGGTCAACTGATCTTTCGATTGGGTTCGGTTTAGAGGGGAAGGGGGTGGAGAACCGAACCAAATTGATAAAAAAATTATGGAACCGGCTCGGATCAAGAAATTTCGAATCAAATCATAAAACCGAGGTAGAAATTATATACATCACCGCACCCTCCTCGGGTAGAAAATTTCTTCTCCGAATATAACAAAATTATAATGAATCACTTAAAATTAAATTATTCACGAATAAATTACTATCGTGCTCGGCAATATTCTAATCTTTGACTATCAATTAATGTCAAAACAAATAAGTTTGAAACCAAGTCCCGGTTAACATACGAGCCTCACATTTTGGTCGGTGAGTTTTGAAGGGATTGTCATTTGGGCCCAAGGGAAAAAATAAATGTGTCTAAAGTTCCCTTACTAATATAATCTCACTTTTATAGTTAATTTTTTCGTTTCTTTCTCTCATGTCTTGTGATGATTACCAAGTCGCCACGTATTTCTCAATGATGAATTCACAACGTGCAAACATCATCATTTCTCCCGTTAAACTCGCAGATATCGTATCCATTTATAAAAAATAATTAAGTCATAATTTAAGTTGTGATCAATCTCGTAATGCTATCTTTAACGAAATATTCAGCATTTTTACCATGCTCAACCTCCCGGAGAGAGAACTTGTTTGAGAATCACTTCAAGTTCCTTGTTTCTAGAGAAGATTCCGTCTTTTGGGACCTAAAGTCTATTAAAAATTTAAAAGTAATATTTAATAATAACTTTAAAAAATTATAGAAACATGGTATTTCGAAAGATCAAGTCGGGAACCCTCGCCAGAGCCTCTCCAAGCGGAACCCCCGCCGTTCCCAATGGAACCCCCTCATTCAGAGTCTCCTCCGGCGGATTCTTCTCCCGCCGCTCCCCTTGGTTCCCCCTTTTTGATTTCTCCCCGTCTCCTCTAGCCATTTCCGGTGCCTCCCCTCTCCCTCCGGTCCTCCTCACCCCCATCCCCTGCTCACCTTCAGCAGCTCCCCACCAGTAGATCCCCTCTCCTCTAGCCCTCTCTGATGCCCCCCTCTCCAATTTTCTCCCCATTGACTACTTCCTCTCGCGAGGTCCCCTCCGTGGTGAACTCCTGTGTCCCATTCGGCTGAAACCCCTCTCCATCGCTAGCCCTCTTCGGCAGAACCCCCCTTCAGCAGATCCTCCCTCTCTTCTAGCCTTTTTCCGGCACCTTCCTTCCCCCTTTCGACCTCTCTACCCCCCTCAACCAACCTTTAGTAGTCCCCTCCGGCAGCCTCCTCCCCCTCTCCTTAAGCCCTGTCTGTCGCCCCTCTCCGACGCCCCATAGCCTTCTCCCCCCTTCGTCGTTCCCCCCGTTTGACTACCCCTCTTCTCACGGGTGCCCTCCTCGGTGTCCCTTTCAGCTGAACCCTTCACCCCTTGGGACGCCCTCGTTGCCCCTCCGGCCGACCATCTCGACGTAGCAACCTCCCGCCTCTAGTTAGCGCAGTCGACCTCTCCACCTCTCTGACGAAGCTCTCCACCCAAGGTACTTTCCGTTGCCATTTTGAGGTCGTTTTTGGTTTGGGAGGGAGATTCATCCCACCCTCCCTAATGTTTAGTTGTTGTAGTTCTGCTCATATTCTCGGGCTCAGCCTAAATTTGTTTTTAGGCGTTTTACTTCCTACTTTTGCACTAGAAACATGGAGCTCGGTCCATCTATGTTTGTGTTTGTTTTGTTACTTTTTATCCTTTTGTGTTGTGTTATGGTTGAGTCTTGTCTCGTTGTCTTTTCACGTCTTTATCATAGTCACGTTCTCTCATTCGGGACCGTTAGTCTGGACGATATCCACACATTTTTGGTGTGATCATCCGGTCTCGTGGCAGATATCAAACTCTTTTATAAGAGTCCTTATCTCTGCTTTTCGACCTTCGGTCGATTTGTGGCTATGCTTAAGTTTGTTGGATAAGATGACTTCCAACAAATCTTTATGTCTTCGTCGTTATGTTGTGTTCGTTTTCTTTTAATTGTATCGTTGTAATATGGAGTCTGTACTTTTTTCTATTACGAATGAATGTTCGTTTTGACCCCCCAAAAAAAAAAGATCGAGTCCAAGTCAATAGACTATCAATTAACGTAGTTGTTAGATTAGTCGGTTTTGTAATCATTGTATATAACATTATTTAGCCACGATCCAATTGGAAATACTGTGGTCATCAAATCTATGAGGTACCCTTGACATATATAAATCAGATTAATTAATCCATCTATGACATAGCTGTTAGAAATCTACTGCTCTCTTGGTGATATTAATCAAAGGGGAGGTCCTTAATTCACAAAAATAGCTCGATGAAAAAAAAATGATAAGGACGATATATATAACACCTCTTATTTTACGAGCATGGGAAACAATACAAGTGCAAAAGTTGTCTTACCAAGAAACCATCAATTCTGTAAATAGTTCAAATCTATAAATCATATTGACAAAACTACCCCTAATTTTCTACAAAGGGTGTATGAGAGAGAAGACATGTATAACATCATCGTAAAATCTTCGAAATCATTTAACTAATTAATATTATTTTAAGAGTTTTTACACTCTTTATTTTCAACAACAAGTTATATATATTTAGCAACTTAATAGTTTTCAATGTTTATAAGAATATATTTAGGAGTATGAATAATTATATACAGACTAATATATTATAAAACACATTCAGATAGGTTATGGGTCAAAGAGATAGGTTGTGATCAGGTGTCTAAGGACAAGGTACAAAAGGCAGTTTATCAACAACAACACTAATGCCCCGTTTGGTAACACTATTAGACATCTCTATCACTATTAATTTTAAAATTGATATTGTTGGTAATCACTTTGAAGTGTTTGGCTAATAGTATTAATTTTGACATTTGTAGTGCAAACAACACATGTTATGTAATACAAGTGTCAACTTGTATCAATTTTAATATTGATATTCCATTTTCTAGAAATATCAATATCAATACTAATATAGTATCATTTTTGATACTCTAACCAAACAGGCCATAAACTTGGAGAATTGAATCATCTCGAGACTCTTTGTTTTTAACATGTCAACAAAAATTTCATCTCAATTACCAAAGATGATTCATTTACAAGTTTCCTATGCTCAACTTGTGGATACGAAGCATGGATAGGAGATTAAAATATCTCCCACTCAAAACCTAATGCCCTGTTTGGTTAGAGTTTCATTTTTGGTACTATATCAATATTGATATTAATATTTTCAAATGTTGGAGTATCAATATCAAAAGTAATACAAATGGACACTTGTATTACATAAATATGTTTTGTTTGCACTACAAATTTTAAAATTGATACAATTAACCAAATATCTCTTGATGGTTCTTATCAATATCAATTTTAAAATTGATAATGATAGAGGTACTTAATAGTGTTATCAAACAGGGCGTAAGATAATTGAGCTAGTTAGGAAGTCAAAGAGTATGATGAACTTGAGTCCTCTTATAACATTATATAACTTGAGTCCTCTTATATTATATAATGTTAGTATTATTTAAATTTTTTATTTTTTTAATTTTGGATTCGACTCAGGTCGTCTGAACTGGACCCGATCGAGTTCAAATCAATCTTAGATCATGATCCATGCGTGTCACCGGGCTGATCTGACCCGATCATCGATCCTTCCTTCCTTGACTAACATAGTGTTAATTAATTTTGATACACCCATCACACATGCATGAAAATTGATAAAACAAGCATTTGTAAAGGGTCATGCATGCTACCCTATCCAACTAGGGCCCAGAGGAACATATGCAAGATATTGGGAAGAAGAATATGAATCTTCTATTATGCATGCCCTTACACTCACTTTGGCTTGGCTGGGGAATTGAGCAAGTATATATATTTATATATGTCACTATTATCAACTGCATCTACTTAGTTACAGTTAAAATTTGAAATGTCTCTAAGAGAGGAATATACTACAAGTATATATGTCACTACCAGTCTATCATCAACTTTTTCTACTTAATTACAGTCAAAACTTTATATGCATATATGTCCTCTCTCCTTTTTATATATATATATTTATTTATTTGTCTTCTCTCTTTTCACGTAAATGCAAGCTCACAATGAAAGGATACCACTCAATACTCATCGACAGCTTCTTGGAACGTTGACCAGCCGTGTCACGACCGGTCAAAACGAGCCACGTGGTGAAGAGGCACGTGGGATCAGATAAAAAATATTTTTGCGCTCTGGACCGAAGAAAAAGAAGAGTAGGGAGTCGGGTCAAATCTACAATTATGGCTAAGATTCCGGCGTAGAACCTTCCATGCCACGATTCGACGATGCAGAGAGCCTCGAGGGTGTTCTTCCACGTGGATTGTATAATAATTTTTGTAACAATAGTGTATGATAATTCTTGTAATAATAGTGTATATGTTAAAATAATATTGAGATATCATAACAAAAAGTGAGGATTATGTATAGAACAACCAAAAAAAAGCAAGAAATCGAGAGTAGAAAAGGTGCTTTTTTAGTTACGAAAACATATTTTCGTAATACCTGTGTAACAGTTATTCTAACAATTTTTGTCATAAAATATATTTTTTTCGTAAAAAATTATTTTAACGCGCAATTTCGTAAGTTGAATCAAATTCAAGATCAGATCGAGTCCGAGCGAAACTTTTAGAGCTTGAATTCGAACTCGAACCCGAATTAAGTAAACAAATAGTTCAACACCTCTCACGTGCCGAGAATATGGGCCGAGCCCACTTGATCCTTTCCGAGTTGGACGCGGGCCCATCGGCATCGGCAGCCTCAGCATTGTGGCATGACCTCCAAAAAAATCAACCTGATTGGACCCGCGAACCCACCCATATTTAACTCATATAACAGGCATGGTCAAAAACTTATCAGCCCCAGAAGTCTGCAGGCTGTTTTCATTTGCTTATAGGGTGTTTGGGAGTTCTTTTAAATTTGACACAATCTTTTTTTTGAATTCAAAATTATTTGATCCCTCGATTTTGAATTTAAAATCAGAGAAACAGAACTCTGTTGTGTTTGGCTTAATTGTCATAAATTTTAAAAAATATATAATATTGTTTGGCTATATTTAAAATTTCAAAATTGAGAATCACACGTTATAAATCTTGAAACAAACAAGAATCATAACTATTTAAAATATCAAGCATCCTACAGCGAGCTTCACTTGCACCAGCCAGCCGCAAAGAAGGGAGGGGGAGAGCAATCCACGTTCTTCACGCCTCCACCTGTAGCCTCCTCTCATCAGCTCTTCATCTCTCTCCCAGAGCACCCCAGTTGCAACCGGGAAGTGAAAAGAGGCATCGCACATCAACACCCAGCCTCAACCAACATCAAGGAGGGAGGGCAGCACAGCAGCCCTTCCGCAGCAACTAGCGACCAAAAGAAAAAAAGGAAGCTACCGCCTTTCTCCCACCGAAATGGGCTTCTTTCCATCACCCTGCTGGCTGGTGAAGCAGAGTTTGGGTTTCACTTCTCCCAGATCTGCACGTCGTTCTCTCCCTCGGCTTGCCGATGGGGGCTGGTTTCCTGGACTAGCAGAATCCCCCTTCTGGATCGCCGCATCAAAGACGCCTCCGCCTGCGGGCCTCGCTCGACCTCCCCATCGCCGCCATTTCAGTTCAGATCGCACGCAATGCCTTTTGGCCCGAGTCTTGGGCGCCCACTTGGCGGAGCCTGAGAAGGCCCTCCGCTTGGCTAGATCACCACTCCGTCGGATGTCACTCCTCATTCCACTATTCGACCATTACTATATCCCGTGCAACCCCAGCCTCACCGAAAATCTAGTCTTCTTTGTGGATGAGTCCTGTATTCTTTGTTGCGGCCTTGACCTTGTCGACGTCTTCGAGCGCGAGGCGCTCTTCGGCTCCCCTCTGTCGTTGACAACTTCTGCCAACCCTTTTGTAGATCTCGTCCTGTGTCGCCAAAAATCCTCTGGTTCGGCGGAGAAGCCACCACTGCCCCTCCCTTGTTCGCGTCGAAGCATGGATTTCGTCTCCGGTAGGACACCACGCTAGATCGAGTTCTGGAGAGATGCCGCAACTCGTCCTCATCCACAATATCAACGACATGTGCTAGAACATTGTCAGTGGTGAGCACCTATTACGATGGTGGAGGGAAGCACAATTTGAATCTCAAGGGAGGCCAGCCGTGGATCGACTACGACGGCACCGCGCAGGTGCTCAACGCCACCATTTCCCCTTCCTCCAAAGCCGGCCAAGAGGTGTCGCGCACGTCCAACCCATAGACTCTCACCTCCCGCGTCTGTCTCAAAAAAAAAACAGGTTTGGTGTTGTGTTTGTTTTCAAATGAGTTTTAAGAAGAAGGATGTAGTGTTTTTTAAAATAAGAAAGAACTAAAAAATCGTAACCAAACACCTTGTCTTCTTTACTTTTAAAATTTTGGTTAAAAAAGAGATAAAAAGTGTAACCAAACACCCTATTAGACTCTTAATTTCTTTTAGCATATAATGGGGGCGTGCATAAATTGTTTGGTGTGGTGGAATCATTTTAGAGTTCCTCCGAGCTGAATCAAATCCAGATAAATCTACTGAATTAAAATATCATTATATCACTGATAAAAATAACATTTGCACGATTTTATGATAAAATAAATTTTGTGTTAATTAAACGTAATTAAAAATCAGTATATGCATATAAATAACTAATTATTTTAAATACTGCATTGATTTTTTTTATCCCGAATATAATCGATTCAAATCGAACCCATTTGACTAGATTCGGTTTTGGAAGAAAAAAACGATATAAAAATCAGACCATACCCATCCCCACCCAAAACAAATATATAAACTCTCCATGATAGTACATTAAAAAGTAAAGTCCACGTAACGGGTCAACGAAACCACAGCCTGCATGGTGAGGTGGCGTCGCTCCACGTGTCGGTTTTCTATTTGATAATTCCCACGCGCTGCGTTGTCAAACGATTCACATGGACGCGCCGACTCATCCGAGTCATGGTGGTGCGGTCAGCTCAACCTACACGTGACATCTGAGTCGGATTTTCTTACGCGGCTTTTACATTTAAGTCGATAAAATAGTATATATATCTTTACAATCTTGGCAGTAATTTGTAGGTAGTTTAAAATTTTAATCTATCTCTATTATGTTTTATAAGATCTAACTTTGCCAACTTTCACTGTTAATTTCGACATAAATATTTTAAATTATTTAAATACCTTAAATATTTTATGTTAAATTAGTAAAATCAATTTACATTCAGTTAGATTCAGTATAATAAAATTAAATACAATATAAATAATTATAATTTTAATTTTAAAATAAACTATTATTTTAAAATAATAACAATCGTCATAAAAATCTATAGACATATATATATATATGAAAATACATAACATAAATATAAGAATGCCTTCACGTTGATGCGGCCGAAAACCGACGTCACGAAAATTGGCTGCTGACGTAAACTCTAACGAATCCGCGCACCGGTTCTTAACATCACCTCCGAGTCAAGCAAAGCAAGCGGATCTCCCAGGGGCTGCATGCAAGAAACTTGCAAGAAAGCGACACACGGGCAACCACGGAGGTAACTTGCACCGCGAGTAACCCAGTTCTTTTCGGTGATGTCCCAACCAAGGAGCTAAAAATGCTGTCGTTCTAATTTAATTCCGAGTTATTAATTATAAAATTTAAACTTAATATAAAAAATTAAATACCACTTGACAGTTTACGTCAATGTCTTTTTTTTTTTGAACACAAAAAAAAAGTTTACGTCAATGTCAATTTACGGTAAAACTAGTGGTAATTAGTATCGATCATTTATCGTAATATAAAAATAGCGGTGTAAACGGAATACAGTATTTAAAAATCCTGGTTTGACTAATGTTCCCGGAATAAAAATCAGATATTTCAATAAATTTTCAAAACTAAGATTTGTAATTTTATTTCTGTATAATTTAAATGAAAAATAAATACATAAGAATAGAATAAATTATAAAATACGATACATAGAAATAACAATTTTAAGGAGATCATATCAAAGTTCAACAGTTACATGTAAATTATTAATTTAATTTCGAATAAAATTAAAATACATAATAAATATTTATAAGATTATTAAAATTTGTCGAGATGGACGCATCTTGATATTCACCGAAATCAGAATCGGACATAATTGATTCCAGGTCTTCATTCCATTTATTCGGGGTCCTGTTTCAAGGGGGTTAAAAAATAAAATTTTAGAGGCTGCGGAAAATAGAATAAATAAATAAATATAAAAAGGCAATAATATTATTCTTTTTTCCAGGACCCGCAGCCTCCGGAAGGCCACCCCCGCCGTCCAATAATAAAAGCCGGAGGTGTGGGAAGCCAAGTTCCACCCTTCTCCGGCATCCTCGTCCACTCGGTTCACGGAGCGACCAGAGAGCGGGCGGAGGACGACCGCCGCTGCCGAGCAGCGGGAAGGGGACGACTGTCCTTCCCGGATCTCCCCCCCGACTGGAGACGGTGAGCATCCATCCACGCTTCCCTGATCATCCATTCGTCTCTGGTTCCGTCAGATCGATGATCGTTCTCTTCGTGTCCGGAAGAATTGGCCCATTTTCCTCTCTCAGTCTTCGGATACGTCTGTTGTTGCCGGATCTAGTGTCCGATCGCCGCTCCTCCACGGCAGGTTTTTTTGTTTTTGTTTTTGCCGCTTGTTTGCTTGTCGATTCTTTCAGTTTCGTGACCAGACCGCCTTGGACGCTGGCGGGACGGGTTTGCGCTGTGACGGTTTGCTCTACTGCCTTGTTTCCGTGCAAGTTTGTAGATCTTGTGGCGTGGAATCTGTTATTTCCGTCGATCTGATGGGGTAGCGGCGAGGTTGTAGAATAGAAATGCTAGAAATGATAAATTCTAGGATCAACATGTAATGTAAGGGAGTGATCCCGTGTTGTCTGTCTCGATCTGCTCAGTTTCTCGGATGCTTTGCAGTCACCTCCTGATATTCGTATAGTATTTAGATTGATGGGTGATTGTCACATTCCCACGCTCATCAATTCCGAATCCCGTTACGGACTTCCATTTTTTTCCCCTATAAATCACGCTGTAGTGGTTGTCATGTGCTATTTGAGTAGTTCTTCTTATCCGTGTCAAATTTTGTTGCCCATAATTTTTTCATATTGACGCTAGTTGTTTGTGGCGGGCCCTCGTTCGTGTCTTTATTGATGGCCCTCTTTCTATGCTATGAGATTCTGCAGCACGCCTCAAGAGATCTGTACTTCTGTAGTATAAACTGATCGTGTCTTGTGGAACCTTTGGCGGGGATGGTGCTCATCCAAGCGGACGTGTTGGTGGGTGCTACTCCCTAGGTGATTTGGCATGGGTTGAGGTGGTGAGTGTCACCTCACATTGCCTCATCACCTAGGCGGCTGCCTTTTTTATTTTGATAATGTAGACACAGAATATTAGCATTTATGCATACTAAGGAATACTATTATACCGACTTCAAGGAAAAGAAAACTATTTTACGCTTTCTTCAGTTCCTAAATGGTAAAGCTACCTCTTCTGATAAAATCCAGTGTAGAACATAAAATGATGAAGTTAGATATTAAGAGGCTCCAATACCTGTCAGTGGTCTCTAGCAAATTTTAAGTTGCTAGATTGAGTTGTTACTCCACTCCATATATGTTTTTGTCTGCTGCAGTTGATATGTTAGACATTAATGTTTATAGTCATATAATTCCATAAACCTGTGTAGTCATGTATTTACAAAAGATATCCTTCTATTTGTCATAATGGCCTCATAATGGCATACTTGTCGGCAGGATCTTTAGTATCTTTGACTGTCTTGGTCTTGAATTGAAAATGAACATTTTGGCGGTTTTCTTGTGTTACTACCCTGTGTTTGTCCTTGCTTATCTTTTTCTCCTCATTATTTGTGTTTCTTCCCTGCAGGCCGTTCTGTCTGAAGATATGGCTGATCAGCTTAACCACCCAACTGTCATCCAGAAGGTGGCTGGTCAGCTCCACCTGGGCTCCAGTATTACACGGGACATACCAGCTCGTAATAGCAGCTTCTACAGGCAACCTCTACGTGAAAGGCATTTTTCAAATGGAAGATACACAAGTGGCTGGCTCTCAAATCCCACATCCCAGGCTTGCAAACCTAGCTATGACCTCTCTATGTTGACACCTACATCTCCAGTCTTTGTCAATGCACCATCAGAGAAAGGTTTTGCCTCTTTTGCCACTGATTTTCTTATGGGTGGAGTCTCTGCTGCTGTATCCAAGACGGCAGCTGCTCCAATCGAGAGGGTTAAGCTTCTTATACAAAACCAGGATGAGATGATCAAGACTGGTCGGCTCTCTCAACCCTACAAGGGAATTGGTGATTGTTTCAGTCGTACCATTAAGGAAGAAGGTGCTCTTTCATTGTGGAGAGGCAACACAGCAAATGTTATTCGTTATTTTCCAACCCAGGTCTGCCCTCTTTTATATATCAGTTATGAGCAATCATATCATAATATTTACTCACTAGGACGACATCATCTTGCTAATTCATTTGAATGTAATTTCAGGCTTTGAACTTTGCCTTTAAAGACTACTTTAAGAGAATGTTCAACTTTAAGAAGGACAGGGATGGCTACTGGAAATGGTTTGCTGGCAACTTGGCCTCTGGAGGTGCTGCTGGTGCCTCGTCATTACTGTTTGTGTACTCTCTTGACTATGCACGAACTAGGCTGGCAAATGATGCGAAAGCTGCTAAGAAGGGAGGGGAGAGGCAGTTCAATGGACTGATTGATGTCTACAAGAAGACAATGCAGTCTGATGGTATTGCTGGTCTATACCGAGGATTCAACATCTCGTGTGTTGGGATTATTGTGTATCGTGGTCTATACTTTGGAATGTACGACTCTCTGAAACCAGTGGTTCTGACTGGTAGTTTGCAGGTAACTCAATTTATTTGAGATAATACATTCATACTGAATTCCTTTTACGTGTTTTTTAAGATTTGATCTCTCTGAGTCATTTTGTGCTCGGTATGGTTGGTTTTCTGATGGTCAACAAACAGAGGAAAAAAAGGCTTATGCAGTAAATCTTATCGATCTATGCATGGCATGCTTAGTTTCAGGTGGATGCTGATGACAGCCATCCTATTGTTGACTGTATGACATAGTTTGCAAATGATGATGTTTTCTGCTCAATTTAAATATTTAGATTCTATATGATGCTTATGTATTCAATTTTTATATGCTTTATGAATAATGAGCTTATGTAATTAGTAATTACAAACTTATTATATCTTGTACATCGTATATATCAGAACAGCACAAAGATATGAAGTTCATTTTTATTGTTTATAGCACATCATTGCATCCATCTTCGAAACAACAATGCTAGAAACCCTCTATCACTAGTCTGCCCATTCCTTTATAATTTTGTGTTTATTGTGTTTATTTCTCTGTTAAAAAGAGGGAAGGAACCTTCTATCACCAGTTTGATCATGCCATTACAATCTTGTGTTTTCTGTATCTGTTAAAAAGAGGGAAACCGGGTATATCTCAGTTCCCCTAGCCTTTTTTGTAGGCAACTCGTGTTATGTTTTTCCTCCTTCCCGGTGCCCGATGAAATTGACGTGTATCTTTCTTTTTATGATTTCAGGATAGTTTCTTTGCCAGCTTTGCTCTGGGTTGGTTGATCACCAACGGAGCTGGTCTTGCTTCATACCCAATCGACACTGTCCGCAGAAGGATGATGATGACTTCAGGAGAGGCTGTTAAGTACAAGAGCTCTTTTGATGCCTTCTCCCAGATCCTGAAGAACGAGGGTGCCAGGTCCTTGTTCAAGGGTGCGGGTGCCAACATTCTCCGTGCAGTTGCTGGTGCTGGTGTCCTTGCCGGCTACGATAAGTTGCAGCTGCTTGTGTTGGGGAAGAAATATGGATCCGGGGGCGCCTGAGTCTGGAGCTCCTCTATCTTTCATTAGTGAAAATTTAGATCATTGCCTTCTTTTGACCAGTTTTTGACCATTCGAATAATTTATGTCGGTGGGATATGCTATCATTTTTTCCCCACTTCACAAGACTACATTCCATTGCCAGAATAGGCAACTCTGGTAAACTCCGATCGAGGGGGTCTGTTTCTGTCTGATGAGTTGGTCTTGTACTCGTTATACTTTTTGAATCTACAGAAGTTTGTTCCCGAATCCCGCCCGGATTCCTTTCCCTGAAGAATAGAGTGCTACCACCGAATCAAAGGCTTGTGGTGCCATACCGTACTTACCTGCGCTTCTAGTGCCCGATGGTCAGCAAAGTCGCGGAAGGTAAAAAGATCAACAACATCAAACGGAGTCTCTGCATTCGAAGCGCCCTTTATGGCCTTCTCGGTACTTGGATGGGGGGTCAAATTTCTCAGGTATGCATCCAAACCTACCCTTCCTGAGTGATCTGTTTCGATCGGTTGGGCAACCCGTTCGGAGGAGTCTGTAAGTTGTTGGACTCACTCGCCCCGTTCAGGGAACAAGAACGGCCACATTAGAGCCAAATGACAGATTTTCTTGTCAATATAGTAGCCAGGGGGCGTTCACCACGCCCTTCAACCGGAAGATTCAGGTTTGGTTTCATTGAACTTCTGATTGGTTTGGTTTGAGTTAGACCAAATTGGTAAACCAAATAGCTTAAATTAGATTAAATATTTATTTTAAGTTAGATGTATTAATAAATCTGTAATTTGATTTGCTTTGATTCGGAAAAAAAAACTTCAAAATCTAAACGAAAAACCCAACCATGAACACCTGCCTCCCTCTAGTAATTGCTACCTGGAATGTCCCTGCGCGTGTGACACGGTGGGCAACATCTTCACCTACCCGGGAGGGGGGAAACTCATGGGCTTGAACCTGATTAATTCCACCGGCGCCCGCGCAGGGAGGGCGACCCTGAAATGGGGCATTCCAAGAAAGGCTATCCAGTCGTCAAAAAGAGCCTAAGATCTTGCCATGTTTCAGCATCATGTCTTGGCTCCATATCCAGCAATACAAACGAGGCAAAACCTTCGAATTGCTTGAAGGGCTGAGCAAGGAACGCGCGAACTCAGCCAGCGAGAAAATTTTAGATCGTTTCCACTGACATGTCATACTATAAAGTGACGGCCGTGGAAAATTCAAAAGAATTCATTTTAAGAAAATGATCTGTTTGTTGATAATGAATGAAGTAAACACAGAATACAAAAAAAAAGAGAGAGTGAAAATTCAAAAGAAGCCAGTTGGCTTGAGACTATTTTTCCGAGCTCAACTAAAGAGGCTGACACTTGGAGATGATGATGGCGAGTTGCTACGATCATTAGGTAAGAGCATGTTAAAAATCGAGAGGCCAGCTACGAGAAGAAATCTCAAAAGGAAGATGAAACAGAAGAGCAAATCGAGCAAAAAACGATAAAATAATTTGCCAAGGGCGCAAGATGCCCGGATCACGTGTGACAAATATCTGAATTTACTGAAGAAGTTCAAGGGAAGAAATTGCAAAAGTGAAGGTTCATGATTCTGCAAGATGAAGATAAAAGAAATTAAAGTGAAAACAAAAAGAGCTTGCACGTTTCCGTCTTGTGGCGAAAGAAAGCTCAAAAATGAATGTAACCTCCGACAAAAATCTGTTTCATTTGTGGCTCTTGATATTGTTCTTGCGGACAACGTTAAAAAATTAGATAAGAAGGTTATCAAAATGGCACGTTAGTGAACCATTGGACCCCACTAAAAATGAAATTTCATTGAGAACAATTGAAACTTTAGACATTCTAGTGATGATCTTAAAAAAAAGTCATTGGATTGAATGTAAGTGTCATTCATGACCAAAAACACCGACGACCTGAACCTCATTTTATTTGAGTTTGCAAAAGGCAGGGCCAACTAAGATATTATTGTCGCATCACGCAACATCAATGAGAAAAATCAGGTTACTTCACTAGAAATGGTTTATTTCAATGTAATCAGCGTACATCGTGTTTTTGCTCCAACAAAGTAGTTACGCAGTCTCAAGGCAATACATTTGTTTTAAGTTTTTAACTTGTTGCTTATTTTTGTAGTGGTAAAAGAGGTCAAACTATCGCATGTCGATGGCTTCAGAAGAAAGCCGAGTCTATCATAATCTTGCGGATTAGGAAGAACTTTTGTCAGGGACAACTAATAATTATTGGCCTAATAAAGTTTTTATCCCCAAAGTTTCTGATTTCAAGCTTTCTTTGTCTGGGAGTGATGAAAAAAAAGTGGCACATTAACAGTAAATGATCAAAACATACGATGAAAAAAAAAAAGAGAAACAGTTTTCGCATCTTACAAAAGACAGAAAGTGGCATCATACAAGGACAATAATAAGAACAAAGAATGGTAAGCCGTCAAAAGATTAGTGGATTATGCGTTACTTGTGAGATATTTAAATATTGTGCCAACGAAGGACAATTGAATCGGATGATCTCGCTTTACGGGAATTGACAATAATCCTAATGAAGTGAACTCTGTCGATCACGGTCATAGTGACGTACACACTTCTAAATTTTGATGATTTGGAAGCCTAAATCTTTGTGTGAAAGCTAACGATATTGACAACATACACCCATCACATTGTAGGCGCGGACATGCATATTATATATTTATTTTCAGATTACATAAATAAATTTTACGTTGCCTTAAATTTTCGAAGACTCATCTAATATTTGTGAGACTTGTGGCGTAAGCACTAAAGGATTCAAATCAATCGGTATTGCCGCTACCTTTAGATCTCTAACAATTACGTTTTAATTCGTTCGCACCTATCAAGGACTACAAGCATAGCTGGGAAAAGAATGGCTTGGGTCTTATACACTTTTGAGTTAGATCATGAAATGTCAATTTGTGTTCCATCGAAAAGTTACAAACAAATAGTAAATATGATTGACATAGGGGGAATAACATCTAAGTTAAAAGGACACGTTATGCCACCTAACAAAATTCTCTCTCATCTCGAAACTCATTTGGATAACTGAAGAAGTAAAAATAATGAATAAACAAATACTACGTTAAGGAATCCAAGTGTGGAAATAATCACTCACTCACTCTGTTTCTTCCATCTACAGCAGCAGTTTTGTGTTCTTCTGACTTCTAGGTAGAGGCGGGGCGCCCGGGATAAGAAGAAGAAGAATAGCATATTAAATTAAAAGACTTGGGGCATAGATGAAAATCATAATGGTTTAGACGAAGGTGACTGACATTGACTGTCCTGTCGGCTGTCGCAGTCAAGAGGCAGCGGCAGGACCACAAGTAGAACCATCCCATCATGAAGTACTTTTTATCGACGGTGCCCTGCACCGGGCCAGGGTCCTCAAAGCGAGCTCAACACAAATTTTGTTTTGTTTTTAGATTTCATTCTTTGGATTTTCTTACTTTTGTAGCATATCACAAACATTGATGAATCAACAGGATCAGCTCAGACCTCGGTGGCCTCCCTCGACAAGACAAGGCAAGAATCGGGAATCACCTTTACCTTCCCTGAAACCCAAACACCCCGTTGGTTCAACCCTTCCCGGACCTCGAAGGAAACGATGAAAGGGGGTAAGTAATCTCGGGCGTACCTTCAGAATAAACCTCTACCGAAGGTCATCGGGTAAAAATAGGGCAAGTCACAATGACATATCGAAGACTCAATCCCTCCGTGGCACTATCCTATAAATCCCAAAACTAGGGCATTTAGGTCGAGATGTTCAGAACACATATTAATATATATAAACACTTTTTTTGGGACGAGGGTTGCGACTTGCGAAAGCAACTTTGCATGGCAAAGCATTTCAGCGACCCCAAAACAACTCCCGACTCCTGAGCAATGATTCTGCTATTCTATCAATACGACATCCCATTTAAACCTTTCTCGCCCGGCAGGTATTCTCTGGTCAGGGATCGCCTCTCTTAATGATGTCCTCAGCTTCTTGCGTTGGAGATCCCATGGATTCCTCCTCTTATCTTATATTCACTCCCACGTCCCGTTGCTCCATCCCTCTTTGAACAAACCCAGCGGCTTTGCACATCTCTGATATCCCTCCCATGCCCGCCTGCACCCCATTAACGAGGTTGGGGGGCTCTTGGACCCTGGGAAATCAGAAGGTTACTTGCGTAAGGGCCTGGCCGTGTCCCAACCTGTATAATTCCCACCCCATCCAACACCACACGACAACATGTGCCAACAAAAAGAAGCACTCAATGGTGACATGCTGCAAACAGCCAGCCAGCACCAACGGAGGAGACATTCAGCCGCCGCTGGGCAGCATTGCCGAGCATCACACAGAGGAAGGAGATCATGTCCCCAGGCTAAATGAGATGCAGCCTCCATGGGTGGTTGGCGGCCTGGTACCCTTTCTTGGAACGTTCAAGATGGAGCAGGTAATCCAGTGATCACGATCAATTACCATGAACATTGCCAAAGATCAACCAAAATTCTGACAAAGTGCAACTGGCTTCCTCTTTCCTTCGATGTAGAGAGCACTGGGGTTTCTCTCTAAGCTCATGGGCGACAGGGTAGAGTTTGTGGTAAAGCCAACGACACACAAAGGCACAGACGTGGGAGTGCATTATCAACTAGGTATTTGCTGCCACGCTTCTTTAACAATAATGGGAAGGCATGTTAATTTTCTAGTCTCTATCAAGTTTACCCCCGAGAACTCCCAATTGTCCCACTGTGTTTTAGGATGTCTGTTTGGTGATCACTGAGCTTTGACAAATGCAGGTTGGAAGAAGAGACTGAACCTGGGAAATGGAAGAAGCTTCTACACTGTCCATGGTTACATCGGGGAGGCAAAAATAAGGCGAGTACTGCAGGTGTAGACGATGAGGTTGCAAACAATGCAAACAAGATCAGCTAGCTAACCATCTTCATCGTACATAAATTGCAGCAACGTGGAGGCTCTCACAGAAACCATCATCCAAAGCATGGCATGGAAACTGGTAATTCACTAAACCCAACATTTGACACGCTACACTGTAATTTTAAGACATGCTCCCCTACGAAATAGAAACAGACCAAACGCTGCTTGGAAGTGTATCTGAGTTTAAAAAAAAAATTCCTCTCCTTCCTCCAATATTAGTGCAGAAAGCACACTCTTTGAAGGTAAAATCTTGGGTCCGAAGAATGAAGGGAAGCGTGATTAACTGTGTGATAATTTTGTGTATTGGGTGCAGATAATGATGGGATGCTTCGGGCCCATTCTGAATGTGATGCTGCTGGCTGCTAAGGTTACTGGTGGAGAGAGCAAGGTTAGATTGAATATGTGGTTTATTCTACTGCTAACCATGGCAGCATCTATGATCTTAGCCAAGAGCTTCCACCAACATAGCTGAAATCACATGCTTTGAGCATCCATCTGTGCACGCAGTAGCTTCTCTTGTTGAAACCGAGAGCCAGAACAGAGAAGCAATTAAGAAGGTTTACTCCTTGCTAACCACAGTTGTGAAGGCACCTGCAAATTGTTATGTTCTGCCTAACAATGATCTCTAATGAATAGCTAACGATGGTCACAAGACCATGCCCTCAAAATGTCCTTGGTTGTGTTGCAAAGAACAGATTTTAAAATCATCAGTTCAAAATTACTCATAAATTTGATTTTCGCTGGTGTAAGTGTGCAATTCAGATCTCAAAAAATGAACTGTCGTCGAATTTAAAAATACATCTATCTACAGCACCTCAAAATTGAGAAAAATGTTAAAATCCTGGTTAATTGTGGCTGTTCGTGGCAATATACAACATATCAAAGAGCCCTTAAATAAAAATACCAGGGGGAGATCCACAACCACAAGGACCAAAACTATACATCAGGACAGAAATGCCAAAGACAATGTAAATATGCTCCAAAACAGGACCTTGAAAGTGATGACAATTCTACCAACACAGATAACTGCATTACGAGCAAGGGTGTTATGAATAATAATGACCTTGGAAAGTGAGCTTGAAGAAATTTACCTAGCTTGGTTCACCATGAAGTATGACGGCAAGAAAAATCTGAGCAGGGATTTAAACGTTAATAATAAATGAATGGCTCCAAAAAAAAATCCTAACCCTCATTTTCATCAAGAAAATAAACATGAAAATGCTACCTAAGTTTTGCGAGCAATTATCATAAAAGTTTTCCGACAAGTACCTGTTGAAAAATGAGACAAGCTGTTTTAACTGCCACATTTACTTTTGGCTCCACGATTACAAGTCTACAGAGTAAAAAGTGCTTATGTACGTTTACCTGGAAGGACTCAAGTGGAAGTCCAGTCGATGCATAAGATCCCTGAATATAACAAATGCGCAGCATTGAAAGTTCAACAAACTTGTGTGAGCGTAACAAATAGGAATTTGGTACCATGCAGGAGAAGTCTATATATCAGGTCCAATGCACTAATACCACCATTTTCTGTGCTGTGACCCCGAAGGATCACTCTTTCCAAGAAAGTCAGCCTTACACCACTAAAATAAAAACAAACCAAAGTAGATAGATCAAGATGCTGCTTTCAGCAAGTGTCTGCTGTACAAGTTAAACCACCTAGAACAGATACCGCATAATCTGCAATTGAACAATGTAGTAGTTAATGGTTTTATATTAGTTATTACAAGATCTGAAAGCATATCATGCCAAAATAAGTTCATTTAGAAATTACTTTCTGAGACGTGTATGGTACACAAGTTTGATTTCATTAAAAGAAGAAACAAAGGTGCAGTGCTTCGTGCTCCTCACAGCAAAAAAAACAGCACAAAAGATTTACGTAAACAAACGTCAACAGAAAACAGCCACCTGAAATAGTAAATAAGAAAGCAAGAAAGTGGTAATGACCATGAGCACCCAAAAGGTTCCCAGAGTGTGCCAACCTGGGTTCAAGGAATGCCATCTCGCGAGATCTCGCCGAGATCTCGCGAGATCTCGGTCTCGCCAACGGGGCCGAAAAACGAGATTGCCGAGATCTCACCCCAAGTAGCTTGGTCCAAAAAAAAATTTCTTCGGGGGGCTTTGCCCCCCTGATACCATAGTTGTCAAGGCAGGCACCTAGGCGACAAGGCACTACTTGACCGCGTAGGTCGATCCGCGACTACTCTGCGCCCCCCATTTATGATAGTGTAAACATATTAATATATCTCACTATCACTTATACTATCGCGGATAAAATTGTACTACAAGTTTAATACCATATTAGTATTTAAATAAGATTGTATACAAGATTAAATCTTTTAGAAACACAAAGATCATTTTTTTGGTATTAAGAGTACTTTGTAATTGTTCATTCTCACAATTGATGTATAAATATGTTATATATTTTCATGTAAATTCATTGATGTACTCCTATCTTTATAAGATATTATGTTGTGTTTCATCTGTATATACATTTTGATCCGAGAATCCGAGATCCGATCTCCCGAGATCTCTCCGAGATCTCTCCGAGATCTCTTCTCTTTCACCCTCCCGAGACGAAGCCGAGATCCGAGATGGCGAACCTTGCCTGGGTTCTCAGGCCACCTTAGTTTATTGCACACCAGAAGGGCAATACCAGAAGAAGATACTTTGTCCTTGAAGTTTCTCTGGTTCCTTTCTATTCAATGGCCAATGCCATATCATGAGAATCAACCAGGCAGCCACCAAGGCCCTTTTACTATCGAAGTGAAAGAACTTCCTCTGATTCATGTCATCATCGTGCCATCAATACTACTAAAAACATATAAAATAATGAAGCAAAAAGATGATTAGTAGTCTCCAAGCCATGGGATGCAGAATCAACCAATCCGGATCATGATGAGCCCCAATTTCAGGGGGGGGGTTCTGATCCACCCTCAAATTCCTGCCTGGACTGACTGAAGCCGGCAGCTGCAGTGCCACAGGGATCTTCCCCGACAGCATTAGCACATCAGGTCTGTCAGACCCTATAGGAACTGGATGCAATGACTTCATTAGATATCGGGTCCTCCCCAAGTCCACCCCAACACCGATTTGACTTCAAAAGGGTTGGATCAGACTGAAATCCCATGTGGATCCATGTGTTAGTTTTTTATCTTTTTCTGTTTTTCGAAGAACTTATCTGATTTGGGTCATTTTTTCCTTGAATAGGCCAATTTGGCCAATCCGATGCAAATCAGAGCAGAATTGTTGCGTTCCTTGCACCAACCCAAGGAATTCTGGATCGGCCAATCTGGGTTGGCCAATCTTCATCCATCTCTCTCATTTCTCACTCTATAATCTCTCTACAAGGCATGCTAAATTTTTCTCTCTAAAACTCGGAAAATTTATGTAAAATATTTGTTCTCTTATTCTTCCTCAAAAAAATCTTTATTCTCTCCACATCAAATCCCTTTTGTATATCACTGTACTACAATTTTCCAAAGAGAACTTTTGAATCAAATCATACATTTGCACCTGCCATTGCACTGAGCTCTCGTATGCTAGTGCAGCAACAAGTTCAGATCTATGCATTAATCAAAAGTTTTCTTGGAAAAATTGTAATATGGTGACATACAAAAAGGAGGAAGAAGGGAGGAAGGATAATAGAGCAAATATTCTATGAAAATTATCTGATCCATGCAGAGGTTATGGTAGCATTGTTTGGATTGAAACACCACATTTTGATGTTGTCTATTTCTATAGTTCCCTATGCTTCATCTGTTCTGCAGTAGCAATACTCTCGCTAGTGAACTCCAGGCTCCAGCTGACCTCAACTAGGCATGCAAGTCGTCTTCTCCACCTCCAACTGGATCTTTTTGGAGTACTACAGAAGGAACTGACCGGATTCCACCTGCAAACATTGGAATCTATGTTTATTTGGAGACATGTTTTACCGTTGCCTCTTCCTTTACTATAAGATGAAGTATAATCACCTTGATCCTTTCTCCTCTTGTCCTATCTGGAGTGAATGGATTTCACCCACAAGTATTGGAATCCATGTTTACCCCAAGACCCATATATTTCACTGTTGTCTTTCCTATACTCTAGGAGGATGTGTAATCACCTTGGTTGTTTATCCTCTTGTCCCGAGCCTACTTTGGAGTGAATGGAATTAAATGTCTTAGGACGAGTGTATGAATGTTGTAGAACAAGCACAGAAACAGAAATAAAATGATGGGTCGTCGCCCTGGATGACATGGATCAGGTTAATGCTGACCGACCACCTGTGATCCTTCCTTGACCAATAATAAATGAACTTCAATTAATCAACATGCATGTAAGAACTATTTGCACATATTCTTCACTACATGTTTTGCAATCATGGTGGTGGCTTTAACGCTTTTCATTACTTGATTATTGTTTACTTAAGATGAGATCTGTCTCTTAAAGAAAACAATCATCCATAGGTCAAATATACTGCAAATGACTAAATATAGAGCCACCACCTTTGGTTGATTTAGTCGAGATACCTTTGCAAACGAATGATCTGAATCATAAGACCTTACACTTTCTTCTTGATCTTTCCTACAAACTTTGTTTTGATGCATAGCAACCCTTGTCTCAACATCATTCTCATATAAACTAGATGGCCTATCATCACCGTTGCTATGGCTTTGGATGCTCGTCTTGTCATGTAAACCCTCATCACTTCCTTGAGTTCGATTGGGAACTTCACATATTTTTTATATTGCCACTAATCTCAACAATATGTTGCTTTAGGTGAAATATACCTCCATTCATCTCTTTATAACACCATTAACAATTCACTTTCCTTTTCATCACGTCACCTATGAATCTATAATCTCATCTGACGCTAGGTCAGATAGATCCAACCACATTATGCTCTTAATAAGCTATATTCCTACAAAACACATTTCACAAAAATGTTGAAGTACAGTCATGGTTGTCAAGGCAACATGGTGACCAATAGGTCTAAGACCGTTCAAGCGACATGCATCCACTTAAGTGATGCTTAAGCAGTAAGAGTGGAAAATGCAATTTTTGTTATTTCATACAAAAAACTGAAAGCACAAAATTAGTCTTAATGTTGAGAGAATGAAATGTGTATGTAAATATAACAAAAAAGAGGGCATCAGGGCAAGGAGGACTGATGACTGACTATGGTAGGGGAAGGACCAAGTGGGGACTTGGGAGTGAGAAAGGCCGAGTGGGGACTAGGGGCCGGAAGCCTAAAGGGGAGGCACCAGTTAGGAATCAACTGGCACCAGCCAATTGGGATGCGAACAACGGCTGGGAGATATGTGGGATGAAGCTAGTTGGCCATGAGTTCGGTGGGCCATGAGCTCATGAACCAGGTAGGAGATGTATGAGACTAGAAGAGTGGTTGGAGGAAAACAAAAGGCGTAGGCATGTTGGAAGGAGACTGGTGACAAATGGGGACTATAGTGGCTAACAAGAAAGAAAAGGAAGCACAGAATAACGAAGGAAACTTATTAACTTGTGGTGTCTGGCAACATGATGATGGTGATAGACGGCGACCACACAACATATACAAAATTTGACATTACATACAAAAAATGGAAGTATTGGAATTAGTTTAACGTGATAACTTGAAAAAATGACGTTTTATGTAAATATAACAAAAAAGAGGCCATCAAGATAGGGAGGACTGATAATCGACTATTGTAAGGACTGAGTAAGGAAACCAAGTGGGAACTGAAGACTGGCAGCCTAAAGGGAAAACATCGGCAGGTTAAGATCAGATCGGTTCAGGAGTGCAACAGGTCATGGGCTCACTATCACGGTAGAAAATGAATGAGACTAGAAAAGAGGTGGGAGGAGAACAGCGGTGTCGGAAGGAGGCTGCAGCCAGAAGAAGTGGAGAACGTGAGGAAGGTAACTGTTGAAACCTCTCATGTTTGAAAGAAATTAGAATTCCTTTTTGAAATTCTTTTCCTTCTCTTCGGCTAGCAGTGACTACTATAAAAATATGTGGTGTAAGATGTTCATAGAAGTATTAGCTAATTTGAAATGATATTATTTTATAGGAACACCGAGGGTTTCACAGATTTGTTAAGTGTCGATATGGGTATCACCAACCATTTAGATGATCTGAACCACAATTTGATTTGGGAGATTTTCTGAGTTTTTGAAAATAAATTTTGACCTCTTCCCACCAGACTTGCGATATTCTGGTGTTAATTACATCGAGTAAATACTCGAACACCCTTAATTATCCATTACCATTCATTCACATAAACACAAAGCTAGAAGATATGTCCCCATGACCTTATGAGATGGAATTAGATTGAACTTAATTCAAACTTCCTGTTTAGGCTCATGAATTTTGGTTTCAAATTTGATTTGATTTGTTTGCATCTTTGGTCATTAATTGACTTAAATAATTTGGGTTGATTTTTTTGATTTGTTCGTGTCCTTTGTCATTAATTGACTTAGACAATTTGAGTTGATTTCATGTGTTTGTTAACATTTTATTATGATTTAAGTAAATTTTATTATTAAGATTTGTTCTTAATAATATTGATCACTTAAATTTATGATTGATTTTAATTCCACTTAACATATTTTTGTAGTCTTAGATAGACATTTTAATGTATTATTTAATGACACAATTTTGATTGAATTATATTAACATGTTATTAACATTTGAGTCATTTATTTGTTTTAGATTTCATTATGCATACTTGATTAATTAAGAAACAGTATACATTTGATTTGATTTGATTTTTTTTGATTAAATTAGATTCGAACTTAACCTATTTTGTAACCATTTATGGTTATTTTATGTGCATGATTTTATGATATGAATTCAATTTGATTATCAATATGTTTTTGTTAATGAATAAGTCATTATTTGATTTTATTTAATCAAATTTGATTATTTGATTAAATTTTAAATTATTTAAATGACTTATTTAATTGTATCCACTTTTTTAGAGTCCATGAGGATTCAATGTCATTTTGAAATGGCACATCGGATCAATCAAACTTAAATTTTATTTCATGTCGTTTTGAGTTCATGCAAGTATAATAAATGAGGGGACATACAAACCTTGCTCCTCAATGGATATTAATGTTAGAGTTTTTATGCATATTTATTAAGCATTACTCATTTTGACAATCGACGGCATTTCAACTAGGTGGAGTCGAGTTTTCCTTCATATATCAAAAAATAACTTGTTTACATTTGATATGCGGCAATTTTTGGATTTTGTTGATTTTGTCGGTATTTCAACTTTACCGAATTAGGTTTTGGCTTTGCCAGTATTTCAACTTTACCAAATTAGGTTTTGACTGTGCCAACATTTCAACTTTACCAAACCATATTTTTTCATATATCCAAGAATAGCTTATTTGCATTTAATATGCGGCATTTCGACTTTACCGAACTGAATTTCGACTTTATCGGCATTTCACCACTGCCAAACTTCTTTGTATATTAAAGAATAACTTGTTTACATTTGATATGCAGCATTTCTGGATCTTGTTTGGTTTTATTGACATTTTGGCTTTACCGAATTGGGTTTTTCCAATTTGGATCCCCATTCGATTTTATAGACAATTCGACTTTATCGAATTGGGATTTTCTTTTTGGATTCCGTTCGATTTTGCCGACATTTTAGCTTTACCGAATTGAGTTTTCTTTTTGGATCCCAAGTAGCTTAATTTTGCATTTTAAATGCGGGTTACTCACTCCTCTTTTCGAAGAAAGGTAGGACCCGGATTGATTGGGCTTAAAAGGTCGGATGAAACCCATTCTTCCTTTTCGAATGGTCGAAAGCCAATTCGAAACAATCAATACTTTGAAGGTCAGGCAAAACCCTTTTTTTTTGAACGGCCGAAAGTTGATTTGAATTAATCGGGACTTGCTTTTCTAAACTTCGGGCAGAATGCCGCTATGGAGGCTTTCTCTCTCCTAGAACACCATTCCAATAGGGCTTCCACTTAGAAATCCCACCCATGACATATGAGTCATGGGAGGCTATTTACAGAGGTTTTAGAGGAGGTAAAATGGTCATTCAGTAGGTCCCACTAAGTCCATTTTCGCAATAGTGGGAGGGTGACTGGATTACCCCTTTGTCCTTTTTTTAAGTCTCTATTTGACTATCGGTCAAAATAGGGGGTGAGGTCACCCGGAGGTGACCATATTTAGGGAAGTGGGGAGTGTGGGCACTCCCACCTTGCTCCTGCGACATGGGGGAGGCCGGTTTGACCCTGTCTCCCTTTTTTTCTTTTGTCTTTTTTCCCTTCAGGGCCTTATTTGATCAGGCTGACCTAGGGGAGGCACGTGATTGTGCTTACGCATGTATGCGAGGCCCACCGACCCATGCGGCCTTTTTCCTTTTTTGTTTTAACCCCAATTGACCGGGATTTGACCTCGGGCAACTGTTCACCCGAGAATCTATCTTCGCTTGCAACTCTCTCTCTCCCTGACATCCCTCTCTCGCGATGGAAACTGGAGCACTACGACGCTCTTTCTCCTTGGCGATGGCGGCGGGATCCACGATAACAACTTCCGATGGTGGCGGCAACTTCCAATGACGGTGGCAATGCTGCAGACTGGCGACGGCGGCGGCAACATATTTCCTCTGTCCTGTGGCTATAAAATGAGCCCGCGGAGGTTCCTTCCCCCTTGGCGGTTCCCCCTTGACCAGCCTTTGCGGCGGCGCCTGCGCAGTTCGACGACGACGGAGGTAGCGACCTGTGAAGGTGGCGGTAGCAGCGGTTTTTCCGTCCTCTTACCCTTCCTCTGTTCTCTTGTGACGTGAAGGCAGGATGCTTGTAGCGCCAATTTCTTCTACCGGTGCCGTCTTGGCTCGACAATAGCGATAGGTGAGCGAGGCGGTGGAGGTGGCTTGTGAAGGGGTGGGGAAGCCACCCTTGGGCAGGGTGTCCGCGAAGGCTCCATTGCAGCGGCCTACTCCTCGGCCAGGTAGTTTTTTTATCGGCGGCGTGCAGGAGCATCGACAGCGGTGGGGAACTCTCTCCCCCTTGCTCTCCTTCTTCCTCTTCTCCCGGCGTGGTGGGTGCAATGACCGGAAGAGCCTATAAGGACTTCTGTGCACAGAGACCTCATCTTTTTCCGTTGGTCATGTGCACAGAGTCCTATAAGGACTTCTGTGCGGTGTCTCCTCTGATCGGCAAGGACTTCCTAACAACTTCTCTTCTTCTACTCCGATCGACAGGCTCCATTGTGGCGGCCTACTCCTCGGCCGGGTAGTTTTTCTATCGGCGGCGTGCAGGGGCATCGGTGGGGAAGTCTCCCCCTTGCTATCCTTCTTCCTCTTCCCCGACGTGGTGGGTGCGGTGACCGAAAGAGCCTATAAGGGCTTCTTGCAGTGGACTCCTCATCTTCTTCCGTTGGTCATGCGTATAGAGTCCTGTAAGGACTTTTGTGCGGTGTCTCCTCCAATCGACAAGGGCTTCCTGGCGGCTTCTCTTCTTCCACTCCTTTCGGCGTACAAAGGCTTCACGGAAGCTTTTCTTATAGTGACAATGACGCAAAGGGGAAACAACGCCGATTTAGTCCAATGACGGCGATGGCAATAGCTTTCGGCCTCGTTGGCACACAAGGGACCTTTCGGGCTCGTTTGAAGGCGGCGTTGATATCGTTTTACGACATCGACGGTGTTGAAAGGCCTTCAGCCTCCTCCCTCTTTTCTTCGGCGCACAGGGGCACTTCGAGCTTTGTACGACAGCAGTATCGATGTCGTTTTGCAATGTCGAAATGACGAGAGGCCTCCAACCTCCTCCCTTCTCATCTTCGGTACATAGGGGCCCTTCGGGCTTGTTTGACAATCGCGTCGGCATCATTTTGCGGCATCAACGGTGGTGACGGTGGGAGATTTTTGATCTCCACTTCTCTTGACGATGTTGGTTTCTGCCGATCAGTGGTAACGACGTTGCCCCTTTGACTTTTCCCTTTTCAACGATCGATTCCTTTGACTACCTTTCCGATCGAGTTGTTTATTCCAATGGAAGCCCTTGTCCGTCTCTTTTGGAGGGAACTAGTCCATTTTAGCGAACCGTTGAGGATTTAACCGATTGGGGTTTATCCCTTTCCGGACTCAGTTTCGATATACCGATACCAGTGTTTGTCAATCAACGCACGCATTTATCCGCATGTGTTTGACCTTTTAGAGGTTGAAAATTTCCAATTCCTCAGTAACTCACCTACTTGTGATGTTGACGACATGATCAACAAGATGATGACATCATGACAACTAGATGCAAACTCGGGCACAGAAAGAACATGTGGGGTGGGGGATTAAATAGATTCTGACCTAATTGTCACTAACAATTGTGTCAGACAAGCTAAACACATTAGTTATGACACCATTACTAATTAAATATCTTATATTGATGTTTATAGGGCATAATTCTCATTATATATTTTAATATATTATCATATAACATAAATACATAGTGATAATGATGATTAGATCAAGGTAGACCAGATTGTGGGTTCAGAATGGGTCGGCTTGGCCCAAATTGACTTGGGTCACTCAGGGTCGTGACCCGAGTTGGCCAGAGTCAAACTAGTTTCTACCTTTGAATAAATTAAAAAATAAAAATGATAAAAATCACATATTTATATTCAAATCTAATGTGTTAAGGACAAGTTTAATCTTAATCACCATGTGTCTTCCACGGTAACATTCATAGTCTACGCTAAAAGTGGAGCTCTGATTATAATATGGAATGAAGAGAAGATGAAAGTTAAACAAGTGAGACAATAAAATTTTCCTTGGATATAATGACGAGCAAGGAAGGTGGGGTCGGGAGTCGGGACCGGGTCGGTTTGGGGCCAAACCGACCCGGGTCGGCCGGGGTCGCGACCCGGGTCGGGACGGGGTCGGCCCAGGTCGCAAAAAATAATGATAAAAAATTCAAAATGGGGTCGGGGTCTTGGGGTCGCAACCGGGTCGGTCGGCCCCAAAACCGACCCGGTCGGGTCCGGGTCGCGACCCGGCGAACCATGATGATGAGAAAGATTTTAGAGTGAAAGAATAAAAAAATTAACAATGGGAAGGTGAGGGGAAGTGAAAGGCCCCCTTGGAGTCATATACAGGAGGTGGGTTTGGGATGTTAACCCATTGGGCCTTGGAGGTGGTTGGAATGCCCCCAGCAGCCAGTTCATAGGGTCAGGTTGAAGTCCCCGTTGGGCTAGACATTGGCGACCCGGCCCCACCACATCAAGCCCGGTCACAACCCAGTCACCAGGTCTCCTAACCCCGGATCTAATGAGGTCGGGGACCCAGGGTCGAGACTAGACCAGTCAACCTAAAAACCAACTGGGTCGAGCCTGAGTCACGATCGGATTTTTCATGATTAGATCGTGACAATGAGAATGACTCTCGTTAAACGCAGATCTTAAATATTCATGGTCACAAGTTACTTGAGATAGACATCAAGATAATTGTGCACTGTTTGTTCCTTCGTATAATGAAGATAGTTGATCTTACAAATACTTATACAAGTGCTCATTGAAACATGATTCCACTAAATTGATCAAGCATTGGAACATTACATGATTATGTGATACCTACTCGTGCAATAGTGGTTTCATCGTACCAATTTTGTGACTAGTCACTTGAGACATCAAAGATGTCTTATATGATATCTCTAACATTTGATACCGAACTCATAATTTTGGTTGATAACAAATTAACGTAGCTTGGTATTGGGGATAATAGCTGAATTGAGAGAGAATATCCCACAAATCAAATATCATCCTCGATCAATATTATGAGAGAGAATCTCACAAATCTGTATATGAGAAATCTTAGGCCAAAATAAATCAATTTGAGAGAGAAAGAGTTGTTTAGAATAATTAGTATGAGCATGACTTCATTAAGACTACGTATCGACTTGACATATTAGCCATATCAAATATACAAAGTCCAAGATATTGTATGAATGGGAGATTATAGATACAGGATAATTATGAAAAGAAAAATTCAATGGATTGAAATCTATAGTACCAGCTATGGGATCATGTCATAGTTACTTGATATGATTCATCATCGATAAGCCAAAGAATTAATTATAGCACACTAAATTAGAAAGTTTCGACGTTAACTCATGAATAGCTTGGTACCAGGGTTAAAAGGTCATACACAAGAGATAGTAGACGCTAGAGGATTAGACATGTGATATCTAATTAATCCAAATTAAATCAGTAGATAGACTTATTGAGTTTGACTCATTAATAGGAAAATATTAATTAATGAATTAAATTCTTTATATAAAGAAAGGATGAGTCAAATAATGTTACAAGTAGCACCACAACCCTTCATTTCTTATGCCCATTGCAGCCCCGACCACAAGAAGGATGCCTAGATTCAGCCCACACAAGAGGATGCGAGGAGATCATCATCTGCGAGTCCATCATGTGGATAACAATAGAGAGAGCTATGTAATCGGAGGCACGAGGTGCCCAAGATGAGGGATCCCTTGCTTTGTCTAAAATGCTTGAGATAACGTATTATTTTAACGCTACTTTTAATAATACATATATTCATGGAATGTCGGATCGGGATCCGGGACGCGACCCGGGCCCGATCCGGTTGGATTTCGGGCCGACCGGCCCGATCGAGATCCGGCTGGCCCAACCCGAGTGGGGGATCCCCTTGGGTCGCGACCCAATCGTAGGGTCGCGTGACCCAGCGACTGGGTCGCGCAACCCCAGAATCCCGCAGGGGATCCTTGCCCCCCAATTGATTGCTTCCCGTGGGAGGCAAGCAAGGGGGGTTCTTGACGCCCCCTTACGCCCCTTGGGGGCCTAAGGCCCTCATACCCACCCCTCCTCCCTCTAGCTAAGCCCTCTAAGCCTTCCGTTTTAAGGCTAATTCTCACCCCCAAGGCCCTTATTTTATTTAGTGAAGGTTAACTTGTTTAGTTGTTCTTCTCCTTGTTGTTTACTTTAGTTCACCATGGTTTCTCCAAGTGGTGACACCAAAGTTACTAGGTCAACCCGGTACGATCCGACTTGGCTACATTGCACTTTGCTATCCATGACAGCCAAGAAAGTGCAATGTAAATACTGTGATAAAGTTATGCACGATAGTATTTTTAGATTAAAACACCACCTTGCCAAAATGAAGGACAACGTGCTTCCGTGCTCCACCAGAGGTAAGAGCACAATTCCAACGACATCTACTAGAATCGGAAGCGACAAAGGGAACTTCAAAACGGCATAAGGATACAGTTCGGGAAGAAATTGCCGAACCAGCAAGACATTCCGCACATATATATGGGACCGGACAAGAGCATTTGGACATTCATCGTGATATAGGCCTCAAAGATGGTATGTACTATGTATTATTTATCTCTTACCTTAATAAGTTATTACCTTCTTTACTTCTATGTTTGAAAATTAGAGGATCTGTACCGGGCTATGGAGGCAAGTCGAAAATCATTCGCCGATGAAGACGTTTTGCGCCGCACTGGCCAATCAATTGGTCAAGGTTTCGAGAGTGGAAGGGGATCAAACCCATCTGTGGAAAAGGAGATTCATGATCTCACTCGAAATGACAACCCAAAAGTGGGTCATGTTGATCCCATTGTCACCCGACCACGGCAACGCCAAACATCAATAACGACGGCATTAAATAATTTGAAAATTTACAAAGAAAAGATCGGCCGGACAACATCAAGGTGGTTCTTCCATCATAGTATACCGGCGAATGCTGCCAAGGGACCATACTATGAAAACATGATCAACATCATTAGCAACGTTGGAAAAGGAGTGCCTGGACCTAACCCAAAAAGGATATACAACGTATATCTTCCCATGGAGATGGACGATACAAGAAAGTACGTCAAGTCCTTTGAAAGGATTTGGGATAAAAAAGATTGTACGTTGATGACAGATGGTTGGACCGATAAGCTCACTTTATAGATGTTTTACTTAATTTGTTTTATGTTATACCTAATTCGTTAATATTATTCTTAACAGGTATAACTAAAAAGACGATGATAAATTTTCTAGTTTATTGTCAAGCCGGCACTGTGTTTTGAAAGTCAATTGATGCATTAGGGAAGGTTAAGAACTCCAAATATCTTTTTGAGTTGATAGACGGAGTTATCCAGGATATAGGGGAGGACAGGGTTGTCCAAGTAGTTACGGACAATGCGACTATATACAAAGCGGCTGGTCAAATGTTGATCATCAAGAGACCGAAAATGTATTAGACACCATGTTCCGCACATTCCCTAGATTTAACGTTAGATGACATTTGCAAAGATAGTCAGATAGACCGGGTTGTGAAGTTAGCCCAATTTATCTCATCATTCATCTACAACCACAACTTCATTCTTAACCTAATGAGGAAACATACGAAAAGAAGAGAGCTTCTCAGACCTGGTGCCATCTGCTTCGCCTCCCATTATATCTCCTTAGAGAGTCTATTGACTCATAGGAGAGATCTTTGTCACATGGTCATCTCACCGGGATGGGGTACTCGGTTAGCTAGATGTAACCCGTCAGATAAGCGGAGAGGGAGGAAGGTTGAGGAAACAATTGAGAGTGGAGATTTCTGGAAAGTTGTGAAGAAGACGTTGAGCAATGTAGGTCCTATAGTAAAGGTGCTAATGATAGTCGACGGTGATAGAAAAGCAGACATGGGCTATCTATACGATGCAATAGACAGGGCAAAGGATGAGATTGCAAAGACTGTGTCCGACTTCGATAAGTGGTGGGACATTATTGACCGTCGGTGGGAGCGAACATTACATTAGCCAATACATGCTGTGGGTATATTTCATTACTCCTTTAATTCATTCATTTGTATTTAAAAATATGATTTGATTGATTAGTAACATTTGTATCTTGTTAGGTTACTTCTTCAACCCCCGTTACTATTATAGTCAACAATTCAAGATAATAAATAAATTACTTGATGATGTCAAGAAGGTCATCACAAGAATGCTTGATGATGATGATCAGTTAATAACTGCTTACAACAAGATGTATTACTACAAGATGTGGTCTAATCATTTTAGGACAGTAAGAGTGGAGCGAGCTGTTATGCTCCTTAGTCTGGGTACTTAATGATTAATTCTTTTTATTAACATTCATTATTGATCCCTCTGACGTAGTTCTGTTTTTGTAGCTGATTGGTGGATAGATCATGGCAAAGCACCCGATTATGAAGATTTGGCAAATGTGGCTATTAGAGTACTTAGCCAAACGACTTCGGCATCTGGCTGCGAGTGGAATTGGTCGACATTCAACTTGATCCACACAAAGCAGAGGAACAGATTGACGTCAAAAAGACTTGAAGACCTCATGAGGCTCAAGTTGAAAAATCTAAACAGAATGAAGCAAAATCAACGAAAAGAACAACGGTGGAGGACAACCAGTTCAGGTGGTCAAATTAAGGAACCAACGATCCAAGAGGAAGACATCGACTTGGATCAAATCTTTGATGAGAGAAATCCATTAGGAGCGTAGGTGAACGACCAAGAAGGGATAGACGAGCCTGAGTTCAATCCTGAATATCGACAATAGGCCGAAGGAGTGCTTGACGACATCCCTCTTGCCCAAGAATTTCAAATTCCGCCCGCCGTGGCAAAGAGACGAAAGATCGGTGAAGGATCTAGCAGAGGTGCACGGAGTAAGGGAAAGGGTAAGCAAGTTTTAACTGATCCTCTTGACAGAGCAGATGCAAAGACACTTGACAAGGATCAGGAAGACACTCCGAAGCCTGACATCCGAGTGCAGTATCAAACTTCGGAGGATTCTTCTTCAAAGAGCAGCAGCGGTGATGGAGTGGGGCACCAGGGGCAAGGAGCCACGACTTCAAGCAAGCAGAGATCCATAGATGTGGGGAGAGCTCCTACTATGACAAAATGCTTCATTGAAGAAGACCAGTGTACCCACGCGACCTAAGACATGGACCATCGGGCGAGGTCGCAGGGTGGAGGAACACAACATACCCAACATGGCAGACATCAGTACTATGGTTATGAATAACCGACCTATGGGTATGATTCATCTCAAGGCTCTTGATTTCCTACAAATGACCAGCATACCCAACATGGCGGACATCAGTACTACGGTTATGAATAACCGAACTATGGGTATGATTCATCTCAAGGCTCTTGGTTTCCTACGAATGACCAAGAGTGGAGTGGGATGAATTATGAATCATCCATGGACATCGTGATTCAATCCCCATATGAACATTACTTTGGTGATTTTTTAGGACCTAGTAGCGACATTAAAGTCATTATAGAAGGGACTCCAAAATATAATATTCATCAGCATGTGTGACAGACTATATATAATATAATGTTGTGGGGAAAGTATAAAGCTTACGTAGAAAACGTAAACCAAATCAAATTTATGTAAACTGTAAACTAAAGTTTGTGTTAATGAATGAAAATATTTCTATTGTTATACTTCTTATTTTTAGGACCTAGTAGCGACATTAAGGTCATTATAGAAGGAAATTCAAATTCTTTTGATATTTTTTCAATTTTTTTTGAATTATCAAAAAATATTAAAAAATTCATATTGGAACGGGTCGCGATCCATAATCCAACCTTCCTCACATATATTTAGTAGTAAAAATAAAATAAATGCAAAAAATATTTAGAAAAACTAACTGGTATATTAGAACTATACAAAAAACTAACCAGTATACTAGAACTACAAAAAAATATTAACTATAAATAGTTGAAAAAGAACAAGAAAATAAAACAAAAACTATCAAAATCACCTTGAGAGATTGTGCAAATGAATGAAAGAATGAGACTGATGTGAAAAGAAACTAACTGGTGTTGTCGATAACAAAATGAAAACCAGAAGAAATAGAGAAAGTGTATAAGAACAAAAAAAAAGGGAAAACACACCGATAGGGAAGGAACCGTGGTTTCCTCCTTGCCATCAAGAGCTTTTCCTTCTCTGACAGCAGCACTCTTCTCCAACGGCAGCAGCCTACAGTGATGGCATGCTAGGGCTCCGGAGGGAAGACCGCTGGGGAGGGGGTGAATGTGCCCGAGGGATCTTCTGGGTGTCGAGCTGTCATGGATAGAGAACCACAAAAGGTTGAATTTCCGAATCCAACCCATGAGGTGGTCAAGGCAGCCGCCTCGCTTGGCCACCTAGGTAGTAAAGGCGATTAAGTTGATCACCATCAGAGCAAGGTGCGAAGGCCTCGCCTCACCTTAGCACAATGCTTAAGGTGCACGCATCCGATAACATTAAGAGGAAGTGCATAAGTGCTCCTAGGCATCATTAAAGGCCTTGTTGCATCATACCATTGAGATCCATCTCCGTCGATGAGTTTTGATCCTTGTACCGCAACGAACTTCGACTTGATCCAATTTATGTGAAAATTGAGTTTAGATAGATTTTTTTATTTTCATTGCACCTTTAATAGGCCTACATCGATTTCTCAACAGATGTGGATCACTGTTTAGCCAATTTGAGGACCACACTCAAGTGCGGACTATCAGTTCCAAAACCACCTTATTGGGTCCACTTAAAGAACATAGTCGCTTTGCATATCGTGAGGGCACTTTGGTGCTAAAATAGATACTTTTACGGTAATGAGTGCAATAGATAAACAACTATAGATTCTCCTTGAAAAATGAAAAAATATAGAAGATAGTAAAAAAAAAACCTAAAAAAAGACAAGCATTATTAATATGACCACTCATCCATCTTAACATTCTCATTTCAACAACACTTAATTCAAAAGAATATTTTCCTTTTATTATTCAACACTCACAACCATACAACATTGTAAATCTTATACTTTTAAGATAAATCTTTTCTTTCAACTTTAGTGAAATCTTATCATCATACGGAACCCCTTTAGCCGATCTCAACTTCATCCAACTTGCTTTAATTATATGATAAACATCTTCGTCATATTCTCAATCTTTTTGAATAATTGATCTAAAATACATGAATTGAGTTCTTTAAGATAATATTACTATATCTAAATTGACATCATCATCTACTTCTCTTTAGTTTACGTTAAGTTTACAATACATATATTCCATTTTAGTTATACTTATCTTGAAATCCTTAATCTCTAAGGTCCACAATTCTAATTTCTTATTCACTCATTCTTGTGTCTCATCAATCAATACGATATCATTTACAAATATTATGCATCAATGTATATCATCTTCTATAGTCTTCGTTAATTCATCAATAACTAATGCAAAAAGATAAGAGCATATTACAAATCCTTGGTATAAGCCAATTGAATTAGGAAAATATCTTGTATCTCTTCCAATTGTGCATATGCTAGTGATCGCTTCATCATACATGCATTTTATCATTTTTATATACCTAATAGATACCATTTTTGTTCCAACATCCACCATAAAACCTTTCTTGAAACTATAATATCTTTTTCAAGTCAATAAACACCATAGGTAAATCTTTCTTCATATCTCAATATTTCTCTATCAAACTTTTAATAAGAAAAATCACTTCGATTGTAAATGGACAGGGCATAAATTCAAATTAGTTAGCAAAAATATTTATACAACTCCATGATCGCCGCTCTATAACTCTTTCCCATAATTTCATACTATGACTCATGACTTTGATCCTTCTATAATTTGCACAATCTTGTATATCTTTTTTTTTCTTAAACATAGGTACGATGATACTTTTTTTTCATTCATTCATCACTCTTTTCAATAATAGAATTTTATTAAAATTTTGAGTAACCATTATATCCCTCGATCTTCCAAACATTTTCACACTTCAATATAATGTTATCTGGACCACATGCCTAACTTGTTTTCATCATCCGCAATATTTTTTTAACTTTAGAAAATTGAATTCTCCTAATATACTTCAAATTAAACATAGTCACATTCTCAATGTCGACTATGCTTTTAGTAAAGTTGTCATTAAAAAAAGTGTTAAATTATTTTTTTTCATATTTCTTTAATGTTATCATCTTTAATCAAAACTTTTTCTTCTTTATCTTTGATGCATTGACTTAGTTAACATCTTAAAACCTTTTCTCACTCATCGTTGCCAATCTATAAGAATATCTTTTGCTTTCTTTAGTTTCAAACTTCTCATAAATATGTTAAAAAAATATAATCTCTTGTTCGTCTAATAGTCTTTTTGCTTCCTTTTTCGCTACCTTATGTTGTCCATAAACTTTGTTGTTATCACTTTTAGGTAATTTTTATATCAATATCTCTTATTTTTTATTGCCTCCTACATTTCATCATTCCACTACTAAGTCTCCTTTTAAAGTGGCCTATGTTTTTTAAACTCTCCAAATACTTTTTTAGCAATCTTTTTAATATTTATATCCATGTTCATCCACATAGCATTAACATCTACGCATGGAATGCGATCTCCCGAGAATCTCTCGAGATCTCCCGAGAACCTCTTTTCTTCCGTGCATCTAAGAAACGAGATCGCCGAAACGAGAATATCTATGTAGTACTTGTGATACCTTGATCTTCTCCGCCTATTATTATCTCCAACTTGTTAGATGATCTTGTTAAGTTTTCTTCTTATATTGCCAATTTTATTATGAAATCCATCTAAATATTCATCTAAACATTATTGTCTGATAAATTTTCATAGCTTAATATTTTAATGACTATATATGTATAATTGACCCAAAATGTTATCAATCTCCTATCCATATTGTTCCAGATGAAATTTTGGTCTGACACAAGATCCTTTGTATGTCTCGTGCTAACAATAGTTCATCATCTCTGTATTACGCTTTTAATTCTCTCACAGCTTATTTTAATATTTGATATGAGTTCTCTTGTCCCCTTTAAAGAGATTATATGACATTCTACATTTAAACATGCACATTGATTGGTATTTCCAAGATCTAATCCCTTAAGATTTTTTCGAGATCTTTTATCTTCAATCTCCGTGAGATAAAATATAGATGTGAGATGGCAATCATTGGGTAAAGTATACCCTGCATAAATGAAATCCGAGATCCGATCTCCCGAAATTTTTTCGAGAATCTCACGAGATCTCTTCTCTTTCACGCTTCCGAGACGAAGCCGAGATCCGAGACGACAATCCTTGCATCTACGTCTACTTTCTCGTCATTTATCTTAAGAAGTTCATTATTAAATGTTTGTCAATAATTGAATGGTATAATTGAATGTGTTTATATATGTATACTTGTAAATGTAATTTTATTGTATGTAATATGTTTGTGGGTATATATTTTTGAGAAAAATTTAATGTTATTCATTATGAATTCAATCTAGTGTGGTATGAACACATATCCATCATATTCTAATTTCAGTAACACTTATTTTGAAAATATGTTTTTTTTATTGTCCAGTATGCGCTAACATACAACATTATAAATTTTATAACTGTACAATCAAATTTTTCTTTCACCTTCGGTGGAATGTTACAATCACATAAAGTGACAAAACACGTAGTCAATCTTCACTTCATCCATCATGCTTTACTTCTATAGTTAGCAACTTCATCATATTCTCCATCCATTTAAATAATTGAACTAAGATTTTTAAATTGAGCACTTTGAGGTAATATTACTCCATCAAAACTAACTCATTTTTCTTCTCTTTGATTTTTATTATATTTACAATATATATTCTGCTTTAATTCTAGTTATCTTAAAACTTTTAGACCCCAAATCATTTTTTCATAATTTTAACTTCCCATTTGCGAGCATCATAAACTATAGTATCTCCTATATATTTTTTAATTAATACATAACTAATACACAAAGATAAGATTTGGTGTAAAACCTTTATGTAAGCCAATTAAAATAGGAATATCTTTTGTTTCTCCTCCAATAATGCATGCACTAGTGGTTGCTTCATCAAAGATGTCTTTTATCACTTGTAATACTTATTTGCTTACTTGCATAGTTAGTTAGCTAGAAGATTAGTTAGATATTTAGTTTAGTAGTTACTTAACACATCATTAGTAGTAAGAAATATTAATTACTTACTTAATCCTATATTTAGTTAATCATTCAATTTATATAAATAAAAATATACTTACATTAGTAGTCACTAATTAAGGTTATTAGCTATTTAAATAATTAATTACTTACTTAATTAATTACTTACTTAACAAATGTCTTCTCCAACCCAAACAACCCAAGCTAGCGGCGCGACCCGGAGTGATCCGGCTTAGTTGCATTGCAATTTGATCTCCACGTAGCGGAGAGAAAAGTGCAATGTAAATATTGCGACAAAGTAATATTCGGCGGTATTTATCGTTTAAAATTTCATCTTGCATTATGAAGGGAAATGTTCTTCCTTGCACGCGGACTCCGCCGAGGTCGGAGCTCGATTTCGTAGGCACCTACAAGCGATGGAGCAAACGAAGGGAATTAGCGAAAGACATAAAGAGACCGTCCGAGAAGAATTAACAACAACCGGGGAGACGATCCGTACACATTTACGGAACCGGACAAGAGAGGCCGGATATTTTTGGAGACGAAGAGTACGAAGGTATGGGAGGTGTTACTCATAAACGTTGTTCATTATTCTATTTTAAAGGATAATTAAGTAGCCTTGATACTTAAATATTTTTTAAAAAGATGAACTCTCACGAGGGGTGGAAGCAAATTGAAGATCGTTCGCCGAGGAAGACTTCTAGACATACCGGCCGAATGATGGGTCGAGTGCAGTGCCGGGAGTGGTCGAGGTAGCGGAAGAGGATCCAACAACCAACCGCAAGATCGGGGTTCATGATCTCACACAAGACGACGACCCGGCGGTAGGTCCCGTGGATCCCGTAATCACCGGACCACGACAACGTCAAACAACGATAACGACGGCGATGAAGAACCTCAAATTATGTAAGGATAGGATTGGCCGGGCAACGTCAAGGTGGTTCTTTCACCACGGCATTCCGCAAATGCCGCGAAGGGACCATACTACGAGAATACGATCGACACGATCGCGGACGTCGGGAGGGGAGTGCACAGTCCAAACCCAAAGGAGATATACAATGTATATCTTCCTATGGAGGTGCAAGAAACAAAGAAGTACGTGCGATCATTCGAACGGATTCGGGAGGAACGAGGTTGCACGTTAATGACCGACGGATGGACCGGTAATTAAATTTTCGTTTACTCATTCATATTAGATGTATTAACATTCTTTTTTTGGTATAACTTATTTATCATCGTCTTATACTTAACGGTATTACTAGGAAGACTATGATCAATTTCCTAGTGTACGATCGAAAGCGGCACGGTCTTTTGGAAGTCGGTCGACGCGTCGGGACGGAGTAAAGAATGCGAGTATCTTTACCAATTGATAGATGGAGTGATAGAAGAAATAGGAAAGAGCCGGGTAGTTCAAGTAGTCACGGAGACAACGCGGCGGCATACAAAGCGGCCGGTCGGATGCTTATGGTCGAAAAGACCAAAGTTGTATTGGACACCCCGTTCCGCACACTCTTTAGATTCGATGTTGGAGGATATATACGCAAGGATCCTCAGAATAGACAGTAGTTAAGCTAGCCCGGTTTATTTCTTCATTTATTTATAACCACAACTTTGTCCTTGCACTTACGAGGGAACACACCAGGGGCGAGAGTTGTTACGGCCCGGTGCAACCCGGTTCGCCTCCCACTATATTTCCTTAGAAAGTTTATTGAGTCGAAAGGAGAGCTCTAACTCGAATGGTCATTTCACCTAGGGTTGGGGTAGTTGGATGGCTAGATGTAACCCATCGGATAAGAGAAAGGGAGAAAAGTAGAAAAGACAATAGAGAGTGGAGATTTTTGGAAAGTTGTAAAGAAGACGTTAGACATCGTCCAACCCATAGTGAAGGTACTAAGGATAGTTGACGGAGATAGAAAAGCAGACATGGGGTATTTATATGATGCGATTGAGAGAGCCAAAGAAGAAATCTCCAAGACGCGTGTCCCGACTTCGCCAAGTGGTGGGATATTATAAATCGTCGGCAGGAGCGTACATTACATCAACCCATACATGCAAACGAGGTATATTTTCTTAAACATTTACTAATCTTTTTATTAATCGAAGTTGTGTATAACTTGTTTACTAATACTATTTGTTTCGTAGGTTACTTTTTCAACCCAAGATCTTTGCGCTATAGTCCACATTTCAAGGCGACGAACGAGCTATTAGATGACGCGAAGAGCGTCATCCGACGGTTGCTTGGTGACGACGACCGGCTATTATCGCTTGCAACAAGATATATGATTACGGAATGCGGAGTTATCACTTTGGAACGAGCGGAGTTGAGCAATGTGATGATACTAAGTCCGGGTACGTAGAAATGTTTTTCATCACTTAATTAATTAAAGCTTACTTAGATAATAATGCACGACATTCAATTTATGCGAGTGATTGGTTGATGGACCATGGTAAAGTACCGAGGTACGAGGACTTGGCGGACGTAGCCATCGGGGTCCTAAGTCAAACCACGTCGGCTTCGGGTCGGCGAGCGAAATTGGTCTACATTCGGCCGATTCACACAAAGCGAGAGAAATAGGTTGACATCGAGGAGGCTTGAAGATCTCGTATATCTGTCGCTACAACGTAGAGGTTAAAGTTGAGGAATTTAGATAGAATGAAAGCGAACCGGATGGAAGCAAAAGAGTTGGATAGCACGAGCGCGGCGGGACGTTCGGTCGACGAGCCGCCAATTGAGAGGAGGATATCGATTTGGATCAAATATTCTACGAGAAGAACTCCTTAGAAGCTTGGGTAAACGACCGAGAAGGGTTGGGAGAACCAGTTCAACCCCAAGACCGACAATGGGCCGAAAGAGTGCTCGACGATGTCCCTTTCGTAGAAGAATTCCGATCCCTCCCTCACTGAAGAAAGCGCCGAGGACCGAGAAGGAACTAGCCAAGGTACGCAAAGTAGGCGAAAAGGTAAACAAGTTATGACCGATCCTTTTGATATTGCGGTCTTGATACGGTCGAAGACGATCGAGAAGATACGCCGGAGCCGAACATCCGAGTGCGGTACCGGACGTCCGAGATTCGTCGTCAAAGAGTAGCGACGATGATGGTGCTCGATACGGGGGCACGGACACTTTACAAGTACAGGGACCTCGCATCCTCCCATATCTCCTACCACGTCGCTACGTTTTACCGGCGAGGAGCAATATACTCACGCGACCCAAGATACCGATCGTAGAAGGCCGCCACAAGGTAGAGGAGGTCATCGTAGCCACGGAGTTGGGCAGAATACCACGATGCCCCCGACTATGTGTATGATTCATCCCAAGGCTCTTGGTTCCCTACATACGATCGAAAATCTTGTGGAATGAATTACGTGGAGTCATCGGATACTTCGATCCAATCGACCTATAGTTATGGTGACTCGTTTGGATCAAGTCTTAGGATAGTTTCCGAGGGACAGACGAATATGATCGTCGTATGCATGTATCGCTTTGTACTCAACCCAAATGACGTGGGAGAGTACATCAACTACCTACAAAGTGTACAACACATCATGTTGGAATAAAATTGATGCATTATTCATTTAAATCATGTCATTTAATTTATCCAATTTTTCTGTATTTTTCAGATTTTTTTTTCGCATTTTTCTTATTTTTTTGAATTTTTCAAAAAAAAAATATTAAAAAAATAGGGTCGCGACCCGGGTCGCGACCGGGTCGGCCTGGGGGTCCCGCGACCCGGTCGCGACCCCCGACCCTACCCTCCTTGGTTATGACCCTAAAACCATTTTTTCTTTGATCTATGTTCCCTTGATAGCTCTTCCATTCTTTTCCACCACCTACATTCTTACGCTCCTTCCAAAATTTGAAAACATGCCATAGCTAGTCTGGTGCGTTCTTTAACTGATCTTATTAAGTGGCCACTGCCTGGTCTTATTTTGCTACCCCAAACCTGTAGAAACTCCATTTTCTCATTCTCATCCCCCCAACCTTAATGTTTTTAAAAATGAGAAAAGTTGAACCACCAGCTTATTGGATATTATAAACCTCTGAACTGTGGATCATTACTCTAGCACATGGCAGTGCGAGCATGGCAACTGGCTCAGGACATCAAAGAGGAACAGGAAAAGTCATTGGCAAGATACTAAAGGTTTCCCACTTCTTATTATAATCAAGCTTCAAAAAAGAACAGATAAACAGACAAATCAGGTGCATTTTGCATCACTATCTACACCCATGCCCCTGAAAAATAATCTCAAAAAACATGATAACAAGCCAACAAGTGAAAAGAACAACAAATGATAAAAAATTAAGTTGAATGTGATTATCAGATAAAAAACAAACCAGTTAAGTGAAGCATCATGATTGCTTGAACAAATGGCACGACAACATCTCACAAACACCGAGTACCGGCAGGCTTTCACATCCAAAAAGCTGATGAAGTTTTGGATCACAAAGTATCATCTTTGGATTTGTAGGATCCTATGAGTAGAATGAAAATTTATCAGCTTCTTTTTTAACTAAAAGAAGAAAATTTTCAATTTGCTATACCATTCTGCTAATGTGTACTGAATAAAACTGTGCATAACTACATTAGAATACAACAGACACCCATAACCGTAAGGGAAAACAATCATAAAACCTATATTATAGAAAAGAACAGTAGATATAGAACTATAAATAAGAATCGTAACCAAATCGAAGTCCAGTAGTCATTGTTTCCCCGTTAAAACATCATAATACCCAACATGGGGTCAAAGATAAGCTATATATTACATGCCATTCAATATTAAGCCACAGAATAGAATGTTCAGTTCTGTGAACATAACACATCTAGATACTTGACCCACACTTTTTTTTGGTGGCTTGAAACCAGGCCTCAAACCATATCATTACAGGAAACAAATTACAGAAGATAACATGACTGAAAAGCATGCGCCTGTGCACATATAGAACCCCTCCATCAAGAACAGAGAGGAGGACAAACGGAGAGACCAATGTAGTTCCCCAACCCAACACCCATTAGAAAAGGTGAAAACAAAAAATATGTTCCAAGAAGAATTTTAGCCATCCCCGGAGCAGACCCAGGACTGGTGAGGACATGCCAACTCAGGTCCGATTCTACCTGAATTATGTTTATCGACATCATTGACATCAATTAGGGTGCATATGGATAGGAGATGATGATTCATTTACTTTTGGTTAGCATGTATTAGGATTTCCCATTTTTTAGCACTTTATTTGAGATTCCCTGCAATTTTTAAATTTCTATCCATTTTAGCGGTATTTTCTGTATTTTCGCCCTAAAAAAGGCCTCATCCCTTGTAATGAGAGGGCAATGATGATGAAAATGAAATAGAGGAGCATTTTCCAGTTCTACCCCTGTAATCCTTCTTTCATTTCCTTCAGTTCCTTTCTTTCCGGCTTTGCCCTTGGAGTTTATCTTTCCCCTTTTGCCCCCGTGAGAACCTTCCTTAAACCCTTGCCTTACTCTCTCTCCCCATCTCGACAGAAGACTCTCTCCCTCCAGCTAATCTCTTCCTCTCCCGTTGACCCTTGCTTCTCCTCCTGCAAGAACCCTAGCTCTCTTCCCTTCCAAATCTTCTCTTCTCCTACCAACATAGTCTCTCCTTCCCCATATCATCTTCTCCTCCTCTCCTTTCTATAGTGCTGCTATTGGTCTCCTCTGGCGTAGCAATCTCCAGCTTCTGCCATCTTTGCTACCTCCAGTGACCTTGGCTGGTTCCGGAGTAGTTGACAGATGCGCTGTTTGTCCCGATCTGCTCTTGGTAGCCTCGGATCTTCTTCCTGTTGAAGGCGATGCCTACTTTTGAGTCGTTGGTGAGCTCCTTCAATGCCGTTGTTGAATGATCTGTGGGAGACAACGATCTGGTGATGATGGAAGGTTCATTTTGCGACTGATGGTATTTGATTCTTCTTCCTCTAGTTACAAAGCAAGCTCCAATCTACTCTACTTCTAAGATCTGAGTTCCAGCTCTCGTGGTTGTTTCCTTTTTAAGTTTCCGAGATGCTCATTGAGATGGTTGGGATTGGCCATCTTCGATGTGCGTTTTGCCATATGCATGAGGATCCTTAGATCTGAATGGACTACATTTGAGCGAGCTATGGTAGATGAGCCTACAAGATTGTGACATCTATCTGCAAGCCAGTTACAGTCCATCAGATGATACATATTCTAGAGATCGATTAATTTTGAATGAACCTATGCCTAATTAGGTTTTCCGTTTGGAATCGCAGCAGTTTTCCCTCTAATTGATGATGTTGAGTCCTGGATGGGAACGATGCCATTTACTCGGCTCTCAGAAGCTCTCATTATTCCTAGAAATTGAGAGAACATTCTTAAATTTCCAAGTGAGTGATAACTTCTTCAGAAGTGTTGGTCGGTCTTATTAAACCCGATCTGTACTTCCTCAAAGTTGCTGGAAATTACATCAATATCCTGTTGCAGTTTAGAGACATTCAAAAAGTGAAGCAGTCTTCTCTATCTCCAATCTACTCTTCTCGTGACAACCTCTGTTGATGCCGATGTTCAGATTAGTAGAACTGACCCCCCTTGATCCTCCAAATACCTAGTTACCGTGATGCATCAATCGTTGAAGGTTGTTATCAACAGTCACCAGTTTCATTTTGGATTGTTTAATTAGTACAGTTTCGTGAAAATTTCTTTCGATTGATGACAGAAACCCAATGGAATGTCATAACTGAGAAAGTTTAACCGACTGTGAAGATGACTTACTTCATCCAAGGATCGCAAGATCGGGATCGGACCCTGGATCGGTGGGGTCCGATCCGATCCGGATCGGATCGATCGGTCCGATCCAGCCTGATCTGCCGGGAGCCAAACCGATCTAGAATCGGTCTGCATCGTTTTTTTTTTTTTTGCTTTCTGAAAAAATATGTAAAAATGCCAAAAAATCATAAAAATATATAGAACTCAAAAAAAATGTGAAAAAAATATCGGGAAGAAGAACATTAAGACATTGTTCAACCTTGGACATTTCAACTTTCAAGACAACTTTAACATTTAACATTGTTAAAAGAGATGCATCATACATCAAATAAAAAATACATTTGTATCATACAATCAATCATACCCAATCACACAATAGTACAATGCATGTTCTTCATAACACTCATATTACATTACGTTAAATAAATAAACAAATAAATGTGCCATCACCACCAACTATGGTAATGTCCTGGATAGGCTGGAACTGGATCTCTGTCCTGATCATCCTGGTTGTCTTGAAATCTTTAGTGATTTGGGTCAGTCATAATTGGCCCGTATCCATAGAAAAATAAAGACTAGGCCATATTGCTAAACTCATAAGCTCCATGATCAGTTGGAGGTGGAGCTGGAAAAGATGGTGGATAGCAATGCTCAGTGTCTGAGGCAGGCTCTGGATAGGAAGATGCGAACTCGTCAAAAACATTTATTCTCGTCCAATGTCCGCTGCCCTTGCCACTCGAACATGAGTGTCATTTGTCACTCAAATCATCTGGATCTGCTCCACTTGTGTGTGCACTACTAGTAGAGCCACCTTCACCTGAGGCGCCGTCTCCACCTATGCTGCCACCCCCACCTCCACCTCCACCCCCTATATGCTATTGTTGTGTGGGTGGGACAAATTCTTCTTCATCCTCATATGATGAAGGTGGCTGAGTGGTCTCGGTGTCAAGGAGATGATGTCGCCGTTTGATACTTGTCTTCTTCCTTTTCAATATAGGATCTCCTTGACTACTTTGCTGTGAAGATAAACAAACTTTCTTTAAACCCCTGAATAATCCATCATTCTTCTTGGTGGTGGTGGTGGTAGATGGACCTGTAACTGGAATCCGAGCTAGAGCTGTAGCGGCCGGGGGGGCTGGATGTCTCTTTGGAGAAACTGTAGCCCAGGGTGTATCAAGAAGTGGAGCTATGCACGGAACTTGACTTTCTTGACTTTCTTGCATGTCTTCATCCTCGCCAACGACACTGTCAAGCTCTCCTTCGGCCCATGATCTGTCATTCGGGTCAAACTCTGGCTCTCCCTCAGCGACCTTGTCTTCCACCCATGCTGCAAGTGGATGTTCTTCTTGGAATAGATATTCCAAGTATATATCCCACTGGGACAAGCCCTAAGTAACTTGAACTTGGGCTCTTTCTTGGTACAATCCACCTACAAACTGTGCAAATCTTTGCTCGGATGTCTTCTGCCTATCTTTGATATTTTTGATGCTCAGTCTCATATTGTAATAGCAATAGACAAGTTTCTCCAATCTTTCTGTCTTCAACCTATTTCTCCTCTTTGTGTGAATAAGGTTGAAGGTGCTCTAATTTCTCTCGCACTAAGACGAGGAAGTGCTCTGACGTAGCACCCGAATTGCAACAGATGCGAGTGGATTCTATCTAGTCCTGTTGGTCACCATAATCCACCACTCAGCTGTAATTGTTAAAAAGACAAGAAATACATGCATCAATAACTTATTTAAAAAATTCAAGTAAGTAAAAAGACTTAATTCGGGTAAGCAAATTACTAGGAGGGACCTTATCATGTGAGTACTGCAAATCAGGATCCCCGTACACCCCAATCTTGTGCCTGTATGAAGTCATCTGAAAATCCAAAATAAAACAGTTAACTTCATTACCTGAGATAAAGTTTTAAGTTTAATAGATATTAAACGTAGTACTTACTACAACCTCAGCGCAGGTTCTGTCTTCCCAAGTCTTACAGAGTCGCTTAATTACAGATAGTGTGCCTAATAATACCTCACCATTGCATACTTGGCCACTAAAGTATACCTGCAGTATGAATGTCGTGGTGTAGGGTTTTGTCCCATCTATTGTCAATCACTTTCCACCACTTTTTATAACCCTTGGGATGCTTCTCTTTAATCTTCAACTTAGCTTTATCCATAGCATCTTACAGGTACCCCATCTGATTTTTATCATTTGAATCCACCAACCTAAGTACCTGTACCAAAGGCTCTATGACAGACATGTAGCATTGCACCTTCTCCCACCACCTGTTGCCCTCCATCAGCTGCTCCATCTTTAGCAGTACCTCATACTTGATCCTAGGAGCTCCTGTATATATCCATGTACTCCTGATAAGCAGTGGAGATGGTGAACCTTTTCAAACTAGCCTTGTACCTGTAAAGGCTCTCTAAAGTAATAAAATGGGTGACAAATCTGGTGGGACCCGGTCTGATCAAATCATGACCATCGGTGTGCTGCCTCATGATATGTAAAAATCGTGGATGGTCATAGATAAATGAGGTGATCAACTGTCCTTGGTTGACCAAGAACTTGACATTAGGATCCCTACCAATGTCTTCCAACATCAAGTCAATGGAATGTGCCGCACACGGCACTTAAAACAAGTGAGGTCGAGCCTCCATAAACTTCTTCCCTACATCCTTATATGATGCCTCATTGTCTGTGACAAACTGCACAATGTTGGCTTCCCCTATCTCGTCCACCACAGTGTTCATCAACCCAAATAGGTAGTCCGCATTCTTCACCTGACCTGATGCATCAACAGACTTCAGGAATACGGTACCCTCAGAACAATACACAAGGAAGTTTATAAGTGACCTCCTTGTGATTCCAATCCACCTATCGCACATTACAGTGCACCCCCTTTCCTTTCAGATGGTTTTGAATCCATCTATCCATGAAGTCAACTCATCGACCTCCTCATCCAAGCCTGTCTCATATAAGTACTTTGATGTGGGGGCTTTCAACCCCAGCCCAGCCTCACCAATCGCATCGACCATAGTCTGAAAATATGGACTCGTGGATGCATATGTCAGGACACCTACAAATTCAAAAACAAGAGAAGAAGATATTCTTGTTAATAGAAATGTATAACAACAACTTCATATCAACATTCAAATACTAACCACAACTTCATCAAAGATTTACCTACATGTAGAAAGAACTTAATCATATGCTTTAGGGCTTTCTTTGCAGCCCTAGTCAAGACCTTCACCACTTTAAACACTTGTTTTATACCCCTCTGACCTCTGCCACTCTCCTTATACATGGCGGTGTCTCCCATCGGCCGAACAGAATGTGTCCGACAGAATTCAACTGGAGGAACAGGCCGTGTGCCCGCCCCCACATCAGAACGTCTAAATGGATGAGGAGTCGCCGAACCTCCTGCTCCTCGTCTTCTTTCCTCATCCTCAAGGGCCTGAGCCCTACTCTAGTGTACAGCTCTCCTGACCTGAGCCTCCTCTTCATCAGCCAAAAATGAATAATCAACTTGGACCCTGTCATGTGCTGGTCCTTTCCCTTTCTTACTCTTCCCGGCCATAAGATCAGCATCTCTATGACCCAGCAACTCGTCATGTAGCTCTTGTCTTTAACCAATTCTCACATCTCTTTGTGATGCCCTTCCAGTTAAATAACCCCTCATCTCCTCCCTAAGCTCAGCCGATACTTTATCACACTTCTTTACATTGCCATCCATCCTGACTATATGTTACTTTAGCCAATACACACCTCTATTCATATCTTTCTAGCACCACTTGTATCTAACTCTCTTCTTCTCTGAATCAAGGAGATGACCATGTTGCCGTCCAGTGTCACGAAATTCTGCGGGGCCGATGCCATGCTCCTCGTCCGACATCTTATCTACACCACATAAAATCATACACATAATTAGGCTAATGAAATCCACCCCCAGGGCTAGGGGTGCAAACGATCCGAGCCGAGCCGAGTAGGGCTCTGCTCGAACTCAACTCGATTGTTTATTTCACTGTTCAAACTCGGCTCGATACTCGACGAGCTTCCAAATGTCTTGTTCGAACTCGGCTCGATTTAAACTCGACGAGTTCGAGCTCGACTCGTCGAGCCGCTCGTTTATGTAAACAAGCCTAATAGTTCGAACTCGAATCAAAATCAAGCTCGAACTCGAATCAAAATCATATTAGAACTCATTTTCAAGCTCGAGATTAAGCTCGATTATTTGGAACTCGAATTCAAGCTCGAACTCGAATTAAGACATTTTAAAATATGTTAAAACACTGAGGGTTTAACACTTGATAAAATCCTGAAAAAATATTGAATAACAGATGTTAAAATGACTAACAAAACTCTTTATATAAAAATTTGACATTAAAATTGGTTCTGGTCAGTCACCTCCCTCCTTTCAAGAGGATATTAACTAAAAAAAACTAACACAGAACAGTAGATACAGGTATCTGATTAATACCCTCTTTCTCGTGAAATGAAAAGTAAAATGAAACAAAAGTCTCTTCAATCACATGGAATCTGAACACCAAATCTGCAACTTGGTAATCTCTGCATATGTTGAGCTCGAAAAAGATGAAAAGATTGAAGATCATGGCTGCAGGGATATAGGTAATTTGCATAATTTCTGTATTTGTTGCTTTCCATGAGCAGCTCAAATAGCGGACACTCTATAATCAGACGCTTGATGGAAATTGAAAGCAAAACAAAAATGCAAAAACTGAATGGGAGAAAGGCACAGGTAAAGAGGGAGACCGAGCTTATGCCACTTGCCAGCGGAGTCTTGATCAGGGAGTAGGCAGAGGCGGGCCAGCAGGCTGCAGCGCTTGAAGAGGGAGACCGAGCTCACACGTCACGCCAGTCGTCAGCGAAGTCCTGATCCGGGAGTAGGCAGAGGAGGTCCAGCAGGCTGCAGCACTTGAAGAGGGAGACCGAGCTCACGCAGTCGCCAGCGGAGTCCAAATCCGGGAGCAGGGCGGAGGTGGGGAGGGTCAGTAGGTTGCAGTGTGGAGTCCCGATCCAGGACTCAGGAGCAGGCAGAGGCGGGGTGGGCCAGAAGGCTGCAGCGTGGAGTCCAAATCCGGGAGCTGCGGAGAGGCGGGAGGCGGCCGTTTGCCTGTCGCAGAGAGGTTGGAGGCAGTTGAGAGTTGCGGGTGGGCGGGCTCCTGCAGCCGCGGCTGCGGGTGACGTGGGAGAGAGAGAGGAGTGAGATAGATGTGGACCCTAAAATGTTAGGTTTCTAACCGACAAACGGTCCAGATTTCATCTGATTTTATTTTTTAAACTGTATAAAAGCAATGACCGGTGAATCAATGACTGGCGAACAAAAGTGTTAATCATCTAATATTATTTAAATATAAAATTAATTATATAAACATATAAATATATATTTTTTATTAAATACACAGTAAATATATTATAAATAATATTTATTTATAATCTAATTATTAGAACGAGTAGTTAAAAGAATATTTAATCGAGTATTTACTCGAGCTACTCGCGAACTTATCGAGCCGAGCAGGTCTCTGTTCATACTCGGCTCGTTTATAAGCCGAGCTTTTTTTTTTGTTCAAACTCGTTTATTTAACTTAATAAACAATCCGAGTCGAGTAATTAACGAGTCGAGTATCGAACTACTCGTCGAGCGTATTGGTTCGCTTGCACCCCTACCCAGGGCCAACCGGCCAGGCCCCCAATGGTTATTAGCACCCCTTCGGGGGTGCAATTCAACCCCCGTTGGGGGGACACCCCCCAATGGGGGAATTAAAACCCCCCTGCCCAGGGGGGTGACTGTTCAACACCCCCGAATGGGTGATTAGCACCCCTTCGGGGGTGCAATTCAACCCCCATTGGGGGGTGAAATAATCCCCCCGATGGAGGAATTAAACCCCCCCTGCCCAGGGGGGCCTGTTCAGTTGAACAGTCACCCCTTCGGGGGTGACTGTTCAACACCCCAGCACCCCCCAAAGGGGTGCGCAATTCAACCCCCCCCCCAATGGGGGAATTAAAACCCCCCTACCCGAGGGGGGGGTCTGTTCAATTGAACAGTCACCCCCGAAGGGGTGACTTTCAACACCTTCGAAGAGGTGCTAATCACCCCTTCGGGGGTGCAATTCAACCCCCCATTGGGGGTCCCCAATGGGGGAATTAAAACCCCCCCGCCCAAGGGGGGGGGGTCTATTCAGTTGAACAGTCACCCCTTCGGAGGTGACTGTTCAACACCCCCGAAGGGGTGATTAGCACCCCTTTGGGGGTGCAATTCAACCCCCATTGGGGGGGTGAAATAATCCCCCCAATAGGGGAAGGGGGAGCCTACATTGCAGGCCCTGCGTTGCTGGGCTGGGGGAGGGGGAAGGGGAAGGAGGCACCCCTGTAGCCTGCAGGGGTGCCGAGGAGTGGGAAGGGGCAGGGGGAAGGGGGGATTGGAGCCCCCCCCCTTACAAACATGTTGTAGGGGTGGATCGCCCCCTTATAGCCCTGGTGATGCGGGACAAGATCGATTTAAAACTGAATTACGATGACTGGACGCTCAAATAAACTTTTAAGCTAATTAACGCTATTTAAAGTCCTAAATTGATTATCAAAATGACCAAAGAGAATTAAGACTACCAACTAGCGTAAAATTAAAATCTAAAAGCCTAAACCAATTTATTCTGCCTAACCTCGACCCAGTGGTTACTGTTTGGGCCATTAGCGCAATTTTGGGCCTGCATTGCATTTCCGCTGCAATCCAGCTCCAAGAGTCATGGTAAATCGGGAGGTTTTGGAGGTGGCCGGCATGGGCCGTCGCAACGAATCGCCGCTCGCGCGCTGTCGCGGGAGGTGTGGAAGTTCCCGAGAGGGATCGTGGCAATGCAAGGGAGAACCACCGCGGGCGGGGTCGTGGCCACGTAAGAAAGGCCCTTCCGTGGTCGTGTGGCCGCTCGTCGGCCGTTGTGGTGGCGCCGCCGTGGCAGCATCGTGACGGATGGCTTCTGCGTGCGTGAGGTCACGACCAGGGGAGAAGGCGGGCGGCGTCCGTGATGTCGCCTTCGGCTGAAGCGCGCGGACTCGTCGTCCGGTCGATCGCCACACGCAGGTGGCAGAGCAGGGGGAAAGGGGAACGGTGAAGCAAATAGACAGTACGGTGGCGATCTCGCCCTTAGCATCATCCAGGTAGGAAGAGGGGGCCGCTGCGTGGGAGGAGGCTGCTGGAGTAGGGGAAGGAGTCCGGGGATCGCCGGATCTCCATCCTTCCGAAGATTCTTCACCGCCTTCTTCTTCTCCTTCCCTCGTCGTCCGTCGAGATCGGGATCGGAGGGCGACAGGGGTGCATCGCCAGATCTGTTAGCTATAATCACCGGATGCTGAGGAGCACTCGTCGAAGGCGATTTCGTGAAGGAACAGGACAGTTTGGACCGCCGTCAGCAAATCGGCGGGAGGTAGAATAGGCGGCGATGCTGGAGACTCCATTTGACGAAGAAGACGATGGCACAGGGGATCACCGGACCGTTGCTTCTGTCCTTCCAGATCAGACCGATGCTCTTTGAAGCTAGACGAGGGCGTAGCCTTGTCGCCGAATCTGTTCGCCGTGGCGGAGAACCGAGAAGAGGAAGACAGCCGGGGGCGGAGAAAGAGTCCTCCACGCCGGATGAGGAAGGAAGAAGACCGCAGTCGCTGCTACGCCTCGCGGGAGAGCTCCGAGGAGGAAGGGGAAATGGCGCTAGTCGCCGGAGGAAGAAGACGATCTGGCTACAGCCTTACGCCATTACCATTAGGATAGGCTACGCTACGCTAACCTAAACTACACTACCAAACCACGCGGGAACACCCGAGAAAGACTCCAAAAATTCTCACTGTGTCTATTCCATAGATAGAGCTCCTCCTCTTATAAAGAGGAGTCTGATTACAAGACTGGACAGACTTCAAAATATTTACAGACATGTCCATTTCAGGACTTAAAAGAAAACATTTAAAAGACTCCTTAAAAACGTAAAAAAAATGACATTGACAGAAAACAAACCTAAAAATGACAAAACAAATAGTTACATTTTTTTTGTCCCCATCACCTGGATCGGCCCTGATTCACCTGGATCACCGGCGATCTTTGCCCTAGATCTCCCAAGGGGACTCGGGGGAAGGGGAGGAAGCAAGAAGGGGGTTTCTGGGGGATGGATCGATCCGATCTCCCCCAATTTGGGGAAGATCTGGGGGAGATCGGACCTTAAAATGGTCCGGAATCGATTCCGGAATCGGATCGATTCCGGAACTTCCGATTTTCAGGAGAATCGGTCCGGATCGACCGATTCCCGGATCGATCCAGGTGGATCGGTCCGGGATCGACCGATCCGGACGATTTTGACCGATCCAGCCGGGACTCCCGGTTGGATCAATTGTTTGGTCCGGAATCAGATCGATGACTACCGATCCGATTCAAGAATCGGCCAATCCCGATCCTGCGAACCATGCACTCATCTGAGTTGATCAGTTTTCGGACAATGATGATCATTGAGAAATGACTTGAAACCTGCTGTTCCCATTGAGACCATTGAAAGTTTGTCTCGGCTACTGTCTTCCTCGATAGTTTTTGTGTTCATTTGACATCAGTTGCATTACTCTTTGCTGGCTGTGAGAAAACTGAGCCGCGGTCAGTTTTTGTTTGATCCAAATATGTTGGAAATAGACCTTGGTTCGAGAGATGCTGATTGTTTTATAGAAGTGGCAAAGACTACAATTCATTAATGACTAAAAAAGAATAATTACAACAAAGAGTAAAAGAAAGGAGAGAATTGAGGAAATAAAAAAAATAAGAACCCTAAGAGAGAACTGTCGAGATAATAGTTAGTCTAGGGGTAATACAAGAAGGAAGAGAAGAGGTGAAATTTGTCTTTGAAAACACAGTCCTCCATGAAAACCCCCTTGTGAGCGAAATGTCAATCCCTGACAAAAAAAGACATCCGCCGGATAATGAGCTTTGGCTGATCAAAATGACCATAAAAAATTCACTTGTTCCTAATACACCAAATAGTCTAAAGTCCCACAGCCTCACTCTTGAGGACCAAGGGTTGGGCTGTGACCAAATATGCAAAAGAGAGAAGACACTAACTTCCTAACTCAATGGATCTTCCAACCTTTGAAAAGAACTCTCCAAAGGAAGCTAATGACACCACATCCAATAAAAATGTGGTCAATGTCTTCAGTTTTGGAACCACATAAAACACACTCACTAGACATATCAGAGAAGATAGACTTCAGATAAGTTCTAGTAGGCAACGGGAGATTACAGATCTTCTATAAGAATAGTCTGATCTTGAATGGCAGGTAAGGTTTGCAAACGTCATAATACCATATAACTGTAACTGCAGACTTCACATTGAAAACTCTATGTTTACTAGGCAACCAAATAAGTTTGTCATCCTTATCTAGAGTGCATGAAAGATTGTCTAAGATATTTAGCAGATTGGAAAGATCACTTATTTACATCTCTTTAAGAGCCCTTCTTAAGAACAGGCACCAATTAGTCCTGGCATCCCATTTATCCTAAACACTAGCTCGAGGGTGACAGCTTAAGGAAAAAAGGGAAGGGAACAAAGAGGTCAATGGTTGATGACCAGTTCACTTATCCTTCCAAGATAGAGTCCATGCACCGTTGCCCACCTTGATACTGCAGTAGAGATGCTGGTTGTTGTTTACTGTTGCAGCTATTACCTGTTCTCTGATAGTTGCTGTCCCATGATGTCAACTACGAGGTACTTGTCACCCTAGCTAAGGCATCAATCCACTTTCATTGTGGTATGTTACCACCCTGAATAAATCTCTATAAAAATCTGTGTATAAGGATCGGTGCCTAAGTCTAGCCAAGAAGGTCTTCCCCACGCCCAGGCATGGAGGTAGATTTCTGAACTCTCCCCTTGCATGTTTAATTCTGCTCCTCCATTATTTCATTCATGACACTATGCCTAAGACTGCCAAATAGGTTCTAGCCAATATTCAAGCATAAATATTGTTGGTCTGTTGGTGAGGACATTAGAGGGAATATAATTCCAGATAACTAAAATCCGATTCATTAGGTTGTTTGAGCAAATTTCAAAATTAAGAAGGTTTCTTTTTCTAAAGCAAGTTTACTCCAAAATTCTGTTATTAATTAACAGAGATAGCAAACCAGCTCTAAAATTTCTGATAAAATTATCAAATTTTGAAAACTCCTTTAGATCCTTTTCTAAAAATCAGCCCTTAGGTTGTGCTTACCAGCTAGCCCTAATCCTTTGGTACATTTTTGGATCCTGTCCCCCATCAAGTACAGTACCCTCTGCACTAGAGGTGTAACTAGATCAGATCCAGGTCGGACCCTTTAGGATACGAACCCAAAACCGATAAGCAAGATCTGGATCTGATAATAGAGTTGACCAAATTCTGAATTTTTGGATATGGCCAATACCCGAATCGGATAACATATTCCAGAATCAGATCTATCCGAAAAGCAAGCAAAGTGACTATGAGTCCGCTCTCTGCTGCAGAGCTGCTGCATTGCCGAAAGAGAAAAAGTATCAAAGTAAGCATAGGTGGTGGATGAACAGGAAAGACTGATTACAGGCTTACAACCCTGTTTCAGACAGAAGATGCATAAGGGTGGGTTACAGGTCTGCATGTAGAAGAGGGCTGAAAGGAGTATTTTCTGGCTTTTGCCATCAGCATGTAAAAATCCAAAGGAAGGCAGCAATGGTGGCAGCCAGGCAAGTGTTTCCTTGACCAGGGAGGGAGAGTCTGATGCTTTAGACACGGTTTTCTCCAGATGGATCAGTGGTTCTGTCGTGGAAGGACTCACTCCTCAACCACAGCGGGGAGGACGTGCCATCTGTAGAAAGGATGAGCACATTTGGTGAGATGAGCAGGAAGAACAGTGGGTGAGAGGAAAAGAGCATCATCATCCCGCAGAAAACACTGAACTTTGGAGGTGGCGTTGAACAACATCCTGTAGTGAGCAATGTCGCTTTGGATGCCGTCCTGCTGCTGCAACAGTGAGACATTGCGCTGTCGGGTGAGTGCGGGAGGAGGAGAGGGGACCGCAGCAACAATCATGGAGGCAGATCTGCTCTTTGCCAAGATGCTTGCAGACTACACAGAGAACAACACCCTGAATCAGGTTTCTGCTCAGCCTTGGGTGCATCTGCATTGCTACCAGGACCTTTGCCGATTCACCCTCTCCATCGCTGCTGAAGGAGAGGACACAGCAGAAACCCTTGTCGAAGTAGTGGACAGCGGACGCAGGGCAAAGTGCCATCAGCCACGTGTTCCCGATATTTAGGTGAGGGGTGAGTTAAACCACATGAAAAGAACCCGATAAAAATTTTGGACCCAGCCTAAATCTGAGTTGGATTTTAAGTTATAAAAGGCATTCCATCAAGGTGTCTTTAGCCCAACTTGAAACCCAAATTTGGGTCGGGTTATTAGACCTACGGATTCGTTTACAGGTCTACCTAAACCAATTGCCCACCAACTACCAGTCCTGAAAATAGAGTTTGGGCTGAATGGCTGATCTGAGAATATGCTTGATATGTGTGGAATTTCCTTTGAAGGGTCTGCTATCATACAATCTGATTCTAAGAAGCAACAATGGTGAGGATTTCAGGATCATGTGATCCGTCCCTAGCGCTGTTATCAATGGTGATCACCTAGGCAATGAGGTGAGGGGAGACAATGACTCGGCACCTCGCCTTGGACATGATCACCTGAGGTGACCGCACTGACCCAATTACCCACCTATGAGCTGATCAAAACCAAGTGAGAAACCTGGGTTAATAACCTCGCCCAGCCACACAGTTCTGATAACTTCTTCCACCATTGCCTAGCTCATGACCCTCTCAATCCCCTCAACTTTATCTCTGTCCCCATCACCTCCCTTATCCTCTCCCAACCCTTTGTTCCCTTACTCTTTCTCTCCTCTCTCTCCCCCCTCCCCCCCTTCAGCCACACCCAACCATCAGTCCACTGTCCCCTTCGGACCTTACCCCTCAAGCCATTCTCAATTTTCTTTTACGGTCCCTACTGATGCCCTTTACGTGTGATCAAATTTTTGATAGTTGTCTGTCTTTTATTTTTCTATCATTTAGTATTGCAACTTTGTGTTGAAGATGAGTTTAGGAGGTGACAAGATTAACAATTTTGTTAGTACGAAAATTAACAATTTTGTTAAATTGAAGATGAGTTTAGGAGGTGACAAAACTACTAAACTCAGATCCTTGATAGGTATGGAGCCCCTTGGCATGCCAAAGACCCTCTCCAACCCCACTTTGTTGGACTTCTAGATATTGAAACCTACCATTTCACAATTGTCCATGTTTATTTTCAGATCTGTCACTGCCCTAAGTCATGCATTTATCCAAGGAGGATGAGGACAATAATAGGATATCATCTGCAAAAGCGAATGATTTTCTTCTTGCTGGCCCAAACCTCAATCTCCTCGATTAATCCACCTGAAGAGTCCACTCCAACAAGGTGCTGAGAACTTGGGCTACTTGGTCAAAGTGAAAAGTGATATCAGATCCCTTTGCATAAGCCCTCCGGAGTTTCCAAAAAATCAAAGAATGTACCATTGATGTCCACCGAGAACTTAGTTGTGCAAACACAACAATGAATCCATTTAATCCGCTTGCAACTAAACCCCATTAACTATAAAATAAGATAGTTCCAGTTCATCCTATCATAAACTTTTTCAAAGTCCGGCTTCAACATCACACATTCTTTCTCCATAGACTTTTGATCATGAACGCATTCAAGAGTTGTCATGAAGTTATTGAGAATATACTTTCCTTGAATGAAGCTAATTTACAATTAATAATCAACTTCTACATAAATTTACTCGACCTCTTTCCAAGGACCTTCGTCACAATTTTGTAGCTACAATTCAGGAGACTAGTGGGTCATCCTTGATGTCTGAGATACACAACTTTTAAGAAAGTAGGATGAGATCATGAGTGCAGGAGCTTAATATATTACGGATCAACCTCAGACTCCCTCACTATTGCCATGGTCACATTTTTGTGATCTACCAACACTTTTGATAGAACATGGCAGAAAAACCATCCACTCCAGAGGGTTTAGAGAATCCATTGACCGGATTGCACTTAACACTTTCTAATAAGGCATCTACCAGAGATTCAACATCATTTTCTGATAATTTTTACACAAGTCAAAATTCAACAAGGTTTCCAACCGCCATCTTTCCTGAATAGATCCTCATAGAAAAGCAACCGCTGCCTGACCAATATGATCAATGTCGTCTTTTACACATCCATTAATACACAAGTTGTTAAGACTCTAAAGAGTATTCCTTATGCTCCTAATGGTAGCTTGAGTATGAAAGTTCTTTGTATTCTTGTCGTCTTCCCTGATTAGAACCTCAAAAAAACTGCTGCCTAACCAATATGATCAATGTCATCCTTCACACATCCATTAATACACAACACAAGTTGCTAAGAGTATACCTTATGTTCCTAATGGTAGCAAAAGTACAAAAATCTTTGTATTCTTGCCGTCTTCCTTAAGCCACGACTCTTTAAAATTTTGCTTCTGTTTGACTTCCTCTTTAAGACTCTATTCATTGTACTCTTGTTTCAGTGATAACAACTTTTGACATTCGGACTGATTATCATTAAGTTGCTCAAACATTTCAAATGTATCCACGAGTGTTTTCCTTGTTACAGCTGACTGTCTAGAAGAAGAAATTGTCCACACTTTTAATTTTTTGCTCATATGCTTTAGTTTGTTCACTAAAAGTTCAGTAGCAGGAGCTCCCACTAATCATTCAAACCAGCTAGGCCGAACATGTACCTCAAACGAAGGTCCCCTACACCTAGGGTGTTCACCATTCAGTTCAACTCAAAAAGTCAAATAACCCTAGTAGTTGGTTCAATTTGGTTTGATTTCTAAGACCCTTCAAACCAAACCAAACCAAACCCGTAAATCAAATAACCCGAATCAGATTAAATATTATTTTTAAGTTAGAATAGTGAACAAATATTTATATATATATTTTCTTATAAAAATAAACCTATTTCAAAAAAAATTAAATAAAATAATAACATATATAAACATATACACTACAATTTAATAGAATATGATTTGAAACAAAACATAAGAAATTTTACGTTGACATATATATATACACTCTTATCTTAATACAATCTTGTTTGAACCAGACCAAAAAAGATAGTGTGGTTTGGTTTGGTTTGGTTTAAAAAAAATCCTCAAAAACCAAACCAAACTATAAACACCCTTACCTGCACCGGTCCAACACAAAACAAAACTTCCAGCTTGTGCTCAACCTCATTTACTTGCTATGTTGGATGCCAACAGAAAATAGATCACTCTTAATAAGTGGAATGCTTCTGGAACACTAAAATAACCAGAAACCAGTCCAATTTAGATTTGGACAAAGAATCGGACCAGGTCAAATTAAGACCTCCATCCACAATTTCCAAAAGGTCACATTCACTCAGTCATTGAAGAAGCTCATAACAGTGGTCCATTTCCTTTGGTTATGTCTCTCACCAGATTGTTTAACTATGTTGAAGTCCCCACAGGCACCATGTGCTGCCACCATGAGACAACAAAAGCTGCCCCAAATCACAAAGAAAGATTCTTTCACCTCCACCTCCAATGAACCATACATGCTGGCAAAGAACCATTGTTTGTCATCAGTACAAACGAAAATGTCAATTCAATGCCAAGATATACCTAGGCAGTGAATAACAGCTGCATCCTAGCAGTCTTTGTTCCATAAAAATGCAATGCCCCTGCTTCTGCCAACAGATGAAGAGAAAGCAAAACCTGACAACTTACCAAGCTTTAGACACACCCCATTCCCATTGTTTGAAAAATCACATGTAGTTTCCTGGAGGTCCAACACGTCCACCTTCATTGAAGCAACCAACCTCCTTAGTTGCCAGATTTTTGCCTTCCCTTGAATACCCTTATATTCCAACTGACAATGTTTGACGTGGATAAATAACAATCTTCTTCCCCATCCTTCTCTTCCTTTTTGAGTTCAACACGCAACCATTATTCAAGAGGAAATTCAATAAATCCCTAGAACCAGCTCTCATATGGGTCTGTTTTCAGGACATCTCAAGGGCACTTGGAAATGGTTGTCCTTCTCTTCCTCAAGGGCATCAGGTAAAACCAAGTCCTGTCTGGATTCAATAATAAAACTATTAACACTCCTTTCCTACCCAACGAAGTTCACACCGAACACTTAACTCATCCTCAGGATTTCTGCATCAGATAGCTAAAGTCCTCGCTAGGATCCTGTGAAGCATGGTCTATAGGAAACAACACTCCCTAAGGACTGAGACACTGGTGATCACTATCAGAGGACGACAACACCATGACTGTGCATGAAGCAAGCACCACTTTGTTACAACCTGGAAGCACCTCTGTGTCACCCCCCCAACTCCCCGGACCAGTAGGGCACACTGACAAGCTGGACCCAATCAGGACACCCCCTTTGGCAAACTGAGTAGGGCCTGCACCCATTGCATTATCAGCAATGCCCACCGGCGCACCTCAGATGGTCGCAGATAGTCGTGAGGAGAAAGACAGCAGTCTGACCAGTGGCTAGGTGCTCGGAAGATCGATGAGCGGACCGAAGGAAGTGACCAGACTGGGCTAGTCTGAAACCACCAGCAGGAGACCTCAACGCCAATTCAGGAGCCGAAGGCAAACCAGGACAACGTGGAGCACCTCAGGCTGGTTCGAACTTTAAGTCAATCGGATCCCTACCAGAACGGGTCTCAACTGGACCTAAAGGCGAACCATCATCTTTGTCTGACAAGTTCAACAGCACACCTGCCTCGCTCCACACATTTCCCCCTTTGGAAGGCAACTGGCCTTCCCAAAGTGGCATTAAAAGTGACAAGTGGGTCCCCGGATCATCACTAGCAACCGTCAGATATGAATTACTTTTAACAGGAACACAACTCATCTTCTCTTATGCCAGTGAGGCCTTGTTGAAACACTGCCAGATGACTACCCAAAACCTGCACCCATCTAGGACAGACACCAACTTCAATTGAACCTGACTGATACCCACTGAACTGGGCTTAAAAGGTGCCGAACCGGGTTCAAAATCCACTAAACCAGGCCTGTATGAGCTGAAACACGTTGAACCAGGCCCAGGACCACTGAAATGGGCCAAACCGGGCCTGGAACAGCCGAACCGGTCTGAGCGGATATGAACCAGACCTGAACCAGTGTGAACCGAGTTTATGTTTTGACCGGGTGAACCAGCCTGGAACCGGGCTGGAACTAGGGCTGTAAACGGGTCGGATTTGGTAGCGGATTCACCAGAATCTGATTCCGATTCCGATAAGGGTTAAGGGGTTCCGATTCCGATTCCGATAATTTCGGAATCACTATGTTCCGATTTCGATCCGATTCCGATTCCGTTATCGAAATCGGAACCGAATCCGATAAAATCCGAAATGCATATTAAATATTAATTTTTATTCAAAAGTGAGTCAATAATTTACATATAATTAATAAATTTTGATATAATCTTCTTAAAATTTTATTTTTATTATTTTATCAATTTATATATTGTATTTTATAATTTATTTAACTTTGTTTTATTTAATTTTATTTATATATAATTATTTTTTATCGAAATCGGATTAACGGAAACGAAACCAACTGATTCCGATTCCGATTCCGATAAGCTACCGGAATATCCGATTCCGATTCCGATAGCTTATAGGATACAAAAACAAGTTCCAAACCCGTTAATTTTTATCGAAATCGAATCGGAATATCGGAATATCGGATTCCGTTTACACCCCTAGCTGGAACGGTTTCTGGCCTGGCCTAGGTCACAGACCGAAGCCGGTCGCGGCTGAAATCTTGACCGGGGAGTTCAAGGAAACACTAGAAGCAGCGCGAAGGCAAGAAATCATGGCATCTTGTGGGGGCGCACGGCCGCACGTGACCCGACCCTAGAGGGGCCCGTGGCAGCTGCTAGAGCGATCAGACTGGCAAGGGGCAGGATCGTGGCAAGCCGGTGTGCATGGCCAATGGCGTGGAGAAATGGGACCCTATAGGGGGCATGGGGGCCCACGAGTGCATGCAACAAACCCAGCAGAGTTCATGGTCGATCAGGGTCGTGCCCGCACTAGTAGGCCGTGGGAGGGCCCGATAGCATGTGGAGTGGAGGAGGCCGCAGGTTTCTTTGTCCTCAACGTGGCTCCTCTGTTGTCTTCGTCTGGACAGGGGGCAACACGGAGGTAGCAGAGGAGTGATGCCGCGGCAGAGTCAAGCTCACCCATCCAAATGGCAGTAAAATAAGAGGGAAAGGCAAGAGGACAGCCACAGGGGTGGTCAGGGTGCTCCTACTGCCGAGGGGCTTATTCGAATTCTTTGACCCTCTCCTCCTATTACCTTCATTGTCGTCTTCGTTCAGAGGCAGTGGGAGAGCAGAGGAGGACCGATGGAGCTGGAGGAGGCCGGGTGTGCAGTGGAGCTCAAAGGATGGTTAGATCTTCTAGGGTACATGGACGGGGTGTTGGGGCGTTTGAGTATGTGGAGAAGGTCGTCGGGTCTCTGCGGGGGTGGAAGGAGAACCAAATAGAGTTAGGGTGTCACGGTGGGCCGGTGGAGTGGCTTGGGATCTCTAGAAGGGGTGTTGCACATGGCTCTAGAAGTAAATGAAATAGGGGAGCAAGGAGGGTAGGGGAAGCGATGGGTGGTCTTCATAGTCTGGGTGCAGCCGGAAACATCTGACAATAGCGAAGGAGGAGGACTAGCGGGATGTTGCCGGAAGGAGGAGACGATGGATGGGGTTGTGCCACCTGCAAAGCCATGGATTGGTCAAGAAGATAGAAAAAGGTAAAGAGGCCAGAAGGGATGGGAAAGGAGAGCTTGTCAAAGCCGGACTACACCGGGGGTGAATAGATGTCAGCCAATATCAGAGGTGAGGAGGGAGACCAAGCTCTCTCAGAGAACGAGGGAGCTACCTACAGAGGAACAAGCCATTTCTAAAATTCAGAGCAGGGACTCTTACATAGAGTTCGGCATTTATAAAAAGGACATCTAAAAAGATTAAATGTAAGGATTGAAATATAAATACAACTCAAAAAGACTTCAAATATTAAAAGAAAATGACGAAAAATAAACTAACACTATTGACCAAAAAAATCAAATACGACATCTTAAAACCTGGACGAGGATGCCATCTTCAAATACTTGGTTAATTTGGTCCAACCTAATCCACATTATTCTCTCCTGTTGCGAAAAACTCATCCTCGGGTTTTATAATGCCATATTATTCATACGGCCATAATCAGTACCAAGGATGGTAATAGCATGGCTCGTATGATAATGAGAAAGCATGATCTACAAACTCTTAAGTGACTATAGTAAGTGACCCAGGGTCCCAGACGATGTTGTAGCAACTATCAAGTTCCAAGTCTAGGTACTCTATCAAGATATCTCTGAGTGGACCCTCAGTAGCCGGTGCCTCAATCACAATCTTGGTGGTTAGCTCTATTAGTAGATCCATAATCTGCGCAATCAGTATAACTTTGTCAGCCTCAACCTCAACAAGGTTCCCCTGCTTGATCGTCAGCATAGTCAGCAGCTTAATAAATTACTTGGTCAGCTCGACCTCAAAGGCTCTATCAACCTTGATCTCCATGACACATTGTAGCTCGTACTCCACAACGAGCTCGAAACTAACCTCATAAGTGACCTTGATAAGCACATCAGTCCACTCCATGGTATCTAGCTACTAAAACAAATGTTGCCAATATATATATTGACTCTCTTAATAATTTATACTCCCTAGGCCGCAAGATAAGCCCTTGAGCAACTATATTCAGGTTAGCTTGCCGATCAGCCAAGCAGTCAGGTCCTAAGATGAGACAGTGAACCATGGAAAACTACCTTGCACCATGCGTCTACATATCAAAAAGTCTACGATCTAAATTGGTGTCTAACAATATAAGCAAAATATAAATAAGCGAAGGCATTTTCAATCACCTAGGTACGATTATCTCAAAAAGAACCGTAAGATACGACTACCGAACATCTAAATAAAAACACCATGACAAATACTTTTAATGACAGTGTGACATCAAAACTGCAGTGTGGGTGTCTCGCACAACACAAGAATCCCAACTTATGGAAACAAGTCGGCGCTTGCTCTAATACCAATTTGATACGAGACAGAAAAGAAGACAATGTCATCCAACGGTATCAATGTACCTAAATAAATTGAAGTACACCCAATTGGGCCCAAATAGGGCTAACTGAACATGAACCGAGCTAAAGCCGTTGAACCAAAGCAAAAGCCATTGAATCGGGCCTAAAAGGTGTCGAACCAGGTCTAAAATCCACTGAACCAGGTCTGGATGAGCTCGAACCACGATGAACTGGTCTAAAAAGGACCCTAGAGGCCTAGACCACTAAATCAGGCCAAACCAGGTCAAGAACAGTTGAACCAGTCTGAGAGGCTATGAAACGAACCTGAACCAACGTAAACAGGGTTTAGACCAGGTGAACCAGTAGGGAATCGACTAGACAAATTTCTAGCCCAATTTGGGCCGCAGACCGAACCAGAAAGGGCATTATGGCTCACTCCTGGAGGCGCTAGCCCCCTAGGGGTCATGGCAATGCTGGAAGCGACACAGAGGCAAGGAGTCATGACATATTGTGGGTGCACATGGCCACATGTGAGGAACCCCTGGAGGGGCTTATGGCAACTGTTGGAGCGGTCGAGGTGGGGGTGATGGTCACAACCTTGTGTGCACGCTCGACGGTGCGAAGAAGCGGGACAGGAAGCCGTGGAGGCCCATGACATGGGCAACAAATTTTGCGGGGTTCGTGGTCAATCAAGGTCATGCTAGCATGCATCAAGTAGGTGGGGTGAAGAGATCATGGCAAGTTGTGGGAGGATCCGATGACATGTGGAAGAGGCCATGGACAGAGGGTTTATTTGTCCTCGCTAGACTCTGTCGTCTTCATCTAGACGAGGGACAACATGGAGGTGGTAGGGGGATGATGCTACGACAAAGTCATGCTCACCCATCCGGATGGCATGGGAGCAAGAGACAGAGGCAGGAGGATGGTCGCGGGGTGGTCAGGGTGCTCGTATGGCCGATAAGCATCATCAACTTTTCCAACCCCATCCTCCTTCTATTACCTTCGTCGTCTTCTTCGTCCAGAGAAAGTGGGAGACCATAGCAGGGCCAACAAAGCTGGAGGAGGCTAGGTGTGTGGTGAAGCTAGGAGGGTGGTTGGATCTTCTGTGGGGGTGTCCAAGTATGTGGAGGATGTCGTTGGGGCTCTATAAGGGTGGAAAGAGAACTGGATGGGGATAGGGTGTCACAGTGGGCCAGTGGATGGCTTGTGGTATCCACAAGGGGTGTTGCGCAGAAACCCAGAAGTTAATGGAACAAGAGAGGCAAGGAGGGTTTAGGACTAGCTTCCAGAGTGGGGGATGGTAAACCGAAGGTACCAGATGTGGAGGGGGAACGAGAAGCGGCAGGTGCTCTTCATAGTTTGGGTGCATGGCTGGAAGCATTTAATAATGGCGAAGGAGGACCAACAAGATGTTGCCGGAAGGAGGAGACGACTGATAGGACTGTCCGACCTGTAGAGTCGTGGAAGGGTGGAGGAGAAGGAGAATGACATGGAGGCCAAAAAGGGTGGGGAAGGAGAGCTTGTTGGAGCCGGCCTATGCCAGGGGTGAATAGACGTTGGCTGGTGCTAGAGATGAGGAGGGAGACCGGGCTCTCCAGGGGAATGAGGAAAATACCTAAGGAAAACACAAGCCATTTCCAAAATTTCAATCATTCTTTGTTTTTCATCATTAAGAGCAGGGGCTCTTATATAGAGCTAGACATTTACCCCAAAAAAATTCCAAAAAGACTAAATACAAATGAGTCCTCTAAAGAACTGAAATGTAAATAATACTCAAAAGAACTCCAAATATTAAAAGAAAATGTAGAAATAAACTCTAACACTACTGACGGACAAAAATCAAATCTGACATCCTAAAACCCAAACGATACCATCTCTAAATAATCGATTAATCTGGTCTGACCCAGTCCTCATCACCACGCTTGAAAAGACTCCATCAGCTTCACCAACACTGGAACCTTCCTCCTAGATGACCAAAGCAAAGAATTCTCATAGACATGGATGACTCTTCCCACCCGCTAGACAATGCCCGAAATAGCCTGCACTGACCGAGCATACACCAATAACCCGGACACAGCAAACCAACACTGCACCAGAGAAGCCTTCTTCACCTCCATATTCAGCAACCAACTCATAAAGAATTCCACTCTGTCAACATCGAAGAATATTTGTCGATAACCTTCGCCAACCACAAGGAAGCAAAATTGCTCCTGAAAATGGAGCACCAAACGGAGATTTTTTGATCCACCAAGAACCCACCTCCAACCAATTGTGCTCCAAAAACAGCCTCAGACAAAGCTCAATCTCCGCCAGAACAGAGGAGGCCTTGACCTCCACAACAGCACAACCGGCCAGCCAGGTTTTCCTTGCAGCAGTGCCTGACAACACAGATAGAGACCTTACAACCCCAATGCATGCCTGACCAACCCCTGACGAAAGCATTGACAGAGATGGAGCAAAATTCTGATCATGCTCAAGCAGCCCCGCCAGGGGCAGCAGAAGCTTCTGTGGCCAACACCCCCACAAGATGTGCACTGCCAGCCCTCTACACCCCGCAGCCCAATGACCCCTACCATAAGGGAGGCCACACACTCCCCTTTCCAAGACCCTTTGTGTTCCCAACTTGAGGGCAAGAGACTGGACGACCTTCCTTGCAGCCCTCTGGCTCCAGTACCCGGGCATAGCTCCTTTGGGATTGCATTTCCAGTGAGAGAGGCCTTCTCCACATTGAGGCTGCGGCCAAAATTCCCAATCATGGCATGGCCCGAAGGAGCACCTTTCCTTCTCCACACTGGGAACAACCTCTTCTTACTGGAGACCAAAGTCTACGCATCATCACCAGCCCCCACAAACGCCAAAGTGACGAAGCATACCGCCACAACCACTCAACCTGCTCTCCGCCGCAAACACGAGCCCCTCCACAAACACCAGAGCTTCTCTTACCACTCATCCCAACATCCTTGCAGCCACCTTTAAATTGATGATGTTATTAGTGTCGCGTAAAAGTATATATAATATATATTGAGAAATACACTTTGCCTCAAACACCTGCGGTGAAGGGGGCCTCCTCACCTGGAGCGCCTTGCGCCTCATGCAACATAGGTCCCTAGCGGCCAAGGAAAAAGTGAGAAAAAAATTTACCCTAGTATCTTTACTGACATGTGGTCCAATTTTTCCTCTTGATCACCCAAACTATTTATAATATAATGCCCCAGCCCAACTTTCAATAAATGCATCATTTTAATAACTATGGATTGACACCACTCATGAAAATCATCATATTGTGTTGACTGATCAAGAAATAAGCAAATTGCTCAATATGTCATCTCCTATGTTATCTGAGGCATGAGGCACCTGAGGTGAGGGACCTAGTGCATCGCCTCATACGCTCGAGATGTTTTATATTATTTAATTATTTTTAATTTAAATAATACATATATCTAATATAAATAACTGAAATAAATCTAAAAAATACTTGTAAATAAATGCATTATTTTAATAACTATATATTGTAGCCATCAATACATAATGTTATAACAATAAAAGCAGGTCAATAACAAACATAACATCATAACAACAAACAAGACAGAGTACAAATCAAACATAACATAACATAGCAACTTAATGAGAGTAGAAATCAATAACGAAAAAACAAATATCATAATTAAATTAAGAAATAGATCATGTTTGACCAGATTTGTTTGACTTGGGCGGGCGAGGCATTTTGCCAGTGCCTCTCTAGCCTCAACCGCCTAGGCAGTTGAGACGAGCACCTTTGATAACTATGGTCGTCTTAGTCACAAACACTAAGCACCTAGAGACTTGTAAAAAAATTAAGTTTCCTTCTCGATCACTGCAAAAAAAGAAATATAAAATAAGCTTGAAACATCAAAGAAATATAATATAAGCATACAGTAATGACAAATCACGTATACTAGTACATAAATAAATTCCCCTAAAGAATCTTTCTGGTAAATGTTATGTACTTACAGGAGGTTTTAAGCCTCAGGAATTAGCTAATAATAAAAAGAAAAAAAAAGCAAGAAACAGGTAAGGAAGAAAAAGCATTAACATAGATACAAATGCATCAACAGATGGCATCTCATTGCCAAATAAATAGAGCAATGTAAAAACCAATCTTTGAAAATTAGGAAAGATGGCAAAATAATGCAAGTTACAATATACAACATCACATTCTCTATAGAGTGCCTGCCTGATTTAATCTAGTATAGATATAGAAAGAAATCACTTGTTATTGACAGCAGGTGTGGATAAGTCTCATAAACCTTTAGCTTGTAAATTTTTACGTATTCCAGAACACGTTTCACTGCTTCAGAGTGAAGCATCTCTCTTTCTCCGGTACCGAAGAATTTGGCAAGCTCATCAGAAATCAAGACAGGTGAATGATCAACTTCAGCTTCAGCTTCAGCTTCAATTTCATCATCAATTGTGGATGACACAACTTCTGCCTTTATCTTTTTCTTTACTGTACAAGGCCCCTCTGAAATCATTACAACCTGTCAAAATTTTGGCCAATGTATCACTGCTAAACTACATTCTGTGCTCAAACATAAACATACTTGAAGGTTCAAGAGGTGTTATATGTTTCGCCAGTAGCTTATTCATCATAAATATGTCAGTACTATCTGTTTCAAAAACCACACGGAGCTCGTCATTGCAGATGATCTTTCTCTTGTTGTTAGGATCCTGAAGATTGTTTCTTCGTATATATGCCCATAGTTGTTTAACAATCTGCAAAATATGATCATAAGTTACAAACTTGTAAAAGCTAGATAACAGTTTCTTTAATTAAATTATATATAAAAAATGTGTAAAAGCACAGAATAACTGCTTGACAAGAAAACCTCAGTTCTTGGCATGGTTGATTCACCAACAATGGTCTGAAGTGCAGGTGAGACACCACAAAGTTTAGTCAAACCACCAGGACCACGTCTTCTCTTAACTTTAGCTGCAGCACTGCAGAAATAGAGAATAAACACCATACATCAGAAATGAATACCTCAAACACCATAAATCAGAAATGAATACATCAAGTGCTGTGCTCCAGATAATTTTAGCATTAGTTAAGCCATCAGATAAAAAAATTTATGCCAGCATCCAGTTCCAGTTGTGGGGAAATAATGGATACATTATGATGGCACAATCTGAGAATATTGTTTTCAGATATGAACTAAATTAACAAATTAACACAATAGAAATATGCGATCCTAAACTTGGATTATCCAAATCACACAGCAAATTAGAGACAGAAAGAAGCAGGCTTTATGCCAATTATTGCAGTCGCTAAAATGAAGTGTGACCAAGTTCATATATATATTAAAAAATATAGCCTCTATTTTCCACTAAGACGATGTGTCATTCTTGTGTTCGATCTTTAAAAATTTTCAAATGTGTAACTGTTAATACCAACATTTCGGCCTTGCTTGATTATACTTGATTAGGTTTGAAGACTAATACGGTCAGATAATCTGACATTCAGGTGTTTGATAACTCTTCCAATTTAAGATCTGAAGTTTGAGGTTTTGAGCAGTTACGGTATTAATTGTTAAGTGGGCATACCTCCACTTAACACTAAAACTATTGCCCGCATCCTAGAAGCATCTATCAATTTCTCTGTACATATACAACTGAGCAGTTAATATATTTTGTTAGATGAGAAAAAAAAGACAATAGTTAGATGAGAATTTTTGCTCTTTCCAAAAATAAGAAAAAAAACTTTTTGTTTCGCTAAAATTTTATGTATCATATTGTTTAGTTTCAAAGACGATATCATATGCATAAACATATTTTAAAATTACAAAATATCAATGAATTGATTTATGCATATAAATATTACTTCACATAATTATATTTCATGGATTATTAGTACAATTTTACATGATATGCAGATACTTTGTTTTCTATTCAAATGGCATGTACACATAGATATGTATATATTTAGACGTTAGTTTATGATTATTAATTTTTTTTAATATATTTAAATTTAAGATTCAAATATTAGCGGTTAATCTATCAAACACTCTTGATCATTAAGTTGTTAGATGGTATATACAACATGTTCAAATTTAAGAAATGAATCTCAGATCTCAACATTATCAAACACCACCTTCATTTCTAATATCCAACAACCATAAGAAAATGAAATTGAAATTTGAAACCACCAGTGGCTCTAAATTTTCTCAACAGAATCATAGATGGAAATAATTATTTTTCTATGAACTACGTTATTAGAGGCGATCACTTCACTCGCCTAAGCGACAAGGTGAGGTGGGAGTAAAACACCTCGCTTTGGCCTATATCACCTACGCAATAGACCTCCCTGCCACTGCGGACAAGGCAGCTGTTTCGGGTGTCTCTAGCACCTTAAATGTCACATAAAGAGGCATAGAGACTCGCCGGATGTCTAATACACCCTCTAGTGGCTGTGGGTGGCTGCTAATGGCCGTGTGGAGCATCGGAGGACCCCCCCTCCGCCGCAAGCTACTGTCAGGCTGGGAAGACGAGACCCGTTGTGGATCCCGGGATACTCTTGCCTAACCAGTTTGATACTGGTTAGGCAAGTAAGTTAAGCAGGTCCAGTTAAACAAACCAGTGTAGTTAGAATGATCCGCTTAACTTAAGGTTAAGTGAATTGAGGGACCGTCCCATTTTTTCGTCTCTCCTGCCGGTTGCCCGGTAAGAGAGACAACACCTCTGATGGTTTCTCCGGCCTCCAGTGAGCTCTTTAGAGCTCTCCATTCATCTCTACCACATAAGGCGGTCACCTAGGGGCTAGGGTGCTTGAGGAAAGGCGAACCCTCTCTCGCCTCATTTGCTTTAGGTCTCTAACTACATAGATATTGAAATTCTGTTTTTATAGCCTTAACAGAAATATTTAAGAAAAGATGCAATATGGTCTCACCGTTCATTAAACCATCGAATGCATATGCATTTCTCAGACAACAGAGGAACAGCCATTTTCCACCCATAGAGATATTTAATTAAGATGAAACCCCAGTCCGCGTTACCTGATTAATCTTCACCTTATCGTCTCGGGTGACATGTAATGTCATCGACATGATATCCCCGAGACCATCCGAATTATATGCATCATGTAAAGACAAAACAAACAAGACGGATTTTTAAAAAAAAGAAAAAGAAAAAGCAAAAATGTATATGAAGCAAACTTTTGTCGCTGATGCCAGACCAGTCCCCGGAATCTACAAAGAAAAATGGAGACCCTAAACCCTAATTACATCGTCAGTGGGACTAGCTGCACTTTCTCCGGATGGAAACCCCTAACCCTAGTTCCACCGCACAGTAGCAAAGAAATGCAATCGCACCTTGCCTTTCCCGGCTTAGCCGCCTGTTGCCCAGGGAGAACCTGACCTTCTTGTATCGTCAACACCATCATCCCCGCCGCTTGCTGCTGTTGCGCGCGAACCTGCTGCTGCGGCGGCGGCTGAAGGAGGTGATGAGACGGCATGATGACGACGGGAGTGCACTGAAAACCGGCCAGCTGTGAATGCTGGGGCAGCTGCGGAAAAGCCGACGGCGGGATCTGGTGGTGCTGCAACATCTGGTGCGCGCTGGCTGCCACGAACTGCTGCTGCTGCTGGATTGCGGCTGCGGCATGGTCCTTCGGGGCGGGGGCGGGGGCGGGGGGACGGAGGAGGAGGTTGATCTGGTCGCGGATGAAGCCGGCCTTGTGGGAGAGATCCACTCCCAGCTTGGCCCCTGCCTGCTGAACCACGCCGTCAACGTTGATGGAGGTGAGGACGCCGTCGGGTTCCGACTGGCGGAGAAGAGACTCCACGCAGCTCGCGATTTCCTGGTCCGACACCATGGCCGCCCACCACCATCTACCGCCCCGATTTAACGGCGGCCGGGAAGCGCTCGGAAAAGAAAATAAAAATTTTAAAAAGAAGACCGGAAATTTCTACCACCTGCGACCTTGACGACCCCTCCCCCCTCTCTCGCAGGCGAGTCTTCGGGGTGTCCCATTTGGTCTCTTTAAAGGGGTGCCGGGCGAAATGACCATGCTGCCCTTGGAGGGAAAGCGACGGACGGGAGGGTACAAAGCCTAATAAAACAGGATCCGAGGGGGTTTGGAAGAATTTTGATTTGGTTAGATTTAATTTAATTAATTTAAACTGATGGTAGATTTGATTCTAAATAATCTTTATTTAAATGAATCTAAAATAAAAAACCAAATAAATTTATTTTCTTAAATTCTATGATCTTGGTGGACTCGCATAAATTTATTTCGCTTATTATTTTGAAAAAAATAAATCGATAAATCTATCCGAACCATACCAAAATGATTGGTTGTTGAAGACCTTGCACATTCAATTTTTTAAACCGAATCCAACCAATATCATGTTAACGGTTTGGTTTGGTACGATTCGATCTTTTCTCGAGTTGAACCAGACCGATAAATCGGTTAATCCGATTTGACCTAAATTATTTATATATTATATTAGTTTTATAATTTATATTATTATAAGTCTATGTGTAATTACTATAAAAATATAATTATTTGTTAGAAATACAATATTAATCTTAATCTTGATTAATAGTCATAATTTAATTTAATATTACTTTATTTTTATAAATAAATAATGTAGGTTAAAGTGACGAACCAAATAATCGGTTCCACCATTTAATATATGCCATCAGATGCAGTCCTCTTAAATGGCTTGGGTGCTGATTTGCATTTCTTTTTCCTTGTTGCCTATTTGTAGTTCTGACTCTGTAGAGGAGGTATTTAATTTACTGTATACTCGAGAAATTAATTAAGGTCTTAAAATCGATTTTATTTTTATTTATGCCCCTGAATTTCTGATAGTAATTTTTTAATCTTTGAAATCTTGTTCCGTTTTTACAGTAGGTATATATGGTTTAAGTTCTATTTAAATACACAAGTTTTAGCCGTTTTTATGATAGATATACCTATCCACATCTCTTTATTTATTATCTCTTTCTACTTTCTCATTCTCTCTTTTGTTCAGATCTCTCTTCTTTTGTTTCTACCTACAACCAAAATAAGGGTCTGTTTGTTTGGAGGGAAAACATGATGCATGCGTCAATTTTCCCGAAAAGGCATGCGACCACTTATTTGGTTGTACGGAAAATGTTGAATCACGTAAAACATTTTACGAACCTGTCCAGGCAATCCGGATTTTGGCATCCGCTGCGGTGCTCAGGATGCCATTTTCGGTGGAAGGTGTATATTATGTTAATTATTTAAAATCAACTTTTTAAATATGTAGATAAAAATTCATTTTATTCTTATGTGTTAAAAAATAAAATATTTTTTTTGAAATGTAATTTTATGATACGAAGTACTTATTTAATAAATTTATTAATAAAATTTTAACTGTAACTTAAGTTTTCAAAATGTTTAAACTATTTTATTAATTAAATTATTTTATATAGAAAACATAATAACACTATGATGTACTATTATGTAGTATATATTTTATTTAGTTGTCAGATTGTAGGTTTACAATATATGAATTTGACTAAAGTAATTTTTTATGAAACTTTTAATGTTAAAAATATATTATCATATACTTAATTTAAAAAATATAAATTTGATATTTATAAATTATATTTAAAGACTTCAATAAATAAAATGAGTATACTGTAGTAAAATTTTACTTGAAATTTAAGAATATGATTTATAGATATTCAAATGACCGGAAATAATTTAAGAAGATAATTTTAAAATAAAAATTAATATATATTATTTTTAATAAAAACATTTTACTAATATATAAGTAATAAACTATATTTTTTATTTTATTGAAAAATAAATTTATGTAAATAACTTACTTAACTTATCTTTACATCAAGATTTTATTATAAATAAATAATTGTATCTCACAAATATAGATAAAATTATCTTGGTTGTTACGATGTTAGTGGTGCTCAATGAACTTTTCTAAAAAAGTTAACCAAACAACTACCATTGTTTTCAATTTTCTGGAAAAGTGCATTCTGGAAAAGATTTTTTCTTACATTTTGATTTTACACGTTACCAAATGGACCCTTACCTTATCTCTTTTCCTTCTCTCTTGTCTCTTTATCTATATTTTCTCTTTTCTATCCTATCTTTTTTTTCTTTCTATCCTCTTTTCTTTTTATATTTTCTTTCGCTATACTTTCTCTTTCTATAGACGTTCTCTATGTATATTATTTATGTTTATATTTTCTCTTTCTACTTTCTTTATTCTTTATCTATACTTTCTCCTAGTACCTTTTCTTTCTACTTTTCATCTAAACTTCACTTACACTTTTTATATTCTATATGTTCTTTATATATTTTCTCCCTCTAAATTTTCTTCCTCTATTTATTTTCTCTCTCGAATCTCTCTCTATTTTATCATTCTTTTATTTCTATTTTTTGTCTATAATTTCTTTCTATTCACTTTATCTATATTTTCTATATACTTTCCCACTCATCTCTATATTTTCTCTCTACTCTCTATTTATGTTTTCTCTCATTTATTTTTTTATATATTTAAACTGTTTTTGTACACTTTCTCACTATAGTCTCTCTACAATTTTTCCCTATATTTTATCGTTCTACTCTCTCCCACTTATTCATGTTCTTTCTCAGTGGGTCGATACACGGAGAGTGATTAAATTGTAGATAGAAAGATTTATTTAAAACCAGAGTAAAATTTTAGGGACTTAGAAATTATTGTCAAGAGCTCAGAAATATATGTGAAAATAAGAATGATTTCAGTTATGTAAACATAAAAATCTCTTCGTTAAAATATATATTTCAACTGGGTAGGGGAAGTTTATGAGTTCGGTAAGCTTTATTACGAAATATACATCTCATATCCTCTAAAGCCCCCTTTGGCACGAAAATAAAATAAAAAGGTTAAGGATAAATTATTCCTTGTAACTAATCTTATCTTACTGCGTTCTGTTTGAGTTAAGATAAAATTTTGGAATAATATTTTTTTAAATATCAAAAAATAAATAGGCTGGGCGGAAACAAACTTAAATATCAGAAGTTAAGTATGACAATATTTTTAAATATCAAAAAATAAGTAGACAAGATGATTCGAAACATCATAGTTAATAATATATATTATAATTTAATACGCTTATCATAAAATATTTATTTTAAAATAGCTTACATAATTATAGGACAAGTCAAAAATAACTTACATAATCAAGCAAGCATACGGGTCATTCTCTAAGTTCCAGAAGAGTTCTTCTTTACTCATAATTCAACATCTCTGCATAGATTTGGAACAAAATCAGCACATACAGTATACACTGAACTGCAATTTTGCATACCCCACCACAGAGGAAATTTTAATTTTTAATTCATGTCTACCGTTGAGCAAAAGCTGATGTGTCGTCACAGGCCGCCGGTTAGCTCCAGTTATTGATATCTTGGTGTTAAATAAATAAAATCTAACCTAGTATATAGAGGTGGGAATGTCATTTTTTCGTCCTTTGTATCTGGTTCATTTCTTTGTCCAGATACACTATGATGTTGCAGCCGTTAGATGTCCTCGCCATTTCCTTCCACCGCACGATGCCCCCTTCTTCGTCTCTCTCCCTTGTTCCCCCTGATTTCTCTCGCATCCTAGCCGTAACGGCCTCCGCCTCCTTGCCGTTTCCTTCTACCCCACGATACCCCTTCTTGGTCTCTCTCCCTCCCCCTTCTCTCTCTTCTCTGTTGCGTTGCCGCGAGACTGCCTGCGCGGCTGCGCCTGCAGCGCCCCGCACTGACCCCATGTCGCCCTCGCCTCCTGATTTCTCCCTCTCAGCGGTGTTGCGTTGTTCTTCAAGTATGCGATGTCGACAACGGTCCGCTGGAGATGCTTCACCGTGAGCTTGGAGGTCAAGCTGTCCGTGTAGCTCGATTGAAGTATCATCACGATGAACACCCACCAGATTGCCACCATCCTTGTCATTTATGCGAGATCGAGGCAAGGATGAGGGCATCTTGCTGGATGTAGTTGGCCCCCTTTGTGGCGTCGGAGGTCCTAGCCGGCATTCTTCCTACTGGCCTCGATGGATGGCAAGATCGAGGCCTTTTGTGGCTGAGGGGGTAGAGGGAGAGGGTGACCTAAGAGTAAAGAGAATCACATGTGATCGAACGGCAGACCGTATTCCTCAACAGGAGCCTTCACAAAGGTTTTTTTTTTTGTTCTCTATGTTGACAGTTACCACCTTCTGGAGTAGACTTGCTTACTAGCCAAAACTTCTATGTCGATCGCACATATGTTCTTTGCATTATAATGTTATTTTATATTCTTTATCCATTGTTAACTTGTTCGACCACAATTTACATAACTGTTGGCAACCTCCACGTCCTACTAATTATTTAATACATTTTATTTTTGTTTATCTATTTCAACACCAACTTTCTCTTTAAGTGTTCTTGAACTGCATTTTGAGTTTTAATATGGAATAATAGCTTATTCGATGCTTCTTGCCATGCTTTTTATGAATTTACTTTTTATTTATTTCGTTGGTTGTTGTTTTATGTTTTTTTTTCACACAGGGTCACTTATATGTGGTTATTTGTTTTTTTATTTTTATCCTGTTGAGAATGAACCCCTTGTTTCTACTTTCCCTAGATTTCAAGGCAATGCTTGAAGAAGTACTTCGTAACCCTTATAAATTCTATAAGTAACTTTACCTTCACCAATATTTTGTTTTCAACTTATACTTTTGTAGACATGTATGGGGTGTTTGGTTGCATGATAAATTGAGTTTTATTATAAATTTATTTGTTTACTCTAAATAGGGAGTCAGAATGACTGCACCACTTTTGTCTCCTTTCAGTATAGTTCCTCTATGAAATAGGAAATATAATTCCTTGGTTGACAGGGGAAGATGATGTGGAGTATGATATCAACTTTGGTGATTAGAAAGTACATCACCATGTACTTAGTCTATTAATAATAATACCGCCTAGATGTTTGTTTTATTTTCTCTCATTAGATCCCGGGACAATTTCATGTTGATTATACTTGTTTTGTTGGTAAGAAACTTTTTGTTGTTTTTTATTTAGTTGAATTATGTTGATAAATAGCATGGTGTATACGTGAAGATTTCAATTTTATTTTGTGATTTTTTTATGAAGGTACTCCAGATGATGATCTGACGTGCTGATAAACTGAATGCATGGCGTAATTCATACTCATGATTTTCCCCCGTCAGCCTTATTTCAATAACTATATTTTAGGTTGTCTGACTTGAGTTGAACTGATTATGGAACTACAGCTTTCAATGATTCCTCCAGGGATGGGGATAGAATCCCAAGTGCTGAGCAAGTCCCTATAGCTATCATTAGATGCTATAGTATTTGTTGATTTTCCTGGCAAATCGTTAGTGCATTTTTTAAGTTTAGGTTTCCTCATTTTTGCTTAACAATATTTGTTTACATCTTTCATAGCATCTACTTATCTACATATATTTATCTAAATAGCACAGATTTCCCAACCTACACGATCACTGTTGTCGGACTTGTCCTTGCTGCGCTTCGGGAGCCGGTCGTCTTCTACCAACCACGGTATTAATCATCCTCCACTTGGAAATCATGTCTTACTTTATAGTTTTCGGAGTTAAGGTTTTTGAGTTTTTTTTAAATTTCAAGTATGTGAATGCTATTTTTAAAAATCTCGAGGACTTATCACTATGTCATGCATAGCAAGGATATCAAATGCATAAAGTGCATTTCATTTTTCTCATATCATATAGCGTACATAGTAGCCTCCTGCCTCCTTTTTTTGACAAGATTTCTTATTGAGGCAACTCTTTTCTAATATATATTTTTATTTTATGTCTGGTTAATATGAATAATTAATAACATCACAAAATGTAGTAACATCAATTCAAAATTCACAACATAAATGAATTTTATGTTACAGTAATACATTGGACAATCCCTGGTCCACACTCCCTTTTTTTCACTCAATTGCTCATTTGATACAGTTCAGAACTAAATTTAATAAAACATCAGGCTTTCATATTTGAAAGTTTCAGCAGCTCATCTCTCCAATGTGACTCACTAGAAAAAATATATAAGCCTCATTGATAAAATATTTTTGTGGAAGATAAGAAGAGGCCCACTTACTAACTATTGACCAATTTTATGGCATACTTAGAATTTCAATCCAGTGGGGTCACTTAAAATTTCAATAGTCACCTACTTTGAAAAACTTCTAATATAAAAAATTTTTATAAAAAATTTAAACACCTAAATAGATTTTTTAAAATCCACTAGGATAACTTAACCACTTACTTCCATGTAGATCGTGGATCCCCTAGACCAGCTGGAATAGGTTAGTACATTGGGAGCAAAAAAATGTTGTTTATGTGTATATTATATTTGCATTAGTTATCGTTGAATTGTATTGTTTTTTAATTAAATATTTGAGATCTTGAAGTTATGTTTTTGGGATGACATCTTGTACTGTGGCTCCTTTACCTTTGGTCTTAAGTTTCATGGAATTAAACTTTTTTATCAAAATTTGAATTTCTGTTTTGAACTGAATTCTTCAAGTTTTATTATTTTTTGTGTTTTTCAAACCTTATGGCTTGTTTGGTTAGAATATAAAAAATGATACTATATTAGTATTGATGTTGATATTTCTAGAAGATGAACTATCAATATCAAGATTGATACAAATTGACACTTGTATTACATAACATGGTTAAGATAGTTCAGTGGTTAGTCAAGCTTCAGCTTGGTTAATTCCTCATGTTATCATGCAAAAACTAATGCTCATGGTTGCCATGACAATAGCTTGTGGTTTACCAATTAATCGGCTTGAAGATCTGGCCCATCTACAGATTGCCAAATGTAACCATTGAAATCAACAAAGTAGTTGCTTGGACCGCTTTACCACGTAAGCAACTAAAATGCTTGAACACGGTGGATCCTGGGTCTGATCCCATCTGGTAATCTGCGCTTGGATTAGTGATGGCCAAGTAATGGATGAGTGAGGTTGAAATTGGCCAATTCCAGCCTTCTACTGGATCAGCTGATTCGTTCCATCCGGATTGCCCCTGGATCCTTCATTGAATATTTGAGAATTGGGCTATATATTAATTGCATATTTCTCCAAGCTAAGAGGATTATTATTTTTTGAAAATAGTGAAAATAGGAGGATACCCAAAACATGAAATATGGTGAGAAAGATAAAAATAACCTATGCATGCATGCCCTACAATGTGTACTGATCTTTATCAGTGTAATATATATTTTCACTTTTTGTATGTTTAATATCAATAATTAATAACATCACAAGATGTAGTAAAATCAATTCAAAATTTGCAACAACATAACTGGATTTTATGTTACAGTAATGCATTGAGCACCGGTTCACACTCCACTTTTTTACACTCAATTGCTCATTTGATACAGTTCAAAACCTGACGTATGTCATCAGGTTGGTGCCAAGAAAAAGCTTCTCTTATTTAAAGAGCCTGTGCACTCTTATTGGTTTGTGGTTTATGGGGTCGCTCTGCACCCTTTAACAGTTTCACAGGCAAATCATTATTTTTAAAAGATTTTTACTTATTATCAGATTATGAATTTACCGGTTTTGAGGTTTCAAGTGTTTGGTTCCATGTGTTGTTTTCTTTTTATGTATTTTGTGTGCTTTATCAGGTTTGTTATCTTCTTACTCTTTGATGGGTTTAAATTAGGGTCAAGGTCTTAACATATTTTTTTAGGTTCTGGTTTTAAATTTAAGGATTTAATCATTTGATTATCAAGGGGTTATGTTTAGTTTGAATTTATTCTTGGTTCATCTTGGGCTTATCTTCTCTTGGATTGCATGACTCTAGCTCCCTTCTAAAGTTATTGATTGCTGCACCTCAAGATATCTGATGACTCCCTTTTCTTTAATCAAGGTTTAATGCAAATTTTGGATGATCAAATGTTGATTTTTTTCTGATGTTCATTGATCTGGGGGTTTGCATATTGTTGAAGATCTACAATTGATATAACCTCAAAAATGTCAATTTCCTTTTTGAAAAAAGAATTTTGGTTTTTGAATTAGCTTTGAAAAACTAGGAACGTAAGTGGTATCATCACATAGAAGTATAACTAATTCAATGATATGTATAAAAATATTCTCATGTTGAAAGGTGAGCTCCTCTCCTTCCCCCATTCCATTTCCTGTAAAAGACCTTGCTTGAGTAGGTATTATAGACCTTATTTTTTCCTGTTTGTTTTTTTGGAAGTGTTTCTTTTCTCCTTATGTTGATGAACAATTATTCAATTCCTTAAGTCCAAACAACCTGAGGTTGAATATTGAACTATTTTTAGAGTAAATTATATTAGAATGTTACATTGGTTGTGCTGGTAAGGACGTAGAAGTGAAATATTGTTTTTGCTACTTTATATTTCATATTCTTTGACAATATAGTTTATTTTGAAAGGGAGAAATTCTATGAAATTATTAAGAAGGATGCGATGCTCTCTTCAATGTATTTGGTCCCAATTCTCCTTTTTTGAGAGTAGATTTTACCCCATTTCATAATATTTTCATATCAAATTCTGTCGGGTGAAGGACCCGTAGCTTTTCGTGTGGACCATGGAGCATCTTAATTCACTATTGTACTCTCAAGTCTCAAGAGCTCAGAGTCGCTCAGACGTACATGTGGAACGCTTAGCAATGAATAGAGAGCACGGTCTTAGACCGTATATATGTCATCAAAGTTGGTGCCAAGAACAAACTTCTCTTATTTAAGGAGCCCGTGCACTCTTTTTGGCTTTGTGGTTTACGGGGTCACTCCACCACCTATTATATCCCTTAAAAGTTTTAAGGCATATCATCATTTTTGGCGGTTATTCATACTCATGATGTATTGTATGACGTACATTGACGCCATGTTTAAATCAAGATATTTTTTTGGGTACATATCGTGATGTATTGTATGACCGCACAAGATAGCTCGATGGAGATCTATGTTAAATGCAAATGCCACCAGCTCCCCTATAAATACCAACACATATCATCCCTCATTGCATTCGAGGAAAGCAAACTAGTCGCTAATATGAGTTCATTGCAGCTCATTGCGGTGAGCTCTCATTGATTGGGATCTTATTTGAGATGTGTTTTATTTAGATATGACTTGGATTAAAACTTGGGGTCTTTTATTGGGGTTTGCTATAAGTTTGATTAAAATTTCAAAATTTTTTACTTTGGTTTAGTTCGATTTTTTATCTTATTCCAAATTATTATCTTTCAGATCTAAGATTCGATGTGTTTTGTGGGTTGTCCATTTGCTGAATTAATTTCCAGATTCAGGACTTCAAGTTTTGGGATTCCAAGTTTTATTTTCAGATTTTATGGTTTTGAAATTTATTAGAGCCTGGATGGTATCGATTTGGCTTTGACATTTGATAGGTTTCCTATGTCTAATCTCCATGATATTAGGAGCCTGAACATTGGAATTTGATTATATAAATCCTTTCAAGAAAACTAAACTTATTGGTAAATGTTACTGACATTGATCTTGTGCAGTATTCTGCAGGCAAGTAATAAAAGGGTTAGTATTTGATATGACTGGCTTTGCCATGTATCCAAGCTACTGGATACATTGTAGCATTGCAGGAGCCTGCCGACATCTTTTTCTCTTCTTGGCTTGGCTAAAATAGATTAATCATTTTCTTCTTATGTTGTACTCTTTAGGGTTTTTTTAATGAAATTGGGACTTGTAGTTTTAAAAGATAATTGAACAGGTATTGCTTCACATTTAAGAGATATTGCGCTTTATTTTCTATGTATGCCATTTTCATATTTGATAGGGTGCTCAAAGGTGTTATTACTAATAAACTATATGAATATGTTCTAAGTTTCCTGTCTTTTTGCTTCGTTGCTGTGTATTTGCCGCACCTGAACTGAACAATGTCTCAATTTAGTCGTCTAATGACCTTATCTACCTTTTAACAAAAAATTAATGTTTTTTCGGTCGTTCTCCAAACAAACACATTGAATTGTGATGTACAATATTATATCTATTCCAGAAGTCATTTAACACCATTAATTCTTGATTTGAATCTGGAGGGAGTTTACAATTGGCTGTTATGAATACACAAATTAAATAGGATATGAATCCTCTTCACGTAACAATGGGCCAGTTCGTCGTGTGGATGCTTCAGCCCCAACCCAACGTTAGGCCCCACATTGAGGATATTGTCATCCATGTTGACCAGCTCATAGCTAAATTCTCACCTTAAGAAGTAAAGATTTACCGTCTTAAACGTAGATCTCATCCATCTTTACTCTTTATGTTTTTCTTTATACGCATCATGAAAGAAACCTACTTGGGTCATTTACCACGTTATGCTGTTGAAGCATACAATTCTTTCTTTTGTTTTTTTGTTTTTAAATTCAGCAAAAGGGTATCATCATAGAGTTAAATAGAGTATCGTGTTGACAAGGATGGAGCTGTACATATGAATAATAGGTAAATTTATCAATGCAAAGTTGATGGTGTTTTACATTATATATAATCATTTGAAAATATTTTAAGTTCATCGTAAACGTGCGAAGCACGTTTTTTAACTAGTATATATATATATATATACACATGTGTACATATATGCATGCATGTATGCATATATATATATTGCCTATTTCATCCCACTCCGGCTGACAGCTAAAAAAAGAGAAAGTTTCTAACAGCAGATGCTGCAAAACAAAAGGAAGCAATTTTGCTCTAAGATACCAAACGGGCACTGATGTTAATTATCATACAAGGATATGTTCATCTAAACATTTAAAATATTTAACTAGCGTTTGTTTTTTAAGAATTTAGATTGTAGGGACTTAATTTTCAGTGCCATGAGATTTTAGGAGCTTATTAGAATTTGTAATTTTCATAAAAAACATATTTAGAAAACGGCATACAGGGGGAGAGAAGCACCAATGAGCAGGCACCTATCACATCAACATCTAAAAAAAGGAGCCAGGAACGTACCGCATTACAGCCAAATGGCCAGGGGAAAATCTGAAATTACAGTAACGACAGTTGATACATATTTTTTAATTATTTACATCAGAATACAAGATCTTTGATGTATAAAGAATACAATCTAATATATCAATCATGAACATAAATTATGACCTCCCCAAAAAATTTCTTGAACATAAATCACAGCTTCCGCACTTCATTTCCCCTCTTCCCTCCTCAAACATAAAAAATAAAAAACATTCTAATACAAACCTTTGAAAAGAATGATGACCCAAACAAACCTAGAGACAAACGATGTATTTCCCCCCTCTTGCTTACCTACTCAAATAAAATAATCGGGGAGATTTAATAGCTGATCATCTGATACTACAGGAAAAATAATCAGGCTGGTCTTGTTCACATGCAACCTTGTTCTTCTGCATATGTTTTTTTGTTCTTTGCATATCTTTCTAGTCTGCCGATTTATCACCGTTCTCCGACTGGGAATTCCCGTTCTTCAAGATGTAGGCCCGTGAGGCCTCTGAGGAAGTATCGTCAACGGTCATGGATGACATACCATCGGCGATGGAGCTCGCCTCTTCTCCATCTGATGGAGCTTTCTGTGACGTAGTATCCACTGTAGAGTTTTCCGACTCCACAGGTTGCTGTAGGCTCCAATACATGATGCTGGCTGTCAGGGTGAGTATCATTTTCTGGTTTACCTACAAAAAAAATGGAATCAATGAGCACAAAGACATGCATCCGATGATAGCAAAGAAACTCTTCATAGGATTAAACGTCAACAGCACCTCAACTTCGGGAGACAGACGGTGATGCAAAGGGGGACGAACAGTAAGTGGAGGGAAAATTTCTGGGTTATCAACATTTAATGAAAAAACTGTGCATATTTAACCATTCGCCAAAATTTCAGATGCATGACATTGTAGAGTTGGATTGACCAAGTATAGACAGACGTGATTGGTTATCATAGTCTTGGGTCTTTAAGAAAGTCAATAACATAACCGCGATGATGAATTACCTCCATAATATCCTCAGGCAACAAGAAAACGGAACATCCAAGCTTCCGTGCAACGCTGATTATATAAGTAGCATTTAACTTCTTTTCCTCTTCTGCACAGCATCACAAGAAAGGCTGAGATGGTCAGCAAGTAGAAGCAAGAAGCAAATTGTGTTAAAGTGATGATGACGTGAAAATGGATTGTGGCACACTTCCTAGAAACCTACCACTTTCACCCTTGGTAACAAGATTCCAATTGACAACCCTAGGTTCCACTGAACTGAGCAGTTCGAGGAAGAACAATCCATTTGACAGGCTCTTATCCTGAAGCATGAAAGTGCCAGATCACAACAAGAAGACTCATGGAGCTTTCCCTCAAAATCCGTTTACAGAAGTGATGATTACCTTAAAACTTTCCATTTGGGATGTTCTTCCGGTGCTTTTCACTTTGCTATTAGCCCAATTTAAAATGTCAGCATCCTTTACCTCTTTTCCTTCGGAAGGGAATTGAAACCTCAGATTCTTTAATAACTGAAGTATATTAAATCTCATCAACTGCCAAAGATAAGCTGAAAGAAGGAACTGAATTAGTCTTCATAGGAGCTAGAACTCCTCATGGAATATTAAGATGATTGTTAGCCGATAAAATATGCTTTCTAAAAATAGTATTACTTCCATTTTGTGAATTGGGAAAAATTATGGACGTCAATATATAAAAACAACAACACATATACAGCAAAAACACTAACGAATAGAAAATGAACTGAAATACATACCAAGTATTAATTTCTTATTCCCTTGCACGATATCATTTCCAGCAACATTGACAAGGGAAAACTTCAGTTCTTTTCCGATCCTTATTACTTGATTACAATTTTCGACTTTCTTAAATGGCATCTTGATGGGGGGTCTTGAAGCTTGCTTCCAGTTAACTGAGCCAGGAGAAATTTTGTCCAACACCTCTAAAAGAATCCATCTGCACCACCGGGACACAACTCATCAAGATCTACAAAACGTTGTGTTGGTAGTAAATACTTACAAGGTAGGAAAAATATACCCATTTCTGACGTCCTCAAATACGTTATTCACATATGTAACAATTCCAAGGCTATTGATCCACAACCGAAATGCTCTTTCCTCCCTAGACACCTGAATGTCCTCGGGCATCATTTGTGCAAAAGATATCTTTTTACTGTCTATAGACAGACCATTCCTGCCATTTTATGCATACTCCACTTGAGTTAATGCAAACAATAAGCCAAGGCCTAGGCTAGTGCAAAAATAACAGAGATATTAGTTTATAAATTTCCAACACCTAGTCAGTATTGTTGGTTTGGATTCACAGTCAAGATTTTAGGATGCATGCTTAAAATAGTCAATAAACATGATAATTAATCGCAAAAATTTAAGTGCATTTTCAAAGACCAGTTTACACTTTACATGCACAAAACATGAAAACTACAGATATTCTAATGCTGCAACAAAGTGAACTGTCCAAGAACATGCATAGCTTCATAAGAGAAGAAATGAGAAGGTTACGGACTTGCAAAATATGTCCTTAAGGCAACACCAAAATGGATGACTAAGAACATAAATTGCACATTCAAAAGCAACACAAATTTATTACAAAATGCGAAGGGCACTACATCCCATAGCTATGCAGTAAAACAATTTGGAGACTGCAGGCTTGAAAGTTCAACCAACGAATAAAAGTGATCCTGAGCTCTGTAATTCTTTAGGGCCTGTTTGGTTTTTTCCAGTAGATACATCAGGATTATATTTCTTAGTACCTAATTCAAAAGTAAATGATATTTATGGTTAGCACTATCCAAACAGGCCCTCCGCCCTTGGCAAATGAATGACTAATACATTGCCAGGAAGTGGAAAGCCTTGGGATTATCTACAATAGCTCTGTACAAGAAATCTCTATACAACGTGCCTTCATAGAGTGCTTACAATGTCTTGCTAATTACGATAAAGAGAGCGAGAGAGAGAGTTAATCTTCCTTAAATAAAAATTTGATGTAGAACACAGAAACTCTCAGATCCACTCTTTCAAATATGCCATAGTAGTTGAGTTCTTTCTGTCCCTTATCATGAATCTGAGGAAATAAGTCTTGCAGACTTTTCAATCAGTTAAGTAATTAATGAGTAGGTAAAATCATATCGAGTTGATGATTTTCCTTCACTTTGATGGTTACAGACAGTGGAGAAACAAATCATACACACTTATGACACCGAGCTGCAGTTTAGCTATCATAATGACGTACAAATCATGCCAACTTTAGCACAGTTAACATGAAAAGACAAATCAGAGTTTGGCCAAAGTGGAAAGACAACAGACCAAGAAAATGGATACGAAAGGAAACATGAATCAGTTCTAAGAGTTTTCATGTACCATCATTGTCAGGACAGAATAAGTTTAAGAAAGGTGAAGGAACAAAAGGCAAATGAAAGCATTGTCCGTTTATATATTTTAACTATGACATAGAATCTAACACTATACTAGCACCAAAATAACCTAAGTTGTTGATTGATCCATAATGTAAGCAGAATACACATGTGAAATTATCTACCGATGATGGAATATATGAGCAACAAATGCAAGATTGAGATTTGGTGAACCCTCAACAATGTCCTTTGGAGTCAAGTATTTTTTGCAATTCATCCTCTCAGCATGTTCCAAAATCAACTTTGCCCTTTCCGTAGGATCCTTGGTGTCCAAGGTTGTTGGGGTACAGTGCTCGGGGGCAAGAACATTGAGAAGGTAGGCATAAGCCTCTCCATCCTGCAAATTATCAGCCAATAAAAAACATAAACCACTACAAACCTTAGAAATAAAATAAATTCTTACAATAACACATAATAGCAGTTGGTCTTCTAAACATTCTCAAAAGCTTAGCACACTACACCAGCAAAATTACAGCTTTATGGACGTACAAGTAGCCTGATAAGATGAACAGCAGGAAGTAGATAACTGGGAAATGCACACATAAAAATTACCCATTCACAATATCATCTGTCATCTCAATATCATTATGCATATTCGTTTCAAAGTTAGACAGAGTTGCATGAGTTGAAACCCTATATGGGACTACATGGATGTTGTATTCATGGCACATCACACCAAAATAATAAAAAAATCTGAAACATGACTATTTCCAATCCGGCAATTAGGCATGCCCCAGGTTGTATAAACTGAAATATTTATAAAATATGTAGCCGAATTTTTCCATAAAAGGAATTAGATACATTCTTATGACAAGCTAAATCTGAAGAATGTGAACTATGACACCAAATGAAGTCAGGGGATAGAGGGATGGAGTGACAAAGGAAGAAGAGGAGAGGTAGGCATAGACAGGAAAGAAGGAAAAGAGGGGAGGGAGGGATGAAGGAAGCAGGAGGCAGCACTGAAAGAAAGACAGACAAACCATGGTTCCTTGAATCAGCCAATCCTGGGTCAGAATTAGCATATGCCAATCCAATTCAAAAGGGGGATGATCCAACCCTACCCCAAAAATACCTTGGAATCAGCGGGGTTGACCCATTTGGCCCAAATGAGATGATTTGGGGCCAATTTTGGTGAACCGCCAGAATTGGCTGGTGGGGACAGCACCGCAGCTGTAGGCAGCCACCCTAACAGGCAGGGATGGACCCAATTGGAGCTGGATCCTGGGATATCAGGTCCATATCCCGTGATCCGATAACTTCAGTCATCGCATCCAGGGATTTTGGGTCCCATCCGGTCACTTAAGTGACATCATCTAGTCATATACCTGAAGCTCAATTTAATAGGTACTTTCAAGTGGATGGAAGATTCTAATGATCATGCAAATATTTATATTAAGGTATTGCCAAATAAGATTATACAAATTTCAAACGACATCACTTTGTCCAAACAGGTCAAGTTCTTATGTTCTCGGTTTTAAATTTTGTATTGGCATGTAATAGAATACAATTTTTTAAAATGAAGTTAAATAAAAATATCGTACCCAAACACCTTATCATGCTAGACTTTTCTTTCAATTGTTATGGAAACCTACAATTACATAAAACTCTTAAAGCCAGACTATTTTAACTTTCTTTTTTTGATCCGAGTGCCCGGTTCAAAGTTGTTTGGTCCAGAGTGCCCGGTTCAACTGGTTTACACTGGTTAGACTGGGTTTAACACTGTTCAGGCCAGTGTCACGTCAGTTCTGGCTAGTTTGGTTGGTCTAGACATGGTTCAAAGCTGGTTCAACCGGTTTTTACCTGTTCATGCCAAAGCTCAAACCAGCTCAGACCCAGTTCGTCCTGGCTCAGTTAGTTAGTTTGCTTCTTGCTTTATTTTAGTCATTTTTCTCATGTTGTCCCACATCAGGTTCTATGTTTCTCATGCATCTTTCAAAAAATTAACTTTTATTCAACTAATGCCTTTTTTACCTGCCTAATTAAATCACTTTTTCAGTTTTTGTGTTATTGATGATATCTAACAACTACGAAAAGAGAACCTTACTTTTTGACTATTAAGAGGGCTTTCTACTCCATATAACTTCAAAACTTTATACCGCCAAATCATGGAAGACATGTAACAAGACAGAAATAGCATTAACCAGAACCCGTTCTCAGAAAGAAAGAAAGAATAAACAAGAAAGCTTCCGTAGATAATCGGAAAAAGAACATGGAATCTCAAATTTATAATAAACCAAGTGAAGTTCTGGTTCCTTGAAAAGCATAGTAAATTGTCAACAAACTAGGTTATAGAATAAAAATTACTGGAGTTTGATATTTCTTATGTTACATTTGGGGCATTAGACAGCCAAAGGTCTGTTAAATTACTGTTCTTAAAACACCAACGATATTACCTTTACATCAGAAGAAAAGTTGTTTATGGTCTTCTTGTAGCCTGCTTTCTTGAGATGGAAATTCATCCACCGAAGCAAAACCTTTTCTGGAGCTAAACTCATTAACTCCTCCACATCCTGTTCAATTTAACAGAGAAACACATTCAAAATTCTCTAATAAATTAAATAAAGTGGAGCTTAGGTTGCCAAATTCAATGATCTTGTAACCTTGCTATCTTCAACCAATTCAACCAGCTGAGGCATCTTTTTCAGGTTGAGATCTGCTAACAGTTGTATCTGGTAGTTGAATAAAACCAGTAAATCAGTATCTAAAGGGTTCAGACAAGATGTAAGAGAAAGACAGTGGAGAAGGCTGGAAGAAGATTTTTCAAATCATTTCTTCAGTCATGAGGAAAAGTTCAACCCTCAAAAAAAGAGATTCTTCCGATTCATACCTTAATTATTTGAGATATCAATCCAAGAACCAAGTGAGGCTGCATATAAAGAGATGAACTATTTAGTCTGAAATTTGTAAGCAGGAGCTGAAGGGTAAACTGAAATGGTGTATTTAACCAAAAAAAAGAACAAAAAAAAAACATTGAACACCAAACACATCATGAAAAACATACTTCTAACTCATTATAAAACCCTTTAGTTTCAAAGAAACAATTGAATGTTGACGTTCTTATATCACTTCACATTCATTGTGCACACTTGGAAGTTGGAACTAAAGTGACATTACACGTTTCGAAGAAAAGAATAATTCGTTGGCTGAACCAGAATCTTTTCTGTTCCCCTCCAGTCCATAATCAGAAAAAGACAACAGATATAATAACAGGGGGAAAGAATCCATATGCATATTTTTGATATATTTTGAAAGATAGAAGGATGATGCAGAGATGAGACAACAATACATACCCTCCCTTCAACCAAGTCTTGTGTCCCAATGTTAACTACAGTACAACCAATAGCTTTTGCAGAGTTAAGGCAAAGAGTGTGATTCTCATTCCTCTCCCATGGGTTTAATATCTGCTTTGTGTTGATTGCTCTCTCATCAATTGTTCCAGGCACAGCGACATTTATTAGCTTGCTGTAATAAAATAAAGAAAAATCAAGCAACAATCAGGACATGGTAACCAGAAAATTCTAATACCACATGAATGCCAATATAATTCTCTAAGAAAGATTAAATATAATTGATGACTTTCCGAGAAGGAAATGAGTAATAATCATCAACTCCAGAAGGGAAGGTGGTAATGAACCTCATACAAGCAAAAATTCATAACCTAGCACTCCGTTTTCTGAAGATGCCAACATCATGTTCCAATCATTGTATCATCAAATTAAATAAAAAACGGTAGAATATTTATCGTTGGATTGGTACTGACAAGACGTAAGGACTTTACAGAACTAGTGGCAATATGAAGAAATAAAATTGCCAACGGAGATGAACCTGACTGAATTTTGCTACTTAATTAAGACAATTACAAAAAATATGAAGATTTGGAGCAACAAAACATTCAGAGATGCACCCAACATTAGACAAAATCTCTAGAAGAAAATTGAGGCAACTGACCTTGAACATGATAAGGAGGCTAACAATAGCTCAATGGAAGTTCTGAAACTTCAACATAAGGAATGGACAATAAAAGAAGAGACCAAACAGAGCAAAGTGCCAAGAAAATTTGGCTTAAGGAAGGACATAAAAGGCAATCCTTTTTTTTATAGTCGAGTTAGTATTTCACGGATCAATCATCAGAATCTGAAAGCACACAATATTCCAGAACCAGAATCCGGCTGGTCTTAAAATAGGCCTTCATAATTGCTTTCACATGCCATCAAAAGAATTACATGGCAAGAGTTGAAAAGTCCTAGAAATGTCCATAATTATTAAAAGTTTCAGCTCCACCTTCCTAACCATTGTTCCAAAGGACATAAAAAATACTCGAGACTTGTCTGATATGTCTTATGGTGCCAACTACATAATCATCAATAAGAGATTTATCAGCTTATAGATGCTAATAGACAGCCTTCCTTAATGGTATGAAAACTTAAGTGTTAGTAGTACATCAATATTGTTACCTCGTAACGTATCCTTTATTGGTAAATGAATGGCAATATCATTGTGTGCTTTACATAATATTTAAGTATACATACATAGTGATTTCCTTACGTCAGATCATGATAATTAGACCGGACAACTATGACATTGTTTGGAACATATAGTATAACAAGATACATCTTATGACTTCATTGAAAACTAAAATGATGGTAAATATAAGAAGGAAGTGAGAGGATATTTAAAGTTACGGTATATAATGTGAAACTATATCATAATCATCGGGAATGATGAAAGAGAACTATTCAAGTTAATGACTTTTGTCAAAAAACCTGTGGAATAAGAAGTATCTTATATTTTGGGATGTTGATTTATGGATAAAGATTATAAGCATATTTGCCTTGTTCTAGGTCAATATGCATAGGTACCATATAAAGATGAGGCAAAAATTCATTTTCTAAAATACTCAAAAAAGGGGTGGACACAGATAGATATGACTTATCATGCATGTTAAGTTGTATACTTGCAGAGTTTTCAAGGCTATCGAGGTGACCAAGGTGACATTGATGCCTTGTTGCTTCGGCGATAAGCCCACACATTAGGTGACACCTTTTTTCATAGTAAAATATATAGATTAGCAAATATATGAGTGACAAATAAGACATAAAAAGCAATAAATAGACGTCAATTATTGACATCAATATGTGAGTCAACTAATAATATATAAGTGCATATTTAAATGGACTAAATAAAATAAATATCTATTTAGAACTACTCAAATAAGTTAATGTTAACAATAAATTAGTACTAACTGCCAGTAAATATCTATAAAATTACTTAATATTAATTATTATTCCATAAGAATATCCTTTGTAATCCAATTAACTATCAAAATTAGCTATGTTTAATTTAATACTTAGTCAAAATCATTCAATTAAGTTGTATTGACACTTAAATAGTATTAATTATTACTAAATTATACAAAATAAGTGTCTTATAGACTGCTTGCCTAGGTGCCAACTTGCCTTGCAAGTTGAGGGTGCCACCTTGAAAACAGGGTATACTTGTCTGTAATATGTGCTCTAAATGTTATAAGTAGAGGATAAGGCATCAATTGAACATAGTACTGGTAAAATATGTCCTTAAAGAAACGCTAACATTTTTTCACTAGCATATGAAAGAGATAGCCTTTAGTCAGAAGGCTGTATATATTTGGCTTTTCAACCTAGTATTGATAAATGGCATACTTCCTTGGAATATGAATTTACCCTAAAAGGGAGCAGCAATAAGCTAAAAGTTTCAAATGAAAGACTAGTATTGACTCAGGCAACACATTGCTACAAGAAAATCAACATCTCACTCTGTATGGACTAAAATAAGAATCTTGGTTTCATGAAAATATGACACATTTTGAAGAGGCACCATTTGATTGAAGCTGTTACCATTATGAAAACGTAGTACCAAGAGGAACATTTCATCATGATTCATGTACTAAGTTTTCGACTCAAATTGGATTTGAGTTTCAAATTTCTTAGAGATAGAAATTAAGTGATTGACTTTTATGCAAGTGAGAGATTGTTAGTAACAAAAGCCTAACAAAATAAATCACCTTAGTGATGATCCTATTACTTAATGACATATCTCTTCTTTGTCTATAAAATGTGACCTAGTCCTAATAATGGAAATGTGACATTAACCAAAGTACTCTAGTATTATTAGGTTAGTTCATTAGTGGCTAAATGGAATTCATGGATCCTCTATAAATAAGAAGGCTTGGTCAAACAGTAGTACAAGTGGACTTCCCTATACCTACCTGAGCCCCTCCCTCTTCCTCTCACTCTCCTGCATACAAGGCAGTAGCAGAAACCAAGATGGTATCTGAAGTAAGTGAAATCTTCTAGGAGGTGCAAGGAGACCATTGTCCATCGGATTATCATGTGGATACCGCAACAGGAACACTTGGCTTCTCGAAGACATTTCCGCATTAGTATATGAAGAAGATTTATGGTATCCACCAAGTGAGATGAAATTCAATGTCTTTCTTGTATTCCACACTGAACTCTAGTTTGAATTGGTTGGCAACGAAATCTTGGTTTTACATATCCTTAATGCCCATTGTGAATCATTTAATCCTAAAGTGGTTTCAAACAAGAAGTGTATTCAGGTCAATAAAACAATGAAGGAAGGTTTTGTGACTTATAAGGTATGTGAAAGGCCTATGGCAAAGTGAACTAAAATTGTTTAATCACACCCTGCAGCTAACAGGCTTCATCAATTTATAGCTGAAATGGGTAACATATTACATACAAATTGCAATATTTTCCGTTATAATTAATTGATTTGGTACCACCAATGACATGTGAACTCTTTCCATGTTGACGCCCACCAGCCATGCTAGATCAGATGGCTTTGCTGCTAGATGGAATTCTTTCAATTCAATCAGATCTGAAAGTATACATGATACATGTATTTGCTGGCAAATTCGGTGGGCAACCTAGAGACCAAGAGGACCTTCAATCAAAAATTCAACCGATACTGATCACAATTTCAAACATGCTTCAGTCTGATAAACCCGTAAAAGAATCTTTCGTACTGAACAAAGTTTATGGGAAAGATTCTGGTATGTTATCCAGGTTGGACTCGGGAAGAGGGAATCCTTTAGTTGTTTTCTTTCCTTCCTTCTTTGACACCCAATGATGGGGGTCTCTTTTTCTATTTCTTTGCGCTTTTCTACCACCCTAGTAACAATCTTTATTTCTTTTCTTTTTCAGCTTGCAATATTTCCCATCCATCAAGTGAATGAATTGTGAATCTCCTGTTTAGGCAGGCACCTTCAAAAAAAAATGATTGAAGGAATATAAAAGCGACATTCCTTACATGCTGCTTCTAAGAAAGCATTGATCATGTTTTTGTTAACTGAGGTGGGTATCCTTCAGAATATCAGGCATTAACTAGGATCCTCTATAAGATGTAATGGCCACTATTTTACAGTGGGACAATATGATCTCCAGCAATCACTACAAAGAGCTTTGGAATATGATCTCCAGCAATCACTACAAAAAGCTTTGGTAGTATACCTTCCAGCTCTATTGCTAGTTATTCGGCTTGCTGAAAACAGTATATATGTCCGAAGCTTCTTCTATCTGCTGACATCAGTGCTCAATAACATGAACTATTATTTGATTGAAAAATACATTTGTTATTCTGGGCAGTATACCTTCCGAGGCTAGTTTGGTCCTTTTGACCTCTTAAATTCAGGAGGATTTTTTTTTGTAATGAATTATTCATCTTGGAGGAACTTACGTTGTCTTTTGAGTAATTTATTTCGGTTTGTCGACAAGTTATGGCTGTCTACTTACTTTTGCAGAAAAGAGAAAATATTACACAACAAATTGCACTTTATTGTCCTATAGGAAACATAAAATGAAAGTGTAAAAAGAAATACTTACCAGAGAAGGACGCCACCTTTTGCTAGATTAAAAAGATCACTCGATGCAGGATCCAACGGAAGATATTTCTTCAGGAATGGGTCTTCACCAAGGTAGCTGTTAATATGTGCCACAAAAGCTGATTTCTCGGATTCACTGATGGTGTGCAGAAGTGTTGTTGTTGTAGCCTTTAGAAATGCCGAGGAGTTCTTTGCACCCCCTTCTTTTGCATGAACTCGTGTTTGCAAATTCAAATATTCCTGGTAGTTTAGCAATGCGACTGCATAAGATCATATATCACTTCCACACAATAAATTTTCTCGAGTCCAGTGCAACTGGTACAAAGAATAGAAAATACCCGCAAAAATGTCTCAAAGTTTATTTCCTGGCTTGTATCCGAGTAAGTGTCTCTTAATATAGCCGAGATTTCTTCCTCGGTGACCATCTCAGCAAGAGATTTAAGCTTCACCATGACAGGGGGCAAATCTCCGACAGTCACATGACCGGACTCTCTTTTTGCAGACGCAAACTACGGCAAGAAATCGAAGAAAACGAAGATCCACATAATTTTAAGAATCACCGACATGCAGTAGTTACAAATAACAGTAATAATTGGAATGCGCGCACCTTGGACCTGAGGCTCCGGAGTTCGACCTGCGTGAATTGGCTTTGTAGCCATGGATCCGAGACAAGAACACCGATAGAACCCGACATCCTGTACACTTATATTTGTTTCCACCGACCTTATTCCCAATCCTCGGTAGATTTGATCCTCGTCCTCGAAATCAGCGATGGCGTAAAAGCACAAACGCCCCAATAAAAAGAACACTCGGGAGTCTGCGCGCAGCACTCAGATAATAAAAACAAAGCCTCACTAAGTTGTCGATCTGCAAGCAAAGGGAGCCACGCAATGCTGCGATCCCCTCAGCTGCAAGAGCACAGACGACGAAGATCTCCTCTCCCCCGCACCAGAAATTGAGCAAAAAATCCGCCAAAACGCAGACACGGCGCTGCTTCCTCGGGGATCTGCAGGACGCTCCCGCCCGGGGGAATCGGGGAAGAAGAACGCACCACGTCCAGCCTCCCCTCACCTCCTCTTCCGGCCACCTTCTACGTTCCGCGTGTTGCTCGCGGGCATCGCCATGGAAAGGGGTCGGCGGTGGCTTTTGCAATTTTCCTCCGCAGAGAAACAGGAACTCCGGTCATGCATTATTCCATATAAATATCGGAGGGGGAAAAAAAGGGAATTTCGCGGAGGCGCGAAGAGGTCGGGTATGCCAGCGCGGAACGCGGGGTCCACGCCGCGGGCGCGGCATCCGGGCCGTTTATAAACTCTTCCCCGAAAATAAAAACACGGGACGTATCTATTATATAAAACATTTTTTTAATAAAAACCTTGATTGAAGGAATTACACCCGGCAGATCCGGATCGACTTGATAATTTAATCATTTATAAATATTATTTAAATATTAATAAAACACAAGATAAACTTCCAATTTAAAATTACATCGAGTTTTGTGAAAAAGATAAATAAATTTGAGCTTCGCAGTTAAATTTAAATTGATTTTTAATTTTATAAAAGTATGAACTCAATTTAAAATATGAATCTAGAGTTCAGAATTGACTTAGGTCTATTTGTTTCAGCTTAATTAATATATAATCCAAAATATCTGATAATAATAATAATAATAATAATATATTGATAAGTTACTTAATTTAAAATACTTTATTATAGATTTTTTATTATCAGAAATAGATAGCTAAAATTTTATGCTCCACGAAAAATATCAGAGCTAAAATTAATATTTTAGATATTTTATTAAGTTAAATAAAAAAAGATAATTTTAATCTAAGTAAACATAAATTGTTTCACCGTACTATCTTATGGCCCGTTTGGTTAGAGTATAAAAAATGATACTATATTAGTATTGATATTGATATTTTCAGAAGATGGAGTATCAATATCAAAATTGATACAAGTTGACACTTGTATTACATAATATGTGTTGTTTGCACTACAAATTTTAAAATTGATACCATTAGCCAAACACCTTGAGGTGATTATCAACAATATCAATTTTAAAATTAATAGTGATAGAGGTGTCTAATAGTGTTACCAAACAAGGCATTAGGATGTGACTCATTTGGTCAAAGTCAAAGGTCACGTTGCATGGTCCGGCACGCGAAGTACTGCGGCTCGAGGGCTCGTAACGTTATCATGTCGAAATATAATAGGGTGTTTGGTAGCTCTTTTAATTTTGAGTCAATCTCGTTTTTAAAATCAAGATTATTTGACTTCTTATTTTTAATTTTAAAATCAAAAGTGTCTAACCATTTTATGTTTGACAAAACTGTCACAATTTTTAAAATTTATAGAGTACTGTTTGGCTCCACCGGCACCTTCGGCCGGAGTCCGCCGCCCCCTCCGCGACTGCCGACGTCGTCCACCCCCGCCGTCGTCCGCCGGAGTCCGCCGCCCCCTCCACGGACGGTGGCCGTCCACTCCCGCCCCACGGACAGCCGCGCCACCTGCCGGAGTCCGCCGCCGCCTCCCCACCCCCGCCGCACAACCCCGCCTCCCCCTGCTGGAGTCCGCCACCGCCTCCCCCACAGCCTCGCCGCCGCCGCACAGCCCCGCCACCCCCCATCCAAAGGTCGGTCCTTTATCCCGTCGCCGCCTCCGCCTCCGCCGATACTTTTTACTGCCCCTTCCTCCCTGCTCACCGCTCCTCCTTCCGGTAATAAAGAGACCCGGCTGCCTTCGCCCAGTTCTCTCACACCTCTTTGTCGACAAGAGCTTCAATCCCTTCAACACCGCGCAATAGTCACACGAGGCCGACCCCCCCCCCCCTTTCCGAGCGCCGGCGGCATCGAGCCCATCTTTTGCCGTTGCCGGCAAGGTTTGATTGATTCCGTCTGAGATCGGTCGACATGTGCGGCGGGGCAATCATCTCCGACTTCATCCCTGCGACCTGGTCGACACGGGTCCCCGCCGACTACCTCCAGCCCGACCTCAAGGAGGGGCCGCCGTTGCGGGCCGCCAAGCAGCAGAAGAAGAAGACTCCTCGTCCGCGGTGCTCCCCCCGCGGGGCTCCCCTCCGACGCGGTGCTCCCCCCGGCGATGCTCCCCCCGCCCGGGGAGCCCCCCCCCCCCGCGGCGCTCGCCCCGCCTGCAAAGCCCCCCCCCGGTGGCGAGGGTGCTCCCCCCCCCCCAGCCAACGAAGCCGCCCCTTCCCACCCCCCGACGGCGCGGTGCTCCCCCCCACCCCCGGGTCGACCGCACGCTCCGCCCGCGTCTGTCTCAAAAACAAAACATGTGCTTTGCTGTTTTGTTTTCAAAAGAGAGTTACGAAGGGGAGTGCACCGATTTTGAAAAAAAGAAAGAAGAAAAAGAGAGTAACCAAACATGACTCCTCTTCTATTTTTAAAATTGATGTCAAAAGTGGGAAAAAAAACGTATCCAAACAGGCTATAAGTTTACAACCTTAACAGATTATTATTTGACATGTGCTTTAAAATGTTACCATTTGACATATTCATAGAATTTTATGGTTACGTACCTTTAGGATATGTTAACCTATAATAATAATATAATATTAGTGTCTGATAACGAGCTTTTCAAGGAATCTTAAGTCTGCAAATATAGATTTTTTTTTATCTGGAGGGACTGTTGGATTCATTTTTATGTTAAAAAGAACGGAATTCAGATCACCTCAGTTTACTAAAGAAAGAGAGTTTCCATAGCCTCGAATAAGAGATACTCACGGTCCCAACCACCTAAGTAATGATTCGAGTTGAACCGACATTAATTGTAATTGAACCAAAATTAGTAACAAATTACATTACGTTCGGTAACGGTACATCACTTTCGGTATCGGGTTACACTGCGTTTAGTAACGATACATTTCGATCTAATAATAGATTATAATGCAGTTGGTAACGAGTTAACCCGTTACTAATGGACTAAACCATTACTGACCGAAGTATAACACGTTGCTAGACTGGACTGAACCATTACTAAACCCTGTGTATACTATAAGAATTCTGGTTAATGGTGATGGCTAACCGTCGTCGCAAATAATCAAAAAGTTGTCGCCATTTTATATTAGTGACGGCTTAAAACATATAAAAACAATTTCAAGTAAAGCAATTTTATGTAATAACTTTTTCAAAAAATATGATTTTATTAAAAATATATTTTTTATTTAAATATTTAAAAATTAGTTTTTGAAGTCATTTTCAATCATTTAGTTGTTTCTAAATTACCGTTAACAATCATTTAGTTTTTGAAGTCATTTTCAACCATTTAGTTGTTTTTAATATAAAAAAATTATAAAATAATACACATGTTAACTAAATTATTTTTTATAGATTCTATCTGTCATATTTATCACCCTAAAATATTATATATTATAATATTTTCTTAAAACTAAAATTTTATAATATTATTATTTAAAAGTTTAAAACATGTTAATAATTACTTTTATCAACCTTTCCCGTTTGATCTTGAAAACGGCACCCGGACTGAATATCTCTGGATACCAAAATCGGTGAAATGTGTAGTCAACACATTACTTTTTTCATTGACCCCGATTTTCCTGCCATCCAAATATGAGCGGGGGGTTGATTTTCAAGAAAACATGCTCCCTCCAATCATTTTACGGCCGACCAAACCCTTACTTGAAATTGTTTTACATGGATCCGGATAATCTCTTACTTAAAAATTATTTTTATAAAAGTATTTTACGTGAAATACAAATAATTTTTTAAAATTTTACATTATTTTATAACTATTATTGTATCAAATTAATACATTAAATATTTAAGAATGATTTTAAAACATATAAGTGAGTAAAAATATGTGTAGAAAAATAATTTACATGCAAACTAACGGTGTAGTATGTGTTTGAATTTTTTTAAAAAATTATCTAAATTTTTTTCTACTTTGATACTAATTTTCATGAAAAATGAAATTCAAATATTTTGATTTTACGTAGAACCAAACGAACCAAAAATGGGCCGTGGGATCATCTTTTCCGGGAAACTCACCCATGCAGTCTATTTGGATGCCAGAGAAATGGTCAGTCAATGAAGTGTCCCTCCGTTGACTCCATAAACGATGAATTTTGACATCCCCATTCTTAATTCGGACACCATTTTCTAGATGGAACAGACGCAAATGACTTTTAACACTAAAAAATTTGATAATTAATATAATTTAAATTTTAAATAGTAAAAATATAAAAATTCGATTTAAAAAACAATATAATATTTTAAAGTGATAAACATGATAAACATTATAAAAAATAATTTAGTTAAATTATATATTACTTTACACATATTAAGTTTTAAAACATAAAATTATTAAGAATAATTAAAAAAATCAAATAACCGAAAATATTTTAATATACATATACACTCAGGTAAGAAATTGTGTTCTCAGGCAAATGATTTATGTATTACCCTATAACATTTACTATTTTTAATTACTTTGAAAAGATTGTTCCGTAAAAATGACTTTCACTTAAATTTTATTTTACATGGACCAAACTAACTAACAAGTGCATTATAGTTATATAAAAATAGTAGATTAATATATATGTGTGTAAAATTGTCAATTCCAAATAAAAGTTATTTTTGTACACTACATGCAGAAGGAGTCTCATCGTTAAAAAAATAATATTTTAGGTAAACTGTTAATCATAATAGTAAAGAAAAATTATTTTATTGAATAAATTATTTTTATTTAAAATAATTTAGTCAAGTTAACGCCCTTTCCTCGTGAATAAAAAATATTTGTTTAAAAATAATTAATATCTTAGAAAAAATTATCTTTTTTTATTATATTTACTTGTAGATGATGCAGTAACCAACAACAAAATCACGGAAAAGTAGTTACGGACAACCAAATGTCATATCAACCTTTTCAATTCCCTTGAAAAGTGGATGCAACGAAAATATTTTTCTTTGATTTAAGTTTTACGTCAAACCAAACGGACCAACTAGTGTTTCTCTGGATCTCTGGAGAACAAGGCTTTCAATGAAATGTAGATGTACAACCAGTTTTATTGAATTACTACAACCGGACTGCGTAGACCCTGATCTACAACGACCTTTTGTCAGAAAAAAAAACCGAGATTAATTTACCGAACAGCTATCTTGTTACACGTTCATCAAAGGAAGCATTATAGTTTTTTAGACAGCAGTCACCTGTGTGCAGGTCTCTTGGGACATGTTTGGTACCATAAAATTTTGGGGATAAATCCAGATTATCCCCTAAATTTTGGAGATAACTTGGGACTGGGTTTATCCCCAAGTTATCCCTGTACCAAACAGCACCTTAGGGCCTGTTTGATACCATAAAATTTTGAGGATAAACCTGAGTTATCCCCAAAATTTAGGGGATAACTCAAGTTTATCCTCAAATTATCTCCGTACCAAACAGCACCTTAAAACTCACTAGTGTGCAAGAAAAACGATACCATCATCTTCTCTAACCAGCAAAAACAAGCACTTTGCATGCAGCTTGATAATTTACACATCTCAAATGCTAAATACACATCAATGCTTGCCGGTCTTCTTCCATTACAAGCTCTACATTCGTTTGGTTTTTCTCCCTTCTTATCTACTCAAGGGGACAATCTAGCTATAAGATTAATGATCCGAGGATTCACCATCCTTCTTCAATCTCATCTCTTCCCGGGTGTTACAACATCTTTATTAATTAATCATAACTCCACTTAGCACCTCGGGGGTTGTTTGGTACAAGATTATTCAGGTGATAAATCAGATTTATCTCCTAAATTTTAGAAATAAATTAGATTTATCCTCGAGTTAATCGTGTACCAAGCAGTCTCCTGGAGACCTCTAATTACCGGTCACTAGGTATCTTCTCACGTTTTACATCTTGACGTCGACCTCTCTTACCCTTGACCGAGATCCACTCCGACCATTATGGTAGCATCAAATTCGAGATCCTACAAATAAGAAAAGATTGTTCAAGCTTTGAGCATGGGAACTAAAATGCAAATAATACCAACAATTTTACCAAACAGTCACATGCAGGAGGAAATGTAAGTGGTGTAAGAAAGAAAGGATTGGAGATGTTTTTTTACCTTAAACAACACACATGTGAGGTTAGTGAGAATGTCAAGAATTGTGACAAAGTACTTGCAGAGTTGTGAAAAGAAGTGAGGAGTTATTTAGTTGGGGGAGAATCACAAAGGAAGATATATGGATTCGGCGGAGAGCCGAGCTACATGATAAGTTGCTCGAACAAAGAGACACAAATCTCGTGTCTGAAATCTATAAAAAGATGAAGGAAAGGCACTAATTGAGATTGATGGATCAAGTTTTAAGGATAAAAAGGAGGCACAAATAAAGAGAGCAATGCAAGTTTTTATGGCCAAAACACTACATAAAGAAGGGTGTGTGTGTGAAATTCCAAAAACGCACGTGCGCTAAGGAGACTCGAGTCCAGGTATGATAAAGGCATGGAATATTCCTCCGGTGGCCAATATGAGATAATATCATTCAACACTCCCCCTCTCGGCGAGTCACCACTAGGGGTGTTCATGGTCTGGTTTGGTTTGGTTTCTACGTATTTTTTCTCAAACCAAACCAAACCAAACTATCTCCCAAACCAAACCGAACCAAACCAAATTAATTCGGTTTGGTTTGGTTTGGTCCGGTTCAAACCATATTTTATTAAGATAGAGTAAATATGTCAATATATAATTTTATTTTATTTGTTTTAAATCACATTCTATTAAAATTTAGTGTATTTGTTTATATATTTTATTAATTTGCCTTAAAAACTCTTCAAACAAGTTTATTTTTATAAGAAAAGACACATAAATATTATATTATATATAACTTAAAATAAAATATTTAAACTAATTCAGATTATTCGGTTTAGCGGTTTGGTTTGGTTTGAAGGGCTCTATAAACCAAACCAAACTGATTGATAGTTCAAACCAAACCGAACCGAACCAAACTCCTGGTTTGGTTTGGTTTTTCAGGTTGAACCAAATAGTGAATAGTCCTAGTCACCACTGTCAGAGTCACGATAGGAATACATGGGGCAGAGCCGAGCGAAAATAGAAGAAAATCCACCGGAGGACATAGCTTACAGCCTAACCAGCTCTGATACCATGTGAAATTCCAAAAACACACGTGTGGTAAGGAGACTCAAGTCCAGGCTATGATAAAGGCATGAAATACTCCTCGGTGGCCAATATGGGATAATACCATTCGGTGGCCAATATTAATTTGTGTCAAAAAGAGAGATGATCAATGTTTTATATATATATCCTGGGGAATTAAGATGGGAGTTATAATTTCAAGAGAAGGTGTGAATCAATGATCTTGTCCATGTACTGCAAATGCATACATTGTAGGAGAAGATTTCAGGTTCTCCGGTGAGAGCGATTGAGGGCATGGAATGTTGGTTCTATATTTGAAGTGTTTCGTCAAGCTATCCATATTCATGATATAACATAACAGTACTTTAATATATATATATATATTCTGATTTGTACCAGATCAATACGAAAGTAAAAAAATATATACGGTTGTTTTATATATTTTTATTTTTATATTTTATGTTGAGGAGAACTTTATGGTATATGTTTTTAGTTTTGAGATTTTGGATTTGGATTTTCAGATCTGAATTTTTTTTTGATTTTCGGTTTTGGAAGGATTCTAAATTATAAAGTTTCTGGACAACTGGTAGATTGTTGAAGTTTTAGAATTTCGGGTTCTCTAAGATAAATTTTGCACCTTTCTGAAAATTTGACAATTTTCAGGTACTCTGGGACTCTGACAAATCATAAAGTACTGTAATGTAAGACTCAAATTCAAGGCCCTAACCAAAACTTAACCCAAGGTGAATTAAAGACAAAATTGAACCAAACAAAAAAAAACAAACTAACAATTTTTTTCGGCAATCAAATTCCACTCCTAATCCAAAATAATAAATCCAACACCCTAAATTTAAAAATATGAAACATCGATCCAAAACTCTGAACTATCAAGTAAGAATTTAAGGCTCCCAAAGCTGAAATTTTAGATACCTAAATCCTCTCAAAGTAGAAGATATATGGAGGTGACTCAAGGTATAGCATGGAATTCAAGAATTCAAGTAAGGACATCTGGTATCTGACAGCAAAGCCAAAGAAGTCTATCAAGTTCCTAGAATGAATAAATTAAATTTAAGATGCATGTTCATACACTTTAAGGGAGCAAAATATCATACCACAAATAGTTACTAAATGCATGTGTCATATGGTCCTCGGTAAATACCAAAATGAAAACTGAAGGTTTTAATTATCTTTGTGCTCTCACATATTTTCAAAGAAAATTAATGGCATTGAGAAAATGTACATGAGAATAAATATGATAAATCATCCCCCGAATGAAAATTCATTATGATCCTTTCTAAGAAGAAAACTTGATTCAAATGGAAACACTGATGCATACAAATGATAAAACACCAAAAAGAGCCAATAAGAATGAAAAATTTTGATTGAGAACATGCAACACTCATAATATGTCATGCAATGCTCATAAGTATAGTTGTGTATAGATAAGCTCCTAAATGTCAGAAAGTAAACTAAGGGGCCATCTGGATCATCCCAATAGCTAGTGGGATGGATTTAATTTCATGAATTACAATTTACAAAAAAATAAACTTCTAATAATTTCCGCCTAGGAATAAGATCAAGATTAGAAACCTCAAGGAAGGATCCGGCTAGTTGTCCAGATATGCAAAGACTCTATTTCAACTCTTCAATCAGCCAGCCGCCACAACACCAAAGCTGACCTCAATCATCTGCAGGTAAGTAAAAAGCCAAAATCATATACCAAAGAAATGAAGAAAGGCAGGGACAGAAATTAGAGAAAGCAAGTGAATCTAGGACACACCATTAGGTGACCTCTCGCTAGTGGAGAAGTCAGAGGAGGGCATGGGTATGGAAATTGAGAGCTGGGTTGTAGAGAATGATGTCCTATCGGTTCGGTTATCTTCCAACTCCAACCAAGTATCTCTTGTATTGTGCCATTCATTGAAAAAAGGGCGAAGGGGCTGATCCCCTTGCTTCACTTCAGAAGAATCCAATTCACCCCCAAAGAAACAGTGTTGCTGCTACTGTTGTTGTTGCTTATTTGAATGCGAATTCACAGTTCTGTGGCTGAAGTCTATCCTTGGTTGCAGCTAGGAGTAGTTTCCCTAGAGAAAGGAGTTGCTTCCAGGTTTTGGAATACCATACGAACCTTGAAAAAGGAATCAATCGCCAATTTAGAAAAAATTCACTTCCCAAGCTGTCCCTTGCACTCCGTGAAACTTCAGAGAAGAAACTGTGTGCATCCATCTCATTCTTCACCCCACAAAGGTACCTGGCAAATCATCGGTGGTCGATTAAACAATATGGAAACAAAACCAAGCCATTTTCAACTACATAAGGTGGGAATTTTGGGAACATGATACACATTACAAGCAGAGGAAAGAACACGAGACAACAGAAGCCAGACAAAAACAAGTAAGGAAAATGCTAAAACCAACAAAAAATCATAAGGTTTAAACTTCACAATAACGGAGATCCAACTAAAAAATGCAAGGTGCTTATGCTATAGTGCTTAACTTGCATTTTAAAAAATGAGTGGGTTAAAATAACCATTTGAAAGAATTTGTATGATAGCAGTTGCAAATCCTGGCAACATATTCCGACTGTTCAATGGTGACATTTTGGTGGGTCAATTGCATATAGATAAGGACAGTTACACTTTTGGACCAGTAAACATAAAGAAGTCACCTATAAACAAAATTATGAGAAAAGGATAATTACAAGAGATTGGTAAATGATAACCTATCAAATTCAGAACAAAACACATGATGGATAAGCCCCCAAAAGAGAAGCATGTCAGCTGAAAATAACATCATAAGCTCCACGATGACTAACATTATCATCAAAAGTATAAGATGTACCAAAATTGTAGCTAATTTTAAGACATTTAGGGCCCATTTGGTTGGCTATATAACCAAACATCAAAATGAGTTTTTTATGAAAAGGTTTTAATCAGTCCCAGTTCATTCTAAAGTCTCAGAAGATTCATGAAACTTAAGCAATCTTATATTTCTTCTTAACAAATGTTCCAACTACTATCAGCATGGGCCGAAATCTTGGAGTAGCATTTATATTTGACCGAAGCATTCTTGACCTCAAAAATCAGATACAACCCCCAAAACAACTTATTCACACCAAGATCAACCTGAGCACTTAATGAATACCCAATTACTCATATCATTCTTTAACAAGAAAAGATTTAAGAAGTGTCAATGAGATTCTCAAACCAAGTTGTGATGTCATGAAAATATCATGCCACCACAAGTGTGACCTGCGGTTGTCAAGGTTCAATGTCAGGGTGTCAGTTCTATGTATCCATTTCAAGAGTGAAGTGTTATTTGATGTTTTAAAAGTAGGCTACCTAGAAGACTGGTTGGACTGCCTAGAAGGCTCAGTCCCTTCTACAACTTGGTGATTTCCATCTCACTATTACGGTGCATCTATTAATCCTACCAAGTTCAATTGATGTTTATGCCCAGGCTGTTATATGCATTTGCATAATAAGAATTGCATCTCTACTTTATTTTAGCCTTTCTACCATTTTCATCCTTTTTCTCTTATTCACAGAGGCCAAACTTACTGTGCAGGTTTACTCGAATAATAACCAAGCTAAAAGATTTAACTAAATTACTATAACAAGGAATAGGTGTGCTTAAGTAATAATTTTAAGCAAGTTTAAAAATAATGAACAAGTACTTAAGAATAACATGTGAAGTAAATAACTAATAATTTTAACACACAAATCACTCTAACAAGATAGTCTCTTCTAAATTCAACTAATTAGCATAAATAAAAATAATTAAAATTTAAGATAAATCTAATTTTTAATTTTTACATGGATCAATTTTATTTAAGGTAACCAAGAAATAGCTCGCCTACCAACAACACAATGGAATATATATACAACTTGCTAAACTAAAGAGGCTATGAAAAAGGAGCAAACCTAGAAATTAGCCTGATCTCTAATAGAGGATTTTGAAAGGGTTGATACTTACATTTAGAATGATATGAAAATATCTTGTATGGTTGATCTCTAAGCCAGTAGTTGAAAAAATGAAAAGAAGTCATCATACAAGGCATGACTGCACAAACAAGAACCACGCTGAAAATATTGCAGCACAGGAGCAAGAAATTGCTGAAATTTCACAAAAAATGCATAAATTTGTGTATATTTCGTAGAACCCAAAATACCCTGTTGATGCATAAAATTAAAAGCTTTGTGGAATAATATATATGAAAAGCATAAATGGAAGTATCGATATACGATTCAGATTAAAGCAATCTCGGATAATGAAATAGAGAATGCTTAAATTAGACAAGCATCATAATATGAATCTAGGACTTTAATGTTAAAAATGGAGAGAAATGGTTAGCCTACAAATGTGTGATAAACAAAAGGAACAATTGACATCTTATAAACTTCATCAGTACCAGCCGTCACAACCAGCACAATTCAACAAACTATAAAAAATAAATTGAACCATCTCAGGAACATGCCTCGTGGGTTAGATGTAGATAAGAGCACTGTACAATGCTATTCACCGTTAACCAGGGATTACTTACGGGGAAAGATAACTGAACAAGGATACGCCTGACATCGACACAAGAAAAAAAAACAAAGGTAACTGATGAACAAGGACCAGATATGGGCATGCAACTGAAGAGTCAACAACGGATGCAATTAGATGACAAGAAATTACGACACTGAAGCTACAAAAATACAAGCCACTTAAATCATATCACGCACACAAGTAAAGTAGAAATTGCCAGATCTTTTCACACCAACCGCAATGCACCGCATGTAAAACACCAGATAGTAATCCACCAACAAACACAGTAAAAAAGGATCTATTTGTCCTGATTCAGCTACATAAGACAGGAGATTAAACGAAGCAATATGCAAAAATTGAACCAGAAAAGGAAAAGAACCAAGCTTACCCATAATCGCTGCTGGCCATATACTCCAACAAATTTCTTACGGGCGCTGGCCGACAGCGCGTAGGACGCAGGGGATGGGGGACTTTTGGAAAGCCGCTGCCATCTCTCTCTCTTCTCCGTCGTCCGTCTAGGGGGAGGGCTAAAGAGAGAATTCGAGCAGCAGAGCGCAGCTTACCGGCAACTCAGGGAAGGAGGCTCCGCCGGCGAGGCAAGTGAGAGGTTTACACAGTTGCAGAGGTTGGGCAGGAGAGGGGCGGAAGCGTCGCCTAGCGAGTTTACCCTTAGGCCGGTGGCGTCGCTGCTCCTTCCGGCGGGAGGTCCTCGGCTTCGACAGCTTGGTTGCGGAATGACACGGAAGAGGGTATGTCAGCGGGAGAGGCAGAGGGATCAATCCAGACATCCGGGGTTACCTGCGGGAGCAGACGGTGTCGGGAGAGGAGGCGAAAGACCACGGCATCGTCAGCGAGCGATGCAGATGGGAGGATCGTTCGACGGCTTGTCGGCAGAGGGAGCGGAGGGGAAGAATCGAGAAGGTCGGGACGACAGGCACGAGGAAGAATCGCGAAACGGTGGATCCATCAGATGCACGGACGGTCGAAAATTACAATGTGAAAGTCGGACGGATGAAAATAACGAGGGGAAAATCGGACGGTCCAACGCGAGAGGACGAAAAAAACCCATCGCCACTTCTATATACTAGGTTAGATTAGATATATGTGTGCATATATAATCTAAACATTTAAATTCTTAGTTTTTTTTATCTAACTTATTAATTTGCGATAAAATTAAATTGAGAGATTTTAACCTAACATATTTGGTAATTTATCTAAATCATAGTCTAAAGGGGGTAAAAAATCCCTAAGAGAGAGAAAATTTTTTTCTTCAAGTAACGTTGAGTGTTGTTGGGCTAAATGGCCTGCCCTGTTTCCACCGTCACATCAAATGTTATATTCTAATTATTTTTTGATGGATATCTATTATAAAATTACAAAGATATATTTCAGCCTGTCAAGTGAGCCGGGCTGGCCTGGCGGCCCGTCAAAAAAGCCTGCCAAGAATTGATGTTAAGCCCAATCAAAACTCTATTCGGGTCGAGGGGGAGAAGATGTCTTTACCTTTCACCGAGCGGCGGGCTTGACAGTGTTCAGCCCGTCTGGCCCGTCTGGCCCGTCGACGTCGATTTCCCTAGGTCGCATATGTAATCGGAGGTGCGGACGGCAGACGACGGGGAGGAGAGGAGAGCCGATCGAGCGCTGCTGCAAGGGCTTGCCGCGTCCCCTGGTTGGATTTTGAAGCTCCTCCTGGTGGCGCGGATGTGGGATCCTCGGAAGATTCTGCAAAGCTGGCAGATCTCCACCTCCGAGAGCTGCACCTGCTTCCCGGGCTTGCCCACCCGCACCTCCAGCAACCGCCTAATAATATCATCTAAGGTAGAGGAATCCATCCCCGCCAGTACCCCGACAACGATTCCCAACAAGGAGATCAGAACGTAACTCCAGATCAAAGGCAAGCCGGCAGCTCGCCCTTCGTAACCAGGGAAATCGAAGACGGGAAGGCCGCCGCCTTCAGCCTCTGCTTGGCCCTTCCTCTCCTCCCACTGCGAACAACCGAAGCAAGGAAAAAGGACTTTCTGAACATTCCTCCGTCGGCCGCCTCGGCTTCTTCTTCACCCTTCCCCACCGATCGCAATATTCTTCCCTCTTTCTGCTCTGGAAAGAGGGATTCCGGCGACCCTCCTCAACTTTCTTCGCTACTATTCTTACGGCGGGAGGATGAACTGGGATTTCCTATGTAGGATCCTCGTAAGAACCCTCGGGATCCTGTGTGGGATTTCCTGTGTGGGATCCTCGTAAGATTTACCTAAACTATCTCTGTGGAGTGGAGTGCATAGATTTTTGGCATATGGTTCGTATGGTTTAAAGTCAGTCAGAACAACACATTACCAAACAAATTAGTAGTCTTATTTACTTTAGATCTTTCATGAAATTAGAACTCTCTCTATATATATGGTTGATCATTGCCAAATCTGCACCAAAGTTTATCCAAACACTGATAAATGCATTTACAGTATGTCTTCTTCTTTGAAAGATTAATATTCATTTACAGATTCTATTATTTGGCGCAGAATGAAGACAGGGGAGAGTTAAATGTTAAATGTAATCCTCTTAATTCAGGCTAACATTAACATATAATCCTCTTAATTGTTAAATGTTTCTCGTAGGTTGCAACCTGTCATTCTGAAGGACATTCCACCTGCTAAGTGCTTGGAGAACTCCCTGGAATTCTTGAGGAAAAGAAAAATGGAGGTCCGTAGGTCGCAAGAAAGTCTGAAGAATGCAGATCGGGCTCTGCGCTTTATTTCATCACAGGGCAGCTTCGAAGAAATAAGATGACTGGAATCCGTGATACAACACCTGGATGGAAGCATTCTAGCGAAGAAATACGATCAACTTTGTTTAACTATTTATTACATATCTTTGTATACTCTCTCTTTCCTTTTTTTGGGTTGATCCTTGGAGGGTGAAGTGACCTTATCTCCTTTAATGGCGTAGTGGTGGTGCCTTGGAGCAGATTCTTCATCACCCGAACTGTAAAATTGCATCTTGCGTAATATGGACATGCTGCAATGAGATGCTTTGGCCCGGTAGGAATTTGCCTGTAGCTCTGTTAATTGAACTGTAAAATTTACAGATGATTTTATAATCTTTTTGTGTTTTTTAAAACTTTTTACATTTTTATTAATTTTATGATTTTTGTATAATTTTTTATTTAAAACTGTTTTACAAAACTCAAGCCCGTTAGGTTAACGGGCTTTGGCGGGTTAAAGCCCATTTAAACAATCTAAGCCCGTTGGGCTTTCTACGTGGGCTTGGGCTTGAGCTCTATGTATACTGGTCAGCCCAAGCCCGGCCCATTGACACCCCTAGATATATTGTGAATATTTAAACAAACCTTTTGTGTATGGTAATTTTTAGCATTTTTAATGGTTTTTGATATTAAAATTTATTTTATTTTTATCGAATCCGACCCTTGCCCACTCCACCGATCCACCATCCTGCCTACCTTGCCCATTCATTCAGCTGCTTCCATGTATATACATACACCAGGAAGCCCCATAGGATTCCCTTCTCTCTCTCTCTCTCTCATATTCTCTATCTCTCGTGTTGTTTCTATAGGGTACCGACGACGGCGGCATGAGCTCGGAGACGTCCAGTGGTATGCAGCAGAAGCTTCTGATCCCCTTCCCCGCTCCGCCTCTCCGCCGGCGGCGGGCCTCCGGCGGCTCTTCCCGGCGTCGTCTCTGGCGGCATATGTAGACAATTCGGCCGGGAAGACATGGCTTCCTGCCGGGGGGAGCTGCTGCTCGGTGGCGTACACGGGAATGCCAGGCATTTAATGATTCTTCTCAACCTCCTCCTCCTCCTCCTCCTCCAACACTTCAATCCTCTTCTCTCCTCCTCCTTCTTCTTCTTCTTCTCCTCCTTCTTGAATACACATATGATTGATTGGTTCACTGAGTTTTGTTTATATCTTTCTCCTAATTGATGATCTCTCTCGATGGGTTCTGTAACAAAACCGGTGGTGGTGACTGTTCTGCTGTGCCCGAGTAAGCTGTGTATAAAGAGGCAGATGGAGGAAGAAAAAAATCTCATTAGAGTGTCTGGTTTCCCCTGTTGTCTCCTACTTTATGCTCTCTCTTCTTCCCCTTCCTTCCTTGGCTTGCTATGCGCTCATGGGGGTGCAGGTGTGGGAACCCTACAGTTCATTAATCCTCTCACCTAAAATACTTAAAGATGCATCTGCACAAGAGACAAGCAGCAAACTGTGTCCACAATATATTCGCTCAACTATACCTTTTTCAACTTACGTATATGCATATATATATGTGTGTGTGTGTGTTTTTGTGTGCCTTGTTAAGGAGATTTACCACACCTTCCTTTTTTAGGGGCTGTGTTTTTGTGGTGTTGCATTTGGTTGTTTTTTTTTAAAAAAAATATATATGATTTTAAAAACTTTCAATTTGCAGGAATTTCATATACGAAAACTTTGTTTTTTTTGGTTGTAATTAAAATGATGTAGAGCTGGATCCAGGTTTCGGTTTTCGACGACGATCGATGAGGGTGAAAACGAAAAACATGTAAACAAGTTTATCCAGTTTTATTTTGCATATATATTCACGTACAGCATCTCAAACATAGGAAACAAATCTTAAATCCTTCTCTTTACAGCTACTTAATTGCAGTTATGTATTAGCTAGTTTGATCCAGAAACTACTTTTGAAGTTGATCTAGGAGGAAATTAAATTAACCTGTGCAGTGGTCAGTCTAGAATTTGTAGACTCTACCACCGTTTTTCTGAACTCAAGGTCCTTATAAGTAGAACTTCTCTCTCTCATCCCAAATGCCTGATCTTCCTATATCAGATCAATGAAGAGATCTCTTCCCACATCCTTGTTTTTTGGTGAAGCAAACAAAGGAAATTGGATCAATCCTCTCTCTCTCTCTCTCTCCTGCAAGAACATCTCATCTTGATAAATCATTTATGTGCATACATGGGCAGTACAGTACACAGTTCTGCAACTTTTGATGTACATGGAGGACCTGTTCATATGCTTGTAGACGGCTATATATATATGTACGTACACACATATATGCCTTTTGTTTTTGGTAAGTATACATAGATATATGTCACCATCTGATCTGTCTCTTGTGGTCGTGGGTTCGCATTTCTACCTTGAGATGATGCTTCATGAGGGTGCAGCGTCTCGTGATATATGGGAGACCCACAAAGAGGAAGTTTTCTTTCTGAACACAGTTAAAATGTCAAGGTGGCCTTTTACATACATCTGTGATCTCTCCCTGAAGAAAAGTCCTACAAGTCACATCTCTCTCTCTCTCTCTCTCTTTATATATATATATATATATCAATGTCTGCTCTGCTGTCGGAAATTTGCATTCTGATTGGGTTTAAAGAGCTTATTTTGTCGGAAACCAAAATGAAAATTTTGGTTCAATATATATATATATTCAGTCCAGTTCGTTGGGTGCATCACATAAAATCTAATTTTAAAATGTAAGTTGAAGTAAAAATATAATTAATAGCATGAGATTAGACCGAAGTAAAAATATGTATTTAAATGACTTAGAATCTCATGAGACGACCAAGCCTAACTAAGTTACAGAACTATTTCTCCACAATTAATATCACTGACCACTACTCTACAGATTCACAACACATGTAATATATATAGTTCTAAAAATCAAAGTTCTATACATAGAGAGTGGTCATTATTTTAGTCACTTTATTTTTTGAATTCACCCATGCATGACATTAATTAATTGATATATATACACTCCTGTACTGTAATCAAGAGGGGGTACGCTGAGGGGGGAGAAACGAAGAAGGCTTGGAGCCCTCTCCGGTCCTCCTCCTCTCATGTGGTTTCTAGCTAGGGTTTCCCCCCACTGAATTAATAATTAATGGGGCGTGACAATATGGAAGACTGTGGGCGGTGTGTGGGTGTCCAAAATAATATTCAATAATATTGTATGTAGGTAGGTAGTGAAAATCCGCTCCTTGAGTTGAGATCATGCATCTGCATGCACACTTCCTCCTCAGGAGTTTGCGGCAGACGCTGCGCCCGAGAGAGGATTTGAAGGGCGCCTGTCTTGTTGACTTCTCCTCCTCCTCCTCCGCACTCTAGCTAGGGTTCCTCCCCTCTGTACCGTGCATGCCAGAAAGAGAGAGAGAGAGAGAGAGAGAGAGAGAGAGGAATTGAAGGGCACCTATCTTGTTGACTTCGCCTTCAGCTTCCCTTCTTTTCTCTCTGTCTAGGGTTCCTCCTCTATAACATGCGAGAGAGAGAGAGGATTTGAAGGGCACCTGTCTTGTTGACTTCTCCTTCAGCTTAATTCCCTTCCTTTCTCTCTGTCTAGGGACGTTCCTTCTCTATAACATGAGAGAGAGAGAGAGAGAGAGAGGATTTGAAGGGCACCTGCCTCGTTGACTTCTAGGGTTCCTCCTCTATAACATGTCAACTTAAAGGTTCAAGAGGTACGTATTGCCAAGAGGTCATTAATTTGTGCGTTTTTTAGTACTAGAAAAAGAAAATTTGTTAATTCGTGTCATAATAATTAATACAGGAGTAGGCCTGTATATTGGTCCCATTTTAACATATCTTATGTATATTAGTCCTGTCTTAATATATATATTTATGCATTTCTTTCCATGCATGCGCTCATCATCTACATATATATATATATACACACACACACACATTGTGAGACCTCCCGAGCAAGGAGAGATATATAGGTATGTCCACTAAACTACTAGCCTGCAGGGATATCATCTACATATATATATATATATATATATATATACACACACACACACCTATGTTCTTATGCATATATATGATGCACGCACGCACGCACGCACATCTATATATATATTATGCTTGTAAATTATATGTGGTTTGAAATGAATTTATGTAGAGGCAAGATTAATAAGAAAAACGAGTTTGTGTTTGCTTTTGGACAAAAATTGAGACTGGGTAAATAGAGAGAAGAGATGTACCAAATAGGTATACATATATAGGTCGAGTGCGGACAATTAATTAATTAGTACTGGGTTGATTGAAAAAATAAACAGCAATCAATCTAGCTACTTGTAATTTAATTATACATGCTTGGTTTGCCTATGAAAGCTTTTTATGATCTGAAAATTAAATCATGGTATTATATCTAGAAACATCAATATGAAAATTGATACGATATTATCTTTGATAATCAAACTAAACAAAGACACCATAGTCTATTTGGTGTAATATATAGTATTAACCACCTCGGTTACTATTAGTTTTGAAATTTATTTACCAGGTAAACAAAACATGAAATACAAGCTGTAATACAATCTACATCAATCTTGATGTTAAATAAAAATATTAATATCAAATTGATATTTTAATTTTGTTATTCTAACCAAACGGAAATTAAATAGGTATCAGAAAAATATGAGAGATATATATATATTTATATGTTGAAGGTGAACTAGCTAAAATGTGCAGCGCATGGTAATTAATTAAGAGCCATAAATATTAGAATGGCAACGGAGAAATAGAAGAAATATAAGGTGAAACTGGAAGAGATGGGCAAAATTGGAAAACTATTATAAAAAGACTATACTTAACGGTGTTAGTTGAAAATAGGGGCCGAAGCTAAAAAGCAAATTAATTGGAAACTATAAAATAATTAAATAGATCAAAGGTACTTAAAAATATATCGTTATAGGATGGTAGGTGTGGAAATTGATTTTACCCAATACTATACATATTTATAGTGGATTGAATATATATAGCATCGAGTTCAGATCAAATCTCTGACTATGTTGTGTGAAAGGATCTTGAATAAAAAGGCTATAATCAAGTACACTCACACACGCACCAATATTCTAAACATGAAGTTTGCTCAATATCACCCTCAAGAGGTAAGAATACCCAACAACAGATATAGATGGACACAGGGATCTCTATAGAACAAATAAATATTCTAAACTAACAATATAATCTGATTCTTGCCCTCCCTATATGTACTTGACGGAATCATCATCCTCTATTTATCCACAAGTAACTGAATATGTAGAGAGAGCCCACACAACACATATCTACTACACTGGTTAAGTGGATATATATCCATCTTCATCATACTCTTGTTTTGGTGAGGTGTCACAACTATTGCGACTTCAAGCCAGGAGAGCATCCAGCAAAGCAGCTTCCTGCTGCTGCTGCTGCTTCTCTCTCTCTCTCTCTCTCTCTCTCTGTGTGTGTGTACATACACACACACACACACATACACACACACACACACACCAGCGTTGTCACTTGGGTAGAGGATGACCTACATAGACAAGTGCAATGAGATGAGAACAAATAAAGGCAGCATCTAAAAAACTTACAATAGCCTTGTACCATGTTAGATGTGGACAAAATTAGAGCGCATGCATGCCTTGATCATGAAAATATGCAAGCACACGGAGCCTAAAGAAGACAAGGCAGGTTGGCCAAATCCTGCCCGCAAACAGATAGATTCACAGCATTTACAAAAATGTCTTCAGCACTCAAGATATGATCTCAATGTTGGTTTTACAAAGAGACAAACAGGATTCTGAAAATCCAATGGGCTCCCTCATCACATGGGTAGCTCCGTATAGATCCGCCAATATAAATAGAGGAAATCATTCATCTTAATCAATATAAGAAAGAGGGTTACCAACGCCCATGATTTTTTTTTGGCCCAAGTTGAACCATTATATATATATAGGTACATATATATGCGCATGCATGGTGGGGACGGCGGTTGTATTAACATACATATAAAAACAAGTGTCTTCTTAGAGCCGCGCCAAGTACATCTGTACATGTGAACCCTGCTGCTGTCATTTTGGTTCTGTTCAGTAGGATATATATGTGGGGGGGGGGATTCGGTAAAACATATTTTAGAGAGAAGATCCTCTAATTTATATCATAAATAAATGAGATTCACTTATTTTAATTTTGATGTGATATATTTATTATACATGTAGACCCCAGTTATTTATGTCTAGAAAAAAAAACATACTCTCTTCAATCAATGACTATGATGGTATCCTCACGGGATATGAGCTGAGATCGGTAAGACAAACCAATTCTAAAATTTGCTGATAAGGTTGAGGACATAGGTAGCAGTTCCAGTTTACCTGGAAAATATTGAATCATTTTATTGCACCTGTGAGCATATTACAAAGCAGTGCTTGGAGTCTACTTGTTCAAAATGAAGCTCTCTGGATCTGGACAGATTTACAAGAAAAATGACAACTTCGCAGAAAAAAACAGGGTTTTCTAACGTGAGCAGTGTAAGCACTAGCATTTGGGTGTGGATGCTACAGGTCCAAATAATCTGACATTTTTGGTGAAGAACCGAATCAAGCTACCAAAGCTGATATACACAATCAGGCGGCTTCAAGTTATGTATAGCAAACAATCAGATATGTTGCAGAACCATGATACAATTATAGACATTGCCTTCTCCATGTTAAGAGGTGCATCTTGGGTATTTCTTGTGTAAAATGGTTGTTTTTGCAACAATATTTTTGGCTGACGTTCCATTAAGGTCCCTCTGTAGTACACTCTTTTTCTTCAAGCGCTCTATCTCCACCAGGCTTGTCGAGTCTGTGAGGAATTGCAAACCCTTGAAAGTAACACAAGGCAATATGTGAGGATCAAGAGTAAACCATATAACATAATGCTGTCTGCTAGAAATTGGTATACCCAAAAATATAAGGACAGACTAAATGAGCAAAACACTGCATACCTTAACTGACATGCTGTCAAATTTCCGTGATGACTGGTCAATGCCAAGCAAGAGTTTCGTACCAACATCCTGTTATATATGGTTAGGTGGAGGATTGCCGTTCAGATGGTTTACCTTTCAAAGACAGAGAAGACTAAAAAAGGTGCTATGTGTCAATGTTTTCTTTATTCTGAAAATCTATATACTTCATGAATGAATGAAAAATAGTGTGGCGAGGACACTGCACTTGTGACTGGTTCGACCAGGCTCTCGTTTACTGGCAGCATCGGTGCTCAACGAAGTTTATTTTTTAGAGATATTTGTTTATTTAATTTTTTATTTAAAAAGTTTCAAGTTCTTATCTCAATCAATCATCATTTTTCTAATGAGACTGAAATTTAACATGTTGATGGTATGCAATATGTTTGACGAAACAGAAAGTTCATCCAATATTAGAAGATGATTAACTATACATACGTATCCCATGGATTAAGGTCAGTAAAGCCATCTTTATGAAGCATATCAGGTATAACATATTAGTTAATTGAAAATTATATGACCAAAGAACGATGATGATTTGCTTTTGTTTAATTAATTCAAGTCCATATAATAAGGAACACCTTGGTTGTCATCAATTGATATCACAAATAATCGATATTGATGATCCTTCGCATGATTTGTTATTTCCTTACTCCAAAATGGCAGTCCTGAAGCTCACATCTCGAGTACCTTGTCAGATGGATCCCCCCCCCCCCCCAACTCTCTCTCTCTCTCTCTCTCTATCTGATTCTCTGCCCATATGGGATCTTGTGGTCCCACACTGGCATCCTCTGTAGATATGGTGTTTCTTTATTCATTTTTCTCTTTCTTTTGTCAGAACAGATAAGGATGAAAAGGTTTCCCCACCAATGGGTAGATACGGCAGTAATTCGTACTCAGAATTACAGTGGGACTCTCTGTTTTTCTGGACCGAAGACCTCCTTTTTTGCTCGTCTTCAAAGAATACTACAAGATTGACGGAAAAAACTTTTCATCATCCATCTCAATATTGGTATAAAAGACAATCCACCAAAGTGAAAAATGGGTTCACAGGAAGCAGAAACCAAGTTTGACACAGGCAGAACCAAGGATTACTTAAATACGAGAAAATAAAATTTTTCTATACAATTCCTGTTGGGGTAAAAATACCTTCAGGCAAAGAGTACAATTCTCAGTTCCTCTACAATTATGAAAGATTTCTCTTTTTGTAAAAAATGTCTAGCAACAAATCAATTTAATATCACAAAATAACCATGCATGTGCGTGAGAGCATGCAAGGTCTCACGTGACAAAGATGCAAAAGAGCAAGCTAGAACCTGAAGATGCTTGGTGTTCTGTGCATCTTTAATGCCTCCTGTGGATTGACATAGGTAATATATTCCAGCATTCATGTAGTCCTGTCAATATCAGCAGCGAACTTCGTTACATCTAATTAAATCTTATCAAGAACATTGTGAAACCTCGAAATTTATATAAAAATATATTTTGGTATGAAAATATGTTGTATGCCATGGTTTAGTATATTCATTTGACTTTCGTTTATTTGGGAAATGAACTTTCATTATTTTTTCTTTGGCTACTATGAAAATACATGATATTTCATAGAAGATATTAGCCAAAATATGTGGTATGCATATAATATATATATATCGAGGTTAGGGTTCATGAAATTTGTCTTTGGACCTCTCTCCGTCGGAAGGAGCGAATTTCCGACGTTAATTACATCGAGACTCTCGAACACCTTTGATTAACCGTCATAGCAACTCGTATAAAAGGAAACAATCATCCACAAAACATAATCACATCATCATGTGGGGAGGCTTAAACATAGCCATAATCTCATCATACCATATCATTTCATACATCTCATTTGAGAATATCCCGTCTTATGTAGACATGGACTTTCCACTTAAACCATAGAGTTTTGGTCTATAATTGACCTCACTCTAGATGAAGTGGGAATTTCCCTAATGGATCAAGTGTATGTACTCTTCCCACTTTGGGATGGATCGATGACACCGAGTGCATGTTCGGAGCCCCGTCCGGACCAAACATTTCGGGACGTACCCGATAATATTTGTTCAAGTATCATGAATATTGCCTAAGTATAGGCTCATCTTATGCATCTTAAATATTTTTATGTGGAGAGGTGGGCTGCAATGAGGAGGGGTCGCGTCGTGCAAGCTGGAGGAGGGGGTAGCCGCAGCTGGGTGGCTGAGTGTGCCAGAGGGGGCCACATGGTTTAAAGATATATGATTTTTATGTCATTTGGGCCACATTTGGCCTTGTCATCATGTCATCGTCATATCTTGGTTCGGGTGACCAAGTTTTCATCATCTTCTATGCCCAGTTGGCCATGTCTTCATATGCTTCATATCTTCAACTTCATGGTATCTTGGTTTCATTGAGGCTACCTGGGGTGGCCCTTAGTCCATCGTATGAGTTCTAAGGGGGCCGGATATCGCCTATCTCTTGGCTGCAGCCCATCTTCATTCTTCTCCATGTAGATGACAACAACGGGAGCTATTTCATGACCAGCTGGGGATTTATAGAGGGTTTGAAGAGAACCTGTTATGGGATTCATATGGGTTCTGGATATGTGACCTGTTATGGGGTCAATAGGTTAGATATATGACCAGCTATGGGGTTGATATATAGCTAAAAAAGTGATCTGTATATAGGTCAATAGGGACCAAATATGTGACCGGTTATAAGGTCAATATATGGCTGAAAGTGACCTGTTTATGGGTCAAACAAGGGGTTGGTATATGGTTTGTATATGGGGTGATGAGGGGGCAGGTATATGACCTGTTTATGGGGCCGAACAGGGACTGTGTATGAGGTGACAGGGGACTGGTATATGACCTGTGTGTAGAGTTGATAGGGGCTGGATATGTGACCTGTTATGGGGTCGATTGATGGCTGAAAAGGTGACCTGTATATGGGTCGATACGTGGCTTAATAAGTGACCTGTATATGGGTCGGATAAAGGATTGGATAAGTGACATGTATATGGGTCAGGTAGAGGGACTGATATATGGATTGCTATAGGCCTAGTATGAAATTTGAACATGGGGCGGTATGGAGGTTGAAATGATGACTTGTATATAGGTCAATGAGAGGACAACGAGCAGAGACCTGTATATGGGTCAATATAGGGCTATTTTTATGTGCCTTCGGTCATTGTATATGGGCATAAGCATGCTGTCCATGGAAGCATTACATGGTTATGGAGGGAGGGTCAAGTATGCTCCTTGGCCATCAATATATGGGCATCAACAAGTAAGTATTATTCATGTCATATGGTGTATAACATATCACTGTATGGTGGAGTTTAAACATAACCACAATTTCATCATCTCGTGGTCACCTCATCCATTTTGCAAACATAAATCTTCTTTAAAGAAGAATGTCATTCTAATCATAGAAGTTTGGTCCATAATTGGCCTTCTCTCTATGTGGAACTATCATCCTCTCTTGGTAATTGAGCCCATTTGCTTTCTCTCTATTATGAGAAGAACCAAGGAACTGAATGTATATATAGGTTTAGTTCTGTCCGAAATGTGTTCGGGCCATGCCCAAACATAAGCCTCTTGTCATGCCCCCGAATTCCCGGTCATTCATAGGCTCTCTTGACCTCAGTTTCATGATCTTCAACCGGTATGAATCGGTTCTCGCATATTGAGCATTTTCGTGTTCGTCATGACATCTTCAAGGCCCGGTTGGCCCTCTTCTTTTCATACTTTTGCTTTATTAAGGCTACCGGGGAATCTTTGGTCCATCATGCTAGGTTCCAAAGAGGCCGGGTATAACCTCCTTCCATGCTTTGCTTCCCGTTCCTTTTTAGTAAGCGAGCTTATGTGCTCTCTCCATTGTGGAATAGGCTAAGAACTTGGGCATATGGCTCCGGTTTCATCCCGGTAATAAGTGTATAGGGCTATGCCCAAACATGCTATTATCATGCCCCGGAATAGGCATCGGTTCCACATAGGCTCTCCCGGCCTTGATCTTCAAGCTGACATGGGGCAATGGACAGCTCCTCTGCATGTTATGTATGCTTTTATGCTCAGCAATCATAAGGTCTTCAAGGCCCGGTTGGCCATCTTCTCTTCATATTCTTTGTTTTATCAAGGCTACCCGGGAGATCTTTGGTCCATCGTGTGGGTTCCAAAGAGGCCGGGTATAACCTCACTTCCATTGCCACCTTGAGGAACATATGGTGCTTCACATCAGGGGCTGTTTCATGACCAGTCGGGGTTAATATGTAGCTGAAAAAGTGACCTATTATGGGATCAATATGGGGGCTAATACCGACAGACCTTTGGTCGGTTGGTACAGCCTGCCCGCCGGGGGGCAGGCCTCCCGAGTTCGAGCCAGCGCTCGAACTCTCTTCGGCGTTGAAGCCACCTGCCCCTGGGGGGGCAGGCCTCAGGTGATGACCGAGCTGGGGCTCGATCATCCAACCGCGTCCTGTGTTGGACGCACAGTTGGCCACTGTGCCAGTCGACCAAAAAAAAAAATATGGGGGGCTGATAGATGACCTGTACATAGGTTGGATATGACCTGTTTATAGGCAGATAGAAAGGCTATATGTAGCCTGATATGTGGTCGGTAGGGGGACTGGTATATGATGGCCTTCTATGGGGTCGGGTAGGCCATATACATGGACCAAGAGGGGACTGTTTACATGGGTATATGGTCATCAGATGTAGGTATGCAAAGAGGTATACGCCCTGCACATGGGCTGATATAGGATCATGTATATGGCTGAATAGGGGACTGCTTTTGTAAGAAAAAAAACAGTCATCGAACATGGGCATATGATGGGCCGCCAGCATGAGGGTAAAGGTCATGCTCAAGACATGGTATGGGGCCTATGGGCCAAGTATGGGGCTGGGCATATTATCTGATATAGGGCCGAACAGGGGGCTGATATATGGCCTGTGTATGGTCGGATAGAAGGGGGCTGGTATACTTGTGCAGGGGTCCGGTAGGAGGGTTAAACATGAATTATATATACCTGTATAAGCCATCGGACAGCAGCAAGGGTAGATATAGCCAGAAGAAATTGGAAACACATTTGTCTCCAGGTGCGGAACAATATGTGAGGTCAAACAAATGGTAGGGTATATGACGGGAGAGCACTTCGTCAAGTCTATTTTGACAGGGATGCAGCCAATAAGGCAGGCAGCAGTCGGAGCTAGAAATGCTCAAGGATATATATATAGGAGAAAGCATTGGCTATGGAAGGAATAAAAGAGACGGAAGTGAAGGAGGATCTGCACACCAACTTCTCCGTACTTTATGCCTCGATCTATCTGCTGGACCTCAAATGCAAATTCAGCAGAGCTTCTCCGGTCTTCTCCTGCTCTCCCCCCCTTTGAGCAGCGTGGGGCTCCTTCCAAAGTGTGGCCCTCCTGCCCTCCAAGAGAAGCTCGTGGCTCCCTTTTTAAAAGGTTCCTGGCGCTCTTTCTCTTGCTGCGACAGGAGGACGTGAGAGAGTGGGGGTGTGGTTGTGGTAGGAGTGGGAAGGTGGGGGAAAGTGGTGTACGTGGGCAAGTGGGTGAGAGTGGGATGGTGGGGAGGTAATAACGTGGCCAAAATTGATGAGGTGGCAGATTTTTGAAGTTTCCAGAATATGGGCCAAGACTGATATCAAGATGGGCCATCTTTTGACATGTTAATAGGCCCATATGTGATTTAAGAGATGCCCCATTAATATATCATAAAATAGGACACGAAAATTATACAAAATGGGCCCATTTGTGAATTAAAAGACAACCCATTAAATAAGGCCTAAGTGAGTTGCGAAAATAAGCTATCACGTGGGCTTACTTGCTCGAAATTTTTCTGATCAATACATCCGACATCTGACTTCAATTCTGGCTCATATGGACTATTTTTTTTATCACTCGAACCATTTTGCCCCTGGTCAGGTGGGTTGGCGAGAAGCACAAATTTTGATTTTTTGTCCATAACTTTCCAAATATGAGTCGGATTTCTGACCCGAATCAGTTTTCCATATGCACTAACTTTCCAGCATCATATGAGCTCATAAGTTTGTTAATGGGCCGAGTTCGGGTCTTCCGAACCAAATGCGGCTGAGGAGGGGCATTTTGGTCATTTGGACCCGTCTCAGGTATTTTGGCCCATAACTTGCCAAATATTAGTCGGATTTTCAATCTGACTTCAACGTTGCTCAATATGGAGCTGGGCAGAACCATTTATGTGTCCATGTGTTATCGGATCTGTCCCGAAGTGTCCAGACCTACCAAGGACGAAAGATGCCATTTTACCGTTTGAGGTATGTCTGTCATCGGATTCTGACAATCAAGGTATCATTGCGAAGCCCTCGACAAATACAGTCTCATGGACCCACTTGTTTTGCCTTTCGGACCTGATATGCCCTTGATAAGGCCATCCAAAAATTGACTTTCGGTGTTTTCTGCATAACTTTCCAAAGATGCATTGGATTTCCGATCTGATTCTGGCATTGCTCAACATTGAGCTAGGCGGACCTGATGGTGGTGCTTGATCATCGCTGGGTTGGCATTTGGTTGCCCGGGCCGAATAGGGGCAAAATGGTCATTATGTCACCCAGAACCAGATTTTGGCATTCAAGACATTATTGCAGAGGCCTTGACCAGTACAATATTGTGGATCCGCTTATTTTGTTATTTGGACCTATTAAGCCTACCGAAGGCCAGTCGGAAGTTGTTTTCACTGTTTCGCCTGTAACTTGTAGAATACAAATCAGATTTCAGATCCAACTACGGCATTACTCAAGTTTGAGTTGGGCAAACCAAATAGTGGTATCTGATCATTATCGGGCAGTCATCGGGTTGATCAAGCCCAATAAGACTTATCAGGTCCGTTCGGCTTGTTGGTCCCAGATGTGGTATAATGTGGGTCATCTCTATCTGTTCATTTTTTCCTTACACTTTTGCCCAAAACTTGACGTATTTAGGTGCTTATGAATTTTTTTGATGCCAACAAACATATAGATTGCTGAATAATAGAGATGAATGGATATATAACCTGCTTGCCTTCAACAAGACCAACTTTCTCCTCCTGCTCGGTAAGAGAATAATCAATAATGCATTAGTTGGCAAGAACTATTAAATAAGCAAAGATACGATGGCTTAAGGAGGTCATTTTGCTTACCAGACCAGCCACCATATTTTGAATCACTCCGATGTCAAAACCAATTTGAGAAAGATCTGATTTGACCTCGTTCACCTGTTTAAAGAAGGTTGATATAACTATAACAAGTTTGCATCACAAAAGACTGATGTGCACCAACTTCCTGAGAATTGAGCTATCAGAAAGAAAAAAAAAATCCTCCATTGTGTGTATAAAATTTTATTTTTTTATCCACATTAAGTTTATAATTAGCTACAGGAACAGGTACATGCAGAGTAACTTTTAATTGTAACCGTAACTTATATCCTACATGCTATTCTGACTCTCTGCATTATTAAAACATAAAAACAAAAAGAACAACAGTTATAGGAGATGAAGCAAGTTGACGAGCTTTGCTGCCAATTGGTCCATCAACATAGGAGCTATGACGTGACAGAAACCAATCTACTCCAGTTCTTGTATTTCTAAAAGAACCTCATGCGGAAAAATAGTTGTGGAAACCTCCAAATTTCAAAACATATAAAAGATGGTGCCTATCAAATATATACAAGTGATAAAATACATGATAAAATAATCATTAATGTGTGCAAAATTGGAGGAGAAATCAGAAATTTTTATATTTCAAATGACTTACTTCAAGGGTTGGCAGTAAGTCTCTATCTTTTTTGCAATAGTTATAGATGAATTAATAAAGAATATACAAGACGATGTACCATGGTGTGACGTTTGACGACCACATTGTATCAATAGATGAGACACAAGAAACTTAATATGTTAGAACTTTGGGGTCTAAAGGTTTAGCGATAAGTAGGACTAAGATAGTATATGTGTATTATAAATTTAATGAAAACCAAAGAGAAAAAAGTGGAAGAGCTAGTTTGGAATGTGTAACATTATATCAAAATACTCAATTTAAATGTTTTGATTCAATTAATCAAAAAGATAGAGAATGTGACAAAGATATTAACCATATGATTAAAGTAAGATGGATGAAGTAGAAATTGACTACATGAGTTTTATGTAATCATAAGATTCCATTAAAAGTAAAAGGAAATTTTTTATCATACAACTAAAAAACCTAAAATGTTATATGGTAGTGAATGATGAAAAATAAAAGAAAAATATACTTTCAAAATAAGTTTTGTTGAAATGATCAATGTTAAGATGTATGTTGTTGTTGGCACCTCAAAATTTCACAAAAAATTGAATGGACATCTGTAGAAGACGGTTTGTTTCAGCTGCTGGGGTCTTAATGCACAGGGAAGCTAAAAAAAAAGGAGAGAAGAAAAGAGAGGAGGGAGCTGGGTAGTCACGACCAAGATGGCCCAATGAAGCTAGCTATCCACAGATTTAACCAAATGCTGGCCCATTTGTGCTCTTCTCTTATGACAGGCCCATTCACGCCCATCTCTTCTGACTGGCCGGTTCAAGGGGAGTTCAAAAAAAAAAGAGAAAAAAAAATAAAGGAAGAAAAGCTGTCGGAGTAGGGAAGGAAATCGACTCCCCATCGGACTCTACCTTGGAGCCAATGCTAGCAACGGCAAGGAGCTGCCGTAAGGAGGCAGTTGAGGATAAGAAGGGAAGGGAATCGATCCCGCCTGCTTCGGGATAGTCCCGAGACCTTCTCGGAGCCGCAACCCCGATTTTGGGAGGTTTCCGGCGGAGGAAGGACAGTACCGAGCCTATAAGAGAACCCAGTCTCCTCCTCGGCTGGACCCCGCGTGAAATACCCCCCGGAGAGATTGACGAACAGAGAGAGGAACCGAGAGGCTGAACCGAAAGAAAAAAGGCTGATAGAGAGGGAGGAATACCGTTCGGTTGTTCCCTCACCACCGTAGAAGACCGCCAGGAGTTCTTCTATCGTCCTCGGAGCTAGAAGAAGTTGGGAGGCCGCCGGAAGCTTCCGCCGGGAGCTGTCGCCGGAACCTGTCCTTCCGGAACCTCCAGCCGCGGGCAAGCCCAAACTGGTAAGGAATACAACCCGCCGGACAAGCCTGCCGCCCCTGCCCTTCTTTCACCGCGTTGGTCCTCTGGAGTCGCTGTCGGAGGCCGTAGGCAGCTTCGCCGTCGCCGGAAGTTCCTCCGGGTGCCGTCCGCTGCCGTCGCCTGGTCGGGGGGGAGAAAGGAGCCGCCGGATTTATTTTCTTTCACACTTACATCCACCTGACACATATGAGGAGAAGGGGAGGCCGCGGTGATCCGATTTTGACCCGCAGGTCAAAATGTGGCGGGGCCCACCGTGGAAAAAAGAGTTTAAAAAAAAAGAAGAGGCCGCGGCCGCGGCCAGAAGCCGCACGCGAGGGTGGCCGTGGGAGGTCCGTTGACCCACGGGTCAAAATGCAGGTGGGGCCCACCCAAAAGGAGCTGTTAAAAAAAAGAAGAAGAAAAAAAGGAAGAGGGCTCAAACAAGGCCGCGGGAGACAGCAAGGCCCAACCGGCCTTGGTGGTGCAGGGGTCCGAAGAAGGCTTAATGAAAATTAATTTTTTTCTTAAAATATATCCTCGATGGAAATTAAATAAAAATGCACTAACTAATTAAACAAACCGAGGCGAGCATCCGGCCGGCTAAAAATCCGCCTCATGGTCTCAGCACAACTTAAAAGAATGAAAATAAATGGGAAAACAATAGGCCGGCTTTAGGCACGCCTATTGACCCATAATTCAAAAATAAAAAATAAAATAAAATAAACAATAAACAGAAATTAAATAACAATCTACTTAATTAATCAACAAACCGAGACGAGCATCCGGCCGGCTAAAAACCCGCCTCATGGTCTTAGCTTAATTTAAAAGAATTCAAAACAAAGAGGGAAAGCAATGGACCGGCTTCAAGCACGCCCCTTGACCCTTTAAGGTGGACATACAAAGGTCTGGTTCAAGGCCCCAATGTCTTACCATGCCCCAAGAGGGAGTTGTTTTGCCCATTGTGCCATGGGGAGGCTGTGCATGATCAACATGCCAATATGCCCAAACCATAGGCTAATGAGGAAGACCAACCATGGGATGAGTACCCACAAGCTTATCAAAAGCCGGGTATGCTCAACCTTGAACCGGTTGGGAGAAGACTTCATATGCCTATCAAAGGCAGGACCATACTCAAACTGCTGAAATGACAAGACAGATTTCCAGATGCCTATCAAAGGCTGGAATGTGTTCAAGACGACATTCAAGACTGACACATACTGAGGAGATGTCACGGTTTTCTTGTAAAAGAGAGGAAGCAGGAGGACTTGTGAACTTCAAACAATGAAGAATTCAATGTTCAATGCAAGGAGAAAACAGTCCCTGCTGGAATGAGTGAATGCAAGCACATTAAAAACTGAACATAAATCTGAAATTTCAATAAGAAAACAAGACATTTAAGAAATCTGAAAATCATGTTAAGAATCTTTTTTTGTTCATGGCGCAGTGGTTCTGCGCGGGGAAGCCGCCCACGACAGGGCGGATACACCGGGTTCGAACCCGGGATCTGATGCCCCGCAGGGCGATGGTGTCCCACTCCGCCACGAGGCGGGGGACAAAATCATGTTAAGAATCAAATGCTGAGGACCTGCCTGGCTCAAAACAAATCAGAACCGATTAATCAGAGCAGACCCAAGTTGAATCTGAAAAATTCTGAACCTGAACTAAATCTGAAATCTGTCAATCTGTAAAATCACAAAAAAAAAACAGACTTGAAACTGAATTTTCTGAAATCTGGAATCACCTCTGAAATTCAAAGATTAAAATCTGAAATCTGAACTTAACCCATTTAAAAAAAAATCTGAAATCTGAAGATGGGAGGTGCAGAATCCGCAGCAAGATCTGAAATCTGCAGGGAATCTGAACTAAAAAAATATGCAATTGAAACCCTGAAAATTAGAAATCTGAGATCTGAAGTTTGAATTGGTGCAGAAACCCGTTTAAAAAAACCTGCAATCTGAAAATGCAGAAATCTGGAGTCTAGAGGTCAAAATCTGAACTTTGCATTTAAAACAAGGAACCGAGGGCTGTAAAATGTGCAGAATGTAAAAGATCCGAAATCTGAAAATCTGTGATCTGTACATTTCAAAATCTGAATTTCAGGAATCTGTAAGAAATCTGGAATCTGAACTCCAAGAATCCGAACTTCAAAGATCTAAAATCTGAATGTCATTTTAAGAGGATCAACAAATAAAGATAACAAATAAAAATGTAAAATCTCTGAAATCAGAACTAAAACAGATCCTATTCAACTTCAATTCAGCCGAATCTGCAAATGAAAAATCAAATTTCCAAATGAACCTTAAATAACTCAAGTTCAATCAAACTTCAAGCTTAATCAGGTCAGTAAGCAGAATTTAAGTCAAATGAATAAACCAAATCAAGTTCCAACAACTCATGTTCTAGCCAGGACTTAAAAAAACAATCCAATTTCATAAGTAAAAATTTGTAACCAAACTCTAACCAAACAAGTTAAGTTCAAAACAAACAAACTGAATTAATAAACAATCCGAACCTAGCCTTCTGTCAAATTCATGAAATTAAAATTTCCGAATTTAACTGAAATCTGATTTAAACCCATCAGATAAAGCCAATTCAATCCAAATCAACCCAATTCAAAACAATTCAATTTTCAATCCAAGTCAAACAGATTCAAATTGATTTTAACCAACTCAAACAAACTCAGATTAAACAAACCAAGCCAAAATTAAACTCAAATCAAACTCAATTTTAATCAATTTCACTCAATCCAAATCAATCTCTTAAAATCAAACCTTAAAACAAATTAACTTTAACCAAATAAATCTAAAGCAAATTAAAGCAATCCATAAACAATTCAAACTAAATTCCAGTCAATTCAATTAAGATCAGATTTTCCAAATCAGGTTTAATCAAACTAATCCCAATAAAATCCATTTCAAACAAATTTAAAATCAGTCAATTCAAATTAAATTCAACTCAAATCAACTCAATTTTAATCAAAACCAAACTAAATTCAAACTAACATTGAGTGCTTGCATTCCATCAATTGCATGGGATTGTTTTCTCCTATGTCCATATGTGTGAATGTTTATTTTTGTGGATGCATGTTTTCTGTTCCAATGGATTGCTATGACGCTTAATCAAGGGTATTCGAGTTGTATCGATGTAATTAATGTCGGATCTTCGCACCATCCGACGGGGAGAGGTCAAAATCAATTTCAAAGAACCTAACAACCTCAACATAGAATTTTTTGACCCTAGTTAGTACTTTTATGGAATACCATCTATTTTTCTAAGAAGTCAATGCTAAGGTCTGATCCAAATTCAAAAGAAAAATGAATTTCCAAACCAAAAGAAATCTTCTTGAGATTTTTGAGGTTACATCAGTTGTCATACTATAATAGATTAGGGGTGTTCATGGTTTGATTTGATTTGAATTTAGAAGATTTTTTAAACCAAGCTAATTAAGTTTGGTTTAGTTCAAACCATATTTTCCAAGGTGTAATATATATGTCTATGTATAATTTTATTTAATTTGATTTAATTTATATTTTTTGAACTATAGAATACATGTTTATATACATGATTAACCTTAATAGTTATTAAAATATTTAATTTCGCATAAAATATGCATTTATTGTTGATATGCCTAAGTTAGAATAAATATTTAATCTAATTTAAGCAAATTGATTTACTGGCTTGATTTGGTTTGAAGCACCATTAAAAATCAACCTATCAGAGCCAAATTATTGGTTTGGTTTGTTTTTCAGGTTGAAGTAGACAAGGAACACCCCTATATCAGATAGAAAATGTAATGACAATATTTGAGAAAATATGATAGTGGCAATAGTAGACAAATTGAAAGAATAAAGATTGAGATAGTTCAGACATATTATATATAAACTTGAAATCTCCAAATATAAAAGTATAAAAAATAAAAAAGATGCAATAGACCAAAGTTATCTTAGAATAGAGTAATTTAATATGATTTGTATAATTTAAGTATATTCTAATCAAGGTTTTCAAGACGACCAAGGCGATCAAGACGACACAGTACCGACTTGGTGCCTTGAGATAAGGTGAGATGTTAGGCGACGTCTTTTTTATATAGTAAAATAGATAAAATAACAAAAATACATGTAAAAATGATGCAAAATAACTTTGGCATTATACAAATCAATTAATAATGTAGGAAGTGTATTGTTACCTAGACTAAATAACTTGACAAATTAGTTAATTTTACTATTTAAATTCTATTAGTTATTAATAAACACTTAAAAAAATCATTTAAGCCTAACTATTATTTCATAAAAATGTTAATTTATAGTCAAATTAACTATTAGAACTAGTTGTTTTTACTCCAAAACAACTTATTTATGTGATATTGACATTTAATTGATATTCTTTATTATTAAAATATACAAAATAGTAATTTAAGACATGGGTGCCTAGGCACCCATCGCCTTGGCGTCTCTAGGGCGCCTTGTCGCCTAAGCAACACCTTGAAAATAGTGCTTCTAATCAATAAATCAAAAATCGACATGAATGGAGAAAGATAATCTATATAGCCGACTTTAAATAATTTGAGACTAAAACTTGAGTTGATTTAAGTACATAAAATATTATTTATCTAACTTTGATTATGAAAATATGTTTCAAACTTAGGAAGAACATTTTTTTGTGTTTTGCACAGGGTTGGGTTATGATGTAGCTCATGAAAATTAAAGTCCAACCTCTCCACAATGATTCTCGGATAGACTCGATGTTAATTCCGTCATGCAGCGGCTCAACAACCCTTGATTAACCATAACTTCTTATATGTGCCTTTTTTATTCCTTCCTTGGCACAATCCATAGTTTCATATATGTATCTCATTGCTAACTTTTCACCATCAACTAGCCACAATACAAGAACAAGTGGTTTGAATATCTTCAAAACATAGATCACTCCCTTTCAAAATGTTGTCTTAAAAAAATCCTTTTCCCTCGACCTTTTTGTTCCATCGATTGTTGTTACTTTTCCAATCCTACGACATAAATATGCATTACAAATCATCTTTGCATGTGTTTAAGTTGTCCAAACTCAGATAATTAGTTGCAAATCTAGTTACAACTGCATGAACAAGATTTCTATCATTTGTGTATTTTCATATCAACGCTAAAACCTTAGTGTGTCCATAAATAAAGTTTGTCATATACTTTGCATCTCAAATTGTGGATTTTATTAGTGACAATTTTGAAATATCTTCCAGCATCCAATCAATAGAGTGAGCAGCGCACGGTGTTCAAAATAAATGGTGGTGTGTATCTATCAAAATGCATTCTGCAGTTACATAGCTTGCCTCATTGTCCGTAATAATATAGAGGACATTTGATGTATCAACCTCTTCCACAACTTTATCTAGAAGACTTGTTAACAACTTGACATATTTTCCTCTGATGAAACATCAACCGATCTCAGTACAACTGTCTTAGTAGGGGTGTTCACTAAAACATTGTTTAATGATCTACCCCATCTATCTATCCATGCATCCAACATGATTGTAAAGTCAAATATGACACAACTATCTTTCACTTTCTTCACCAACTGCTGGGTGGTCTCAATCTCCTTAGACAAAAGAGTCTATGATTTCATGATAGCTAGATCCTTTTAAACGGGGACCAAACTAACCAACTACCTCTAACATTGTTTAAAAGTCATTAAGGTGGACAATGTTGAAAGAAATGTCCACTTGGTACATCCATTTGACGACGTACTGAATACATCATTCTCTTTCTTTTTTAAAATATTTTTTGTCCCTTGCTGATTTTCCTTTGGGCTGCTTAGGATTACGAGCACAAAATTGGTCAATGGGTCCTTTCATTTGTATAGGTTGAATTTGGAGTAAAGAATCATCTATGTTCTGTGAGATATCATGTGAAGATCTCTCCATCTATTGCCCTTTCTAAAAGAGGTTGTCCCTCACTTCTATTTCTTTAATGGATACTGCCCTTTCAACTCACCCTTGTTTTACTTGTTGCATATGCTGCTTTATCTCTTTCTTAACCTCCACGCTTGTTTTCTTACAAGAAATCACATTTGTCCCTAAGCATGCAATGTGCTGATTCAAACGATAAATGCCTCCTACACATTTTTTGATAGAATTGACACCTCACAAGAACCTAGTTCCATGGATCCACTACAACCCGATATTTTCATCTAACATCCTTGGATTTACGAGGAGCTCTTTCTATGGAACATGAGGCTTCACTTCTAAACATGGGCATAGGAACGAGTTGAGTGTTAGGACCTGTCCCTAATCCATGATCTTCACATGCTCGAGACATGGTAAAATACAACCTAAAATGAATAAAGATATTAGAACAAAAGAACAAAAACAAGGACAAACTATTAAAAAAAATAAACACCTAACTAGATATGTACGTGCTTAAAAAATAATAAAAAAATCAATCAACTCACCTCTAAGACTAGTAAGAGACATATCAACTACAAATTGATTGAAAACTAACTTTCAATGCAAAGTACTTAAATATAACCAAGTCATGATGTTAAAAAAAAATAAACAATAACTAGATATTTATGTACTTACAAGAACAAAAAAAAAAACAAACAAACAACTCTCACCTCCACCGCTCTATGACCCGGACTTACGTCGGAAGAACAACAACTTTAGGTTCCGATCATATGGTTCTTGTTAAAAGCCTAAAACGAAGACTAACAGCATATTTAGAACAAACAAAAAATAAAACAAACAAGTAAGAAACTGTGTGAACCTCTCTTTTTTGCGTCTGTTCTTTAGAGAGAAAGACATCTCCGGACTTTTCTAGGAAAATAGATGATATCCTAAAAATACTAGGTAGTCCGGTGATAGCTTTAAAAATATTAGAACCGAGGTTCGGGTTCTTTGAAAAATTCATTTTTGACCCTTCTCCGCCGGATGGTGCGAGTATCCGGCGTTAACTTACATCGAGCAACGGCTCGAACGCCTTTGATTAACCGTCGCGGCAACCTGTTTTCGGAGACATGCACATCCACAAAATAAAGTAAAGAACTCAAAAGGGCAGCGGCCTTTTGAGTCCGATCAGATGCAAACCGATTTGTTCGGGTTGATTTTGTTTGTTTGTTGATTTTGGGTCGACTTGAAAGTCGGTTTTGAGTTGTGGAATTTGAATCAATTTGTTTGATTGATTTGCTATTTGGTTTTTTATTTGTTTTGGATTGAATTTGGTTGATTCAAGTTTTTGTTTTGATTTCAGTTTTGATGTGCTTAAAGTTTTAAGCATGTTTGGATTTTTTATTTGGTTGATTTTGAAATTTCTGATTTCTGAATTTTCTGGTTTTGAGTTGATTTTGATCCATTTTGGATGTTTGTAATGTGCTTATTTAGTTTCTTTTGGGAAGAAGCACTTGATTGTTCATTTAAGTGAAGTTATGTGGATTTTAAGTGAATTTTCAGATTGCTAAAATCAGATTTTTGAAGCTGGCTAGAATCTGTTTTGGGAGATTGCTTAAATCTGATTTTTTTATTGCATATTGAAATCTGGTTTTTTTTGTTGACAGATTTAATTTGAATCTGAATTTTCTGTTTTGGCAGATTTTTTTGTTTGAAATCTGATTTCGGTTTGATTTGTTTCAAAACCGGTTCAATCTTGTTGAAGATCGGTTGTGAGTTCAAGTTTGAATTTCAGATTTATTTTAATTCTGATTTTTTTATTGTTTTGATTTTCAGATTTGATTTAATTCTGTTTTTGTTTGAATTGTTAGGTTTGATTTTCTGTTTTTTGATTTTCTGTTTGAATTTCCAGATTGATTTTTGAAATGATTTTATTTTTGTTTGGCGGTTTGCATCGCCTCCGACCCATTGGGTCGCTTTGAATGCCCGGTTTCATGCATCGATATGGACATCAAAGCTTCATTTCATTGAAAGATGGGGTGAAGTACATCGGTGTACAATATGATTGATCCTTCCCCCAATATAGGTTTATCTCCACTACTTTGAAAAAAATTTGGCATTACGACGGCATGCCGGCTATTTTTTCAACTTAGTGAAAATTTACCCATCCAAAATAGCCAGCCTTAGCTTAGCCATATTGGGGGAAGGATCGACGGCTACGGGATTCATGCCCGCGCCTCCGTCCGGGTCGCCAGCTACGGGATGCATGCCCGCGCCTCCGCCCAAGGTGGAGTTCCCCGCTAGGGGTGAATCTCCTTAATTTAATGTAGCTTTCGCATTTCTGATTTTTTATTTGTTAATTTCTGAAGGCCACTCCGAGCCGGTCCATTCCTTCGGCGTTCAAAGCCGGGCTTCAATTTTCATAGGCTCAACGGGCCTGCTTTGAACAACTTCGGGCCGGAAGGGCCTGCTGGAAATTCTGCTGCCTTGCTGGAGCTTCTTGATGGAACCGGCTTGGAAGGCCACCCGGCTATGCCCTTGGCCCGTCGTGCGGTTTCCAAGGGGTGCCGGGCCGTCACCTTCAAGCCGATCTGCTGCCTTGCTGGGGTACGGCTTCTGCAGAACCTGTTTTGGAGCACTCCCCTTTTTGTTGTGGCGGCAGAACTGTGGGCCAAGAAGGGGCTGAGAATAGCCTGCTTTAAGGGACCTGTTTGGGGCTGTACAAAGGACAGCTTGGAGGCCTGACTTTGGGCTGCGCAAAGGGCTGTTGGATGGCCTGGTTTTGGGCCTAATTAGGGAGTGCGCAGAGGGCATGAAAACAAGGGGCTTGAGGATCCGCCCGGAGTAGACTTGGGCCGTCGTGCGGTCTCCAAGAATCCCCGGGTCATCCACCCTCACCTAGGGCTCTAATAGGTGCCGCAAAGGGGCTGTTTTAGGACCTGTTTTGGGGGTCCGGATGTGGGCTATTGGATGGCCTGTTTGGGGTCTGGTTTGGAGACCGGCTGGGGGCCTGATATGGGCTGTATGTGGACCTGTTTGGGGTCTGGTTTGGAGACCGGCTGGGGCCTGATTGATGGGGCTTTGGTTGGGCCGGAATGGGCCTGGCGAGCGCCTGGTTTGGAGCTGATTTTGGGGTCCAGGTTTGGGCTGGACGGGGTCTGGTTTTGGAGACCGGCTGAGGCATGATTGATGGGGCTCTGGTTGGGCCGAAGCAGACCTGCACATGGGCACTTTTGGGGGCCTGATTTGGGACCGGATTGGGGTCAGACGTGGAGACCTGCAGGTGGTCCAGTGAGGGCCTGGAAGGGGTCTGGTTTGGAGACCGGCTGAGGCCTGATTGATGGGGCTCTGGTTGGGCCGAAGCAGACCTGCACATGGGCACTTTTGGGGGCCTGATTTGGGACCTGTGTAGAGAGGTCTGAGAGTGGAAAGGATCGGGTCACAGGGGGGCCGGTTATGGACCTGTTTGGTGGTCTGAACATGGGCTGAACAAGGACAGCACTGGGCCGGTTTGAAGAGGCCGGACAGGGTGTGATGTCGTCCAGTTCAAGGGGGATTGAATGGACTGAAATGGAGCATTTTTTGTGAGGATTGATAGGGGGCAGGAGAGGGCACGTAGGACAGATAGAAGGAAGACCCTTTATAGGGCTAAAGAGGAGTACCCATTATACCTTCTTGCCTTGTTGTCTTCTTCTCCTCTTCTCCTCCTTTCTCTTCTTCTCCTTGGTCGCAGGCAGCAGGTGGCAGCAGGTGCAGGTGCAATTTGGCAACCTCCCGGCGTCTGAAGCAGCCCCCCCTCTGGCTGGTGCGCCCCCCTCTTTTTATAGAGGCTGGAGGGGGAGGTGAAGAGCCAGCAGGTGGCTTGTACGTAGGCCTCTTGGCCTCCCCCATGCAGTTACTCAATTTATTCCAATTTATTGACCTGTTGTCCCTTGACCTTCCCCCTTCACAAAACTGTTGGGGGGCTGTGCTGGCAGATGGGTGCGTACAAGGCTGCTGAGGTGGCAGGTGGGTGCGGCTGGGCCTTGTTTAGACTGCCACTGAAGTGGGTCTGGCCCAATTGGGCCTGGTTTCTGGGCCAGCAGGCTGAGAGGAGGCCCAAGCCCTCCTATGGGCTGCGCACAAGGCCTGAACTTGGCCCAATTGTGCCAATTATGGGCTGGATGAATCCGGCCCCTGCTGGGGTGTCCAATTGGGCCCAATTGTGGCTAATCTTATGGGCTATTGGCCCAGCTTCTAAACCAGCCCATCTGCTCTCCTCTCTTTCTTCTCTTTTTTTTGAAAAAAAAAAATGTACGCCAACAGAAACTCATCACTAAGATCAGTTGGTCGAAGACAGAGGTGTATCAACTATCAACTACGAACCAATCAATTCCCTCAATCTTTCAATGCAAAATACCTAAATATAAGCAAGCCATGATATTGAAAAAATAACTACCTAGATATCTATGCACTTAAAAGAACAAAAAAAATTCAAATAACTAACCTCTAAGACTCTGACTCGGATTTACAGCGGAAAAATGCCAATGTATGGTGATATAAAGTTTGTTACGCGCTTAAAACCGAGAATAATAACATTAGAATATGTTTAGAAATAAAAGGATATAGAAGATGTGAAGAAAAAACAAAAACATCCTTATCATTGGTTCGTCGCACTGCTGCACAGATAGGAGAAGGGGCACAGGAGGAGATAGACGGCATCAAGGCCAATAGTGGTGCAACAGAATAGAAAAGGTTCTGTTGGGAGCTCCAAGTGTTGGGGGGGGACTCAGTCGAAGGGGAGAAGAGGAACGGGGGGAGGGTTAAGTTAATTGGATCCAATTAACCGAGATGGAGGCACTGAAAGCGTCCAAGGCATTCGCCTCAGGTGAATACCGGCAATGCAAGGTGGTTTTGGACTACCTTGCCTCCTAGTCTAGGCGGTTGAGGCGAGCACCTCTAACAACAGAGATTAGAACTTGATGATATTCAAATAAATATGCACCAAGAGCAAATTAAATGGAATTGGCCCAAGGCAGGCCCCTTAATGGGCCTAACTTGCCTATTTCAAAGCCTAATAAGCTTACTGGGCCTAATATGATCAATGAGAGGTCCAATGTCAATTTCACTATATTTCATGTCTATTGGGCTACAAATGATACAAAATGAAGCCATATTGATTAATTCATGCCTATTAAAATGACATAAATTAGGCCAAATGACATATATTTAATATTTATTGGGCCAAAGATAACATAAAATGGGTTTAGATGATAAAAATATCATATTGCATATTTATTAGGTCATAGATGACATAAAATAAATCCAGAATATCAAAATTATATCTTTCATGTTTATTGGGCCCACATGACATAAATTATGGTCAATGTCAACATGATGATGGCATATGATCCGGATGAGTCAATCATGATGAAAGTCAAGCCCAATCGGAAAATTCAGATAGTATATGGTTTGATATGCACAAAATATCAAAATTTGAACTTCTCTAAAAGTCCTTGGAAACACAAAAAAGCTCAATGGGCAGATGATGATCAAATGAGTGATCTAGATAGGCCAGGATAATATCAAAAGTCTATACATATATAGATCAACCAAAGAATTATTTGACCAATGAGGTCATTTAAATACATGCTTCATATATGGATGGATTAAATTGCATACCAACCATTCATGTAATTTTTGCAAGATCCAAGAGGTAACATTTGATGATGGGAATCAAGTCAATTTTTCATGATCTTAGCACAATTATTATACTTATGTTCATGGGTTGAAATGATACATGAAGTTATGCCCATTTGTCATTTAAATATAGCCCATTTGGTGGCTTCTTGCGCACTATTTAAATGCTCCAAAGATGAAAGATCTAATGATTAATGTAGACCCTTGGATCTTGCCATGATGATAAGTTCCTAGGTTAAGTTGGCAGCCACCAAAGCTCATGAATCAGAGGATGATCCGATGGATCTCGTGTCCACTTGCCAGCCATTGGGAATGCCTATGAGTCAGCCCATAAGTCAAAGGAAACTCCATTGGATGCCCTACAAGGTAGGAAGGGAAGGCAGTAGATCGAACACATCTTCTCCCCCGACCAATGAGAGACATTCACCTATGCAAGAGCTTCAATGTCAATTCAAAATGAGCTAGAATATAGAAGGGTTGACCAATTCTTCCTCCTCCCCCGAGGCTCCCTTCGTGCGCAAAAAAAAAGGAGCTCCAATTGGGATGAGCTTTCCCCACCAACTCCTCTATAAAAGGAGGACTACTGGCCGCACGTAAAAGGTCTGGATGCTGAGAACAGGTGCCGAGGATAGCTAGAAAAAGATAACAAGGTCCAACATAAGGGAAAGGAGGCTGCTGCTGCAAGACTGTGCACCTAAAGCCCTCGTTGCTATCGCTGGCAGGTAGAAGGGAGTCAAGGAGAAGAAGAGAAAAAAAAAGGTGAACCATGCAACCCCTTGAGCCCATGTTCAACCCCTTCTCTTCTCTACATGCCCATATGGTGATCGGATAGCCCTCCTTCCCATACCAATGACAGAGACCCTTCAAACAGTCCATATAGTCCTCTGTTTGGTCCCCTATCCAACGACCTATGTTCATGACAAATGACCCCTATTCAGCTCCTTCTTCATAGCCACATCAAATCACATAACTCCTATTTGGCCTCCATTTGATGATCATATGCCTATGCTATATACCCCCTATCCGACCCTCACGCCTTGGTCATATGATAACCAACATACTGTGTTTAGCCTCCCCTTTATGTCCATATGCAGGTCATATAGCCCACTGTTTGCTCCTCTTTCCACGACCCTATAACAATTAATACACTGCCACATATTCGGCTATATGACAACCCTCTATTTCCATGTAAATAGCCTATGCTTGGCCCCTTCTCATGGCCATATAGCAGCCCCCATATGAAGCCATCCTATGCCTTCTATCCAATGACTATATCACATACAAATGAGTCATCCTTCGGCCCATCACCTATGGCTACATGACAGCCTATACAGACCCCTATCCGACCATCATATTTAGGTCATAAGACAGCCCCATGCACCTATGTTTGGCTTCTTGTTTAGTCCACATGGCAGTCCCTATAACAACCCATATATGACCCTATGTGCGGTCATATGACAACCCCCCATTCCCATGCAAAAGAGCCCCTCTTTGGCTCACTCTCCAAAGCTATGTAACAGCCCCATTTACCTCCTATCTAACCACTATGAGGATCTGGCGCAACTTCTCCATTGGATGCCCCTACAAGGTAGGAAGAGAGGGCAGCAGGTCCAGCGCATTTTCTCCTCCACCACGATTTTGAGTTGATATTGGATAAGTCACCAACCAATGGGAGACATTCACCTATGCAAGAGGCTCGACAGAAATTCAAAATGAGCTGGAATATAAAAGGATTGACCGGTTCTTCCTCCTCCCCCGAGGCTCTCTTTGTATGCAAGAAAAAGGAGCTCCGATTGGGACTAACTCTTCCCACCAACTATAAAAGGAGGACTAGCATCCACATGTAAAAGGTCCAGATGCTGAGAACAAGTGCCAAGGATAGCTAGAAAAAAAGAGAAAGGTCCTACATAAGGTGAAGGAGGCTGTTGCTGCAAATCCGTGCACCCAAAGCCCTTGTTGTTGCTGTTGTTGGCAGGTAGAAGAAAGTCAAGGATAAGAAAATTGAAGGAAAGGTAAACCATGCAACCCCTTGAGCCCATGTTTGACCCCTTCTCTTCATTACATGCCCGTATGATGATCAGATGGTCCTCCTTCTGATACCAATGATCGAGACCCGTCAAACAGTTCATAACTTCATATAGTTCCCTGTTCAGTCCCCTATCCAAGGACCTACGTCCATGCCAAATGGCCCCAATTCGGTACCTTCTTCATAGCCACATATGACATATCAGATCACATAACTCCTATTTAGCCTCCATTTGATAGTCAAATGCATATGCTATTTACTCCTTATCCAACCCTCATGCCTTGGTCATATCCTATGTGTTTAGCCTCCTCTACATACCCATATGCAGGCCATATAGCCCACTGTTTGCTCCCCTTTCCACGACCCTATAACAGTTAATACACTGCCACATATTCGGCCATATGACAACCCTCTATTTCCATGTAAGCCCATGCTCGGCCCCTTCTCATGGCCATATAGCAGCCCCCATACGAAGCCATCCCATGCCTTCTATCCAATGACTATATCCCATACAAATGAACCTTCCTTTGGCCCATCACCTATGGCTATATGAAAACCTATATATACCCTTGTCCGACCATCATATTTAGGTCATAAGACAGCAACATGCACTTAAGTTCGGCTTCCTCTTTAGTCCAAATGGCAGTCTCTATAACAGCCCATACATGACCCTATGTGCGTCATATATGACCCTATATGCCATCTTCTCAGGACCCGGACGGCACCATCTTCAAATAATTGGTCCATCCAGTCCGGTCCCCATCAATAAATCTCCCTTCCCAATAGACCCAAGCATAAGATTTCCCAAGGTGTTTAAACACCTACAATTTATAGTGCTCATAATGGGTTTGACCCAAGGAATCCGGAATCGGAATCGGTTGATATCGATTCCGGATCGGTCCGGAATCGTTTTTTTTTTTTTGAATTTTTTTTCGTCAAAAAAATTCAAAAAATTCAGAAAAATTCTAAAAAAATAGGAAATGAGTTAGAATTTTTTTAAAAAATAACCAATGCATTCATCCACAGGACCAAATCGAATAAATACTAATGAACTCCAATTGAAGACTTGAAGTTAAGTACATATTTCAATTCCATTGATTCAAAAATAAATGAGTTGATACATCATAAAAAAAAAATTACATCATATCAATCTACTACCAATATCCAGGATATAGATATGGGTCTTCCTCCTCTCCCTGCTGCTCGTGATGCTCCTCCCTCGTGCTTAGTCTTGTATACTGTCCGGGACCATATCCATATGAAAATAATGTTGATGCCATGCCATCAAGGTCGTATGGATCGGACTGCGGGACGACCGGGACGTAAGCAGAGGATGGTGGAGCTGGTGGTGTAATCCACTGCTGGTCAACCTGGCCAAATGCTGGATACTGTGGCTCCATAATATAAGAATGCGGTGTCTGCTCATCCAGCGTGTAATACGGCATTGGAAGCCGCGAATCAGAGACTCACCGTCGCTGATGGCCGCGTCGGCCGGTACGCACTCCTCGTCGTCATCACTCGAGGAGTGAGAAGGAGCCCGCGTGCCGTCATCCGGGCCGACAGACGCCCGACCTCTAGCCTTTCCTTCTCTTCACCTCTTCAACCATCTCTCGAAGTACCGTAAGGACCGGAACCCAAAGTTTTTTTCAACTTTGCAAATCCTCCCATTTTCCGCCAGTCACCTTTGTTTTCGTTTTCCCGACCGCGAATGGGCCGGTAGCGGCCGCCGGGGAACCGGAGCCGGGCCGGGGCTGTGCCGTGTGGTCGCTCCATAGCCGGCCGGGGCGTAAAAAGGCCCCGCCCGAGCCCCGAGAAGTAGATGAGGTGGAGCCGGGAGCATCCTCCTCGCCTTCAACACCATCCAACTCTCCTTAGCCTACGCGTACGGTCATCGGGATCAAACTCACCGTACGATCCCCGGCTTCCTCTCCTCTATCCAGGAGGCAAGTGCATGCTCCTCCCGAATATCTCGGTCTATGTCCACCTCCTCGGGTGGTGGTGTGGCGGAGGAATGCCTCTCGCTCGTACGGGCCACCCGCGACCGTGCAATCGTGCCTCGCCGATCTTCTCGTCGATCCCCGATGTTCTTTACGCGCGGCCCTCACGTTGGGGACGACGTACAGGCACCCGCCCTTCTCCACTCGGTCCGAGGTCAACCCCGTTCCTCCTTTTCGTACGTATCGTTGAATGTACCCGCCTTCCTCTCACAATGGGAGGAACCGGTGCTCCGTCGAGTATCCCGATACCGATGGCCGCAAGCGGATTCCATCCACTCCTGGTGTTCACCTGAACCCACCACTCAGCTGCAAGAAAAACACAAGACGAGAAAAGGAAAACAATTAGCCCATCATCACCATAACTTATATGAAAAGAAAAGAAATTCCTCATCAAAGATCAAACTATTACTATACCAGGTGACACTTTGTCAACTGAATATTTCAGGTCAGCATCTAAGTATACGCCGACCCTCATCTTGTACTTCTGCATCTGAAAAATTAAAAAATAATAATTAATTGCCTGGTAATGCTAGTCCAAGATATTTAATGAACTCTAACTTACTTCTATCTCAGCCTCTATCCTGTCCTGCTGAGATCGGCACAGCCGCTGGATAACTGCAAGTGTACCCCGCATCACCTCGTTGTCGTTCACCACTCCGTCCTCCATATTGGATGCGGGGTTCAAAAAGTATCCCGCAAGATTTTATTAGTTAACACCGTGCATATAAGACAATTATACAAAGAAAAAATAATTTTTTAACCAAGTTACCGCAAAGATGGACATCGCGGTGCAGGTCTGTCCCATCGGTCATCAATGATCTTCTACCACTAGAACCCTTCCGGGATTTTTTTCTTTAATTTTCAGCTTTGCCCGGTCCATAGCATCATACAATGTGCCCATCCGGTCCCCGTCATCTGAGTCTACCAACCTCAAGACAACTACCAGTGGCTCAATGATTGCCAAATAGTAGGCAATCCTCTCCCAAAACCTCTTGTCAGTGATCTACTTTTCAGACCTGACAAGAATCTCCAACTGATCTTTTTTGTTATGCAGGTTGTCCACCATATAGTTGTAATACTCTTCGGATCGCGCAACCAACCAATGCATGCCCTCTGCCGGTGTAAACTCTCCAAACGCAATGAAGTTCGTGTGGCAAATCGTGTCGGACCGGGTCCGACAAGATCGCGCCCTCCCGCGCGAGATGTCATGATATGTAGGAGGCGGGGGTGCGAATAAATAAAAGATGCGATCGTCCGCGCCTCGCCCGACAAGTGTGTATACACCCTCCTCCTCGCCTATATCCTCTAAAATGAGATCTATGGAATGTGCTGCACAGGGCACCCAGAAGATGTGCTTCCTCTTCTCCATCAACTTCCTCCCAGCCGCCTTATACGATGGTTCGTTGTCAGTGACAACCTGAACCACATTGTCCTCCCCGAGCTCCTCCACCACCCCATCCATCAGAGAAAAGATGAAGTCGGTATTTTTTATCTTCCCAGAAGCATTTTTTATCTTCCCAGAAGCATTTTTTATCTTCCCGAAAAGATGAAGTCGGCATTTTTTATCTTCCCGAAATTTTCCCCGTACAAAGAACATCCAATCGATGTTCAAACAACTTGAGCGGAGTTATTCGATCACAAATCACCGAGTTTAACTCTACTCGGAGTCGTCGGAAACGTGTAAAAATAGGCGTATGGGATATCCAGAATTTTTCCCGTGCAAAATGGACATATCCGGATAGTTCAAAACTTAAACGGACTTGTTCGGACAGAAATCGTAAAGTTTAACGACACTCAAACTCGTCGGAAACGCGTAAGAATGGACGTACCAAGTTTTCGCGAAGAAATCTTACCAAAAACCTTACAAAGATCGAATAAGAGGTTGATTCGATGCCGATCCGAGTCAATCGGCGGAATCCTTTGAAGAACAATGTGCTCGGGAATCGCCGACCGCCTGGAATCGCCCCCGACCGCCGGAATCGGGCCGGGACCGACCCCGGATCGACGGACCGGCCGGAATCGACGCGTGATCGACGGAATCGAGGCCGGAATCGCGCCGGAATCGCCTGCGCCCTCTCCTTCCGCCGCGGGATCGACCGAGGGCAGCTCTGCGGGTCGATTCCGGCCCTAAAAGGGCCGGAATCGGTTCGATTCCCGGTCCAGAGTCGAACCGGGAATCGAACCGGGCCGGGTTAACCCGGCCTTCCGAAGAATCGGTCGGATCGACCGATTCCACATGGAATCGGTCGGAATCGGATCGATTCCGACCGATTCCAGGCGATTCAGACCGATTCCGCGGAATTCTTCCCGGAATCGGTCCTTCCGCCGGGAATCCACCGATCCGATTCCGGAATCGGTCGGAATCGGTCCGATTCCACCGATTCCGTAATCAATGGTTTGACCCCTCCAGGCATGCGAGCAATTTTATGGACCCAATTGATTTGCCTTACCTGTGAGACATTTGAGATTTCAGGTGTTTTTACATTGATCCGAGTCAATTCAGGCAACTGATTATCTGCAAGCCCATAAGGCTCCGTTCGTCACAATTTGGGAGCAAATAATCCTACATAGTTGAATGGATGTTTTCAAGTGGGTCATTATATTCATATACAGAATTGGAAGTTCAAATAACTTCTTTAGAGAGGTTATCTGTCCAGTGCAAGAGTTTGATTCAATTGTTTTGTTGTTGAGATATTAAGCAAATTTTTGTGGTCAAATGATTCATTCAATCAGAAAATTGAAGTGTACGAACAATCTGAAAGCTGTTTCTCTTACTAACCTCATACAAGATAGCTTTAGACGTCTCAGCCTGTTCATCAACTTTCCTGTCCAAAATTTCGAGCCTCTGGGACAAATGTCTTTTTGTAGACTGTCACAGAGGATAAAGCAGATTAAAAAAATGAAATGGGAAAACACAAAATGTGTCAAATGATGCCTCAAGGAACATACAGCTAAGGTTGTTGATACTTGCTCCAACTGTTTTGATACAGTTGAAACAGCATTGGCCATATTACGTTTAGTCACAAACATAACATCGGAGAAGGACCAGCCCTGCATGGTGATAGAAGTATAAAAGTTAAGTCCCTATTAACACAACATTAAGTATTTTAACACCATAGAGGTAAATGGACTCTAGTAGAAGATCACCAGGCATCACATCTAACATATCTAGGTCAGTAGCTCTATAGGGGGGGACATGGTGAAACTGAAATTTTAGTACAGAAGTACACGATGGAAGATACGTGGATCACCAAGCCATCAACCATAAATTATTGAAAAGAATCTAAAATTTATCTTGCCTTCCACCGCATGTACCAGTAACCCATTGCTCCAACTGCAGCAGCTGGCAATATGTAAGATGCTAGATTCCCTGGTTTGACAAGAATAAGAAAATTCTCCTTGAGCAGTAAGGTGTATACAAAGTTCAATAAAATATAAGAACATAAAACTGCTTGTATAAAAAAACCATCGGTGAAAAGAAATTGAGAGTTGTGCTCAAAGCCTCAAACACAGTATATAATGACTTCAAACAAGAACCTAGTTCAGATAACAACTCGTAGATATCTACATTTACCTACACTCAACTTCACTTCCATGCTAATCCTGCTGTTAAATATTATGAGTTCTATAGAAAAAGGCATGCATCATAGACAAAAACAACTAAATGCCATTGCCCATTTCCAACGGGCTGAATCTTCGTGGGCATGCGAGTTTTCGGAGAAGGTAAACCCATAATTTAAGTGTCAATAAGAACAAATAATATAATAAGATAAACTCTTCAGTATTGAAAAAAATCCTATATGCAAAAATGTAGAAAAAGAACTCTAAATAGGCAAAATTGTAGAACAAAATAGGTGGAAAAAGATTAGCCAAATTAGCATACTAAAATAAGTTGTCCATGCCAAACAAGGAAAAGAAATTCAAATCAGGAATCTAGAATATGATTCAAATTTGTCAACACATGATGTTAACTTGACATGTCAACAGAAATTGATCAAGTTCTTTGAAAATTTTGCCCTCTCCCCATTGAACTTACAATATTCTAGTATTAATAAAATCGAGCAACTACTCGAACATCCTTCATTAACCATCATAGCAACGTATTAAGTGGAATTCATTTATCCATTTATCCACACAGCAACAAAGAGGTTGAGAAACATCCCCATTGTAAAAAAAAGAAAAGGAAAGAGGATGCAGTTGTTGTCTCCAACACTAATGGGGTGTTTGGTTGCATGATAACGAAGGTTTTTGTTTTAATTTTTAAAAATTGTAACAAAACTTGTTAAAAGAGGTGTTTGGTAACCATGACAATTTTATGTTTTAAAAGTGATTTTCTTCTTAAACAAAAAAAGAGGGTCTCACCTCTTTCTTTTTTCTTGTGGTCCCCCACTCTGTTTGGTCGTGTGTGGTAGTTACTCTTTTTTGTAATCACATCCCTCCAAACATGATAATTTTATGTCATGAGTTGGTTCACTTTTTATTTTAATACAATTTTTTATCATGAAAGTGTACAAAAAATTATCATGCAACCAAACACCCCATAAAGGTCAGAATCAAGACTCCAGACCATTTATTTTGTTACACAGTTCTTCAAACAGTAACAAAGGTGTGAGATTAGATGGATTATATGCAATGAAAAGCCATAGACTTATAGAAGTGATTATTCTCAATCTCCAATATTGGATATACTAGTTAATACATAACAGTATGGAGCTAAAACGTTGAGAATTGATGATTCATGCAACTTCCTCATTTAAAACCTTTTGTTGACCCCACCACAGCTCAGGGCCTATCTGCCACTAAACTTTATGTGCATTACTTCATTCGATGACATTTCAAAGGGCACAGCTCATGTCAGCCAGATTTACCCTACTTCAGCTTGGGGGATTCAAGAATGGGTTGGCAGTACTATTCAGGATATATGAAACTGCCAATCACCTCAACCAAATAAGAATGAATTTGCATCTTATACATACCATTAGAAGAAGGATGCCCATTAACAATAGTTACAGGTCTAGATAATGCCAGCTCCCGAACCTCTTGTGCCAAACGATGAACCTATTAAAGCACACGAAGATAGCAATTTAATGCATCCATTAGTAACGTCACTTATCAGTGACAAGAGAAAATACTTCGCTATGATTTTCTTTCTACTCCTGTGAAATAATTGTGCAAGATGTACGTCAAACCATGGTATATTGCTTTCCACCACAAGCTAGGAACTGGCAAGTTCAATCCTCTAAAGTTGGTCTAGTAGGTGGACAGCATGTACCATCCAGATGTAAATGCTAATCACCTAGTAGTTTCAAAGACATGATAATGCAAGCTGGATGCTGCCTATCTAGAGTTCAAAGATTTGATACCCATTTGTACATCTGGGTGAAGCTATATGAATCTAGTGAATAAACCATTCAAAAGACCTTGTTTTCATATGTCATCCAGAAAACAATAGCTGCCCATTAAGTACAATCTGATCTCAATATATTATTTTCTAGAGTGGTGTCTGTAACCAATGTGAATGTGAACATTGCAGTTCAAGCTATATCTAAATTGAATCATTCTCTGGGAAATTTGTCATCTTGCACAAGCATGGTTTTATTAAGTCAGTAGAAAGAGAAAAAGGTAAGGAATGCATTATCAGTATTGAAACCAGCAGCTGGATATGCATCATTTAGAAGTATGATCCTAACATTGACCGTTCAAACCTATGTTTCCACTTCAAATTTACTGAAAGTCTGAAATTTATAGGATCAACAGAAATAATCTCACATGTTGGATGCTGATTTTCTGCGTGTTTTGGGGCATGAAGGTTAAGTGTGGAGTCATTAATTTTTGTGAAGAATGTTGTTTGGGCAGAACCAGAAGATATTATATCCTTGTTGCATGTTTGGCCTTGTCCTAAATCATTGGTTTCAGATGATATGTTGTAGAAACTCATCCTCCCAGGAATGTTGTGGTCCATTTGGCGTACTAGGGACAAGCATATTTTTGAAGAATGTTTTGACAATCGAATCAGATCCTCAATCTTATGTCTACCTATGTTAAAGATTGGTCTCTAGCTCATTCTGGGAGGTCTTTGGAGGTGGCTTCTTTTAAGGATAAGTTTTTGGGCTTCAAAATGCTGATGTTGTAATCTTTGACTCCTCTACACCACAATAGATGAGTTTTTTTCCATCCTTCGCCTCAATTCTCTCAGTTTGCTTTTTATGCTTTGTTGTGATATAACTTTCTTACAGTTATTAAGATAATTATGGTCTGTTTTAGACCATCCTCAAAAAAAAAAATTGTTGGATGCTGATTTTGATAAAAAAAGCAAGAAAATGAACCTTCAATAATTAAGCATGTTCATCAGGATAGCATGTCATGGTTTTTCTTAAAGACTCAAAAGTCATACCTGAGCTGCAAGAAGAGAAGCATCATAACGAGGCGAAATGTCAACCTCATTTATTCCCTTTATTAGTTCCTAAAAAAGATGAAACAAGGTTACATATGTATCTATGTAGGTACTAACAATGCTTGAATTGATTTGCCTGAAATAAATGTCCCCTCAAAAACATGATAAGTTGGACAGGAGAAAAAAAAGAAATTATCAGTACACAGTAAACTCAATGTGCATTATCAGCTGAATTTGTAGATAATTCGCAGTGGCAGGCCTTGGTATGATGTAGAATATTGCTAAATTTGTGGCTCTGAATGAAGCTACTGGCTGAGTTATGACACTTATCAGCCCATACATCTGCAATTTGCAGATGACATAGTGATTTTCTCTTCAATGAAAGGCAGGAAACATTTTGAATATAAAAATTTTGTTAAAAAACATTTGACGCAACTATGGAGCTAAAGACTAGTTTCCATAAATCATACATTGTTCGTGTCAACATTAACCACGGGGATGCATATATTTTCCTTCAATCCTAGATAGTAAGCATGGATATTTTCTGTCAAGGTTAACTTCTGAGGCTACAACAAAGAGCTTTTGGACATTATTACCAACAAATTTGAGAATAGGGTGGAGCTAGATGTTGTCGAATAGAGAAAGGTGTGTGCTTTATTAACATGGCAGTTTCTTACCTTCCATTGCAATGTGCATTAGTTATCAGTCTTCAAAGTGGTGAATCAACTTTGAAGTGTTCAATGCTTAAATTAGATTTTTGCTGTCTCTAAAGATGCGTGTGCAGTTATTTTCTATGTTGTCAATAGATCAACCTAAGTTAGTCATAGTTGTCAAGGAGACAAAGGGCCCAAGACATTCAAAGGAGTGATTTCACCTAGATGACGAGGTGGCCTTTTAGGTATCACCTATTAGATGTTAATACCGCATATATACACACACAAATACATACACATATATATATAGAGGGGGGGGAGAACTGAACTGGGAAAAGTATATAGTAGATTTTAAAAGGTTTAAGTATATATGCAAGTATAAACATATTTATATGTATATTTGAATATGTCAAGAACATGTGCATGCATGAAAATATGTGTTTTATGCATTTAATTATATACATATATGTAAATATTATTAGAAAAGAGATAATCTCGATATTTGATTGGTCTTAACCAACCCTTGACCTTTGATTATGTCAGAGATTGGTGAATTTATAGTGTTTGATTAACCTATGAACATACAACATATATCTAAATAAATCTCTTTAAAATAAATTGTATCATTTATCTTTTTATTTGTTAGACTTACTCTGTTCACTGATAGCAAAAACCAAAATAATTAATACATGAACATGTTAATCAAACTAAGTACTTCTACCACAAACTAGGAGGTTAGACAAAAATTAAGAGTTCAAAATGCCAAATTAAGCCAAACCAAATGCCACCTAAGTTAGAGGGAGAGCATTACATTTTTAAGTACATATTTATAATTAAAAATCTTAAATATATATGATATTGTAAGGGGCACTGAGATAATATAATATAGTTTCACAATCACTAAATGGAAACCTATGATTTGTTGATCAATTTGGGTGCCTAGGTCATCTTTTGGGCTCTCATTTGGGCTCTCAGGAAGGCACCCTTGTGCCTTGGCCTTGCAGAGGCACCTTGACAACTAGGTGGTGCCTAAGCAGCATCTAAGTAGGCACCATGACAATTATGAGACTATGAGGTGAGGTGAGATGTCCACTCCCTTCCTCAACTTAGATTCACCATCATGGACCAATAGCAGGTGAGGGAGTGAATCCTGATGCTCGATCTCCCTCACTGATATGGAAAGTTGTGGTGGTACCGTGGTAGTGTCTCTCTAACATGGATTATGGCCCCCAGCGGCCTCAAGAATACCCGTTTGCCTCAGGTGGTCTTGTCCAGCATTCCCAAGAGGTGCATACCTCCTTTTTCCCTCATTCCCTTCTATCTATTCACCTATACCACTTGAGGCGGTTGCTGGGGTGCCCAAGGCAGAAGAATGCTTCCTTGCTTTAGGCACCTCACATCTCGGGCAACATAGATGTTATTAGACTCCAATTAGATGGAATAATTTATTTTTGTTGTTTTCATCATCTGGCCTTGTCTTTAGTCCTTTCTTGTGCTGTTTTTCTTTTGTTTGGTGACCTAACATCATTGAAGTCTCCATCTCTTTTCTTCTTTGGTATTCTGTCTTTTCCATGACCTTTGTGTGTGTCCAGTGAATTTGGCAATCTTGTGACCAACTTCAGAAAAAAATAAATAATATGTTGGCCAATGTGAAAGATGAAGAAGAATGAAGCATTTCCAAGAGATGCTTAGCCAGAAAGTACTTGTTGGAGAGTCATACTTATTTAAAACAGTAGTAGGTTGGAATTCACACTCCATTGAAATATAGGTTTTAGTCACCAAATACTTTAAGTCACTAGCAGCATCTTGGACAGTTTATGTTCTTTTATTTTGTGGTGGAACTGGCACCTCATCTCTAGTCTTCTCAGTTGTACTATCTTTTATTGCAACAAAACGCTGATGTATGTAATCCACCTTTCTCCTAAAACTATTCTTTTTCTAATGCCAGTTGTTCATTTTTCCCAATCCCACACATATATTTTAGCTTCATCTCACAATATCACCTCTCTGTTACTCAGATTGAACGGATTCACCCGTTATTCATTTGGACACATCCATCAAATATTCCCATCTTGAAGAGAAGAGGATGAAAACCCATCCCCACCTCGCGGACGACAAATACAGAATTCAATCTCCACCGCATGTTAGAAAAACATCAAAATTCCGAAACACTACTCAATTTTCACCAGTAATCACCTGAAGCTCAGATATGACGTCCGAAAGCCGTCCGCTCCTCAAAATAACAGAACCGGTCAAACCTGGAAGGCGCAAAACCATCTGACGTAAAACGAAAGGGGGAAAAGATTCACGCTACTTCTTGAACTGTGATCATCGGCACAAACGAAGCCCTCGCTTGACAGCGAGTTCCATCCTTTCTTCTTCTTCTTCTTTTCACGAATGCCACCAACGATCGAGCTAAATAACTCAGAACTTACGCGGATAACCAGGTGCGAATACTCTCAAAGTTACCTGCTCCCATGAGGATAAGAACCTTGGAGGACGAAATCCCCGTCTGCATCGCCATCTCGGCTTCTCCGATGGGCCGGGCAAGACTCCCAGACCACCGATCGGAAGGGAGAAGCAGGTGAACGCGGGCGTGTGAATGCCCGCCTCGTATGAAATCAGCGGGACGTTGGACGCCTCCGTGCTTAGCTGTGTATTGTATATTTACGCAAATACACTTGTCTGTATATGTATTGCAAAGATACTCGAATGCCTATAAATCGTTAATAAGTATATTAATCCATTCAAGGACAAATGATCTGCCTATTTAATGTTATTAAGGGGTCGTATACAATTTTAAAAAGTTGTTCTAATTCCAACGTACACATACTGTTATGTATAATTAATTTTGATTGTTTAATATATTGGGTAGGTTTGTCCTACCAAAAAAATTATATATATATATTGGGTAGGTTTGGCGTCTATGACCTCTGGAAAGGTATTTATGTAATTTACTATATTTTTAGGAATTAAAGCTAAATTATCTTGACAAGAAATCCTTTTCACTCCAGTTTGCAATTTTTTTAACCAGAAAAGGCGCAACTAGAATAAAAGAAACATTACTTGGACGGAAGAAAGTTCGATTCTTTCGCTTCATAAATAAAGTTAAAATGAGAAAAGTGCAAGATAAATATATTATCATAAAAAAATTAAATTTTGATATATATATTTATATATATGTTGGAATACCTCATCACATATTATTGTTCTAAAAAGGTGCTTTAAACCACGTTCAGCCTATTTCTAACGAGCAACATAAACAGTTCGGTTGGCGATGTTTGGATGAATTTACAAGTTCTGGTCAGATTGGACGAAACCACCCTCTTATTATCTCTTACACCATCGTCTAAATAAATAAATAAAATAAAATGTTAAGTAATCTTTCTTTTTTTTTCAATTTACTGTTAGGTCATAACCATCCATCTTAACCATTTAGTCATGTGTGAAAAAATTTAGAAATTTGTGATATGCAGTAGTTGGATTGTAGTAGTAGATTCGATCTCTCTCTACTTCGGAGAGTGGATCATTTCAATTTTCAGGTGAAGAGAATAGTGTCAGTTTTATATTAAAAATAATCACAATTTTCAAGTCACTTGAGTGACAATCGAGTAACAGTTCGATGAACCGTTATTAAGAATGGTTGAACCATGGTTATCGATAACGAGTTATATTAGATTCAACAACGAGTTAGTATAACAACGTCGATATCTATTCCGCAACAATTCATTAACATTTACTATTTCAAAAATATAAATAATTTGCGTTTTATTAATTTGTTATTGAATTGTCACTCAACTGACACGAGGATTGTGCTCGTTTTTTATTAGAAATTGAAAACGCTCTCTCCACCGGGAAATTGAGATGATTCGAACACATCTCTGTGATGTTTAATTTCATGCGTGGTACATCCCATGAAATACACCTGGAAAGACAAGAATTTCTGCACAGTACACATACATGTGCCTTTTTTGGGCTTGCTTGTTTTGTTTCGAAACAAGGTTCTTTTTTAATTTTAAAACAAGAGTTTGTGTTTGGTAAACTTTGTAAATGACATGAAAAACAAAGTAAATAACCACTCAGTTAGGATAACTTTGCAACTACATGTTCTTATTTGGTTTAACGGTTTCCACTCGTGTGATCCAAAACAAGAATTATTATTTCGCAACAATATTTTGCAACAACCCAAACAATCGATGCTGCAAAATGAAATAGATGTACTATTCTGCAGAATCTTACAATCAAGCAAGCAAGTCCTGGGTGAAAATATTTTATCTTTCCTAGGAGAAGAGAAGACAATCAGGTTGGAGTTCATGACCATACCAGTCAGTAGCCATTAGTCAAATCCTAGATAAGAGATAAAAACGAAACTGTACAAGAGATGAATAACATTGTAAACCTAACACTTCAAAAATCTAAAGGCCATCTAATAAAAATATCCTAATATTAGTGCATCCATGCAAATAAACCATCTTACATGATTCAATATTAAAAACCCAACACATTCAACGTATGCTTTCGACCAAGTCATCTGATGACAGATTTTCTTAATCAGCAGTCGGCACTATGAAAACAAAAAAACTCCAATTACTTGAAAGAAATAGTTTTAGGGCATTCATTCCCAGTAAAGCAAATGTTAATCGAATAAAGAGGTCATATTTGAAGTGGTGTGTGATAACTAATACGATATTAACAAGAATGGCCAGCAAAGTCACAAGCCACCGGCATCTAGCTGAAATCGATTGAATATTCCAAGCATAATAGAGAAATCCGCAGTGACAGCAATAATGCAGTCGCTGAAGTCATTGTCCACAATATCTTAACAAACTCAAAAGTACTGGACATGAGAGAGGTGAAATGGGAAGGGTCCATAGAGCTCCGGGATAACATAAACATCTGAAACAAGCCATCCAAAATGAGATGACTATACCTTATCGAACTCTAAAGCTACGTGCAGGAAAGGCCCTACTATTTTAGTTCCACAACAAGAGGATCAGAATGCCGAAAAGGCCTTCTTGCCACCGCCCGCTGATCCTGCCGGCGTGACCTTCAAGACATTGAACCTGACAGTCTTTGACAACGGCCTGCATGTAGCTTCTATCAGCATCGAGATTGATAAGGGCAGAGAGCAGTCATGTGTAACATGCACTTGGTTATAGAACCAGTCGCTGCAGTAGAGAAGACATGTATACCTGCATTGTCCGATAGTTACATGATCACCTTCCTTCACACGGAAGCAAGGAGAAACATGGGCTGGAATGTTGGAGTGACGTTTCTCATACCTGTGGCAACCAAGGCAAGTAAGCAACAGCATCTCGGATCGTGGTGGGAAGAAGTAAAAACACTTCAACCTACCGCTGGTACTTCTTTACGTAATGCAGGTAGTCTTTGCGGACAATGATTGTTCTGTTCATTTTGGCACTGTGGCATATTCCACTGAGAATGCGGCCTCTGATGGAAACATTTCCGGTAAATGGGCATTTCTTATCAATATATGTTCCTGAAAAAGAGGTACTGTTTGAGCATGCCAAAGGAAAAGAAAAGTCACAACTACATTAATCTGCCTGGTTGAGCAAATCCGTGCAACTTTTTGCATGAGGTTACAAAGTTTTATGCGACTCCACTGACAGACAGAATGAATGGAACAGGGCCTATCGCTTAAAACATCATACAGGCATCATGAGACATGCGGTAGAAAAAAAAAGCAGAATCATCAAACATATCTTCCACAAAATGTCATAAAGGCATCAATCCAAACGTTTGCAGCATAACATCATGGTACCTTTGTTGTCAAAGGCACTGCAGAGCTCTCCACCTGGTTTCAGATGGAGAATTGAGCCTCATGGACCCGATAAAGGGAGTCCGAAATTTTAAAATAGACCCCATGAACTGTCCGGTCAGACTGTGTGGTTTAGCACTTCGGGATCTGTTTTAAGTTTCGGACCCTCCCATTATGGGCCCTTCGGACCTGGTTAGAGCCATATTCCCGCCCAACTGGTTCCTCGCATGGCTCCCACTGCAGTGGGGCCTCCAATGTCATTTCACCTCCAGTGATCCTACTCTATCCTTCCTAGCAGGCATATATCACTAGAAAACCCTTCTCCCCTCTTCTTTGCCTTCACCTCCTAGGGCATTGATTGGTGCACTTGAGGTGAGACAAACCCTTCCTTACTTCAATTGCCTCATGCCTCCGGTAACATAGAGTGGTACGGTTTATAATCTCAGCGAGATCTCACAAGATTCTTGGTCTTGGTAGATTGCCAAGAATTAAGGAAGGTGAGATGCCCCGACCGGAGAAGGCCGCAGCCAATGGACAATGCCGGCAGGAGTGGTGATGTCGTCTTCCCATCCTGCCTTATCAGGTGGGGACTGGAAAGACACGTCGCATTGGTCCAACTATCAAACATGCACAGCCCCATTAAGTTAGAATGTGTTAATGGTTGCAGGATCCACAATTTAAGTTGCAGATTCCAGCCTAACAGGCTGGGCTGGGTCGAAAAGTATAGACTATATGGAATTCAATATTTCGAGAATCTCTCAATTAGTGCCTCTGAAAAACGAGATCACCAATACAAGATGTATATAAATAACTATAATCCTTTATCTTCCACCATATAAGAGCAGTGTTCTCATTAACCTCAATGTACAAAAAGGGAAAAAGATATGATGCACCCAATAAACAATAATAAATAAAAATAAAAACTATAAAGAAATGAAATCCGGAGAACTGGACCTTCAATAGCCTCTCTGGGGACCTTGAAACCCAATCCTATGCTTTTCCAGTACCGATTACCGCCTTTTCCGGGTCTTTTCCCCTTTCCTGACTTCTTTGAGCTACAACAACGTTCCAGAATATCCATGAAAATAACACTATCAGGAGAGAAAGAGAGAGAGAGTCTCCAATTTATCTTACCACAGAAAAACCTTTGGTTGCTTCAAGAAAGCCTTCTCTGTCTGCACCAAAGAACAAAAGGCTTCCACATTGAGTAGATCAAAGAAAATAAGTCACGATGAACAAGATCTATTTGCTTAAACGAAAGAAAAAAAGATATACGGCCACTTAAGAATCTATACTTCCTGCAACATGGGACAGACCGACAACCCATCATGAAACAAAAGAAAAGCCGGTCTAACTAAACATGAGCTACAATGAAGAACATAATATCTTCGCGATTCGGATTACTGCGCAGCCGACCTCACATTATCAACCTCAAATGACAGACAACGAGAACAATAGAGAAGTGCGGAAGCAAAGGGTCAAGATGGAAAAAGAGAAAATAAACCAGCTACAAGGGAAAACCAAAGGAGAGCGATGAGGGAAAGAGCGCAAAGACATCATCTAACCTGCTCCGCCATGGCCGATGCGGGACGACGACGAAAGTACACCGACGGGGGCGAGCTAGCGGGGCGGCAGCGAGAAACCTAACCCGCAAACCTGCCAATTTATATAAAACTAAATTAAACTAAATATTCTTTTAATTTTTTAAATTATGATTTTTAATAGTATCAATTTTTTATATTACATAGAAAATCAGAATTTCATACTGCTGCCATATCCTTTGTTCTAATCCTATCCTAAAATAAATAAACTACTTTACTGCCTTAGATAAAATCGAATGAAAATAATAGATACTTCTACATACTAACATCTGTAATTTATTTAATTCTATATATATCTACGTGAAATTTAGAATTCTATTTGAATTGTTTAAAAAAATACTCTCTCTCTCTCACAGAAATATTTAACAATATCAAATTTCATAATATTATATAGAAATCAGATTAACCAAAAATACAAGTATAATAAAAATTTTAAACATATCTATAAATATAAAAAATAATAATATAAATTAAATTAAATTAAAAATTAAATTTAAGAATATAATAATTTACTTAGTATGAATTATATTTTATGCAACACATAATATACTCCAATGTATACCGAATAATATTTTATTATGGTATAGCTAACAGTTTAAACAATTCAGATAGAACATCAAATTTTTAGATGTTCTTATTTTTAGATAAAACATCCCAATGAACATTTGAATATACAACGCTTGTCTCTGAATAATAACTTAAATTTTTATTACAGCCTTTTATTTTAAGAGATAAGGTAATTAACATTGTTTCATAAAATAAAATATTAGAGGTGAAATTAAGATTTTAGACATTTAAATTACTTAAAGTCAAACATGGTCCATCCAAAAATGCTTAGAGGTGTTTGGTTGCGCGATAATTTTTTGTACACTTTCATGCTAAAAAATTGTGTTAAAATAAAAAGTGAACCAACTCATGACATAAATTTATCATGTTTGGAGGGATGTGATAATAAAAAAGAGTAACTACCACACATGATCAAACAAAGTGGGAGATCACAAGCAAAAAAAAAAGATGTGAGATCCTCTTTTTTTGTTTAAGATGAAAATCACTTCCAAAACATAAAATTGTCATGGTTGTCAAACACTTCTTTTAACAAGTTTCATTACAATTTTTAAAACTTAAAATAAAACCTTCATTATCATGCAACCAAACACCCCATTAGAGAATTCCAACTATACGCAAAACAAATTGAAACTAAGGTGACGTCTGATCCGGCTCAAATTAAAATTATTTAAAATCACTTAAAAATATCTGATATTTTTAAAAGTAAGGTATCACATTTATGCATCAATTTAAAGTCACTTCACAAAATGATCAAAAAAAGGTAGTATTTTTTTGGCTTAAATTTAACTTCTTAGTTTGTGGGGAAAATAAGTGCTCAAAGTGATTAATATATCTTCATGCTAATCAACCTAGTATCTACTTAAATTTTCTTATATTTGCCACTAATTTCACTATAAATAAATAATGTCCAAAAACTATGGAAGCTAAAGTGTGCAACTTATTTTTAAGAGATTTATTAAGATATAAGACATCGTGTTTAGAGCTTAATTAAGATAAGAGGTAAAACGGTCTAAATCCTTAATGGGGTGTTTGGTTGCATGATAATGGAGGTTTTTATTTTAATTTTTAAAAATTATAAGAAAACTTGTTAAAAGAGATGTTTGACAATCATGACAATTTTATGACATGTTTGATTAGAGTTTCATTTTTGGTACTATATCAATATTGATATTAATATTTTCAAACGTTGGAGTATCAATATCAAAAGTAATACAAGTTGACACTTGTATTACATAATATGTCTTGTTTGCATTACAAATTTTAAAATCGATACAATTAACCAAACACCTCTTAATGGTTCCTATCAATATCAATTTTAAAATTGATAGCGATAGAGGTAATGTTTGAAAGTGATTTTCTTCTTAAACAAAAAAAGAGGGTCTCACCTCTTTCTTTTTTTCTTGTGGTCTCCCACTTTGTTTGGTCATGTACGACGGTGGTTACTCTTTTTTGTTATCACGTCCCGCCAAACTTTATAATTTTATGTCATGAGTCGATTCACTTTTTATTTTAATATAATTTTTTATTATGAAAATGTATAAAAAATTACCATGCAACCAAACATCCTATAAACCTCTAACCGAATCTGATGCCTGAGGGCCATCATCTTCACCCCCCGTATTGATAGAGATGTCTGGTAAGGGATGTTCGCTATTCAATTCAATCACAAGAATCAAACTAAACAAATAATTTAGTTCGGTTCTGATTGAAGCTGGATTAACCATCGCTTGATTTAATTTCATGTCTTTCAAACTAAACGAAATAGACAACTGTATGACTCAAAATTTAACAAATATTCATGTTGAATCAGGCATAGCTAATGTACTTATATATTTTTTCAAGTCACAGATAATTTTCAAAGTTGTCAAGATAAAATAATCACATGCACGAATATATATGTACTGAATTTTAATAAAATATAATTCGAATCAAAAAATAAATTTACACATATATAGATATATACATCATACTTCAATAAAATATGACTTGGATTAAGTCAAACTGGATGAGTTCTGTTAAACTGGAAAGAAATTTTAATATAACATAATAAAAAAGAAGATACCATACCATCATCCTGGTCAACGCTCACACACCGTAGAGGTCCCCGGTTCGAACCCGGGTTCGGACGTTTTTATTGTTGTTTTTCTTTGGCAAGCCATCATTTATTCGGCAATAACATGTTGTATTTCATTTCCATGTTGATCAAATTGCTAATTTTAATATTTTATTAAAAAAATAAATTCTTTTGTTAACACTTTTTTTTGTTGAAAACCTGACTTCATAAACCCTTAACACTTTTGTTAACACATTCAACTTCATAAATATAGTAAGATGCGGTATTAAAGCTAAAACATGAAAGTTAAAACATGAAACTATTAAAGTGTTTGGTTACACAATAAATTTTTATGACAAAGAATTATATTAAAATAAAATGTAAACTAATCAATGACATAAAATTATCATGTTTGAAAAGATACTACAATAAAAAATAATAGATGTCGCATATAATTAAACAAGGTAAAAAATCACAATATGAAAAAATTAGACAGCACTTTCTTTTTTGTTCAAAGAGAAACCCTTTAAATACATAAAAATAATTGGACAACACCTTTTTTAACAAATTTTGTTAAAAAAACATAAAATTCAATCATAAACCCAATTTATCATGCAACCAAACATCATCTTAGACTTCTTTCTTTCTTTCTTTCTTTCTCCTTGTGGCCAGGGCAGTACGTTGATACTCTCGCCTTGTGTTTGATTGCATAATAATTTTTATGCACTTCGATGAACAAATTTTATTTAGGATAGTCAAAGACATAAAATTATAATATTTGATGACGATGTTAGTTTGGAACGAATATAAATTATTTTAAATAATTTAATTTAATCAACTTGAATAAATTATTTAAAAATGAAAAATACGACAATGATGTTAACAATAGTATTAAAATAAATTAGGCGAAGTGAAGATTGCCAATCATGATTTTATGTGATCATAAAATTTCACCTAAGTGGATAGAAAAATTTCATCGTACAAGCTCAAGACTCACACTGTTGAATGATAGTGAACGTCGAATAATAAATATATATATATTTCTAAAATAAATTTTATTAAAATAAGAATGTTAAAATAGATAATTGGACATATTAAATTAAATAAAATAAAAAATAAATATATTAAAAACATATAAGAGTAGTGATGATTGTAGATAAATTGAAAGATTAAGAGATTGAAATGGTTTAGACACATTAAATATAAACTCACATGAACTCAAGTAAAACAAAGTAAAAAATATTAAAATTAAAGAAACGAAAAGAATATTATAGAACTAGGTTAACTTGGTAGAGAATAAATCAATATTTTTATATGATTCAAATATCGATAAATAAATAATTCAAAATTGACATAAATAGAGAAAAGGCTCGAGTGAGATCAGAGTAGAGTAGAGTAGAGTAGAGTTGAGATTGGGTGATATGATAACAAAAAAGGGTGGAGACCAAATTAACTATAAAGGGTGAGAGGCCACAAGAAAAAAAAAACTTCTACTTTTTTTTGTCCAAGAAGAAATCCTCTGTAAAAAACATGTGTAATATAATGATTGCCAAACAACTTTTTTTTAGCTTATTTGTTGCAAAAAAAAGAATATATTCTGTAACAAAAAAACTTGATTTGCAATGCAGCCAAACACTCCCATAAACTGAAAACATTAATATCCCAAATAATGACATGATAAATTTACTAAGCTGTGAAGACAATTCCAGAATGGCAACACTGTCAGTCTGCATGGAGTAGAAAATGGTCCATGTCATTCATGGTTAAAGTTGAATCAATTGAAGGCAGCCAAAATAGGGAGTTGTCGGAGAATATCAAATGCCCTCTATTGTAGTATACACAAGCAGCCTCGGGGGAATAAAAAAGAGCAGAGAAAATATTGTGATCGAAAAAAAGAAAAGGCAAATAATATGCTGTGCCTCCGACCATCTGGGAAGCAATCCCGTTTCATCATCCTGATGTCTTGTGTCTGCACGTATCAAAGCTTTTGGATTTCTGCCTGAACCAGCTTTATGCTTGGCTGAGCGGCTACCTTGACCTGGGCTCCGTTCAGCCGTCGTCCAGCTAGCCAGATCTACGTTTGCCGTCATGGGATTTCAAGCCCAAGCTGAGATCCAGGTTAGCTTCGCTTGCTTCCAGGTGCGCGTCCTGATACTTGTTCGATGCCTGGCAATTTAGCTCCTTGATCAGGAGAAGCAGGAAAATTGAAGGGTCAGGAATCTTGATGCGTTTGTTTGGATTAGAAAGATGTTCTGCTTTCGGGGTGGGGAAGGGTGCAATGACTGGGGCTCCTAAAACGAGGGAAAGCAAAAAAAAAAAAAAAGGTTTTCAATTATCAGTCCTGTATTTGACTGTTTAATTGTTTTTATTTAGATCCCACAGTAAGCATATTTTATTGTCTAGCCCCAAAACTGTTACTCTATTGATTTTGAAATCCTTTCCATCATATGTATCTATCTCCTAAGATTTCATATGTCCGTTTTACCTTTCCTGACAGACAACACCACGTTGTATTGTAACTTGGGAGCACCAACTAAAAAGTAGAACAACTACGAAACATCATAGATCTTATAATGTTAAACTAAAGAAAAATTGCATAAAAATAATATAGGATAGATTTATGCTTAGCATGCAAAGATTAGTCTACCACAATATCATTGGCAAAAAATAAATCAAAGATCAGATAGAATCTATAGCAAAGTTCGTGATCTTCAAAATATAGGTAGATAGCGGTAATTATCTTAAATTATCTACTATCGAAAAAAATAGAGAGTTTAGTGGAAACACTATCCAAGGAATGGCAAATTTTGACTTTTCACTCTCACACTCACACCGTGGAAGTTTACGATGTTGCTTCTGGTATAGGGCAGGATTTGCAATGAAACTGATTTTGGGACTGGAAGATAATTAAAATGGTCAATGAGACTAAAAAATAAAAAGTAATGAGAGAATAGGGGCGAGAGTTGATTTCCACAAAACAAAATTAGGCAATTTGAAAAAGAAATGGAGAAGCCTAACTCGTGTGGAGATAATTCAGAAAACTTGGTTAGAAAGAACCAAACCTAGAAAACCCATGTTTTTTCTGCAAAAAGAACCTGTTTATGCCCCCAAACCTGAGGAAAAGATTTATATTGTTATTTTGGATCTCGCAAGGCCGACAAGACCAAGTTTTTCGTGAGAATTTTGCAAGACGGCATTTCATGAACATACTCTTCCCAATACATTTGGGAGCGGTACATTTGGTTGTAAGTGTAAATGTTTATAGTTTATACCACTTCACACTCCCATTTATAATCACTCTTGGATAAGATCCCCAATATCCGCCGTAAATGCCATAGGTGGAAAGCATGAAAGTGCCCAATAAAGATCCTTAATTAGGCAAAGTCATCACATAACCCTCTTGGTGATAACTAGGAAACCAAGAGTGAGATGACTCAACCCCCCGTATGACAATGTGTTGTGTTGATGTCTGTCTTGCTGTATATGTTCTCATTGTGTCCGCATATCATAATCTTCATTTTGAGTAGAGTGCATGTAATATTTTTCTATCGTGAACTACATTGGTTGAGATTGTGATTCTAACTCAGTTTTATACGTGTTTAGGACAATTGCTCCATCGTCGTCGAACCCTCCACTATTAATCTTCGACGTCCAATCATCTGACGTCATGTAATAAACTCTGATGTTGGGCTTGGGCATGTCTTCTCGTGCCTTGTCAATTGGTTCTTGTTATGTAAGATCCAAATGATTAATTACAACTTGTTCACCTTTATCAATTGACTTCGTATCATGACGAGAAGATTCTTTGGTCTTCCGTCTCTTTGTCATTGAAGGCAGAATCTAGAATTCCTAGACTAAAGGTATGTTGTCGAGTTCTTCTTAAGTCCATTCTTAATCTTCTGAGTTGAACTCAGGTTCACTTAATCCTTCTTAATCATTTACTCAAGCTTGTAACACATTTTGTTCATCCAAGATCTCGTTTAAATTAATGTCGTTATCTTGTATAGCGACTGACTCACTTCGTCGTACCATTGCTTCTTTCCATCTTTATTCCTTATTCTAATTGTCTATCATTCTCTACAAATTCTTTAACTTCAATATCATGTTATAATAACAACATACTAACTGCTCTAGTCTTCTTGACATCAATCTATTTCACTTTATGTAAGAATTAGATTGAATGTTGACTAATTTTTTTCACATCTTGAAGCCGATGTGATTTGACTTATAACTTGTATTGTAACTCTACTAAGACCTCCTATCCCGGTGCGTTGTCAAGGTCCATCAATCAAATGCAAATAATGTTCAAGGTACATACAAGGACTTAAGAGTATAACTACTCATTGTACTTTTAATGCCCAAAGTGGGATCCCTCATTTTATAGTCATGCAATTTATTGCATACTATAATTGATCGTTCATCATCCATGAACATTCTATGGATGATCTCTTTGACACTCCGTAGAAAGTCTCAGTTGTTCTGGACGAAGGACTATAACAATATTCAGGATTGAAAAAAATAACTTGGTGATATATACATATCAATATAAAGCATAACAATATCTATGAGATGCACTAAAATAGACTTTTTTTTGAAAAGTAACTTGAATAGACTTGACAAAGAAAATACTTGCTGCATGTATTAAATGATACAATGATCGCTCTCATCGACAATCGATAATATCCCACCACTTATTTAAGTTTGACACCATATTTGCAATTTCGTCTTTCACCCGCTCAAGTGCATCGTAGAGATAACCCATTATGCCTTTCTATCCCCATTTACTGTAGTAACTTAGTAAGCACTTTGACTAAGAGTTGCATTATATGAAACATCTTCTTTACAACTCTTCACTCTCTAATATCTCTTTAACCTTCCTAACTTTTCTCTAATTTGAAGGAGCAACCTTAGCAATCCAACTAGACCGTCGTGAGAAAAGTATCATTTAGGTAAAAGGATGCCTCTGCTATATTTAACTCTTCAAGAAAATGTAATAAGAACCAAAACGGGTTGCCCGAAGCCGTAGAAGTTTTCAGCTTTTCATATGATCTCTTATTATGTTAAAGATGAAGTTATGTTTACATATGAAGACGATACGAATTGGACTAGCTTAACTACCTGGTCAATTTGATGATTCTTGTATATATCATCTAACATCAAATCTACGGAACAGAAGAAAAAATGATGCTCAATACAAATGTGGTCTCTTAACCATCAGTATTACTTCAACTGTTTTATACGCAATTGTGTTGTCCGTTACTACTTGGACAACTTGATCTTCTCATATCGCATCGATAACATGATTGATTAATTCAAACAAAAAGTTCGCATTTTTCACATATCTGGATGTGTCCATAGATTTTCAAAAGATGATCTTGACTTGACAATATATTAGAAAGTTGATGATTGACTTTCTGGTAATACCTATTTAAAAGGTCATAACTAATTAATGAGATTTAAAGTTTAAAAAGATAAGTAGGTAATACGTTTGAAAAATAAAGATGATTAACTTGTTCAGCAATCCGTCATCACGGTGCATCATCTTTCTTACCAAGTACATTTAAACAAATTAACATATTGTTTAATATCTTCCACTTCCATGGGAATATACGAATTACATATTTCCTTCGGAGTCGATCTAGGCACCCCTCTACAGACATTGACTATGGTGTCGATCATGGACTTGTAACAAGACCTCTTTGTAGCATTTGCCAATATACTACTATAGAAGATCCATCTTGAGATCGGCTACCCGATATTCTCCTTACATATCTGCAAATTCTTCATTGTCATTGTGATAGTGGTTTGTCTTTACTATGGGCATGTGATGATGGAATCCATGACACCTACTCCCGGGTTGTCATTTCATGTGAGATCATAGATCTCCTTTTCTTCCTAATTGTTCAATCATCTCCCACCTTCTCATCCACTCTCACTTATGAAACGTTGACCCATGAATTGATTGGTATGCCGATACATGTTTTCATCAGTAAATGACTTGCACCTTGTCTTCATCATCCTAATTATTTTTATATCCGATCATGTCATCTATTTGTAAAAATAATAATTAAATATCAATATGAAAGATATTGATATGATTGATCAAGCATTATCCTAAACGCGTTGTCATCAAAACCTTCAACTTGAGGGACCGTTTGATACTCCTGTCCATTCCCGTATATATGAACTTAATGGCTTAAAGGTTGAAAAATTTCTGCCCGGATGGTTTCCTTACGCTATTTTGTTTCTCCCATTGACCGTTTCATTACTTGTAAATGTCTACGAAATTAAACTCTTATCTTGAGTTTAGTCCGTTTGGACAGCACAATGTTGTCTTTTATCTTAACGATGTGATGTTTCATTCGAAAATATCCTCTGCACATTACATTTCACAATACTTACATTTAACTCTCATTTTCGCCATCATTACCAAAGTGCAATGTAACCATGCCGGATTGTTCTGGGTCACGTCGGAAGTTTTAGTGTCATAACTTAGAAAAGACATGTTTTAAAAAGTTAAAAATAAAGACAACACTTAAACAAATAGATTAGTAACACAATTAAACAAAAAATAATCTCTATGAAGTCTTGAAACAAATGAAAAATCAACAATCTTGAAGCACTTTAGAGAGAGAAATTGCACTATTAGAATGCTTGAGAGAAAAAGTTTTAGAGTGAGAAAGAACTTAGGAGAGAGTGGACAAGTGTGAGGAGAAGGGTGTTTCCCTACGGAGCCTTCGGGGCATCAAAACGCCCTCCAACAGCTTTCTGTGACAATTTCCCTTTCACAAGCATCAAAGAACCTTGCAACAGCTTCCCTTGACAACACTACCAAAATCATGGTGCCAAATCCGCATCAAACCATCTTGGAGACATCCGGCCTGCATCATCTTTCTGCATTACACCAAGCATCTATGACTGTCTATTTCCTTTGTCAATCCCTATGCTCAGATCTTGATTGATTTCCAGATGCAACTTGTTGTCTCATCTTCGATTTCCGTATTTGCCTCCATCCTGTTGTTGGTAGTACTACGCTGTCAACCCATTCCATTCTCTACTTCGTTTCCTTCTCTTTCCCACTTATCCTGATCACCTTTCCCCTTTCTTCCCCTGCACGAGCCACCACTATAGTTGTGAAGGCGCCTGCCTAGGTGCCGCCTAGGCGGCTAGGCACTTTTCCAACAGCACCTTGCCAAGGCGCCTTGCTTGGGGCCAAAAAGGCGCTCAAGGCGCCCGCCTAGACGTCCAAGGCGCCCGCCTAGGCACCCAAGGCGCCTAGGCAAGACACCCTGGGTATTTTTACATGATTAAAAAAATAATTTTGAGGAGTTTTACCCTCTTGATACTCCTCACAAGGGACACCTATGTAATGATAGTTTGAACATATTAATATATTTCACTATCACTTATAATATCATACATATTTAAGATTTATGATTATAAACATATATTATATACTTAATTAAATTCTCTTACAGCTCTTTCTTCTTCCTCTCTGTCTCTCTTAAGTCTCAATTTACGATCCGCGACTACTCTACGCCCCCATTTAATAATATTATAAAAATATTTCACTATCACTTGTACTATCACACATATATATAAATTTTATAATCATAAATGTGTTATATATTTAAATTTTATAAAAAAACTATTTAACTCTTTTCTCTTTCACATACACATCATATGTACTTATATAGATAGATAAAACACTCATATTCAATTATAACATAAAAATATAATTATATTTATGCATATTTTTATGTATCACAACCTCCGACCCAGCCTTCCTTGAATACCGCCTTGACCGTCTAGGCGACGCCTAAGGGGCCACCTTGTCGCTTAAGCAAAATCAGTACCCTTCAACGTCTTGGGCGCCTTGTCGCCTTGACAACTATGGCCACCACATTACTGCCTTCACTCTCTCTCCCAAGTCCACCTTGTCCCTCGCGGCCTCCCCAACTCTTTCCCGCTGGATCCCCACTCCCAAACAACAAGCACACTTCCCTCTCCCACCCGAACACCCATTGTGACACAGTCCTGTGAACCTCACTCTTTGCTTCCCCCCGCAATGGAGGAGTAACTGACGAAGGAACGGTACCTTGAAGTTGAAACAATACTCGCCGTGTCTCCTCCCACAGGAGCCCAAGTCAATGTGGTCAACTTGCCCGAAGGATCGAGAATGCCCGCTCAGTCTTGATGTTCTGGCCAACCGAGCCACCCAAAATGGCAGCCGGTCCAACCACTCTGACTCAGCTAGACTGGATCTATGCCGGTTTAGGGCTGGCTCACATAGTTCAGTTTGGTTTTTACCAGTTTAGGTCGATTCAGGCCGGTTTAACATAGTTCAGAGCCAATTTGATCGGCTTCAGCCCAGTTCAGACCCGTTTAACTGGTTCAAACCCGGTTTGGTCTAGTTTAGTTTTTTCCAGCTATTTTAGTCATTTTTACTCGCTTTCTCCCTCTTCAAGTTGTGCATGTGTGTATGGAGTTGTGTCAAGATTTAAGGTTGCCCGATGGCCCCGATCAAGTAATGGCATGTGCAAGAATTGTGCAAACAAGAAGGAACACTTGTTTGGTTGAAAACCTGAGAAGTGAACATGGGCAGGAGGTCCAGTACTTCATAAAGGAAACAAGTGCAGGAGAAGGACTAGCAAAAAAGCAGGGAAGGAGGCCCAATATGCTTGACCAAGAATTCCTTGTCCAAGGAGGAGAACCAAGCAAAACAGCAGGAAAGGAGACCCAATATTTTTGACCAAGAAGTACCTTGTCCAAGCTGGTTTGCATAATTCTGCATTCTGCACGCATGCAAATTATCAGCAGAGGTCACTGAAGATAATATTGATCCTTACAGATTTAGAGGCCTGTTATAAGAATTCAAGGTCCTTGGCCCGCTAGATAGCCAAGGCATGACAGTCACACATCAGGCTGGGCATTGCTGCAGGAATGCTACGCCGAACACTAACACACTGGGGTGGGAGATGCACAGTGCTATATTGGCAGGCACACAAGTGTAGGCAGCAGGCAGTTGCTCTGCAAGGCTGGTGGTTGCACAGATTGGGGCAGGCCTGGTCTGCATATGCAATATTGCATTGACATGGCCAAGTAATGTCAACTTGGATTTTGGAATTGTCTTGGGAAGGCTAGTGAGGCAAGTGAGATCTCGCGATATTATCATGAAACAGGATGGTAAAGATGCCCAGGAGAAGCAGATGGTGGGTAGAGTGTGGCAGCGGAGCGAGGCTGCTACACCCCATCTTCCTTGCCCTATCAGGTAGTGAAGAAGGGTCTGCCGCACCAGACTCTCAAAACCAACAATGACTCAGATAACATGGATTAGTGCTGCCAGATCTTGTATCTCAGGTCTCAGCCGGGTCTGCGAACCCAGACCTGCGAGACCCTATCAGACGTGGAAGATGGCATTGATGCTGCATTGGTGCCATCCGGTGCAGCTGCTCTCTGCTGCAGTTCCAGTGCCACCTCAGAAGCAATCTTGGGCCCCTTGGATCGTGGCAGTCCGCCAAGACCAAAAATCTCATGATATCTTGTCGAGATTGCGAACCATGGACACGGCCCACCCTATGTTATCTGAGGCACTCGCCTCAGGCGCCTAGGTGCTGAGGCGAGGCGAGGCAAGGCAAAAACGCCTTGCCTCTACAGATCTCGCTTCACCCGGGTGAAGACCCTGTGAAAGTCAAATTTGGTAACTTAAATCCTCCTTCCCCACCCCGAAACCCCCAATGCCCAGTCTTCCACCTTGAGACTCCAATATCTTGATGCACTATAGGTCCTAGAAGTGAATTTTTTGTATTTTTTATGTTCTTCTTCAAAAGTTTCAATGTTATATGTGTATTTTTTGAGAATTCTTCAATAAAAAAATGTCACCTCGCCTCGCCTTAGGCGCCTCTCGCCTCTGACTAAATAGGGCCCACCGCAAGCAGCAATTGTGGCAGCCTCAAGAAAGTGAGAAACTGTGCTTGCATTGCACATCAGGTAACAGGCACACCATTGGTCCAACAGGTGCAATTGGGGGGGGGGGTTCAGAGTTGCAAAGCATTGTTTCTACGGAAGGAGTTGCTGAAGCATCCCTTGGACCATGGGAATTGCTGCAGGCGCACCTCTTGGAAGACAGAGACATCCTTACATTGACAAAAGTCACTTGCAGGCTGTTAGACCCTAAATAATGCTTTGGAGAATAAGACATCCCTAAGGAAGCATCTGTTTGTACAGGATTTGAAGAGGCTCAGATGCACCAGTTCAGTACCAGGGGGAGTCTGAAAGTTGCCTTCAGCCCATTGCATCCCTTGGTTTCTTGGGGATGTTGTTTGGACAGATGGGCTGTTCGTGGCTCGTTGAAGGAGGAAGACTTGGGTCTGTATAGAAAGGCATTGGGTGTCCTGTAACTATTCTTTTGGTCCTACGTCCCTTGAGTGCTTGTGTCTGGTGTGCATATGGTAGGCAGGTTGGTTGGCTGGTTATGTTCTTTCAAGCTCCATTGTGGAGAAAACTGTATGATGATGATTTGAACCCCACAACAGCCAGAATGTACTTTTGCTGTAAACTATAGACACCCGAAGATACTTAAATATACATACCTTAGCATCTTCTTCCACTGACAAACCATTGACATCAGGCTTGTCATCAGATCCACCACTATGGGAAGAAGGATCGCCATCCTTTGGTTTTGTTTCCTCATCAGACTTAGCTTCATCTTCTTGACTTTGTTCTTCAATCACATAAACCTTCAAAATAAAGTTCTTCTGTTATAATTTGTACATTAGCAAAAAAATTATCAAAGATGCAATTTGACATGCTCTAGTCCATTTTCAACGATATATTTCTGCATCAAGAATTCAAATTTCTTCCAAGACATAAGAATAAATACACCTAGTTTGCTAGTTAAAGACTGACTCCTGGCTTTTATACTTAATATACAAGTCATCAAAAAGGATTTAAGCATTTCAGACATTTTCTGGAATCCATCATGATCAAAATTAAATTAATAAAATAATATCCTACAATTAGAACCATGTAAATCTTGGTGATGCCAACAAAATAATGCCCTTTTATATCATTCACCCTTAATCTGGTCTGTATCAGAAAGAATTTCCAAAAGTAATGACATGAACTTTCATCAAGGTTGCGCATAGAACCAGATAAATCGGATCACTAAAACTGAAGATATGTAGCACTGCTTTGTTAATATCTTATCTACACGTTTCACAAGTAGCTTAGCAGGGAAGAACCATTAGCGTAAGCCCAGAACACTTATTTCTGTCAGTGGAGCAAACCTGTAGACAGATTCAAAAGCTTACCTGTCATACTTTTTGACATCTCAAGAACTAGATACCTTAAAACCACCATTTGTCTTCATTTGCAAAGATGTTCGCGAGCTACCTCACGTGTCACAAAAGTACTTAATTTTTTCTGATGTTTTCACTTTATTCGTTTAGTCCCCTTGTCAAATGCTTGAACTGTTCAGCTTCAACGAGAGATGAAAGTAAAAGGAGTTTTCCAAGAGTCAGCTCTCCGGTAAACCAAGCATATCCTTTCCTTAACACGAGACACGAAGAGACAGAGCGAAGAAAAGTCAACGCCCCCCCCAAATGACACTTCACAAGTACGTACTCTATTTCGTCATAACGACACCTGTCCCAGCAGGTATCCGATCACCATAAAACAACTGGTCGGGATTCGAGAATTCATAATCACCGCTGTTATAGAACTAACTACGGATAGGTCAACCACGTATATCACCAATCTAAAGGTCGAAGATTCACGCCCGAACTTTTCCGTGAGCCTTAGAAAGGACAAATCTATGCCTTTAGCAACACTGCCCTAGAAGGGATAAATTTGCCTGTTCCGTTGAAGTGGACGACTAAATTATTGCTGCAATTGGGAGTAGAAAAATACATATCACAATCGAAGAAGAAGCAGCTATTTGGAATCCTGTATAGATAATAGGAGATGCTTGAGCATTGCACAGATCAATCAAAATCTATTTCAAAACATAGCTAGCCAAACCGGAAAAAGAGGGTTGCAGAAGGGCCGGATAAACTCGATCCAGATGTTACCGGGACGTAGCGGAACTTCCGCCGAGGAGGCTCCTCCGGCGTAGCTTCAGGCGCTGCCGCGGCGGAACCCTTGCCGGCGCCGCCGGCGTTGGCCTGGGAGGAGGAAGAGAGGGGCGTCCATTTGTAGAGCAGGAGGTGGGGGCTGTTATTGGTGGCGCCGTTGCCGTGGGCGGCGGCGGCGAGAGAAGCCGTGCTGCTGTTGTTGGAGACGTGGATCCACCGCTTCTTCCATTTCCTCACGGGGCCGCTGAAGACAGTCACAGGGCCATAGCGGGTCGAGGAGCGCCCCAGGCGGGCGCCCACGCCCTCCATGCGGTGGTGGTCTCTGCCGCGGCGGAGACGACGTCACTACTGGAGCTGTCGGCTCGGCGGCGGCGGCGGAACGCCTCCGGTGAGTGCAATAGGGCCAATGGGAAGTGCTGAACGACCACGCCGGTGAGGTTACCACCACGTCAAAAGTAGGGGAAGATAACAAGACCGTTTGGTTAGAAGATGAAATAGTATATTGATTTTGATATTGATATTTTCAATATTAAAATATTTATATAAAATTGATATGAGTGGATATTTGTATTACATAATATCATATTTAATTAGATATTTATATTGCATATCATATTTTGTTTGTATTAAGAATTTTAATATTGATGTTAATAACTAAACAAATATTGATAATTTATATCATTTCAAAATTGATAATAGTTGAGATGTTCAATATAATTATCAAATAAAATCTGAGATATTGTCTTTGTACTAAAAGTTAAAAAATTGACAATGTTAGCCATACACCTTTTGATCAGTACTCAGTATCAATCTCAAAATTGATAATGAGAGGGGCTTTTATAATGTCATTATTAAATAAAACATAAATTTTTTTATTAAATAATATTTCTTACTACAATTTTTGATAAGAACAGAGTATTAAAGCAACTAAAAGGGGTGAACAAGCCTTTATCAGGTTACTACCTTTATTAATAAAATAAGAAGCATATATAATCCCAAACTTCTTATATCAACAAAAGATTATTCATGCCCAATTAATATAATTTGGGGATGATAAGAATCTATTGTAACTATCAATATTTCTACAAACATCTTCATAAAAGTTAAAATTCAAAAAGTTCTTTCTACCTTAAAAAAAATAAATTTAGGTCAACTAAAAGAAGACTTCTGAAGCACTATTATTTAGATGAGTTTTTACATATGAACCTCTATAATTTATCTCAATTTAAATATATCCCTAGCTTTTACACTGTCACCTCTGCACCATTATTTTGATCTCACTCATCATGATAAATGAAATAAAATTGAACAAGGGGAAAAAACTCAACTTGTTATCAAGCCCTGGTTGAACAAATTAATGTTAACTTGGAGTACTCTCAATTATTTATATAGCATTAATTATAATAGTTAAATAGGCTAAAATCAAGTTTAACCCAATCTTAAACTTGAGGCCAAATTGACCTCATGCTTCAATTACATAAATGAATTTAGTAAACAAATAAACAAACAAACTCTTCCAGCTCCTTATTCAAAATTTTAACTTGAGCCAACTGGATCAAATAAACAAATAACTCAATAAGTTGAGCTTTAACACATCAAACTGGTAAACAAAGGATCAAACCTGGTTCTCAAATATCAAACTGAGCACAAATTTGGATAAAAATGAGCAGGTCAAATTCAAGCAATATTCATCTGAATTCAGCCCAATTTATTTTCATCCCTATACTTTCAGAGGCACGGGAAGAGAGAGAGGAGGGTATTTTTGTCACAAATTTTATAAGATTGTGTGACTAAACATTTTTAGGATGGTTAGATGGCAAGGGGCTTATTTTATATTGACACATGATTTAAAGCTTTTTAATCTTTTTAGAAAGGTACATATATATATATTAAGTATGAGGACTGACATCTAAATATCTCTTAAGTTTAATATCAAGTACATAATTTCTAACTGCATTTTCCTTTTGGATTTCTCTTTTTATAATATTACAGTAATGCATTTTAAGGTATCCAAATTAGAGTTCAATTTACTTCAAGTTTATTTTTTTTGTATTTTCACTATGCTTAAAAACTCTTATGAGGTGTTTGGTTGCATGATAATGAAGGTTTTTATTTTAATTTTTAAAAATCGTAAGAAAGTAGGTGTTTGATAACCATGACAATTTTATGTTTTAAAAGTGATTTTCTTCTTAAACAAAAAAGAGGATCTCACCTCTTTCTTTTTTCTTGTGGTCTCCCCCCTTTGTTTGGTCATGTATAGTAGTTACTCTTTTTTGTAATCACATCCCTCCAAACATGATAATTTCATGTCATGAGTTGGTTCACTTTTTATTTTAATATATTTTTTATCATGAAAGTGTACAAAAAATTATCATGCAACCAAACACCTCATTAAACTCTTGTTCTATGTGCAGGGTGCCGAGCTACTTTCTCCTCAGCCCTCAACCCTGAGGGCTGATAATGTGGATTTGAAATTCACAACCTCTTGCACCAAGGAATCATAAGTGTGCTAACCAACCAACACTTATGATAACAATTTGACTCAACTTATTTGGTATGTTAAATAAATAGTCTTGAACAAAAAAAAGTACGGTTTGTGAGAGGTAGAGTTTGATACACTTGCTCGACTTCACAAACTCGATTAACTACTAGATTGAATATCTATTTTAAAATTCAAATCATAAATATTGATAGTTACATAGTGCTACCTAAATATATGAAAAAAAACCTAGAATTAAGTTTGATTTAAGCTTAAACTTATATCCAACTTCATAAATAACTTAAAGTTTGAGCTTCACAAACAAGTTTAAATTGTCTTCAAGTTTGATAAATGAGTTCAAATCGAATTTAAACTCAATTCTTGATTGAACTTGGGTTAAATTTTAACTCCATTAAGTAACGAGTCTAGATTAAACAAGAGTTATATTTGCTCGTAAGATTTCGAACTCGAACACGTGTAAAACAAATGAGCAGAACTCGATCATCATATTATTCAGCTCAGCTCGTCTTATTCGCACTCTATTTGAAGTCACAGCACAGCATAAGATTCCCCCATGTGGAGGGCACCATGCCCACCATGTCACTCTCTTGTATATATTAAAATTTTGCAGGACACAAATGGAGATATTTAAGATACCCCCTTGTCCCAAAAGTCTCTCAAAGGATCTCCACTTTCGCCTGAATAACCAATTCGATGAGACTGATGGAGATGGGGATATGGGGTTGGAAGATGACCTTACCTCACCTTGGACATATATATATTCCATCTTGGAACTATAAGATTGTCTCCACCTTACCAGCTCCCACTATCAAGATCCTATATTCTGCTGCAGCATTGACCCATGGTTTCCACTTTCACAGCTAACAAGGATCCTGTTCTGGATTGCTTAAAGAGATCAGCTGATGGTGATGGGAGACGGTGAATACTCTAGTCAATATTTGCTTCCTTGCCTTGGTGGTGCATTGTCCCATCGTCAATTTGAATCTGCCGAAACTTAGATATGCGGTGCCCGCATTATTGCATAATAATATGAGCCAGTGTTACAGCCATCCACGTTAGGGGTGCAAACGAGTCAAGCCGAGCTGAGTAGTATGATGTTCAAGCTCGATTCGTTTATTTTACATGAGTTCGAGTTCGAACTCGAGTTTTGACGAGTATGTTGAACTCTTGTTCAAACTTGGTTCGTTTATTAATCGAGTCGAGTCAAGTTCGAACTCGAGTAGTAGTAGATAGACTAAAATTCAATTCACATTTAAGCTTAAGTTATATACAAAATCGTTTATAAAACTCAAAATGAATGAGAAGTCATTCTTGAAATTCTAGATTTAGCTCGTTTATAAGATTCAATCCAAATTTAAACTTAAATTTCGAATTATTTAATATATTTAAGTGACAATATATAATTATTAATACTCATAATTTATTTTTAAAAATAAATATACAACGTAATATTTAATCGAGTTACCGACGAGTTTATCGAGTCGAGCAAGAGTTTGTTCAAACTCGACTCATTTAATGAATCGAATTTTATTTTTTTGTTCAAACTTATTCATTTAACGTAATAAACGAGTCAAATCGAATTTTCATGAGTTGAATTTCGAACGACTTGTCCGGTGTATTAGGTCGTTTGCACCCCTAATCCACGTACATGTCCGAGAGATGGCATCGTAACTCCATCACATAAGCGTAAGTAACAGTAGACACTGTACGAGAGCACGAGTTGGCCAATAAGACGTGAAGAAAAGGTCGGCCGATGTAACTCCACTTCATCAACTCGTCATCTCCCCGATTGACCTGAATCTATCATTAGAGGGTGTGGAAGCCACTAGACCTTCTTCGGATGCGGTAGCTTGAGTACCACACTCAAGCCCCACTAAACAGGCATGGAGCTAAATACATATAGTTTAGTAATACACCATGGGAGGGACAAAGAGACCATTTGGGGAGGGCCGTGGGTGTGCTTGCGGGACACAACTCTTCACCATCAACCTTTTCGAAGTCTTGGGGGCACAAGAGTGCACACGGGCAGCCAACGAGATTGCAAGTTTCCTCGGACGGACACCTGAGAGAACATACTTCACTCAGACACATTAAACATGAAATCCATCATGATTAACTTTTTGAATTGGCCTGTATGACTCACATGACAAAAGAGATCCCACGTTTCTTGTCTCCGAGATGAAAGGTGTTCTCTGAGACAGACACCTAAGAGAACCGGCACTAAAACAACGGGCACTAAACCGACAAGGGGTTGCCACACCACAGATCTTGTAACCGGTGAGGGTAGAGCACAGTGGATTTAATTTAACGTATTAGATACGTAAGAACAAAAACCAGAGTTGAACTTGTGTTTGCTATGTCGCTTCAACCATGATAAACTTGTATGATTCATGTTTACTTTTTTATGTTATACTCAAATCTTTCAACCGTTTTTATGTATTTAATGAGTACTCAAATATCCGCCAACAACTTATAAAAAGGGTGGTGATCATCACCTCCCACATCCTTCCAAAGTGCGACAATCTGCTGTTTTACCCTCCAAGATCGTCACTATTTTTACTGACATAAGGCCGTCAGTCACAGCCAAATCTTGACCCTCAGAAGGTCAATGGTCACAAACTAACTTTCACTCACTATTTTATTTTAAGTTATAGGTACTAAATTTTGATAAAAGAATTATATCTTCTTAAACGAATTATGAAGATTTTATTCTTATATTATTATCCACTACAAAAAGTTAACAGAATGAACAATTAACAGATATGTTAAAATATTATATTACATACAATGATCTGATATATTCAAGTAGAAAATAAAATAATTCAAGTAACCCAAATCAAAGTATACAAGAGAATGCATATCAAAAACATCCACAAAAAATTCTCACATTGAGCACTGACACCAGTTGGCAGAAACAAGGAAAGATAAACCAATCATGCTACGACACAAGCCCACTTATCCAAAGAAAACCAACCGCATTGAGCGTTCAGTCACTGAAAAGACACACAGAGAAGCCATGATCAAGGTTTGGCATCGGCAAGACCAAATAAATCCACCAAAGTTTTACATGAACATGACATCTTGCAAGTGTTTTCCCTCCTTTCCCATACACAATGTCGGAGCTCAGTAACAGTCAAACTAAGTATTCCATGATTTCCATCTCTTTCTATTCGTTTGTAAACAGAAAAGAAAAGCAGTCATTCCATTGCAATACATCACAAATTACAATAGGCTTGCAATACTGCAATTCAACAACGAATCTCCAGAATGAGTCCGTGGAAAAGCTTGGATGATGAATGCCCACTGGAGGTTTCTACTCTCTAGTAGCGGAAGTCTGTTTCACTGATAAATGAATATGACGATGTTAAAACAGTCACCTGCAAATATACCTTATTATATATGCACTTGTGCCGGAACAGAAGACCATTATTGATATTGCCAACCCTTCTGGTAAGGATATGTATGCCACCTGGAAAAAGGAGAAGCAACTGACATGACATGAACTCTGCATCTCCAATCAGAAAAAACTCAACTTGCAGGTTGGATTTTTGCTGTATAGAATCTATAGATCATGTATAACTTGCCGACTGTCACAATGGGAACTCCTTCTGTAGGATATCAAGATTCCGTGAATCACAAGCTTCAAACATGTCATTCCTAGATGCACAGCTGCAGAAAACGGGCAAGAAATACCGTGCAAAGATTCGACTATTAGTTACAAGGTTTAACAAACTAAATTTGAAGATAAAAGTTAAATTTCTGTGTACCTGAGGGAGATTCTTAGGTACTGCCATGCACTATCTGCCTTGGGATTCATGGTAAGGGCTTTGACATAGTATCTGATGGAATCTTCATACAGACCCTGAAAAGGATAAATGGAAAACAAATGAATAGGCCATTTTATGTCCATAACTGAAAACTCGAATGATTGAGATTAAATAAACTGAGATATAATAAATTGTCAAGGTATCATCAGTTTTAAGATCATTATTGCTAAAATTACTGCTTCAAATATGACACCCTTTCTCCAGTCACATCCAACTTATGAACATTAATAGCAAAGGAAAATAATTATCTGTGAAACTTAACATGTGAAGCATCTGCACGTGGCACGTGCAATAGCCATATGAAAATGTCTCTAGACAAGTTGCATCACATCCACATAATCCACGAAGAAGAATGAAGATCGCCACCATGAGAAGACAATGGAAAATTGGTAGCAATTATGACATGACAACCGAAGGACAACAATGAGCGGAAACTATGAAGCTGCAAGGATCAACTATTAAATTACTGGACAATGTTGACGAAGTGTCTATGTATAAAGCTGGAGTTGAGTATGTGGCAAGACACTAGTGCCTGGATAATTTTAGGGTTTGATAAGGCCCACCTTTAATCAAGGATTGCCAATTCACATCTCGAATTTATCTCAGAAGACTCAAGTGCATTGTGACAAACTGACTGAACTGGGTCAATCCAGGCCCGAACTGGTCTGAACCAGGTTACCCCAGAGCCTGATTAGCAGTGAACAAGCCCGTATTGAGCCAGGACCAGGCTGAACCAGCTTGAACTGGTCTGGAAATCGCTGAACCGGGCTTATACTGGACTGAACCGGTTTGAACTGGGCTTTAAACCAATTGAATCGGGACTGGACTAGTGCAAACTGGTCTGGAAAGGGGATAACACACTCCTGAATGGCTGAACCGAAGGAACGGCTGGACCTGACCTGGGTGGTTTGGCTTGGCTGTCAGTGTGCTGATGTGGCTTGGGCCCATCTTCAACCTCCGCACAGAACAGGGGAGCAGGGCAGGATGCCCATGGCTGCATGAACTTGGACGAGCAGAGGATAAGCCAAGGACTGGATCCCAATGGATGCACAGGAGATGTGAAGGAAAGGCTGCCAATGGCTGTACTGTCAATGCTGGTGGCTTCAAGATGAGAGAAGAGGAGGGAGGGGTTTGGAGGGGTTTAGAGACTTAAGCGTGGAGCACAGCAAGGGAGGTAAATGAGAATGGCGGAGCAGGTGACATGTGGAAGACCTGAGTCGGAAACATAGCTGTCAAAGCGCCCATGGCGTTGAAGGGTGTCAATTCCGCCTAGGCGACAAGGTGGCCACTTAGGCGTCACCTAGGCAGTCAAGACAGTAACATTGGATCTTCATATATACATGTATATATATGTCTGTGTGTTTGCGTGTGTATATATATGCACAATCATATATATAATAAGATGTTAGTATTATATATATTTATTCATACATACAAATATATATAAATATAATTATATTTGTATGTTATAATTGAATGCGTATGTGTTCATATATTTAAATGTGATTTTATTTATGTAATTGTATATGTGTAGGTAAATATTTATTTTGGGAAACAATTAATCTTGATAAACTTAGTGTGTGTGTGTGTGTGTGTGAGAGAGAGAGAGAGAGAGAGAAGAGTTAAAAGAAATTTTTATAAATAATTAATATGATAGTATAAGTGATAATGAAATATATTAATATGTTTACACTATCTTAAATGGGCACTCAAGAATCGCAGATCGACCTGCGTGATGAGGTCGCAGGGGTCAAGGAGGCAACATCCCTTGTTGGGGGGGGTATCAAGGAGGTAAAGCCCCCCCAAAAGAATTTTTTTATTGTGTATAAATACTTGTGGTGCCTAGCCTGGGCGCCTTGAGTGCCTTCGGCACCTAGGCAGACACCTTTTGGGAAGCCCAAAAGGCACCCTAGCAAGGCACTAGTAGAATAGAGCCTTGCCGCCTAGGCGGGTGCCTTGACAACTATGGTCGGAAATGGCACCAGTTGGATCAGATGTTGGAGTTGAGGAGAGAAGGGTGTTCTGGTCCATGGATGTAGCATGTGCAGCAGTATTGCAACCAAAGTCTGGGCTGCACAGGTTCATTCAGGTGCTGTGCAGGAAGCAGGCTGATGGATGTGCCTGAGCTGAAATGGGTTGCGGTGGGCTTTGCGAGGTCAAAGAGAGGTTTCAGGGTGGTGTAGGGAAGAAGAGGGAGGACTAGTCAGCCCGTTCAAAGCTGGAGGAGCTCACAACTTGGACACAGTCCAGGTGACAGGCACCCTTGTGGACGAGGTGGCAATAAATGTCTCCAATGGTCATGGAAGCCGTTGAGTCGGCGTGACGCTGGAAGCAGCACTGTAAGCAATGAAGGACGGAGCAGGGAAGAAGAAAAGAGAAGAAGTCTTGGCAGCAGGAAGGGAGTAGCACAGGAAGGGCAGAAAAAGCAGCTGCATGGGGATTTCATGATCGGGGATGTCTTGGGCATGCCTCAAGGGCTCCGGGTGGTAGGCAGGCGACCAAACATTGCTCCGCTGCAGAACAAGGCCCAGTGAAAGAGGAAGGGACAAAGGCAAATGGGAAGAGGGGCTGCAGTGACTCGGTGACAGCCATGGGAAGGCCTGTTTGCGGGACTGGTACACGGGGGTGGAGGGGGGGTTCGAGCATGGAAGGCAGGGAAGAACGTGCACTAGACTGGCAAGTGTGCTGGGGATGGCTGAGGTATTATTTAGATGGGCTTGGAGAAAGGAAACAAAGCATACAACAACATGGAAGGAATGGTCCACCAAGCAACTGGGGTGGTGATGGCCGAGAGCACAGGTTCGGAAAATGACGGTGATGGTGACCTATGGTAGGAGAGGATAAGAGAAGGTGACTGGTGGAGAGAGCATAACAGAGGGTGTGCACCCAGGCCAGATGGGGGAAGAAGATCGGAGGCATGAGGCATCACTGATGTTGCCGCGGGCCCTCTGGCAAACCTCAGCTGGCTCTCCCATGGACTGACGGCTCTCCAAGGGGGTTGGGCACAGCCGTGGGAGGATCCATGGCAACTTCAGCAGTTAGTCTGTTGCTCCATGCAACTGGTGGTCTGTTCTGGTGAGATGTGATGATGACAGTGTGATTGCATGGTCGAACTGGCTGAGGAAGGCATGGACTCTGAAACAGTTGGCACAGTCATGCAGAGCAAGGGGAGGGAAGCAGGGTGAGGTGGTGACTTGTGGAGTCACGATGGGTGCACTGCAGCCGTGAGGTTGGTGCCAGGGTGGTCTCGCAGAAGGGAGAAAGGAAGAGGAGAAGATGACGGTGGTGGTTCTGTGTGCTGGTTTCGGACCAGGGAACAAAATAACAGAGGAGACCTCGGTGGCCAAAGGTTGAAGGCAAGGGAGCACCTCGGCTGGATGAAGAAGAGAGAGGGAGGAAAGAGGAAACAGAGAATTGATGGAGAGAGAGAGAGGCATCGAAAGTTCATTTCTTCATTCTCCAGTTGATACAAGATGAGGGGAGGTTTAATAATAACCTCATTTTACACTTGAACCCTATGAGATACTTGTATCAAAAGTTACCCTCATCTCTTTTTTTACAAAATATGACTCAACTATAAGATTTTTACTTGAATGCCCTTAGGACTAAAAATAAAATAACAGATATGTAAATAAACTAGAACTAATATAATATTATAAAATTGACGTTGATGACGATCCGACTCAATTGATGGCATATCATCTTCTCAAATCCATCTGTAGTACATACAGTCCAAGTGAAAATGTATCAAGAGGTCACTCAGAATATGACGGGGAAGAAGGATGTGCCCATGCTCTGCGCAATAGGAATAAGCAAGATTAGTTGCACAGGCTGTGGGGGCTCTTGTCAACAGGGGAAGAGATTGGAGGAACTCAGGAGACCAAAGGGGAGGATAGGAAAGAGAAACAAAGATTGTAAACAAAAAAGGGTAGGCCATAAGGCTCAAGCAGTGGGGGGAAAAGAATGTCAAGACTTGTCTTCACATTTATTGCCTTTTGGAGTACACAAAGAGCTTTTAAATATTTCCTAATTTTATGAATTCCTTCAACAAAATATGCATACTAAAACTTGGCCAGTCAAAACAAATCGGTTACCTGAACTGGGCCAAAATAAACTGGATTGGCTGATAGACCAGTCCGGTTCGATGTGGTGAGCCTGGGAGCTGGCTAGCTCAGACTGGTCAACCCAACCTCGCGATAGGGCAATCCATGTGGAGAAGATGGGTACAATGCAGCCACTCGTAGATGGAAAGGGCCTGCGGCCAGGGAAGAGGAGAGGGGAAGGAAGAGGACAAGTGATGTGCAGGGGGGGACACAACGGTTTGCAATGGTGTTTGGGCCATATTGTGGGCTGCAGGTGACAAGGGTTAGAATAGGAGGTGAGAAGGACAAGGCCCAATGCTGCCTAAGGTGGAGAAGGTGGCAGCATAGGTTGCTGGGCAAATGGTTTAGGAAGATAGCTGCATAATCTGAAGACATGAAGGGGCAGGCACTATGCACTAATGAGCTGATGCATGCAACTTTGAAGATCAAGGGGCAATGATCAAAATAGTTAGTTTTTTTGTGTTAATCGTATGGCCTAAGCCCACAAGGCAATACCAACGCGAGCGCCTAGGGCATTTCTTGGAGGCCAGGTCAGAAGTGGTGCACCAGCACCTTGGTCCCTCAAATGGGCATTTGCACCCAGGCAGTGAGCCGCAACTAGACAACTATGACCTCAATCTTTTGGAAGTGGAAGGAAGAAACTTTGAGAGAAATAGAAGGATATAGCTACTATCAAAAAGAAAAAAAAAACAAGAACCAACGAGTAAGGATTGACTATCATCACCCAAAAAATCTGCCAGCCAAAGTTTTATCCCTTCAACACCAAGTGTACGTAGCTACATTTTAAATTTTCCTTCCATATTATTTTCCATGAAGTTTTAACTTAGTTTTTTGAAATAAAAACATAAACCTTATAACAGTAGAAGACTCCATCCCTCGTAACAGCTAAAAAAATGACTTGACCATTGAATGGGCACATGATCTTATGTTCAGTTTAAAACGAACTATACATAAAAAAAATAAGTTCAGAAAATCGTATCATGAAGTGAATGAAGTTAAGAATTGAAGAGAATAATAAATTGTAAACTTGGTAAGAAAATGAACAAGACTACTCATTTACAAAACATGGTTGCTTATATGAAAACGAGCAAACCTGATTCGCATAGCTGATTCCCATATTTGCCCAAGCACGTACATAATTGGGCTTCAAGTCTAGTGCCTATCATTCAAAAAAGTAATTTGAATATAATGTAGTACATTGTATATATGATACGAGAATGGAAGAATGACTGTAATTGACTCCTCACTAAAAGGTGACGAGTAAAATTAGAACCCTACAGTGAGTACAACACATGCTACAGGTTAAGTAACCTGGGAAGAAGATGAAGAAAGAGCTTTTGTACGTGAAACAACTGCAATTAATGAACATTTTAATAACCACGATCACAAATTGCCACGACCATACTCAAAAACATCACAAAAGATTGAGTGCAGGATCCTGCAGCTAATGAAGTGGCTATGTAAAAATGAGGTATATATCTATTCCTGCATCAACTTTGATAATTGAAAATTCTTTGGTGTTGCACTCAGTAACTACTTATATTTGGGCTTCAAGTCTAGTGCCTATCATTAAAAAGGCCATTTGAATAAAATGTGGTGCATCTTATATATGATAGAGAATGAAAGAGTGACCGTAATGGAAGAGTGGCCGTAACTGACTCCAGACTAAAAGGTGACACCAGTTTAATTAGGACCCTACAGTTGACAGTAGAAGAGGAAAGACTTTTGTATCTGAAACAACTGCAGTTATTAGACAGTAGTAATCACAACAATAAATCGTCATGACCATACTCATAAACATCATAAAACATCCTGTGCAAGATCGTGCAGCTACGCAAGTGGACAAGTAAAAATGAGGTATATCTACAATCTATTCCTTCATCCACCTTGAGACTGCAGAAGCTTTGGTGATACACTCTAACTACTTCAACATCAGTTTCAGACAATAGGAACCAACTTGAGAAACAATTCACCAAAATTACATGTCTCCACTCTCCAGCAATCAAGCAGTTACACCTGCTCCATGTATATTAAGCTCTTTTTATCCCTCTCATTAAAAGAAATGTGGGAAAAACCCCATTTCCGGAGGAGAAGTGACACAAAAATGGAGATCACTTGTGTACCAGGAATCACCCTTATAACTGTTCCCAAGAGCTACCTCTACAAATATAAGTATATCTCGTTAATTACTAGCAGTATTTGTGTCTGACAAGCCAATCACATTAGTGATAGACTATTATTCATTAAATATCTCATTAATATTTATATAACATTATTCTCATTGCACAATGAGGGCCAAATCGTAATGACATCATGATAATGAGAATGACTCTCCATTACTGCAGGTCTTGCATATACTTAGTGATGCGGGACAAACCGGCTAGACCGGGCAAGACGGAACGAAAACGAAGCGAACTGGCGCTAACCGCCGCTAAACGGACCTAAACGAGCCCAAAATGAGACAAACCGGCCTCGAACCGGTCGAAACAGGCCCGAACCGGGTCCGAACCGGGTCGAACCATGCTGAACCGGTCTAAACCGGCTCAAGATGGCCTGAACCGGGCGGTTCAGGCACTGAACCGGCCTGAACCGGGGTGAACCGGTTCTGGATCCGGTTGGACCGGGTCTGGCGACCGGTCTGGACCGCGGACCGGACAGTCCGGCCGGTCGCGAGCACCGCCCGCGCTCGCGCTCGCGAGCGTACCCCGACGGGGGGTCGTAGTGGCTTCCTGGAACCCGTGGGGGGTGGTCGCGTGGCGGCATCGACGCCGTCGCCGTGTCCGTCGTCGTGGCGCCATCTCCGGGTGCGGCGCGAGCCGCGACAAAAGCCGAGCGAGCGCGTCGGCCTCGCCCGCCCGCGCTCGTTTGTCCGTCCTGCCGTCGCAGCGCGCAGACGGTGGAGTGGGGAACAGGCACCGGCGATCTCGTGCGCCCGCGTTGTCTTCGCCCGCGATTCACCTCGTCTTCGTCGTCGCCATAGTGCCGTCCGGAGGGAGCCGTGCGCGACGCCATCGCCGTCGTCCGGTGGCCCTCGGGTGCAGGCGGGGCAGGGGGCGGAGAAGACCGAGCGGAGGGAGGGATCCCGGAGCTGTCAACGGCGCCGGTGGCAAGTGGATCCGGCGGGGCAGTCGGGGACGACGGCGGGAGATAGCCGGGAAGGAGGATCCGGGGATCGCCGGATCCTCTTCCTTCTCCTCCGTCTTCTCCTTCTGCTTCTTCTTCTTCTACCCGTGTCACCCATCGTGACCCGATCGGAGGAGAATGGAGGAGGCGCTGCCGAGGCCAGGGGAGGAGACTGCCATCGGATCTTCCGCCCCCTTCCCTCCTTCTCTTCTCTCTTCGCCCTCTTTCGCGCGCATAAAGCAGGGGGGAAGTGGGATCCTGTCCGCCGTAGCCGTGGAGGGAGTCGCCGGATCCTCGATGCTGGGTTGCTGTCGGACTGAGAAGAGGGGAGAAGAGAAGAACGGCTCGGAGGCCGGAGGGTGAGGAGGAGGAAGGAAACGGCGCACCTCGCCGGAAGAGGGAAAGAGAAGAACCGGCCTCACTGCCGGAGGTGAGGAAGAAAATGACCCTCACTGGCCGGGGTGGAAGGAGAGACGGGCCGAAGCCCTCACACGGGAAAACCAGCACCCCAGGGCGTTCCAAAAATTCCAATCGTTATTGCTTATCGTATGTACATGACTCCTTATATAGGAGGAGAGGAGAACAATTAAAGAAAAAGGACTCCCTAAGACATCTATTTACATACTTGTCCTCGTAAGGACACAAATAAAAGAAGAACACAAAATTTACCAAAATATGTCCCCATCAGTTAGTCATGCACAATCGAGTGCCCACTGCACTGCCATGCTCCCTGGGTCCTCCATAATGGGCAATCAAAAGCAACTCAAGGGGTGGGGTGTCCTACATGCCTATGCGCACATGCGATGCCGCCACACCCTCCCCTCACGTGCCATCGCATGCTGCTGCCTCTAGTTTGCTACAACACCCCGGCCCCCGCTCGCAACACTGCCACGACCCCTTTGGGATTCAAACAAAGTAATTCCATGCGTGCTCAAATCTTTGCCGGTTCAGCCAATTGATCTAGCTAGTCCAGAGTCTGTTTGAGGGTTCAAGCTAGTTTTCAAACCGGGTTGAAGTGGTTCAAGCCCATTTTGACTAGTTTAAGTCCAATTTATTTTATTTCAACATACTTTAGTTCGTTTTGAATGTTATAAGCCTTTTGTAGCGTTTAGCATGGTCCACCCATGACATCCCACATTGAAGAGGGAGGCACAGGGCATCGTTGATTGTTTGAGATGTCTGCCCTCATCTCTTCTTTATATAGCCATCCATTTAACCCTAATAGGTCTACTTACAATTGACCCCTTTAACTAGTGGATCTAATCCCTTAGTCAAAGTCAAATTTAATTTAACAAGTCCAACATATTTAAAAGTTATGTAGCCTATTAAAATGTTAATTTAGGTAGTATTGGTTCAATATCAAGCTAGCCATGAGCTAACCCCGTAATTCCTTCGAACTCAACTCGAGCCTTAATCCTAAATTACTTAGGGTCAGTCATATGGATTGTCTTTCTCCACTCTTGTTGATTTTGAGTTACTTCTTCAAAGAAACTTAAATCATCTAAATCATATTAAATGACCCTCCTCCAAATTAACCTAGGTCTACCATATTTTTTTTAATATTTTCTACTTTTCTAATTAGAATCTCCTTAAGTATACATTTAATATGTTCAAATCATCTTAATCTCTCTTCTTTTAGTTTGTCTACAATTAGGGGTGAGCATGGTTCGGTTTGGTCCGGTTTGGGCCATTTTTTTCCCAAACCGAACCAAACCGATTCAACCCCTCAAACCGAACCAAACCAAACCATTTCAATTCGGTTTGGTTCGGTTTGGTTTGATTTAAACCGAAAATATATAAAAATAATTTAATTAATTATTTTTTACATATATATAATAGTTTTTAAATTAAAAACAATCAAAATAAATATTATTTTATTATAAAAATTATAAAAACCTTATTTTTAATAATATTATACCAGTTTTTAAATAATTTTTTAATTAAATTGGTTTAAACGGTTTGGTTTGGTTTAAACCGGTTTGGAGGACTTCCAAACCGAATCAAACCGAACATGGTTCAAACCAAACCGAACCGAACCAAACAGGCCGGTTCGGTTTGGTTTTTCGGTTTGAACCGTTTAATACTCACCCCTATCTACAATTGGCATTACTTCTACATTTTCTTTAATATATTCATTTCTTATTCTATCTAATTTATTATGGCCATTCATCAATCTTACCATTCTCATTTCAACAACACTTATTTTAGAAGTATGTTTTTCTTATATTGTCCAACATTCACTATCATACAACATTGCAGGCCTTATACTTGTCCCATAAAATTTTTCTTCCAATTTTAGTGGAATCTTATGATCTCGGATAACCCATGTAGTTAATTTTCACTTCATCCAATCTACTTTAATTCTATAATTAACATATTCATCATGTTCTTCATCTTTTTAAATAATTGATCCAAGTTACTTAATTTGAAATAATATTACTCCATCCAAACTAACACCATCAACTACTTTTCTTTGATTTCCATTAAATTTGCAATGCATATATTATGTTTTAGTTTTACTTATCTTGAAACCCTTAGTCTGTAAAGTATTTTTTCACAATTCTAATTTCATATTCACTATTTGTGTCTCATCTATCAATACAATATCGTTTGTAAATATCATATACCAAGGTATATCGTTTTGTATAATCTTCATTAATTCATTTATAACTAATGCAAAAAGATAACGACTTAATGCAAACTACTGATGTAAGCCAATTGAAATAGAAAAATATCTTGTTTCTTCGTCAATTGTGCATATGCTAGTGACTACTTTATTATATATATTTTATTATTTGTATATACCTAACTGGCATCATCTTTGTTCCAACACTCACCCCAACTTAGTGAATTACATATCTCTATAAGTAATTCGTTTGCTTAACGATCATGGATCCTACCAAGAAACTATGCCATGACCATTAGATGGTACTAGGGAAGTTAATTTGTGGGACATGTGGTCCAGAGTTACTGTGTGCCTATAGTCTTTCTTCTATACAATATCTCTGAATATGTAATTTGATATGATTAGGCCAATTAAAGTCTTAATGAAGTCATATTCATTTAGATTCTTTTGAAGAACTCTGTTTCTCTCAATTTGATATACAATGGCCAAAGATTTCTTAAGGACGGCTTTGTGGGATATTCTCTCTTATGATATTAAGAGTGGATAATCCTTTATTAATAGTTAATTATCTTTGTATGGTAGCTGGTTATCTAAGCATGTAGGAGTTGTCTATGATTTTGGTATTACATGATAAATCTAGGAACCAATCACATCACTGGGATCGTGGAACTACTATATGGCAATTAGGTATCACATAACCAGTGTTCCAATGATTAATTAATATAGTGAACTCATTATCTAATAAGCACATACATTGTATCTATAAGGAAGTGTCCTAAAATTTTGGTGTAGTGAAAATGTTGATTCCTTTGAATTTTATGGCCATAGTCTCAATTAAAATTGAACACCGAAAATTGAATCGGATTCAATTGGATCGAATATATCTTTGCTAGATTCAACAAATCCCTAAGACTGGAGAAGATCGAGCATATGACATTCCATGCTCTCCAAGCTGTCTAAACGCACGGCTTATAGTTGTGTCCATACGAACTTCTTCCGTAGATGAGTTATCCTACACGTTGGATCTTCTGACTTATCCTGGATAGTGTTTCACCATAGGAAAAAGTGTGCTATAGAGAGAGAGAGAGAGAGAGAGAGAGAAGGAGATTGGTCACGAAATTGGCTCCTTTGTTTGAGAAGATTCAGTCAACTTCACTTATATTTATAAAACTTGAAATTTTTCATGAAAATCTTTCGATTTTTATAAATTACTCTCATGCCCTTGTACTTACAAATCAATCCTTACATGTGTGACACATTAAGCCCATTAGTCCATTTGGTTGAAACGTAATTAAAATAACTTATTTTAAATTAAATAAGTTATCTAATAATAGATTTAATGAATTTATGACGGCAAAGAGTACAAGTCACACCCTATGATTCCAAACGATTTTAAGGATGATCTTATTTCCATTAAACATTTTCATCATTACTTGTCACATGAATATAAATCTTCGTCCATCCAATATCTCAATCGGATAGTGGTATGGCACTAACCGTCAACTTCTTTGTATACCAACACTTTAGGATGTTGTACTCGAAATTGAATTAATTAAAAAACTCATCTTTTAATTATCCTCTTTACCCTGTCCAAAAACTTAGAGTACTATCTCTTATATATTCACTCTCACCTACTAAGAGTGAACAATTTCTTATTATCTGCTCAATTATGTTCACCGAATTTTTCTTGTACTTGATCTATTAACTGTACTAGACCATCGAATAGGGTGATTCATAAGTCAATCATCAAAACACAATATATGTGTAGCAAGCATGGATTGCAGAATCGCCGGAATCGGATCAGAATCGGCCGATTCCGGAATCGGATTGGTCGGAATCGGTCCGAATCGATCCGATTCCGATGATTCCGTTTGGAATCGGTCGATCCACAGAAGACCAGTCTGCCGGTTCGATTCCCAGTTCGATTTTGGACCGGGAATCAACCGCCGCAAGTCGATTCTGCCGATCCAGGCGGCGGCGAGTGCTCCAGCGGAGCTTCCAGGGCGATCTGAAGCTCGGAATCAAGGATTCCGACGATGCCGACGTCGATCCCAGCTGTGTGCGCCGATTCCAGGGCGATTCCGGCGATTCCGGCGGCGATTCCAGCAATTCCAAGCTAATTTTCAAAGGATTCCGCCGATCCAAGCTCCGATCGGCCTCGACTCAACCTCTTCTTCGATCCTTAGAAGGTTATTGGTAAGATTTCTTCACCGAAAACTTCGTACGTCCATTCTTACGCGTTTCCGACGAGTCTGAGCGTCGTTAAACTCGGTGAATTCCGACCGAACAAGTACGTTTAAGTTCTAAACTATTCGATTCGATGTTGTTTGCACAGAAAAAATTTCGGATATCCCGTACGCCTATTTTTACGCGTTTTCGACAACTCCGAGCATGGTTAAACTCGGTGGTTTTTGATCGAACAACTACGTTCAAGTTGTAAGAACATCGATTGGATGTTCTTTGTATGGGAAAAATTCCGGATACCTCATACGTTGATTTACGACCATTTTCGGCAAATATGTAACCCTTTAAACATACCAAATAGTGTGTTTGATGGGCTGTCTGCTTCCCGAACAGCGCCTAAAGCAATTTTTATGTTACCTAATAATTTTTAGTGCATTATTTACAATTTTTGCAGGTCTAAGCAATGGCCGATCAAGGTGATGCAGCACCAGCACGTCCTTCTGACGTGGGTTGGGAACACGGGCATATGGTAGACCCGGTCAGAAAGAGAGTATAATGCAAATGGTGTGGGAAGGAGATGAAGGGGGGTGTTCCGGCTGAAACAACATATTGCCGAAACAGGTGGAAATGTAAAAAAATGTGATAAGGTGCCGAGGGAGAAGAGTGAGGAGATGAGAGGCTACATGACAAGTAGAGCCTCTCAACGGGCTGTTAGGATTGAGCAGAGAGAGGAGTTGCACGACGAGCTACTCTAGAGGAGGAGGGACCGAGATTTGCCTACCTGGAAAGGGAAAGGCAAGGGGAAAGCACCAGCCGAGCCGGAGCTAGAGAGCGAGGAGTCCACAGACTCCGAGCTTAGACATGCTAGGCACGCTAGCAAGCATGCATTTGCCGAGGACGAGGACAGGAGGAGAGGAGTAGGAGGGTCAGAGTCCAGAGCTGACCCAACTCTTGGCCGATCAACATCGGCTCGCGCTACCCGGGAGACGGAGGGATGGAGACAAGAGCCACACCACCATTCTGCTAGTACTCAGTTTACGCCGAGTGATGAGTACCTATTTAGGAAATAGAGTGCTGGGCAGATGGGCATTAAACAAGCTATGAAAGGGGTGAAGGCAACAGGAACGGCTGCAAAGAGAGCCATTCGCCACATTGTGAAGTGGTTTTTGCATGCAGGTATCACTTTTAAAATGGCATTTATGTGTGTTTTATTTACTTAAGCTTAATTTTTGCCTGATCCAAATTTCTTTTTTAACTTGATGTAGGCATACCAGCACATGCAGCCACCAACCCCTACTTCCAGACGATGGTGGATGTCGTGGGTGAGGCTAGACTGGGTTTGCAAGCCTTGGGTAGCAGGCATATATACGGCGCTGGGCTGGATGAGGAGGTCTAGGAGTTGAAGGAGTGGATAGATGGATTTAAATTGATGTGGAAGGAGAGGGGTTGCACAATTATGTGCGACGGGTGGACAGATATCACCAAGAGGAGTATGATAAACTTCTTGGTGTATTGTTCTGAGGGGACCACATTCTTGAAGTCGGTAGACGCTTCTGAGAAGATTAAAAATGTCGACTTCATTTTTTCTTTGATGGATGCGGTGGTGGAGGAGATCGGGGAGGATAATGTGGTTCAGCTTGTCACTGACAATGAACTTTCATATATGGCGGCTGGGAGAAAACTGATGGAGAAGAGGAAGCATATGTTCTGGGTGCCCTGTGCGGCACATACTATTGATCTCATATTATTAGAGGATATAGGCAAGGAGGAGAGTGTATCCACCCTTGTCAGGCAAACGCAGACGATCACGTCATTTATTTATTCGCATCCCCGTCTGCTACATATTATGAGATCACACACAGGAGGGCATGATCTGGTTAGGCCTGGTCCGACTCATTTCGCCACGAATTTCATTGCATTGGAGAGTTTACACCGGCACTGGCATGCATTGGTTAGGTTCACGCAGTCTGAGGAGTATTATAACTATATGGTGGACCACTTGCACGATAAAAAAGAGCAGCTGAAAATTCTTGTCAGGTTTGAGAAGCAGATCACTGACAAGAGATTTTGGGAGAGGATTGCCTACTACTTGACAATCATTGAGCCACTGGTAGTTGTCTTGAGATTGGTTGACTTAGATGACAGGAACTAGATGGGCACGCTGTATGATGCCATGGACCGGACAAAGCTGAAAATAAAAGAGAAAAATCTCAGAGGTTATAAGAAGTAGTGAAAGATTATAGATGACCGATGGGACAAGACTTTGCACCACGATATGCATGCTGCAGGTTAGTAGGTTAAAAAATTATTTGTGCTTTACCTACTTTAAGTTTTTTCAATGATTGTCTTATTCATGATGTCAACTATTAAATTCTTGCAGGATATTTTTTGAACCCCTGTATCCAATATGTAGGACAGGTGGTGAACGACAACGAGGTGATACGGGGTACACTAGCTGTTATTCAGCGTCTCTGCCAATCTCAACAGGACAGGATAGAGGCTAAGATAGAAGTAAGTTGGAGTTTATTCAATACTTAGGAGTAACTAATTATTAGACAACTAATGATTGTTTTTTAAAATTTTTTCAGATATAGAAATATAAGATGAGGGTCGGCGTATACTCAGATGTTGATCTAAGATATTCGTGCGACAAAGTGTCACCTGGTATATTAATTTATGATGAAAATTTTATTTTATTTTCATATAAGTTATTAAAGATGATGGGTTAATTGTTTACTTTTTCTTTTCTTTTTTTGCAGCTGAGTGGTGGGTTCAGGTGAATACCAGGAGTGGATGGAATCCACTTGCTGCAATCGGTATCAAGATACTCAGCCAGAGCACCAGTTCCTCTCATTGTGAGAGTAACTGGAGTACATTCAACCTGATACATACAAAAAGGAGAAACAGGTTGACCTCAGACCGACTGAAAAAGCTGGTCTTCTGTCATTACAATATGAGGCTACGCATCAAGAATATCAAGGATCGACAGAAGATCAGTGAGGAGCGATTTGCACGGTTCGCAGGTGGTCCATACGAGCAGAGGCATACCTCCGCCACACCACCACCTGAGGAGGTGGACATGGATCAGATATTCCAGGAGGAGCATGCACTTGCCTCTTGGATAGAGAAGAGGGCAGCCAGGGATCATCCAGCTGAGTTTGATCCCGATGACCGTGCATGCGCTGAAGGAGAGTTAGATGGTGTTGAAGCCGAGGAGGATGCTTCAGCTCCAGCTCCATCTACTTCTCAGGCTCATGCAGGGCCTTCTTTTGCCCCAGCAGCCACCTGCAGCTTTAGCCCCAGCTTCAGTCCCAGCCGCCGCTACCCAGCCCATTCGTAATCCAAGGAAAACAAAAACAAAAGTGACTGCACAAAAAATGGGCGGATTTGCAAAGCTAAAAAAATATTTGGGTTCTGGTGCTTCAGAGATGGTTAAAGAGGTGAAGAGAAGGAAACTAGAGGTCAGGCGTCTTGTGAGCCCAGATGACAGCACGCAGGTTCCTTCTCACTCCTTAGTTGATGATGACGAGGAGTGCATACCAGCGACGCAGCCATCAGCAGTAGCCGAGTCACCTGATTCACGGCATCCAAAGCCGTATTACACACTGGATGAGCATGCACCACAGCATCATTTTATAGAGCCACAGTATCCAGCATTTGACGAGACTCACCAGCAGTGGATTCCTCCACCACCACCATTAGCTCCACCATCCTCTGCTTACGTCCCGGTCATCCCGCAGTCCGATCCATACGACCTTGATAGCATGGCATCAGCATTATTTTCATATGGATATGGTCCTGGACAATATACAAGACTGAGCACAACTCAGGAGCGTCAACAACAACAGGGAGAGGAGGAAGACCAATATATATATCCTAGATATTGGTAGTAGATTGATATGATGTAAATTCTTATTTTTTATATTTTCATGATGTATCAATTAATTGGTTTTTGAATCAATAGAATATGTACTTAACTTCAAGTGGAGTTCTTAGTAATCATTCGATGTGATCCCGTAGATGAATGCTAATGTTATTTTTAAATTTTTTTCTAACTCATTTCCTATTTTTAAGAATTTTTTCTGATTTTTTTGAATTTTTTTTGATGAAAAAAATTTCAAAAAAAAAAATCGATCCAGGCCGATTCCTGGATCGATTCCCTTCCCAGATTCCTGGAACCAACCGATTCCGATTCAGATTCCGATTCCGATTCCAGAATCTTTGGTAGCAAGACATCTTTGGCGATTCAGATTAAAGATCAACCATGTAATTATGATGATAGAAAATCCAGATAGACAGTTAGGTAAGATATCATTCAAGATTTCTGAATCGGTCAATTCAATAAACTCATTCCACTAATGAACATCTGTGTATCTTAGTGCCTCCACATTAATGGTCAATGAGATCGATTATTCTCATCTCATGAGAAGATATCACTTACATTAGTGTATTCGAATCCTTAATGTCCTGTCTTAAGGATCCTATGACTAGTAATATTTAGATCACATATCTTTAAATAATTGATCTCATCGTTATTGTCTCATTATGATTCAACTCATCATTGCTTGTGATAAATGACTTCCTTACAATATACGATAATTATGGTAAATAATGAAGATATGCCTGTGGTGTCTCCACATGAGATCTGTTATTTCCAGCATATGAACATATAAAAAGTGACACATGTCTATTTAGTTATCTTGATGTCCATCTCAACTAACCAATGACTAAGTGATGGGGACATATTTTGGTAAATTTTGTGTTCTTTTATTTGTGTCCTTACGAGGACAAGTGTGTAAATAGATGTCTTAGGGAGTCCTTTTTCTTTAATTGTTCTCCTCTCCTCCTATATAAGGAGTCATGTACATACGATAAGCAATAACGATTGGAATTTTTGGAACGCCCTGGGGCGCTGGTTTTCCCGTGTGAGGGCTTCGGCCCGTCTCCCCTTCCACCCCGGCCAGTGAGGGTCGTTTTCTTCCTCACCTCCGGCAGTGAGGCCGGTTCTTCTCTTTCCCTCTTCCGGCGAGGTGCGCCGTTTCCTTCCTCCTCCTCACCCTCCGGCCTCTGAGCCGTTCTTCTCTTCTCCCCCCTTCTCAGTCCGACAGCAACCCAGCATCGAGGATCCGGCAACTCCCTCCACGGCTACGGTGGACAGGATCCCACTTCCCCCCTGCTTTATGCGCGCGAAAGAGGGCGAAGAGAGTAGAGAAGGAGGGAAGGGGGCGGAAGATCCGACGGCAGTCTCCTCCCCTGGCCTCGGCAGTGCCTCCTCCATTCTCCTCCGATCGGGTCACGACGGGTGACACGGGTAGAAGAAGAAGAAGCAGAAGGAGAAGACGGAGGAGAAGGAAGAGGATCCGGCGATCCCCGGATCCTCATTCCCAGCTATCTCCTGCCGTCGTCCCCGACTGCCCCGCCGGATCCACTTGCCACCGGTGCCGTCGACAGTCTCGGGATCCCTCCCTCCGCTTGGTCTTCTCCGTCCCCTGCCCCGCCTGCACCCGAGGGCCACCGGACGACGGCGATGGCGTCGCGCACGGCTCCCTCCGGACGGCACTATGGCGACGACGAAGACGAGGTGAATCGCGGGCAAAGACGACGCGGGCGCACGAGATCGCCGGCGCCATGGAATGCAATCTCCCGAGAATCTCTCGAGATCTCCCGAGAATCTCTTTTCTTCCGTGCATCCGAGAAACGAGATCGCCGAAACGAGAATATCTATGTAGTACCTGTGATACCTTGATCTTTTTTGCCTATTATTATCCCCAACTTGTTAGATGATTTTGTTAAGTTTCCTTCTTATATTGCCAATTTTAATATGGAATCCTTCCAAATATTCATCTAAACATTATTGTTTGATAAAATTTCATAACTTAATATTTTAATAACTATATATGTACAATTGACCCAAAATGTTATCAATCTCCTATCTATATTGTTCGAGATAAAATTTTGGTCCGACATAAGATCCTTTGTATGTCTCGTGCTAACAATGCTTCCCCCTCTCTGTATTACATTTCTAATTCTCTCATAATTTATTTTAATATTTAATATGAGTTATCTTGTCCTTTTTAAAGATATTATATGACATTCTACATCTAAACATGCACATTGATTGGTATTTCCAAGATCTAATCCCTTGAGATTTTTTTGAGATCTTTTATCTTCAATCTCCGGGAGATAAAATATAGATGTGAGATGGCAATCATTGGGTAAAGTATACCCTGCATAAATGAAATCCGAGATCCAATCTCCCGAGATTTTTCCGAGAATCTCACGAGATCTCTTCTCTTTCACGCTTCCGAGATGAAGCCGAGATCCGAGACGACAATCCTTGGCCGGCGCCTGTTCCCCACTCCACCGTCTGTGCGCTGCGACGGCAGGACGGACGGACGAGCGCGGGCGGGCGAGGCCGACGCGCTCGCTCGGCTTTTGTCGCGGCTCGCGCCGCACCCGGAGATGGCGCCTCGACGACGGACGCGGCGACGGCGTCGATGCCGCCACGCGACCACTCCACGGACTCCAGGAAGCCACCACGACCCCCGTCGGGGTACGCTCGCGAGCGCGAGCGCGGGCGGTGCTCGCGACCGGCCGGACAGTCCGGTCTGCGGTCCAGACCGGTCGCCAGACCCGGTCCAACCGGATCCAGAACCGGTTCACCCCGGTTCAGGCCGGTTCAGTGCCTGAACCGCCCGCTTCAGGCCGGTTCAGGCCATCTTGAGCCGGTTTAGACCGGTTCAGCATGGTTCGACCCGGTTCGGACCCGGTTCGACCGGTTCGAGGCCGGTTTGTCTCATTTTGGGCTCGTTTAGGTCCGTTTAGCGGCGGTTAGCGCCGGTTCGCTTCGTTTTCGTTCCGTCTTGCCCGGTCTAGCCGGTTTGTCCTGCATCACTAACACCCTGATGGGGTCATGAAAAACTGTGGGTGTGTGTAATTGGGAATAAGGCGGCGATACCCTAGTTAGGGTCGTGGCTGAGTGAAGTCCGCAGGATCCCAACGGGGGACCGTGGAGCATCTTATTGTGCCCAACTGCATGAACAAGCACCACAGGAGTTGAGAGCGGGTAGTTCCATCTGTTGGAGTCGCCTTCATCGTCTCGTTGAGATGGCATAAAAGCACGAGAGCACAAGCTAGCAGGGCGGCAGCCAGGAGGCGCCAGAAAAGCCCAAGTTAACCTTTGACGCTGTTGGCTTTGTCTCCTCAGAATGTCTTCTCCTCCTCTTTCTCCTTCGTTGTCGTTCAGAAAGGGAGAGGTGGTGGGAGGTCAGGAGGTGTCCTCGCATGAAAGAGGGACAATTATGGATGTGGGAAGGCTGGTGGGGCTCCGTGGGCACCAGGCTCCGTGGGCATGCCTTAGTAGGAACGGGGAGGGATGTGGGAGAAGGGGGAAGAAGAGGAGAAGATGATGATGTCGAAGGTGAACTGGGAGGAGGTGGGGATGGAGGGATCTCGGCATTCCATAGAAGAGGGGAGCATAGCAGTGGGGGTGCTCTCTGATGAGACCAGAGGGGCCGACAACAATGGTCGTAGGGCAATGAGGAGGTCGAAGGAGACGATGACAGTCGAGGATGCTAGGACTAGAAGGGAAATAGAGGTGAAGGGAGTGATGACAAAGGCTATTTGTTGTCGTTGTTGTTGTCGTGTTGCCACTCAATCAACAACATTGAAGAACCACTTGTCCGCTCAGACGAGAGTGGAGAAGAGGTGCCGAGAAGGGAGGAACAATGTCCGAGGATCACCAGAAGGTGTCCAGATGAGCATCTTTGCTCCTGCACGACGACATCTACTAAGGAGCCGAGAGAGGTGATGTTAAACTGAGGTGAAATGGTGAAGGGGAAAGAACACAAAGGCCGACTGGAAGGAGGAGAAGAGAATGTCAGAGCCAACCTACTGTTAGGGGTAGAAGGATGCCGGCCGGTGCAAGAGGTGGAGAGCAAGCCTCCATCTCATAAGGGGTGAAGATCCTACCAGGGCCAAGCCCCCTTCACTGGACACCAATGGCTAAGGACCTAACTTCCACAAATTGCACTTCTTGCTAGTCATTCATGTATGAGGAGGGCTCTCTCTTACATAGAGGTGACAAATACAAAAAGGTCTGCTTGAAACTCTATTTACATTGATGTCTTCCTAAGGACTAGAATGTAAAAGAAATGATTCAAAACAACTTAAAATATTTACAAGAGGTTCCTAAAAATTAAAACATGAAAATAAAACAAAAACTTTAAAGAACCAAATCCCCATCATTCTCTCCTACCGGAAGAAAACTGAACCTCAAGTTTCCAATGTCGCATCATGAGTATCGCCCCTTTATTTTTGTCCACCGAGCACCTAAGTTGTCAGAAGCATCCTAAGAGTTGGCTCATAGAAATGAGCCAGCATCCACTATGATACCAAAATTGATGTGGGATAGTGTGGGTGGACCAAACTAAAGTGATGTAAAAGGTGTTAAAATGCTCAAAATGAACTAAATATATTGAAATAAAATAAACCGGACTTAAACTGGTCAAAATGGGCCTGAACCGGCCCAAACCACTCTGAACCAGTTTGAAAATCGGTTTGAACCCTTGGACGAGTGATGGATCAACCGATTGAACCGGCGAAGACTCGAGCCGTCATCAACTAACTTTGTTTGAACCCCATGGGGTCGTGGCGGCGTTGTGAGTGGGGGCCAAGGTGCCATGGCATGCTGGAGGTGGCTGCGCACAACAACGTGTGAGGGGAGGCCATGGTGGTGCCGCATGCACGCAAGGGCACGTAGGAGACTTCACACTTGGAGTCATGGCAACTGCTTTAGTTTGCCTACATGCGGAGGACCCGGGGTGGCAACTCGGTGGGCGCTCGATTGCACGTGACTAACACCCTGATGGAGTAGTGGAAGACCGTGTGCGTGCGCGATCGCGCATAAGGTGATGATACTCAGCGAGAAACCATGGCAACATCTTGCCACACCCCACCGCATGAACAAGCACCATAGGAGTCGGAGGGGCAATTCCGTCCGTTGCAGTCACCTTCATCATCTTGTCTGGACAGCAAAGAAGTAGGGTTCGCAAGCATGTAGAGTGGTGGCCGAGAGGCACCAAAAGGGCCCGAGGTGGCCTTTGACACTGTCAGCTTCATCTCCTCTGAATGTCTTCTCCTTCCTCTTTCTTCTTTGTTGTCATTCAAAAAGCAGAAGGCAGTGTCTTTGCGTAGGAAGGGAGGTTTGAAGGGAGTCCTCAAATGAAGAAGGGGCACTAATGGGTGTGGGAAAGCTAGTGGGGCTTTGTAGGCGTGCTTCAGTAGGACCAAGGAGGGGTACGGGCCAAGGGGGAAGAAGAGGAGAAGACAATGTTGTTGAAGTTGCACTTGGAGGAGGTGGGGATAAAGGGGATCTCGGTGTTCCAGAGAAACATAGAAGAGGGAAGCATAGAGGGTGGGGGAGTGGGAGGTGAAGGTCGTGGGGCGATCAGGTCATCGGAGGATATGACAATAGTCGTGGAGTGTGAGGAGGGAATCAGAAGCAAAGGGAGCAATGAGAAAGGTCCGCTAGATCCTCCAAAGGCTGTTCATTGTCATCGTCACCGGTCGTCGCGCGATCAATGATGTTGAAGAAGCACCACCTATCCACTTGGACATGGAGAAGAAGTGCTGGGAAGGGAAGACCACCTATTCGAGGATCGCCGAAAGGTGTCCAGGTGAGCTTCTCGGTTCCTGTATGATGATGTCTTCTACGGAGCCGAGGGAAGTGATGTCGACTTGAGGTGAATAAGTGAAGGATAAAGAACAGCACGGAGGCCGTCTTAAAGGAGGGGAGGAGAACATTGGACCCGACCTACTGTCTGGGGTAGGAGGATGCCGGCTGGTGTTGAAGGTGGAGAGGAAGCCTCCATATCGAAGGGGGTGAAGATCCTACTAGGGCCAAGCCTCCTACATTGGACACCAATGGCCAAGGGCCTGACTTCCAAAAATTACACATCGTGATTGTCATTCACGTAGAGGTGCTAAAATACAAAAAGATCCATTTGAAACACTATTTACATGGATGTCCTCCTAAGGACTGGGATGTAAACTAAATGACTCAAAACAACTTAAAATATTTACAAAAGGCCACCAAGGACTAAAATATGAAATAAACCCAAAAATTTAAAGAATCGGACCGGATCCCCATCACTCTCTTTCCTATTTTCTCTCCTCGTGTCACAATTCTCACAGGCCTAGGAATGTGAATTAAACAATTCAAACCACCAAACCAAACTGAGCCCATTGAACACCTATTCAATTCAACTAGTTTGGAAGACTTCCAAACTGAAACATATTGAATCAAATTGATTAAATTAAAATATTATAAAAATATTTTTATATTTTTAATAAAAATAATATTTCAAAATAATATTTATCTTAATTATTTATAGCTTGAAATTAAGTATATATAAATAATTAGTTATTTAAATATTTAATTAACTTTCAATATGATTTGGATGTGGTAGACCCAAGTTAACATAAAGAAATGTAATTCAATATAATTTGGATGAGATAAATATCTTTGAAGAAATAATTTAAATGGTCGTAAATGGAAAAAGATAATCCATATGATCGACCCAAGTTGATTTGGGATTAAGGCTTGAGTTAAGTTGAATTTAATTAATTTTCAATCTCAACCCAAACCAAATTAAAACGGTTCAGTTCACTTTCAGAAAAAAAGGGTTTAAAACCATACCAAACAAACTATGCATAGTGCATACCCAGGTGCTCGAGGTGTGCAGATCCCGAGGAAAAGAAAAGGAGCCTGTTTTGCTTTTCATCTGTGGATATCACTATAGAAAGTGAACGTGCTCATAGGCATTGCAAGCACATTCTGGCCTCAGGCTATGAAAACAGACGTGGTCAGTTTTGACCCTAGTAAATTGCAATGATATTCAAGGGATCCAACCTACGTGAAAATAGAGTTCAGGTCATTTTTAACCTCTGTTATGTTTCTGATAAGTCTAGATCGATTTCTCAATAATTACACCCCCAACATATTCACGGCTATAAACATTATCCATCTACACTCATCACAACGAATCCTTATTTGAGATAGGAGAGATGAGTTTCAATAAATAGTAAATGCTCTTATATTTGGGATTGGCCATGGATTTTGTATGTCCGCTATGAAAGACGTCATGGCACAAGTTTATGTAATAATACACCATTCTCTCTATCCCACAATTCTAATATGCTGCACTTTACTAATTGAAGCCTCCAGGCCTACGAGTAATACGTTCAAACCATATCAATTTATGTTTCTCAGTTTGTACAGAATTAACACTATTCTCGTAATTTCTTTGAACACTCAGCTATACTATCCACCTCAAGAGAAAGGGCCTTATCAAATTTCTGTTCTCTCAGTTTGTCCAGGATTGATACTTCTCTTGTATTTTCCTTAAACACTCAGCTATACTGTCCATCTCAAGAAAAAAGGGTAGCAGATAGTCCTCCAAAATAAGAAACTAAAGCTAGTACTCAAACGTCTCACAGGTATGGTTAGATGGTATTTTAATAAAAGTTTATTCTTTTCCGGAAAAACCAGGGGTCTAAAAATGCTGAGAAAAATGAGACAGCAGTGAACACAATCATAAAAATAGTTTCTTTAAAAGGAGGCAAATGACACATGACACTCTCACAATGGGCGATTGAACTTAAATTTAAAAATAATGCAAACTAAAATTTATTTTTAGGTACTTTACATATCAATCCTTAAGGTTATTCTTATTTTTAATGGCCTCATAAAATTAAAAATCTCAAAAAATCTTTGAAATCGTGTATAGTTGAAAGACAAGTACCTCTATCTAAAAACACTCCAGAATGCCATTAGACGTTTTTTCATTGTTTTTGTCAAAATACACTTCTTTTCTAGAGAGAGGGGTGGGAATGAGTTACTGAAGAAGAAAGAGGCATTTTCATCAGAAAAAATAAAAAGCTTCAGACTAATGACCTTTTGGGGTTTTGAAGTTTTCAGGCAGTAGAGAGTTATTTTCAAATAACCAAATTTTTTAGAGACTTTTAATATTTTCAATTTTTTAGACAGTGTATTTAAAAATATGAATAATTATAAAGACCAAAATTTAAAAATCACTTAATTTTATAGGTTACACCAGATTTCTGATAACCCTAACTTGTACCTAGAAAAACTAAAGCAAGAAACTAAAGACTAATAAGCGGCAGAAAACAAATGAAGGATACATCCCGTTTCAGTCAATACACCCTTCCTAGTGATATTTTATTGTTGAAAGAAAATACCTGCTGATATGCTAGTATTGCATCTGCACTCTGTATGCTGTTAGCTTGGGTGGCACCAAGCTTGTTCCATAGGGAATAATCATGTGGCTTGAGCTTCAAAGCTGTTTTAAAGGAAGCAATGGCTTTGTCATAATCCCTTGACAGATTGTAAAGAACCCCAAGTACAATATGAATGTCACCATCCTCCGGTGAGATTTGAGCAGCCTCGTTGAACAACCTGGCAACCTGGGAATGAAGATTGCTGTTAGAAACTTATCTATTTCAGTATTATTATGAGAGCACGATGATTCATCAGCATGGGGAGTTTCATTCTTATATACTGCATACCTAGTTCATTGTTTTTACACAGACGATAATCATAGAATATTAAGTACTTCAGGCAGTATAAAACACTTCAGTAGATGAATTGAACTGTGAAAATTTGATCCTCGTAAATCTCACTGGAATTTTATTTCACTGAAGACTTCAATGGAAGACAATGTACAAATAAATGCAAAAATCAAAATAGTAAACATTATGTCAACATCTCCCTAATCCCTTATGCAGCATAGATTGTGGAATTAGCCTATCCTGGATCGAATCAGCCATTGCCGATCCAATTCTTGGCTGAAGAACTGATCTGGAAAAAAAATTCCAACAGAATTGGCTAGGATCGGTAGGGATCAGATCGGAATCGGATCAGTTTTTTTTTTTTTTGCTATTTTGACCAGATTGGCTCGATCGGCCAAAATCGGTCGGGATCAGATCAGATTAGAATAGGGATCAGTATTGGGATCGGTTTTCTTTAACTTACCGATTCTGGATCAGTTTTGTTCTAGTGGATTGGTCGGGATCGGACCGATCCAATCTGAACCCATGATCTCGACTCCGATTATGATCTCACGATCCTTGTTATGCAGTGTATACAACTTAAAGCTGCTGGTAGAATGAGCAAACACTATTAATTTACTTGGGCAAATGTGGCCAACAAAAGTTGTGATCTTCTAAAGGCTCAAGAACTTTGTCAAGGTTTTAGAAACACATGATGGCAAATTCACAGGATGTTAGGGTTTGACTGTCAATGAGGCACACGTTGGTTCTGTCCCTTTCAGGCTTTACGTATCATTCATGCCCTAGAAAATAGACACCTTACAGAAAGGTTGGATTGGATATGATCCCCTAAAATATAATTGGATTGGCTGATATGACTGAGCATCAGTACTGCACACCTTGGTTGAGGTTACCCTCAATTGACAAAGATTGACCATTGACAAGAGTGCAAGGCACTCTTGTTCTTTTATCCACAAGTAATTTCAGAGAGCAGGCATGATAAGAAAGAAAAAGGTTTGTTGGTGATAGGTAACACAGATGCTCAATATGAGAGCATCATCTTTGTCAGTGCTCCCTCATTCGACCTACTGCCTACTGGAGATTCTGGACTAGGGATCAGGTCAATGCCCGGGAGGTTCAGGCTATCTTCTCCCACTCAAGGTGATTGAAAGTGGGTGGCTTCAGGTAGAGGCTTGGAGGGGGGGCATGGGTGTTAGAGGCTACAGGAGGTCTGGTAGCTTGAGTCCTGTTGTTGCCGCTTATGATGTCACAAGCTTCCAAGTTGGCTGGTAGGTGTGCTAAGTGCCTGGAAGCTGGTCATTTAATGAAGGGATGCCTGAGTGCTGTGAAGTGTCAACAGTGAGACTTCCTTGGCCATAGAAGTGGCTTGTGTCTTAGTAAGTAGGTGGGGACTGAGAAAGCTATGGCGGCAGATTCTGGGTACATCGGAAGCCACTGGGTGGAAAGGATTGTCAAACTCGTGTGCTGGTCGGGAAGTTGATCAAAAGCTGGTGTTAGGGATATGTGGAAGGATGGATAAGTGGTGGCTTACCTGAGAAAAAGAAGATATTGCTCAGGGACTTCATGAAGCAGAGATGGTCATCAAAAACCAGCGGTGGACACTGGACAGTGGAGCTTATTGAGAATTGAGCATAATAGTCTGCTTGACATCCTTCTCACAATGGAAGGATGTGGTGGTTGAAAAGTTATTTCGAGCCATGTTGGCATCTAAAATTTGCAGTCATATTCTTTAGGTCCTAAATAAGTGAGGATATATATGTTTCGGCCAATGGGATGTCTTACATACATGACTAAACTACCCATGGCTATAGATGCTGACACTAAGTATCAAGAACAAGGAGCTCTACATGTTCGGCTATGGGCTTAGCACATATATTAAGTCTTACGCCAAACAGAATTTTGATGGCTATATGGATGCCCAGATGGGGTTAATTGGCATGCATATAATGCAAATTAACATATGATAATGGCCAGAGAGAGACAGTTATGCACATATATATATGAAACCTTGGACATGGTTGATGAAAAGAAATCTTGAACAAAACATGGAAGAAACAAGGTCTGTTAGATCCGAGACATGGATTGATAGATAAGAGGATATCCTCTTTGTTTCTTTCATGACAGAGGCCCGGCTACATGGCCCTGATAAGATAGCAGCATGTCTACACAGTCTAAACATAGATAGAGAACATGGGATAAGGAAAAAAGAAATAAAATGACAAGATGAACAAAGGAAGGCCAGCAGATGCTCATAATTGAAAGAGGACATATCCTCTTCAATTTTGATTATGTCAAGTGCTCCACTATATAGGATGTTTTACATGCTGCCACCGATGTCAAGAAAAAAAAAATCAGATTGCCTTATGATGATATATACCTTGTGCTGCCAGGATAGAACAGAAAAGATAGAGAAGGGAAATTCCTTTCTCTTGATCTAGTGAGCAGGATGACTGATCAAAAGTGGTCCCGAAATACCCTACAATGGTCGAATGTTTCAATTAAACGAGATTCTTATAGCCTCAATCAGATGGTATAACTTCTACATGGTATGCACACAGAACAAAAGAAGATAAAAATAGAAGGATATGTGCACCTGTTAGCCCCAATAGATGGTTGGGATTATAGAGAAATATCTCCTCTTCAATTCAGCCCCCAACAAGGCTTGACTGCACACCGGAGATAGCAAGAATGAAGCCCAATGGGTCTGTTAATAGGCTATGATGACCGTGGCTATGACAAAAGGTATAAATCAGAAATTTCCCTCACCCGATTGCCCCTATGCCTATATGGAAGTTACGAGCAATGAACTCCCTTCAATACAAGACTGGTTGATAGTTGATGATCAGGCATCGGAAATGAAAATCTGTCATTAGGAGGATGTTACCGCGGTAGGAGGAAGAGAAGAAGATGAAAAAGAAATGAGAATTACCCACCTGATGGTCACAGCGAAGCCTCCTCTCCAATTCCCACCTGTCCAATGTCCGATTGGATGCCAAAGGCAGCAGCAACAAGCCCCAATGAGCCTAACATCTGGTGGAGATGGCCATGGCAGGAGGAGGAAAAGGAGAGAAAAGAGCAGGCTGATATAAGCTTCTCCGCCGGAATCTTCAAAAAAGTCCTTTAAAGGGGTCAACCAGCCCTTTGAATCTTCTTTGGAGCCAAAAGAGAGCTTGGGTCCTCATCAATCCCAAAGGAGACACCGTTGCCCCCTTTATTCTTAATTGGACTAGGATTGACTCCCATTTAAATAAAAGGAATAATGGAAAGACAATCATTGTTACATAATCCAATAGCGAAGATGATGCAAACACTTAAGCTATGGATCCTACTCTTAATGGGTCCTTAATGGGATCTGGATTCTACTTAAATCATGACCGGATGATATTTAACAAAAGAGATGATGATGGCTAAGGAACCAAGTGCCAAGATGCTACAAGAACTTAAGTTATGGATCCTACTTTTGAAGGATCCTTAATAGGATCAGATCTTACTTAAATGATGATTGGCTATGATTGGATCCTATTTAAATAAAGATATGACCATGGGCAATGATTGACACAAGATCTGATGGATGAGATCTTATGTTAGGTTAAGTAATGGATCTTATTCTTAATGGGTTCTTAATAGGATCCGGATCCCATTTATGTTCAATATAGATACCACCCCCTCTTCTTAGTCCTCATTGAATTAAGACTTGATGATCTTCAAATAAATCTTGCATCCAGGGTAATTAAATGAAATTGACCCAGGGCCTGCCCCTTAATGGGCCTGATTTGCCTACAACAAGACCCAATAAGCTAAAGGCATAATATGATCAATGAAAAGTCCAATGTGAAATTCATCAAGTTTCATGTCTACTGGGCAACATATAATATAAAGTGGGCCCAGCTGTCATATTCATCTCATTTTATGTTTATTAGGCAGCTGATGTGGGAAATGGGCATGGATGGCCAATTCACTATACTTCATATTTATTGGGCCACAATTGGTATAAGGTGATATCGGATATCATATGCACTACAGTTAACGCATATTGGGCCACAAGTGTTAGAAAATGGGCCTCAATGCCATGATCATTATATTTCATGTTTATTGGGCAGCAAATGACAGAAAATGGGCATATATTGCAAAATCACCATATTTCATGTCAATTGCCACCGATGGCAGAAAGTGAGCCCAAGTGCCATTTTCATCATAGCTTATAGCTATTGCGCTGCAGATAACATAAAGTGGACCCAGATGGCTGTTTCAATATATTTTATAACTATTGGGTCACGGATGTCAAAAAATGGATCCAAATGTCACAATTCTGTATTTTATGTTTAATGGGCTACAAATGGGATGGATTGGGCCCCATATCAAATTGATAATGACACATGACCCAGATGGGCCAATAAACGTCGTGTTATCCGCTCTCAGTTTGATCTTCAACAGGAGTCTTTAAGTTCTGAAAAAGAGCCACCATTATCTGCGGCCTTATGAAAGGCTTGTCTTCAACAACACTGTCAACACCAGCCTTCACCTCCACAACCTTACCAATGGCCTTGCACGCTAAGAAATGCTCTGTGCACCATAGGTTTGCTGGGACTTCATCACCCTGCAGAAGTCCCTGGATTTGATGGCTTTAACTGCGCTACCTCCAGCATCCAATATGCAAAAGCCACAACAAGATCTGTTGTGGCTTGTGAAGCCTACTTTTCGTCATATATCGAAAAAATTTATGTTGTTTGAAGATTCCATTGATTTCCATTTATTTGGAAAAAAGAATTTTTGTTACCTTTGCCTAGCATTAACTATTACGAAAACATATGATATCTCTTAGCATACATGGTATGCATGAAAATATATGTACATAAAGGTTTTGGGTTCATTTAATTATGTCTTTGAACCTCTGTCTATAGGAAGATGCAAAGTTCCAATGTTAATTACATCGAGATATTCGAATCTACCTTGATTAACCGTCAAACTCATAACAAGCAAAACATACATCCATAAACACATAGGAGCTAGAACCCCATAAACTCGATAGAATGCAAACTTATCATTCTAAGTTTGGTTTGTGTTTGATTTATGTTTTATGAATGTGTATTTAAAGATTCCAACATTTTAAGAATATGTTCCTTAATGAATTCTTATGGGGTGTTTGGTTGCATGATAAGGAAAGTTTTTATTTTAATTTTTAAAAATTGTAAGAAAACTTGTTAAAAGAGGTGTTTGGTAACCATGACAATTTTATGTTTTAAAAGTGATTTTCTTCTTAAACAAAAAAAGTGGGTCTCACCTCTTTCTTTTTTCTTGTGGTCCCCCACTTTGTTTGGTCATGTGTGATAGTTACTCTTTTTTGTAATCACAACCCTCCAAACATGATAATTTTATGTCATGAGTTGGTTCACTTTTTATTTTAATACAATTTTTTATCATGAAAGTGTACAAAAAATTATCATGCAACCAAACACCCCATTAACATCTTAGATTTAAGGAGCCATGAGATCAACATTGATCTTTAAATTCAAAGTCTTAACATTAAGACATATTTTGAATTATTATAGTCAACTTTGGACCCGAAGTCTAAAATAGACATGAATCGGATTGAATTCATGTTGAAATTATGTGCTTTGATCGTATGATCTTCATTCTAATTCCATTTTTTATCTTAGTCTTGACATTTTAGACTTAGTGAACATTTGCTTAAAATAAATTTTTGTGGGATCCGATTAAAGTAAGTTCATTATCAGTTCATCATTTTTTTATTCTAAGTCTTAGCACTTAGATACATTTAAAGTCCATCATCAGATTTTATGTCATCCAATTATCTTTCTTAAATCTGATTTTTATGGTATCCGATTAAAGCAAGTTTGTTATTATTTCTTTCATTATGCTATAAGTCTCTTTATTAGACTTATTATGAATTCACATTGAAATGAATATTTTGGGTTTATTAGACATGTTAATGACCTTGGTTTATTTGAATCTTATCAAGTATATGGTTTCGACATTTCATTTGATATTTTAGGATCCATTAATTTAAATATTTCAGATTTGATTATTAGATTACATGTTCTTATAATTGCCATTGGTTATATTAATACTCTGAATCATAAGATGAGGCAGCATTTGACACGTCATTCATACAACATAGAATACATTCATTTATATCAATATGTGGGGAGGCTTATATGGCCATAATCCTCTCAAATCATGCCATATAGAATATTTCTATAGCCTTATATAAGCATGGAATATAGTCCCAATTCCTACTTGGTTCTTAGGTTCAGTTAGGCAAGGTGACATGCATAACCTCCTATTGAATCAAGGGAGAATAGATCAGTGTACGGTGGGGGCATGCCCACATACCCGTCCAGGATCGATACACCCCAAGATCATGCCGTGTGTCCATCCAATTTTATGAGGGTGTCTAACTTAATAGGTTTAACTTTTTAAACATTTTTATATGGTTCAAATATTCATGAGATACATTTATTTTTGTCAATTGACTATCTCAACCCATTATCATGTCATTGTGTCATGCGGCCCCATATGGCACATCATCATCATCTCGGCCTCATATGGCCCATTTTTGCATCATGCTTGGCACAGTTGGCCCATGGACATCATTCTGTCTTGGATGGCTTGATTTGCTTCATTTTATCATGTCCTCCTATTTAGCTAGAATAGGTCATGCTCTTATCTTCATCTCTTGCTGAATTTGTGATGGAGACAATTTTAGAAGTCTTTTAAAATTAAGTCCTCAGTGGACTAGTTTGTAAATAGATTTCTTAGAAGGTCTTTCCTTTAATTTTCTCCTCCCCTTCTATATAAGAAAGGCTGATGTACATATCAAAACAGTGGAGTTGAATTGGAATTTTTGGAAGGCCCTTCGGGCGTGTCTCCCGCGCAGGGGGCTGCAGCCCCCGTTCTCCCTCCAACCCCGGGGTCGGAGCGCCGTTTGTTCTCCTTCACCTCCGGCAGGTGGCCGGCATTCTCCCTCCTCGACCTCCTCCGATCGGCTGTGTGCTTTCTTCCTTCCATCTTCCAGATCCGGCGAGGTCGCCGTCTCCTTCCTCCTCCTCACCCTCCGGCCTCCACACCGTTCATCTCGCTTTCCCTTTCTCAGTTCTTCATCGTCTACATCAATGAGTGAATCCCATCTCCGATCTGGTTCGCGTTGACAAAGACACACTACGGCGATCCCCAGGATCTATATTCTTCCTCTCCTTCCTGCGACAGGTCGACGATGGTTTCGAGAGTTGACGGCTTCTTTGCGTGACTTTCTTTGACGATCCTCCTCAAATCTAAACAGAGTGAAGAAGGCTTCCGAACGGAAGCTTCGGACAAAGGAGAGCCGACGATCCCCGGTTCTTCCACCTCCAGTGGCTTCCTCCCACAGCGACGGCGAGGCCGTACTCAATTTCCTTCTGCTTTGCTCCGCCTGCTCCTTCCCCCCTGCACGCTGTAGCACCCAGACAAAGACAATGATGACGCGGGCGGGCGAGGACAGCACTGCCTTGCCCCTTTATCACTGCTTCGCGCCCACATGGGCACCTGGAGATGCCGCTAACCGATCGACGGTGGAGAGGGAACTGCGAGCGTAGGCGGCCATGCGCGTCAGAACGCCTCGATGGGGTCTGCGGCGTCAAGTTGCGTGGACGCAACCCCCCCCCCCCGGCGAGCATCCACCCGTCATGACCCCCGCCCGACGCTCGCTCGTGGCCACACGTACAATTGACCGGTGCTGGTTCACCCGGCCCGGTTCGCATCCCAGACCGGCCGATCTGGCTGGTTTGACCAGGTCCAGGGCCAGTTCAGGCCGGTTCAAGCCCATTTTGACCAATTTGAGCCCAGTTCGTCTTTATTTTGGTTTGTTTAGATCATTTAGCAGCGGTTAGCGCCGATCTAGCCCTTTTGTCCAGCATCAATTTAGTATCAGAGCCCGAATCAGCTCATTCTTACAAGTCGAGTCTTGGGTGAATTTAAATCGGAGTTAAAACTCGAGGTCGAGTTTTCTCCCAGTCAGAGAGAATGATGGAGACAATTTTAGGAGTCTTTTAAAATTGAGTCCTTAATGGACTAGTTTGTAAATAGATTTCTTGGAAGGTCTTTTCTTTAATTTTTTCCTCCCCTTTTATATAAGAAGGGCCGATGTACATATCAAAACAATGGAGTTGAATTGGAATTTTTAGAAGGCCCATCGGGCATGTCTCCTGTGCAAAGGGCTGCAGCCCCCGTTCTCCCTCAACCCCGGCGTCGGAGCGCCGTTTCTTCTCCTTCACCTCCGGCAAGTGGCCGGCGTTCCCCCTCCTCGATTTCCTCCGATCGGCTATGTGCTTTCTTTCTTCCATCTTCCAAATCCGACAAGGTCGCCGTCTCCTTCCTCCTCCTCACCCTCCGGCCTCCATGATGTTCATCTCGCTTTCCCTTTCTCAAATCTTCATCGTCGACATCAACGAGTGAATCCCATCTCCGATCTGGTTCGTGCTGATGAAGACGGACTATGGCGATCCCCAAGATCTATCTTCTTCCTCTCCTTCCTGCGACAAGTCGACGATGGTTTCGGGAGTCAACGGCTTCTTTGCTTTACTTTCTTCGATGGTCCTCCTCAGATCTGAACAAAGCAAAGAAGGCTTCCGAACAGAAGCTTCGGGCGGAGGAGAGCCGGCGATCCCCAGTTCTTCCACCTTTGGCGGCTTCCTCCCACGGTGATGGTGAAGCTGTACTCGGCTTCCTCCGGCTCTGCTCCACCTACTCCTTCCCCCCTACACGCTGCAACACTTGAACGAAGACAATGATGACACGGGCAGGCGACGATGGCGTTGCCTCGCCCCTTTATCGCGGCATCGCTCCTGCGTGAGCGCCCGGAGATGCCGCCACAGCGCCACCGATTGATGGTAGAGAGGGAACCACGAGTGCGGGCGGCCATGCACGTCGGAACACCCCGATGGGGTTCGCGGCATCAAGCCACGCAGGCACGACCCCCCCGGGCGAGCATCCACCAGCCACGACCCCCGCCCGGCACTCGCTCGCTGCCATGCACGCGACTAACTGGCGCTAGTTCACCCGGCCCGGTTCTCATCCCAGACCAGCCGGTCTAGCCGGTTCGACCAAGACCAGGGCCAGTTCAAGCCAGTTTGACCTGGTTCAGGCCCATTTTGACCGGTTTGAGCCTGGTTCGTCTTTATTTTGGTTTGTTCAGGTCGTTTAGCAGCGGTTAGCGCCGGTCTAGCCCTTTTGTCCTACATAATTTTGGATCTTGTAGAATTCTTGCCTCTTTCTACCATTCATATGGGATATAGGGTATCTGAAATAGGTTCATGTCAGAGAATAGATAGGCCAAGGAGGGGGTTTCATAGGCATGATACCAAGACTACCCAGGTACCTCTTTTGGTTCAACATATTGAACCTTAGAGGGCCAGATATTACCTGATTTACTATTAATCTAAGTGTGAAACATAGGTGTCTTAGCAAAGAATGTGCATGGGTTAACATGTGGCCACGGAGACAGCAGGCTAAGGGGATATATGGACTATTATGTGATTATGAAGGGAGGCCGAACGGTGGGTTATTTGGACTGTCATATAACCACAACATGGAGGTCGGATAGGGGATTGTATAACTTAACATGTGGCCATGAAAGGAAGGCCAGGCATGAGCATTATGGGAACTGTTATGCGGCCATGAGGGGAGGGCAAACAGTGGGTTAAAAGGTACTGTATGCATGCTGTCATATGACTATATAATGGGGGTCGGACAAGGTGTCATGTATGCTACCAGCCTACCACATGGCCATGGAGGATGGGCCAGGTAAGGGTGCGTGAGGACTGTTATGGGACCATGGTAAAGGACCGAACAATGGGTTATGAGGTTAGAAATAGGCCATCAGATAGGGGGCATAAGATAGCTGTGTATAAGGGTTATTAAGCCATAAAGGATAGACCGAAGAAGGCCATATTCATAGAGTTTCAGTCTTGGCACTGGGAGGAATGGCTATCAGGGCATGTGAGCGTGTAGAGACGAAGAGGGGGGGGGGACACAGAGGACTATGTGGGCAGCATGGCTCACGTTCTTCTTCTTTCTTTTCCTCTGTTCCTCCCCTTGTGCAGGCGATAGCAAGGCTGCAACAGCCAAGCCCAACACACAAGGCTGATGGACTGTTTATATAGAACATGCATGGGAGAGGCAATTTCAACGGGACTCCTTTGCTTGCATGCAAATGTGGGCATTAGGAGGAGGAGGAGAATCCAACGAGGTGCTCCAATATTTTAAATATTTGTTGAATTCTCCACCTTGCTGCCCACCTCTTCTTGTGTCTCACATTTTCAGCTCTTTCTGGCAGAAGGTGGAGTCCTGTTGGCACTTAGAATTTTAAATTGAAATATTGACACATGTATCAGACCAAAAGAGGACTAATATAAAAAAAACAGAGAGAAGGGGAAAGAAAAGGGAAGCAAAAGGGAGTCAAAAATACTTAATTCCCTGCACCCCACCACCATTATATGGATCAAAATAAGAGGAGGGGCCTGATAAGAAAGAAATCAAACACATATGTTTAAGGACGGATGTGCATAATTGGATGTGAATACAAAAGGGGGATTCAAGACCCAACCGAAATTAGACACATAGCAAGGAAACAAAGAGGAGAAGATTTTATATACTTGTGCCCCTCCTGACCAAGGAGGGACCAGCAGGTGACCCCGGAGAAAAAGAAAAGGAGGGGGAAAAAAGGATTTGATCAAGGCCCCAACCGGTGATAGCATATGGATAAACAAGATTCCTGCATATAGGATCAAAAAGAAAAACAAGGAAATAGATATGTTTGCCCCATGCATCCAGCTGTATGGGAAGGCATGGCATTGGCTACCGATAGAAAGTAGAAGAAAGAAGCTAGAAGTGATAAAGACATGTACAATACAAAAAAAAAGAGGGAAGAAGGCCGGAAATGACATACAGGAGCTGATGGGCTCCTGTTCAAAAAAAACAGCAAGAGCCCCTCCAAAAAAAAGGAGAATTCGACAAAGATCCCGACCAATGATGGCATATGAAGAAGCTAGGTCCTTGTATATAGATCAAGAGGAGAAACAGAGAAATAAATATGCCTTTTCACTGAAAAACATCCCAATACATTCAGCTACACGTATGCTTGCAAGAAGGCATGGCATAGGACAAGTGGTATGTTGCCAACAGAAAATAGAAGAAGGAAGCTAGAATGATAAACATATGCATAATACACCCAAAAAAATGATCATGTGCGGCTGCTAATAGCCAGACAGAGGTGAAGATGGAGTATAGATAAAGAAATAGAAGAAGAGGAAGGAGGGCAGCCAATATGCCCACCCAAAAAACGAGAGAGAAGAAAGAAGAGATGAGGACATGCGTACATAACAACAAAGCTCAAAGAAAATCAAGTATATAAACATAGTATCACAATGACCGGTGGAGGGAAGAGCAAATAGAAAAATCACCATACATAAAACTGAAGAGGGAAATACACCAAGTATACTCACCCGGGGGTGACAAGGATGCTGTTCACCTCCTCGGCCCAACACCAAAAAGAAGACAAGGGCGCCCAAAGACCTCCAACAGCAGGGGTCCGGTGACTTCCCTTGGTAAGAGCAGGCTGCTGCAGCACCTATGGAGATGGAAGGGTGCGACACGATGAGGAAGAGAGCCAGCTAAAAATTAGCTCGCGGGCGGGTGGGAGAGTTTGTCTCCAGCTGGGAGACTAAGCAGAAACCTGCAAAGAGGACAATCCGCGGGAGAAGCAGGCTGTGGAGTTTAAACAGATGCAAGGTGGAAGCCGAGGGTATCCAGCGGCCAGGATTGAATATTGAATAAGTTAAATGGATCCTAATACTCTTGGATCCCCAACGGTACACCAGGATGGCCTTATCGGATCCATAATAGGATAATATCCATTGGATCTAATTGTATTGGGTGTATGATAAACAATCCATGGGCAAGGTTAATTATCGATTGACAAAGCCTTCCCGGATCCTTAACAGGGTTAATATCCAATAAGAGGATTGATGGCTAAGATTGAATGGAACACCCATCAACAGGATGAGCTATATACTTAAGGCAATCCATCAAATGGAGGGTCAGGATTTGATAAGAAATATATCCCTAAATATCTCCCACGTGAGAGGGTTTTAGAGCAAAATAAATTGAAAGGTATACATGTGCCACCTGTCCCCCCACGATCTCTTGAAGAAGACTTGACCCGAAAGTGGTGCACATCATGCACCATATTCCCCACTTCCGGTCATGCGCCCATGACTCTCCCCCACCATCGGAGCAAGGGGAGGATTTCATTTACTATAAAAAGGCCATCCCGCGGCCTGAAGAAAGGGGGAGGACGGTGGAAGTTCTGTCAAAGCTATTTCAGCAAGAAGGAGTGCAGTAGTCCTATCCAAGTGCATCATCGGAGCATCAAGAAGGAGAAGCAATTGAAGGTCCTGCGGCCACTGTTTTTGCAGGGGATCAAGGGCAGAGTTTGAAGGCTACAAGGTGAGATATTATGGCCATCACCTCATCCGTCCCCCTCCAAACACTATGTCCATTGACAGCTCAATACGCATGATCCCTTTCCAATATTGTCAAGATATCACCTTGTTTGGGCCGGAAATTCCCAGACAGTCATTAGGATCCCGCGGGTCCCTTTGATTACCAATTATAGGCCTGAAATTCACCCCATTCCCATACATTTCAATAAGCTATACCAGGAGGTCAGGTCTATAGGAATCCTTCATCTCCCGGACATCAAGGAAAGCAACCAAGGACTAGGTTCTTGAATTGATTCATTTGGCCATGATAGTACCAAATTGATGACCATCCTTTTTCACCTTTTTAGATATATGTATGTACCCAACTTTAGATAAGCCATATCCAAGCATCCTATTTGGCCCCATAATTGAGCCCATGTTATTTCCCCCGGATACATTTCTGTATCACCAATATGAAGTTTTTTTTTATATGAATCCCATGGACAGGTCTGTCCCCTCCCTGACCCCTCTTTAAAGCCTCCCTCGGCCGTGAAATCCTGAAAGATAAACCCTCAGAACCTCACCATTTCAGCAGAATTTCAAGGATGTTTTATATCATCAAGGAAGAGTAAGGTTATACCCGGCCTCTTTGGAACCCACATGATGGACCAAAGATTCCCCGGGTAGCCCCGACAGAGCAAAGAATATGAAGAAAGGATGGCCAGCCGGGCCCTAAAGACTTCATGATAGCTGAGCACAAAACATACACAATATGTAGGGGAGCTGTCTACTGACCTATGCCAGTCTAAAGATCATGGAATCAGGAGGCCGAGAGAGCCTATGAGCAGACTAATGCCTATTTCAGGGCCTGACAGTAGCATATTTTGGGCATTGCCCAATATATATATTTCGGACAGGACTGAAGCCATGTGTTCAATTTCTTGGTCCATCTCATAATAGAGAGAGCAAATGGGCTCAATTATCAAGAGAGAATGATAGTTCCACATAGAAAGAAGGCCAATCATGGACCAAACTTCTATGATTAGAATGACATTCTTCTTCAAAGAAGATTTATGTTTACAAGATGAATGAGATGGCCACAAGATAATGAAATTGTGGTTATGACATGAATGATATTCAAGCATCACAGTGGTTTGTTATGCCTCATTATGACATGAATGATATATATATTGATGCTCATATGTTGATAATCAAAAAAGCATTATATATATAATTATAAGAACTGTATGCAATGAAAAGTTAAGTCACTAAGAGCTGATTGAAGAGGCCTGACCGGGTATTAATCCTTGGGTTTTCAGGCATATTTCAGACCTGATTTTCAGACCAAAACACCTAAGTTCCTGGGTCATCCTTTAAAATGAATAGAGGGAGGTTGCTCTCAAATCTGATGAGAGATTGGAGGCCGGACATATAAGACTTAGCACTAAGAAATATTGGTCTAAGCTAAGGCATAAGGTCAGAGGTCACCATCACAAAGTACTGTGGGATTTCATATCCAAAAACCCACATCCTTGAGGCCTTAATCAGAATGGGGAGAGGGATTTCGGAGATTAGATCAAGGGCATCTCACGCCATGAAATTCTGACTATTGCAGGTCCAAGGCCTCTGGAAACCTGTATTTCGGGGATTCCAATTTTGATTTCAGTTATTTAAAACTGATAAAAACTGATATTTATGATGTTATGACCTTGATGACATATAAAACATGAGCCTCTCGGCCATAGACTACCTGACATAGCTTCATGGGTTTTGGCCTTAGTTTCAGCTTGTCCGAGGGGCGGGCAAAGAAAGGGTTTGGGCCGGCCTTAGATCTGAATATAATCAGATCATTGAGGACTTGTGCAGGAGGCTAATATGAATACTCCATGGTATGCGTAAAGGTCTTGTATGGCAGGCTTGTGGCCGAGCTTGGGTGGCTTAGGTGATAGACATTCCAGGTTTGTACAAGCCTTGTTTTTGCATGATATTTCAGGCTTTATGTAAGGTAGATTTAGTACCTATCATAAGGCAGATCTTAATGCATGGTTTAGTGTAGAGTTTTGACCATTCTAAGGTCAATATCAGGGTCGGCTATGGGTCTGAATCCTAGCGGTACTCAGAAGCTAAATGCTCAGGTTCGGGTTGGTATTTATGTCAAACATATGATCATATGAATCCCAAGCCAACCGGGGTCTACATCCATGAACATCTAAGATAATAGCAAAGGCCCATAACCCATATATGAGCATTAGCCTAGCTTAAATAGGATTTTTTTTTTGATGAGTCATTGGAAAGATGAGGGAATATAGCTAAGTCTGGAATAATTTCTGAGTTTAACTCAAAACTTAGAATCTGAATGATGATATCAACAAGTCCTAAACCTGGTATGTCAAGACTTAGGGAGAGGGGGTACAGTGGATGTGTATGGGACATCCTGGGAGTATGTCTCTTTGAGGCCGATATTCTAAATGTCTTTGGTCAAAACCTGATGAAGATTTAAGAGACGATAATATGATGGACAAAGTCGTAGGTGTGCATAATCCGATACCATAGAAGTCAGGATTGAGCAAACTTGATTAAGTCTAAGATATTAAGACTTAGAATTTAATAATGTCCAATTTCCAGAATATCCTCATGGACCCCATGATCGGATAAACATAAAGAAGAACGTAGTCTGGATATCAGTTCCTGAACACCCTATGAAACCTGAGCATGTCTATGATCGGCCTTGAGAGCTCTTCATTATCAAAGAGCCCGGGTAAATCAGTTCCATAACCCATCAAGTCCTAGACCTTAGTCATGGCTATGGACATCCTAAATCAGATTTTGATATACTTCTTCTGGATTCTCCAAAGTCTATGTTTATAGGTCAGAAACATATAACAAATATGAAAGGGAAGAGTCTTATGTCTAATAATGGAAGGACTTAGATCATAACAATGATAAGGAGCACATGTCATTTCGCTAAGTCAATATGTAAGGACTTACGCATAAAAATTCTGGTTTCAGTCAATAGGTCTAGGATGTCGGACTTTAATGAAGATAATATAAATCTAAGTTCTTAATGAAAAGGACTTGGACCATAAAATGGCATAGAAAATGTTGACAGATTTCACCTAGTTCAATATATTAGAACTTATATAGAATCAATATGGAAGTTCATAACAAAATTTGATCCTAGTATGCTCGGATCCAGATTAACTCTAATAATTCAAGATATGTCTTAGTATAAGACCTTGAGTTAAAAGAGTTAATCTCATATAAAACATGTCAACACATTTAAAAATCTATTAAGGAACATAAACCTTAAAATGTTGGAATCTTCAAAATACACCTCATAAAAATATAAGTCAAGCTCAAATCAAACTTAAAACACTAAGTTTGCATTCCATTGATTTTGTGGGTTATAATTCCCATGTGTTCGTGTTTTGTGGATGAATGTTTCCTTTTATACGAGTTGCTACGACGGTTAATCAAGGGTGTTCGAGAATCTCGATGTAATTAACATCGGAAATTCGCAACTTCCGATGGAGAGAGGTCCAAAGACAAACTTTATGAATCCTAACCTCGATATACATATTTTATATACATGCTATATATTTTGGCCAACATTTTCTATGAAATATCATATATTTTCATAGTAGCCAAAGATAAGATAATGAAAGTTCATTTCTTAAATAAATGAAAGTCAAATGAATTTTCAAACCATGCCAACATGCTTACAACACGTATATCTTTACCCATATTCTTATATTTTTATGTGAATTTCGAGGTTTCACAAGTCCCTACGTTGGATGTCTGGTTTTACTTTAAGCAATGGTCCTATGTTGACCTGGCAATGGTGTGCCAACAACACCATCTTTTTCATTGCAGAAAAGCTTCAATCATACATGGTTAGGTTGATGCTGAAAAAGTTAAGGAAAAGTCAGAGGCCTCAAGAGGAACTATGAGACATGTCAATCGGTAGGCATCAACATGGACAGCAACGTTGAAGAATGCTCTCATTATTTATAATTGAAATATTTATAAGGACTTAAGGTAGTGATAAAGTATTTTCCCAAAACTTCATGGGGCGTAAGCCTTAAGAAAATTTAGGATATGAGTTTCGATGAACGAGCCTATGAAAATTTTCACATGTAAATATCTAACCAATGACAAAAAAAGATAAAATACAAGGAGCTACCTTCAAAATATCCAATTCCAAATAGTAAGCTGACAATATTCAATAATCTCCATACAACTCAACTCAAGTATTAGTCTCAAATTACTTGGGGTCGGTCATATGGATTCTCTTTTTTGACTCATGTTGATTGAGTTAACGCTTCAGAGATATTGAAATCATCTAAATCATATTGAATTACTCTCCTTTGAGTCAACCTAGGTCTATCAAGTCCTTTTTTATTTATGTTATTTTAATATTTTCTACTTTTCTTACTGGAGCCTCCTTACGTCTACGTTTAATATGTTCAAATCATCTCAATCTCTCTTTTTTCAATTTGTTTACAATTGTCGCTACTCCTACATTTTCTCTAATATATTTATTTTTATTCTATCTAATATAGTACGACCATTCACCCATTTTAGCATTCTTATTTCAGTAACACTTTTTTTAAAGTATATTTTCCTTTTATTGTCCAACATTTGCTACTATACAACATTGTAGGTCTTGTACTTGTATGATAAAATTTTCTCTTCAACTTTAGTAAAATCTTATGATCACATAGAACCCTTGTAGTCAGTCTCCACTTCATCCAACCTACTTTTATTCACATCTTTATCACATTCTCCATCTTTTTGAATAATTGATCCAACAAACTTGGATTGGGTTCTTTGAGATAATATTACCTCATCCAAACTAACATCATCACCTACTTCTATCTGGTTTTTATTAAATTTAAAATGCATATATTCTAATTTAATTCTACTTATCTTGAAATTCTTAATCTCTTAAGTATTTTTTCATAATTCTAACTTCTATTCACTCCTTGTGTCTCATTTATTAATACGATATCGTTTACAAATAGCATACACCAAGGTACATCATCTTGTATATGGAGATTATTCACCCAATAATCTCCATATGCATAGATAAAGTATAAAGCATTTATGATAAGAATAAAATAAAAAATTAGACAACTTCGCTTAGTGTAGAAAGGAAGCTTCCTCCTAATGCCCTCTGTATTTAGTTAATGGAGAAGCCCAAGCCAAGCCATGTAGTGCCTGACACTTAAATAGCTTAAAAAACTACTTATTTCCTAGCCCAATTGCCTTTATGATGTGGTTCAGGCTTCCATTTAATATAAGCATGAAAATTACATTTTTGAAATCCAGACCACTTCACTGCCTCGAGGTGACTTTGCAAGGAAAAGGACATAAGATCACTACCATAATAAAAGCCTTAAGTTTTGAGGCTTAATTGGAGAGTCTCTCCTTGAGGCATAAGCCAATGACTAAGTACAGTGGCTTTTTAAACATTGACCGGATGCCTGATAGGCTCCATATTTTCCATGGGCAGCCTCACATGCATTGACTGGTTGCCAGTGGTCAACAAATTCAAGTCAAGACTTGCAAGCCAGCAAGAAGGCTCCTCTCCTACAGTGGAAAATTGGTGCTCTATCAATTTATTCTTGAGTGCAATACCTACTTATTCTGTCTATTTTTGGAATTCCTAAGACTGACTGTTGAGTTGGAACCTACTCAAAGAACGTTCTATCAGCAAGGTCATCAAGTAAGAAGAAGTAGATGGTATGATGTCGCATAGAAAAGAATCTGCAGAAATAAAGCAGAGGGCAGCTTAGGCTTGAAGAACATAAGGACTTAAATTTAGTTCTTTCAAAATGGCTTTGAAACTTGAGGACCACATGGAAAAGCCTATGTTTTTATCATTAGATACAAGTACCATGGACATCAGATAAAATGGCATTGCTTCCCAACTCCTAGTCAACCGTTTTCTTCTATTTGAAAGGAGTTCTACAGGCCACTGATGTTACCAATGTGGGTCAATGTTTCACTAGATGATGTTGTTTCAGTTTTCATTTAGCAAGAGAGATCATGCAGTAGAGGTTGTTGCTTCAAATTTGATAAACTTCCATATATTTTCCTAGTAGCCTCTGCACCAGAGATTGTTGTATCTTCATACATATGTGAAGATGGGAAAAGGTAAACCTGGTGCGTGGAAGAAATTTAAAGAGTAGATTCTAACGTCTTGGTGTTGGTGATGAGCCAACAATGTCAACTTCTCCGTTCGATCTACATACCAAATTTTAGCTAATAATGGGATCAGATCCCCATTTGTGATGCTCATATGCAAGTCCTCATGTCAGGCTACCAACTAGGGATATCTTAAGCGTAACTGTCATGGTGCCAAGGTGCTTTCAGAGGCCCAAAAGAAAGGCAGCCAGCTTGAAGCCAAAGGCACCTGCTGATGTGGGATGGTGCAGTGGAACTGGGCTAAAAGCTGCAAAAATGACATTAGAACACTGAAAACGAAAAACAGATCAAAACAAAGTGAACCAAGCTTAAACCGGTCTGGAATGGCCTGAACCGACCTTGTAATGCACTAGAACGGCTTGCTGGGTCAAACTGGGATGAGCCACTGCTGAAGTGACCTGACTCACGCTGAACCAGCCTTGGACTGGTCGTAAACTGGATGAACCAGGCAGTCTGGGCCCTGAACAGAGAGAGAACCTGGTTGAACCAGGACAAACTGGGTGGCCCCACCAGTTGGACCCATCGCAGAGGTGCTCCCCCGGCAGTTCCCCACAAAACAGTTCGGGTAGGCATGGCATCTTTGTCTCCTTCGTCTTCCTTGCTCATCAGGGCAGTAGAGAACAGGGGGCAGAGTAGACAGAGAAGGGTGGTCAGGTGTTGGTCAGGGCATCCTCACGTGGCCAGAGGCTGTTGGGGGAGGAGCAGTATGGTAGTGGATCACAGAGGTCCAGAGATGGCCGAAGGCATGCGAGTTGGTGAGGGAACTTTAGCGGGGATCGACAGCACAGTGAAAGGGAAGACAAAGTTGCCAACACTTCGAGGATCACCGGAGGGCCTCTTCGGTGGCGCCAGTTGAAGGACAAGGCTGTGCAGGGTTCCGGATAGGATTCCGGAACTATCGAAGCCGTCAATACTGATGAAGCCAAAGATGTCGTCGAACAGCATTTGCTAGGCAGAGCCACCTTCATCAGGAGCTATTAGGAGCCTCAACAGATCTGTATGGGGATTGCCAGACAGAACTAGGGAGCCAAGGGTCATGTCAAGAGGGTGTTGTGTGTGGGCTGACGACAACGATGATGTCAGACCTGCGTAACCAGGAAGGGGAAGAGAAGAGGGGAATGGCTCGGAGTCTGATGGGGGGGAGGGAAAAATGTCCAGCTGAAGGGTGGAGAGGAACCGGCCTCCTGCCATGGGTGAAATAGAAACCGGGCTCTACCAGAGGTGAGAAGTCAGGATTGCTTCGGGGTGAAGAAGCTATTGGGGCGAAGCCCCGTACGCATGGAACCAAGGCCAAAGGCCTCAGGGCTCTTTCTCCAAAAATTCTCACTATGTGATTTTCATCGGACTACATTGAGCTTCCTTATATAGAGAAGTCATATTTGCAAAAGAGTTCACTTAAAAAAACTATTTACAAACAAACCATCTAAAGATTAAAATGTAAAGAAGAACTCAAAAAGAACTCCAAATATTTACAACCAAGTCTTAAAGGACATAAATGCAAAATCCAAAATCTGTTGAACCAGATCCCCATCATGCCTAGGCAGCTTGGGCCCTTTCACATGTAGGGGCAACCCACAAGAGATATTGCCCCCATGACCCTGACAACACACGTCTATCAGCAAAGGGTGTCCATTTAATGATAGTAAAATTATATTAAATTATTTCATTATCACTTAAAATAAAATATATATTTAAGATTTTAAATTATAAATATATGCTTAAAGTTTGCTCTATACGTTTCTAAGTGTGCTGTGTGTGTTTGCCTTCGCTATAATTTTAAGTCATTTATTGCCTGACACACCTTGGTCCTACTCACTTTGCCCTATAGCAAATGAATCTTTGCAACCCAATGTCGAAGAGTGAGGTGGCTAAGAAGGTGTTGGCACTCAAAATTTCATACGAAACATAGACATAAGTAAGAGGGAATTAAAAAATGCTCAATCCCCCCCACCCCAACACCACTATATAGAGCAAAGAGACCTATAAGGGATGGATGCAAATACATGAAATTCAGCACATATATGGGCAGAATTTGAAGGAATCCAGAAAATAGAGGATGAGAAAGTCATGAAAGAAGCAAAGCCATATAAGGCTCTATGCCCGGTCAGTTTGGCACATATCCGTTCAAACAAAAGGGCAAAAGATTGTGAGCATATAGCTTACCATGTGGATCAAGGAAGGGCCCAAGGTCATATACCCAAGGCCGGCCAAAATGTAGCATATGAAGAAGTTGAGCCTCCTACATATGATGAATATGCCCCCTTAAATCAGGACCTCCCAATGTAACCCACCTTGCTTATGGATGCAAAATATATGACCTAAGACAGGAGGGATGTTGCCGATGGACATTCGGAAGGGGGGGAGGGCCGGAGATAATCTGCAAAAGGGCAAATTGGCTCCTCTTTGAAGGCCTTGGATATATATATCCAGCTGGACATATACTTGTTAGTGATAGGGAGATATGCTCCCAACAAAAATATGAAGAAGGGAGGGCCAGAAATAACAAACAGAGGCCAAATTGGCTCCTGTTTAATAGACCCGGCTATAAGTATCTAAGTGATAGGCTGTCAACAGGAGGCTCACAACCGGATATATATACATGAAAAGAGAGAGGGCCGGAATGTAATAAACAGAAGCCAGAGCTGGCTCCTGTTTAATAAGTCCGGATTATGTTTGTTTGAATGACATGCTAGAGGGCAGCCATTTGGCCCGGGAATTGGAAGAAGGCCCAATTCAATACATTGAAGAGCCGGGTCTTCGCATACATATGCAAATTAACACAAAATAGATGGGAGATTAAGAATCAGGCATCTCCATACAACCGGCCATGCATATATGGTATGATATGGAATAATTGGGGCAATGGGCATGCTGCCGACAGAGAATAGATGAGAAGGCATAGCATGGATGAACAAAATTATGAATGATTGGAGCATTGCTTACCCGGGAATAGCTAGGAGGATGTTCACCTCCTCGGCCTGACCCCAAGTAGAAAAGGAAAGCACCCGGAAGCTCCAACCAGCAGGATCAATGATCTCCCTTGGCAATATCCAAGCTGCAGCAGGCCTGTTAGAAGAGAATGGTGCGACAGAGGAAGGTGAAAAAGCCAGCTAGAAGAAGGCCTCGTGGGTGGAGAGTTTGTCTCCAACTAGGAGACTTAACAAGAAAACAGATAGGAGGAGGATCCGCGGGGGAAGAAGGGAAGAAGGAACAGGTTGCGCAATTCAAAAGGATCCGAGACCATCCAATGGACAGGATTGGTCAATCAACAAATTACTTGGAGCATGGATCCTCCTCAGTCCACTGAAGTGACCCTATTGGATCCTTAATGGGATAAGATCCAATGGATCCACCATAATGGGATATCCGATGGACAAGTCTAATTATCGGCTGTCAAGGCCTTCCCGGATCCTTAATAGGATTAATATCCAATAAGAGATTGTTGGCACTCAGATTTTTTTTTATATGAAACATAGGCATATAAAAAAATGGGGAATTAGAAATACTTAATTCCCTCCACCCCAACACCATTATATGGAGCAAACTAGGTGAAGGGGGCCCATAAAGAATGAAATTCAGCATATACACAGGCAGAAATTGGGAGGAATCCAGGAAATAGGGGATTAGAAAGTCATAAAGAGGATGAGACCATATAAGGGTATACCCGATCAGCTTAGGCATATATATGTCCAAGCAAGGGTAGAGGGTTATGGACCCAAAAGAGGCCCATGATCGGTACAAGCTGCAGCACCTGATCACTATAAGATCAGTGTGTAATGGAAGGGTGAAGAAAAGGAAATAAGAAGCAAGGAAACACTTGGTTCCCTATACTTCACCACCTTTGTATAGAGCAAAATAAGAAAAGGGGCCTGCTAAAAAAAAAGAAGAAGAAAGAAAGCAAACATATATATTTGAGACCGGATATGCATAATTGGATACACAAGGGTAACTCATCCCCCTGCTGACCAAGGAAGGATCAGTGAGCAGTCCCGGATGTGTTCGGCCATACATACATTTACAAGAGATAGAAAGAGGGCCGCCAATAGATTGCCTACAGCCAGAGGTGAATGAAGATTGGGCATAAATTCAGAAATAGAAGAAGAAGAAAGAGGGTAGCCTTTAGACCCAATTCAGCTTGAAAGAAGACCCAATTCATCACATGGATAAGCCAGGTCTCTGAACATATGTTCTGGTTGACACAAACAGAGGGGAAATTGAGAAGAAGCTCCGGCCCAGGGTGCTATATGGAGGAGCTGCACCCTTGCACATAAATTTGGCCAACCGGCCATACATATAATTGCAAGAAAAAGCATGGCATAGGATAGGGAGACATGCTCCCAACAGGAATCTGAAGAAGGGGGAAGGTCGGAGACAGCCCTCAAAAGCCAAATTGGCTCCTGTTTGAAGCCCCCGGAGATGCATGCTTACAGCTGGACATATGGACCAGCCAAGGGTTCCAATCCAGCATAGAAGAGACCGGATCCTCTAACACATCTATATGTGTATATAAACAGGAAGGGGGGGGGGGGAATTGATGACATCCCCAACCAAGAATGGCATGTGAGAAAGCCAAGCCTCCGCACACAATAAATGTGCCCTTCCAAATCAGCCATCTCCATACAATCGGCCACTCATCTATATGCAAATGCAAGTGTAATATGGGACATTGAGGATGCTGCCGACAGAAAAAATAGAAGAAGAGGAAAGCATGAGGAAAGCTACCTTCACAAGGAGAAGAAGAGGGGCACCTAAGTGCTCCAATCAGCAGGATCAATGATCTCCCTTGGCAATCTCCAAGCTGCAACAGACCTGGTGTGATAGAAGAAGGTGGACAGGTCAGATAGAAGAAGGCCCCCGCAGGTGGAGAGTTTATTTCCAACTAGGAGACTTAACAAGAAAACTGTTTGGAGGATGATCCGCGAGAGGGAAAACAGTCTAGAGGATTCAAAATAGGTCCGAGAGGGAAGCCAAGGCCATCCAATGGCCGGGATTGGTTGATTTATAAGTTAATTGGATCCTAATCCTCATCGGTTCATTAAGATGGCCTACCGGATCCTTAATAGGATAATATCCAATGGGTCCTTCATAATGGGATATCCGGTAGATGCCCATAAGCAAGACAAATTACCGGATGATAAACCCTCCTGGATCCTTAACAGGATTAATGTCCATTAAGGGATTGATGGCTTGGATTAAATGGGATCTCCATCAACCGGATGGACCATATATCCAATAGAGGGCTGAGATGGAAAGGACATGCATCCGAGGGTCAGATTTGGCTGTCGGATGGCTTGATTGGGGTCATAATGTTCTGGATTCAGATCCGACAGTATATTGGGATGGTTCAATTGGATCCTCTCCATTGGATCCATCCTTAATTGGATATTTGATTAAATGAGATGATCCCCTTCACGTAGGCAACAAGGCCTAGCTCCAATTAATCAATGGATGGGATCTAATTTGCCATCTACAGGCTGATCAATGAAGGGCTTGGATTAGGCTGTCGAGAGAGGATCCGGGGCATCTAATCAAAGGCCGGGATCTGTACTTAATGTGAGATGGACTCACTACAAATCAGGGAGCAACCGAGGGCCAAGATCTTTCACCTCTCGGCCCTGACTTGGTCAAACCCCACTCTCCCCACGTTCAGGGAGGAGTGGCCCCACTTCCTCCATGCGCACACTGCCTTCAAGCCCCACTCTCCCGGGTGAACAACACTGATCCAATGGCTTATAAATAGGACTGCCCCCGCACATGAGAAGAGGTCGGAGAGGAGATAAGAAGAGAAGGAGAAGCTCTGCAGAAATTATGTCAAAGAGGTACCCGCGCAGCTCAGAGAAAGGGCAGTGAGTAGAGAGGCTCTGCAGGAGAATCAAGGGCAAGTCTTGAGGGATTTGAGGTAAGATATCATGGCCTTTATCAAAGCCGTCCCCTCCCTTAGATGATATGACCATCAGGAGCTCAATCCCCTCAATTGCTCTCCTATATCAGTAGGTTATCCCCCTACTTAAACCTGCAATTCCTAGATATATACTAAGACCCCACAGACCCCCTCCCTTCATCTTCTCGGACATATTTGGGCCTAGTCCCGGGACAGGAGGAAAGCCATATCCAAATACTCAAATTAACCCCATACTTCAGCCTATATTGCTCCCCGGATACACTCCCATATACCTTTATAGACCTGTTGGACAGACCTGCCATCTCTCCCTCATTTCCCTCATAACAGTCCCCTCCGGCCTGGAAATTATGGAGAAGGTCTCCCAAAGTTCAACTACAGCAACAATACAGTAAGGCAAGTGAAGATGAGGTTATACCCGGCCTATTTGGAACCCACATGATGGACCAAATATTCCCCGGGTAGCCTTGGACATGGGAAGAAGAGATGGCCAGCCGGACCATGAAAGGTCATGATATCCGACTATAAATTGTACAAGATATGATGAAGCACCCCCTGATTATAAAAAATCAGGAGGCCGAGGATGTCAAGAGACTGATTGGTGCCTAATATTGGGCACAGTTCCATGAATATGTCTCGGATAAGATTATATATACATGGTCCTTTTGATCTATCTTGTAATGAAGAAAACAAAGTATGGGACAGATTTTATGACAAAGAGCCTTGATATGAAGAGGCTATGGACATGTGTGTATCCCACCATATGAGGATATGTAATATGCCATATGGCATGATTAAGACATACATGATGATACTCATAGAAAGATAAGCCAAAATCCGTGCATACTTATATGTCTATATCCCGGTTGTGAGAACCATATGTGATATGGAGTCTATGCCCATAGCAGGACACCATGGAGGCCTAATATTGGGTCTAGTCCAATGTATTTATCCTAAGCAAGAACATGTACAGCCCAGAGTTCGGGTCATAGGGCTGATTTATGCCCATAACAAGTCATCATGGAGGCCTAATAGTAGGTCTAATTCAGTGCACTTGCTCCAAATAGGGTCATAAGCTAGAACAGCCCTTTGGCTTATCTCATAGAGAAGGGTCGGCTATAAGGCAGACCCATGTGAAGAAGAGGGGGAGATGACTTTAATTAAAGTTCAATCTCACCAACGTACCCTATGGTTTCAACCAAATATAGGGTAGTGATCAAGGATCTCCTCTCATACACATAGGTGATCCATAAAAAAATGAACCAAGTCCGGACATAATTGGACAAGGTAAGAGGCTGATCACCAATATATGCATAACATGATGGATCATAGCGTGACCCATATGTCCCGGACAGAAATTGGGAGGCAGCAAGCATGCCATGTGTAGAGGAGGTCAATCATGGACCGAACCTCTATGTCAAGTTGGGAATATATATATATATGATATCCACCTGATTAGAGGCATTATGATTGAGTGCGGCTATATCCACATATTCTGGATAAAAGCCGAAGCCATACATACCCATTCACTTAGTTCATCTCATAATGGAGAGGAAGATAATTGAGAGGATAGGTTTGAATATAAGAGAATAGGGTACATATACATTTCAGCAATATATGGGACTGAGTTTTAACCCTCGGATTTCAGGCATATGGACCTGATTTCAGACATCTAGGTATTGAATTCCCCCTTAGAAATGAATTGAGGGAGAGAGATTCCACATGTTGAAGACCGGATATACCATATGCATAGGCAGAACCTGCCATCTTAAGGTACCTTTGGGCCCGGCCCAGGGTGTCCGCCTAGTTAAGCACCTGAGGATAAAGCCTTTTTGCTACAGGAAATAGCATCCTGTCCCGGTCAATTATACACCTGCCTTTGTGTATAAAGAGAAGGCTCCAAAAGGAGTTATTTAGTTAACTCATTCCATTGAGGGCCATGAGAAGCTACAGGGTGTTTCCAAGTCCGAGGGCCCCCACATTAAAGTCCCAATCAAGGGATTCCAAACCGGGTTTATATGATGACCTTAGCTTTTCATAGGCCACCTATTTCGACCCTGGTAATTGCTAGTCCGAGGGGTAGGTAAGGTGTCCATTTAGCTGGCTTATGATCTGAACATAATCAGATCATTGGAGGTCTGTGTGATGGCCGAACTTGACATATATTTCAGGTTCATGTAAGCCTGTTTTTGTATGAAATCTCAGGCTGTATATAGGATAGATCTGGCATCTACCATAGGGCAGACCCCAATGTACAATTTAGTGCTGACCTTTGACTACTCTAAAGTCAATTACAAGGTCAACTCTGGGTCTAAATTTCGACAGCACCCAGGGCAATCATAGGTCCCGGAGCTCCAACCCCATCCCTGATTTCGGCTAGTCCGAAGGGACAGGTAGAGGAAAGGATTAGCAGGCCTTGGATCTGAATATAATCAGGTCATTAGGAGTTTATGAAGAGAGGGGAGAGGAAGGGCTAAGTTAAATATTTCATGGTTTATACATGGGTCCTATATATAGCCGGACTTAGCCATCCCATTTGCATGCATTTCAGGCCTGATTCTTATTGGATTTCAGGATAAGCCTAACATCTATCATAAGGCAGATGCTAATATATGGTTTAATGTAGACTTTTGATCAGTCCAGGGTCATATATCAGGATCAGCTCTGAGTCTGAATCCTAGTGATAATCAGGCGTTGGATGCCCGAGTTCAGACTGTCCATTTCCAGATTTTTATGTACATTCCCAAGCATACTGGTTTCTTCGTCCATAAGCACCTAAAGGCCTATAGCCCATATGTGAACAAAGTGTTGCTTTGGAAGGTCGTTAGAAAAATGAGGGAATATAGTTAAGCCTGGAATAATTTCTGGGTTTAACTTGGAGACTAAATGATGTCCGGACTTAGGAGGTTTGGATAATATATATTCCGGGCTTGTTTTTGCATACTGTTTTGAATTTTGGTTTTAATTGCATAAATCCCAAGGAGGGACTTGGTTCCAACAGAATCTGGCCGGACCATAGCCGGGTCCAAGTATTAAGAGATGGGCCAAGGGGAGTTTGGCTGTAATCTGAATGTAAACCCTAAGACAGAATCATGGCCATGGATAAGTAGGCCGGGTGTTGAGTCTAAGGGGGACATGAGTTGTGAGCTTGAGACTCAAAACTCAGAATTTGAAATGATAGCTCTGGTAAATCCTAAGTCAGGGCAGCATGGTAGACTTATGCATGGGGGTATCCGGGTAACATATCTCCCGTTATACTTGAGATCCAATGTCAGTATCCCCAGCAGATCCATCCCAGGCTAGGATAGAACTTGGAGGGAGAAGGATTGATATAAAATATATGATGAACTTGCTTCATAGCATGTCTAGTCCTAGGCCCGGTCTCTTGTATATAAAGACTAGAGGCTTTCAATAGTGAGGACTAATGTAAAATCTGGATCGTAGGCCAGATTTTAGATCCGGGACATCAAAAGAAAAATTAATATATCCTTTAGGATTAATATCCTATACATCCCTTTGGCCGAGGTGGGTAGGGGTAAACATATGTAGTGTTTGATCCTAGATTTTCTATCGCAACCAAGAACCATCTGGCGCATGTGCCATTTTACTAAGTCTAAGATATCAAGACTTAACATTAGGAAATACCCGATTACCTAAGCCTAGGATATCATCATGAAGCCCCATAGTTAGGTAAGGCATAAGAAAAGACCATGACCCTTGCCTAAATTCAACCATATGCCAAGTCTAAGATAATAGACTTAAATAGAGATGACACGAGGAGCCTTGACTTATTGAATACTTTCATTCTGTTCAATATACAAGGACTTAAATGAAATTGACATAGATTTCGATCTGAATATGCTCAGATCTTGATAATTCAACCTGTGACTCGATATAAGACACTGAGTTCAGAAACTAATCTCTTGCAAGGTATTCTTGCCCATACCCTTAAGCTTAGATGCCAAGTTTTGCATTATCATTTGACCTTATATGGTCACTATGTTGTCAGATTTAAATATTGAGTCTGTATTCCATTGATTTTATAGACCGTATTCCCTATACGCTCATATTTTGTAGATGAATGTTTTCTTTCATATACAAATTGCTACGACAGTTAATCAAGGGTGTTCGAGAATCTCGATGTAATTAACATCGGAAATTCGCAACTTCCGATGGAGAGAGGTCCAAAGACAAACTTTATGAACCCTAACCTCGACATATATTTTATATATGCATATCACATATTTTGGCTAATATTTTCTATGAAATATCATGTATTTTCATAGTAGCCAAAGATAGGATATCGAAAGTTCATTTCACAAATAAACGGAAATCAAATGAATTTTCAAACCATGTCACATAATACACATACTTCTTATATTTATATAAATTCCTCGAGGTTTCACAAATTGGCACGCCCGGTGGGACCTCTCTTTATTCCCGAGGACAGGCTGAAAAGGGTGCAATACTGGTAGAGGTTGGACCTCTTGCCCCCTATTACCTTTTTAGGTGGAGAGTTCACCCCCACACCTGATTTTTGATGCGTAATGGGTCGAGAATTGCCTTCTCTCCCGAGCAGAATCAGTTAGAGGATTGGTTCCTCACCTGCAAGCAAGAATTAGAAGATTGGACCATTGCTTGGTCATATTGGTTGAGAGAAAGGGCAAAAGTCTGATCTCTGTAGCATCATAGGCCGTTGATCGGCTGGCTCCTTCTAACTGAAGAATGTAGGGTTGATCCCTCGCTTCACTGAAAGCCATGTTTTCGACCATTGGTTGGCCAGATTTATTGAAGTATGGAGGATTGTTTCCTCCTTTGGTGGCCAGAGTACCGATCACCTTGGTTGAATGCATTCTTTTCATACGCAAAGGATTTCTTCCTTGCTTCTTACCAGTATGATGGGCGTCCGGTTGATCCTCAGCCCGAGTTGTACTGGGGTGGCTTGGAGGCTTGCCCCCAGCTAGATGGGTGACGTTGTGAGTTGAGCAGCGAACCGACCAACACTTGATGTATACCGAGTGACGGATTGATTCCGAACCGGAGCATGAAAAAGGCACCACATCTGGGTCATTTTGTTGTGGTCATAGGATTTGTTCCAGGACCATTGAGTACTTTGAAGTTGCACCGATAACCGGGCAGCATTCATGCAATCTGGCGAGCATAGGATTGATTCCTAGCTCGTCGAGTTGTCTTGGTGGACGGAACCGTTGATCAGTTGTCCTGCTTGAACTGACGAGTTGAGGGTTAATACCTTACTTGGAAGATAATGTCCCGGGATGAAACCGTTGATCGGTTACCCTGGTTGAAGTCACGGGTCAAGGGCTGGTCCCTTACCCGAGAAATAGCATGCCTAGCCGTTGATCGGTTAGATTTGTTGATTTTCAGACAGGAGGATTGATTCCTCTTTCCATTAGCAGTTAGGACCATTATTGGTCGGAAATGAATTGACTGCCATTTGATGTAACCTCAAAATCTCAAAAGAAGATTAATTCTCTTGTTTTGGAAATTCATTTTCCTTTTGAATTTGAATTAGATTTGATTAGACCTTAGTATTGACTTATTAGGAAAATAGATGGTATTCCATAAAAGTACTAACTAGGGTCAAAATTTATTTGTTGAGGTTGTTAGGTTCTTTGAAAATTGATTTTGACCTCTCCCCGTCGGATGGTGCGAAGATCCGACGTTAATTACATCGAGATTTCTCGAATACCCTTGATTAAGCGTCATAGCAATCCATTGGAATAGAAAACATGCATCCGCAAACATAAACATTCACACACATGGACATAGGAGAAAACAATCCCATGAAATTCGATGGAATGCAAGCACTCAATTTTAGTTTGAATTTAATTTGAATTGAATTACAATTTGTTGGTTAGATTTTTGATTGAGTTGAATTTAATTGGTTGAATTAAATTGGTTGATTTGAATTGCTTATTGGTTTTAAGTTTGGTTCAATTTAAATTTGTTGATTGATTTTAAACTTGATTTGATTTTGATTTGATTTGTTTATTGTTTGATTGGAGTTGAATTGCATTAATTTGAATTTGGTTTGAATTTGAGTTGAATTTTGTTTGATTTGATTTGGGTTAAAGACAGTTGGTTTAAGATTTGATTTGAGTTTGGAAATTGATTTAATTTCAGTTTTGCTTTAGATTTGTTTGAGTTAAATTCAATTTGTTGGCTGTTTGATGAATTTTAATCTGTTTTATTAAATTTGACTTGAGTTTAATCGGGTGAATTGCTTTTAGTTTGAATTTATTTAAGATTGATCCAGTTTGGATTTGTTTGAGTTAAATTGAGTTTGGGGTGAATTTGACATTCTGTGGTTCTCTCTTATGCAATTTTCAGATTTTATGAAATGATTTGGGACGGCTTTGAATTTGAATTTCTTATGGGTTTGAATGGTTTGGAATCACCTATTTACGGACCAGCATCTGACTTGTACTAGTTTCAATCTTTGAAATTCATATTTGAAACCTCAAATTGCAGAATTTTAGTTCGGATCTTCCTGCAGACCCAAATTCTATACATTGCTCATCTTCTGATTTTCAGCTGTAGGCCTTAAACTTTCAGATTTTTCATTCACAAACCTCAGATTGCTGATTTCACATTTCAGATTTCGGATCTGCACATCTACAGCCCCCAATTCCTTGTTTTTAAATGCAAAGTTCAGATTTGACCTCTTCAAATATCAGACCCCAGATCCCAGATTTCTGCATTTTTAGATTTCTGCATTTCAGATTTGCAGGGTTTTTCTTAGATTCTGTACCAATTCAAACTTCAGATTTTGGATTTCTAATCTTCAGGGTTTCAATTGCAGATTTCTAGATTTCAGACTCCTGAAAAGGGTTCTGGCTTTCTGGCGCACAGGCTCTAATTTCTGATTTTCGGTTTGGTGCAGATTTGGGTCACAAATCTAAGTCTGGCCTCAAAGATTTGAAAATTCAGATTCTGTTCAGATGGTGACTTTGTGTACGGATTCAGATTCTGCACCACTCCTGAATTCAGATTTTTGTTTCTCTTCCAAATTCTCAGCCTCCATATCCTGCAGCAACCAGATTTCAGATTTTCTTGCCTATGAATTCAATTAAATTTGTGATTTGTTTTGAGAGTGTTTTGATTTGGGATTTGGTTGTATAAAGATTTAGATTTCAGACTTACGGGTTTTAAAATTTTAAAGTCTTTTACAGGTTCAGAATTTTTTAAGGTTATTTGAATCCTTTGTTAATTTTTTTTTGTTGTCTTGCATTCCAGAAATTCCATGTGATTGTCTCTCCTCCTTGAGACATCAATCTATGTACCGAACATGAATTTCACTTGTTCTCTCAAAAATATGAGACATGATTTACAACTTGAATAGCAATCCGGTCCCTTTGAGTCCTTGATGAACATGGAACTTGTGTGATCAATTTGAGATGGAAAAACACCCGGTCTTTGATAGACTTGTGGGCATTCCTCTCACTGATTTTGAGATTGAGCATATCCCGGCCTTTGACAGGCTTGTGGGGACTCATCTCCTTGTCTTGAGATTGAGCATCCCGGTCTTTGATAGACTTGTGGGAAATTAGCTCATCTCGATCTTCATGAGTTGATGAACTTGTCATTTCATGGGCGGCATGTACCCGGTCTTGATAGACTTATTGGCATCCCCCACTATTTTGATGATTTCATTAGCATATGACCGGCATGACGGCATATTGGTTATGCTCTGGCCTTGCATAGCTTGATGAAAAGTGGTAAGACATTGGGGTCTTCTATAGACCTTTGTATGTCTACCTTAAGGACGTAGGGGCGGATGGTTAGTCGACCCCCCAACTAGTCCATATTTTGAATTCTTTTAAGTTAAGCCGAGACGTAGGGGCGGATGGTTAGTCGACCCCCCAACTAGTCCGGTTTGTTGAATTAAATGTATTTTTTTATTTATTTTTCACTGTTTTGTTTGTTTTAAAATCTTTTTTTTTTGTTGAAGAAGGAAGCCCCTGCGTAGGGGCCGGTCTGTTTGAACCGGCCGGTCTGTTGTCCCGGACCGGCCATCTTCAGCGAAGGGGGAGGGGGCCGGCTTCGCCCGGTCGCCCTCTCCTTTTTTTTTGCGTTTTCTTTTGCCGGTGGGCCCGGCGGCTTTTCCACGGTGGACCATAGTCGGGGGACATATTTCCCCCGGCTACAGTGCTCGTTCGGCACTCCTCTGGCTTCCGATGGCAGCGCGAGGGGCTTGCGGCGACGGCCGCGGCTCTGTTTGACGGCGGCGGCTCCGGAGGAAGGAGAAGAAGGGGCCGGCGGCCCTAGGGGAAGAGGAGGGAGACCTCACCGGCGGTGGCGGGAGGATCTTTCGGCTCCTACGGCGGTCGCGACCGCTTGTGGAAGGCTTGCGGCATCCGGAAGAAGAAGAAGAAGAAGGGGGTGCTTCGTGCGGCTCCAACGGGGCTCCAGGGGATTGGTAAGCTTCCTTGCCTTCTACGATCTCTCCTCTTGCTCCATTCTTTCTCCCCCTCCCCCTCTTGCGACTCCTCCCTTGCTCGACGGCAGCGGCTGACGCTTTATACGCGTCGGGAAGGCTCCGTGCCTGGCTAGGAAGGTGGTTCCGGGTCCGAGAGGGACTCGGAACTTCCCGCATTCTCCCCCCCCAAATTCCGGAAGGAGATCGGGCCTTCTTTTCTTTTTTTTACACCTCCATCGGTCGTTGCCTCAACTGTCTCCGAGTGGGACTCGGACCTACCACAATATCCAGAATCGGATACTGATCGGGATTCCACAGCTCATCGACACCTCCGCGGCTCTTGATCTCCTGCCTCGTTCCAGAATTCTCTTTCTATTTTTTCTGTCGAGCCCACCCTTGAGCAGACCTGCGGGCTGACTTCTTGGCTTATTTAGAAGACTATCCAGCCCGTTTTGAGCAGGCTCGTGGGCTTTGGAGATGGCTTGCAAATGGGCCTCTCCAGCCGGCCGAATTGTGTTAATTGGAATTCCCTTCTGGGCTATGTCGATGGGCACTTCAGGTGGACTGAATTGGGCCGATCAGGGTCCTGTTATGGGCCTTGGAGATGGACTGAATTGGGCCTGTTTGGGCCGAGCATGCCATTCCTTTTGTTTTCTCTTTTTCTCTCTTTTTTTTTTGAAAATTTTTGGTTACAACAAATGCCCCCCACGGGTGATTCTCCAGAGACGGGGAGTTGCCGGGAATCGCCCGTGCAAAAATTTAGTTGCAACTTCTTTTCTTCAATCACTGCTTGTACTGATTGAAAATTGTAGAATTGCCTGTGTATGGTTTTCTTTCTGTCACTTGCTTTGCTCTATAGTGAAAATTTTGAATTGTTCAACCGTATTCCCTTTCGTCATTTGTTTCTTCGCTTGATTGTAAATTCTTCAAATTGCTTGTGTGAATACAGTTGAACCATTTCCTTTGTTGGTTGGACACATTTGGGCTGAGAAGGGCTTGGGCCCTCTTTGCTCTTTATGTTGAAAGCCTTCTATACGTCAGGCTCTTTGCTTTTGCCTGCCATTTCAGTGCTTCCAGTCAAATATCGCTCCGGGTCCGGCCAGAACTTTTCTTTCATTCTTTTCTTCTCCTTGTTTTGCTTTGTCTTTCTTTTTTTTTCTTTTTTTTTTATTTTTGTTTTTTTTTTACTGATCCGACCGCCCTTTTCGGGTTTTCACCCGGACCAACCCCCTTTCCTTTTTGCCTACATGCCTCAAGAGAGGTTTTCATGTAGCAGGGTCACCCAATTTTGCCTAGAGCGCCTTTTCAGGTTTTCACTCTAGCCAGGTTTTCTTTTGACACTCTTACCCTCAACCGATCCATGAGATCAGATCAGCTAAGTCCGTCGGGCATCTCTATTTTTAGCCCACCTTTTTTTCTTTCTTTTTGTAGGGAATTAAGGCTTCCCTCAAGCCATGAAGTTATTTTGGGGTGGTGAGGAATTAGGGCTTCCCCTGGGCCATAAAATTTTGGGCGGTGAGGAATTAAGGCTTCCCCTGGGCCATAGGGTTTGGTGGCTTTGCGCCGGTGGACCCGTAGACTTGTGAGTATGAAGAAGTCACACTCGGTCTATAGGGTATGGAGTTTGGGTACATGAACATTGTATTAGACTATGAGATGTGCTTTGAGGTGGCATGGTGTCGCTTGGCCCGTAGACTTATGAATGCAAAGAGGTCGCATTCGGTCCATAGGCTATGGTATTGGGGTGGCTTTGTGCCGTAGGAATCTATGGGACATCTGAGTATGAAGTGATCACACTCGGCCCATAGGGTTAATGTTTGGGATGGCTTTGTGCTGTAAGAGCCCGTGAGACATGCGAGTATGAAAAGATCATACTCAGTCTGTTGGGTATGAGAATGGTGGCTTGATGCCAAGAGAATATGATGGCTTGATACCGAAAGAACTTGTGGGACATATGAGCGAGATGAAATCATACTCGGCCCATGGAGTGTATGTTTTGGATGGCTTGATGCCGAAAGAACCCATAAGACATGTGAGTGTTGGGAGGCCACACTCAGTCTTGTTGGGCAACATATGATGGCTTCATGCCGAAAGGATATGGTGGTTTGATATCAAAATGATTGGTTGGACATATGAGCATGAAGAGATCATACTCGGTCCGTATGATCATTATGGTATCAATTTTGGGGTGGCTTTGTGCCGTAAGAACTCGCAGATTTGTGAGCATGAAGAAATCACACTCGGTCTATGGAGTATAAAATATTGGGTGGCTTGATGCCAAAATGACCTGTAGGACATGTGAGCGTGAAGAAATCACACTCGGCCTACTAGGTAGAATTTGGTGACTTGATGTCAAAGAGGACCCGTAGGACATATGAGCATGAAGAAATCACACTCGGCCTGTTGGGTATGAATTTTACGGCTTGATGCCTAGATGCACCCGTAGGACATATGAGCATGACGAAGTCATACTCGGCCTATTGGGTATAAGTTTTTGTGGCTTGATGCCAAGATATTGCGGCTTGATGCCAAGATGGACCCATAGGGCATTTGAACATGAAGGAATCGTATTCGGCCTGTTGGGTATAAGTTTTTGTGGCTTGATGCCAACACATTGCGGCTTAATGCCAAGATGGACCCATAGGACATGTGAATGTGAAGAAGTCACACTCGGCCTCTTGGGTATGAATTTGTGGCTTGATGCCAAAAAGGGATAGTGGCTTGATGCCGAAGGAATATGTTGGCTTGATGCCAAGAGAATATGGTTTGTGATGGCTTAATACCGAATGTGTTGCGGTGGCTTGATGCCAAAAAGTGAGATGATGGCTTGATGCCAGTTTGGTTATGGTGGCTTAATGCCAGAAAATAGGGTGTTGTGGCTTGATGCCAAAAGGAGTTGACAGCTTGATGCCGTGACGGGGTATTATGGCTTCATGCCAAAAATGATTTGGTGGCTTGATGCCGAAAAAGAGGTTGTGGCTTAATGCCAAAATGATTTGGTGGCTTGATGCCAAAAGGGTATTGTGGCATGGAATGACTCCATGCCGAATGTGATGGCTTGATGCCGAAAGATACAGCTTAATGTCAAAGTAGCATCAAGGCTTGATGTCAAAAGGACATGACGGCTTGATGCCGAATGCAGTGGCTTGGTGCCAAAAGAGGTATGATGGCTTGGTGCCAAAAAGAATATTATGGCTTGATGCCAAAGAGGAGGTGATGGCTTAATGCCAAAAGTGGTGGCTTGACGCCGAAAAGTGACAAGATGGCTTAATGTCACTGAATTTAAAGACTTATGAATGCAGAGGAGTCGCATTCGGTCCAAAAGGTGAAATATGGGATGGCTTGCTGCCGCTTGTAGAGTTGTGGGACGTGCAAGTATGAAATAATCATACTTGGCCCGTGAAATATGAATTTTAGGGTAAAACCCAAGCTTAAAGGCTCAAGGCTCAAATGTTGCCGGTGGGGTTTGGGACATGAGAATGGTTCCATGTCCAGCCTTGGTGGCATAGGATCCAAACAACATTTAGACCAAAAGGCCATGGTGGTATGGGATTTATGAAAACCCTATAGACCGAGAGGGTCATACTGGTATAGAATTTGACAGTCACATAGACCTTGTTGGTCATGATGACGTAAGAATTTAGGGACCATGTAGACCGGAAGGGCCATGATGGTCTGGAGATTTGAAAACCGTATAGACCTGAGAGGCCATGCTGGTATAAATGTTTGAAAACCATATAGACCTGGAGGGCCATGATGGTATGAATCGTGAAAACCATGTAGACCTGGCTGGTCATAATGGTATGACACTGTTTGAAGCCATGTGGACATGCAAGTCATGATGGCATGAAATTTGACATGTTTAGAGAAGAGGTGAGTCTCCTCTTTTTGAACTTTGAATTTCCAGAGTTTTTCACTCTTTTTTTTTCAAACTAACTTGACTGCATTTTGAAAGGTTTTCACCCAAGCTAGTCCCCTCTTTTCTTTTGCCTGTATGCCATTTTGCAAGGTTTTCATACAGCAGGGTGATCCATTTTTGCCTGGGGTGCCCTCATCGGGTCATCACCTCAGCTGGATTTTTCCTCGACATATTTTTGCCCTTGGCCAATCAATGATGTGACTAACCAAGTCTGTCAAGGTATTTCATTTTTCTTTCTTTCTTTCTTTTTTCTTCTTCTTCACAAGGGAATTCAGGCTTCCCTCAAGCCATATGAACTTCGGTCATGCTCCAGATAGAGAGTGACACAAGGTGGACACCTCAAGCTCCTGACCTCTTTGTGCATCTTCTTTGGTTGTTGAAATTTGAGGCGCGACAAACACTAACCAGCATGTTGCCTTGTGTCCTCAGTATATTTTGTCTTCTCTGGGGTGATACTAGTGATGGCCAACTGACCTTGTACTAACCTCCAGACTCCCTTTTCTCGATCAAATGGTTGCCCGAGATTGCATGTCCAGCTCAATTTAGAGATTTCTTCCCTTTTGAGAGTTGCTAGTGTCAATTTATTTCTCTCATTGCTTGAGTTGGGAGTATCTTCTCCATTCAACCTGTTTTCTCTCTTTTTCTTTTCTCTTTTTTTTTCTCCCTTTTTTTTGAAATTCCTTTGGAGTCCACACAGGGGAACTGTGTAGGGCTGGTCATAGGAATATTGGGGGCCTTGGGGATGGCTTGTATGTGGGCATAGGCATGTCAAAGCCATTAGAGTGAGTTGGGATTCAGGCATGTCAGAGGCCATGGAGGTTTTTTTTTACATGGGCATGTCGGAGGCCAAGAAGACTGTTTCTTTTGTGGTATGTGAGGGCATATAGGAGATTGCTTTGAGGACATTTGAGGGTAGGTTGATGGCCTACTTTGGGATTGAATTGAAGGGTTGTGGAGGGCTGTCCCATGGACTCTTCATTCCCCTGGCCCAATTTTGGGGCGGGTGTCGGATTTCTTCCTTGCCCAAGTTTTATGCTTTGTAGTGGACTGATGGTTAGCCCTGGCATGTTGACATGCTTGTCAAAAGGCATAATTGGGTAGAGCTGTTGACCAGCAAGGCTGATTTGAAATGTTGAGTTGAGGGTTGGTCCCCCACTGAATTGTAGCCTCGGGGGCCGCTGTTCAGCCTGATATGCTAACTTGAAGGGTGGAGGGTTGCTCCCTCACCCTAATAACAGGACTGACTTCATGTAGTCTCCTGTTGAGACAATGATTTTTCTTTGTCTCCTTTTGTAGTTAGCGCAGATTGGCGATTTTCTGGGGCTTTACTGGTAGAGGTTGGTCCTCTTGCCCCCTGTTACCTTTTTAGGTGGAGAGTTCACCCCCACACCTGATTTTTGATGCGTAATGGGTCGAGAATTGCCTTCTCTCCCGAGCAGAATCAGTTAGAGGATTGGTTCCTCACCTGCAAGCAAGAATTAGAAGATTGGACCATTGGTTGGCCATATTGGTTGAGAGAAAGGGCAAAAGGCTGATCTCTGTAGCATCATAGGCCGTTGATCGGCTGGCTCCTTCTAACTGAAGAATGTAGGGTTGATCCCTTGCTTCACTGAAAGCCATGTTTTCGACCATTGGTTGGCCAGATTTATTAAAGTATGGAGGATTGTTTCCTCCTTTGGTGGCCAGAGTACCGATCACCTTGGTTGAATGCATTCTTTTCATACGCAAAGGATTTCTTCCTTGCTTCTTACCAGTATGATGGGCGTCCGGTTGATCCTCAGCCCGAGTTGTACTGGGGTGGCTTGGAGGCTTGCCCCCAGCTAGATGGGTGACGTTGTGAGTTGAGCAGCGAACCGACCAACACTTGATGTATACCGAGTGACGGATTGATTCCGAACCGGAGCATGAAAAAGGCACCACATCTGGGTCATTTTGTTGTGGTCATAGGATTTGTTCCAGGACCATTGAGTACTTTGAAGTTGCACCGATAACCGGGCAGCATTCCTGCAATCTGGCGAGCAAAGGATTGATTCCTAGCTCGTCGAGTTGTCTTGGTGGACGGAACTGTTGATCGCCTGTCCCGTCAACCGACGAGTTGAGGGTTAATACCTTACTTGGAAGATAATGTCCCGGGATGAAACCGTTGATCGGTTACCCTGGTTGAAGTCACGGGTCAAGGGCTGGTCCCTTACCCGAGAAATAGCATGCCTAGCCGTTGATCGGCTAGATTTGTTGATTTTCAGACAGGAGGATTGATTCCTCTTTCCATTAGCAGTTAGGACCATTATTGGTCGGAAATGAATTGACTGCCATTTGATGTAACCTCAAAATCTCAAAAGAAGATTAATTCTCTTGTTTTGGAAATTCATTTTCCTTTTGAATTTGAATTAGATTTGATTAGACCTTAGTATTGACTTATTAGGAAAATAGATGGTATTCCATAAAAGTACTAACTAGGGTCAAAATTTATTTGTTGAGGTTGTTAGGTTCTTTGAAAATTGATTTTGACATCTCCCCGTCGGATGGTGCGAAGATCCGACGTTAATTACATCGAGATTTCTCGAATACCCTTGATTAAGCGTCATAGCAATCCATTGGAATAGAAAACATGCATCCGCAAACATAAACATTCACACACATGGACATAGGAGAAAACAATCCCATGAAATTTGATGGAATGCAAGCACTCAATTTTAGTTTGAATTTAATTTGAATTGAATTACAATTTGTTGGTTAGATATTTGATTGAGTTGAATTTAGTTTGGGTTGAATTTAATTGGTTGAATTAAATTGGTTGATTTGAATTGCTTATTGGTTTTAAGTTTGGTTCAATTTAAATTTGTTGATTGATTTTAAACTTGATTTGATTTTGATTTGATTTGTTTATTGTTTGATTGGAGTTGAATTGCATTAATTTGAATTTGGTTTGAATTTGAGTTGAATTTTGTTTGATTTGATTTGGGTTAAAGACAGTTGGTTTAAGATTTGATTTGAGTTTGGAAATTGATTTAATTTCAGTTTTGCTTTAGATTTGTTTGAGTTAAATTCAATTTGTTGGCTGTTTGATGAATTTTAATCTGTTTTATTAAATTTGACTTGAGTTTAATCGGGTGAATTGCTTTTAGTTTGAATTTATTTAAGATTGATCCAGTTTGGATTTGTTTGAGTTAAATTGAGTTTGGGGTGAATTTGACATTCTGTGGTTCTCTCTTATGCAATTTTCAGATTTTATGAAATGATTTGGGACGGCTTTGAATTTGAATTTCTTATGGGTTTGAATGGTTTGGAATCACCTATTTACGGACCAGCATCTGACTTGTACTAGTTTCAATCTTTGAAATTCATATTTGAAACCTCAAATTGCAGAATTTTAGTTCGGATCTTCCTGCAGACCCAAATTCTATACATTGCTCATCTTCTGATTTTCAGCTGTAGGCCTTAAACTTTCAGATTTTTCATTCACAAACCTCAGATTGCTGATTTCACATTTCAGATTTCGGATCTGCACATCTACAGCCCCCAATTCCTTGTTTTTAAATGCAAAGTTCAGATTTGACCTCTTCAAATATCAGACCCCAGATCCCAGATTTCTGCATTTTTAGATTTCTGCATTTCAGATTTGCAGGGTTTTTCTTAGATTCTGTACCAATTCAAACTTCAGATTTTGGATTTCTAATCTTCAGGGTTTCAATTGCAGATTTCTAGATTTCAGACTCCTGAAATGGGTTCTGGCTTTCTGGCGCACAGGCTCTAATTTTTGATTTTCGGTTTGGTGCAGATTTGGGTCACAAATCTAAGTCTGGCCTCAAAGATTTGAAAATTCAGATTCTGTTCAGATGGTGACTTTGTGTACGGATTCAGATTCTGCACCACTCCTGAATTCAGATTTTTGTTTCTCTTCCAAATTCTCAGCCTCCATATCCTGCAGCAACCAGATTTCAGATTTTCTTGCCTATGAATTCAATTAAATTTGTGATTTGTTTTGAGAGTGTTTTGATTTGGGATTTGGTTGTATAAAGATTTAGATTTCAGACTTACGGGTTTTAAAATTTTAAAGTCTTTTACAGGTTCAGAATTTTCTAAGGTTATTTGAATCCTTTGTTAATTTTTTTTTGTTGTCTTGCATTCCAGAAATTCCATGTGATTGTCTCTCCTCCTTGAGACATCAATCTATGTACCGAACATGAATTTCACTTGTTCTCTCAAAAATATGACATGATTTACAACTTGAATAGCAATCCGGTCCCTTTGAGTCCTTGATGAACATGGAACTTGTGTGATCAATTTGAGATGGAAAAACACCCGGTCTTTGATAGACTTGTGGGCATTCCTCTCACTGATTTTGAGATTGAGCATATCCCGGCCTTTGATAGGCTTGTGGGGACTCATCTCCTTGTCTTGAGATTGAGCATCCCGGTCTTTGATAGACTTGTGGGAAATTAGCTCATCTCGATCTTCATGAGTTGATGAACTTGTCATTTCATGGGCGGCATGTACCCGGTCTTGATAGACTTATTGGCATCCCCCACTATTTTGATGATTTCATTAGCATATGACCGGCATGACGACATATTGGTTATGCTCTGGCCTTGCATAGCTTGATGAAAAGTGGTAAGACATTGGGGTCTTCTATAGACCTTTGTATGTCTACCTTAAGGACGTAGGGACGGATGGTTAGTCGACCCCCCAACTAGTCCATATTTTGAATTCTTTTAAGTTAAGCCGAGACGTAGGGGCGGATGGTTAGTCGACCCCCCAACTAGTCCGGTTTGTTGAATTAAATGTATTTTTTATTTATTTTTCACTGTTTTGTTTGTTTTAAAATCTTTTTTTTTGTTGAAGAAGGAAGCCCCTGCGTAGGGGCCGGTCTGTTTGAACCGGCCGGTCTGTTGTCCCGGACCGGCCGTCTTCAGCGAAGGGGGAGGGGGCCGGCTTCGCCCGGTCGCCCTCTCTTTTTTTTTTTTGCATTTTCTTTTACCGGTGGGCCCGGCGGCTTTTCCACGGTGGACCATAGTCGGGGGACATATTTCCCCCGGCTACAGTGCTCGTTCGGCACTCCTCCGGCTTCCGACGGCAGCGCGAGGGGCTTGCGGCGACGGCCGCGGCTCTGTTTGACGGCGGCGGCTCCGGAGGAAGGAGAAGAAGGGGCCGGCGGCCCTAGGGGAAGAGGAGGGAGACCTCACCGGCGGTGGCGGGAGGATCTTTCGGCTCCTACGGCGGTCGCGACCGCTTGTGGAAGGCTTGCGGCATCCGGAAGAAGAAGAAGAAGAAGGGGGTGCTTCGTGCGGCTCCAATGGGGCTCCAGGGGATTGGTAAGCTTCCTTGCCTTCTACGATCTCTCCTCTTGCTCCATTCTTTCTCCCCCTCCCCCTCTTGCGACTCCTCCCTTGCTCGACGGCAGCGGCTGACGCTTTATACGCGTCGGGAAGGCTCCGTGCCTGGCTTGGAAGGTGGTTCCGGGTCCGAGAGGGACTCGGAACTTCCCGCATTCCGCATTCTCCCCTCCAAATTCCGGAAGGAGATCGGGCCTTCTTTTCTTTTTTTTACACCTCCATCGGTCGTTGCCTCAACTATCTCCGAGTGGGACTCGGACCTACCACAATATCCAGAATCGGATACTGATCGGGATTCCACAGCTCATCGACACCTCCGCGGCTCTTGATCTCCTGCCTCGTTCCAGAATTCTCTTTCTATTTTCTGTGGAGCCCACCCTCGAGCAGACCTGCCGGCTGACTTTTTGGCTTATTTAGAAGACTATCCAGCCCGTTTTGAGCAGGCTCGTGGGCTTTGGAGATGGCTTGCAAATGGGCCTCTCCAGCCGGCCGAATTGGGTTAATTGGAATTCCCTTCTGGGCTATGTCGATGGGCACTTCAGGTGGACTGAATTGGGCCGATCAGGGTCCTGTTATGGGCCTTGAAGATGGACTGAATTGGGCCTGTTTGGGCCGAGCATGCCATTCCTTTTGTTTTCTCTTTTTCTCTCTTTTTTTTTCTTTGAAAATTTTTGGTTACAACAGTGTCAAAGATGACTTGATTACCCTTCCTCCAGCCAAGAGACCTGGAGATGCCAACCGGTCAGTTGAGCCTAACTTCTGTCCATATCACAGAGTGTTGGGGCATACGATCGAAGAATGTTATCCTTTTAAGGATTTGGTGGAGAAGCTGATCCGAGACAGCACAATTACCCTCGGTAAGCAGTTGGTAAACCCGCCTAAGCCACATCCAAAGCCGCCCCAAAAGCAGAATGTGGCGGTTAATGTTATTCACCAGGCACCACCCCAAATAGCGGCAGAGCATGGAGAAGCCCCTGAGGGAGTGCAGCCCCCGGGGGAGGAAGCATATATGTATGCCATGAGGGCCTTACCTTTGCTTCAGAGGTTACAATAGAGAACTGAGGCGCTTGGCCGGGAGATAGGGTTCGCCATGCGCAATTTGCCCGCTATATTGGCCGGGCGTATAGTGATGGAAGATATGGCGCCCGATCCTAATGTACCACAGCTGGCTTCAGATGAATCATTCTCAGAGTCAGTTTCTTCAGACAGTCACATATCAGATGTCTCAGAGGTACAATCTCGGGAAAGAGGTCATGTTGAAGGGGAAGAACCAGATACCTTCTCCATCGAGCAGCATACGATCCGGCCCCAATATGACGCCTATTCCTTCCCGTTAGGGATGACATGCAGGATCCTGGATTTCTGCATTCAGCAGGGGCTCATACATGCCCCCCATCTGGCACAATATGATGTTGGATCCCCTAGGACCCTGTCTGAAGGCTGCATATACCATCAGACGAATCTACATATTTTGGGAAACTGTAGGGGAGTGAAGAATATGATCGAGCATCTGATAAGAAGAGACATCATACAGCTTGGCAGACACCTGGTTCATCCTCCTCAACCACATGATAGGTTTGTCCCCCAGAATTTCGCTGTCAATGTGATCCATGCCACTCTAGCCAATAATGCGTTCGGGGAGCGGGAAGATAGAACCCGGATACAGGGGAACGGCCGGCCTCGCGTATTTGCTATCAAACACTTTCATCTAATATAATAGAGAGGAGTGTGAGGCTCAATGAACAGGCAGCCGATAATGGAAACACGGCAAGTTCTCAGATAGGTACGGCGGAGGCGCCCTGGATAAAGGTCCCCACCCGCTAGGAGAAATATGAAGCCAGAAGGAAAAAGGCGAAAATGAAAGCCGAGGAGAAAGCTGCTTAAGCACCCATAAAGGCAAATAACGAACAGCGGTCAGTCCACCACAGGAGACCTGTTCCTCCAATCATCCGTCGCAAGAAAATTAAAAATTGGAAGAAGGCCCTCAAAAGAAAGGCCAAGCGACAGGAGGAACAGCGGCTGGCAATGGAAGCACCCGGAATCCTCACCCCTGTGCAGAAACTACAACAGGTCATAGACCAGTTGGAAGAATATGAGCCCAAGCAGCCTGCGGGACCAGCTCCTCTCGGGGCTTATATCCCCTGGGAATCATGATCAAGGAAAATTCAGATCAAAAAGAAGCTGGCCAAGCTGCAACAGGAGATGATCAATAAGAGAGCATCAGATTTTTGGTCTGATGAGGAGGATATAAATGAGGTTATAACTCAGTTCCGCAACCGCCGAGGAAGTTGTACATAAACAACAGTGGAGCCCAGAAACAACCTCCCCACCGTCCACTGACATACCAGCGGCGGAACCGGCCCAACATAAAAGGCAGGAATGCAGGACAATCAGTGACACAGGATAAAGTCATATTTTCGGGGAGAGCAGTGCAGGCCAGTAGCGCCACCCGTGATCAGGCAACCGCCAAAGAAGACTGTCAGTCTTCCTCCCATATCCGAGGAAGAAACAGGGGGCATTGAGGTCAGCCCGGTGACAGGGGAAAGCAGTGGAATCAACAAGGCAATCGAGGGAAATGATAAACAAATAGATGATCCCGAGATTAATGAAGTAGTTCCACCACCACAGTCAGGTCAACCTATATGTGAACCAGAAGAGGCAGTGGAAGTCATTCCAGCATCCAACAATCTCCCTTCCTCGTCCAAGGTCAAAAAGAAGATGGACGAAAAGGTCTTGAACCGCATAAAGAAAATGCCCGTCACTTTCAGTGTTTGGGAGATGTTATCCCTAAGCAAAGAACTGAGAGAGACATTGGTTTCAGTATTACAGGAGCCAGAAATATATGAGGCTCATGTAATGGAGACGACTTATGACGCTTATGCAGCATCAGTCTCCTTCGAGGATGAAGACATGTTGATTCCCAACCTATTCCACAATCGACCTTTGTATATGAAGGGTCTGATTAATGGGCATGAGGTCAATAGAATTCTGATAGACGCCGGAGCTGCAGTTAACATCCTCCCTCTAAAAACTTTCAGGGCATTATATCTTATGCCACATATACAGAAAGCATCAGGAGTCAGGATTTCTGGTTTCAATCAGAATTTTGAAGATGCATTGGGAAAGGTGGAAGTGGAATTAACAATGGGAGATTCCAAGACAGAAGTCACATTCTATATCATTGATAGTGACACCACCTATAAAGCATTGTTGGGGAGACCATGGTTACATAAGAACTGGATAGTGCCCTCGACATTACATCAATGCATCAAATACAACAAAGAAGGGAAGCAACATAGAGTCGATGCCGACCCCGCCCCCTTTGAAGTGGCCGAATGTCATTTGGCCGATGCTGAGTTATATCTGGGAGGCAGAATCCCAAGAGCTGATAAGGGGAAAGAAGTCTTCCAAGCCTTTGATCTGGATGATGATCTGAAGGTCAATGAGACCAAGGCAGAGATACATCGGCGAATGTCGAATGCAAGCAAGATACAAAATTCAACCCCTCGTGGGAACAGGCGTTCGACCAGATACACTGCAAATACAGTGATGAAAGCCCTTAAATATGGTGTCAGCATGCCTCCTGAGACATTATGGAGCTTAGAAAGGCAGGACGGTTCGACGGTAGAAAGCCTGAGAACCTTTGAAGTAACATTTCCCGGTGGACGGCGCCTCGTCTATTATTCAGAAGGAGGTGCGCGCCTTCCAGTTGAGGATGATAACTTCGGGTGGGCTGATGATCCAGCTTCAGTGATGGTACCCGTGGAGGAGATGGCGGATATCTCACCTTCCATTCGGCAGATAGCCTCCAAAATGAAAATTCCGCATAAGCAGCCCCAATACAGGGCTGATATGTTTCAGAAACTATGGGATTCTTCTAACCAACCTACTGCCCAGAATAGATACCCCGGGTTGGGATATGAGCCCGGACGACAATCCTCAGTACATTATGCAGTAAACATGGTCAGTATGCGACCCGCTAGCGAGTCTTCTGAGGCATCTTCTACTCACAACGTGTCAGATGATAAGGACGAGGGTGAGGAAAGCTTTGCCATACAGCAGGCTGAACATACACAGTCTAAAGAAGACCATGAAGAACAAGGGACCCATGATAATAGCAGTCCCATACAGCCAGAAATGTCAGAGGAAATAGAAGAATCAGAAGAGCTCATCGATCTGGAGCCCGCACCCGAGGAATTCGAAGATGGTGGCCAAGCCACAGTTGATGACTTGATAGAAATCAACTTGGGCAATGATGAGGATCCCAGGCCCACATTTATAAGTGCTCTCTTAAATGAAGAAGAGAGAAAAATGTACAGGGACCTACTTCTGGAATATCAAGATTGCTTCGCCTGGTCATATCATGAAATGCCAGGTTTAGCACCCGAAGTGGCAGTACACCGGTTAGCAATACTCCCATCCGCTAAGCCGGTTAAGCAGGGACAGAGGCGAATGAGAGCCGAGTTGGAACTTAAAGTGAATGCCGAGGTTGATAGATTGCAGGAGGTACATTTTATTGAGCCATGCAACTACCCGGTCTGGCTGGCTAATATAGTGCCAGTTCAGAAGAAGAATGGGCAGATCCGTGTTTGCATTGACTATAGAGATTTGAACCGGGCTTGCCCATAGATGACTTCCCCTTGCCGATACCAGAAAATATGGTTTATATAACCACTGGGTATGGGGCATTATCATTCATGGATGATTCTTCAGGATATAACCAAATTCTGATGGCAGAAGATGATAAGAACTGAATGGCATTTCGCACTCCTAAAGGCATCTTCAACTATAAACGAATGCCTTTCGGGCTCAAAAATGCGGGTGCCACATACCAGAGAGCTATGACGAAGATTTTCGATGAAATGATACATGACTTCGTCGAATGTTATATTGATGATTTGGTGGTGAAGACTGTCAATCGGGATGATCACATATGCGATCTAAGGAAAGTCTTCGAACACCTCCGCTCATACAAGCTCAAGATGAACCCAATGAAGTGTGCCTTCGGGGTAACCAGTGGCAAATTCTTGGGATTTATAGTCAGATACCGAGGAATCGAGATAGACCCCGAGAAGATCAGGGCGGTCAGAGATTTACCACCACCTCGCAGTATACATCAGCTGAGGTCTCTCCAGGGGAAGCTGGCTTATATCAGACGCTTCATTTCCAACTTGTCAGGCAAATGTCAGCCGTTTTCGAAGTTGGCCAAGAAAGGAGCAGTTTTCAGATGGGATAAAGACTGCCAAGCTGCATTGGACGGACTCAAGCAATACTTGTTGAATCCTCCGGTGCTGGGGGCACCTGTCAGAGGTCGGCCCCTAATCTTATATATCACCGCCTTGGATGCATCTTTGGGCGCCATGTTAGCTCAAGTCAATGATGAAGATAAGGAGCAGCCCTTATACTATTTGAGCAGGCGCTTGATAGGTCCGGAACACCAATATTCCCCCATGGAGAAGATGTGCTTAGCGTTGGTCTTCGCCGCGAAAAAGTTGAGGCATTACCTCCTAGCACATGAGGTCAGCTTAATCTCTAAGATTGACCCTCTCAAATTCATGTTGAGACAACCTGTCCCAACAGGGCGTTTAGGCAAATGGGCCTTAATGCTTATGAAATTTGATATCAAATATGTCCCTCAGAGGGCAATAAAGAGGCAAGGGATGGCTGATTTCTTGGCCGCCCATCCGATTCCAGATAATTCCCCATTGAATTTTCAATTGCCCGATGAAGAAACTTTAAGGGAAGATCATGAAGTCCAGCATACGGATATCAACCACTGGCAGTTATATTTTGATGGTGCATCCAGTACGGAAAGAATGCCCGGTGGCAAGATAAGGCTGAGGGCAGGAGCAGGCATTGTTTTCCTCAGTCCAGATGGAGGTGTTCTCCATAGCTCATATGCTTTAATGGGACCCCTCACCAACAATGAGGCTGAATATGAAGCTCTCATTATAGGACTTGAAATCGCCCTCGAAATGGGGTTGCGATGCATAAAAGTGTTCGGCGACTCATTGTTAGTTGTCCAACAAATGTTGGGGATATTTGAAGTGAGGAAGCAAGAACTGGTGGTCTATCATGCAGCGGCCTCCAGATTGTCAGATAAATTCTGCTTATTCCAGATCCATCATGTCAAAAGGAGGCAAAACTCGCAGGCAGATGCCCTAGCCAAGTTAGCCTCAGTCATTAGACTACCTCCAGAGGGAAGAATGAACGTGGTCATCAGAAATAGAAAGTTGTTCCCGGCGTCAATAGATAAAGAGCAGGGACTCACCGATTGGGAAATAGATGCCCTCGATATGACAGAAGGCACCCCACAGGAAGAGGATGATTGGCGTCAACCCATTATTGATGTCAAAAATGGGATATTGCCAGAAGAGCGTGCCCTAAGAATACAGATGATAAAAAGGGCCGCCTCATATCAGCTCATAGATGGAGAGCTTTATAGATTCATGCCTGAAAAGGATAGAGCCATTCTGGCCAGGTGTCTTTCTCATCAAGAAGCATACAAATTGATGAAAGAGGTCCATGGTGGTCTATGTGGCATGGATTGCAGAATCGGTCGATCCGGATCGGATTCGACCGATTCTTGGATCGGATCGGTACCTACCGATCCGATTCCAGTCGGAATTAGCGATCCAGCCGGGAGTCCCGGCTGGATCGGCCGGAATCGGTAGGATCGGTCGATCCCGGACCGATCCACCCGGATCGATCCCAAAATCGGTCGATCCGGACCGATTCGCCGGAAAACCGGAAGACCCGGAATCGAACCGATTCCGGGATCGATCTGGTGCTGTTTTAAGGTCCGATCACCCCCTATTTGGGGTCGATCCGGACCGATTCTCCCCCCACTTGCCCCCTTCTGCTTCTTCTCCTTCCCCCCAAGGCTCCTTGGAGATCTAGGGCTTCTCCGGCCGGCGATCCAGCAGTTGGAGGGCCGATCCGGCCTTCCCGAGGGCGATCCGGCCTTCCCAAGGGGCGATCCACCCTACGCACAAGGTTTGTAAGGGGGGGACCTTCGATCTCCTCTTCCCCCCCTCCCCCCCCCGGGCCTTGGCCCGGCCCCTGGCCGGCCGGCCTGCGGCTGCGGGTTTGGGATCCCCGTTGGGGGGATTATTTCACCCCCGATGGGGGTGGAATCGCACCCCCGAAGGGGTGCTAATCACCCCTTCGAGGGTGTTGAACGATCACCCCGAAGGGGTGATCGTTGACAGCCGCCCCCCCCGGGGGGCTGTATGAAATCCCCCCATCGGGGATTATTTCACCCCCAACGGGGGTGGAATTGCACCCCCGAAGGGGTGATTAGCACCCCTTCGCGGGGGGGGGGCTGGTATGAAATCCCCCCATCGGGGGGATTATTTCACCCCCCCAACGGGGTGGAATTGCACCCCCGAAGGGGTGCTAATCACCCCTTCGGGGTGTTGAACGATCACCCCCGAAGGGGTGACTTTTTACGTGCCCCCGCCCCAGGTGGGGGGGGGGGCTGGTATGAAATCCCCCATTGGGGGGATTATTTCACCCCAACGGGGTGGAATTGCACCCCCGAAGGGGTGCTAATCACCCCTTCGGGGTGTTGAACGATCACCCCGAAGGGGTGACTTTTTACGTGCCCCCCCCCCCGGTGGGGGGGGGGTATGAAATCCCCCGGGGGATTATTTCACCCCCCCAATGGGGGTGGATTTAATTGGCCTAATATTGTGTACGGTTTTATGTGTTGTAGATAAGATGTCGGACGAGGAGCATGGCACCGGACCCGCAGCATTTCGTGACATTGGATGGCAACATGGCCATCTCCTTGATTCAGAGAAGAAGAGAGTTAGATGCAAGTGGTGCCAAAAAGAGATGAATTGAGGTGTGTATCGGCTCAAGCAACATATAGCCGGGACGGGTGGCAATGTAAAGAAGTGTGATAAAGTACCGGGCCGAGCCGAGGGAGGAGATGAGGGGTTATATAACCGGAAGGGCATCGCGTAGAGAGGTAAGAATTGGTCGGAGACAAGACCTACGCTGATGAGTTGCTAGGTCGGAGAGACGCCGATCTTATGGCCGGAAAGAGCAAGAAAGGGAAAGGGCCGGCACGTGAAAGGGTCCAAGTTGATTCTTCATCTTCATCGGATGAGGAAGAGGCCCGGAGTTTGGAGAGCCGTTCGTGAGAGTAGGGCTCGGGCCCGTGAGGATGAGGAACGAAGACGAGGAGCGGGAGGTTCGGGCTGGCGACGATCGATGTGGGGGCGGGCACACGTCCTGTTCGAGAGCCTGAAATCCGGAGGACACATTCTGTTCGACCGATGCCGACAGGAGACACTGCCATGTACAGGGAGAGTGGCAGAGGTCAGAGGGGTATAAAACAAGCATTTAAAAGGTGAAGGCATCGGCAGGGCGACGAAAAGAAAGCCCTAAAGCATATGGTCAAGTTCTTTCTACGTACGCAGGTAAAGATTTGTTTATGCAAGTGGTTGGCATTTGCTTGTCGATATGACTTTCTTGTTAGGTTAGTTATTATTAACAACCATCTCTTTTCCCTTATCTTGTTTTTGAATTTGTAGGTGTCCCGGCACATGCAACCACCAGTCCATATTTCCAGACTATGGTTGATGCGATTGGTGAGGCCGGGCCTGGGTTGAAAGCCCCTACATCAAAATATATATATGAAACAGGCTTGGATGAGGAGGTCGATGAGTTGACCTCATGGATAGATGGATTCAAAACCATCTGGAAGGAGAGGGTGCACTGTAATGTGCGATGGATGGACTGGAATCACAAGGAGGTCACTTATAAACTTCCTTGTGTATTGTTCTGAGGGCACCGTATTTCTGAAGTCGGTTGATGCATCAGGTCAGGTGAAAAATGCAGATTACCTATTTGGCTTAATGAACACTGTGGTGGATGAGATAGGGGAGGCCAACATTGTGTAGTTTGTCACTGACAATGAGGCCTCATATAAGGTTGCAGGAAAGAAGCTAATGGAGGCCCGACCTCACTTGTTTTGGATGCCCTGTGCGGCACATTCTATTGACCTGATGTTAGAAGATATTGGCAGGGATGCTAATGTCAAGTCCTTGGTCAACCAAGGACAACTTATCACATCATTTATCTATGGCCATCCACGACTTTTACATATCGTAGGCGCAAGACACCGATGGTCATGATTTGATCGGACCGGGTCCCACAAGATTTGCCACTCATTTTATTGCATTAGAGAGCCTATACAGTACAAGGCTAGTTTAAAAAGGTTCATTCTCTCCATCGCTTATCGGAGTACATGGATATATACGGGAGCTCCTTGGATCGGTATGAGATCTTGTTAAAGATGGAGCATTGATAGAAGATAACAGTGGTGGGAGAAGATGCGGTACTACTTGTCCGTCATAGAGCCTTTGGTGCAGTACTTAGGTTGGTGGATTCAAATGACAAAAATCGGATGGGGTACTGTATGATGCTATGGATAAAGCCAAGTTGAAAATTAAAGAGAAGCATCCCAAGGGTTACGAAAAGTGGTGGAAGGTGATTGACAACGGATGGGACAAAACCTTACACCACGACATTCATCTTTGCAGTATACTTTACTAGTGTGATATAAGTGTATTACAAGTTCTATTTTTGTGTATTACCCCTAATACTAATGGAGTAATTATGTCGTTACAGGGTACTTCTTGAACCCAAAGATACAGTATGGTGGCCAAGTATGTAATGATGGTGAAATATTATCAGGCACACTATCTGTAATTAAACGACTATGTAAGACCCAAGAAGACAGAACGTGCGCTGAGGTTGAAGTAAGTAATACGTTTCATATTAATTACACTTTTAACTTTATCTCAAGAAGAGAAGATAACTGATTTATTTTGCCTCTTCAGATGACTTCATACATGCACAAGATTGGGGTGTACGGGGATCCAGATTTGCAGTACTCACATGATAGGGTCCCCCCTAGTAATATGCTTACCCTCATTAATGACTCTTTGGTTACTTGATTTTTTTTACATAACGTTACTGATGCTTGTAATTGTCTTCTTTACAATTACAGCTGAGTGGTGGATTATGGTGACAAACAGGACTGGATGGAATCCACTCGCATCCGTTGCAATTCGGGTGCTAAGTCAGAGCACATCATCATCCCAGTGCGAGAGGAATTGGAGCACCTTCAACCTTATTCACACGAAGAGGAGAAATAGGTTGAAGACAGAAAGATTGGAGAAGCTTGTCTACTGCCATTACAATATGAGGCTGAGGATCAAGAATATCAAAGATAGGCGAGAAGACATCGGAGCGAGAGATTTGCCCGGTTTACGAGGTGGATTGTACCAAGAAAGAGCACAAGCCCAAGCTACTCAGGGCTTGTCCCAGGCGGATGTGGACTTGGAATATCTATTCCAAGAAGAACATCCACTTGCAGCATGGGTGGAAGACAAGGATGCTGAGGGAGAGCCAGAGTTCGACCCGAACGACAGATCATGGGCCGAAGGAGAGCTTGACAGCGTCGTTGGTGAGGAAGAAGACATGCAGGAAGCTGAAGAAAGTCAAGTTCCGTGCACAGCTCCACTTCCTGATCCACCCCGGACTACAGCTTCTCCAGAGAGACATCGAGCTCCCCCCCACCGCTACAGCTCCAGCTCGAATTCCAAATGCGGGTCCATCTACCACCACCACCAAGAAGAATGGTGGATTATTTAGGGCTTTAAAGAAAGTATGCTTACCTTCACAAAGAAGCAAGTCAAGGAGATCCTACATTGAAGAGGAAGAAATTAAGTATCAAACGGCGACATCATCTCCTTGACACCAAGACCACTCAGCCACCTTCATCAGATGAAGATGAAGAAGAATTTGTCCCACCCACACAACAACACCGTACAGGGGGTGGAGGTGGAGGTGGGGGTGGCGGAGGTGAGGGTGGCTCTACTAGTAGTGCACGCACGAGTGGAGCAGGTCCAGATGATTTGAGTGATAAAAGACACTCATGCTCGAGTGGCGAGGGCGGCGGACGGCCGGACGAGGATGAATGTTTTTGACGACTTTGCGTCTTCCTCTCCAGAGCCTGCCTCAGACAGTGAGCATGGCTATCCACCTCCACCATCTTTTCTACCTCCACCTCCGACTAATCAGGGAGTTTATGAGTTTACCGACATGGCCCAGGCTTTATTTTCTTATGGATACGGGGCAATTATGACTGACCCTAATCAATGGAGATTTGCGAGAAAATCGTAATGACCGGGACGAGAGATCCGGATCCGTCCTACTCGGTCATTACCATAGTTGGTGGTGATGGCATATGTATAATGTATTTCGTTTGTTTATTTCACGCAATGTAATATGAGACTATGAGTGGTAAGAAGAATATGTGTTGTACTATTGTGTGATTGGATATGATTGTTTGTTTGGTAAAAATATGTATCTTATTTGATGTATGATGTGTTCTATTGTGTGATTGGATATGATATGTGTTCTATATGATTGATTGTTAATTTGTTATATGTATGAGTGTTCCCTATATTTTTTTTCACATTTTTTCTGAGTCCTATGTATTTTTATAGATTTTTTGGCGATTTTTCCAGATTTTTTCATAGAGCAAAAAAAAAAAAAATGATCCAGACCGATTCTGGATCGGTCTGGCTCCATTGGAATCGGCCTGGATCGGATCGGACCCCACCGATCCAGGATCCGATCCCGATCCCGCGATCCTTGCTATGTGAAGCGCACCAATCTGGCCCAAAGATGAAGATTGCCATCAAATTGAAGGGATATTACTGGCCTTCCATGTTTGCTGATTGCGAGAAATATGCTAAGACATGTTTTCAATGTCAAGCGTTTGGCCCCATTCCCAGGCGCCCTTCATCTCAGCTACATCCAACCACTCCTACGTGGCCTTTCGCCGAATGGGGCATGGATATAATAGGACCCTTCAAGCCATCCACCAGAGGCTGCAAATTCATCATGGCAGCCACTGATTACTTTTCCAGATGGGCCGAGGCAATAGCTGCCAAGGAGATAACAGGAGCAGTGGTCGCCCGATTTGTTCGGCACCACATCATTTATAGATATGGGGTACCTAGTCGTATCATATCAGACAATGGTACTCCTTTTAAGAATCAGATGGTATACAAGTTGGCGGCCAAATTTCACATAGATTGGAGGACGTCGACAGTTTATAATCCCCAGGCAAATGGTTTAGTAGAGGCGTTCAATAAAACCCTATGCAAACTGATTGTCAAAGTGGTTGGCAGTAAGAAGAATAGCTGGGAAGATAAAATGCAGGAAGCACTATGGGCTTACCGGACTATCTACAAAACCCCTACAGGATGTTCACCATTTTCCCTAGTATATGGGAGTGAAGCTGTAATACCAGTGGAAGTAGAGTTGGCCTCATATCGGATAGCTGTCCACCATGGCCTGCCTACTAATGAGCCCGATGAGATAGAAAGAAGATATATGGAGTTGGATAAACTGGAAGGGGATAGACTGGAAGCCTATAGACACCTGAAAATATACCAGGCAAGGATGACTCGGGCTTATGATAAGCTCGTGAAGGAGAGGGCATTTCAGAAAGGGGAGCTGGTGATGGTCAAGCAGAAAGATGCAATGGCAGCGCGACCCAAAAATAAATTCCTTCCTAATTGGCTCGGCCCCTATGTGATAGATCGGGTGTTCGAAGGAGGAACTTATACAGTGGTCGACAGTAAAGGCAATATTCCTTTCCCTCCCCTGAATGGCAAACATATTAAGAAATACTACACTCCCGAGCATAAGTTCAGAGGGAGTTGGCCTGATGAGGAAGACCGAATTCACATACATGACATTTGGAAAGAAGGTCAGGCACCGTGAGTCGGTTGCCCATATGCAAGCTGGCTCTTGATAAGGTTTCCGTACCATTGGTAAGGAAGGCGTCCCGTAAGGATGACCCGATATAATCCTCTATATGGGAAAAGAGTCTTAGTTGCCAATGATGGTAACCTGTTATCTGAGGCAACAATGAAGTCTCAAATCCTCACTTCCTTCATAAATAACTGGAAATATTTCCAAATGCCCCCAACTACGGGGATAGCAGTGGCACAATATCATATCCCCATCATACTATATTCATAAGCCACGTCATATCAAAAATATTTCTCATCCATAAAAGGCCCGCAGCCATATCTGTACGGCCGCCTTATACCCATATTGAGGGAATACATCCCCACCTTACCGTCGCATATATTTTCACATATATATCTATAGCCATTTTGCACCCATATATCCTCATGCCAAATACTGTTGTCCCTAAATAGGGGGCATACATGTCCGAGTGACATAACCATATATCGGTCTCGATCGATTTTTTTCGATATCGTCATGTTTTCTTCGATTTCGAGATTCGGACATCAAGATTTGTCCTATGAGATCTACCGCCCTCAATTTTGTATTGCGAAATCGAAATTGATGGATCCCCGCAATATAAAGGATCCCGTTTAGCGTCACTTTTGGAACGTACATCATCAACTCAAAAGCGGCCTCGCAAGACAAGACAGATATTATATGGAGTATAAACTGCCCTGTCGTTCAAATAAGTTTCAGAATGACAACATAAGCAGTGTTCACAGTCAGAAGAAAAGAAGATTCGGGATATAAATTCCCCGGTAATACAAAAGTTAATCTAAACCGAGGGATGCAGTTTCTTCAGTTCTTCAAGCTCGTTCTATAAACGTTTTGCCGTGACAGAATGCGCAGAATGGCTGGATTCAACATCAGCTATTTCTTCCATCAGTTGGGCATGATGAAGATGAGCAGCAGATAGTTCTTCTTGCGCAAGATCCATATGAATCTTCGCTTCATTCAGCAAACCCTGGAGCTTTCCTAGGCGCGTTTTGGCGTGGCATAACGCTTCAGCGTTTTGCTCAATTTCGAGCAGCTTCCTATCCATACGAGGAAGATATATAGTCTCCCACCATTCTTGGGTATGTTTGGCCCTCAAAGAATCACAGAAGCGGCCCCATAAGGCCTCAACCGCGGCAATCCAGGAGCTCATGTCACCGCCAGTCTCGTGATAAAAAGCGGTCATCCGCGCCAGGTTACCGCGCAATTCCTCAATAGATGGTAGAGGATCTAATAGCGCCTCCAGTCCGCTGAGCAGAGCCCTGCCGGCAAGCGAAAATGATACCTTGCCGATCGGAGAAGGATCAGGCCAGATCAGGCCCAATTCAGGAGAGCAAAATATTTCCTGCGATCCTGTATAAAAGATGAGAGATATGAAGTTTCAAAAAGGAAATGAAATACGAAACATATGCAGAAAATGAGCAAGCTTACGAGGATCAGATAATTCCATGTGAGAAGCAGTGTTCGTCATCTTCGCCTGTGATAGAAACAAGATCAGGGTCAGAAGAATATATAGACGACTGCGAACAAAAAAGGGGGGCACGGCAACGGTTAGACAATTATGATGTCCACCGTTTGATATTCAACCGGCGCCTCCATCAGTCGTCTTATCGCGACACATCAACTCCCGATGGATATTTGATGCAATCACCACGAGGAGTAATGAATGTATGCAATGGATATATACACCGGGCAATCATAGACCCAGTGAATGAATGCAGAAGTCATAAATCCAACCCCACGATTGGAACAGTTACCCTCCTGGGCAACGGACAAAAAGAAGATATGATCCCCACAACGCCGGTAGAACATATGGAGATGTTCCCCCGCTAGGGATACCATGCTTGCAACAATATACATATATGTCAAGCTTATGTCAATATGGATAAGAAAGGATAAAATCCGCGGATATCATGCATATATCATATACCAAGATGATAGAACAACAAGGAATAGCGAAGGACCATATTAGCGCCATTTGCTCCCTAACTACGGCCCATATCAGCCCATATACAACATGGCAGCGGCTGAACATATACATACAAGATATTGGCCAACAGAAGCACATATTTTGTGAGGTCGACATGAAGGATAATAGTGGGTCCAGATCTAGAAACAGCAAGTGTGTCAGATTTGGAAAACACAATCATTCATAAAGCAAGGCGTATATACAGTAGCCAATGCACAGGAGAGACATAATTCTCTTATTCAATCTTCAGACAACGGCACATATATTATATAAGCCATCTGAAGCAAAAAATGCAACACATAGACAGAGATACAGCATACAAAGCAGAAAGCAATAAGAAAACCCCAGAAAGAGAGGAATGCATGTACATATATATATGTCATTCAAACCATCTAGATTGACAAAACATCTGAATACTGGAAGCAGATTTCACCATATACAAGACTTTGACTCGACTATACAGACAGAGTCCTAAAAGAAAAAAAAAGAGATACAATAAAGCGAGCAACCCCCGAATCTACAGACGGGGACGACGGGAGGGGCGAAGCTGCTCAAGTGCGTCCAGCTCAGTCACCAGGTGCCGCTCCTCAGCCTCTGCCCGTTCTGACTCGGTGGATAGCCCGTCAAGCGCCTCGGACAGTTGGGCACATTCAAGCCCAGCCTGGTTAGCGGCTTCTCGAAGTTGATCAATATATTTTTGGGCCCTGTCGATTGCCTCTCGAAGCTGGTCAGCATGTTTTTGAGCCTCGGCACGCAAGTTGGCCACATGGTCCCACTGCCTGTCAATGCGCTCCTGATCCAGGCGCACAGCCTGCAATTCCTTCATCTTTTCTCTCGCCTTGGGCAGATGCGTAGTATCCCAGGCGACGCAGGCTCCTTTCTCCAATACAAGCTTGGAGAACTGGCCCCAAACTCTCTCTATGGCGTGGATCCAAAGCTGCATATCCCCACCCAGAGCATGATAGCATGTGGTTGAGCGCTGCAGTTCTTCCTGCATTTCTTTCATGGACAGAAGCGGGTCCAGAAGACTGTCCAAGGCGCGGATCATACTTTCCCCGCTGCTAGCGCCCATCCTAGATACTGGGACTTTGGAGGTAGGCCATGATATGCCCAACTCCAGAGACTCAGTACCCTCTGGAATATCCACTGCATAAGAATGGAAAAGGATATGTCAGAATACATTATACATAAGATATGAAGAGAAGACAAAGCAAGAAGGCAACATACCTGCCAAAGGGGTCACCTCCAGGATAGAGGCCTCGTCGACTCCCTGCGACATCTTCTCAGAACGAGTCTGCAAACAAAGATACATATACATTATATACGAATTAATAGAAGGAATTGCAATAAAAAGCATGAATATGGCAAGGAAAAGATGCATATGACAAGAATAAGTACATGATCAGAAGCTAAGCTTGTTTTAACCAGTTTGGCTAAGGCATCAGCCAGGGCCTTCAGATGTTCTGAAGACTTAAGCAGTTCAGATTGCTCCCTACAAAATGTAGCCAGCCTGGCACATATACCCAACAAATTAGTCCGAAAATCAGCAGGGGCTGCACCAGGAGCACTCTTTTCTGCAGATCCAGACCCCCCAGGAGCATCTACAGGTGGGTCAGCAGTGTCCCGGATAGATGGGATATCACTGCTATGATTGGAAAACGGAGGGGCAGCACCCATATCGCTCGGTCGAACATCTCCGCCGTTCGATAGGCCTGGGATATTTACCCTGCCCGAGGCTACAACAAGGATAGGCATATAAGCTTATACAATCATAAAGAGCAATCTGAAAGGACATGGGGCAACAAATGCAGCTGCTCACCCATAAAGGGACTAGCTGCCCTTTCATCACCAACCGCCCCTAAATATGGCGTATCGGCCCCAATAGAGCCAACCGTCCGAGGAGGAGAAGTGGCAGCATCAGTCGGTTGTATGGACTCCTCATTCGGAATGTTAGGCCCTACATAAAAGGCCAATCAAGTTAGCATTATACAACGAGAATATGGGAATGAAAAAGAAAGGGGCGAACAACATTACCAACAGGAGGTCCGCTCTCAGTCTGGACAGCACCAAGATCGATATCTCCTTCTTCGTAGAATGCCATAGGAGATGGAGAGCGAGGTGTAGGAGAGGCCACCGGCAAAGGTATCTCCTCATGGGAAGGTGCTGCCACCTGAATCCCCTCTAAAAGAGATGTGCTACATACAGCCACCGGAAGTTTTTCTTCGCCAGAAGAGGAAGGAAAACCTGCCCGAAAATGAATGGGTTATAATTCAACATAAGAATCACCCTGCTATGAATTGAGGGAGTTAGAAGATACCTTCTCCCTCACGAGGCCTTTTCTGAGGGCGAGATGAGTCTACAAACAACTCTGATCGCTTCAGAGTGGGTTTTGAAGCCCCTGCTTCAGGAACGCCTGTTAATGAAGGCAAAACGGCAGATAAGAGGGCAGATATTTGATGAAGCCAATATGAAACCACATACATACCTGAAGATAATACGTCAGATGGCAGAGTGACCAGCAAGCCTGCATCCCGACCCACGTGTCGTGCCGCTCGAAGAACAGATACGCGGACTTCATCAAAAGTGGAGGCTTGCTCAATGGCCAAGACATATCTAAGAGGTCCCCAGGCATAGACCAGTGCAGCGAGATGCCGTTGCCATATACCTGAGCGATCATAAAGCTCCAGAGGTTCCTGAGATGGGATTCGCCGGTGTCCAGTACAGTCGAGAACCATCCGCCCATACCAGTCTATGATAGCTGGAGCAGCAGGCTGCCGTGTTCGATGTGCAGACCAAAGCGGCTCAGATAGAGGGTCAATAAGCCCCGAATACGGTTCAAGGAATGGTGCAGGAAGGAGGCCAAGTCTGCTCCACTTCTGATATCGCACCAAGAGCTTTCCCTTCAGATCTCGAAAATATCTATCGAGATAGGCATGATCAATGTCTAGAGGGGCGCAATCTTTTTGTTTCAACCTGGTGAATTCAGCTTTCGAAATGATAGCCGGAAGCTCCCGATAGTTGTGGCTGCGATGAAGCCACCAGTTGCCATACAATATGTCAAATTCACCAGCAGCCCCAATAGGAGGGATAACAATGGCAGCCTCAGTATAAGGCCTCAAGAAATAGTTCCACCACTCGGCAGCCACCAAATGATAGTCTGGCTTGCGATATACACGACAAGGAATGTCAAAATCGGCATTGGGCGGCACTCCTTGATCAAAGCCAAAATTCCTGGCGAACCGATGAGGGAAATATGGCTCCAATATGGTCTGACTCTCTTAATGAAATACCAAGACACTCAGACGGATGCTCAAATACCACTCCCTGCCAGCCCATTCGGAATGTCTGCCTGATAAAGGGCTGACCCATTGGGTACCTCTGTCACCTGGTACTCCTGAATGCGGCCTGAAGCCTTTGCAACTATGATCAAACTTCAGGCCTGGTGAATTTTCTTTGGGCAATAAAGCCAGAGCACGTCTCCCAGAAGCAAGCTCATTAACGGGACGCTGAATACGCCGTTCTGTCGATCTCAGCATCAGAGCTTGAAATGGATCTATGTTATCTTCTGGAAGAGGTACACCGTCAAATAGAAAAGATGCCCATGTGCCTATGTAACGAGTGGCCATGACAACTCTACAATCCCGGGGGAAAGGATGAGTACTCAGGGCTCCCAGAGAATGATAAATGGCCGCCAGGGCAACAGGCGCAATAGACAACCGTTTCCCGCAGGCCAATCTGCAAGCGGGATATATCACACCAACCCTAATAGAGTCCGCATCACCAAATGGAATAGCAAATGTGGACAACCAATAAGCAAGATACGCTGCCAGGTGTGTAATTTCCCCTAGCTCCCAGGGATCTTCAACTTCGAGAATATCACCCAATATAAAAGACGTCTGATCAAGACGAGGACGCGATAGCCTCAAAAGGCGAGTTCTATCCCTGCCAAGTTGAGCAAATGCACGCTTATAACAGAAAGGGCCTCCATAGAAATACTGGAGCCAAGCCTGACAACTGACTCTGCAAGGGCCATCAGAGGAGTCAGATCTGCTGATAAACGCCAGGTCCCGCCATACCTTCATAAGGAACCTGTGGCAGTAAGGCAAGCAATAGTTGCCTGTCCCCATGGTCTGGCACCGGTGTAGATCATCAAGCACCACCTCTTCATAAGGGTCCCCATGAATAGGCAACCCAGACAGCATATGAAAGCTCCAGAGGTCCAGTGCAGTCTCACCCTCAGCAGTTGCGAAAGTGTTCCATCGGCGGTTGAACCTTTCTGCCAGAGCCTGAATATAACCTTCATGGAGGGGATAGCCATACAACGCTGCCCCCACAGCTGATTTCAGCCCCACACGGTCTAAACGAGCTGAAAAGTTGGTTAGAACATATTCCAACCACTCACAGGCACCAAGTCTGGGACGGTGAGGAACAGATATCGATAACCTACCATACCAGCTATCAACATTGCCTGATAAGATGTCATCCAGTATGCAGCGACCGTCATAATTTTCCCCGCTATAGCGAGGATGGCATGGCTGAATAAATAGTCCCCGGCGATGAGCTGAGGACACATAGTCACATTGCCGGTTCAGTCGCCATATCCCCGGCTGAAAGTCACAAGTCATAGTGCAGTCACCGCCAATGTCACCGATCAATCCCAATGAGCAGCGAGGAGGATATGACTGATGAGGAGTAGTCCTTAATGGGAATGCAGGATATGAAGCAGATACAGCTCCCATCAGTGAATCTCTGCCCAGGAGAATAGCACACTCGAGGTAAAATTATATTAAATTATTTCATTATCACTTAAAATAAAATATATATTTAAGATTTTAAATTATAAATATATGCTTAAAGTTTGCTCTATACGTTTCTAAGTGTGCTGTGTTTATTTGCCTTCGCTATAATTTTAAGTCATTTATTGCCTGACACACCTTGGTCCTACTCACTTTGCCCTATAGCAAATGAATCTTTGCAACCCAATGTCGAAGAGTGAGGTGGCTAAGAAGGTGTTGGCACTCAAAATTTCATACGAAACATAGACATAAGAGTAAGAGGGAATTAAAAAATGCTCAATTCCCCCCCCTACCCCAACACCACTATATGGAGCAAAGAGACCTATAAGGGATGGATGCAAATACATGAAATTCAGCACATATATGGGCAGAATTTGAAGGAATCCAGAAAATAGAGGATGAGAAAGTCATGAAAGAAGCAAAGCCATATAAGGCTCTATGCCCGGTCAGTTTGGCACATATCCGTTCAAACAAAAGGGCAAAAGATTGTGAGCATATAGCTTACCATGTGGATCAAGGAAGGACCCAAGGTCATATACCCAAGGCCGGCCAAAATGTAGCATATGAAGAAGTTGAGCCTCCTACATATGATGAATATGCCCCCTTAAATCAGGACCTCCCAATGTAACCCACCTTGCTTATAGATGCAAAATATATGACCTAAGACAGGAGGGATGTTGTCGATGGACATTCGGAAGGGGGGGAGGGCCGGAGATAATCTGCAAAAGGGCAAATTGGCTCCTCTTTGAAGGCCTTGGATATATATATCCAGCTGGACATATACTTGTTAGTGATAGGGAGATATGCTCCCAACAAAAATCTGAAGAAGGGAGGGCCAGAAATAACAAACAGAAGCCAAATTGGCTCCTGTTTAATAGACCCGGCTATAAGTATCTAAGTGATAGGCTGTCAACAGGAGGCTCACAACCGGATATATATACATGAAAAGAGAGAGGACCGGAATGTAATAAACAGAAGCCAGAGCTGGCTCCTGTTTAATAAGTCCGGATTATGTTTGTTTGAATGACATGCTAAAGGGCAGCCATTTGGCCCGGGAATTGGAAGAAGGCCCAATTCAATACATTGAAGAGCCGGGTCTTCGCATACATATGCAAATTAACACAAAATAGATGGGAGATTAAGAATCAGGCATCTCCATACAACCGGCCATGCATATATGGTATGATATGGAATAATTGGGGCAATGGGCATGCTGCCGACAGAGAATAGATGAGAAGGCATAGCATGGATGAACAAAATTATGAATGATTGGAGCATTGCTTACCCGGGAATAGCTAGGAGGATGTTCACCTCCTCGGCCTGACCCCAAGTAGAAGAGGAAAGCACCCGGAAGCTCCAACCAGCAGGATCAATGATCTCCCTTGGCAATATCCAAGCTGCAGCAGGCCTGTTAGAAGAGAATGGTGCGACAGAGGAAGGTGGAAAAGCCAGCTAGAAGAAGGCCTCGCGGGTGGAGAGTTTGTCTCCAACTAGGAGACTTAACAAGAAAACAGATAGGAGGAGGATCCGCGGGGGAAGGAGGGAAGAAGGAACAGGTTGCGCAATTCAAAAGGATCCGAGACCATCCAATGGAGAGGATTAGTCAATCAACAAATTACTTGGAGCATGGATCCTCCTCGGTCCACTGAAGTGACCCTATTGGATCCTTAATGGGATAAGATCCAATGGATCCACCATAATGGGATATCCGATGGGCAAGTCATTAACAACTCTAATTATCGGCTGTCAAGGCCTTCCCGGATCCTTAATAGGATTAATATCCAATAAGAGATTGTTGGCACTCAGATTTTTTTATATGAAACATAGGCATATAAAAAAATGGGGAATTAGAAATACTTAATTCCCTCCACCCCAACACCATTATATGGAGCAAACTAGGTGAAGGGGGCCCATAAAGAATGAAATTCAGCATATACACAGGCAGAAATTGGGAGGAATCCAGGAAATAGGGGATTAGAAAGTCATAAAGAGGATGAGACCATATAAGGGTATACCCGATCAGCTTAGGCAGATATATGTCCAAGCAAGGGTAGAGGGTTATGGACCCAAAAGAGGCCCATGATCGGTACAAGCTGCAACACCTGATCACTATAAGATCAGTGTGTAATGGAAGGGTGAAGAAAAGGAAATAAGAAGCAAGGAAACACTTGGTTCCCTATACTTCACCACCTTTGTATAGAGCAAAATAAGAAAAGGGGCCTGCTAAAAAAAAAGAAGGGAATCAAACATATATATTTGAGACCGGATATGCATAACTGGATACACAAGGGTAACTCATCCCCCTGCTGACCAAGGAAGGATCAGTGAGCAGTCCCGGATGTGTTCGGCCATACATACATTTACAAGAGATAGAAAGAGGGCCGCCAATAGATTGCCTACAGCTAGAGGTGAATGAAGATTGGGCATAAATTCAGAAATAGAAGAAGAAGAAAGAGGGTAGCCTTTAGACCCAATTCAGCTTGAAAGAAGACCCAATTCATCACATGGATAAGCCAGGTCTCTGAACATATGTTCTGGTTGACACAAACAGAGGGGAAATTGAGAAGAAGCTCCGGCCCAGGGTGTTATATGGAGGAGCTGCACCCTTGCACATAAATTTGGCCAACCGGCCATACATATAATTGCAAGAAAAAGCATGGCATAGGATAGGGAGACATGCTCCCAACAGGAATCTGAAGAAGGGGGAAGGCCAGAGACAGCCCTCAAAAGCCAAATTGGCTCCTGTTTGAAGCCCCCGGAGATGCATGCTTACAGCTGGACATATGGACCAGCCAAGGGTTCCAATCCAGCATAGAAGAGACCGGATCCTCTAACACATCTATATGTGTATATAAATAGGAAGAGGGGGGGGGAATTGATGACATCCCCGACCAAGAATGGCATGTGAGAAAGCCAAGCCTCCGCACACAATAAATGTGCCCTTCCAAATCAGCCATCTCCATACAGCCGGCCACTCATCTATATGCAAATGCAAGTGTAATATGGGACATTGAGGATGCTGCCGACAGAAAAAATAGAAGAAGAGGAAAGCATGAGGAAAGCTACCTTCACAAGGAGAAGAAGAGGGGCACCTAAGTGCTCCAATCAGCAGGATCAATGATCTCCCTTGGCAATCTCCAAGCTGCAGCAGACCTGGTGCGATAGAAGAAGGTGGACAGGTCAGATAGAAGAAGGCCCCCGCAGGTGGAGAGTTTATCTCCAACTAGGAGACTTAACAAGAAAACTGTTTGGAGGATGATCCGCGAGAGGGAAAACAGTCTAGAGGATTCAAAACAGGTCCGAGAGGGAAGCCAAGGCCATCCAATGGCCGGGATTGGTTGATTTATAAGTTAATTGGATCCTAATCCTCATCGGTTCATTAAGATGGCCTACCGGATCCTTAATAGGATAATATCCAATGGGTCCTTCATAATGGGATATCCGGTAGATGCCCATAAGCAAGACAAATTACCGGATGATAAACCCTCCTGGATCCTTAACAGGATTAATGTCCATTAAGGGATTGATGGCTTGGATTAAATGGGATCTCCATCAACCGGATGGACCATATATCCAATAGAGGGCTGAGATGGAAAGGACATGCATCCGAGGGTCAGATTTGGCTGTCGGATGGCTTGATTGGGGTCATAATGTTCTGGATTCAGATCCGACAGTATATTGGGATGGTTCAATTGGATCCTCTCCATTGGATCCATCCTTAATTGGATATTTGATTAAATGAGATGATCCCCTTCACGTAGGCAACAAGGCCTAGCTCCAATTAATCAATGGATGGGATCTAATTTGCCATCTACAGGCTGATCAATGAAGGGCTTGGATTAGGCTGTCGAGAGAGGATCCGGGGCATCTATTCAAAGGCCGGGATCTGTACTTAATGTGAGATGCACTCACTACAAATCAGGGAGCAACCGAGGGACAAGATCTTTCACCTCTCGGCCCTGACTTGGTCAAACCCCACTCTCCCCACGTTCAGGGAGGAGTGGCCCCACTTCCTCCATGCGCACACTGCCTTCAAGCCCCACTCTCCCGGGTGAACAACACCCATCCAATGGCTTATAAATAGGACTGCCCCCGCACATGAGAAGAGGTCGGAGAGGAGATAAGAAGAGAAGGAGAAGCTCTGCAGAAATTCTGTCAAAGAGGTACCCGTGCAGCTCAGAGAAAGGGCAGTGAGTAGAGAGGCTCTGCAGGAGAATCAAGGGCAAGTCTTGAGGGATTTGAGGTAAGATATCATGGCCTTTATCAAAGCCGTCCCCTCCCTTAGATGATATGACCATCAGGAGCTCAATCCCCTCAATTGCTCTCCTATATCAGTAGGTTATCCCCCTACTTAAACCTGCAATTCCTAGATATATACTAGGACCCCACGGACCCCCTCCCTTCATCTTCTCGGACATATTTGGGCCTAGTCCCGGGACAGGAGGAAAGCCATATCCAAATACTCAAATTAACCCCATACTTGAGCCTATATTGCTCCCCGGAAACACTCCCATATACCTTTATAGACCTGTTGGACAGACCTGCCATCTCTCCCTCATTTCCCTCATAACAGTACCCTCCGGCCTGAAAATTATGGAGAAGGTCTCTCAAAGTTCAACTACAGCAACAATACAGTAAGGCAAGTGAAGATGAGGTTATACCCGGCCTATTTGGAACCCACATAATGGACCAAATATTCCCCGGGTAGCCTTGGACATGGGAAGAAGAGATGGCCAGCCGGACCCTGAAAGGTCATGATATCCGACTATAAATTGTACAAGATATGATGAAGCACCCCCTGATTATAAAAAATCAGGAGGCCGAGGATGTCAAGAGACTGATTGGTGCCTAATATTGGGCACAGTTCCATGAATATGTCTCGGATAAGATTATATATACATGGTCCTTTTGATCTATCTTGTAATGAAGAAAACAAAGTATGGGACAGATTTTATGACAAAGAGCCTTGATATGAAGAGGCTATGGACATGTGTGTATCCCACCATATGAGGATATGTAATATGCCATATGGCATGATTAAGACATACATGATGATACTCATAGAAAGATAAGCCAAAATCCGTGCATACTTATATGTCTATATCCCGGTTGTGAGAACCATATGTGATATGGAGTCTATGCCCATAGCAGGACACCATGGAGGCCTAATATTGGGTCTAGTCCAATGTATTTATCCTAAGCAAGAACATGTACAGCCCAGAGTTCGGGTCATAGGGCTGATTTATGCCCATAACAAGTCATCATGGAGGCCTAATAGTAGGTCTAATTCAGTGCACTTGCCCCAAATAGGGTCATAAGCTAGAACAGCCCTTTGGCTTATCTCATAGAGAAGGGTCGGCTATAAGGCAGACCCATGTGAAGAAGAGGGGGAGATGACTTTAATTAAAGTTCAATCTCACCAACGTACCCTATGGTTTCAACCAAATATAGGGTAGTGATCAAGGATCTCCTCTCATACACATAGGTGATCCATAAAAAAATGAACCAAGTCCGGACATAATTGGACAAGGTAAGAGGTTGATCACCAATATATGCATAACATGATGGATCATAGCCTGACCCATATGTCCCGGACAGAAATTGGGAGGCAGCAAGCATGCCATGTGTAGAGGAGGTCAATCATGGACCGAACCTCTATGTCAAGTTGGGAATATATATATATATATGATATCCACCTGATTAGAGGCATTATGATTGAGTGCGGCTATATCCACATATTCTGGATAAAAGCCGAAGCCATACATACCCATTCACTTAGTTCATCTCATAATGGAGAGGAAGATAATTGAGAGGATAGGTTTGAATATAAGAGAATAGGGTACATATACATTTCAGCAATATATGGGACTGAGTTTTAACCCTCGGATTTCAGGCATATGGACCTGATTTCAGACATCTAGGTATTGAATTCCCCCTTAGAAATGAATTGAGGGAGAGAGATTCCACATGTTGAAGACCGGATATACCATATGCATAGGCAGAACCTGCCATCTTAAGGTACCTTTGGGCCCGGCCCAGGGTGTCCGCCTAGTTAAGCACCTGAGGATAAAGCCTTTTTGCTACAGGAAATAGCATCCTGTCCCGGTCAATTATACACCTGCCTTTGTGTATAAAGAGAAGGCTCCAAAAGGGGTTATTTAGTTAACTCATTCCATTGAGGGCCATGAGAAGCTACAGGGTGTTTCCAAGTCCGAGGACCCCCACATTAAAGTCCCAATCAAGGGATTTCAAACCGGGTTTATATGATGACCTTAGCTTTTCATAGGCCACCTATTTCGACCCTGGTAATTGCTAGTCCGAGCGGTAGGTAAGGTGTCCATTTAGCTGGCTTATGATCTGAACATAATCAGATCATTGGAGGTCTGTGTGATGGCCGAACTTGACATATATTTCAGGTTCATGTAAGCCTGTTTTTGTATGAAATCTCAGGCTGTATATAGGATAGATCTGGCATCTACCATAGGGCATACCCCAATGTACAATTTAGTGCTGACCTTTGACTACTCTAAAGTCAATTACAAGGTCAACTCTGGGTCTAAATTTCGACAGCACCCAGGGCAATCATAGGTCCCGGAGCTCCAACCCCATCCCTGATTTCGGCTAGTCCGAAGGGACAGGTAGAGGAAAGGATTAGCAAGCCTTGGATCTGAATATAATCAGGTCATTAGGAGTTTATGAAGAGAGGGGAGAGGAAGGGCTAAGTTAAATATTTCATGGTTTATACATGGGTCCTATATATAGCCGGACTTAGCTATCCCATTTGCATGCATTTCAGGCTTGATTCTTATTGGATTTCAGGATAAGCCTAACATCTATCATAAGGCAGATGCTAATATATGGTTTAATGCAGACTTTTGATCAGTCCAGGGTCATATATCAGGATCAGCTCTGAGTCTGAATCCTAGTGATAATCAGGCGTTGGATGCCCGAGTTCAGACTGTCCATTTCCAGATTTTTATGTACATTCCCAAGCATACTGGTTTCTTCGTCCATAAGCACCTAAAGGCCTATAGCCCATATGTGAACAAAGTGTTGCTTTGGAAGGTCGTTAGAAAAATGAGGGAATATAGTTAAGCCTGGAATAATTTCTGGGTTTAACTTGGAGACTAAATGATGTCCGGACTTAGGAGGTTTGGATAATATATATTCCGGGCTTGTTTTTGCATGTTGTTTTGAATTTTGGTTTTAATTGCATAAATCCCAAGGAGGGACTTGGTTCCAACAGAATCTGGCCGGACCATAGCCGGGTCCAAGTATTAAGAGATGGGCCAAGGGGAGTTTGGCTGTAATCTGAATGTAAACCCTAAGACAGAATCATGGCCATGGATAAGTAGGCCGGGTGTTGAGTCTAAGGGGGACATGAGTTGTGAGCTTGAGACTCAAAACTCAGAATTTGAAATGATAGCTCTGGTAAATCTAATTCAGGGCAGCATGGTAGACTTATGCATGGGGGTATCCGGGAAACATATCTCCCGTTATACTTGAGATCCAATGTCAGTATCCCCGGCAGATCCATCCCCGGCTAGGATAGAACTTGGAGGGAGAAGGATTGATATAAAATATTTGATGAACTTGCTTCATAGCATGTCTAGTCCTAGGCCCGGTCTCTTGTATATAAAGACTAGAGGCTTTCAATAGTGAGGACTAATGTAAAATCTGGATCATAGGCCAGATTTTAGATCCGAGACATCAAAAGAAAAATTAATATATCCTTTAGGATTAATATCCTATACATCCCTTTGGCCGAGGTGGGTAGGGGTAAACATATGTAGTGTTTGATCCTAGATTTTCTATCGCAACCAAGAACCATCTGAACTAGGCGCATGTGCCATTTTACTAAGTCTAAGATATCAAGACTTAACATTAGGAAATACCCGATTACCTAAGCCTAGGATATCATCATGAAGCCCCATAGTTAGGTAAGGCATAAGAAAAGACCATGACCCTTGCCTAAATTCAAGCATATGCCAAGTCTAAGATAATAGACTTAAATAGAGATGACACGAGGAGCCTTGACTTATTGAATACTTTCATTCTGTTCAATATACATGGACTTAAATGAAATTGACATAGATTTCGATCTGAATATGCTCAGATCTTGATAATTCAACCTGTGACTCGATATAAGACACTGAGTTGAGAAACTAATCTCTTGCAAGGTATTCTTGCCCATACCCTTAAGCTTAGATGCCAAGTTTTGCATTATCATTTGACCTTATATGGTCACTATGTTGTCAGATTTAAATATTGAGTCTGTATTCCATTGATTTTATGGACTGTAATCCCTATACGCTCATATTTTGTGGATGAATGTTTTCTTTCATATACAAGTTGCTACGACAGTTAATCAAGGGTGTTCGAGAATCTCGATGTAATTAACATCGGAAATTCGCAACTTCCGATGGAGAGAGGTCCAAAGACAAACTTTATGAACCCTAACCTCGACATATATTTTATATATGCATATCACATATTTTGGCTAATATTTTCTATGAAATATCATGTATTTTCATAGTAGCCAAAGATAGGATATCGAAAGTTCATTTCCCAAATAAACGGAAATCAAATGAATTTTCAAACCATGTCACATAATACACATACTTCTTATATTTATATAAATTCCTCGAGGTTTCGCAGAGATCAAGGGCTTTGATTAATTGGAGAGACACATGATCAAGGGCCGGGATTAAGGGTTGAACAAGTCAAATGGAGCATAGATCTCCTGGATGGCCAGCGGTACATCATGATGGATTAGCCGGATCCTTAATGGGATTAATGTCCAATTAGGGGATGAAGGGCCATGATTAAATAGAGCATCGGTCAATCAAGCATACCCATCAAGTGAGGGGCCGGGAGTCAATGAGATATGCCTCATTGGATGCTCCCTCGTGAGAGGGAATATAGGAGAGGGGGACTGCCACCTGTCCCCCCATGATCTCCCACTCTCTCCACTCCCAATGGTGCGCACACTCCCATGATCTCCCACTCTCTCCTGGGTGAACTGCACCCATCCAGTGGCCTATAAAAGGGCCCGCCCCCGCCCATGTTCAAGAAGAGGGAGGGGGGAGAGGAGACAGGAAGAGAAGAAGGGAAGCTCTACAGAAATCCTGTCAAGGAGATTCCTGCGCAGCTCAAAGAAGAGGCAGTGGGTAAAGAGGCTCTGCAGGAGAATCAAGGGCAAGTCTTGAGGGATTGGAGGTAAGAAATCATGGCCATTACCTAAGCCGTCCTCTCCTCTAGATGCTATACTCATCATGAGTTCAACCCCCTTGATTCCTCTCCTATATTAGTAGAAAATATCCCTGCTTGAACCTGCAATTCCTAGACATATACTAGGATCCCGCAGGCCCTCTTTCTTCACCTTCTCGGATACACTTGGGTCTGGTCCTGGACATGAGGGAGGCCATATCCAAATACTCAAATTAGTCCCATAATTGATCCCATATTGCTACCCGGATACCCTCCCATACCACCTTTACAGACCCTTTCCTGTTGAATAGGCCTGCCCTTCCTCCCTCATATCTCTTCTAACAGTCCTCCCCGGCCTTGAAATTATGGAGAATCTCCCTCAAAGTTCTACTACTCCAGCAGCAGTACAATGAGGCAAGCAAGGATGGAGGTTATACCCGGCCTCTTTGGAACCCACATGATGGACCAAAGATTCCACGGGTAGCCTTGGACATGGGAAGGAGATGGCCAACCGGGCCTGGAAGAAGATATGATATCCGACCATGAAAAGGATCATGTTGCAATGAATTACCCTCTGATTATAAAAAAATCAGAGGGCCGAGGACATAATTAGAGCCCAATATTGGGCCTAGCTCCTTGAGCACATCTCAGACAGGACTGAAAGCATACACATACAGTCCTTTTGGTCCATCTCCATATGTACTCCCTAGAAGGGAAGGATAGTCTCAACATAATGAGGCTATGGTTATATGTATATCCCACCATATGAGGATATGTAATATGCCATGTGGCATGATTGAGCCAAGTATTGATACTTGTAAAGATGAGCAAAAATCAGTGCATATATATATATTTACATCCCGGTTACAAGAACCATATGTGGTGCAGAATTTATGCCCATAACAAGTCATCATGGAGGCCTAATATATTGGGCCTGGTTCAGTGCATTTGTCCTAAGCAAGATCATAACCATATACAGCCCTTCGGCTTATCTCATAATAGAGAAGGCCGGTCATGGGGCAGACCCATATGGGAAGTGGGAGAGATGACTTCAGACCATCTCTTACATATATATAAAAGAGACCGAGAATAAGGGAGCTAGAAGAGTAGGCTGAGCATTGACCTGCCAGGTCCTCCCATAGTTTGGAGACCTGATATCCAAGTCCTGACCGGTCTGCTCAAGGTACATAAGAGAATGGAGGGCGGGACATATTAATGTCAGCCTAAAAAGGAGAAAATAATGAAATTTGTCAAAGTAAAAACAGGTTGCAAAGCCCGGACATAAATGGGCAAAATCCCCATAAATATTCTAGTTAATGGGACTTTAAAATATGTTGATCACCAATATATACATAACATATTTTGGAGATCAAGGCCAGGAAGGCCTGTGGAAATAAATCCTAATCCGAAGCATGATCAGGTGGAGTATAGCTATACACACCCATCCTGGATAGGAATTGGGACAATATGCCCATTTCTTCTCAATTTATTCCATAGGGGATATCATGTAAAGAGAGGGTCCATCATGAACCGAACATCTATGTTAACAGAAGCCTGTTCATACTATCACAATTGGGAATATATATGGTATCCAATTGATTAGCGAGGCTGTGTCCACATATTCTGGATTAAAGCTGGGGCTATATATATATTCATTCACTTGGTTCATCTCCCAATAGAGAGGGAGCTAATAGGCTTAATCACCAAGATGGAATGGTGGGAGGATGCGTTCTGCACCATATGGCACAAATGAAATATAATATTTAGGAAGCTCATTAGGATGATAAATATGAATTTATGAGAATAAGGGACTGAATTTTAACCCTCGGATTTCAGGCTTATGGACCTGATTTCAGACATCTAGGTGCTGGATCACCCTTAGATCTGAACATAATCAGATCTTGTTCAAAATCTTGACATAAACAATATGCATCTATGGATGTTCATGTGATGAACATTACATGTACACACTTATAAGAGTTGAATTGCCATAAAAGGTAAGTCAATCAGGGCCTTTATTCCTAAATTTCAGGCTTATATCCAAGACACCTAGGTGCCGGATCATCCCTTAGGAATAGAGGGAGAATGGTCCCATATATTGAAGACCGGATGTATAATGGGCCTGCCCAGGATTTTATTTGTCCAAGGGGTAAGCAAAAGTAATTATTAGGGTATAACCTCCCCCGGTCATGGGTTTTGAAATCATAAGATTTCAAATACCCATTTCAGACATGAATCTGGCCAAACTTAGCCTTATTTGATTATGAAAGGATCCATCTCAGGCTCCCCCTTATATGTGTTCCACATAAGAATTATCTGAATTGAGACTCATATAATGTCAAAACTTCAAAACATGTTAACTGAATTTGGATCCTTCGAATGACATATATATTTCAGGCTCGCATAAGCCTGGGTTTCATATGGGATCTCAAGGTTAATAAACATCTGTCATAGGACAGAACTTAATCCATGGTTTGATATCAAACCATATCAAGGTCAGGTGTAGACCTGAGTCTGGGTGTTATCTGGAAGAGCAATCGCTCAAATTCAGATTGATATTTATGAGCACATGAATCCCAAGTCAAAGAGGGTCTTCCCCCTAGATTATCTTAAGGTTCGGAATTTATACCTAAACAGGGCCCAGCCTGAACAAGTTCCTGTTGAGCCTTTCGGCTCTAGGAGGGTTTTAGATGGCCTTAGACCTGAATATAATTAGATCTTTGAGAGTTTGTGAGGGAGGTTAGGGTGAGTATTCCATGGCCTCGTAAGACAGAATGATACCCAAACTAGGGTGTTTTGAGTGGCAGGGATTTCAAGACCGTATAGGCTTGATTTTGCATAGAATTCCAGACCCCATATAGGGCAGATTCAATATCTGCTAATATGTATTTCAGTGCCGAATTTTGACCAATGTAGGGTCAATTTCAGAGTCAGCCACAAATACGAGTCCTAGCAGTTAAATGTCTGCGTCTGGGCTTTTAATTTCAGGTTTTGGGTAGGATCAACATCCTTAAGCATCCAGGATTCCGAGGATGTAGGCTAGGGTCCATAGTCAAGTTCGGGTATTAAATTTGAAGGGTGAGTAATTGAGGTCCCAGCTTTTGATTTTATCTATGGGATGGGTTTGATATCCACCATAGGATAGGCCTTAGTATATGGGCCAGCCCCGGGCAATGGCCAGCATAAGGGCAATATCAGGAGCCCAACTTAGAAAGGTTTATGTTGGAGGCCAAGGCAATTAGAGAATGTCCAATTACCCAGGCCTAGGATTTAATCAATGGGAAAAGACCATGACCCTCTCCTAAAATCCAAGCATACACTCGTCTCCATCCTTAATATAAGAGGATAGACTTTGATGAGTCCATATGTGGAACTAGATTTCATATATAAATGAAATCGACATAGAATTTGATCTAAATATGCTCAGATCTTGATTAGCCTTAATAATTCAACCTATGTCTTAATATAAGACATTGAGTTGGGAGACTAATCTTTTGCAAGGTATTGTTGGAATCCTAGCCCATATTCCTAAGCTTAGATACTAAGTTTGACCTTATATGGTCACTATGTTGTCAGATTTAAATATTAAGTCTGCATTACATTGATTTTATGGGCTATAATTCCCATACGATAATATTTTGTGGATGAATGTTTTCTTACATATACGAGTTGCTACGACAGTTAATCAAGGGTGTTCGAGAATCTCGATGTAATTAACATCGGAAATTCGCAACTTCCGATGGAGAGAGGTCCAAAGACAAATTTTATGAACCCTAACCTCGACATATATATTTTATATGCATACCACATATTTTGGCTAATATCTTCTATGAAATATCATATATTTTCATAGTAGCCAAAGATAAAATAATGAAAGTTCATTTCCCAAATAAACGGAAATCAAATGAATTTTCAAACCATGCCACACTGCATACAACATATTTTCATACCAAAATATATTTTTATATGAATCTCGAGGTTTCACAGAAGGTTTTGTCAGACAGACATCCATTGTTGACACGCACTGCAACCCCTCCCCCAGTCGTAGGGATAAGAGAGACTGTGGTAGCCAGATCTGCATACTGCTTTTTAGCCCTTTGGTTAGGGCAAAAAAAGTGTTTTCTGAAGGATTTCCAAAACTGATTATCGGATAGCCAAATTTATCATTTCCCTAGACCTCAAGTAGATTAAAGCTAATTGCGACTTCAGTAGACTGATATTTTTTGTTTTATTCACAGTAAGGGGAGCAACTAGTCCTGCATCACACAGGATCTTTTTGAGTATGTTTCTTCTCTTTAATGTGCATAAGTAAATTCCCTTCTTTATAAAAGCTTGTGGTACTATCCATGTCCAAAAGAAATCTTCAGGGAAAGAATTCCTCTCTCTCTCTCTCTCTCTCTCTCTCTCTCTCTCTCTCTCTCTGTATCTATCTCTGTTCTTGTTTCCTTTCTTTCACATTTCTCAGTCTTTCTTTTTACCAATAAAATGTAGTACTATCCAGCACTAAAAAATAATCACACTCATTTGACGGGTTAGTATTCTACAATATATCCCGGAGTTTTTTAAACAGTTACCTTAAAATTTTCTATAATGCAAAATTGTAAAAACAAAAGACACTGCAATTTCACCTAAGCATACATAAAAACAGAAGAAGGAAAGGACAACTAATTTGTAGGCAAGGAAAACTTACATCTGCATGATAAAGTGATTCTTTCTGCTCTGGAGTTGTAAGACTCCCATATTTGGGATGATTTTGAAGCCATCCATAAAGGTACTTCAATGCAGCTGCCTTCTCTAACTCTGTTTTTTTTTTTGCAAAGAATTAAGTCAAAAGGTGAAAAACACTGACAATGTTGGACAAAGACCGATAAATAACCTCAGATAATGAATAAATCAAATAAAATACATGACACAAATCACAATAACCACAATCTATTCCATATCAGGGGTTATAACTTCATCTTTCTTCCTCTGAAATATATGCTGACCTTCAAAGGTTTCTTTAAAGATCAAGTTCAGGCCCATCAAAGAATCCAAAAGTTGGCCTTATGCACATTTACTGATGCTATCCATTGTCCCAATAGATGAAAAAAAAATAAAATCTCTTAAAACTAATAGATTATCATCACTTGACAAAAAGAAAGGACTATAAATTTTAACTCAATCAGCACTTCGGTCAAGCACTAAATCCTCTCATATTTCTGTATCTTACCCCACCATCTCATCTTTATCATTTCTAATATTCACAATCGACAATTTATTTCCTACCTACTAAAAATGATAAGTTTATTTAAATTTTCTTTCATGTACGAATTTGTGTGGTTTCTTTTACTCACTCACCACACATAGACATCCCTAGATAACAATGAGCTTGCAAGGTTGCTATAAGATTTGAATCCTAACCAGAAGCTTGAAATATAGAAGAATCCACAAACACCCAAGGATTAATGGATCATTGGTCTGAGTCTGAACTTGAAATTTGCAATATACATGTCCCATTAAAAGTAGCATGCTCATGTAAGAATATTTATTTCAACTGCATTCAGGCATTTTACCCAAAAAGACTATGAGAATCTGTAACCATGAAGAACATTCCAGAATAAGAGGAAATAAAATATAAGGCTTGAAAAAATATAGAAATTATAATATGATAAAAAATGTAAAGTTAGTGACAAACCATTTGTGTGGCTAACACCAAGAGCAAGAAGAACTTCCAGGTTTGCAGGATCTGCTCCCAACGCACGCAACATTGATGCGATGGCCTGGTAGATTTAAAAAAAAAATTAAAGGAACGTGATTTACAAACTGTAGAACAAAGAGCACTGAATGTACATCAAAAAAGATAGAAGAATATTAGTAACTTTCTTGGTTTCTCACCATTAAAATAATCAATATTTACAATAAAAACAATAGTTGCATGAAATGCCCCATTCCCTTTGTTTCTTGTGTTTCTCACTTTTCATGTTAAGCTTCTAAGATTTAAGGTTTGAACCCATTTCTCACTTTCCTTCCCACTTTCATCTCCCAGTGTTGGAAGGTATGACAAAAAACTGTACCCAAAAACATTATGCAACTCGACAAATGTGAAATGGCCAGCAAAAGACATGAAATTTGTGTACCTAATATTATAACGGTAATAATACAAATTAAATAAAAAAATCATTTGGATGTGGACTGTGCTTTAACCACTGTTTGTAAGATGGTGTTTCACACCTCACATGTCCAAACTACTGACAATATGCATATATCATGGTTCACAGGATCACTTGATTTGGGATCAGTACTTGCCGACTTGATCCTGGGGGAAGCCTGGTCCCTGAAGATGCTTCCTTGGGGAAAGGCTCGCTGCCAGTTCAACAAGGATCAGCTGATTGTGACTGATCCAAATCTGATGAGGAGTTGGATCTCCCCGGCGGTCGAGGGGTGGAGCCACCACCCCCCTGTATCTTCCCCATCTGAAGAGTGTATCAAATCCATTGGACCCGATGTGCTATAGATCAAGTAACCTATGTTACCAGATCTTTATTTAACATCTGATTACTATGGGTGTAATCGAATCCAAAGTTCCAAAATTCGGGTTCAATTTCAATAAGAATTAACGGATTCAGAACCTAATATTGTATCCTATAAGCTATCAGAATTGGAATCGGATTCAGTCATATGATATCTATTTTCTCTATTTCGATACAAATTTAATATAAAATTCTAAAAATTAATAATGTAATAAAAAAGGCAGATAAATTATAAAAATTATGGCATATAAATTTACAAAAAAATAAAAATGAAATTTCAATGCTTTTACATCAAGTTATAAGTGTTCTATGATATTTATTAACTTAATTTTTATATATTTTTAAAATTATCAAATTCAATTCCAATTCCGACAACGGAGTGAAATTGGAATCGCATTATGCAGAATTAATTGGGATCAATTCCATATCCATTTTCCTGCTTTTGATAAAATGTTAATATCTCTCTAAAAATTAATATTGAAATAAAATAAAATAAGCAAAATATAAAAATTATGGCATATGAAGTGATGAGAAGTAAAAATAAAAAAATTAAAGTTATATATCAAAATTTAGTAGCTATATGAGATTGATTAGCTTGTTTTTGAATAAAAAATAGCATATAGTATATGCTTCAAAAATTATTAATTTTGGTTCTGATAACAAAATCGGAATCAAAGCAAAACCAAAATCACATAATTTAGATTCAATCTAAATTTAAACCGGAATCACTTTAACCTTATTGAAATCAAAATCATAAACATGTATTTCCATTACCAAATTCGACGCTTCTTCAGCCCTAGTGTCTAGCACCTTTGGAATGCCCTACATGGTTTCTCAACAAGAGCTGTCCTCACAGGTCAAATATGAAGAAACAACCATGTGCGTCATGCATGCCATACCCTCCTCCATTACCTTTTATTGGTATCCACACCCACTTAAAAACAATACGAAGAATTCCGTATCGTTCTTTACAGAGATTTGTGTACACATTTCATAACGTGGACAAACATATTGCTGCAGCCCGCAACAGAGAAAACAAAATGACAAGAATAAAAGAAACACAGACAAAGCGTAAATTTTTCACATAAATAAAATGATTAATTAAAGCAAGCTACATGGAGTGACAGATACATCATTCAAAAAAATGTGTGGATTGCAAATGACAATTCAAACAAGAAAAAGAACATGAAAAAACTGGCTTTATTTTTAACCTGTTGATCATCATCATTTTCAGCATGTGCTATTCCAAGCAGCCGCCATGCATCAGCATTATCCGGATTTTTTAGAACTTCTGCCTCCAAAGCAAGAACTGCTTCACTTAAAAGCCCTTTGCGAAAGAGTTCTTGTCCTTCTTTCAACGGATTAGCATGGCCAACATAAGGATTTAAATCGGAAAAAACATATACATCTCTCGAAGAGTCAGACACAATTTTTGAAGCTTCCATTTGCTCATCAAGAAACCTATTACACAAAAAAACCAGGTTTAAAAATAAACAAAGAAAAAATAGACAAAATCCCGATGCACAGGACCAGATATGGAGTAGCAAGATTCTCAGACGATCATGACAAATGATAATGTTTTATGACAGACAGCTTTCCATACTCGTAAACATAATAACAATGTTGATAACTCTCGTGTGGACATGACCAAACGCATCAATCCTTTTGAAAAGAAGACTTTTTGTTTATCAGATAAAAAGTGCATATGAAATTACTAGGTGTAGAGTGCCTACTTATTTCAGTAATCTGTGATCATGATAATTATTAGTAATAAACCATAGACAAATTTCTTCCAAGCATACTAATCTAATGGGAACGACATGCAACACCTTTAATGTATTGTAAAACAGAGTGACATCGAGCAGTGTATGAGGTATATTTAACCTTAAGATGATGCCAATAAATGATGGTAATTTAAAAGGTTATTATTCATCCAACAAGCCATATGTTGGGTAAATTGGAATCGAACAGCTTTTCCTAATAATTAAAAACACGTTTACATAAATTATATGCATGAAGGCATTATTAGTAGTATAATCCATTCTTCTCCAGAAAGAAAAATCAGAGATACTGGGTTTGTTAGCGAACAAGATTAACTTTTCATTTATTCGGTACAAGTTTTCTAGATGTGATTTCATTTGATTGGTTCTTCTACACTTGTTCTTACTATCTTCTATCAAGAGAAGGCATGCAAAATCCCAACTTGTTTAATCTCCAACACATGAACAAAATTGGTGGTTTCTTGATCACCACCATCTCTCAATGGGTAAGATAAGCTGATTTGTGATTCCTGTTTGACAAACTGAATGATTATAAACAACCACCCTGAATAGTTCAGATTAGCTATTTGCAAATGCCCATCAATTTACCATTCAAATATAATCCTGACCTTCAAAAGAAGTGCAAGACCTGCATATCTTTTGGTTCTTCTTAGTTACCCAAATAAGACATCCGTACAAAGCTGCCTGCCGGCCCTGCCAAATTAACTTGAATTCATACCTCCCGTAAGGCATAGACCACCAAATTAATAACAAAAGTGCACGCCTTGCAAAACCAAACAATGTGGTTCTTCCCAGATCTATCAAGAGAATGTAAAAGCTGCTATATTTCAAGAAATTGCACAAATTTGATTTCCATTAATTTTATGTAAAACTTGACAACCCAAAACTGAACCTGCCCTAAGGCATTCTGTACATCTGTTATTATGATATCTATACTAGTAGCATAAGAAATATCAGGGAAAAGATATGTAGGAACCTGATCAGTAATCCAGTTAATCTTTCCAAAATCTCATCGTCTCCCTATTACCATGATTCAATGTTGAACCATATTTATAAATTGGTAAAAGCCAAAATACACCTCTGATTGCATGATACAAACTTAAGCCAACAGTCTCCACATTTCTCACGCCATTATTATAAAATACTTCATTCTGACCATTGTTGACGATAAAAAAGACCCATCATTTTCTAGCTTTCCCTAATCATTGGATCAAAGGCCCTTATTTATATCATCAAGGAGAGCTAAACATAACTCTTGGTCCTCCACCCTTTTATGTATATACAATTCCTCCATCTAATCAGATGAGTTTTCCTTCTTTGGGACACCTCACATGACAAAAGAATGCAGATTTTTCTGGGGATCTCTCCTAAAAAAATGGAAACTCCGAACATAAACATGGAACAAACTACCAAATATCACAGCAGTGATCTATAATAAACCCATCTTCATCCCGCTGAAAGAGGCTTGGTTTTTTCAATTTTGCAATTTGCCTTCAAGTTTGTTAACGATAGGTCTCCAATTCATACACCCAATCAGGTTATCTGACAAAGAAAGTCCAAGATATTTCGTAGGACAAGAACCTCATTTATTCTTTGAAGTGTCTCAATTCTGTATAGACACTTTCACTGACCCAACAATAAGCCTTATAACTCAATTTTATGTATTAAGCAGTTTCTTCTCTTTCTTTTATTTGTATAAAGACACTCGTCCTGCCATATAGTTGTCAAGAATCCATATTTTTGTGAACAAAGCCTGACTGATAGAATTGGACCAAACTAGCTTACAATTCATACTCTAACCTATTCATCAGTAGAAACAGAGCAAGTATCTTATAGGTGTAATGGAGTAAGCTAATAGACCTAAAATCTTTGATATTAGCAGCCACATCAACCTTTAGAATTGAAACAAAAGCAGAACCACCTTTTTTATGGTCTTCGTTTGCTCCAAGGAAGGCTGGAGCGTGGGTTGCAACTGGGTCAGCTCGGCTTTGGGCTGACCTGGTCAGAGGGTCAGGACCTGGTCCGACCCTATTTTTTATTAAAATTTTTAAATTTAAAAAATGAAAAAATGTCAGAAAATTTCAAAAAAATCTAAAAAATAAGAGATAACAATATATATTTTCATTCATTAACACAAACTTTACTTTATAATTTACATAAACTTGACTTGGTCTAAATTTTTTACATAAGCTTTATACTCTTCTCACAACATTGTACTATATACAGACTGCCACACATACTGATGAATATTATACTCCGGAGTCCCTTCTATAATGACTCTAATGTCGCTATTGGGTCCTAAAAGACCATCAAAATATTGTTCATAGGGGGGTTGAATCGGGGTGTCCACGGATGATCCATAATTCATCCCACTCCACTCTAACTCATATGTAGGGGACCGAGAGGCTTGAAATGAATCATACTCATAAGTCAGTTGTTCATATCCATAGTATTGATGTCTGCCATGTTGAGTATGCTTTGTTCCTTCACCTTGCGACCTCGCCTCATGGTCCATGTCTTGGGTCGTGTGGGTACACTGCTCTTCTCTAGTGAAGCGTTCTACTGTTGTAAGAGCTCTCCCCACATACATGGACCTCTACCTGCTTGAAGCCGTGGCTCCCTACCCTTGGTGTCCCACTCTATAGTTGCTACTCTTTGAAGAAGAATCCTTCGAAATTTGATACTACACTTGGATGTCAGGCTCTGAAGTGTCTTCTCAATCCTCGTCAAGTGTCTCCGCATCTGCTATGTCAAGAGGATCAGTTAAAACCTGCTTACTCTTTCTCTTACTCTGTGCACCTCTGCTAAATCCTTCACCGGTCTTCCGTCTCTTCGCCATGGCAGGCGGAATCTGAAATTCTTGGCCGAGAGGGACATCGTCGAGCACTCCTTCAACCCATTGTCGATCTTTAGAATTGAATTCAGGTTAGCCCATCCCTTCTTTGTCGTTCACACACGCTCCTAATGGATATCTCTCATTGAAGATTTGATCCAAGTCAATGTCTTCCTCTTGAATCGTTGGTTCCTCAACTTGACCGTCTAAAGTGGATGTCCTACACTGTTGTTCTTCCCATTGATTCTGCTTCATTCTTTCTAAATATTTTAACTTAAGCCTCATATTGTAATAACAATACACAAGGTCCTCAATCCATTTTGATGCCAAGCCTATTTCTCTACTCTGTGTGAATCAAGTTGACATCAACCAATTCCTCTCGCAGCCGGATGTTGAAGTTGTTTAGCTAAGCACTCTAATAACTACATCTGTTAAATCTTCATAACCTGGAGCTTTGCCATGGTCCATCCACCAATCAACTACAAAAATAGAAGTAAGTCAGAGCTTTATCAGATAAATATGTTTAAAGATCAATAATGAATACTAATAATAGGAATTGATCGATATGTAACTGGACTTAAGAGTATAACAGCTCGCTCCACTCTTGTTGTCCCAAAATAATTAAACCGCATCTTGTAATGATACATCTTGTTACAAGCAATTATTGACCGGTCATCATCACCAAACATCATTGTGATGATGGTTTTGACATCATCAAGTAATTCATTTGTTGCCCTGAACTGTTGATTATAGCAATAACGGGAGTTGAAGAAGTAATCTAAAAGATGTACATGTTACTAATCAATCAAAACATATTTTAAATACAAATGAATGAAGTAGAAGAGTAATGAAGTATACTTGCTGCATGCATTGGTTGATGTAATGTTCGCTCCACCGACGGTCAATAACGTCCCATCATTTAGTGAAATCGGACACGGTCTTTGCAATGTTGTCCTTTGCTCTATCAATTGCATCGTATAGATAGCCCATGTCCACTTTTCTATCACTGTCCACTATCCTTAGCACCTTCACTATAGGACCTACAATGCTCAATATCTTCTTCACAACTTTCCAGAAATCTCCGCTTTCTATTGTTTCCTCAACCTTCCTCCCTTTTTGCTTATCCGACGGGTTACATCTAACTAACCAAGTACACCACCCCGGTGAGATGAGCATGTGACATAGAGCTCTTCTATAAGTCAATAAACTCTTTAAAAAGATATAATGAGAGGCAAAGTGGGTGGCAACAGGTCTGAGAAGCTCTCACCTTCGTATGTTCCCTTATCAAGTTAATGATGAAGTTGTGGTTGTAGATGAATGATGAGATAAAAAGGGCTAACTTCACAACCTGGTCTATTTAACTATCTTTGCAAATGTCCTCTAACATTAAATTTAGGAAATGTGCGGAATATAATGTCCAATACAACTTCAGTTTCTTGACCATCCGCTATGTATGTAGCCGCGTTGTTTGTAACTACTTGGACAACCCGGTCCTCCCCTATCTCCTGGATAACTCTGTCTATAAAATCAAGAAAATATTTGGAGTTCTTGACCTTCCTTGATGCATCAACCGACTTCCAAAACACAGTGCTGACTTGACAATAAACTAGAAAGTTTATTATCATCTTTTTAGTTATACTTGTTAAGAAGAATATGAACAAATTAGGTATAACACAAAACAAATTAAGTAAGCACTATGTAAAGTGAGCTTATTGGTCTAACCATCAATCACCAACGTACAACGTCTTTCGTCCCAAATCCTTTCAAAAGACTTGACGTACTTCCTTGTATCGTCCACCTCCATGAGAAGATATACATTGTATATCTCTTTTGGGTTAAGTCCAGACACTCCTCTTCCGACATTGCCGATGGTGTTGATTATGTTCTCATAGTATGGTCCCTTGGCTGCATTCACCGATATACTGATGGAAGAATCACCTTGATGTCGCCCGTCCAATCTTCTCCTTACATAATTTTCAAATTCTTCAATGTTGTCATTATTGATGTTTGGCATTGCCGTGGTTGGGTGATAACAAGATCAACATGACCCACTCTCAGGTTGTCATCTCGAGTGAGATCATGAATCTCCTCCTCCACAGATTAGTTTGATCCCCTTCCACTCCCAAATCCTTGACCAATTGATTGGCCAGTGTGGCGTAAAACATCTTTGTCGGTGAATGACTTCCAACTTGCCTCTATAGTCCGGTAAAGATCCTCTAATTTTCAAACATGGTAAGTAAATAAGATAATAATCTAGTTTTAGAGTAAGATATACATAGTACATAACATCTTCGACGCATATATCATGATGAATGTCAGAACGTTGTTGTCCGGTCCCATATATATGTATGGAATGTCTTGCCGGTTCAGTAATTTCTTCTTAAACTGTATACTTATGCCACTTTGAAGTTTCTTTCATCACTTCCAATTTTTGTAGATGTCGTCGGAATTGTGCTCTTACCTCTGGTGAAGTACAAGAGTACATTGCCGTTCATTCCAATAAGGTAGTGTTTTAATCTAAAAGTACCACCGTCCATAACTTTATCACAATATTTACATTGCGCTTTTCTAGCCGTCATAGACAGCAAAATGCAATGTGCCCAAGCCAAATCATTCTGGGTCGACCTAGTAATTTCAATGTCACGACATGGACAAGACATGGTTAATCAAAGTAAACAACAACGAAAAGAACAAATGAAAAGATTAGATTAGAATAACTCAAAAAAAACCTAAAGATTTCAACCTTCACTAAATCAACTAAGGGTCTTGGAGGGGTGGGAATTAGCCTTAAAATCTAAGATTTATAGGGGTGAACATGAAGGGAGGGACGGGTGGGGTGAAGGGCCTCCCTTGGGAGCCTTATATAGGCCCCCAAGAGGCGCAAGGGGGCATCAAAAACCCCCCTTCCTTTAACCCCACAGGAAGCGCCTGTGTGGGGGCAAGGGATCCCCTGTGGGATCCTAGGGTTGTGCGACCCAATCGCTGGGTCGTGCGACCCAATGATCGGGTTGCAACCCGAGAGATCCCACCCTCAGGTTGGGCCGGTCGGCCACAATTCCGACCAGTCGGGCCTAGGTCGCGACCTAGGTCCCGATCCGACAAACCATGATTTGCTCTTTTTTTCTTTGAAGGTGACCCAAAGAACATTCCTCTCGTAAGAGACAAAAAGAAAGATAAAAACATACACCCATAACACCTCACAAAGTCTAAATCAAAAGGACCCAGTAAGAGTTGTTATGGTGCAACAGCAGCGGTGCCTTGGTGCCAGACCAAAGGAGTCGGATTCAGACTAGAATCACACGTAGAATGTGTTTGGTATACTTTTTTTGCATTTTTTTCTTGCTTTTGAAGAACCAATTCGGGCTGATTCCGGATTGGGTTTTCGCCCGTGGAATTGGACAATTCTGCTGATCTAATTCAGATCAGACTATAATTGGTACTAGTCTGTTCAGCCTCTGATTCCGCTATCCTTGCAATACATAAAGCAGCACCCTACTTAAGAATAAGAACAACAAAGATAGAATTAGATCTCTAGATTTTCCTGGGATGGTCATGTAATTCCTCCAACACAGCAATGATATCTTTCCTGGGATGGTCACGTAATTCCTCCAACATTGGCATTCAAGCTGATCAGTCTCTTTGATCTCCCTTTCAGAAAAGGAGACAGAGAACTGTCTCTAATTCAATCAACTTGCTAAACCGTTCAGAATTGATTGGTAACCCACATCCGCTTTAAAAGTTCGTAACAAGTGACGGTCATTTTCTTGATGTCCCCTTCCTTCTACACAGCTCTAGTACTAATTTGCAAAGACTGTAAATATTTATGGTTTACTATTTTCTTCAAGAAGCTGCCATATGGAAAGACATTCTTATCCCATTTCTTAGGTCAATTTTCTTTTGGCATTTGTTTCAAATTAATATCCTCAGCATTGGGCCATTCGTTATGATCATTTTTATACCATTTCCATCTGATTCTGCCAACCTCATATGGCTGGGAATGATATTTTTATTTTCTACAGAACAATCAACTGCAGTCTAATTTTGGCTGCTTCCCAATTTTGGTAGCACTTCACTCCACTCCATTTTATTCTTTCACCACCTAAGCTTGAGAGCCAAGCAGCACGAGGATCCATACAATTTAGTCCCTGAGTTACAAAATCATGTAATGTAAAAGAAGTGTTTTGAATATTGATATTTGAACCAGATCTCATATGAAAAGTTAAAATATTTTGAAATATTTGCCAACACATATAAAGGCATGCAAAACTTTTAAAATAATTTCAATATTTGACCTTAGACATATAATAGTTCCGAATAAAACCTCTTTAGAAAAAAGATTTGTTGTCTCATGATAGCGTGCTACGTTCCCCTTGGAAAACTTTCATTGACAGTTGACCAAACACTTCACGTACTTGTAGCAATTTATGACATTGTCGAATGATACAAGGTAATAATCTACAATGAACTAGAAAATTGTGAAACCTCGAGGAATTTATATAAATATAAGAAGTATGTGTATTATGTGACATGGTTTGAAAATTCATTTGATTTCCGTTTATTTGGGAAATGAATTTTCGATATCCTATCTTGGGCTACTATGAAAATACATGATATTTCATAGAAAATATTAGCCAAAATATGTGATATGCATATATAAAATATATGTCGAGGTTAGGGTTCATAAAGTTTGTCTTTGGACCTCTCTCCATCGGAAGTTGCGAATTTCCGATGTTAATTACATCGAGATTCTCGAACACCCTTGATTAACTGTCGTAGCAACTTGTATATGAAAGAAAACATTCATCCACAAAATATGAGCGTATAGGGATTACGGTCCATAAAATCAATGGAATACAGACTCAATATTTAAATCTGACAACATAGTGACCATATAATGTCAAATGATAATGCAAAACTTGGCATCTAAGCTTAAGGGTATGGGCAAGAATACCTTGCAAGAGATTAGTTTCTCAACTCAGTGTCTTATATCGAGTCACAGGTTGAATTATCAAGATCTGAGCATATTCAGATCGAAATCTATGTCAATTTCATTTAAGTCCTTGTATATTGAACAGAATGAAAGTATTCAATAAGTCAAGGCTCCTCGTGTCATCTCTATTTAAGTCTATTATCTTAGACTTGGCATATGCTTGAATTTAGGCAAGGGTCATGGTCTTTTCTTATGCCTTACCTAACTATGGGGCTTCATGATGATATCCTAGGCTTAGGTAATCGGGTATTTCCTAATGTTAAGTCTTGATATCTTAGACTTAGTAAAATGGCACATGCGCCTAGTTCAGATGGTTCTTGGTTGCGATAGAAAATCTTGGATCAAACACTACATATGTTTACCCCTACCCACCTCGGCCAAAGGGATGTATAGGATATTAATCCTAAAGGATATATTAATTTTTCTTTTGATGTCCCGGATCTAAAATCTGGCCTACGATCCAGATTTTACATTAGTCCTCACTATTGAAAGCCTCTAGTCTTTATATACAAGAGACCGGGCCTAGGACTAGACATGCTATGAAGCAAGTTCATCATATATTTTATATCAATCCTTCTCCCTCCAAGTTCTATCCTAGCCGGGGATGGATCTGCTGGGGGTACTGACATTGGATCTCAAGTATAACGGGAGATATGTTACCCGGATACCCCCATGCATAAGTCTACCATGCTGCCCTGACTTAGGATTTACCAGAGCTATCATTTCAAATTCTGAGTTTTGAGTCTCAAGCTCACAACTCATGTCCCCCTTAGACTCAACACCCGGCCTACTTATCCATGGCCATGATTCTGTCTTAGGGTTTACATTCAGATTACAGCCAAACTCCCCTTGGCCCATCTCTTAATGCTTGGACCCGGCTATGGTCCGGCCAGATTCTGTTGGAACCAAGTCCCTCCTTGGGATTTATGCAATTAAAACCAAAATTCAAAACAGCATGCAAAAACAAGCCCGGAATATATATTATCCAAACCTCCTAAGTCCGGACATCATTTAGTCTCCAAGTTAAACCCAGAAATTATTCCAGGCTTAACTATATTCCCTCATTTTTCTAACGACCTTCCAAAGCAACACTTTGTTCACATATGGGCTATAGGCCTTTAGGTGCTCATGGACGAAGAAACCAGTATGCTTGGGAATGTACATAAAAATCTGGAAATGGACAGTCTGAACTCGGGCATCCAACGCCTGATTATCACTAGAATTCAGACTCAGAGCTGATCCTAATATATGACCCTGGACTGATCAAAAGTCTGCATTAAACCATATATTAGCATCTGCCTTATGATAGATGTTAGGCTTATCCTGAAATCTAATAAGAATCAGGCCTGAAATGCATGCAAATGGGATAGCTAAGTCCGGCTATATATAGGACCCATGTATAAACCATGAAATATTTAACTTAGCCCTTCCTCTCCCCTCTCTTCATAAACTCCTAATGACCTGATTATATTCAGATCCAAGGCCTGCTAATCCTTTCCTCTACCTGTCCCTTCAGACTATCCGAAATCAGGGATGGGGTTGGAGCTCCAGGACCTATGATTGCCCTGGGTGCTGTCGAAATTTAGACCCAGAGTTGACCTTGTAATTGACTTTAGAGTAGTCAAAGGTCAGCACTAAATTGTACATTGGGGTCTGCCCTATGGTAGATGCCAGATCTATCCTATATACAGCCTGAGATTTCATACAAAAACAGGCTTACATGAACCTGAAATATATGTCAAGTTCGGCCATCACACAGACCTCCAATGATCTGATTATGTTCAGATCATAAGCCAGCTAAATGGACACCTTACCTACCCCTCGGACTAGCAATTACCAGGGTCGAAATAGGTGGCCTATGAAAAGCTAAGGTCATCATATAAACCCGGTTTGAAATCCCTTGATTGGGACTTTAATGTGGGGGTCCTCGGACTTGGAAACACCCTGTAGCTTCTCATGGCCCTCAATGGAATGAGTTAACTAAATAACCCCTTTTGGAGCCTTCTCTTTATACACAAAGGCAGGTGTATAATTGACCGGGACAGGATGCTATTTCCTGTAGCAAAAAGGCTTTATCCTCAGGTGCTTAACTAGGCGGACACCCTGGGCCGGGCCCAAAGGTACCTTAAGATGGCAGGTTCTGCCTATGCATATGGTATATCCGGTCTTCAACATGTGGAATCTCTCTCCCTCAATTCATTTCTAAGGGGGAATTCAATACCTAGATGTCTGAAATCAGGTCCATATGCCTGAAATCCGAGGGTTAAAACTCAGTCCCATATATTGCTGAAATGTATATGTACCATATTCTCTTATATTCAAACCTATCCTCTCAATTATCTTCCTCTCCATTATGAGATGAACTAAGTGAATGGGTATGTATGGCTTCGGCTTTTATCCAGAATATGTGGATATAGCCGCACTCAATCATAATGCCTCTAATCAGGTGGATATCATATATATATATATATATATATATATTCCCAACTTGACATAGAGGTTCGGTCCATGATTGACCTCCTCTACACATGGCATGCTTGCTGCCTCCCAATTTCTGTCCGGGACATATGGGTCAGGCTATGATCCATCATGTTATGCATATATTGGTGATCAGCCTCTTACCTTGTCCAATTATGTCCGGACTTGGTTCATTTTTTTATGGATCACCTATGTGTATGAGAGGAGATCCTTGATCACTACCCTATATTTGGTTGAAACCATAGGGTACGTTGGTGAGATTGAACTTTAATTAAAGTCATCTCCCCCTCTTCTTCACATGGGTCTGCCTTATAGCCGACCCTTCTCTATGAGATAAGCCAAAGGGCTGTTCTAGCTTATGACCCTATTTGGGGCAAGTGCACTGAATTAGACCTACTATTAGGCCTCCATGATGACTTGTTATGGGCATAAATCAGCCCTATGACCCGAACTCTGGGCTGTACATGTTCTTGCTTAGGATAAATACATTGGACTAGACCCAATATTAGGCCTCCATGGTGTCCTGCTATGGGCATAGACTCCATATCACATATGGTTCTCACAACCGGGATATAGACATATAAGTATGCACGGATTTTGGCTTATCTTTCTATGAGTATCATCATGTATGTCTTAATCATGCCATATGGCATATTACATATCCTCATATGGTGGGATACACACATGTCCATAGCCTCTTCATATCAAGGCTCTTTGTCATAAAATCTGTCCCATACTTTGTTTTCTTCATTACAAGATAGATCAAAAGGACCATGTATATATAATCTTATCCGAGACATATTCATGGAACTGTGCCCAATATTAGGCACCAATCAGTCTCTTGACATCCTCGGCCTCCTGATTTTTTATAATCAGGGGGTGCTTCATCATATCTTGTACAATTTATAGTCGGATATCATGACCTTTCAGGGTCCGGCTGGCCATCTCTTCTTCCCATGTCCAAGGCTACCCGGGGAATATTTGGTCCATTATGTGGGTTCCAAATAGGCCGGGTATAACCTCATCTTCACTTGCCTTACTGTATTGTTGCTGTAGTTGAACTTTGAGAGACCTTCTCCATAATTTCCAGGCCGGAGGGGACTGTTATGAGGGAAATGAGGGAGAGATGGCAGGTCTGTCCAACAGGTCTATAAAGGTATATGGGAGTGTATCCGGGGAGCAATATAGGCTCAAGTATGGGGTTAATTTGAGTATTTAGATATGGCTTTCCTCCTGTCCCGGGACTAGGCCCAAATATGTCCGAGAAGATGAAGGGAGGGGGTCTGTGGGGTCCTAGTATATATCTAGGAATTGCAGGTTTAAGTAGGGGGATAACCTACTGATATAGGAGAGCAATTGAGGGGATTGAGCTCCTGATGGTCATATCATCTAAGGGAGGGGACGGCTTTGATAAAGGCCATGATATCTTACCTCAAATCCCTCAAGACTTGCCCTTGATTCTCCTGCAGAGCCTCTCTACTCACTGCCCTTTCTCTGAGCTGCACGGGTACCTCTTTGACAGAATTTCTGCAGAGCTTCTCCTTCTCTTCTTATCTCCTCTCCGACCTCTTCTCATGTGCGGGGGCAGTCCTATTTATAAGCCATTGGATGGGTGTTGTTCACCCGGGAGAGTGGGGCTTGAAGGCAGTGTGCGCATGGAGGAAGTGGGGCCACTCCTCCCTGAACGTGGGGAGAGTGGGGTTTGACCAAGTCAGGGCCGAGAGGTGAAAGATCTTGGCCCTCGGTTGCTCCCTGACTTGTAGTGAGTCCATCTCACATTAAGTACAGATCCCGGCCTTTGATTAGATGCCCCGGATCCTCTCTCGACAGCCTAATCCAAGCCCTTCATTGATCAGCCTGTAGATGGCAAATTAGATCCCATCCATTGATTAATTGGAGCTAGGCCTTGTTGTCTACGTGAAGGGGATCATCTCATTTAATCAAATATCCAATTAAGGATGGATCCAATGGAGAGGATCCAATTGAACCATCCCAATATACTGTCGGATCTGAATCCAGAACATTATGACCCCAATCAAGCCATCCGACAGCCAAATCTGACCCTCGGATGCATGTCCTTTCCATCTCAGCCCTCTATTGGATATATGGTCCATCCGGTTGATGGAGATCCCATTTAATCCAAGCCATCAATCCCTTAATGGACATCAATCTTGTTAAGGATCCAGGAGGGTTTATCATCCGGTAATTTGTCTTGCTTATGGGCATCTACCGGATATCCCATTATGAAGGACCCATTGGATATTATCCTATTAAGGATCCGGTAGGCCATCTTAATGAACCGATGAGGATTAGGATCCAATTAACTTATAAATCAACCAATCCCGGCCATTGGATGGCCTTGGCTTCCCTCTCGGACCTGTTTTGAATCCTCTAGACTGTTTTCCCTCTCGCGGATCATCCTCCAAACAGTTTTCTTGTTAAGTCTCCTAGTTGGAGATAAACTCTCCACCTGCGGGGGCCTTCTTCTATCTGACCTGTCCACCTTCTTCTATCGCACCAGGTCTGCTGCAGCTTGGAGATTGCCAAGGGAGATCATTGATCCTGCTGATTGGAGCACTTAGGTGCCCCTCTTCTTCTCCTTGTGAAGGTAGCTTTCCTCATGCTTTCCTCTTCTTCTATTTTTTCTGTCGGCAGCATCCTCAATGTCCCATATTACACTTGCATTTGCATATAGATGAGTGGCCGGTTGTATGGAGATGGCTGATTTGGAAGGGCACATTTATTGTGTGCGGAGGCTTGGCTTTCTCACATGCCATTCTTGGTCGGGGATGTCATCAATTCCCCCCCCCCTCTTCCTGTTTATATACACATATAGATGTGTTAGAGGATCCGGTCTCTTCTATGCTGGATTGGAACCCTTGGCTGGTCCATATGTCCAGCTGTAAGCATGCATCTCCGGGGGCTTCAAACAGGAGCCAATTTGGCTTTTGAGGGCTGTCTCCGGCCTTCCCCCTTCTTCAGATTCCTGTTGGGAGCATGTCTCCCTATCCTATGCCATGCTTTTTCTTGCAATTATATGTATGGCCGGTTGGCCAAATTTATGTGCAAGGGTGCAGCTCCTCCATATAGCACCCTGGGCCGGAGCTTCTTCTCAATTTCCCCTTTGTTTGTGTCAACCAGAACATATGTTCAGAGACCTGGCTTATCCATGTGATGAATTGGGTCTTCTTTCAAGCTGAATTGGGTCTAAAGGCTACCCTCTTTCTTCTTCTTCTATTTCTGAATTTATGCCCAATCTTCATTCACCTCTGGCTGTAGGCAATCTATTGGCGGCCCTCTTTCTATCTCTTGTAAATGTATGTATGGCCGAACACATCCGGGACTGCTCACTGATCCTTCCTTGGTCAGCAGGGGGATGAGTTACCCTTGTGTATCCAATTATGCATATCCGGTCTCAAATATATATGTTTGATTCCCTTCTTCTTCTTCTTTTTAGCAGGCCCCTTTTCTTATTTTGCTCTATACAAAGGTGGTGAAGTATAGGGAACCAAGTGTTTCCTTGCTTCTTATTTCCTTTTCTTCACCCTTCCATTACACACTGATCTTATAGTGATCAGGTGCTGCAGCTTGTACCAATCATGGGCCTCTTTTGGGTCCATAACCCTCTACCCTTGCTTGGACATATATCTGCCTAAGCTGATCGGGTATACCCTTATATGGTCTCATCCTCTTTATGACTTTCTAATCCCCTATTTCCTGGATTCCTCCCAATTTCTGCCTGTGTATATGCTGAATTTCATTCTTTATGGGCCCCCTTCACCTAGTATGCTCCATATAATGGTGTTGGGGTGGAGGGAATTAAGTATTTCTAATTCCCCATTTTTTTATATGCCTATGTTTCATATAAAAAAAAAATCTGAGTGCCAACAAATATCTTCCAGGATCTTTTACTCCAAAAGTATAGGATTCCTTGAATAATGTGACATCTCACCCCAAGTAAATTCTTAACCCTTCCACCTCTTATGAATATTACAGAATATTCTGGTAAATTAATAGCCAATAATAAATAAACAAGTAGTATTTCCAAATCCAAAGGTCAATCGTACTTTGACAACTTTATGTAAGGTGGAGTCCAGATTTTTCTTTTTGAGGCAATAGTAGTAAAATTGACAGAAAAGTCACTCAAGCTGTCAATTTACAGAACCATTCATGAGAGTTGCACCACATTCTTACAGCTTACTCCTCCAATTTTTCTAAGTAATTACAACAATTTTCTCACTCAAAAATCTCCTCCCTTCTACCATTCTATCATGGTTTATGGAATCGGCTGGATCGGATCGGAATCGGCAATTCCTGAATTGAATCAGATCGGTCTTGATTCGATTCCGACTGGAAGGACCAATTCCTTCTGGAATTCTACAAGAATCGGTCTAGATCAAACCAATTCGACCGATTCTGACTTGGAATCAGTTAATCCCAATGAGAACTTAAGTACTGCCATCGGGCCCTATTTAAACCTGATATCAATCCAATATCGGCCGTTTAAGGCCAATATTGGCCCCGAAGGGCCGATTCCTACTCCTAAAGTGCTAAGCAAGGAAGGGGGGTCGAGGGTCGAGAGCGGGTCGCTTGGGCACAAACCGACCTGGGTTGGCCGAGGTCGGGACTTGGGTCAGTCGAGATCAAAATAACATATAATAAAAAATATTTTTTAAACATCTATGGGGTCGGGATCGGGTTAGTCAGCCCAGAAACCAACTGGGTTAGGCCCGGGTCAGGACTCGGGTCCCAATCCAACATTCCATGGTGCTAAGCCTCCCGATTCTTGACAATTTCGACAACAAGCAAGCAACAGGTGGCAATCCAACAATTCTGACAGCGATCCAAACGATTCTGACATCGATCCAGGCGATTCTAGAGATTCTTTGGTGATCCAGCTCTACCGACAGTGATTCCAACGAGTTGGGATGTCTTCGGCGGCAATTCATCCTCGATAATCTATTGTTCAAGTCATTTGTGAGTTTTCTTCCCTTGGGACCCCCTAAAAATATGTTTAGGGTCCTGATGTAACCTCAAATTTTGAATTAGCTTTTAACAATTAAAAAATTAGGTGGTATTCCATAAGAGTATAAGTTAATTCAATGATAGAAATAAATTGAGGTTGTTGCATTCTTACTTTGATCTCTCTCCGTCGAACTTGCGAAATACCATAGTTGTCAAGGAGACAAGACGCCCAAAGCATTGAAGAGTGTCAATTATGCTTAGACGAAAAGGTGACTGCTTAGACGTCGTCTAGGTGGTCTAAAACGGTAACATTGGATGTTTGTTTATATATATATACACGTATATATATGTACATATACATAGTCATATATATAATTAGATGTTAATATTATATACATGTATGCATACATACAAAATTATATACAAAATTGATGTATGTGTGAGAGAGAAGAAAGTTAAAATAAATCTTTGTAAGTTTTAAGTATATAACATATATTTATAATTATAAATCTTATATATATATTTGTGATAATATACGTGATGTAAAAAAAAAGTTATGGTGTAAGTGCCTGGGGTGCCTAGCCTGGGTGCCTTTTGGGAAGCCAAAAGAGCACCCCGGAAAGACGTTGGCAGAATAGCACATTGCCGCCTAAGTGCCGCCTTTGACAACTATGCGAAGTACTGATGTTAATTACATCGAGCAACGACTCGAATACCCTTAATTAACCACCATAGCAATTCATTTGTAAAAAACATACATCCACAAAATAAACACGTAAGAGTAACGGCTCCATGAACTTGATAGCATGGTTCGCCGGGTCGGCGACCCGGTCGGCCGGGTCGCCCGACCCGGCCAGTTTCCGGGCCGACCGGCCCGGAAACGACCCTGCCGGGCCGACTCCAAGCCGGCAAAATAATAATAGTATAACAATACTTCACTATCACTTATACCATCACATGTATATAAGAATTTTAATCATAAATATATGTTATATACTCAAATTTTATAAAGATCTATTATATACTTAAAAAAAATTTCTTCCCCCTCCCCGTTACCACCATTAAAAAAATTTCTTCGGGGGACGTTGCCCCCCTGATACCCCTCACAAGGGGTGCTGCCCCCTTGACCCCCACGACCTGACCGCGCAGGTCGATCCGCGACTACTCTGCGCCACATTTAATAAGAGTATAACAATACTTCACTATCACTTATATCATCACATGTATATAAGAATTTTAATCATAAATATGTATTATATACTCAAATTTTATAAAGATCTATTTTAACTCTCTTCTCTTTCACACACATCATCAAATTTGTCAAGAATAATTATTTTTTGAGTGTCTCATTTATTGATTGTACAATAATATTTTACTATCATTTATATTATTACGTATGTTTAAAAATTATAAAAATAAATATATGATACATCTTAAAATTTATAAAATTGTTTGTTAAGTATCTTTACCTTCTCACTTAAGATTAACTCTTTCCCAACATATATTAATATAACATAATCACAAAAAAATCATATTCACTTGTATACATAGATAAACACTCATATTCAATTATAATATAAAAAATATAATTATATTTATGTATATATTTTACGTATACATAAATATATGACATAAAAATTATTGTTTCTATTTATTTCTTATTTTTATATAATTTTTTATAATAAAATAAATAAAATCCGACCTCATCCGACCCCGTCCGACCCGGGGTCGTGACCCCGTCCGACTAGGTCGGTTTTGGGGCCGACCGACCCCGGGCCGACCCCCGACCCTGCCTTCCTTGCTTGATAGAATGCAAAAACACTTAGTGTTTTTGGATTTAATTGGATTTGGTTTGTGTTTGAATTCCATTTTTTTGGGATGGGTTTTATCTTGGTTGATGCTTTAATTAAAATTGCTTTGAGTTTAATTTAAGTTGTTTGGGGTACCTTGTGGAGTTTGGTGCTAGATTTAATGTCTTTTGTTTCTTAGTTGACTGATTTAATTCAAGTTGGGTTTGGGTTTGTTTGTTTGTTTTAACAGTCTGATGAGTGATGTGTTTGTATTTTTCTTTTAATTAAGACTTGATGTTTTTAAGTTTGAAAATCTGTTAAGGTCTTCTTTTTTTTCATATCAGATTATTTAAAATACTCCAAACTTTATATGAGTTTAAATCCTCATCTGACCCTGTTGGATTAAGCCCTCGAACCTTCAGATGCCCTGTCCAGCGGAGATTCAATTTATTATTATTTGTATCTGATGCATGGAATGCCATCTCGCGAGATTTCGCGAGATCTCGGTCTCGCCAAGGAGGCCGAGAAACGAGATCGCCGAGATCTCGTCCTATGTAGACTGGTCCATAAAAAAAAAATTCTTCGGGGGCTTTGCCCTCCTGATACCCCCCACAAGGGGCGCTACCCCCTTGACCCCCGCGACCTGACCGCACAGGTCGATCCGCGACTACTCTGCGCCCCGTTTATGATAGTGTAAACACATTTAATATATTTCACTATCACTTATACTATCACATAAAAATGTGTTACAAGTTTAATACCATATTAGTATTTAAATAAGATTACATACAAGTTTAAATCTTTTAGAAGCACAAAAATTATCTTTTTGGTATTAAAAGTGCTTGTAATTGTTCATTCACGTAGTTGATGTACAAAATGTGTTATATGTTTTCATGTAAATTCATTTATGTACTCCTATTTTTATAAGATATTATGTTATGTTTCATACATATATATATTTTGATATGAGAATCTGAGATCCAATCTCCCGAGATTTTTTCGAGATCTCTCCGAGATCTCTTCTCTTTCACCCCCCCCCCCGAGACGAAGCCGAGATCCGAGATGGCAATCCTTGATCTGATGGGTTTCTGATTTCTGCAATTTTCTGAAATTCACAGATTTTCTGTATGGACACTTTCAAACTTCTAGGATTTTTGGATTTCTGAACCTTCAGAACTCAAAAGATTTCCTGTTTATCGCACGTTTTTTCTGTTTATTTATTTTTCTTGTTTTCTTCCCTTTAGTTTTTCTTTAACTTATCTTAGGTTATGCAGATAGGGGATTTTACCATTAGGATGTTTTGACTCTTGTCTTTTGCTTTCAGGGTTGACTGAGTGTCTTTTCTTCTTAATTTAACTTACGGTGTGTTTGAGGTTTCAAAGTTGACTGAAAATCTTGTGATTTTGTATTCTTAATCTCCTGTGTTTTCATTCTAATCCTGACTCAAATTCCATCTATTTTTTTCATATATTCCCACTTAAGACCTACTGAGGTCCGATAGATCAGATGATTGCAGAATTTACCTTCCAGCAGATTGTTTTGTTCCTATTGTTTTATGTTCTGATCTTGTTACTCTGTGGGGAGCTTCTTGCTTCTCAATGTTTGCATTTCTCCAAGTTTATGAGACCGTTGGGAACTCCCTTCCAGGCCATCAGTCGTATTGCACATGGAAAATTCTTCATTGCTTGTAGCAAATTGTAATACATATGTATGGGGAAGGCTTTAAAGTCATAACCCCATCAATTTAGGATTAAGCCCATTTAGCCTTTTATACACATTATGGGATTTATTCGATGATTTAGGATGGGATTCACCTGGCCTTTGATGGGCATGTGGGAATCCTTCCCATTAACTTAGGATCAAGTATACCCCGGCTTTTGACAAGCATGTGTGTTGATCTCGTTCCACAGCCTCATGAACCTCATTAACTAGTGGTTCATCGGCATATTTTCTAAACACATTATCTTCACATGGCTTAATAGGTATGTCGCTCCCTTCCGGGGCACAGTATGACATTTGGGTCTATAATTGACCTTTATATGTCTACCTTGAGAGTCAAGAGGCGTGCACAAGGCCAGCCCCAAACTTCCCCACATGTCAAAATTCTTTTAAGTTAAGCCAAGACTAAGAGACGTGCACAAGGCCGGTCTCAAGCTTATCTTGGTTTGTGAAATTAAATTAATATATTTTTCATTTAATTTTATTTTAATTGCTTATTTTAAGATTTGATGACCATTAAATCTGTCTTGAACAGTATCCGGACCCCTTGGGCCAGTTAATGAACTGAGCCCTTCAGTGGGTCTTGAACTTTGTTGTCCTCATCTAGCTAGCTCCATACAGGGTCTTCTTCTTTTTAACTCCTTGAGTCGGGTGGGCCCCATGCAATGTCAAGTGGAGAAGCACCTATAGGTCAATTACTTGTTCATTCATGCGATGTCGCGAAGAAGAGCCATCAACTCCAGATGGCACTGGCAATCTCAAGGGTCGCCTAAGACCTTGGTGACGCCAACAACGAGGGATGCTAACCCCACCGGTGAGAGGGTGGAGGCAGCTAGGCTAGACTCGGTGGGGACAATAAAAGTTGAGGATGGTGATAACTATGATGGACGATGTAGATTGGTTCGATGCCAACAAAAGGGACTGCGGCGGAAGGACTTGACAATGCCGATTGTGGAAGAAGAAATGGGGACTTGACAATGCTGACGATGCTCGTAGTAGCAGGTGACTCTGGTGACGATGGAGGGTGTATAGCAGACACGAAAGAGGACTCCGGCAACTACAACAGACAGAGAAAATGGCATGGGTGATTGTGGTAAAATAGAAGAAAATAAAAAACTTTCAATCACATGGAGAAAGAAGATAACTTTTACGGCATCTCCCTCAATCCTCTCTTTATCTTCTCACCTTCCTTACGATGGCATCGTGGGATGATTATATAGACCACGAAGGCCTTCAAGCATCAGGAAACTTTTCGGAAGGAAGGACCACTTCCAAGCCGGAACCGGAGAGCTCCGTGGTGCTCGGGGAAACTTTTTTTCCCCTTTGCGGCTCCACTAGGCCTATTTAGAAAGGTTTACAGGATTTCTTCCCATCGGAAGAGTCCGACTTGAGGTCAAGATTGATCAGGGGTCGATTTCTTTGTTGTGGATGCTTCCGTTTTTTATCTCGACTCGGTAAAAATGCCGCCATCAATCCTTACTAAAAGAAAGTATCTTCAACCAATTTCGACACTTGTAGAAGACTCCTCCCACTATTTTCGGTCATATCTTTGTTTTTGTTGTGGTGTAGATCCTTCCGGAGCTAACTGTATACCGCTAGGAGCCATTTGAAGGTAAGTAATCCTTCCACCGTTATCGTCGATATCTCCTTCCTTATTCGACATTTTCTTGTCCTCCCTTTAACCCTTCGCGGACTTCCTTATTTATCGATTGCTTCAAGATATCTCAGTGCCTCTTTCCCCATTGCATCGCCTCCGGAGGATGTTAGTCCTGTGACAACCGTATAAGGGAAAGGCAGATGGGATGGCACCCAATGAACCTATCTATTGGGCTTTATGGATTAGGCCCATGACTACCGATTACGATGGACTATCACTGTTGGATTAGTCCTTGGCCATGACTGTTCGGCCCATTCGCACCTTCCATTTTTTTCTATTTCATTTGTTTTGTCCTTTTTTTCTTGGCTATTTGATGGAACCTGTTGAACCCTGCCAATGGGGCCTTGGCGGGCCTCCTTTCAAGGCAACTCAAACTACTCTTGGTCATCCCTTCTGAGTCAAGTTCATAAGAAGCTAGTTCCTTTCATTCATGCCCTTTTTTTTTCTTTTCTCTTTTTTTTTCTTGAGCGGACATACAGCCAAGCGTATATGTGCGCTTGCATGTATTTTTAACATTCCTAGTTTAAACAACCATGAACATTCCTAATTTAAACAACCATATACATGCACCCATCATTATCCAGTTCACTTAATATTTGTGAAAACTTCGGGTGCCAACCACCCCCCCCCCCCCGTTCACTTTGCCCTAAGGCCGAATAGCCCCTTCTCGAACAACTCCCTGGGGGCTGTTTGAGTCCCGTACTCCCGACCACCCCCTACAAGCCGAAGGGTTGTTCTCTTCCTAGCCACCCCTAAACAGCCCCTAGTCCTCTTTAATTATTTCATTGTTTAATTCAGATGTTTAATTTTTTTAATTGATTTTTCTTTGTTTATAATTACAAGCAATGGCTGACCATGGCGAAGACAATGTACCCGCAGCGTGTGATATTAGATGGGAGCATAGACATATAACGGATGCATCCAACAAAAAGGTGAAAGTGATGTGGGAAGAAGATGAATGGAAGAGTGTACCAATTGAAGCAACACATTGCCGGGGTTGGTGACCATGTTAAAAAATGTGATAAGGTGCCTAAAGAGATTAATGAAAACATTAAAAACTACCTCACAGAAAGAGTCTCACAAGGGAAGATTAAGATCAAACAAAGAAAAGATTTGCATGATAAACTTCTAGGGAGAAGAATAGAAGAGGTGTCAACATCTAAAGAGAAAGAGAAGACGAGAGTTGAAGTTAAAACCTGACAGTGAGGATGACTCATCCACAAACTCTGAACTCATGAAAGTCAGGCATGCAAGCAAGTATACACAAAAAGAGGATGAGGAGAGGAAATGAGTAGGAGGGTCTAGAGTTGACCCTGTCTTTCGTCGATCAAAGTCGACACCTACACCCAATGAGGGTATGGGCATGAGACTAGGAGAAGGGGCATATCATCTATCTTCTTCGACATGCTCACCCCCCCAACTAGTAGGAGGATATAAGCATTTGTATGGGAAGTAAAGTGCCTCACAGGGGACTATCCGGCAAGTAATGAAAGGGGTTAAAACAACCGGAACAGTTGCAAAGAGAGCAGTGAGGTATATTGTGAAGTGCTTTTTGCATGTAGGTATGAATCTTAAAATTGTTCTCTATTTCATTTGACTATAATAACTTGGGGGTGAACTATGAAGACAATAATAGTTTTTATACCTACCTTAATGTAGGCATTCCAGCACATGTAGCCACTAGTCTATACTTTTAAACTATGGTTGATGTCATTGTTGAGGTCTGCCCAGGATTGTAAGTCCCAACTAGTAGATTTTATTTATGCTAGAGGCCTGGATGAGGAGGTGGAAGAGTTGAAGACATGAATAGACAGATTCAAGTTGGTGTGGAGGGAGAGATGCTGCACAATTATGTTTGATGGGTGAACATGCATCACCAAGAGAAGCATGAACAACTTCCTCATTTATTGTTCAGATGACAACTTTCTTGAAATCAGTTAATGTTTTGGTTTAGATCAAGAAGGTTGGCTACATCTTTTCCTTGATGGATGCCGTTGTAGAAAAGATTGGTGAAAAAAATATTGTTCAGTTTGTGACTAACAATAAACCATCCTACGAAGCAACAGAGAGAAACTTGATGGAGAAGAGGTATCGTTTGTTTTGGGTACCATGTGCATCACACTCCATTTACAACATGTTGGAGGATATAGGTAAGGAGCTTTCAATCTCTACGCTAGTCAAGCAGGCTCAAGTGATCATATTATTTATTTATTCACATCCCTGTATACTACACATTATGAGAGAACATACTGAGAGGCACGATCTGATTAGGCTTGGCCATATTAAGTTTGCTACAAATTTTATTACATTGGAGAGTTTGCATTGACATAGACATGCACGGGTTAGGTTCATAAATGCAAAAAACATACTATAATTACATGGTTGACAACCTACATAATAAGGAAGATTAATTAGAAATTCTTGTGAGAATAGAGAATTTGATCACGGATAAGAGATTTTTGGAGAGGATTGTCTACTACTTATCCATTATTAAGCTACCGGTAGTTATCTTGAGGTTAGTTGACTCAGACGATAGGAACCAGATAGTGACTCCTTATGATGCAATGGACCATGCAAAACTAAAAGTTAAGGAGAAAAATCCCAGAGGATACAAAACATAATGAAAAATAATTAATGTCGGATAAGATAGGACAGTGCACCATGATGTACATACAGCAGGTATTTGAGTGTCTATACTTATTTAGTTTTAATTTAAGCATTATATAAAATATTGACACATAGTTGAATGATTGTAAGATATTTCTTAACCCCCACATCCAATATGGAAAACAAGTGTCCAATGACAATGAAGTATTATAGGGTACTCTATCAATCTTACAATGCTTGTCCAAATCTCAACAGGATAAAACAAAAATTAAGATGAAAGTAGGTGGTTCTTAATTATTTAAAAATGTTTTTAATATTTATTTGAGAACACTAATCACTTTATTTTTATTAATTTTTATATGCAACACTACAGAATGAGAGTTAGAGTGTACATAAACCATATCTAAGATATTCTCATGACAAGATTTCTTCTGATATGTTTAATATGATATTTGATATCAATATATTCTTGTAACAAGTCCTCAACCTAAAGATTAATCATTTTCCATTGGTTTTTCTCAGTTGAGTGGAGAGTTCACGTGAACACAAGAAGTGGATGAAATCCACTTACAACTATTGTCATCAGGATTTTGAGTCAGAACACCAGTTCCTCCCATTATAAGAGGAACTGGAGTACATTCAACCTGACACACCAAGAGAACGAATAGGCTGGCATCTGATAGGCTGGAGAAACTAGTTTTCTATCATTATAACATGAGGCTAAGCATAAAAAATATCAAAGACCGCCAAAAGTTGTCAAACAAAAGATTTATAAGGTTTGCAAATGGAGCATATGAAGAAAAACATTGAACACAAGAACCACCTAAAGAGATTGACATTGATTACATTTTTCAATAAGAGCACTCGCTTGTTGTTTGATAAAGGAGAGGGTGGCCAGAGACTACTCACCCAAGTTTGATCTTGAGGATTGTGCATATGCAAAAGGAGAACTAGATGATGTTGAGGTTAAGGGCATGGAAGAAGAGGTTCCTGTTGCTCCTCAACCAATCCTATCTTCTGCCCCAGGAGCCCTAAATGTAGTTCCAGCCCTAGCCCCAGCTCCATCCCCACCCCCACCCCTAACTACATAACCAAATCCAAATCGAAGACAAAGACAAAAACAACAAGAAGAAAATAGGATGTCCTGCACAATTGAAGAAAAGTTTGGGACTTGAGAGTTCATCACATGATAGAGTGGAAGAAGTTAAGAAAAGAAAACTGGATATCATGCAAGATACCGTGAGTCCAACAGATGGTACGCAACCATCCTCACACTCCTCAGATGATGAGGAGTTCATACCACCCATCCAACAAGGTGGAGGACGAGTAGGTGGAGAAGGTGGAGACTTTGCTACTAGTACATAAACTAGTGGAACAAATACAAATGATTTGGCTTTGAGGCAACATTCTAAGGGGAGAAGCCACAAATAGAATAAAGACGTTTTTAATGAGTACATAACAGGTTGTTATCCAGAAGGACCAGAACCAATGTGTCTAGATGATTTCCAGCCATTCTATCCAGCTACATATGATTTTAGTGAGATGGTCAATGCATTATTTTCATATGTTTATAGGTCGATAATGACAAGCGCATCTCAATGGAGTAACCAAGAGACTTGGAGCAAAAGGATGAAGGTCGATTTCATGATATTGATAAAGAAAATGTATAAAATTGCATTTTATGTCAATAACTCTCAATTTTATCAATTTATATATGTTAAATGAAAGTATATTATGTCGTAAAAGTACTCTAAATGTTACATTTTTATTGTTAGATTTTTTTAAGTAAGTTTCCATTTTTTATAAAATTTTTCTTGATTTTAAGATTTGAATAAACGATTTGGACCGATTCCAATATGGTTTTCCTTTCGAGGAATCAGTTGGAATCAGACAGCCCAATCCAATTTGAATCGGATCGGTACCTTGCATTCTTTTCAAAGAGTAACTAACATTTCTTTCAAGACTAAGAATTAAAATCATTTCTTTTCTTAAACTGTTGATAACAAGTAAGGTATTAGCCAACTTAATAATTTTGACTTACCTTTTTACATAAATGATAAGTAAAAAGCAATTCAAACAAGAATCAAAAGTACAATAGAAATAAGTGCAAAAACATCTAATTGTTAAAGCTACAAAAATACCACATTTAATTAATTTTTAAAAAATAAAAATTAGAGAAATGACAAAGTGCATGAGCAACCAGAAGCATCCAATTGAACTAACTCATTTTTAATCCCAAATTACTTGGGGTCATCCAAATAGATTTTCCGTCAATTTTGAATTATTTCTTCAGAGATATTAAATCATCCAAATTAAATTGAATTACCTTTCTCCAAGTTAACTTAGATCTGTTGTGTCCTTTATTTGTATTATTTTAATGTTTTCAACTTTTTAACAAGAGCTTCCCTAGGTCAACATTTAATATGCCCAAGCTCTCTTCTAATATATCTACAATTACAACTACTATCACATTTTTTCTAATATATTCATTACATATTCTATCTGAACTAATATGATCACACATCCATCTTAACATTCTCATTTCAGCAACACTTATTTTGAAAATATGTCTTTACTTTATTGTCTAATATTCACTAACATTCAACATTGTAGGTCTTATAAATACACGATAAAATTTTCCTTTTAGTTTTGATGAAATATGATAGCAACTAAAATCACTAGCATGGCTTTTATTTGTCTATTTTTAAATGTTATCAAATGAAAATATATTTTAATATCACTTCCTAATTCAATTTGTGGAACATATGCACTAACCAATTTAATTACATATTTTTATATAATTATTTTTATCATAATAATCTTATCTCCCACATTTTTCATTGGCATCATTGCATCCTTAAATATTTTACCAACAATAATGAATACCCCTATTTTTATCACTCATTTCTTGTATATCATAATTTATAACATATTTTTCTATTTTATATTTCTCTCCTATACATTGATTTCTTGAACACAAGCAATACTAATCTTTCTTTTCTTTATACTATCAATGAGTTATATAAGTTTTCTTGTAAAGAACATAACATTCCAAGTAGCTGTTATCATACTTTTTCCAATTTTTCCTTAGATTTTTGTATACAATAAATTTATTTATTTTTAAGTTTGTTTCAAAACTAATATCTTGTTGTGCACTATATATTAGTTTCTTTATCCCCACCTATCTTGATTTGGAAACCTTTGTTTATTTAACATCGCATTAGGATGTTTATGTGGCATGTTGCACGCGAGGAACTTCCTCATTTTTTGGTGTATTTGTCACTACACTCATGTTCCAATGCAACACGCCACAAATAGAGAACGCCCCAACACACGTAATTTTAATCCGAATAAAGATATGTGGGAATAATTTTACGTTGACGCACCCTCCTCCTTTATACAGACTTGGCAAAGCACAAGTAAACTTGTGCTTAGGTAGAGGTATCTTGTCTATCTTCCAAAAAGTAGAAAAAAAAGAAAGTAGCCTAGATAACATGGCTGCTGAACAAATCAGACCTTCCATCTCCGGTGCAAAGCATTATGAACATAAAATGAACTGAAATACATTCATTCTTTCCCAATGCCTCTTTCTATAGTCTTCATGGCCTGCCTTACGGACCACCCTTGCAGAACAAGCAGAAGATTACAAAACTGATGTAAATCAGCCTCCACCAAATTTCTTCAGAAAGGGATATTCCACCAAACAAACTCACCATCAGGTTGTCACATATCAGCCATCAAGCTGCCAGGGCAGAGGATCCATCAACATATCTTTTAAAAACCTGATTTTACCCCCATTTCTGACAATCACATTTGATGCATAAATGTAGATATCAAAGCAAAATATAACATCCCTCCAAATCCACAATGCTGAACAAATATGGCAACCCACCACTCACCTTCCACTCACTCAGTATTTGCTTTTGATAATAGTGGTCCCCAGGGCATTTTCCTATCTCTAAGCCCTACACATCATCTAGAAAAAATGGCCCTCTCTGAATGAATAAATCTGACACCTCCAGCTTTGGTTATCACACCCTCTCCCATCTAACAAGATGACCCCCTCTAGCAGATGCGTGGGCACATTTCCAATAGAATGCAGCACCGATCGCTTTAATTCTTTGTAGATTTGAGAATGAAAATAGACAAGCAAATGGCAAGAGACAATAAAAGACAACCTTGGGGAGCACCAACTCTGCTCCACCATCCATCCATGAAGCTTTAGCTCAATTTATATATTTCCCTTTAGAAACAACATATGAGCTTGGAGGATATTTCTAGAGTTATATATTCAATTCACGTTGAGATGACTAGAACATTCTTGAACAGGTGTAATGTTCAACGGGGGAAATGGAGAATCGGAAATGGAAAAAATTGGTTTCACTTACCTATCATACGAGTCAGCCCAGTTCTCAGAACTATCCCCAAGAACTCCATCACCAATTTGCTTTCCAAATTCATCTGCCCAGTCGTCAACCTGCAACCTGGAAAACTCATTCACCCATTGATCTTCACCATCTTGATGTTCATCACCAAATTCTTTTACCCACGTCTCTGTTCCATGTGAAACCTGAAAAACAATTACAATTTTAACAGTTTGAAAAAGATAACTAGGGTGAAGAAGAGTACAGATGAGCAGAATAGCATGTCATCTACTTCTTTCATACAGTAAGCGAATTATGCTTAAAAAATGTTGCACTTCAATCAATTCCTCAGAAACAAAATTGTAATTTGATATATAAACAAAGTTCACCAAAATATTATGCATGATGAAGAAAAAAATAATTAAAAATAATACGATAGAAAATCATATAAAGTAAAAAATGCTTTCCCATTTTTTGTCTTTTCATCTCTATATTTTCTGTCTGGCTTTCTCGTCATAATTTCCCCAAGTGCAAGGGATGCTTCTTTTCCCTATACTTTGATTAACTCCTAACTCGCGTATTAGTGATAAAGAAATAGATACATGAGTTAGTCTGGCCGGAATGAAGAGTTTTCAAAGAGAAGAATAGAAAGAAAAATAAAGAAAATATATGCACATTCATCCATTGATAACAACTTAAACTGCTAAATTATTCAAGTGGAAAGCAGAGAACCAGAAGCATTCGGAACAGTCCTTCAGCCACTCTGTATGAACAAGTTCAATTCTGGGTGTGGAACATCAAGCCAAGCAGCTGTAGGTTCAAAATTCTAGAGCTACAGACCCCCATCATTTATGCCTTTTCTTCCTTTTACCTCAAGTTGTCCTTTTTCTCTTCCATCTAGAGAGAGAGAGAGAGAGATCTTTGCAAATCACCCTCATTTTCTGATGCGAGGTCGTTTGGGGGTTCTAAACTTCTAATACCCTAAATTCCACGTGAGCCACACACCTAGGGTACTTTCAGGATTTAAAATGTTTTTGAAGCTCTAAAAGCATTTTTCAGACAATTATGCAACTGAACAAATCTCATTATCCGTACAGGAGCTCTAAAGACCTTCTGAATACATACCCTCTATATTGGTGTATTCCTTGCAAATGCATTCTTGATTCTAGTTCTTCAACAGTAGTAATTTCTAGCATGGTAAAAACAAAAACTACTTCCAATATCTTCAGTGAGTTTGATGATTCATGTGAATCATTCCTTGTCAGAAGCTGGTTTATAGGCACTATGGCTACTTTATAGACAACTTCTGTAAAGATAGGATGGAAGACTGGCAGTATTTTTTTACTTTGACATTGCCAATATCTACTGACTTAGTAGAAATGGCCATTTGCCTTTTATTTTTTGAAAGTGGCCGAGGCCAGGATTCAATTAATACTGAAAAGCTTACAACAGAAGTAGAAGTAAAAGAGAAGAAAAACAGAGGTATTAGCTCATCTACCAAGGCGGTAGCAGAACTAAATTCAAACTACACTAGAAATTAGTAAAACTGAAATATACACCCAAGGCGAGCATCATCCTCATAACCACTAGAATGGGCCAACAACCAGTCTTCAACAAAGTATGACATCATCTGAAGGACAAAACTCAGATTCTTAAAGTGCTCTTCGAAACCTCTCTTGTTTTGTGCCCTCCAAATAGACCAAAGCATAACTGGAAAAATGAACCTCCATATATCCAGACCCCTGGCCACGGGTTTGGAAGGGGCCAGATACACAGGAGAATTAGGGGGTTGGCTGCTAGCTAGTTCTGTCCACTGCATCTTCCAACTCTTGAAAAGAACTTTTCAGATGCCCTTTATTTATTTACTACGTAATTTATGTAATGTTTTATTCTAATTAATAAAATGTGGCTCTCTCCCCCCACCTAAATATCTATCTATATATTCCATAGATCCTTGTCTTTGCACTTCGTCCAAAAGCCCATAAGAATTTTTATAGTATTTTTACGGGAAAGGAGAAATCAGTGTGTTCCCAGCCTAACAAGCACAAGAATCATGGAGTTAAGAGTGATCCCTGGATCAGCCATGGCCAATCCTAATCAAGACTGGATTGGATCAGCAGATCCTGTGGAAGCCAAGGATCCGCTGAATTGATCTCATTTAGTAAGACTTACCCAATTCAAGCTAAAATTGGTAGATCCCAGCCAATTCGGAGCTGAGACTAGTTGATATGAACTCATGATTGACCAACCTGGCACCAAGGATGGAAATATCAAAATTAGAATTAGGATCGGTGGGAACCGATTCTATCCGAATTGAATCAGTTGGAATCGATCGATTCTTTGGGAGGAAAACTGATTCAGAATCAGTCCAAATCGGTCATTTTTTTATTTTTTTCATTGTAAAAAAATCATAAAAATCACTAAAAATCCAAAAAATAAAAGGGGCCCTAAAAAATTTTAAAAATATAAAAAATTGATCTAGCATAGTTTCATGCATGGAGTACAAATTTACAATAGACTTAAGGCAAGTAGGTATAATTTAGTGACAATGATCATTTCATTAAACAATTGTAACAAGATACAAATGAAACTTGACATGCAATAAAATAGTATACCTTTCTTTCACCACCATCATAGTTGTCAAGGCGACAAGGCGTCCAAGGCGTTGAAGGGTACCGATTACGCTTAGGCGACAAGGCGGCCGCTTAGGCGTCGCCTAGGCGGTCAAGGCGGTATTCAAGGAAGGCTGAGTCGGGAGGTTGTTATATATAAAAAAAACATAAATATAATTATATTTGTTATGTTATAATTGAATATGAGTGTTTTATCAATGCACATAAGTAAATATGATGTGTGTGTGAAAAAGAAGAAAATTAAATAAATATTTATAAAATTTAAGTATATAACTCATTTATGATTATAAATTTTATATATGTGCAATAGTATAAGTGATGGTAAAATATTGTTATAATATTATTAAATGGGGGGCGCAGAGTAGTCGCGGATCTTTATAATCATAAATCTTAAATATGTATGATAGTATAAGTGATAATACAATATATTAATATATTGAAACTATCATTAAATAAGTGTCCCTTGTGAGGGGTATCAAGGGAAAAAAATCCCTCAAAAACTTTTTTTAATGATGTAAAAATACCCAAAGCGTCTTGCTTGGGCGCCTAGGCTGGCGCCTTGGGCGCCTTGGCGGGTGCCTTGGGCGCCTTGGCGGCCCCAGACAAGGCGCCCTGGCAAGGCGCCCTTGGAAAGGCGCCTTGCCGCCTAGGCGGGCGCCTTGACAACTATGACCACCATCTACAATCTCCACCTTCATCCTCATTCTCCATATTCTCCTGAATGCTCCATTAAGACCTATCTATCATAATCAACCCATATCTATATAAAAATAACAAATCAACCATCAAAGAAATTGTAGATGTTGTCCTAAGGGCCCGGAGTGTAGCTAAAATATAAGAGTGGAAGTCCTGAGAGAGGGTTCTGGATAATTTGTTGCAACGTATTGATCAAAAAATCCTTGATTCTAGCACTACCTTCTCTCACTTGAATGTTGTCTCTACCCCAAATCATCTTCTATCCCATTGGTGCATGCACTACTAGAAGATCCACCTTCTCCATCATCACCTCTACCACCACCTCTAATTGAACCGCCTACATTTTGCTGTTAGATAGAAGGAATGAAATCTTCCTCATTGTCGTATAAGGAAGGTGCTTGAGTAGTGTCAGTTGGACTCAGGTCTTTGTCTGATCCTTAACCTTCTTTTATTTGCTGCTTCTTCTATTTGTGAAGAAGAACTCCAGGGCCTATGTCACGCTAATATACCTTTTTCAATTGTGAGAAGCGTCTCATTCTAGCTGCCATGGTCTTTCTCTTCATATTGGTGGGATTTGATTGTGGGGGTATGACTGGGGCTGGGTTGGAATTGGATCTAGAGTTAAAGTAGTTGGGACTTCCTGCCACATGTCTTCATCTTCAAGCTAAACATCATCTAGTTCCCTTTCAACCCATATACGATTCTCGAAATCAAACTCTGGAGGTGCTCTCCTACTTTCTTCTCCACCCATGCAACAAGTGGATGTTCCTCCTAAAATAGATAGTCCACATCAACATTGAAAGTAGGTGGTTCTTGTATTTTTGCCTAAGCCCCTTGTTCATATAGACCACCTCTAAATCGTGTGAATATTTGTTCTGCTATTTTTCATCGGTCTTTGATGTTCTTTATCCTCGATAGCATGTTATAGTGGCAGAACACTAGTTTCTTCAATCTATCATATGTTGATTTATTTCTTCTCTTCGTGTGAATAAGACTAAACATACCTCAGTTCCTTTGCACTGAAAAAAATTTATGCTTTGACTGAGAATGTGAATTACAATTGATACAAGCGAATTCCAACCACTTCTGATGTTGACTTGCACCCATCACTCAGTTGTAAAAAAAATAACAATAGAACATGATGTTACAATTAGTCAAATAAGTTAAAACAAATATCATAAAATACACAAGAAGTTTATTTCAATTTCAACATACCAGAAAAAAGCTTGTCAAATAAATATCTCATATCTAAAATTGAGTATACTCTATTCCTCATCTTATAAGATTGCATATGAAAATTGAGAGTCATCAAATTATTAGACTATTAATGGTCTAACGTAAAAACACTTATAAAAGACAACTTTCCCACTTACGTCTAACTCAGCTTCACATCTATCATGCTAAGTTCTTGAAAACCTTTGTATTACACTCAAAGTACCACTTAACATTTCTTGATCATTGCATACCTATGATTTATATTGCATTTGGGGATTTAATAAATATCTTGTATTCATCACATATGACATAAGAATATACATTTATGCTAAGTTCTTGAAAACCTTTGTATTACACTCAAAGTACCACTTAACATTTCTTGATCATTGCATACCTATGATTTATATTGCATTTGGGGATTTAATAAATATCTTGTATTCATCACATATGACATAAGAATATACATTTATGTAAGCAAACAATAATTAATTTATGGCTAACAATTAACAAGATTTATTTGCTACATATACATCGTGGTGTAGTGACATATCTCATCTAACATTTATGATTTTCCACCACTTTGTGTACCCTTTGCGATGTTTTTCCTAAATTTTTCAATTTTGCTTTATCCATGGCATCATAGAGATATCCTATCTAGTTCCTCTAATTTGAGTCTACTAATCTCAACAATGTTACAAGTGGCTCAATGATTAACTAGTACTAAACAATCCTCTCCCAAAAATGTTTGTCTATAATCAAACGCTCCATATGTGCAAAGATCTTTAATTAATCTATCATGTTGTGCAGCTCAACCATATAGAAAATATATTGTTCCAAAGCAAGGAACCATCATAATGTATGCTTGTGTCATTGCAAGCTCTCCAAGACAATGAACTATGTGGTAAACCTAGTCAGCTCAGGCTTTGATCAAGTCATGCTCCTCTGTATGATGTCACATTATGCAGAGAAGACGTGGATGAGAATATATAAAGGAGATGATAAATTATGCCTAACTCACAAGAGTAGAAATTGAAGCCTCATTGTCTATATCCTTCAACATGAGGTCAACAGAGTGTATTGTACATAGAACCCAAAAGAGATGAAGTTTCTTGTCCATCAACTTTCTCCCTGCAGCCTTGTAGGAGGGTTCATGATATGTCACAAAGTGGATAATGTTCTCCCCCACCCCCACCCAATCTCTTCCACAGCATCGTCCATAATTGAAAAAATGTAATATGCATTCTTTATATAACCTAAAGCATCTATAAACTTTAAAAACATTGTGCTCTCTGAACAATACACTCAAAAGTTAATCACAGACCTTTTTGTTATACCAATCCACCCATTGCACATTACTTTGCACTCTCTCCTAGTCCAACTTGAAATCATCTATGTAAGCCTTAAGTTCTTCTCCTTCCTCATCAAAGTCGGCAACGTAGATGTATCGGCTGGTTGAGAACCTTAATCCTGAATCAGTCTCCCATATTGCATCAATCATGGTATGGAAATAGGAGCTTGTGGTAGTATGTGCTGGAACACCAGCATTAAGTTAAGATGAAAACAAAATATATTACTGACCCATTAAAGAAATATATAGCATACACATGAATGAGTTTTTCAATTGAAGATTATCACATGCATGTAGAAAACACTTGCATATATGTTGAACTGCTCGCTTTGCTACAGAAGTGGTTATCTTAATGCATTGAAAGGCTTGTCTTCTTGTCCTCTACAAGTTATTTTGTCATCTGAGCATCTGTGGATCCTTAGTGGGTCGCGTCGAAATAGATCGGCAAAATGGACCCTACCCTTCTCTACCTCCCACATCCTCAGTGCATGTAGGTCGGGTGGATTGTTGCCGACAATATGCCGGCTCCCCAGCTCGAGAGCCTCCTACTCTCCTCCTTCTCTCATCTTCCCTTTGTGATTGTTTGCTCTCATAAAATACTCCTCTCAAACATTCATCTTCATCAGACTTAGTTGATGTTGATATATCCTAAGCTCATCCTTTCCCCATGGCTTTATGGCTAGACCTCTAATCCCTTCTTCCCACAAGCTCTTCATACAACTCCTCTCTTTGTTCAACATGAACCCCCCTTGTGAGGCTCTTCCAGTAAGGTACGCTCTCATGACACCTTGTCACATTTTACAATTCCACCCACACCTGCTATGTGTTGCTTTAAATGAAAAATTCCTCCATTCATTTATTTTCTCACACCATCTACATTGTACTATTTTCTTGTTAAAATCAACAATATGCCTATGTTCCCACACAATATCACCGGAAGTAGGCGCATTGGTGCTTTTATACTCGGCTATTGCTCCTTAAGTCTTTGGTTTACAATAAACAAGAAATCAAAGCCGTTAAAAATATTTTCAACTTCACTGATTATAAGGGAAACCCAGAACAAGGGTGTTTGAACTAAATAGCCCCTTAACGAGGTTGTTTAGAGGGTAGGGTGAGCTGAACAGCATCTTAAAAGTTGTTTGGTGTGGGCGGGGGAGGCAGAACAGCCCCTTCCCCTTAAGGGGTTGTTCAGGTCAAAATTGACCTAAAACAGTCACCAATCGATAAGAGGATAAGAAAGGGGCGAGCCAGAATCGCCGCCTCCCCCAGCCAACATCGGCTAAAATGCTGAGTTTGGAAAGGGGAATTGCCTGAAGACTGCCATAAGATGGAGGAATCAAAGCCAAATCAGCCAGAAGATTGGTGGAATCGCCGAAATCGACACTGGATCACCAGAATCGCCTGGCTCCCTAATGCCCTAGCTGCTTCAGGTGAAAGGAGAAGGAGAGGAGCAATTTTGGCCCGATATCACTCTTAAATCAGTGACAGCGGGTCAACATTGGACCTGAATTGGACCCAATATTGTTAACCATCTGAAGCATAAGTTGTCCCGGTGAAATGGTTGAATCAGCTAATTCAACCGATTCAAAGTGATTCCGCTGGTAGTTGCATCTGGATTGGTGCCCCATGTCAAAATCGGATCGACATCGACCCATCCGATTTAACCAATTCAGTAATACATGCCTAGAAAATCTATGCTCCACAGAGCTGGTTCAACTGAATCAACCAATTCCGATCTGAAACAACCAACCCTGGCTGACTCCGGCTGGAATTGTCCTAGGATCAAGTACAAAAGGCATAATTGGTATTGGATATGGCCAATCCAAATCTGGATTGACCGATTTCACTGACCAATGAACTTTCAAACAACATCAATATCGACTATGAAATAAAATTACTAAGACCACAGTCATCATTTAAGTAAAATACTGGATAAGAAAGGACTTACCCCTTCATGTGTAAATTCTTTAGCCCAAGAATCAGGATTTGCATCATATTGTGCCGAATATTCCTCAGCCCACTCAGAAGTGAGTGAATTTGCAGCTGGTTTAACTTGATTATCACCAACAATAAGCTCTCCTCGACTCATTTTTGAAACAAATTGAAGGAACTTGGAATTCTGCATGACTAGACAAAATTAGCATGATAAATTTATAAAATAAACTTTACAACCATTTGCCGACTTCATTTCATAGATTGCAGAACATCCCAAATTAACCATAAACAATATGAATTAAACTTTTGAGACTTTCCACTCTGCATGTAGTCAATGCCCCAAAGGTCTACACAAAAAATTAGAGCATTTTGTTCTGAAACGCAAATGAGTTCAAGCATTTGAGAAAACTTACCAAAAATAAAACTTAGATTTTGTGTTCCTATCAGGCAAATAAAAAACAAGACTGAAACGTTAAAATATTAACTATTTAATCTGAAAATAAATGAAAAAATAAGAAATGAAGCGAGAAAGAGAAAGAAATGAAGAGGTGGAAGAGTGTTGCAACCAAAAAAAAAGAGAAATAGAAAAATGATGGGCAAAATGGCAATGAAGTTAAGCCTCCATTGGAGGGACTCCTGGGCCAAAGCCTCATTGGGAGAGAGGGTAGAAATAGAGCTAAGTCTCTGTTGGAGGGACTACAAGGCCAATCTACCCTTCCCCTTGCCTGTCCAATGGAACAGAGATTTTCTTGACCCCCACAACACCACTTCGAGGTATCATGACCAGATGAAGGAGAACCTCTCAATCCCTTTCAGGCTGAAGAAAAGACAGAGATCTTCATGATCCCTGCTCCTGTCCATGAAGCAAATGGAGATAGAGAGGCTCCAAGCTGCTGCTGATGGAGTCCTGCAACTATCAGGTGCTCCAACACTGGATGGAGGAGGAGGTAGAGGCTGGCATCAATGGAAAAGAGGAAGAGAAGTGGGGCGATGTCATCGCACCAGGAATCCCTCCCTTGCATGTATTTCATTCTAACCACCATCGAACATTGATTCTTCTGCAACCCCGATCCAGCACCCAAATCCATTTGGCAAGAAGGACCTGATTAAAGTGTCCGGCGAAATACATGTACCACCCTCATTTTTTGGGGTACATACTTTGCTCCACCTTATTAAGGGCCTTCCTTTATAGGGATTGTTTGACCTCTCCGGAAGAACATACCCCTCTTAGCCTCCAGATTTTTGTAAATCTCCTTCTGTAACCTGAAAATGGACATGAAGTAAATGGGATATTTGATGAAGCTTCTGAAAGAAGGATCTGTCTACCACCAGCTGAAAGAAGTTTGCCTTCCCACCCATGTAGTCTAGATTCAAACTTTTTAACAACGGGTTCCCATCTTTGTTATTGACTCTTCTGACTGATAAAGGAAGCCCCCAGTACCGAATAGGAAAGGAACTTGCTTTGACACCCAAAGGATGCAGTCATCTCCTCGGTTTCCCTGTCCTTCGTATTGATCCCAACCAATTCACTTTTCCCAAGGTTTACTTCGAGGCCTGAGATTATTTGAAGGAAAAATAGAAAAAAATTTATGTTTTGGAACTTTCCTGGTTGGCGGTAGAAAGCAGTATAGTATCATCAACAAATTGAATATAAGATATATCGTCTGGGAGTACTATCCTAATACCTTCAATCAGACCACCCTCTTTCCCCCTCACTCAGAGAATGGAGAGCTTGGGATAGAAGAATGAATAAGTAGGGAGACAAAGGGTGCCCTATGCGGATGCCTCCAAACGTCTTAAAATAACTCCTGACTCCCCATTGAGAATGTTGCAGAGTACAAGCAGCACTTAACCCATTGAATCCAATTATCACTACAGTTTAGGATTTTAAGGATGGTAAGGAGAACAATCTAGTTTACTACATTGGTCTTCTCAAAGTCCACTTTCAGCACCACGCTCTCCTTCCTTACCCTTTTGATATCATGAATGATTCGTGGACCGTCATGAAGGAGTTGGAAATCAGCCTCACCTTTAAGAAGGCAGACTGCGAAATGTCAACCAGTTTGGTGATCACTTTTTTATTAGCCAGGGATTTCGTGATGCTTTTATAAATGATGTCAAGTAAATTAATCGGTCTGAAATATTTCAGACAAGGACTATTCTCCTTTTTAGCTAAGGCACTAAGAAGGAAACAGTGAAAGATTTTATTCTATCCAGGTTCAGCTGCATGTCTTGGACCGCCTTGACAACTTCCTTTCCAACCAAATACCAGAAGTGCAGAAAGCATTTTGTCGGGAAGCTGTCCAGTCCCAGAGATTTATCCTTCTCAGTCATCATTGAGAAAAGAAGCATGTTGTCTTCTTCAGATAGTGAGGTGTTTGATAGGCTTCTAATGGATGGCCTCCACAAGACATCCTCCTTAAAGAGGGAAAAGAAGCATTCTACAAACCTGCTGTAATATCCTAATCCAAGGTAATGACATCCTCGTTAAGAAATAATTAAAAATGAGATTTTTTTTCCATTTCTGTGTAGCCATAGCATAGAAAAATTGATATTTCTATCCCCATCTTTGAGTCATTTCAACATTGCTCGTTGTTTCCATTTTCCAAGTTCCAAGTCCAGCCACTTGTTATATTTGCTCTTGAGGGTCAGTCTACTGTTACAATTATCTTCCTTGATTCCAACTTTATCTATTCTTCCTTCAATACTTTACAACTCTGCTAGGATGGTTCGTAGACACCGCTCTAGCTGAAGGGAAAGAAACAAGCCAACTGGCATTGCAGAGTACTTGTCTATCTTTGAGCACCATCGACTATCAGCAAGGATTGTCATCTCGGATCTCGACTTCATCTCGGGGGGCTGAAAGAGAAGAGATCTCGGAGAGATCTCGGAAAAATCTCGGGAGATCGGATCTCGGATCAAAATGTATATATGTTTGAAATATAACATAATATCTTATAAAAATAGGAGTACATCAATGAATTTACATGAAAATATATAACACATTTTGTATATCAACTGTGTGAATGAACACAAAGCACTTTCAATACCAAAAAGATGATCTTTGTGCTTCTAAAAGATTTAAACTTGTATACAATCTTATTTAAATATTAATATAGTATTAAACTTGTAACACATTTTTATGTAATAGTATAAGTGATAGTGAAATATATCAAATGTGTTTACACTATCATAAACGGGACGTAGAGTAGTCACGGATCGACCGAGAAAAATTCTTTATGGACCAATCTACATGGGGTGAGATCTCGGCGATCTCGTATCTCGGCCTCTTGGAGAGACCGAGATTCTCGCGAGATCTCGCAAGATCTCGGCGAGATGGAAAACCATGACTATCAGCCCAAGTAAATTTACCATTTAAGGGATTAATATCCAAAAACTCATTCTCAGAAATCCAGTCGTTGAAAATAGACATCTCCTTAGTCCAACCTCTGTTCACTTTCCTATCGCCCGGGTGCCTCACCATAAAGTCCCCGAGGATGATGGGAGACAAGATTGGGACCCATGGAAGATCATTAATGTCTTGGAGGAATGCCACCCATCCGGGTCGCAGCTGGGACCATGAACATTAATTAGCTTCCTAAGCTCCTCGTTACCCTTATGATTGAAGATGATACCTAAGCTAGGGGTTTAATCATGGTGCTAGGCACTTCAACAACGCAACCTTTCCAAGCAAAGACCATGCCACCAGATCTCCCTATGGCCAGACAACTCTAACTCCCTCTGAGTTTTAGATTCTTGAATGCACAGGACATCAATGTTTAGTTTTGTTAACATTCAACAAATCTCTGCCACCTTCCTGTCCTCACCAAGCCCTCTAGCATTCCAAGTTAGTATATTCAATAGATGGTTTTCTTCCCATCCCCCTTTCTTCTAAATCTGATCTCATCATCAAGGACTTCATTAGAAAGCAAATATTTAACCTTCCCCTTCCCTATTGTCCCATCTTTTTTCCTAAAGAAACTGTAGCTGATTTGTAAAGAAAAGCTTCCCAGAATGCACTACTAAACTCAAATCGATTTATCATTACCCTCAAGATCCAGTCCAAATCGGAGGCAAATGTTCTAAATCAACACCTCATCCCACGGGTCAAGGGGGCCCTGAAAGGGTGTTTGACTGCAAGTGGTGAATGATCAGCTACGATCGCTAACTAGGGTTGTAAACGGATATGGATAAAATCCGGATCCACACTGGATTCATATTCGTTTGTGCAGATGATATTCAATTACGAGATATCTTCCAGAGCGAATATCGAGATACAAATATTATATTATTGCTAAAAGGAGCAGACACAGAAATACCCGCTCTGCTATGTTTAAGATCCATTCGGAATAAGTTTTTTTATGATATGTACACAATATATATAATTATATATTTTAAAATATTCTCTAATATACATCAAAATATTTAGATGACATTAATAAATATATGATAAGTTTTATATTACAATTTATTTATATATTTATATATTATGAATATATTAATCAAATAAAACTTAATTAGAATTTTGAACTGGATATTAACTGCTCTGAATTTGGAGGATATCGGAATTATAATATCCGATCTATATCCGACTCAAAGTAGATACGGATTATCCATTTAGCTAAATAGAGTAGAAACAGAAACACCATATCCACTATATTTATAGCCCTACCTCCAATTGTAGAGAAGGGCTGAGTGAGTAGAAGGGTTATGGGCTAGGCTGGTAGCAAATTGGGCCGAGAGCACAAGAACAAAAGTGGGTTGGGCAGGTCCAACAAAAGTCAAACTTGAAAAAACTGATGGCAAGATCAACAATGACAAGGACTGGACCGGTTCTCAAAAAGAGAGAGACAAGATTAGTTCAAGCAGAGAGGGTGCAGTGATAAGGACATGGTTCGCCTGGATTTGGACTAGAGTCTCGAAAGCACATAAAGATGGGATGATGAAGAGAGGGGGGTAGGCAACAATGCGGTAAGATGGGGAGAGGATATGGAGAGGGCACGGACCAGAAGGGAAGGTAAGATTCTCCTGATGAAATTTAGACATACTTGGAGCACCCGAGTGGAGGCTTTCCTTGGTTCACAGAACCAACAACAACCTATGCCCAAGGTGGTGATGACATTGCAGTGGATGCTAAGACTTCCCTCTGGCTGGCCACTAGCGACTTCAGAGCGATCCAGCAGAACCCCAACTGACAAAGTCCAAGCAGTGGTCACCAATGTCCAAAAGCATCTTCCTTTAACATGAACTCCGATCTTTGTAGACAAAGGTCCCTAAGACTTGAGCTCCATTAAAACTTGAACCCGATCCACAACAAGCTCATCCAGGACACCCCTTTGAATATCGACTAGTGATTTAAGCACCTAGCGGCTTCCAAACAGCATCTTCACTCCATCAATAAAGGGGGTGGCCTATAAATAAATATTGAACTAGCTTCAGAAGGGGGGCTAGAAATGCCCCGAACTTAATAGTCCACTGCTCGAATGAAATCAAAATCCCGTCAAGAGTGTCAAAAGACTTACCAATAACTCAATCCTTCCAAGCACGGAAGGCCTTGTTGCGAACTAAGCACGCTTCCTCTACAACATTTAGAACCAACTAGTCCCTACTTTTGGTCCAGAGCCTTGGGATAAGATGGTACACCTCCTCCACACAAGAACCAAGCTTGGGATGGGAATGGAACTTAGCCACCGTGCAACCCGTGAGCCAATCCACTCTTTTGTGGGGTAAATTCCAGCCCCCATGACATGTCAACAGCTATAGGGAACTCATGGGCCATGGCGGAGAAATAGAGGTCGGCGAAGATGCAGCAAAAAAAAGGGGGAGTGAGGACGAGGTGGCAAGGGATAAGAATAAAAAATGGAGTTAGAAGGATATTTCAAAGCCCACCTGCAGACCCAGCTAGAATGGCTTTCCTTCTTGCAGATGTGACAAACAAAACTATCACTGCACAAGGCCACTCAATGCCCTTGACTGAGGCAACCACAGGTGGTAAAGTTCAGGCTGCCCAACATTCAGCCGGAGACAACAGCATGGACAAGGCAGAATGGGAGCCTCCGACATAGACATAGGGTGACAACATCTATGGTAGACCATAACCCATTCCGAAAGAAGGGAGATTTGGAAAAGGTGTTGGGATGGCTTGGGGGGTAGGCATAGATAGAGGCAGATGGTGTGGATGGGAGGACGATAAAGTAGGTCCAGGAGTACAAGGGATGGTGAGAGAGAGAAATGGGAGAGCACAAAGACAAAATCATCGGTGCTTCTCTCTCCTCAAGCACAGTTCCAAATTGGATCAACGGAATTGACCAATTCCAAGAAAGAAAAACTGATCCAAAATCAGTCCAGATCAGTAATTTTTTTAAAACAAAAATCTTAAAAAATAAAAAAATCAATAAAATTCATATAAAATAGAAAATTATGTAAAAATAGTAAAAATAAAAAAACTAACATCCAAGCACATATACATATCATTCTGATGAGTAAAAAAATATATAAATATCAATAAGTCAATCCAATAAGGATATCTAGTACAAATGATATATAATACAAATTATACCTTAAGGGGAGGGGGCACGGAGAAGATCGGCTAATCGAAATTGTCCTGATTTCAGGATTTAAATTAGGCCAATCAAACGATTCCAAGCAAAATCAGTAGATTCATGCTAAATCCGCCAGGAAGTCACCCTAGATCAGGTGTCTAGCGAACATCATATCGACCTGGGTCGATTCAAACCAAGAATCCGCCAATCTCGATCCAGATCAACCAATTCTGCAAACAATGAACAGCATGTTCTGCCTTCGCCTACATGGTGCTAAGAACCTAGCCGACAAGAATAAAAAGTAAAAGAGAAACAGGATCTCCCTACCTAGTGAATGAAAAGAATCCAAAGCATCTCTCATTGGTGTCTATGGTGAATTTAGCCGTACTAACACAACATCTAATCCATTTGATCCATTTATTGTTGATGCCCGTGAGCTACATAATTATAAATAAAAAACCATCCCAGCCTGTCATATGCTTTTTCAAAGTCCAATTTCAAAAGGATACATGTTGGCACCAAAAATTTCACAAATACCTAAATATGTCAAGTTTTGGGCAAAAGTATATGGGAAAAAAATGAACAGATAGATGTGACCCACATTATACCACATTTGGGACCAACGAGCCGAACGGACCTGATAAGTCTTATTGGGCATGATCGACCCGATAACTGGCCGATAATGATCAGACACCACTACCTGGTCTGCCCAGCTCAAACTTGAGTAATACCGAAGTCAGATTGGAAATCTGACTTGTATTTGACAAGTTACGAGCAAAACAGTGAAAATGGACTTTTGGCTGGCCTTTGGTAGGCCTAATGGAACCAAAGAACAAAATAAGTGGGTCCACAATACTGTGTTGGTCAAGGCCTCTGCAATAATGTCTTGAATGCCAAAATATGGTTCTAGGTGGCATAATGACCATTTTGCCCCTATTCGGCCCGGGCAACCAAATGTCAGCCTAGTGACGATCAGGCACCACCATCAGGTCCGCCTATCTCAATGTTGAGTAATGCCAGAATCAGATCGGAAATCCAATGCATATTTGGAAAGTTATGCAGAAAACACCGAAAGTCAGTTTTTGGATGGCCTTATCATGGGCATATCAGGTCCGAAAGACAAAACAAGTGGGTCCATGAGACTATATTTGTCGAGGGCTTCGCAATGATACCTTGATTGTCGGAATCCGATGTCGGACGGACCTCAAACGGTAAAATGGCCTCTTTCGCCCTTGGTGGGTTTGGACAATTCGGGACAGATTCGATAACACACGGGCACATCATTGGGTCTGCCCAGCTCCATCTTGAGCAACGTTGAAGTCAGATTGAAAATCCGACTAATATTTGGCAAGTTATGGGCCAAAACGCCTGAGACGGGTCCAAATGACCAAAATGCCCCTCCTCGGCCACATTCGGTTCGGAAGACCTATACTCGGCCCATTAACAAACTTATGAGCTCATATGGTGCAGGGAACTTAGTACATGCGAAAATCTGATTCAGATCAGAAATCCGACCCATACTCGGAAAGTTATGGAAGAAAATTTAAAATTTGTGCTTCTCGCCAACCCACCAGGTCAAGGGCAAAATGGTCCAAGTGATCAAAAAATAGTCCAGATGAGCCAGAATTGAAGTCAGATGTCGGATATATTGATCAGAAAATTTTCGAGCAAGTAAACCCACGTGATAGCTTATTTTCGCAGCTCACTTAGCGTGACCTATTTTATGATATATTAATGGGCCATCTCTTAAATCATATACGGGCCTATTAACATGTCAAAAGATGGCCCATGTTGATGTCAACCTTGGCCCATTTTCTAGAACCTGCGGAAATCAGCCGTACCTCCCATTTTTCTCCCACGTATGCCGACTTCCCACGTCCCCACCTCCCCACTCTCTCCACTCTCCCACGTTCAAGGAAATGGTCCCACGTCCAGTCATGCATGAAGCTGCATGTACAAGCCCATTCCACCCACGTACGCCCAACTGCCCACGTCCCCACCTCCCCATTCTCTCCACGTACACCACAGTCCCCTGCCTTTATAAAAGCAGGTCCTGTGCACCTCGAGGGAGGTTGGAGATGATCACGGTGTTCTCCCGTTGATGCCCATTGCTGCTATGCTACTGCCGAGACGGACAGGAGAAGAAGACGATGATGTAGATGCAGCCATGCTGAGATGCTGCTCCGGATGCACCTGATGCGATAATACTCCTACCATCGCTGATCCCTCCTGCTATTATCCAAGATGCTTGTCGATGCCTTAGTGAAATGATGCTGCCAAAGTCTCCTTGCTGCCATCTGCGCACCATGCCAAAAAGGAGAAGGCCACCAGCAAATGCCCTGCTGTCTGCGCTTTCCTTTCTGTCCTATCCCTGGCTGACATCCGATCATGAAGGAGATGCTGGTGAAGGTTCCTCCTATTGTCATTGCTGTTGGAAAACTTCAGCAGACGATAGAAGAATCCTGGAAGAAGAAACTGATGCTGATATCTCCAACACCCTAAAAGGACCCTGTTGGAGAGCTGCAACCGAGGCTTCCTCTTCATATGCTGCCATTGCAGGTGCTCTTCCAGCACCCAAGGAAGATGGAGACCATAGCCTTCTCCTTATACCCATACCCATGGCCTACTCGACCCCATAACAGGTCACTTTGCCAACCTAAACCGACCCCATAACAGGCCATATATCCAGCCTGTATTGACTCCATAAATAGCCCCCAATGTGAAGCACCATATGTTCCTCAAGGTGGCAATGGAAGTGAGGTTATACCCGGCCTCTTTGGAACCCACATGATAGACCAAAGATCCCCCGGGTAGCCTTAATAAAGCAAAAAGTATGAAAAGAAGAGGGCCAACCGGGCCTTGAAGATATCATGACAGCTGAACACAGAAATGCTCAATATGCAGAGAACTGATTCATACCAGTTTGAAGATCATGAAATCCAGAGGTCAAGAGAGCCTATGAATGACTGAATTCAGGGGCATGACAGTGGCTTATGTTTGGGCATGGCCCAGTCCACATTCCGGACAGAACTAAACCTATATATACATCCAGTTCCTTGGTTCTTCTCATAATAGAGAGAAAGCAAATGGGCTCAGTTACCAAGAGAGGATGATAGTTCCACATAGAGAGAAGGCCAATTATGGACCAAACTTCGATGATTAGAATGACATTCTTCTTTAAAGATGATTTATGTTTGCAAGATGGATGAGGAGACCACAAGATGATGAAATTGTGGTTATGTTTAAACTCCACCATACAGTGATATGTTATACACCATATGACATGAATGATACTTACATGTTGATGCCCATATATTGATGGCCAAAAAGCATACTTGTAACTTGACCCTCCCTCCATAACCATGTAATGCTTCCATGGACAGCATGCTTATGCCCATATACAATGACCGAAGGCACATAAAAATAGCCCTATATTGACCCACATACAGGTCTGTCGTTGTCCTCTCATTGACCTATATACAGGTCATCATTTCAACCTCCATACCGCCCCATGTTCAGCTCACACTCGGGCCTATAACAATCCATATATCAGTCCATCTACCTGACCCATATACATGTCACTTATCCAATCCTTTATCCGACCCATATACAGGTCATTTATTAGCCCACATATCGACCCATATACAGGTCACCTTTTCAGCCATCTATCGACCCCATAACAAGTCGCATACCCAGCCCCTATCAACTCCACACAGGTCATATACCAGTCCCCTGTCACCTCATACAGGGTCCATATATCAGCCCCTGTTCAACCCCCATACACAGGTCATATACCTGCCCCCTCATCACCCCATATACGAACCATATACCGACCCCCTATTCAACCTATATATAGGTCACTTTCAGCCATATATTGACCTTAACCGGTCACATATTCAGTCCCTATCGACCTATATACAGGTCACTTTTTTAGCTATATATCAACCCCATAGCTGGTCATATAGCTAGCCTATATTGACCCCATAACAGGTCACATATCCAGAACCCATATGAACCCCATAACAGGTTCTCTTCAAACCCTCTATAAATCCCCAGCTGGTCATGAAACAGCTCACGATGTTGTCATCTACATAGAGAAGGAAGATGGGCTGCAGCCAAGAGATATGGCGATATCCAGCCCACTTAGAACTCATACGATGGACTAAAGGCCACCTTGGATAGCCTCAATGAAGCCAAGATACCATGAAGCATATGAAGACAAGACCAACCGGGTCTAGAAGATAATGAAGACTTGGTCACCCGGACCAAGATATGATGATGACATGATGACAAGGCCAAATGTGGCCCAAATGACATAAAAAATCATATATCTTAAATATTTTGACACACAAAAAATATTTAAGATGCATAACATGAGCCTATACTTAGGCAATATTCATGATACTTGAACAAATATTATCGGGTACGTCCCGGAATGTTTGGTCCGAACGGGACTCCGAATATGCACTCGGTGTCATCGATCCATCCCAAAGTGGGAAGAACACATACACTCAATCCATTAGGGAAATTCTCACTTTATCTAAAGTGAGGTCAATTATAGACCAAAACTCCATGGTTTAAGTGGAAAGTCCATGTCTACATAAGACGGGATATTCTCAAATAAGATGTATGAAATGATATGGTATGATGGGATTATGGCTATGTTTAAGCCTCCCCACGTGATGATGTGATTATGTTTTGTGGATGACTGTTTCCTTTTATACGAGTTGCTACGACGATTAATCAAGGGTGTTCGAGAGTCTCGATGTAATTAACGTCAGAAATTCGCACCTTCCGACGGAGAGAGGTCCAAAGACAAATTTCATGAACCCTAACCTCGATATATATATTTTATATGCATTCCACATATTTTGGCTAATATCTTCTATGAAATATCATATATTTTCATAGTAGCCAAAGATAAAATAATGAAAGTTCATTTCCCAAATAAACGGAAATCAAATGAATTTTCAAACCATGTCATACAACACATATATACATCTACATACAGCATATATTTATATCTTTCTAAATCCTCGAGGTTTCACAGTGCACTTTTGCTATCTAAACCTTTGATCATAGAGACATTCATGGGCAGCCATGAAGTTGTCCAAAATGAATATCTCTAGTATAAAAACAAAAGTGTAATGAAATAGTCAACTTGTCAATATACTTATTGAGTCTAACTATAAGAGCATTAATGACAATTTTATAGTTGTAGTTTAAGAGGCTGATCAGCCAAAGATCTTTAATAACCTCTCATGGAATGCCATCTCGCAAGATCTCGCCGAGATCTCGGTCTCGCCAAGGGGGGCGAGAAACGAGATCGCCGAGATCTCACCCCATGTAGACTAGTCCATACAAATTTTTTCTTCGGGGGGCTTTGCCTCCCTGATCCCCCCCCCACAAGGGGCATTACCCCTTCGACCCCTGCGACCTGACCGCGCAGGTCGATTTGCGACTACTTTGCGCCTTGTTTATGATAGTATAAACATATTTAATATATTTCACTATCACTTATACTATCACATAAAAATGTTTTACAAGTTTAATACCATATTAGTATTTAAATAAGATTACATACAAGTTTAAATCTTTTAGAAACACAAAGATTATCTTTTTGGCATTGAAAGTGCTTGTAATTGTTCATTCACATAGTTGATGTACAAAATGTGTTATATATTTTCATGTAAATTCATTAATGTACTCCCATTTTTATAAGATATTATGTTATGTTTCATACATATATATACATTTTGTTTTGAGAATCCGAGATCTGATCTCTTGAGATTTTTTCGAGATCTCTCCGAGATCTCTTCTCTTTCACCCCCCCCCCGAGACGAAGCCGAGATCCGAGATGGCAATCCTTGTAACCTCCATGTTCTTCTACAAAAGAACCAAATTGGTGGAGTTCAAGAGTTTGATGCATCTAGTAGCCTCCTCAAATTCTCTGATAAGAGCCATAAAATCTTCCTTGATAATATCCCAGTAGAAAGAGTAGAAACCCGTATAGAAACCATTGGGACCAAGTGCTTTGTAAGAATCATACCCTTAATGGCATCTACCACCTCATGCTCTGATATTGCTCGTACTAGATCCTCAGCTTCCATACCTGCTAAAGCTTTAGATGAGATGAAGTTCATGAAAGGGCACCACCTATGATCATCTCTGAAAATGTTTATTTTTAATATTTTGTAGTGTGAAGCCCACTCTGTTTGGACCCAACACAATCATCAATTCCATTAATGTTCAGTCCGAAAATAGTGTTCTTCTTCTTTCTTAAAGACGCTTGAGTATGAAAAACACTGGTAGTTTTGTCACCCTCCTTTAGCCAAGCCTCCTTTAGCCCTCGGTTTCCATTTGATTTCTTCTTTGTGGCACCATTCTTTCTACACCTTCTTAACCAATTTCCATTTCTCTCTCCGGATATCATTCAGTTAGCTTTTATCGTTCAACCGCTCAAAATAGTCAATATTGGAGGTCCACCCCTCCATGACTTTGTTGAAATCTTAAAAGAAGACACCTCCCAATACTTAAGATGGTTCTAAGTTTGCATATGAATCTCCAAATTGCTGAAGTAGACGACAAGTTATGTTCATTCCACCAGTGCCAGACCAAATTCTTCAACCTAATTCAGGCAGCAAGCAAGCTCAAAACAGAATTTCTTGAGATGCACTTTGTTGTTCCTACCATAAATGATGTTGATAGCAACGATCAGGTATGGCCCGTATGGGTAAGTGGAAAGCTTCTGGGACCGAAGGCCTACACCTAGAAAGTAGAAACAAAAAACATGTCAAACTTGGATTAGATTTGGAATTTGACCTGATAAACAATATTGTTGGAGACAAGGAAGAATAGGTTGCGGGTCGCGACCCGGTCTGACTCATTATTTTAATTTTTTTTAAAAATCACAAAAATCACAAAAAATAGAAAATGTACTAAAAATTTATTCATTTTATATAAATTTTACTTGTTCTACAAATTCTATATAACTTGTGTACTCTTCCCATACCATTCTATTGTACATAGCATGATACCTATAGGCATGAAAATTATACTCGCAATCCCTACTAGAATTACCCTAATATCGGAATTGGGTTCCTTAAAAACACCAACATAACTATCAAATGGAGAGTAAATAAAAGTGTCAAATGATGATCCATAATTCATCTAACTCCACTATTGATCATATGTAGGGAACTAAGAACCTTGAGATGAATCATTCTCATAGATGGATTGTCCATAATACTAATCTCCGCTCCGTAAGGTATGTTGTGCTCCTCTATCTTGCAGCCTTACACCATGGTCCATGTCTTTGACTTGTATGGGAGCGCTACTCTTCTCCGATGAAATGTTGAGCCATTATAGGTGTTGTCCCCACATCCATGGACCGTTGTCTGCCTAAATCAGTGCCTCCCTCATATCCTACTCCATCATCGTTGCTGCACTTCAAAGAAAAATCTTGCGAAGTCTGGTACTGGGCTCAAATGTTCGGCCCCAGAGTGTCTTCTTAGTCCTCATCAATCATCTATGTATATGTTATGTCAAGAAGATCAATTAAAACTTACTTACCATTTCTCTTACTTTGCACACCCCTACTAGATCATTCACCAGTCTTTTGCCTCTTCGCCACAACGAATGGAATATGAAATTCTTGGGCGATAGGAACATCGTCAAGCACTACTTTAGCGTCATGCAAGTCCATGACCTTGCCAAGACCCGACCATCAAGTTGGGCCAACTAGGTCCCAATCAGACCAGTCAGCCAAAATTCAACCGGGTCGGGCCCAGGTCGCAACCCAGGTCGCAACCCAGGTCCCAACCCAGTATTCCATGGTTAAAGATTTTAACTAAACCACATTCATTGGCCCAATCACCAAAGTAAGATATTTTATGGGTCTAGTTCCCTAGCCTTCTCTATCATTTGGCTTTAAAGTAACATTAAAGTCACCACGTATACACCACGCCTCATTAATGGAGTTACAAATCACCTCCTTCAAGCTAGAAAAGAAGATGGACTTTTACTTCTTAATCAGTGAACCATAGACATTACAAAGATACCACTGTTTATGAGCCCTCAAGATGAATTTTAGAACATGTAAGTGCTTGATTGTAAGTAACACAATCACAAAATATTTATTGTCACCCCATAACATTGTTAGTCCTCCGCTCCTTCCTATTGATGAAACATAAGAAAATCTTGTCAATCTCTCAAACTTCATGGCAGTCCTATCTGGTGTATTCTCAAATCCTAGCTTGGTTTCCTGTAGAAGAATGACATTCGGGTTCCACAAGGCAGCCATGTTCTGAATATCTCTTATCTTCTCCTTCCCTGCAATATCATCACAATTCCAAGAAATAATACTGATCATGTATAAATTATGAGACCCTTACCATCCTTCCTCCTGTTCTCCATCACAAACCCATTACTTAGGATGAAATTCATTTCCCTGGATCCCACTCTATAATTAGTCTGCTTTTTGTTCAAGAGAGGATCCCCCAGGCACTGGAGCTCATTTTGTAAATCATCAAAGAAACCCTTCACCAACTGTTCACAGCCCAGGAAATTAAGGCCAATGATGTTCCCTATAGACGTAATTGCCTTATAAAAGATAATGCCAATTACCCTCGTCCTCTTCTACCCAAGGTTGTTGGTCAACCAAACCAATAGACTCTGGAATTACCGCCAATGGCCCACTCTTAAAAAGGTCAAGAACGGGTGGAGGCAAAGCATCTATGCTGGTTGATACCGAATCAAATCCCACTGGCATCTCAGTCAATTGTGAGACCAAAATTGACAAGCTTAAGGTTCCGGCAAGACTACGAGTGCTACAACACGATAGTGTTGCGACCCCGACTACTTTGGGAGGAAGAAGAAGGCAAAGGAGGAACAACTGAGTGCCCTGACCGGACGAAGGGTCTGATCACAGACTGGACTGAGAGACCCGGTTGCTGGTTGGCCAATCCAGTCAAAGCCGGCCAAGATGAAAGCCCTTGAATCTCGAACTGGGAACACCACAGTGCTTAGCCGCTTCGCCAAAAGCATGAACGGAGCCGTCACCAAACTGGACCAAGGCCAACTAACTCCGGTTCGACATTAAGTCAGTCAGATCCTGATAAAAATGGGTCTAAGGCAGATTCAGCTCTCCCGGGCAAAGAACCAAGAACGACGTCTCCTCCGCCCAAACCACTTGGTGGCCCTAAACACGGCAGTATAGGTCTCCATTGCCTAAATAAGCCTCATGGCTTGCCAAAACTGCCCGAGAGGAAAGGTGGAATGGCCTGTGAAATCCTTGCTAACCTCTTTTAATTCGAATTCAAATTGTGGAAGGACTCCACCATCCTCTCCGGAACCTCCCTAACTGCTAATAGAGACAGCTCAACCCCTCAGCAAAAGCTAACTTGGTAAAGCCTCCCATCAATGGACATTGGAAGATTAACCACCAAACGAAAATCAAAACAAATGTCCAATAAAACATCAAGAACATCGGAAGAGGGCCACCAAAGTTTGCTCCAATCAACAAACTACAAATTTCTAAACGGACCGACAATTCTGGACAATGATGTCACTGAATGAGTGTAAACCACCAGACCAAGAACCTTAATCCACAGATAATGCACCTCCCCTGAAGAAGGGCCTGCATCGACCTTCTCCAGTCACGGACATATAAAGATGACCCAATCTGAATTGAGACCATGCACCAGAAACTCCTTTATCACCATTGGAACCCAACCAGTTCTTAAAGAAGTTATTCCTGACTATGAAGGTATCGGTGAGAAGACCCCAATCCACCAAAACTTCATCTAGAGCCAACCGAGGTTCAAAAAAGCTTGGAGTAGATCCTTCTTATCTGCCACACTCAACTCTGGAGATGAAGATCACCCTGCACTGAGAAAGCCAAAGTCCCTTCTCGCCTATCGCCAAAGAAGAGTGAATGATAATGAACCCTCTATCTCCTGTCAGGGACCCAGACAATGGAGCCTGAGGACTATGCACCGGAACAGGGGACGTTACCATCAAACCAGGGCACCCTCGCCCCCTTTCCCCCCCCCCCCTCCCAACAGTGCCGGCAACAAAGACCATTCCAGCATTCAACTGTGTGATTATCATAACCGAATTAACTTCCACACATCCAGGCATGACCACCCCCTCGCACCTCAAGAAACGACATCATTGTAGGACCTGAATGCAGAAGACACCCCAGCTGCAAGGACGCCCATTGCCGCATCATGGTTCCGGTGAGCCGTCCCAATCGCTTCCAAGGTGGCCTGACTGCTAGCGGGAAGGACCCTGTGAGCCCAAAAACTCTAGCCGGTGGGGAACCCCTTGGAGATGATCTTGCCCGCTGCGCCAAAAGAACCAGAAAGACCAGCGACTACACAGCCAGTGCCCTCACAAGAAACTCAGTCACCCCTCCGGATGCCAAAGAACCCCCTCCCCCCCACCAGAGACCCCATTAGCCTCCGATGCCCCCACAAGGGGCTCTGTAATCATCGAAGTGCCTCATCTCGCCCACTCTGGAATCAGCCACCTAGCAGAATGTTAAAGGACAAGTTCAATCCATTCTCAACCTCAACATCCTAAATGAGGTTAATAGGGTGTTTAATTGCACAATAAATTTTTATACACTTTCATGATAAATGGTTGTATTAAAATAAAGTGCAAGCTAGCAAATGACATAAGATTGTCATGTTTGAGAAAATGGGATAACAAAAAAGTGTGGAAGCCATATATGACTAGAAAAGGTGGGGACCACGTTAAAAAAAGGGTCACACCTCTTTTTTGTCCAAGAAGAAAATCTCTTTAAAAACATAAATTTTTAATGGTTGTCAAACACCTCTTTTATCATGCAACCAAGCACCCCATAAAGTTTTCTCAGTTATAGGGATATGCCTATGTTTGCATATAGAAAATTTTGGAATTCTAACTACAAGTTCCTATATATATACCACACCAAACATATCCATGTATTTATACAGCATTTATTCTTCCATGACTAATGACTTAAAAAATGAGGTTTCAACAGTGTCTGAATCCAACCCAGGAATGGCCAATCATGCAAACCGTTGCCCAAAAGGTTGAGGAATGACCACTAAGTTCCTCAAACATTATCAGTAGTCATAAAAGCATAAATGTAAGAGAAAATAATAACACATTGGAGTTGGTAGTGCAAGAAAAATGGTTAATAGAGATGGCTGAAACAAGAAAGAACTCAATAGCCACTGGCTTTGAACTTGAATAAAGCAATGGAGCAAGTTTAGTAATCTTACTGCATATTTTTTGTTTCAGTCTATCATTTGTGATAGATCGGTATTAATCAGTTCAAAATTTTACATGTCAAGATTAAACTCACAGACCTGAATTTTAGGATCATTATTCTGAGCTAATGTCTGAGCCAGCAGCCGTGTCTGCTCCATTGCTTCAACATTTAACATTTTTGCCCGGTCCATTTGACCCATTGATGACATATGAATTTGGTCCTGCAAATAAGCCATAGGATAACATGCATATTCTAGTATAAAAGTTAGGCAAGATTAATCAGTCCAAATTCTGTCATGCATATAAAACTATGATCATGGCCATTCTTGGGTTTTAGCAAAATCAACATATTTAATAGAGTCCTAGGTTGAAAGCAAATAAAGTTTATTTAAGGTATACTCGTCAAAAACTTTTTATAAAAAAACATATAACCAAGCTTCGAGATAAATGAGGTCAAACTTTGGTGGTACTTGAATAAATACATTTACTCTCTAAGGCATTGATTGCCAGATCGGAATCGGTACCCGGATCAGAATGCCTGACTTCAGCTGATTTTTTGATGAAACTGATCCAGAATATGTCCAAATCAGTTCTTAAAAAACCCTAAAAATGAAAAAAAATCACAGAATAAGGGCCTAGATCGAATGTTGTGGACCCAATAGAGGTCTCTTAGACCGCCGCCATGGCGGAGGGGCCAATTCCGGCAGGAGATCCGGTTGCATCGGCACTTCCGACCGAAATCAAATATAAAAGGTCTGATCCAATCTCGAAATCGACCGATTCCGATCTAATCCGGCCAATTCTGCAATCTATGCTTTAAGGAGTAGTTATAATTGTTATACCTTCACAAGGAAGAAAACATTCTTCTTATTATAACAGTAACACTATCCTTGACAAGTAAAATGAAGGAAAGTAAGCTTTAAACATGGAGTAAAAAATAGTGATGAAATTTGCTTAAATACTAGATAAAAGTTATAAACTAAAAAAATAGCACAAGGGAATAAGTGTCAACTAAATCAATGTCAACTAAGGGTGTAAATGGAATCCAATATTTTGAAATTCCGATTCAATTCCGATAAAAATTAATGAGTTTGGAACATATTTTTAGTTCCTATAAGCTATCAGAATCATAATCGGATATTCCGATAGCTTATCGGAATTGGAATCAGCTCATTCCATTTCCATTTATTCAATTTCAATAAAAATAAATATATATAAAAAATTAATTAAAATAAAGTCAAATAAATCATAAAATATAATATATAAATTAATAACATGATAAAAATAAAATTTTAAAAATATTACATCACATTTTAGTAATTATATGTAAATTATTATTTTATTTGTAAATAAAAATTAATATTTAATATATATTTCGTAAATTATCGAATTCAGTTCCAATTTCGATAACGGAATCAGAATCAGATCAAAATCAGAACGCACTGATTCCGAAATTATTGGAATCGAAATCGGAACCCCTTAACCCTTATCGGATTCGGAATCAGATTATGGTAATGTCGCTACCAAATCCGACCCGTTTACAGCCCTAATGTCAACTCTATGCCCTCAGCCCAGCATGTGGAATTTGGACAGGCTTAAAGCTTTGATTATGAACCAATCCCTTATTTGAGTAAACTACAATGAGTTTCGTTTCGAAGGTGGCCAAAGCCACAACTTTATTCAAATGCAGAGAAAAGATAGTACAACAAATGGCTAAAAAACGTAATGGACAACACTAGAGACTATTACCAAGATGGTAATAATCCAAAAACAAACTAGAAATAAAAAGTTTCCACATGAGGAACTTGTCCCCATGGGTCCCAAACCCTACACGCCAATGGCAATGGAGCTCCGATCTTTGACAAATTGGCTCATCCCACAGAGAACTCTTAAAAGATTCTCGAAAAGATCTTCAAAGACTCCTATTTTGTGCACCACCATAACAACACTAAGAGTATCAAATTCCACAATATCAACTCTTCACCCCACAAGTGTTCCTATGTTCAGTTGTTAATCAAAGAAACCACTTCATCCCAGCCTTCCTAAAAGCCTCCCAACTCTTGCAAAGATTTCACTAGAGAGAATTGAAAATGTCGCACTATAGGAATACATAATTAATACTTTCAGCAAAGGAACCACAAAAGACACAAGCTGATTTTTTTAAGTGTGGCATGGCCATGAATTTGTTTTGAATCAAAGTAAAGTATACATGAACATGCATAAAAAAAAAGAAAAGGAAACAAGAATCCCCTTCCTCAACTACCAAGATGATAGTTGAGGGAGAGGAAAGAGGTTGTTCTTGTGAGCCAACATCCAATCTCTCGCATACCAAGGCATCCAATGGATGACAAGTCTAGGGTGCTTAAAAGAGTCATCCCGACCTGTTATTCCTCGTGCACCAAATAGCCCATAGCATGGCTGGTATGTAAGACTCCCCAAATTGGCATCTGGATGCCAGAGATTTGAAGTAGGCCAAACAAATAAGAGTGACTGCACACTGACAGGTTCTAACCTGTGAATCTTTCACCCTTTAAACAACACTTTCCATAGTGAACTAATAATCCCACAACTGATAAAAAGATGATCAATGGTTTCTCCTTTTCTGCCACAGAAACCACGTGACGTTGAAGTATAAAGGAAAAGCATCTTTAAGCGACACCTAGTAGGGTCTCGTTGTCTGCGGATCTTGCATAAAAAAAATTGATTTTGATAGGTAACAAAGACTTCCAAAAATTAACAATACTTGTATCTTGCGAGGTTGCCATACCAGAACATATTCCTTATTCGTGGCACACACAATTGTCAAGAATGTACATAAGTCTAAAGAGATCACCAATCTCGCCTTCCTTGAAATTTCTTCTAAAATGAATAAGTGCAAATTTCTGAATCAACACTTTCGTAGAATGTCTTCCTCTGCAAAACTTCCACAAGAAAATCCACATAGAATAAGAAAATTCAGGCTTCCAAATTGCTTTCCACCAACTGACCTCCAAACATCCGGTGTTAATCCTCTAACAAGCTGATTTAACTGAAAAAGTATTCTTTTTGCTAGGCAACCATATCACCTTATCTTTATGAGTCTCAAACCATTTGTGTTCTCAAGTAACTCATCAGATTAAAGAATTCTACTATCTCCCCTTCTTTAAGGCTTCTTCTAAACTGAAAGGACCAGACCCCATCCCAACACCAGCAAGAGCTAACAGATGTATCCTCAATACTAGCAAGTTTGCTCATACAAGGACACAAAATATCCAACAACAAGTGTCTTGTCCAATGATTAGGGGTACAAACAAACCAATACACTCAACAAGTAGCTCGAAACTTGGCTTGATAAAAACTCGACCTGGCTCGTTTATTATGTTAAATGAACAAGCTTGAACAAAAAACAAAACTCAACTCATTAAATAAGCCAAACTTGAACAGACTCCAACTCGATTCGATAATTTTGTGAATAGTTCAATTAAATATTCAATTGAATATTTATTTTTTTAAAAATTATGAATATTAATAATTATATATTATCACTTAACTATATAAAATAAATCAAAATTTGAGTTTAAACTTAGAACAAGTTCATAAGTAAGTTAAATTTAAAGTTTCGCAAATGACTTTAAATTGATTTTGAGTTTTATAAACTAGTTTGGATTAAGCTTAAGCTTAAATATGAATTGAACTAAAGTCGGGCTGCTACTCAAGCTCGAGCTTGAACTCAACTCGATTAATTAATGATTAAGTTTGAACAAAGGTTCAATATACTCGTTATTTTAAGCTCGAGCTCGAACTTGCGTAAAATAAACGAGCAAAGCTTGAACAACATACTACTCAGCTCGGCTCAAGGATCGCGGGATCGGAATCAGAATCGGGATTGGTAGGTACCGATCCAATCCGGATCGGATCAGATCGGACCAATTCCGACCGATCCAATGGAAGAAAATCGATCCAGAATCGGTAAGCAAAACAAAAAACAAAAAAAACGATCCGATTCTGATTCCGATCCGATTCTAGCCGATCCTGGTCGATCCAACTGGAATAGAAAAAAAGAAAAAAACAATCCAATTCCGATCCCGACCGATTCGGCCGATCCGATTCCGATTCGATTCCGACCGATCCGGCCTGTCCCAACCGATTCTGCCGGAACTTTTTTCCGAATCGGTCCTTCGGCCAAGAATCGGATCGGCAATGGCCGATCCGATTCAGGAATCGGCCGATTCCGCGATCTATGGCTCGGCTTGTTTGCACCCCTACCAATGATCCTTCCAAAATGATGTCTTCCTCCCATTGCCAATAGCTACCGACAAAAGTGCATTATTGAATGTATATAAAGACATGAGACCAACTCCTTCCTTAGCATCTCTACACATGTGGTTCCATTTTACCAAGTGAAATCTCATCCATCTGCCCTATCTTGCTAGAAGAACCTAACACGAATACTCTCCGATTTCTTGCACACCCTAACATGGATCTTAAGAATAGAGAAGATGTATAATGGTGAACTCTGAAGAACACATTTTAAATGCAACCAATGATCACCTATAGAAAGCAGTCTACTTTTCCATCGTTAGAGTTTACCTTCAACTTTCTGAATGAACTTGTTCTTCTTCCTTTGTTAGATAGTGGAAGGCCCAAATACGTAATCAAAAAAGAAGTAGGCATGCCAAGTATTCTTAGCAACTTCCCCAGCCCTAAATATCATCCAGATTTAAGCCAATAAATTCACATTTGTCCCTATTGATTTTCATATATGGCACTGCTTCATTCAAATATAATAGAACTCTTAGATCTAAACATTTACTCTCATCCTTGCAAAAAACACAAAAATATGTCCTTAACAAACTGCAACTGAGAAATATGTACACTATAATTAATGATTGCCGAATTGGAATCGGTACACGGATAGGATCAAATCAATAGGAATTGGTCAATTTTTTGAAAAGAAAACCGATATGGTATTAGCTCGAATTCATTTTTTTATTTTTTCATTGCAAAAAATTCAAAAAAAAACACTAAAATCCTAAAAAATAGAAACTCCCCTAAAAATATTGTTAAAATGAAAATCACATATCCAACACCCTTTAATGTCATTACAAGAGTTTAAAACAAGTAAATATATTTTAATGGCAATAATTATTCTATTTAAAACATAGGTAACATGATACAAATGTTATATTAACATGTAATAAAATGTTATACCTTTCTTTCACCAATATTTATAAAATTGGCATTTATCATCATCATTTTCTCTATATTTTTGGATGTTCCACTGAGAAATGTTTATCATGATTAGCCAATATGCATATGAAAATAAGGAATTCACCATCTAAGAAAAATCATACACATTGTTGTTCATACACATTGTTGTATGCTGGAGATGTACTTGGAATATGAGTGGAAGTACTCAAGAGATTCCGGATAATTGGCTACGGCGTATTGATCAAAAAACCCATGATTCCAACATTGACTTCTCTCACTCAAATGTTGTCTCTAACCTAAGTCATTGGTCCATGCCCCATTGATGGAAGATCTTCCTCCACATCCACCTCTCCCTGAACCTCCTACATTTTGTTATTAAGTTTGTGTAATAAATTCTTCTTCAACATCATCTTAGAAGGATGCTTGTGTATTGTTTGTTGGACTGACAGGTCTTCCTTGATTTTCAACTTTCTCTTCTTTGCGGCTTATTTGCTTGGGATGAAGAACTTCCAATCCCCATGCCATGCTAATATACCATTTTCAATTGTAAAAAATGCCCTAATCTACTTACCACGGTCTTCATCTTCAACTTGGTGGAAGTTATTTGTGAGGCTGGGGTTGAGAACTAAGGCTGAAACTAGGACTAAAGGTGAAATAGTAGGGACTTCCTCTTGCATACGTTCATCTTCAACCTCAAAATCATCAAGTTTCTCTTCAGCCCATGTACGATTCTCAGAATCAAACTTTAGTGGTGCTCTTCCCGCCTTCTCCCTTACCCACGTAGCATCCTCCTGGAAAAGATAGTCAACATCTTCAGTGGATCTTTAATGTGCTTATACTTCGACTCTTTCTTCATATGGTCCACTTGTAAATTTTGTGAACCTCTATTCTGAAATTTTATAATGGTCTTTAATATTCTTTATCCTCAACTGTATGTTGCAATGACAGAACACAAGTTTCCCCAACCTATTAGATGTTAGCCTATACTCTTCATGTAAATAAGCTAAATATATGCCCCAAGAGGATAGAGTAGGTGGAGAAACTGCAAGAGGGGGATAGAAGGCTAGAACGGGAGAAACCCTCATTGGATCGCTAGGGGATCGCAGGGGATCACAGAGAATCAATGGAGAATCGTTGTGGATCATTAAAGGATCGCTGGATTGATGTTGAATCGCCTAAGAATCACCGTTGTCGCTGGAGCCCTAGGACATTCGAAAGAAGAATGGGGTTTTCAACCAATAAGGGGCCGATTCCCCTCTTACTGGCCCGATATCGAATCGGGTCCAAATTGGTCCCAAAATCAATCTAGGCTCGAGACTTAAGTCATCCCTAAGAGATCGACAAAATCGACCGATTTCGATCCGATTCATATGAATCGACCGATTCTTGACCAATTCTACCGATCTAGACCAATTTCGTTGGAAATCAATTCTATATCAATCTTCCAAGTAGTAATCAAATCACGTCAGCTAATCTGATCAATTCCGTAATACATGACACTATTGCTCCTAACAAACATCCACTCAATCAGCCCCCTTTTGTAAGCCTTTTCCCATAGGTAACTAAAAACTTGGTCAACAAGAACAGACAAAAGTGGTGAAATAGAACCACCTTGCCTCAAACCTCCAGAACTCTCAAAGTAGCCCAAATATTCCCCATTAAGGTCAATTGAGAATTTAAATGTGCTTACACATTTCACGATCCAGTTTGTCCATTTGTGGTTGAAACCTGTAAGACACGTAATCATGTGTAACATTTCAAACTCACTTTGTCATATGACTTTTTGAAAACTAACTTAGCAAGCCACCATTGTTCCTTCTACTTTTCAAATCATGGATACATACGAGACCTGACAATTTATCATTAGGAGTTTCAATTCTCTCCCTATGGATGCCGAGCCAATCATTGAAATGATACCATTAAGGTCTATGTTATCAGAGGCACTCACCTTGGGTGCATAGGCGAGGCGAGGCAAAACCATCTTGCCTCAATAATTGTCACCTCACCCAGATTCAAACATAGTAAGGGCTGGATCCACTAACTTAAAATCCTCTTCTCTCAGGCCCCCAACATCTTGACACCCAACAGGCCATTGAAGTAAGTTTTTTATTTTTTTATGTTTTTAAGAAGTTTTAATGATATATATAATTATATATATTATTAATATATTAAAAAATATATCTCACCTCGGGCATCTCGCACCTCGGATAACATAGATTAAGGTCTAGAACAAGGAATCTGAAGTGCAGGAAACACATGGATTTGCAATGTCATATAAGCGGCTAGAGGTAAATTTTGGACTTGCTTGTTCATTTTTCAGTTAATACAATTAAAACATGTGACTTTAGCCTTTCAGTATGGCACTACTAAGGTGCGAAACATGACGAGCTGTTCCAAGAATGGACTCGAAAAGAAAAAAAGAAGCAGCAGCAAACATGATACCTTCGGATGGATCAGATAGTGAGATGTCAGTCCCAATGACGATAGGCCAATCCAGGCCTGGAACTGACCTGGAACAACTTAAATCAGCACAATTAACCAAATTAAGAATGCTGATAGCAATCTGAAACATCTGAAACCAAAGCAGATTGGCTGATTCTGGAAACCTTGTGAAAGGATCTTCTTATTACAGTTTAAATAACTTCAATATGTTAGTATGAGATGAACCCCAGAATTGGCCCAAATATAAACTAATGTAAAATATCCATTCTTGTTTTCACTATTTGGAGAGAAAGAGCACTCATGCTATCACTCTATGATATGCAGAGAGATTTACTGACTTTTAAAAGAGTTATCTGGTAAATTGTAGGAGGGTGAAAATGGAAATTTTGGATCAGAAAAGAGAGAGAGGGAGATAACGCATAATCAGAAAGTATAAATAATTGAATGACCTTGCTACTCACATAACCATTTTATAGATGCAAACCTTTGATAGTAATGACTCCAACTTGTCCAACCAAAAATAAAAGCACACTTCTCAAAGAGCACATAAGCTAATGAGAGATTATTGCTACCTGCTCAAATTCGGATACCCAACCATTAGCACCATGAGCCTTCTCAAATGAATTGGCCCATGCTTCAGGATCCCCACGAGCATAACTTTGCTGATTAAATTCAGAAACCCACGAATCTGGCCCAGGACCCACACCAGGTCTTGAAGCATGCTGTGATTCATTCCAGTATTCTTCCAACTCAGGCATGGTACCATGAAAATTGCCCCTGAGTCGATCATCACTGTCAATATCTAGCGAGTGTAAAAGAGCATTCACCTGAAAAGAATTGATTAGGAAAATATCCAAAACTAGATGCATTTGCACGAATAAGGGTATGTATTCAATCAGCCGAAAGCTCAACAAAAGATGCAGGTGAGCATCTAACACCTATTCTTTGATTAGCCACATGGGCAGCTTGAAGCCTGGAAGAATCTAAAGAAACTGCCTCCCAGAATGAAGAATATAGTACAAGCAGGTAAGTGTCGTGTATGAGATCATGCTGAGTCCCAGATATTCAAACATTCAAAAAATTTAACCATAAATAAATCAGCTCTTGACAATAAATTCCACCATGAACTTAATTGATATTCAAATGGATGTAATGCTTCAGTTGTTTCAAGGCAATGGATTTCAACCCAAGAATCTAAATCTTCCAGCTCAAAACATTTATGACTGATCATGATCCTTAAATAGACATTCACAATTAACAGCAAGCCTAGCCCAAAACAACAAGCACTGCATTAACATTTAAGAAAAACAATAGAACATTACTCCTGTGAACAAGGATCCATAAAAGTAGTCCTTCCCACCACAGATCCATCCTTTTGTACCTTTCATGTCCTAGGTCTCATCCTTGTACCTTGCATTGAAAATCAATATGATCTTTCCACCCTTATTCAATATAACATGCCTTTGTTCTTCTACATTATAAGCCTTCTGTATTTACTAATTAGATTAAAAAGAGACACCTCTACTACCTTGCTAAGCAGAATAAACTAACAGGAGCATTTGCTTAGTCATGTTTTACAGATCACATGTCAACTAGCCTTCTGAATCACAGAACAAAAAATTTTGCAAATGAGGTAGACCAGCAGTAAGCAAAATGGTACTAGTTTGTGATGCAATAAAAAAAAGGAAGCATACCTGTGAATGGATGTATTCTTCACTCCTATCTGCAAATATGTGCCTTGCCATTATATAACTACGATCACGTATACATTGCTTGTCTTCTTTGGATAATCCCAAGACTGGAAGTGCTGCAGGATGGAATGCGATGCCAGCACGGCTGCTCTCCAAGAACGAGTGGAGAAAACCTGACAACACTTGTTGAGGAGGCCCTAAAGCAATGCAAACACAATGTAAGTACAAACATTAACTGGTCTAAAAACCAAGGGCCAGCATTGCTTTAACCTACGTATACAATAGCCTGCATCCCATATCGGTTCGTTTACTGATTAAAGAACTAGCTTAGACATGTAAACAGACCCACATGAACCATTGGTAGACAGAAATGAGACACCTATTAAAATATTAATCTCTTACCATCCAAGGCAGGTTGAAAACTTGATCTTGCCCCCTGGCCATAAATTTGTTCAAACTCTTCAATATGACGATGGCTTTCTCTGTCTTGAGATTGGAGAGGAAGCAATGGAGGCTGACGGGCTTCGTTCCAAGCTTCTTCAAGACCTCCATGTCCATGGAATCCGTTAAGAAACTGTGATCTCTGTTGATGAAAAGGTACTCACATATACATGTGAAGTTGTACAAGGAAACAAAAAGACCTTAAAACTTACGTGGCCACCTGGCTGCTGATATTGCTGGTTTTCATATTCTGATCCAGGTATGGTTGATAATGGAGCTTCAGAGCTAAAACCCGCTGATGAAGGAGGAACTGAAACTGAAAGAGCAGGAAGGCCCTCCAATTCCTAGATGGGCACACAAAAACAACCATGGAAGCTCAAGATGGTTACTATGATTAGCTGGAAATAAAACAAGAAAATATATACAGAAGTCAATGAAATAGCATAAAAGTAAAGTTCTCGATCTACATCCAGGCGACATCTTTCTGACCTGGGCAGTCAAGACAGACAAAGGCATCTGCCTCCCAGCTAGTTCCTTGGGCTGGCCTATTCAGTAGATTAAGTTACATCTCAACTCACCTTCATCCCAAGTATTTCGGGGTCAGCTATATGGAATCTGTCTTCATTTGTGGAAATTTTCAGTCATTATTCCGATTCAATAGAATGAAGTTACAAGTTAGAAAAGACAATAGTGATTCATGATGTTAGCCCACCCTATCACTCATAACTGACATTTGAGTAGCTAGCAGTTGCAGGGGGGTTGATTTGTTGCCAGCTGAGGGTCAGGGATCAGTGGTGTTGCACTTTCATAAATCATGCTGCCACCTGCACTTCAGTTGCTGCATCCATGGATCCACCACCATCCGCAAAAGGAATCCATCTCCCCTTAACCCTAAGAATCAACTCAGACTCCTCTCCCCTCCCCACCACCCCCGCATGAGACACACTCACTAAATTTTCTAGATCCTATCGTACATTAAAACATACATGATTATGAAGACAAAACTCTCTTTCTACCTAACCCTTTCTCTCTGTCGTATTCAAATTAAACCGCATATTGCACATATTTTATCATAAGCTGACAAAGATTCACAAATTGCAGAACTAACCGATCCGGATCCAGATCAGCCGATTCCTGAATCAATTAAGTCTCGGCAAAATTGGCTGGCATCAAAATTGGATCAGTTATTTTTTATATTTTGGCCAAATCGGCAAAGATTGGCCGGGATCGGATCAAAATCGGAATCAATTTTTTAATTTAACAATTGCATATCGGTTTTTGTTCCGGTGGATCGGTCAGGATCAAACCGATCCAATATGATTTGGATCGGATTGGTACTTACCGATACTGACTCTGATTTTGATCCCGCGATCCTTGCAAAGTTAGGCATATTTTATTCTATTTTTGAAGATGGCCGAGGCCACAATTCATTACATTACAGTCTGAAATAGTTACAAGCTGAGAGTGTAAATGCATATCTTATTCCTGTCATACATTTTTTAAGAATTCCTTTTCTCAAACATTTAATTAACATCTCACCACATCAGTTACTTTTTGTTTGATCGATACTAGACAGTCAGTGCTTGCATCTTATTTGCAAGCTCCTAGTCAAGATAAATCTCCTAACATCTTATATGTTTTGGTTATATTAATTTCTACATATTTGTCACTTAAGCAAACAATAACTGTTCATAAGAGCTCAAGCCTTGACAGTCATAACAAGTGACAATAACTTCATTCCCCCTTCTCGATGTAGTAAGGGATGGGGAGAGAACCATCTTCTCTTGCTGACATTGTTTACGGAATCGGTGGAATCGGACCGATTCCGACCGATTCCGGAATCGGATCCGATTCCATGCGGAAGGACCGATTCTGGCATGAATTCCGCGGAATCGGTCGGAATCGGTAGTAATCGGTCGGAATCGGTCCGGAATCGGCCAGAATCGGTCCGGAATCGGAATCGGAATCGGAATCGGATCGTTTTTTTTCTTTTTTTGCTATTCCAGTCGGATCGGTCCGAATCGGTCCGAATCAGCCGGAATCGGCCGGAATCGGTCCGGAATCGGATCGGAATCGGAATCGGATCGGTTTTTTTTTTTTGCTTTTTTTTTCTTACCGATTCTGGATCGATTTTCTTCCATTGAATCGGTCGGAATCGGTCCGGTCCGATCCGATCCGGATCGGATCGGTACCCACCGATCCCGATTCCGATTCCGATCCCGCGATCCTTGCTTGCTGAAGTGAATGGACAGAAAAATTTTAATAGAATAAATATTTAATATGATGGAGCAACTGCCAAAGTCTATACAATTAAAGAAGAAATAAGAGATTTTTATTATAATTAGCTTACATAAAGGATCTACATTAAGTCTTTAACTCTTTAAATTAGTTGTAAATGAATTAACAATGAATATACAAGATGAATACCAAGATACAATATGTTTGTGGGGTGAGACACAAAGATATAATAGAAAGCTACAACCTTAGAGAAACACTAAAAGTTTAAAGGTTCGTTTGGCACCAGATTATTTAGGTTTATCCACAAATTAATCTTGTACCAAACAGCCCCAACAGGTTTCAAGATAAGTAGAACAAAGAAAGAATATATGTATTGTAGATTTAATGAAAGTCAAAAAAGAAAAGATGATAGAGTTAGAAATATCATCTCGAAGTACTTAGTTTGAATATAATAGTTCAATTATTCAAAAATATGGAGAATTTTATATGGATGGTAACTATAGAAACAAGTTGAATGAAGTAGAGATTGACCACATATGTCTTATGCGATCGTAAGATTCTACTAAAGTTGAAAGAAAAATTTTATTGTACAACTATAATACATACAATGTTATATGATAGTGAATGTTGCACAATAAAAAAAGCATACTTCAAAAATATTTGTTGTTGAAATGAGAATGTTTGAAAAGATATGTAGACATAACAATTTAGATATATTACACAATGAACATATTAAATAAAATGAAAAAGTAATGACAATTGTAGAAAAATTGAAAGAAAAAAATTGAGATAGTTTAGAAGTATTAAATGCAGAATTAAGAAAGCTCCATATAAAAAAGTGAAAATATCAAGATAGTAAAAACAAAGAAGGGCCCTGGCAAACCTGTGCAAGCACGGAGAAGAGCAACTTAATATGAGTTGCATGATTTAACTATCCACAAAAAATAAGTTTAAGTCGATGCAAGTGAAGAAAAAGAATCTACGTGGCTGACCCCCTTGGAATTAAGGCTACAATTGAGATAAGTTTGACTTCAATAGCAAAAGCAGCAGAGTCCACACAGATGAACGCTTTAAGAAGCAATACATAATCAATAGAAGAAATAGAGTTAGAAATCAAAGAGAAAGTGAATAGTGTGCCATGTCAAGGCTAAGGATGCAAATGGAATCCAAGATTCTGATAATCCAATTAGATTTTGATCCTAATTATCGGATTCGAATCCTCTTTCTGTATCATATAAGCTATTGGAATCGAAACAGGAAATAGCCAATTTTGCATCCATTTTCTAAATTTTGATAAAAGAATCAATATTTCTTTAAAAATAAATATAATAATAAATAATATATACATGATTAAAAATGTGATATATAAATGATAAAAATTTTAAAAATGTATTAGATCAAATTATAGAAGTAATATGAGATTTATTATCTTTTTTAATTAAATTTAATATAAAATAAATATTTCATAAATTACAGATTACTCTAGGATCGGAACAAAATTGAAATCATATTTGGAATGACTTATCGGAATTGGAAATAGGTAAATCTGCTGTTGATTCCCTAGTCAAGGCTATATCAGCAATACTTCAGCTGATATTGTTGTTTATAGTTCTAAAATGATATCTAAAAGTCAACTAAAACAAACAGAAAAATATAAGCCAAAGCGTATACAAAATTTCACCAACAAAATAAGAATATTCCTTTGAAAAATAATGTGGAAGAGGCTTCCCACTTATGATTTCCTTTTGAAACTCACAGTGCTGGATAGTTTGTATCTTCTGTGGGGGCTTGAAAGAAGATATTAATCATCTCTTCCCCTAATGCAGCATCATTCATGGTCTTCCCTGGGAGGGTGGAGCACACAAATATATGGGAGCTGCACGGCGATTGGAGGTCTATCCATCCTTAAAGACTTGGAGTACAGACGTCAAGTTACGGAAACTCTTCCTTCCAGTAATCTATTAGGATGGAAAGGAACAGGCATATATAATTCTTAACAAATTCAACAGTCAAAGTGTAATCCTTTTCGATGCTTGCAGCTTTGTCAAACAGTGATTTTTTTTTGGACGCTTTGGTTGCTATCCGGATGGTTCTCTCTTTGCCACCAGACTCCTGCCTGGAAGGCATTTTTCAGAGAGCTTCCTGCTTTCAGTGTTTCCTTCTCTACTACCTTAGTACAGAACTCATGTTCTGTCTGTCATTCTTTCTATTCTTGTTCTCTTGTTTGTACTCACCCTTGCATATTCTTTTCGAGAAATACATGATTGTGGCAATAGCCACCTTCCAGAAAAAAAGCTTATACAAAATTTGACATTAGAGCAGCTAACAGAAGTTCAGCCAGAGATGAGGCACTGTCGAGGCAACAAAAATAGCTAAAATTGTTGACTGCGATACCACGTCAATAACTGAGAGACTAGTCCATGACCCGAAACTAGGGCTTCTAAGTCTAGGGGAAAAACCAGGAGACAGCTAAAAATATATAAAAGGTGATGACATCACGGCTTACGTGCCGGAAAACAAATTAACCCACACCCTCCTGGAGATCCCAATTCGACCCGGCCATCTCGACAGCAGTAAGTGAGGGAGCAAGCACACGCCGGGTGCAGGTAAGGAAGAGCTCTTTACCTGGGCCTTGGAGGATGAACCGAGGAGCTTTCTGGCGAGTGCACCCAGGGGATTGGAGGACGAACTCCCGGCATCGCCGCATGCCGCGCCCCCCGCGACGAGGTCCCTCATCGCCATCTCCGCCGCCGCGCCTTACCCTGTCCGGCCGGAATCGACGCTGGGAGCGGGGAAGATGCGTGACTCGGAGTAGCCCGGTGCGCAGCGGGAGCGGGAGAAGTCGGCCTTTATTCGTCGTTTCCCCTGCAGAACGGCGGCGGATCGAGAGGAGGTCCACGAGGGTAACGGCGTAGATCTTCGCTCGCGGTGGGTCCGACGGGTGCGGGCGCCGCCGCCTCTCGACGCCGTCTTGTGTATGTTCGGCGGTTTTTGGATACAGATCCCTATGATTATTTATGTTTTTAGATATACCTCGGAATAAAAATAATAATAACTTTTTAAAATTCTATACTATTTGTATAACAATTCAGATTACATAAAAAAATATTTAAATAATGTTGATTAATTATTTATTTTGGTTTGTCTTTAACTCACCATAAAAAAGATATTTTGTCTGGCGGGAACAGGGTAAGTTATTACGATAATAAAGAAAATGTATAATTCAACCATTATACTCTCTGTGGGCGACACAAGTGTGTGAACTATGAACTGTTTTTTTTTGTGAATGTGTGAGCACAGACTTAAAGTTGTACAGATAAGCGACTTTTATGAGACCTTTGGTTGCACGAGTAATTTTTTATATTTTTATGATAAAAAAATTAGATTAAAATAAGATTTGAGATGATTATTGATATAAAATTATCATATTTTCTCAGATATCATAACAAAAAAGAGTAGATAACATGCATGGTTATAAAAAGGTGGAGGACTACATGTTAGAGAGAGAAAGAAAGAAAGGGCCACCTCTATTTTGCCTCGGAATTAATCTCTTATAAAAATTATTTTTATGATAATTTCTAAACATAGTTTTTAACATGTTTTTCTATTGTCTTTAATGGGGTGTTTGGTTACATGATAATGAAGGTTTTTATTTTAATTTTTAAAAATGGTAAGAAAACTTGTTAAAAGAGGTGTTTGGTAACCATGACAATTTTATGTTTTAAAAGTGATTTTCTTCTTAAACAAAAAAAGAGGGTCTCACCTCTTTCTTTTTTCTTGTGGTCCCCCACTTTGTTCATCTCTCCATACATGATAAATTTATGTCATGACTCAATGTGTTGGTTCCCTTTTTATTTTAATACAATTTTTTTACCATAAAAGTGTACAAAAAATATCATGCAACCAAACACCCCCATAAGGTATCTAAGATCCAACACAAAGATGCTCAGATAGTAGTGAATGTCCAAAAAGAAAGTAATTCAACCAGCCTTTTAAATAAATTGTATAAACTATAATAATACAATTTGTCCTGATTCAAATATGATTATCACTGATAATTTATCAGGAACGATTCAATAATAGTCATATCTTGCATTGCTCCCATCTTTTGATGTTTACAGTGGCCTTATATTTTGTAAATGAATAATTTATTACCACCAAAGTGAACAAAACTTTATTCTGTAACCAGACATATTAAAAAATAAATATACGCCTACGTTTGATGACTACAAATAAAAGCAAGGGGCCAGTTGTGTACGAGTCAAAGAACTAATGGGGTGTTTGGTTGCACGATAATTTTTTGTACACTTTCATGATAAAAAATTGTATTAAAATAAAAAGTGAACCAACTCATGACATAAAATTATCATGTTTGGAGGGATGTGATTACAAAAAAGAGTAACTAACACACATGACCAAACAAAGTGGGGACCACAAGAAAAAAAGAAAGAGGTGAGACCCTCTTTTTTTTGTTTAAGAAGAAAATCACTTTCAAAACATAAAATTATCATAGTTGTCCAACACCTCTTTTAACCAGTTTTCTTATAATTTTTAAAAAAATAAAATAAAAACCTCAATTATCATGTAACCAAACACCCCATAAGTAATACGCGGTGTCAGACCAAGAAACGTCAAGGAGACCTATAGGATGTTTAGTCATGTTTTTTTCTTAACATAAATTCTAAAAATAAAAGAGTTGAGGTGTTTTGGTTATTCTCTTTAACTTTTTTTTTTTTAAAAAATGATATAACTTGTGAACCTATTCGGTAGTGGGGCGATAGCATGATGTTTCATTTTCAAGACATTGTGTCGTGTTTGGCGACAATGTTAAGTAGTTGTATCGATGTTAATTTTTGTCTGGTCACATGTATCAATATTAAATTTAAAAATAATATTAATATACGACACTAACAGGTATTTGGGTAACAATATCATATCTAAAATTAATAGTACGAAACTGTTTCGAAATTAATAAAAGGAGCGCACCTATTTTAAATTTGATATTGTTTGGTCTGTGAAACCTTTATAGCTCCCCGTCGCCTCCCCGAACCTTTACTCCTCGCAACCTCCCTTCGAAGCTCCCTCAACGGAAACTCTCCGCATCGATGCTGCCTCCATGGCCCAGCTCCCAGCCGCCTCTCCTTTAGAGCCATGCCACGCTCCTCCTCTTTGGTGTTTGGTTGCATAATAATTTTGTGTACACTTTCATGATAAAAATGTATATTAAAATAAAAAATAAATTAACTCATTACATAAAATTGTCATGATTGGAGGGATGTGATAGCAAAAAAGAGTAATTATCATTCATGACCAAACAAGGTGGGGGATCAAAAAAAAAAGAGGTGAGATCTCTTTTTTGTTTAAGAAGAAAATCACTTTCAAAACGTAAATTTGTCAGAGATGCCAAACACCTCTTTTAACAAGTTTTCTTACACTTTTTAAAAATTAAAAAAAAATCTATATTGTCATGCAACCAAACACCCCATTAGCATCGGGTTGAAACTCCCCGCAACCTCCCCTCTCCGCATCGACTCTGCGGTGGCCTAACTCCGGCGGTACCTCCATCTCGAGTAGGGGTGTAAACGGAATCTGACATTTCGATTCGATTTCGATAAAAATTAACGGGTATGAAACTTGTTTTTGTATCCGGTAAACTATCGGAATCGAAATCGGATATTCCGATAGTTTATCGGAATTGGAATCAGAGTCGGTCGATTTCGTTCCCATTAATCCGATTTCAAAAAAAATAATCATATATAAATAAAATGAAGTTAAATAAGTTATAGAATATAATGTATAAATTGGTAAAATAATAAAAATAAAATTTCAAGAAGATTATATCAAATTTTAATAATTACATGTGAATTATTGACTCACTTTTGAATAAAAAATAATATTTAATATATATTTCGGATATAGCGGATTCGGTTCTGATTCTGATAACAGAATTGGAATCGGATCGAAATCGGAACCTAGTAATTTCGAAATTATCGGAATCGGAATCGGAACTTCTTAACCCTCGGAATCGGAACCGAATCGAAGTCGGAACATAGTAATTCCGAAATTATCGGAATCGGAATCGAAACTTCTTAACCCTTCTCGGAATCGGAATCGGATTCTTGTGAATCCGCTATGGAATTCGACCTGTTTACAGCCCGAGTCTAAGGTAATCGAAATCGAAATCCCTTGACCCTTATCGGAGCCAATCTTACCACCGATCCCAAATTGGAATGCTCGTTGCCAAACAAATTCCCCATGAACAGCGGATACAAAGTTCTATTCAGCTGGCAGCCTCTAGAACACGACAGTTCTAGTTGTGCCTGCCATCTTTTTTTTTGAAGAAAACAGTACCATATTCATTCATACTAAACTAAAAACGATACAGAGTTTGTACATCCATAACAAGACAACAGTGAGAACACTAGACCGAGTTAACAAAAGTGTTATCTTGGAAAGATTTTCCCAGAGATGATCATGCCACCATGAGAAGACCACCACACCAACGTGCCAACGTGGTCGGGTGGCAGAAGTAGGAACTCCTTCATAAGAGTTGGATAACTGTATCAAGACCGGAAGATCACTCCAAACAGGAGTGGATGAAGCCCCGACAAACGGTCTCGAAAAACACTTAGTGTCTAAGATGCTAAAACCAGCATATGCAGAGTCATAACTCGGTCGTTGGACGACTAACATCAACGACATAAACGAGAAACGTGACAGACGTAAATAAGCCGAACTCCACGATTCCAATACAACAAAAAGAAACAAAATGCCTAAAAACAATTTTAGGCAAAATGTTGGAAAAGGGAGTTGTGCCTGCCATCTTGTTTGCTGCAGCAACAGGGACGGAGCTTCCGTGGATAAATAGAAAGCTGTTGATGCAATTTCCAGATTAAATATTAATTTCGACAAGAGTTAAAGACATTTTTTATTCTGATAATTTCAGAATCGTTATATTTCAATTTTTATTTCGTCATCAAAATCGGAATAAAAACTAAAAATTCTAAGTATATATGTTAAATATTATTTTTTATTCAAAAGTGAGTCAATGATTCACATATAATTATTAAAATTTGATATAATCACTTCAAAACATTTTTATCATTCTATCAATTTATCTTTACGATTATTTAACTTTAATTTAATTTATTTTATTTATATACACGAAATCAAACGAGTAGAAATGAAATCGGTTGATTACGATTCCGATAAATTATCGAAATATCTCATTTCGATTTAGATAATTTACAAAAAAAATTTGAATTCGTTGATTTTGATCGAAACAAAATTTTAAAATATTAAATTTAGTTTACACGGCAAATAAGCATCAACAATCACATTAAAGAACAGCAGATGAGGAAACATATTGCCACGATCGTGTCGGTTTGTAAAGACCTCTTACTACACCTGCACTATTACGCCTACGCGTATATTCGTTCTCTTCTTTTCTTTCCTTTTTTTTGGCCATATAAAACCTGAAGAATGAGATGGGAAAACAAATTAGATTGACGCCCGAGACTAACGTAGTAACGTTTGCCTAAATTTAGAGGAGTCGAATCCAGCACCTATAAAACCCAGATACAGGCTGCATCTGATTGACCTGAGCATACCCCCCTGGTTCGGTTAGAGATTTGAATACTTAAATTGTTCGGTTTTCCCTTTAATTAACCTCTAAACACATCTCATAGAAATCTTAAGATGTAGTTGTATATTTTACCTTTTTTATTTTTAGACATCTTTGTAGAAGATGGGAGTCACACATGCATGAAACAACTTCTAAGTAAATACTAAATTGTTAACATATAAACATTTTACTCCAATCAAGTACTTTTTTATCACATGAGTAAGAAGTTAGACATGAACTTAAGAGTGACGCCGCCGTGACTGATCTGCCTCACATACGAGATTAAGAAGAGGCTCACCATCATGGCTGGTCCATTGACACTGGTACCAAGATCAAGAAGAAGAAAAATATATATATGATTAGTTATGTATCCTACAGACAATGTGTTCCAGTTGTGTTTGGCTTGTGCAAAACTGAACAGCTATCTAACGGGCATATTTGCCAAGGCGCTTTTCAAACAAGAATGGCAAGATTTTAGGGTCGGGCTTACAAGGGAAGACGCTATGAAAGATCATCATATCTTGTCCTGCTTCCAATGTTTTGTACCTCTTCAAGTTCAACGACGATCTTCAAAAGTTTCTTCGTGGCATCATTTTCGGTATTCAGGGGAAATTTACCAATTCAGTGACAATATGGGGATTTGAATGGGGAGGGAATAATATAGGTAAGGAATCAGACAATTGAAAAAGATATGATAATGCAACATTACCTCTCAGTTGGAGCTTGCTTTTTCCATACAGACACTGGGCCTTGACATGGTACTTCCTTCACCAGTTTGTGAAGATGGGAATTCTGCAGAGTTATGCTCTCCAATGTTTGCACTGCGAAGCCTTTTCGGCACAAATTGCGGAGGGTCGGGTGGATTCTGGACTTGAAAAGGCACATGATATAAAACGCCAGCTAGCTTCTCTGAACCAAAATTAGCTGTCACTAGGTACCCAAGGTCAAACTTTCCAGTAATTTGTCCAGTCACCAAAGGCGCATCTTGACGAGTATAACCTTTTGCAAGCAGATGAATAAGTCCTTGTAAAACTACTAAACGGAGAAGGAAATACAAGTGAACAAACCCTTTACATGGATTTATGGAATGAAAGAAATAGAGCCAAATATTGTGGAATGGAAGTTCAAAAGATAGAGGGTTCAAGAAAAGTCAATCTGACACGCTTATGCCCTGTTTGGTAACACTATTAGGTACCTATATCACTATCAATTTTAAAATTGATATTGATAGGAACCATTAAAAGATGTTTGGTTAATTGTATCAATTTTAAAATTTATAGTGTAAACAAAGCATATGATGTAATACAAGTGTCAATTTGTATTACTTTTGAAATTGATACTCCAACATTTGAAAATATTAATATCAATATTGATATAGTATTAAAAATGAAACTCTAACCAAACAGGGCATTAGGCTTTAAGGCGACAATTTTCTAGCTTTACTGGTAAATAAACTTAAAAAAGGTATAAGTTCCCAAATATAATGCTAGGAATCTGAATAGTTCCAGACAAATTAAAAAATGCACGACTCACAAGATGCAGTGATAGAGGTGAAGGTACATAGGCATATTGAATTTCATGCACACCTGGGTCAAGGTGACAGCTTCTTGTCCCTGTTGGCGAAGTAAACTTATGATGATTTATAAGTTTCCAAATGTTCCTCGAGAATGCAGTTCCAGGATCAGGGCTAGAGAAGAAAAGCTGTACCCTAACACTGAGTAGCCTACCCAGCTTTAAGACCGACAGCTTTGTTGGTTAAACAAATTTGCAACGATTTGAATGTTTTCAAATGGTCTATTAAGAAACATCAGGCTATTTCAAGGTTAAAATCCTAAAATGGAAAGGTCTCAAGGTGCAGATAGAGATGAAGAAACCGCTGCTCTGACTGAGTTCCTACAGGCTGACAGCTAATTCTAAGGGAACTCAGCAACCATTAAGGCAACAAATCAAGATAATCCATCAATAAAAATGCCACAGATTTAACCTTCTCCTAACTTTTATGCAGGCTTATTAAACAGAAATCCAATCACCAGAATTATGCATATAGACTCGTAAAAATATTCAGCTAGAACCTATTTTCATCTTTAATCCTTCAAATTCTATCTTCAAGCCACCCATCAAACCACAATAATACAAAGATCTACAGGACTGAATGTTATCCTTGTTTCAGCAAAATCTATATGATGTAGCATCATTGCATATGGAGCCTAACGCTTTGATTCTATGCAATATATTTGGACAACAAAATCATATTTTAACAGCAGCAAAGATAAACCTGGAGGGGGATGAGAGACCCCTTGAGGGGATCTATTTGTTCGAGATGGCCCTGATCCATGTGATGCCACTGAAACACCAGCTGGTTGAGGAGCTGACAAAAGAGATAGAATAAAGTGAAATTGAAAATAAGGCTTCAGTTTTTGAGTTGAGATTGCAGACAAAATTCTCTGAAAATGACAATTGAAGATTGTGTAAAATGTTTCAAAGATAGTACCATCTAATGAAGTATCAAAGCTCGACTTTCGAAAGAAATAAACTTGTTCATAATGATAAAGCAAGGAATAATAGTATTTCCTGAGCACAAACGATGCACTTGTAATTGTTGATGGAAAATTAAAAGTGGCAATGACATCCCTCCACTTGCGTTCCTTAATAACCTGGAATGAAGAAAAAACAACAGTCAGAAATCTAGTTCGTACTGTTCAAAGAAGGTAGGATCAGAATTGGCAAGCTGGTGATCAATTCGATTCCGATCCGATTTGGGTCTCGGGCGATTCAAGGGAAGAAAAACCAATATGAAATCAAGCCGGATTAGTCCTTCAAAAAAATAAAAAAATAAAAAAGTAAAAAAAGACAGACTACGTAGTTAGAGGCGAGCGGCACCCAAGGCGAGAGGGGCCTTGCCTCACCTCAAGGTGCCGGAGGCAAGATTTATTTCACCGAAGAACTTCTCAAAAAACATATATATATATATATAACATTGAAACTTTTGGAGAAGAACATAAAAAAAACTCACTTCTAGGGCCTACAATGCATCAAGATATCGGAGCATCGGGTAGAAAACTGAACATTGGGGGTTTCAGGGTGGGAAAAGAATATTTAAGTTACCAGATCTGACTTTCATTGGGTCTAGACCCGGGCGAGGCGAGATCTGCCAAAGCAAGGCGTTTTTGCCTCGCCTCGCCTCACCTAAACGCCTGAGGGGAGCGCCTAAGATAACATAGATGACGGATGAATTTCACAAGGGATTCTGGTCCAATCCGACCGTTTGGAGGTCAAATTGGTGCCGGCATATGGTGCTACAAGGGTGCAGTGCATCTTACCCAGCCAATTCGGTCCCTAGGACCAATAGAACAGGGAAGAAGCAGCAGCACTGCTGAGCGAGGATTCCAGGGAGAGTCGCAGGAATTAGTCCTAATTCAGGTGAGAATTCACGGGGAGTCCCCCCCCCCCAAAAAAAAATTATGCTGATTCCATTTTGTCTCGGCAGATTCTGCCAGCCATGGTATTGTTCCATGAAAATGCAAGGTTGCAAATAATGTGGAAGAACATCCCAATAAACTGTCGAAGTAGCACAAACTGTAAGCTAACTGATGAAGGACCATCCATAAGACCTGCTGGGGCATGTCTCGTTCTCTATCTTCTTGGTGCATGTACTTAATAAAAATTGTCCTATGGCTAATCAAGTTGCAGTGAAAATTAAAAATGAACTATCATCGATTTGCATATAGATTAGGTTTAAATCAAAGAATGATGCTATTAGCCTCATGCAAGATCCTCACAATGCCTAGAAGTACTCATGCATTATCTCTAGTTGCATCTATATGATGATCCCTCCAACAACAATTTCCTCGTGCCTCCTCAGGACCACAACACGTGGGACAACTCTCATGGATGTGAGGGCTATATATATATAATATATGTATATAAATACACGCACATATATATAGAGAGAGAAAAAGGAGACAGAGAGGATTGTGGCAAAATCCAAGAGTAGTTACTTGATCTATTTTTGTTCATTCTCTCCTATTAATAGAGAATCAATAAACTCTAATTAGTCATATTAGTGGATTAGTCTAATACTTAATAAATGTTATGTAATAGTTAACATATATTATCCACTAATGTGTCAAATCCAATAAACCAACTCAGTAGTTTGAATTAGATATCTTGTATATAATCCTCATCGTCTGTCTGATTGTCTAGCTTCTCTATGACCAATATTGAATAGTCTAATATCAGATCTTCCGATCTTTGTGAATTAATTATTTTCGTAATTAATTCACTCATTCATCAAGCATGGACCCCAACAAGCAACTATGTCATGATCTCTAGACAATACTGTGGATGCTAATCTATCGGACCTTTCTATCCATAGTTACCTTGTGCTTAAAACCTATGTCCATATAATATCCCAAAGTCTATATGTTTGACATGGTTTATGTCAAGTCAATACATAATCATTATGAAGTCATACTAACACATTCTCTCGGAGAACATCTATATCCGATTTACTCAAGACACGTATTTTCATGAGTATTACTTTACGAGACATTATTTCTCATGATACCTAGAATGGATGGTTCTTTATTGACACTCAATTATATTCGCATGTACAATTACTACCTACAAGGATTAATTATACTAGACATGTACAAATCAAACATATAAGTATGATATGGAAGGATAGAGATCACATATAAGATATTCTTCATGTCTCAAATCTAAAGACCAGTTACACAGCTAAGACCACACAGGTTGTCTACTAATTAGATATCGCACAATTATGGTGTTTCAAAAGTGGATAAATTCACTAAAGTTGTTCTCTAATAACAATCTACATTATATCCCTAATGACTCCACACGAGCAGTTGTGAGATCAACTATCTTTATCATATGAACGATCAAACAGTTGCCAGCCTATTCGCTGATCTCAATGCTTATTTTGAGTAAGCTATAGTCAAGAATATTTAGATTTGTGTTTAAATAGAATCAAACCATAATCTCACTATAATCTGGCTCTCATTGCACAAGCCCATAAATATCACTATGTTTTATATTATCCCATAATACATCAAGGCATGATAAGAATAACATCGTTTAAAATATCAATACGAGATATTTAACTATTAATAATACTATTATTGATGTGATTGGCTTGAATAGCACAATTACTATTTCATCACACGTATCATGTCACCAACCATCTATTTGATTTGTTGTCCCCACAATGCACATCCTGTGAAGACATCAACCATAGGCTTCTCCCTCTAAGCACTGCTCCACTGCACACATAATACTTGCTCCACTGAATCTCACCTTCTCTCCATCATTTTTGCCTCCATTCTCGCTCATCTGATCTAACTCCAGCCTACAGTTCACCAGCATCACAATCATCTCTCCTCATGGATGTTTCACAAAGTACTTGCAACCTCCCTTCCCCATGACACCTCAGATCATTGTTGCTCACATCTCTTTTACATAGCGTGGTCCAATCACTAATGCAGCTTTTCAGGAATCCCTCACTCTCTCTCTCTCTCCTGTCTTGAAGCTCCAAAATGTACAATTAGTTAATTAGTTCGAACTTCAGAGACCTAGACAAAACCATTCAAGCTCAATTTCTACCAAAAACTACCATGAGGAAGACAGTTACTTTCTCTAGGCCACCACGCCTCGTCACTTGCACGAATAGCTGGTGGAGATTCAGAGCCTTCCCGCCAATTGTTGGCACCCTGAAATAGTAAAAATACAAAAATTAGGACAATCATAATAGTAAACGGAAGAAACATGACCAAAGGAAAAAAAATGGTTAAGAGAAGGTATTGTATGCTTATAAAAGCTTCTAAAATATTGTGAATTGGAGACGTGTGCTCAAGAGCAGTACTGCAATGAGGCTTATCTTGCATGCCTTTCCAAAAGGAGTCGAATATACTTGTGTTACAAGACCCCTTCCCATAAGGTCATGTAACAACGTGATAACCTAAACATCAGTTTATGGTGTAACCATTCATTTGACGGAAACCAAGCTGAAAGCTTAAATTATTTTATATTACTAATACACTCCCGGGCATGCTTAGTGTTGGATGTCGACCACAATAGTATTCTGAACTTAAGGACTGTACAAGCTGCCATGTCCTGTTACTTAGAGATACTTACGATCATTTTTTCTTAGGAGCCTAAACAGGCACTTACAATGGTAGCAAAGAAGATTACAAATGCTCTCACAAGATGCTAGAACAAGTAGAAAGCCAAAAGGGACCAGCAATTGCAGAAGACACCTGAAAACACAGGAGACAACAGCTAAAACGTGAAAATGCCCAGAGAAAGGGCAGGCGCCCAGGAGGTCCCATATGCACCCTCCCACCCACATGAAGGTCCAAGGCTACAAGAAGAAATCACTGTCCCTTCCAGCTGTTGACAGGTAGGCTCAACAACAGAATGGGTAAATACCCTAGCAATAGCAAATGACCATTCTTGAACAATATTAATCACTTGGTTGAGAATATCTAGGATACCCAAGAAAAATCAGAGGGGTATTTTATGGCTATAAATGCAATTTTTGAAAAGTATAAGTATGATTTTGAATAGTTGAAGGCATTTGGCCCTTGTCAAATCTTTTAAGGGCATACTTATGAATTTTGGGAGAACATGCTCAAATTTGGAAACTTCGGGTGCAAACATTCAAAATTTCAAGTGCTTTTCTATAATTTTCTGGGTAAATCCACAGGGTGTAAAACCCCAGACTTCCTATTGGATTCTGTGGGGAACTTAAAAGAATGTGGACCTCACACAGAGAAGCCACCCCACACCCTTAAAGCGGTGGTGGTTCCGCCACCTCCTTGGGGAACCTCCAGTTCCCTCCTATGAAAGGAGGGAAAGGCCTCCATTCCCCAACCAGCAGAGAGAGAGAGAGAGAGAGAGAAATAAAGGAAGAGAAGGAACCGTGGTTTGGGGTAGAGAATGACACTCTTACCGTGAGGTATGAAAATTTTTCACTTTTCTTATTTTCTGTAAAAGTTGATTAGTTAGAAATTGATAAAAAAACTCTAATAGTAAGCATTTGGTTTATGTTCAAAAAGAATATATAAAAATTTATATTTTATATAGCAATAATTCAAAATCATCATGCTAGGTATAATCATGTTTTAGTGATGTTACAATATTTAATTCTCAATCCAAAAGCATGTTCATTTCTAAAAATTATGTAAAATGTGTGCTTTAGTCAGAAATTTGTTATGAAAATTACAAAAGAGGTAAATTTAGGCTAGAATAGCTGATTCACAATGTAATAAGTATGAGTCAATTGATAGTTGACTCGAAAAATACAAAAGTATATATGCCCTACCACATAAATTTGTAAGATGCTAAAAACAGCACGGAAAACATGAAATTGACAAATTAATCAATGAAATTGGTGCATACTTGAGATAAATGGTGTACATTTATATAGAGAGAGGGCCCCAGGCCCCCAATCCATTTAACGCCAAGAAATGAAGAACATTGGGTATCAGCTTATTCAGGCTGCTCGACAGACTGTGTACCCCACTCCACATATTGACAATGTCCATTAGGCTTGAGTAGATGAGAAGCGATAAAAAGATGCATTGTGCACCTTTATTTACTTTCGGCGGGATCTAGTAGGCTTGGTTACACGATGAGTGATAATAAGTTTGCATAAAAATTGTGCCATTTACTCTTATTTCTATATTTAATGGGGTCTAATAGAGTTGGGATACATGAAGAGACAGATTATACCATTACCATGTACTCTTACTGTTGACGGAGTCTATTAGAGCTGGGAATACAAAAGGAGTAAAGGAACGTGGTGTTGCATACCACTTTTCTATCTTTTCATTATAGGGTCAGTGTGTTAGACTTAAAGTATGTCAGAGGAACTGTATGTCGATATGTGTATACCTCTCTTGCAGAAAATGGATGTGGGTGACCTCCAGATTCGGGGCATATGGAAATGATAATATGCACATCCATCTTTTTTTACTACTATTGGCTTTGTAAGACCAGGTTCAAGATACACATATACTTTGTATAAAAGGTGATCACATCAGTCACCATCCCCACAGCTCGATTAGGGGCTGCGGCAGGAAAGCCTTCCAGCATGGATTCAAGCCTCCAACAGCCTCATCAGCCTCTGGTGACCCTCCTCCAGCTTCCTAGGAGGCATCTGAGGTGTTTTTGATGCCTGAAATGGCTGCTTTGGCACAGGTGGCAGTGATTGCCTAGGCAATCTAACCCAAGTCAAGACAGGGAAGGGTTGTCTTATCTTGCAGAGCCAGCTTCAAAGTTCAACCCACTGACCAATCCCAGCATAAGCTAATCCTGACCAATTCCAGCCGGAATGGGATCCAGATCGGCTTATCAAGGCCAAATCAGAGTTGATCTCAACCCGGATTGGCAGATCAAGCAAACCATGTCATGAAATGGCCAAATCCTGAAGTTCCTGAATATTAATGAGTCAAAAGAATAGACAGACCTGCAAAATGAAAATAAAAGTTAATCTAACTTATGGAGAGTATCCATCCGTAGGAAAGAAAGAACTAGCTTCCCTCCAAACAAAGTGAGGAGGAGTAAATTCCTTAAGTGTAACATTTGACAAGCATCTTCTCCTTATGCAGTCACCAAACAATTTAACACAAAGTGCATAGATTCATAAAGCATGGTATTCTTCAAGCATTGATACTTCTAACGTGTGATACCTCTTTTCACAATCCAGCAGAAGCATATAGCACTTCTTATTACAATATAAAATAAATACTTCCTACAACAAGCCATATGAAGCTGTACAAAACTTAATATCTTTGCCTTATATAGGTTTTAATAATAAATTGGGACCATTTTTGGCAATTTATTCTACTCAAAACTCTTAACCATAATAAATAGTAGACTAGTATATAACCAGAGTACATAACCAGGTAAGATGCAGTGAATTGGAGCAGACACAATCTATTATATTCAACTCACTAAGCAACATATTCTCTTTCAGCAGCTCACCTACATATGCCCCATAAGAAATGGGAGAATGACTCTTCTACAAGCAAAGAAAACAGTACTATAAAATATATTGATATGCTTGCCCTAATGCTGTCTACAAAACCAAAATGCATTAGAACTAGACAGAAGGGAATAAAAAGAAATTGCAATGGTAACTATAATCATAATTGTCGAGGTGACAACTGACAAGGTACCAAGATGTTCATAGCTGTCATTTCCGCTTCAGCAACAAGGCAGCTGCTTAGGCAATGACAAGATACAATCGTAGTTCTCAAGACTGAAAGGGATCCAAGATGTTCAAAGGTACCATTTTCACATAGGCCACAAAGCTGAGACTTAGGTGTCATCTAAGTTGTAGAATTAGATGTTAATACTACACATATGCACACATAAATACATATATATAAGTGTGTTAGAAAAAGTATAGGCTGCAAAAGATTTATGTATAAGAGGAAGTTCTTTATATAGTATATACATACATATATATATTTGAATATGTGTGCATGCATATAGAAATGTATTTTATATATGTAATTATGTATGTGAGTACATTTTCAGTAAAGAAATAATCATGATAAACTAAATGAGAAAAAAAGAAAAAGAAAGTTAAAATAAATTTATAATTTTAAATATATATTTATAATTATAAATCTCAAACATATATCATCCTACACGTGATAATAAAAAATATATTAATATAATTTCACTATCATTAAATAGGTGACCCTTGTAGGGATATCTAGTGGGGGGAACAATCTAAAGATTTTTTTTGATTATTCGTGGAAGAGCTTGGGTTCTCTAGGCACATGCCTTGGGAGCCTTTTGACCCATCAAAAAAAAGCGCTCTTGCACCTTAGGCCTACAGAAGTGCCTTAGCAGCTTTGTGAGCCCCTTGACAACTATGCATACAGTAAAAAAACCAATAAAAAAGTGATGTTGACACAGACAATAAACCAGATGCCTTAAAAAGGATGCCAATATAAAGAATACAAATAGTATAAATAGAAAGTAAATAAGAAACAAAAAGTCAAATTCATAGAGGTTTTGACAAACAGGATAAAAGAAGAGTAACAATTGCAATGTGATAATGATGACAGCAAATAATGGCAAAAATGGTAAAGCTCGGTAGTCTATAAAAGATAACAAAACATGTGCCATGTTAGAATGACAGTAAATGATGACAAAACTGGTAAAGCTCACTAGTCTATAAAAGATAATACAACAACATATGCCATGTTAGGCAACAGTGGGGTGTTCATTCTTTGGTTCAACCCAATGTACCGAACCAAACCTAACCAAACCAAGCCATTTGGTTCGGTTTGGATTGAACAGGCTACTAGTTTGGTTTAGTTTCACGAACTAGTGAAACCGAACCAACCCACCAACCCAAATTAACCCAATTTAAAAATAAGTTATTCTATTAATAAATAGTATTATATATTATTATCTAAATATATATAGTTTAGATATTTTAACTTATAAATTGGCATTATATATAAATATATTTTAAATAATAATTGTTTAATTATCGGTTTGAAAAGAACCAAACTGAACTAGAATGGTTTGGTTCAGTCTGGGTTGGCTTGCCCATTCGGTTCAGTTTGGGTTGGGAGAAAAAACCCCCAACCAACAAAACTAAACCATGAACACCCCTAGGCAACGGAAGGACAAGTATTTTCAAGCATGGATAGGATAGCATAAACCAGTGCCAGATGGAAACAGTAAAGTGGTACCGGTAAATAGTAATATTTGGTACAGCAAGTCGTGTCATATTGGCTATCAGAAGTAAGTATAGTTCTTATATTGAAATAAAGTCTAGATGACTTTCAAAAGGGAAAGAAGAAAAGAAAAGCACTGTAGGCAAGTCCATATCCAAGAATAAAGCAAACATTAATTGAAAAATAATGTGGGTTGAACAAGAAGGATAGCTGCACTTAATTATTGACAAATGGATACTAGTTGAAAGTAGTCAAGTGCCTCTGAACTAGTAGCCTATCTGTCCATTCATGAATCAGTGACAGCAACGGAGTCCACATGTACAGGCCGAAGCAGATAAATCCATCTATACGTGATTGACCGCTGGAGAGGACTGATCACACTGCGCCAACTGCAGACTATGATACCAAAATTGATGTGGAACAAAATAAAAATGACCAAAATTAAGAAAAAAAAACTAGATAGAACCATGATGAACAGGTCCAAACCAAGCTAAACCGGTCCAATCCGGGTGAAATCCAGCGAAACTGACTTTGAACCGCTCAGGACAGGGCCAGAACCAACCAACTGGATAGAACCAGCCCTGAACCGTCTTAAACCAGGTGTGGACCCGGTTAAACCCGACTAAACCGGTTAAAACCAGGAATTCTGGGCAGTCCGAGGCTCCGAGCACTGTTTGAACCATCAGACCCAGCTGGGCACATTGCCTTGTACATGTGGATGGTGGAGGGTTTGTGTGTGGGAAGAGGGATGGATGTTGAGAAGCAAAGGAGGCACATGAGAGGGCTACAGTATGCGAGAGTTGATGGGGGGTGGAAGGTATGCTTAGAGAGAGAGAGAGAATATGAAGGGGGTTGCAACGGAGGCTTTGGGCGGCCAATAGGAAGGAGCAGATAGAGATTCAGTGCAAGTGAAGGTGGAGGTACTGCAAGAAAGGCATCAGGCATCAGGCATCAGGTGGCATCTCACATGGGTAAAGGAGGGGGGAAGCAAAGGTGACAGAGAAATAGAGAAGCCAGAGTGATGAGGGACGGCACGGTAGCAACAGGGCTAAATGTTGCAAAAATGAGATTAGAACATTAAAAACAATCTAAAACGGACCAAAATGAAGTGAATCGGACCCAAGATTATGGGATTCACAAACTAATTCGGTCCAAGAGACCCAGTATGAGCCTTCTTTCCCACCCTTCCACCACCTCTTGGCGGCAATCCTACCGGATCAGATTAGTCTGGAGGAGATAACTGGGGCTGATTCGACTGAGCCTAGTCCAATCCCAGTGGAAATATGCCACAAGATTCGGCTCCACCATGGAACGGATCAGCTACAGAACCAGGATGTGCTGATACTGCAAATTGCAAACCATGTAAAACTCTCCCACCCTTCTCAATAAGAAAAGAAATAATCCAATGCAGTCCTGCTCCATCCACCCACAACAGCCCAATCTTTGATGATATTGATAACCATAGTAATAATACTCAACTGCATGCAGCAGATAAAAAGCAAAACATGGTCATGCTTGGACAGGATAATAAAATATAACACTGAAAGAGAAACTCATCCAACACCTAGAAATAGGAGGGACTAAGAGACAATGGTTCTCCACAATGTGGCAAAAGTGTCATCATGGATCTCAGAATCCAGCCGTACAACCCAAATTGCATTTTGAGGCATCTGTACACTATTAAGTTAGGCATCTCTGAAAGATTGCAACATTTAGTTCCCCAAATGGTCGAGCCAAATGCAAACCTGCTGTTCTTGAACTTGAGATGCTTGAACTGGTCCAACATACTATCTAGTATTGTTAGTGAGGAACAAATAACAATTAGTATTCGAAACCCCAACACTTGGTGACTTAAGCACAATGAATGAACATATGATCTCAAACATCAATCAGCTTCATACATGACGGATAGATCAAGATTTCTGAAGGAGCATAATTTACCCATTGCCCATAAGATATTAGTACCAAACCTTCACTTTCCATCAAGGTATTCCAGGTCGGGATAGAGCCATGGATTGGCCAGGACTGATCTTGATACTGATCAGATTGGCTGGCTTGGTCGATTCAACAGAAGAAAAAAGGATCCAGGATAGGCGACAGGCCTGAATATGTTCTACCAAAAAATTTGTAAAAACATGTAAATATTCCTAATCAACCCATGGTGGATACGCAGCCATAAGGGTGCAAACGAGTCAAGCCGAACTGAGCAAAGCTTGGCTCATTTATTTAAGTTCAAGCTTAAGCTAGGCTTGATATTTGACAAGCAAGCTCAACTAGTGTTCGAGCTCGGCTAGTTTTTTTTTTTTTTGAAAGGTCAGAAGACCAATTTTATTGAACTAAACAATATAAGAAAAAGATTACAGCAAAATAAAACAAGACAAAAGGATGATATTCTTGTACCAAGGTGGTAGAGGAATCATATCGCAAGAAGAAACCCCTAAAACAAAGCAACTTATTCCTAACAACGGAGATATCCAAAATGCATCATGCAGAAGCAAACCACCAATCCTTGATAAAAGTAGCCATGTGAAGAAGGATCTTCTTCAAGTTTTCATAGTGGTCTTCAAACATACAATGATTCCTATCCCGCCATACTGACCTAAGCATTGCCAGTAAAATAAAATCCCATAAAGAAGCACATGCATCAGTTGACCAAGAATTTAAACTCTGCCACCCAATTAGAAGTAAAATGTGTCTGGCAGTTCCACTTAAGCAATTTTCCAGCATTTGAGCATTACTTTCCATCAAGATTGAATGATACCACATTTGAAGAGGAGGTGATCTAGATTTTCCTTCCTCATACCGCAGCGAGTCGGAATACCTGGTAAGATTCTGTGCAAGTGACTTCTTGTGGGTAGGTGATGCCTTGCAATTTTCCAGAGAATATTGTAATCTTAATAGGTATTGGCTTCTTCCAAATAGCTCGATGCCATAAGACTTTCATTCCTCCCACCATCAGCCAAATCATAGCAGTTTTAACACTGAAAGTTGAGTTCTTACCACGTAGCTCAAACTCAAATACGTGCTTGGTTCAAGATCAAGTTTGAGTTCATCTATGAAGTTCGATTTAAGCTCATTTATGAATCTTGAACTTTAAGCTCATCTGAGCCATGAAGCTTGAATTTAAACTCGAGTACAAAGTTTGAACTTGATTTAAGCTCAAATTAAGTTTGATTTCAGCTTATTAAGTGCTCTTATTTTATTTTTTATAACTACTTAACCAAGTATTTAACCAAATATTTAAACAAGTTGTAGGCAACTGCTCAAGCTCAGCCAGTTAACAAGTCAATCTTTGTTTTCTTGTTCAAACTTGTTCATTTAACATAGTAAGTCAAGTTGAGCTTTTATCAAGCTGAGTCTCGAGCTACTTGTTGAGTGTATTGGCTTGTTTGCACCCCTATGTATCTAGGATCACTGCTGAAGGCACCTGCCAGTGGTGGGGGATGGATGCCACAGCCCCCCTAAATAGGCAGGAAAGAAAGGTCATCAGAACCAATGCAACTGGATATGTTGCCAGTTTTCCTTTTATATCAGCTCCAGAGACCTGATAAGACCAGATACGCTCAGTCCAGAATTAGCCAATCAGGGTATACTTGTATGTTGTATCTAGCCCAGTCCAGGCAAAATTGACCACGGAATCAGGCTCCCCCTGGATGAGGCCCGAGATCGGTCAGTCCTGTTTACCATGCTTTATATTATTCACTGTTAAAGAACTCCAGTATAAAAACTCATAATCTGCTTGTCATTCCCTTCAGAATAATGAAAGATAACATGTGAAAAATCCTCCTACGTAAAAGCCATGTTACTGGTGTTAAAAAGATCTTTCTTTGGCTGAACAAGAAAAAGGTGCAACTCCTGATTATAAGAATACCAATTCCACAGTTTGTTGCAACTTATCAATTAGCTTAAACTACAATGTAGGTGTCCAATATCTTATGTTCTCCTAGGTGATCAAAGCTCTCTAAACAGACAATCATACTGGCAGCTAGACAAGGACATGGTACAGACTTGGGGCAATACATGTCTGTACACTTTAGCCACTTGTGGTGCATCAATTCCACGGCAGGATGCTCTGACAAACATCTTGCTGTCTACTTATCATAAGGTAATCATACATATGGATGGAAGTTAGAGTCTGCTGGTAAAGTTGATAGTGCATGGGCCACTCCCTCTGCACTGCAAGGCTCCATTATTGGCATGCATGTCACATAGATGCAGCTAGTTTTTTTTCGTAATACTCGTATGATCTAAGTCATGCAACCATACGGTACATTTTCATTCTTCTACATAGAAAAGTTTTTGTACCAGGACTCTGCTTAGTAAAGAGAGTGGATCACCTCAGATAGTCATCTGAGGGAGTCTCTCTATCTCCAAAAGAAGACAACCATGACCTCCAATTACTTAAGTGGCAGTTCAAGAGTGAACCGGCATGAACAATTATTGAACCGAGGTTAGTAACAGATTACACTGTGTTTAGTAACGGTTCAATGCCTTTAGTAACTGGTTGCACTGTGTTGACTAATGGTTCAGTCTGGTCTAGTAACGGGTTACACTGCGATAAGTAACGGTTCAACCCGTTACTAAAGGAATTGAATCGTTACTAACTACAGACTATAGTATAACCCATTACTAGACCGGACTAAACCGTTATTAAAAGAGTTGAACCATTACTAAATCCAATGTAACTTGTCACTAACCTTAGGTTTAGCAATAGTTCAATAACAGTTCACCCTGGTTCACTTGAACTGCCACTAAAGTGGTTGGGGGTCGTGACTGTCTCCTATTGAAGACTGAAGAAAATCCCTCAGATGGCCATCTAAGGTGATCCGCGCTCCTTAGTACAATATCCATCTCTAACCAAATTTACTAGTCACTTTAAGTCCACAAAAGGAAAGGCCTATCCAACATAGCAACATGGGAATGAAGAAAGTGAAACAATTGAAAACAAATGGAATAAGGAGTGCCAAGTGAAAAGACTCCCAATGCCGTTTTGTGGAGAGGTGGTATCCAAAAAAGTACTTTGAATTGCTTAAAATATTGAGCAAACGAAGAAACAAGATCCATCTCATTGTTCCTTCTCCCACTAAAAAATAACATCACCGAAGAAGGCACTAAAAGATACTCCACAGAAAATTTGACTTTCTTTTTCTTCTGTCAGCGGATAGCCATTTTCTTCCGCAGTGAAGCACATAAAGTCTTCAATCGCCTGAACGAATAGAAGCGAGCACAGCTGCAAACACATACAACCCACTACTCCTACCACCCTACTTGATTCAAGCACTTCATTAGTGCAAAGGCACGGTTGAGTTACTGTCAATGTAACATAAAAAATATGTGCATAAACCGACTGTCAATAGATCATATCACAAATCACAATAGCCCCTCTCCTGATAAAATTCCCCTTCAGCCCATCTGCTACCATTCTCGTTCCGATAGCAGCGATAGAACAGGAGAAACATCGGAAAGGTAAGCAACTAATTCTCATCCCCAAGTTTCACAAACTACAGACACTTTCGCAGATTGAGTACATCCACGAAAAGCTGCACAAATAAAAGAGCACGAGCAACCTTTCTCACTCCACGAAATGCATTAAAGGGATAGGCGACAAAAAAGGGCAAAACGCCCGTGATAGACGCGAAAGCCACAAAATAACCACGGTAAATGAGATATCTGCTTCGATGTCTATACATAAACATGGAGAGGGGTAAGATGTGGAAAAACAACGGCAAACCGGCAAGAGCAGAGAAAAGACCGGAGAAAGATACCTACTTTAACTTGGTGCCCATAAGGCTGTGCATCTGCACGAGCGTCTCCGTAAATAGCTCTGCTCTCGCCACCACCTCCTCGTAACTGGCTTGGGCCGGCGGATACGCGTCGCCTTGGTTCTTCCCTACCGTGTCCGTCCCCAGGGGTAACTCCGGCCGGCGAGCGACCGATTGTGGCGCGGTGCTCGTCTCCTCGGCCATTCTCCGGCGGCGGAGAGGGATGGCGACGGACGAGGCGAACCGAAGGCAAGAGCTCCGGAGCCAACGTACCACGGGACTACGCAGACGATCGCGGGCGAAAGGCGCCGTCGCGATGGAGGTTGTTGGCGACGGAGGACATGGCCGCCGAGACGAGGACAACAGGGGTCGAATTTGGTGTCAGATCAAAACTGCGTAAATGCATATTCATGTTTAGATTATGCACCGGGTTTGGTTGGGATTTTGATTTGTGAGAGTAAGATTCTTGTCAAAAAATAGCTGAGGAGTTAGAAGTCCGACAAATATTTTAAATATTTTATTGGCTTTCGGGAAACAAATATAAATATATTTTGAAAAAAAAAGATAAATAAATTTGTTAGAAAAAATCTTTACAAAACTATGAACGTTAGCTTTTTGAGTTTTTTTTATTCATAGAAATTTCTTAGTCACGATCTAATCAAAATGCGCCACTGTTGTTAATAATGACAAAGACTATGGGTCTATTTAAATCCATGTAAAAATTAAATCAAGTAACAAATTTCCCACAAAGTTATTTTTCAAATAAAATCAAAAAGTAATATATCATTTGGTTACAAAAAAAAGTTTTAGAAAAATTTGGTATTTGAGTTCTGTTGAAATATTTTTTGGAAAATGCTTTCGATCATTATTACAGTTTTATGTTTTAAAATTTGACACACAAAAAGCCGTAAAATAATATATATTCCTACTAAATTATTTTCATACCTTTTATGTTGTTCATTGTTTTAAAATATTGTATGATGCGATATTTCCTTTGAAGTGAACTCTCGTAAAGTTACTTTTTAAAAGTTATAAGATGCATTGTTTTACTATACTAGCCAAACAAGCATGTTCCCATTTGCCAACTTAAGAAATAAAGTTCCATGGTAATCAATATTATTTCAAAAACATACACAAGTTAAAGCCCTCGGTAACAATTAACATCATTTACTTGTTTACAACTTTTGGACAAGATGATTTTTTCCATGGTAACAAACGAGTGGAGTCTATCAGACTAGTGTGGTGTTTAAACTCGGGTTATTTATCTTTGATCTGATTATGAAGTTTAGACTAACTTTAAACTCACACTAAATTATAGTTCACCATACTTAGTAGATTCATTTGGTGCAGAATATTTATATTTAAATTTTTAAAATAAAATTTTTATTTTTGTCGATTCAGGTGCACTTTTTATTATGAAAATTTTATTTATCGAGACTTGAATAACGCAGGTTAAACATTTTTTGTTTAAGAAGAAAATCACTTTTAAAATATAAAATTGTCATGGTTACCGAACACCCCTTTTAACAAGTTTTCTTATAATTTTTAAAAATTAAAACAAAAATATTTATTATCATGCAACCAAACACCTCATCAGTGAGTGTTTGATTGCACAATATTTTTTTATATTTAAGCGACAAGGAGTTATATTAGAATAAAATGTAAATTAATGAATCACGTAACATCGTCATGTTTGAAAAAGAATACGATGACAAGAAAATAGTGAATACCATATACCATCAAGCAAAGCGAAAGAATCACAAGATAAAAAAGAAATGAAATTTTTTTATCTGAGAAAACAATTATTTTTAATGATTTTAAAATAACTTTTCTAACAATTTTTAGTACAAAAACATAAAATTACGCAGCAGAGACTCAATTTATCCCGCGACGAAACACTCCATGAGGATCAAATTATGGTGCCGTTCACATCCCCGCCGTCATGGTCGATATCATCTCTATATGATCACGGCAGCTTTTTAGACGGTTCCACCTTCATTTACACGTCATTCCTGCATAATATTAATACAAGAAAATAAAAGCCCCGTCTTCCCGCCGGCCCCCGCCGCGGACGGCGTCGCTCAGCCGAAGAACTTGGGGTCGTAGCCGTTGCTGGCGGTGGCGAGGATGTAGTAGGCGACGATGTGGCCGATGGAGCCCCAGGCGAGGACGTCGACGATGTTGAACCCGACGGGGTCGTTGGACCTGAGCAGCCCCGCGTACTCCTTGGCGCGGGCGTCGCCGGCGTCGTAGTGGCTGACGCCGTTCTGCTTCGGCAGCCCCTGCTTGGCCACGTTCTCCCGCTGGAAGTTGAAGAAGACGAACCGCCCCAGGAACAGAGACAGCCCCGTGCTGAGGCTGATCACCAGCGGCGCGCTCAGCTCCGCCCGGCACCCCCGGCGGCGGGCGACGGCGACGGCCCCCGGGGGCCCTCTGGCCGCCGGGGCAGAATCGGTCGGCTTCAGGCGCCGGAGGCCTTGGAAGGCCGGGGCCGAGAGCAGAGCGGAGGCCATGGCCGTTAACTGCACGGGGCGGCGGCGGCGGCGGCGGAGGAGGAGGGGAGAGCCGGTGCGTCGCAGATTGCGGAGGGTTCTCCCTCCCCCCTCGGGGCTCCGGAGATATGACGACCAGAGGGCGGCTGCTGATGTGGACGGGGGCGAGATCTTGCGGAGGGTGCCGGCCGCGTGTGGATGGAGTTAAAGATCAGGAGCTGACGTGGCAGGACCTGGTTGGTTGAATAGGGATAAGCTCTCCGTTAGGCCACAACTCAGAATTCCAGGGGCACGTCGAGTCATATATATATATATATTTAGAGCACTTTTAACTTTTTTTTCTTAGAAAAAATTGATCCGCAGTCCGTTTAGAAAATGTCGCTTCAACATTGGATCCATTGATCAAATATGATTCACGTCAGGTCCGTTTTCACAAATTTTAATCATGTCAGATCCATTCCGTCAGCGACCATCATCTGTCTCTTAGCGGATCTAAAAAATTTTCACATTTACCCATAACCGAAACCACCTTGGTGATGTGACGATAGATTTGCAAAAATTGCATATGAAAGAACAAACTCTCTACGTGACGGCGATCTTCCAGCAGCAGCGGCACCAGCCTCCTGCCAAGTGCACTCTCAGCGGTGGCGGCGGTGATCTGCTAACATAGTGGAGCAAAGTCATAATGGCAACACCTCCTCGGCCGTACCAAGGTCAACGGGTTTATCTGATATTTATTTAAATGATCCACTTGTTATTGAATTTGGCTTAGTACATTATAAGATGGAACGTGATTTATTGAGCTTTATCTCTTATTTGATCTGGGATCCGACTATTATGAGTAAAATCCTAATCTTAGTCAAACTCGGACTGATCTTTTCTCTCTATATAAGTACATGCAGAGCTGTGACTCACCATACAGTTGCACCATACAGACTCGACGGAGAGAGAAAACTAGAGGATCGTCTGAAGGAGACGGGCGATTCCTATCCGACGGAACTTCCTCGTTTTTCATCTTCCGTAACACAAGATGGAGTTTAGATCGTCATCAAGTATTCTTAAAAACTCCAACACTTCACTCATCTTCGACATAGCAGATTTGTGGAGTCACGACGAAGTGGGGAGGAGTAGAGGCATTGTCACTTCTAACCCGAGGTAGGTCTGCTGCCATAATGTTGGTACGTGGAATAATCACAATATTACTGATCATGGCTTGGTAAAAATTTGACTAGACTCATTTATTGTGTTAAACGAACGGACTTGAACAAAACATAAAACTTGACTCAGTGGATGAGTCAAGTTTGAACAAACTTTTACTTGTCTCGATAAATCTGTGAATAACTTGATTAAATATTATATTAAATATTAATTTTTTTAAAAAAGTTATGAGAATTCATAGTTATATGTTGTCGCTTAAATATAAAAATAAGTCATATACCGAGTTAACCTTATATTAAATTTCACGGATGAGTTAAATTTTGAGTTCCACGAATGATATTTAATTAATTTTGAGTTTTATAGAACGAGTTTGTACCGAGTTTAAACTTGAATGCAGGTTAAATTTGAGTCGAGTTGTTATTTGAGCTCGAGTTCAAGCTCACTCGATTGATTAACAAGCAAAGTTTGAACAATGTTTCGACATACTCCGAAAATCATAGCTTGAACTCAAACTTGTGTGAAATAAACAAATTGGGGTTGAACAATGTACTACTATGTCCGGCTCGACTTGTTTGCACCTCTACTCTCAATGCATACAACATGTAAAAAAAAATTGAATATTGCTGCCATACACAGATATGTCAAAAAAGTAAGGAGAGCAAATAACGAGTAGAACAGAATGACATTATCACATTTTTGGGTCAATGGGTATTTCGAAATCTTTGAGCGAACATTGTTTATGAGATATTTGGATGCATGATAAATTGAGTTCTATTATAATCTTGTGTTTTATAACAAATCTAGTTAAAATAGTTTGTCGGCAATCATTACAAATTTATGTTTTTAGAGATATTTTCTGAATAGATAACAAAAGAGGGTTTTAACTTTTTCCTTTTCTTGTGATTCTTCACCTTGCTCGATCATGTATGGCATTCACTACTTTACTGTTATCTCATCTCTCTGAGCATAAATAATTTGTTGTCATCGGCTATTTCACATTTTTACTTTAATATAACTTTTTATCGTGGAATAGTATAAAAAATTATGGTCAAACCAAACCCCCTAATTAAATTCAAGGGAATTTAAAAATTGGTAAAGACCAGAAAGATTTATGTAAAATCAACAACAACATAGAGTAGTTGTAAAAAATAACTAATTTTATCATCAAGATACATATTTTAAAATAATTTTAATTTGCAAAATGATATTTAAATATCATAAATTATTTTATTTATTTTCTATTTAATCACGATTTAAATGGCATCAAACCGAATCTAACTAGAATCCGATTCGGGTTATCTCCGAATCAAACGAGACCGGTGAACACCACTCTTCGTCTATTCCTGCCAAGCTGCCAACCCCGTTGCAGGCTCTTCCCGCTCTCGCCTTTGCCTTCCACCTTCGCGTGAGATCGTTGTCTGGCCGAAGCACGGAACCCTAGCCGCTGTCCACCTACGTGGACGGTCGTGCTCCTGGCAAAAGCCGTTGCGTTGGCAGTTGTCTTCTTACTCTTTACGGGTCGCGATCCACCCGCCTTCGCTCTTGCAGGTCGCGTTGGCTCCAAAGCATCGGCCGACGTTTCTTCGTGCGTTCCCTGCTTGCTTCATCGGAAACCACCTAGCACTACCGATACCTGCCGCCAATCATTCTATCACTCGTCTTCTCGCTCAGCCGAAGCTCTCTCCAACTGGAAACTCTATCGCCTTTGTTCTTGAAAGTTTTTTTTTTTTGAATCCAATTAAGAACTCTCAACTCTCCCCCATAACCCTCTTTCTGTCGATGTTCTGGAACGTGCATCTAGGTCTATGTGGAGAGGTGGACGAGCAACGCCGGCGGGCTGACAGTACTTCTGTTGTCTCGTATAGATTACAACGTTTAATTTTGTATGGATGCTTAATGTATTGCTGATTGATATATTATTTTAAGTTCTTAATTTAAAATCCTGAAGGGCAGATGAACTATTTTACCCATTTTGACTGCTCTGCCTAGTTGATTTCTGGACTTTACCTACTCTGTCAAACATGATAGTCTGACCACATCGTTTATCACCCTAGTAAGAATGGGAGTTAGATATGCTAATGAATAAACTTGTCCTGCATCTGTAGGGTTTATCCTATGGACCCGATACGCAAACCAGTAGGGTTTATACCCTACCAGTTGAGGATCCGGTGATCCTGGCCTTACCGGTCTATCGGGCGGGGAAGACGTCACGGTGGCAGCGATTCCGAGCCACTTTTGGGCCCGAAATCTCCCCAAAATGAGATAGATCAGATCTTATTTAGTTATTTTTGTGTTCTAGGGTTTTTTTAAGGGTCGATCCAGATCAATTTTTCTTCCAGTGAATTGGCCTGGATCGGACTCGGATCGGTCCCCACCGATCCAAGGACCGATTCTGATCCCGCAATCCTAAGTGTTACCTTGAAGATATTGATCCACTTCTTTGAAGTTGTTTCAAGACTTAAGGTTAAACTTGAAAATTGTGAGTTGATGGAAATCAACTTCTCAGCCACAAATTGAGATCTCGTTCCGCTGATCTTCAGTATGGGCTGGTTCTTCTTTCCCATGAAATATTTGGTCTTCCGTTATCAGACAAAGACACTAGGAATAATGATTGGTAACCTTTAGTGGTCAACATGGAAAGGAAGCTGCTTGGTTGGAAAGGGCATCTTCTATCAACAAGAGAAGGTGGATTCTGTCAAAATGCTTTCTTCAGAGTGTACCTCTATATTTCTTCTTGATACCGGAAGGCATACATGACAAGTTGGAGAGATTGAAGGCAAACTTCTTTTTGCAGAGGGCTGTTGAAAAGAAAGGACATTACGTTGTGGCTTGAAAATATGTGCACAGAAACAAAAAAGAAGAGGGTGTGAGCAAGGATCGCGGGATCGGAATCGGAATCGGGATTGGTGGGTACCGATCCGATCCGGATCGGATCGGATCGGACCGATTCCGACCGATCCAATGGAAGACAATCGATCCAGAATCGGTAAGCAAAAAAAAAAAAAAAAAAAAAAAACGATCCGATTCCTATCCCAGACCGATCCGGACCGATTCTGGCCGATTCGGACCGATTCTGGCCGTTCCTGGCCGATCCGACTGGAATAGCAAAAAATGAAAAAAAACGATTCGATTCCGATTCCGATCCCGACCGATTCGGCCGATCCGATTCCGATTTCGATCCCGACCGATCCGGCCGATCCCGACCGATTCTGCCGGAACTTTTTTCCGGATCGGTCCTTCAGCCAAGAATCGGATCGGCAATGGCCGATCCGATCCAGGAATCGGCCGATTCCGATCCGGATCGGCCGATTCCGCGATCTATGGGTGTGAGGACCCTTCCTTTAGAAATCATCAACATGGCTCTTTTAACCAAATGACTGTGGAGACTCAGGATGGAAACATCATTTGGTGTGACTTGGTGAAGTCAAAATATCTAGCGGGTGAGCAAGCACGTTGGATAAAAGACTTCAGTACCCATTTTAGAGTCTCAAGAATATGGAATGATATTCTTGGTAACTAGAGTTTTTTTGAAACTTCAATCTCTATCACTGTTCACGATGGTAGAAAAACTTGATTTTGGGAAGATGATGATGCAATAATGCCTCTTTAGCAGAGCAATTTTCATCACTATACACAATTGCCAACAACTAAGGGTTAAGGTGTGTGTAGTTTGGGACATTGAGTCTTAACCTTTCTTTAGGAACATTTCCTTTAGGAGGAACTTGAAAGATGAGGAATTGGATGACTTTTTGCTACTGTTGGATGTGCTAAAAAACAGGAGTACTCATGAACCAAGGGGAGGATCGACTGTTATGGATCCATGTGAAATGCTCAGTCTTCTATGTGAAGACAACTTGTGGTATTTTGTGTTTTGGACGTGTGAAAGTCGATCGGTGGAGTAAGATGTGGTATGATGCTTTATCTTGGAAGATCAAAATTCTTATGTGGAAGATCAGTAGGGGCCATCTACTGGCCAAAACTTTTTTTTGCAGAATAATTTTCTCCAAATCTAAAGCTGGTGCTGTGCCTTTTGCGGTTTAAAAGAGGAAAACTTGGAACACCTTTTTTTTCGGGGCAGGATAATTCATGTTTTATGGGTGACCTTGCTCAAAAGTTGGAACTTAAAGTGATTGTGTAGTGCAAATTTAACAATCTTCATGGATGGGTTAGGTTTACAATTCGGATAATGAGATGATTCTGTGGGATCTCACTATTCCTGCAGCGCTGTGGTCTGTTTGGAGAGCAAGAAACTAGAGAATTTTGAATATTGCTCCAACAACCATTTTTTGTTCTCTCCAACACAACTTTGTGTGTGAAGGATTGGCTCTTTTCATACTCCCGAGGCTACCACAAAATATCCTTTTTTGCTAGTAGATTTTTTTTTTCATGGAAAAAGTTCTTTCTGTAGTTGGTTAACTTAAGTTTATTTAGTAGTGGTTGTTACCTCCTTGGTAGTGGCTGGATTAATCTAGTCTTAGTTTTCTTTAGCTTCTTTATTAGTTTTTTTTTCATTTACTACTGTGGTATCTTTTAGGCCTGATGGAATTGTGGTGTTAAGCCATCTTTAGAAAGTTGGAGTATGTTGTCATTGCTTAGCCAAAAGGCCCAAAACTGTATACTCTACATCATGACTTAAAGTTAACTTGGTCACGTCATACAGTTGGTTAAAACCTACAATGATAAATAAGAGGGGTACATTTTGTGTTTAGCTTTTTTTATATATTAGTAGTATTATGTGTTTTTTTAAATTTCAAGGCTAGACAGTTAATTTTCAAAACTATCCTGTTATTTTCTTCCCACTTCTTTCTCATGCTGTTATGTTCTTGTTGTACCGAACTCTCTTAGTAATTAGCAGGTGTTTGAAGAGCATGGGGAGGAAGAAAAGGCGAACTTCCTTAGTGTGTACTCCTGCAAGGCATGCTAAGGCTCTGTCTGCCGCTCGTCAGGAACAGTGAGCTCGTCTTTGTTTTGGATAAACTTTTTTTTTGCCATGGTTGTTTTTTTTGTTTGATTTTTTTATGTGGTGGATACAAAGAAAGGAGATTCCACTGTACCTGAAAGCAGAATTCTTCATTGGGGAGAAGTTAACTGAGCTATTGCAGAAGATTGGCAGGTAGACAGCTCCCCTTGGGTATTTGCGTTGCTTTTGGAGCTGTTACACTTTTTTGGTGGACAATTTGGATGTTTCTTTGCATCGATGTTCTTTGGATTGTCAGGAACACTTCGAATAACTTCTACTTCTCTCCAGTTATCAAATATTTGCTTGTTTATATTCTTTTTTTTCCAAAGATGTGATTCTTATATCTGCCCATTTCTTCATTCTTAGGCAGAAATTTTTATCTGCTTGCTCATTTACTCATTGTTGTCATCTGGATATACTCAGGGAAATTGAGCTAGAAAGGTTGTCCAAAGGTGGGCTTCCTGATAAAGTTTGGTTAAAGGTAAACTAGAAAGCAGTTGTTGTTTAGGTTTGTTTAATTTTGTTTTATGACTGACCTTGCTTGGTATTCCAATTTTCTAAATTTCAATTCAGAGTGCCAATTTATTGTTCATGGAAGTTCCTGTTGGCGGGCGTACTTATCTATAATGTTTATTTGTTAGAAGATCTTTTTAAATTTTCTGAGGTTGAAGAAAAGTTAAGTCAAAATGTTATTTTCTATTTTTTTTAGAATTCGGGCATTTTTATCTATTAAGTACTTATATAACCTTTTATTTTTCTTTTTATGAGGTGACATTTATGAGAAGGTCTCATCTTAAAGATCTGTTATCTTTTTACTTTTATTAGACTATTCAAGTAGTAACCATTGCAATTGTCTTTGCCTACAGTTTTCTGGTAGTTTATAATTACACTATTTCAACTATTTTAAAAGTTTTTGCAGCTATCGGAATCGTATATAGCATGTTATCTATTTGACTGATGCCTTCAATCCCACAAGTTTATTGCCTTCTTATATTAGATTAATTTTTTTATTTTAAAAATGGTCGCAGACTTGCAATGCATAAACATTCATGGACAAATTTATTTTGTGGCACTAAACCATTATGCAATGCTATCATTCAGACTATCTTGATTAAAAGTTCTTACAGATTTCTGCTGTTCGGTTCTGTCTCTGTTAAGACATAAGAGAAAAAAAAATTCAATAGTTGTCACGACCTTAGTACACACCTTGTTATATAAAACTTGTTAATATTTGCCTGATGTTTTATTGTCTGTATATAGCAACAATTCTCCATTGGTGTTAATGATGTCACCCGTGTGTTGGAGAGAACAGCTGTATTCAGTCAAGATGAAAAGGTTTCTATGATATCTAATGGACATAGACCTCCATTAGCTTCATTTCAGGTTGGTGATTGCTTTATTTTTTTTCTACATGCCATTTTTGCTGATTACTAGGGTTTGCCCAGCCTAATGCTATGTTTGGTTAGGGTACCAAAATAGTACTTGATCAATTTTGATATCAATATTTCTAGAGCATTGAGTATCAATATCAATGTAATACAGGTGGACACTTGTATTACATAACATGATTTGTTTGTACTACAAGTTTTAAAATTGATACTATTTGACAAACACTTTTTCATGATTCATATTTATATGAATTTCAAAATGAATAGTGATAGAGGTTTCTAATACTGTTACCAAACAAGGCCTAAGCTAATCAGTAGAATAGGGTTCTACTTCATTAGTTTTTGCTTTGCCGGATTTCCCCCCTAACCATTCAAAACTTCTGACAATTATACAGCTATTACAACATTCATGCACTGACATGTTCTTTGGCAATCAGGCAATCCTGCTAGCATGTGACTGCACAAACATTTTGATATCTCATATTAAAATCTTGGCAAACTCTAGACGAGTTCCTATCATTTTTGTTGCTGATGGAGGATTTGGTTCTCTGAGGTTAGGTGAACTTGTAAAAGTCAAAACTGCCATAGCTGTTGGCGTTAAGGTTATTTTTTTACTCATATCGGACCCTTAATTGTCATGGAAATTTATTGTAACCTCAGTTTCTTTTTCTGATTTCTTGTAGGCCAAGGATAGCAGGATCAATAAAACTATTGAGGAAGTAGTGCATAGCATTGGGTTAGAGGCGGTATATTTTCTTCAATATTTTTTTGAATGAATATGAAGAACAGTATGTTTTATCTGGAGTTCAGTTGCATCATGCATAATGAATGCTTTACGTGTTTCTTCAAGGATTCAGCTTACTGATTACTTGTTTTAGGATTTTGGCTTTGTTAATGCCTCTAGATCTTCCAAGTTTACACATAAATCAAAGGTCTATTAGTGTTTAGCTTTGATTATAGAATATTGATGTAACCTTAAAAATGTCTTTCCTTCTTGGAAGAAGAATTTGTTTTCTTAAATTTAGCTTTAACAACTAGAAAGATATGCTGTATTTCATAGGAATATAAGCTAATTCAATGATATGCATAAAATATGTATTGATGTTGTTGGGTTCTTTGAAAATATTTTATTTTGATTTCTCCTTATCGGATTTGCGAGTTTCCGATGTTAATTATATCATGTAACGACTTGAATACTCTTGATTAACCATCATAGCAATTCGTGAGTAGCAGACATACATCCACAAAATAAACATATTGGGAGCAACGGCCCGTGAGCTTGATGGAATGCAAATCATTAATGTTTGGTATTTTTTATTTGGCTTGATTTGGGTTTGTTTAAGGAGTTTGATTTTGTTAGATTGAGACTTGGTGCATTTGATCTCTGAGATCACATTGAATTAGATTTAAGTTGGTTAAGGTTCATTTTGGGGATTTCTTTTGGTCTTCGATTAATTGTTCATTTTTTATTAAGACTTGATGTTTTTTTAAAGGTTTGTTTATTGAGTTTGATTGCTTTTTGTTGTTATATTTTCTTTTATTTTTTATTCTAGTTTTTCTTGAGGGGTTTGGTTTGAGTGAAATTGCTTTTCTTTTTTAAGAGAGTCTTGTTTGATTCTGACTTAATGTTTCTCAAGTTTTTAGGTTTATCTTAAGTTTTGTGTCTCCTTTTATTTTTATTAAGACTTGATTTTTTTTTGGGAGTTAACTTGATTTTTTTATTATTACATCTTGAAGCCTGTTTTAAATTGTCTGGGATTGAAATAGGTTTTATGGGATGTTTTGGTTAAGATTTGTTATCTTTTAATTTTGAGGTTTTGTATATTTTTTTAAAGAAAAAAAACTTCATATTTGAATTTTTTTGGGCTTGGTGACTTTTGGATTAGAGTTCTTTAGTTAATTTTTAGATTTTCTTGTTATTATTATTATTATCATGATCTTTTTTGTTTTACTTTTTATTGCATATTTTGAAATTTCAGATTTATAGTAAATTTTTTTATTTTTTTATCTTCCTTCAAGATTTCTGGGTTTCACCTCGAGACCCCCAGACCTAAGGGGTTTAGGATTTGGAATGTGTCAGCTTGGAAGAACTCTGAGTTTAATAACCGGATGCTTCAGGGCCTGCTTTATCTTGTTTGAGAACATCGAACTCCCATTAAACCTCATGTTCCAGATTTGAAATTTGGGCGTGAGCCTTTTTTATTGGGACTCTTTGAAGAGTTGTGATTTCCTGCTTCCGCGCTGGAGACTCTGGGTGTTGATTTCAGACCCTTTTTTTGTTTTAGGGTTTCGGTTTGCTCTCCTAGTCTTTAGACTTGAACTTTAGAGAATGGCTTTTGAGGGGTCAGAAATTAATCCCTGGGGACCCAATTGGATATCATTCCAGAGGGCCCGGCTATGCAGGCTTCAGAGCCCACGATCTGATGGTTCATCTCCTGCTTCTTTACTTTTTTTTAGGTTTGATGATGATGTAACCTCAAAATTCTCTCATTTTTAAGATTTTGGTTTTGGAAATTCATTTTCCATTTGAATTTGATTTAGATTTGACCTTAGTATTGACTTCTTAGGAAAATAGATGGTATTCCATAAAAGTACTAACTAGGGTCCATGATATGTATAAAATTATACATTGAGGCTGTTAAGTTCTTTGAAATTGATTTTGACCTCTCCCCGTCAGATGGTGCGAAGATCCGACGTTAATTACATCGAGATTACTTGAATACCCTTGATTAATCGTCATAACAATCCATGGAAAGTAGAAGACAACGCATCCACAAAATAAACATTCATACAAACACATAGGAGAAAACAACCCCATGGACTTGATGGAATGCAAACACTTAATGTGTTTTGAATTTAATTTGAATTGCGTTGATTTGAATTTTGGTTTGATTAATTTGAATTTGTTTGGGCTGGATGAACCGGAATTCAGTTTGAGTTGGATTGATTGATTTGAGTTAAAAGTTGTTTATGGATTGATTTAATTTCAGTTTGTTTTAGATTTGTTTGGTTAAAGTTAATTTGTTTTAAGGTTTGATTTAAGAAATTGATTTGGATTGAGTGAAATTAATTTAAATTTGTTCAAGTCAGATTTGGCTTGAAATGAAGCTTGTTTGGTTTAGTTTTGTTTGATTGAAATTAACTTGAGTTTAATTCAAGAGTTGGATTTGAATTGAATTTTGATTGGTGTTTCCGAATTTTCTTTAAATTCTTTAGATTTTTTTTTTTGCAGATTTGCCTGGCTTGTGATTCGGAGTTAATTTTATTTTAAGTTCTGATTGGAATTTAATTCAAATATGCTGTTTGGATCAGGATTTGGTTAGGATAAATTTAATCAACTTCAGGTTTGTGACCTTTTGTCCGAGTTCCATTATTAAGAATTGGGTTTGGGAAGTTTGTCTTGTTTACAGATTTGGTTCGCTTATGAATTTGTGATTTGCTTGGAATTATTTGATTTAGGAATTATGTGAAGACTTAGATTTCAGATTCTGGGCTTTACAGGTTTTGGGGTTTACAATTTTTCTTGGATTCCAGATTTTTATCTTCGGATGTGACATTCAGATTTTCAAAACTTTGGAGCTCGGATTTTTTTAATCAACCCCTGCTCCAGAGTTCTGTACGCTCTCAGGTTTCTTGTATTGAATGTGAAGTTCAGATTTTTTTTTGAATTTCCTGAAATTCAAATTGCAGATTTTTTTAGTTCGGATCTCCTGTAGAGTTCAGATTTCTTGCAGATTCTGCAGAATAAGTTGGTTTTCAGATTTGGAAACTCTCCAGATTTTAGACTATGAACTGCAGTTTCCCATTTTGCAGATTTTTAGATTGCAGACTGCAGGTCTACAAATTGCAGATTTTTTTTTATTTCTGATTCTCGGCTGCAGGCTTTTATGAGCTTCAGATTGTGTTCTCCAGTTTATATGACAGATTCTGGACTTTACGGATTTCTGGATTTTCAGATTAAGCTTCAGATTTTAAATGGCGGCTCTGCATATTATAGTTTCAGATTTCTGTTTTTTAAAACTTCACATTTTGTATGTTTCAGATTTTTTTTAGATCCACGGATCTGCCTGAATTTCAGATTTTTATGGATTACAATTTCAGATTTTTCAGACCTTTTTTTTATGTCAGTCTTTTTGTTGTCTTGCCTTCCAGAAAATTTCATGCAGCAGTCCTCTCCTTGTAGCATAAACATGTGCACCGAATATGAAATTTCATTTGTTCTCTCAATACGAGACATGATTTACAATTTGACCAGCAATCCGGTCTCTTGAATCCTCGATGGATTTGTTGATTCATGGGCGGCATGCACTCGGTCTTGAAAGACTAATGGGCCTCCCCCACTGTTTTGAGATTGAACACATCCAGCTTATCAAAAGCTTGTGGGGACTCATCTCGTAGTTTATGAACCTCATTAGCTCATAGTTTGGCATATCGGCATGTTGATCATGCACGGCCTTCCCATGGCATAATGGGTAAATAACTCCCTTTTGGGGCATGGTAAGACATTGGGGTCTTTTCAATAGACCTTTGTATGTCTACCTTAAAGGGTTAAGGGGCGTGCTTAAAGCTAGCCCGTTGCTTTCCCTATTTGTTCTGAAATTCTTTTAAGTTTAACCAAGACCATGTGGCGGGTTTTTAGCCGGCCAGATGCTTGCCTCGGTTTGTGAAATTAACTGAGTGGATTTTCATTTAATTTTTGTTTATGGTTTGTTTTATTCTTATTTTGAATTATGGGTCAAGAAGCGTGCTTAAAAGTCGACTTATTGCTTTCCTATTTATTTTGATTCTTTTAAATTATGCCGAGACCATGTGGCGGGTTTTTAGCCGGCCAGATGCTCGTCTCGATTTGTTTAATTATTTAATGAATTTTTATTTAAATTTTCTGTTGATCTTGTATTTTAAGAGTTCTTATTTTTTATTTCCGCAGGTCTGGACATGCGGCCGCTGCTTAATGGGCCCAGCCCATCCTCCTCCCCTTGTGCCCGCTGGCCTTCTCTTTTTTTTCACAATTTTTCTTCTGGTGGGCCCCACATAATGTTGACCCGCGGCTCAACCTTCCCCTACAGCAGCAGCCGCGGTTGGTTGCTCACGCGCACCCGCGGCTCCTTCTTTTCTTTCTTTTTTTTACTCTCTTTTGCTTGTGGGCCCCACAACATGCCTGCGTGGACCAAAGTTGCCAACAAAAATAATCGGCCGGTCCTCTCCTTTCTCCTCCTGATCAGCCGGCCGCGCGATGAGCTCCGTCGGACGATTGGCGTGTGGCCTCCGTCGGGCGATTGTCGGGCGGCTCCCGGCCCCCTCGATGACGGCACGAAGAGGCAGAGAAGACTCCAACGGCGCTGCGTAGAGGAAGAACCGAAGCCCTGCAACGCTGCGGGAAGGAGAAGCTCAACCTGACGGCGCGACTGAAAGGAGAAAACGGCTCCGACGGCTTTGCGGGAAGGAGTAGATGGTATTGCGGTGCGATTGGAAGGAGAAGATGCTCCGGGAAGATGGAGAAGGCTTCAACGACGCTGCTAGAAGGGATCGATGGCCCTGGTGACCTTGTCGGACGGTGAAGATCGACTTGCGGGAGCTATACAGAGGACAAGGCGGATCCGGCAGCACTATCAGCAGGTAAAGCTTCTCACGACACAACCGGCAGGCAAAGGACTCGCCGGTCCCCTTCTTTTCTCTCCCCTCCTTTTTTTAGTCCTCTCCCGATCTCTCTCTTGGTCTCTGACCTCTTGCGCATCGACTTTGCTTGTTGCTTTATAGACCTTTGGGGTTTCCTCCTCCTGTTGGGGGACTACTCCGTCTCCGAGGGCGACTCGGACCTTGCCACAAATCCTGGCCACAATCTCGGAAATATCGAGATCCTTTTCAGATGAGGAAGGCTTCCATAGCTCCCGGTGGTCTATCCCCTCGTCTCCCCCTTCCGTGATGAGTCACAATCCTATTCTAACACTGATTCCCCTGTGACGTAGGAAGGTGGTCGACCCTTAAAATGGAAACCATATTGGCCGACCAGATTGCATATCTTCCTCTGACGGGTCACAAATTTATTCTTCTTTTTTTTTTAATTCTGATGACTTCTACCGACCCAGTCTTGAGTTCAAATAGGGCCCAATAAATATATGAGACATGGGCCGCAAAAATAAAGTTTAATTAAACCAATAAGATTGAGCTCGACCCGACCTTGTCCTTGTTTGAACTTAGTTCAACAACATTATTTTCTTTCTTATGCAAAAATGTAGGTGCCAACAGATGATTTCTTAATTGGGGTTATCTTTGATGTTTGATTGTTTGAGCATATTTCGAACCTTACAGTTTTAGACTCTAGGAACTTTTTAATTTGATACCTTACCCACGGAATTCCCACTTGGGGGCTTCATGAGTTTAATCTGATTATTATGGAGCTTCATCTTTCCTTCTCCTCCTTTTTATTGAGTTTGGAACTTAAGGATTTTCAGATTGGGGGCTTTTGTGGGTTTTTCAGATTTGATTTGAAATTTTTTTTGTTGCCATTGTCCTCCTTTTGTTCTACTCTTTTCAGTTTGGATTCTGGAAACGGATCTTTGAATCCCTAAATCCTTGGAGATCTCAAGTTGATTTCAGACTTGAGTGTGGATTTTAGGGGGGGGGTCTTATTCAAAACCGAGACTTGTTTTCTTTTTTCGGGAAAAAACTGAAATTTCTGATTTTGATTCCAGTCACCACCCAACCTTGCTGCGATGACCTGAAGGCCTTGAAGTTTTACAGCTTCTAGACATTCTACAGTAGCCATGGATGCTTCCTTTTTGATCTGAGCACTTAGGTTTAAAGGGTGTATGGTCTGATTAGTCTTGATTCAGTTTCAATGTCGTTAAATCTTAAGAATCTAACATTCTCCCCTATCAAATTTGCTTTCCTTCAAATTCATTGGGCTATTGATATTCCCTTCCACATGTACATCACTGATGAACATTGGCTCTTCTTCTCTCTTTTTTTTGAAACTTCAATTGGAGATACTAATACATTGAAGGAGGCATGCATGCCATAATCCCTTGATGTAAATAGGCTCCCATTGAATTGATCTTTGGGTAGGGTTACCCTTGTCTTTTGATAAGCATTAGTGACCTCTCTCTTTGATTGATTCGCTCATGGACCTATGGTAGGGCATTTTAGCATATTTTTATATGCATCGCCTTCGCATGGCTTGATGAGTTTGGACTCTCCCTTAGCTTATGGATTGATTCTGTGCCGTAGGGGTGTGAAAAGGCATTGGGGTTCTATCCTTTGTGGAATTGACCTTTGGATGCCATCATTGCTTTTAAATTTTATCCTTTTATGTTTTGCCAAAACGTATGACTCAATCCGCAAGATTGTCTCACAATTAACCTTTATTTACTTATTGATTAGGTGTATTTTTATATAGATTTATAGGGCTTGGTATAAAGTTATTCCCGCACACTGTCTTAGTTAGTATTTGATTTTTTTATTTATTTCTAAGGGAAAAGAGCCTAACACGAAACTATTCCAGCACACAACCTTAACTAGAATTATTATATACATATATTTTTTGTCACAAGGGCTCCATCGCGAGACATTGTCGCCAGTTGGTGGTTGCTCCTTCTACAATATCTAGAATCCGTTATGTTTTTTTAAGCCTTGGACTTGGTAGGCCCCACCAGAATTTGTCCTACGTGGGAGGCGGGGGGGGTCATGACATCTCCTTGCTGTCCTCACCTCCTTTTGTGGAGCGCGGATCACCTCAGATGGTCATCTAAGGGAGTTCTCTGTCTCCAATAGGAGACAACTACGACCCCAACTACATAAGTGGTGGTTCAGGGGTGAGTCAACATGAACTGTTACTGAACTAGGGTCATGTTGGCACTCAGAATTTCACTTGAAATATCGATATATGCTCAATTTGGTCCCAAACTGGAAGAGGATTTTAAAAAAGAAAAAAAGAGAAGGGGTCTAATAATCAAGCACATATGCTTAAGGCCAGATATGCATTAAAGGAGATCAATCATTAGGCATGCTCCTCCCAGACCAATACATAATCAAATATGATAGAAGATGGAGCTGAAAGCCCAACCGGATCAGGCACATAGCAAGAGTGAAAAAGAAATATTATGTGTACACTCTTACCTTTGCTGACCGAGAAGGGGTCAGCAGATGACCCCGAAGCAAAAAAAAGGGGGAGGGAAAAGTTTATAGAAAAATCAAGTAAAATATAGCACATGCATGGCCGATATACATTGACCGGCTATTCAAAAAAAAAAGACAGTCAGGCGGAGTGGAGCAATGCTGGAAATTAAAAGAAAGTGAGGCAGAAGTTGGAAGAATACAGAAAATAGATACCCCTCAATGCTAATTAGGTATGTCACTTAAACACATGCCTATCATGTATTACGTCAATATCAATCAAGAGGGACTTGATATAGGACCAGAAGGTTAGAAGATTGTAAAGAGAATGACATCATATGAGAACATACCCGGTCAGCTTTGGCAGATGTATGTCCAAACGAGGGTAGGAAGTTGTGAGCGCCGAAAGTAGAAAAGAAACCCACGATCAGCACCAGCTGCAGCACCAGGACACCATGAGATCAACATGCAATAAGAGGAGGGGTGATGCAACGGGAAGAAGATAGGTGGAAGAAAGGGTAACCTGTACGCAGGGAGCAGAAAAGGCTTCGAGGTCTTGGTCAACCGAGAGAAAAGCCCGCGAGGATTAGGTTTGAATAGAGCAGGCTTTGGAGAAGCTCAAAGATGGGACTTTATGTCACGTATGTTGGTGTATTTATCAACAAAGCTAATTTCCAAAAAAAATCAACCGTCGGAATAATAAGGTCTCTGGATCCAAGGGCCAAAATGAGAGCAATCAGAGGGTGCAGCACTGTCGGACCCTTAACAGGATTAATGTCCAATAAGGACAGCCTTATCAGGTCTGTTGTACAAGTTATGTCTGATCATCAATACTGCAGCCAGTTGGCATATTCATCCGATAGTTGAGATCAATACTTATTGTATGGTGGACCCATGGCTGGATGTTCCCATCGGAGCCTGATTACACCAACCAGATGGAGGGCTACGATCTAACATTTGCCACAATCAACGGCTAGCAGGAATAGGAGTCATCGAAGCTCCTCTTTTAATAGGAAAAACAGAAATAGGCACGTTCACTCTGCCAGACTTTTACTGGGTCAAACCCCCCACTTCAGTCACGACCAGCAAAGACGTGGCCACGTAGCATCCCCCACGTTCAAGACGTGCAGCCACTAAAATCCCCCGAAGACCGAGGAGCAGGTCTGCTACTTCTCTCTATAAAAGGACCAGTTTCTGAAGAGAGAAGGGGGCAGCAGAAAAAGACAGCGGGAGCTCTGTCAAAGGGATACCAACAGAGCAATAGAAGGAGGAGCAGAAGCTTTGTCCAAGTGCATCACCGAGGCAACTAAAAGAGAAAAGGAAGGTAATAGGAAGGAAGATCTCACAGCAGCTGTTCGGAGAGCAGCGGGAGCAGGTCCTGAAGAGAAAGGGGTAAGATATCATGGCAATCACCCCGTCCCTTTCCTCTCAGATCTCATGTCCACCGTTGGTCCAAATTCTATAGGGCTGCTACCCTCTAGTCAGACAAGCCATCACTTAGAATAGACCCTCCCTTATGTTCGGTTGGTTATTCTAAAATAGCAATTCCATAGTCAATCTTATTTCCCTCCTGGTTTCAAAAAAAGGGGGGGGGGAGAGCCTCGTTCAAGCCATGCAGATTACAGCCAAAATAGAAAATCATGTTATGTCCATGGTCTATCCCCTTATTGTCAATATCATGGTCATATCATATAGGCTATATAAGCCATATGCATGTAGATATTTTTGTTTTATTTTATCTTTTCTCCAGACCTGAGAAATATAAGGTTGCCAGCCAGGAGGGTCGTCCCCTATATGTATAAACCTGACCCTGAGGGTGCCCATGGGCAAATCCATTTTTTTTAATATCAATGTCTCCTCAAATTCTCCTAGAACCTCATAGTTCCGGAAGAGCTTCATTGATGTCACATGGAATCAGGAGAAGGCAAGGCTATACCCGGCAGCTTTGGAACCCACATGATGGACCAAAGACTCCCCCGGGTAGCCCCGATAAAGCAAAGGAAAAGAAGCTTAAAGTGCAATAAAATGATGGCCAGCAGGGCCTTGAAGACTTCATATCGGCTGAGCACAAAAAATATCATATAGAGGAGCTGCTTATTGCCTCAGTTAGCTTGAAGATCATGAAATGTGAAAGAGCAAAGAAATCCACATGAAGACAGATGCCTATGCTGAGGCGGATCTATGATTCATAGACAATTTTGGGCATGTCACAATGCACCTGATCTAGACAAGGGCTCCGGGCATGAATCCTGGTCTCCCTTGATCTTTTCCCGGTAGATGAATTTACAAATTCACTCTACTAAGGGAGAGCATCATATAAAAATCAATGCTCTTATAAGAGCTTGAATTGATGCCCACTCAAATGTAGTCTCCGTCATTTGAATATGTCACAAGTTATCATCCTGATATAAGGGATTTCCACAAATAACAAGTGGGACAGAGATGACCTCAAAACAGGATTTCTGCCATGAGTTGATAGATGCTCTGGAAAGATGAGATTTCAGTAGCATAAAGTCTCAAGACTGAACAGGATTGCAAGTATTAAACTTCCAATATCTACTTCAGACATGAAGTAAGTTTAAAATCCAAACATAGTCATGGACATCTCCGATCTGATTGAATCAGATTTCATGCAACCTTCATCAGATAAGTGATAAGACAATGGGCCCTATCCAGGATGTCTGTATATACATTCTGATACCTGAGGCTAAGGCCTGTGTTGAGAATACAAAGGACAAGTCTTACAGTAGCAGGACTTCAAAGAGTGATAGTACTCAGTACATCATAACAGTCATTGTCCGGATCTATTCTATATACACCAATACATATTAAAGAAGGTTTTAGAAATTGAATCATTCAGTTGAAGACTGCAAGAGATTAAATCCCAGCAGGTGGTCAGTCATCTAAGCCTCATAAAAATGAATGTTTGGAAGCCAGAAAGGCCAAGGGAGCTTATGAGAAGACAGATGCCTATTTCGGGGCATGGCAGTAGCATATTTTGGGCATAGCCCAATACACATGTTCTGGACAGAACTGGAGCCATATGCTCAGTTTTCTTGGTCCATCCTATAATAGAAGGAGCACATAAGCTCAGTTTATTAAAAGAGAATAAGAGTTCCACATAAAGGGAAGGCCAATTATGGACCAAACCTCTATGATTAGAGTGACATTCTTCTTTAAGAAGATTTATGTTTACAAGATGAATGAGATGATCACAAGATAATGAAATTGTGGTTATGTTTAAACCCCACCATACAGTGTCATGTTATGCCTCATTTTGACATGAATAATATTCATATATTGATGCTCATATGTTGATGATTCAGGAGTATCATATATTTATATAATTTATAAAAACTGTATGCAATGAAAAGGTTAAGTCACTAGGAGCTGATTGAAGGGGCCAAGTCTGAACATAGAAAGGAAATGAGAACAGGCAGTGTGACGAGGCCTGACCGAGTATTAATCCTTGGGTTTTCAGGCACATTTCAGACCTGATTTCCGGACCAAGACACCTAAGTTCTGGACCATCCTTTAGGTTTGAATAGAGAAAGGCTGCTCTCACATCCGATGAGAGATTGGAGGCCGGATATGTAAGACTTAGCACTAGAAATATTGGCCTAAGCTAAGGCATAAGGTCAGAGGTCACCATCACACAGTACTGTGGGATTTCGTATCCGAAAACCCATGTCCTTTGAGGCCTCAATCAGAATATGGAGAGGGGTTCATGGGATTAGACCCAGGGCATCTTAGGCCTTGAAGTTCCAGCTATTTCAATAGAGTTCAAAGATTCCAGACCCCCCGGAAATCGGTATCTCAAGGAGTCCAATCATGGCTTCAGTTATTCAAAACTGATCTTCATGGTGTCATGGCCTTGATAACCGGTGACATATGATCTTCTTGATCATGGATTACTTAGCATAGCCTCACTTCTATTCCTTTGCCTGCCTTCGGACCTACTGTTTGACTTTCATTATATTTTTGACCTTTTGCCACTGCTAAATTGATGGGTCCTGGTCTTAGATTCAACTTGTCCGAGGGGAGGGCAAAGAGAGGGATTGTTTGGCCTTAGATCTGAATATACTCAGATCATCGAAGGCTTGTGCAGGAGGCTAAGATAAACACCTCATGGTCTGCACGAAGGTTCTGTATAGCAGGTCTGTGGCCGAACTTGAGTGGCTTAGATGAGGGGCATTTCAGGTTTGGACAAGCCTCGTTTTGCATGATATTTCAGGCTTTGTTCAAGGGAGATGTAACACCTATCATCGGACAGATCTTAAGGCATAGTTAAGTGCAGAATTCTGACCATTCGAAGGTCAATATTGGGGTCAGATATGGATCTAGATCCTGACGATACTTGGGAGCTAAAATGCTCAGGTTTAGGCTGATATTTATGTCAAATATGTGGTCATATGAATCCCGAGCAATCTAGGATCATCATCCATAAGCATCTAATATGATGAAGAGATTGGTAATGGCCCATGATCTATACATGAGTAGAGCCTAGCTTAAACAAAATTTCGGTGAAATCAGTGGAAAGATGAGTGAATATAGTCAGGTTTGGGTGCTAACAGAAGTTAAAAGTCCCAAGTCTAAGGGGTGAATAAAATTCTGAGTTTAGCATGTTTTAACTCAAGACTTAGAAAATGAAGTGATGGTTTTAGTAAGTCCTAAGTCTGACATATCAAGACTTAAGAAGAGGGGGTGCAGTGGATGTGTGTATGGGGCATCCTGGGAGCATGCCTATATGTATGCTTTAGGTCTGATGTCGATATTCCAATTATGTCCATCTTTGGTCAGACCTGATGAGGATCTAAAACATGATAATACAAAAGTTTAGAAAGTAATATAATGGGCATAGCCATAGGTGTGCTTAATCCGATACCATAGAAGTCAGATTTAAGCAAACTTGACTAAGTCTAAGATATTAAGACTTAGAATTTAATAATGTCCATGATAAAATTGGGTCCGAGTAGACTCTAATAATTCAGAATACATCTTATTCAAGACATTGGTTTAAAAGAGTTAAACCCATAAAAATATGAATCCATTAAGGGACATAAACCTTAAAATGTTAGAATCCCTAAAACACACCTCATAAAAATATAAATCAAACTCAAATCAAACTTAAAATGACAAGTTTGCTTTCCATTGATTTTAGGGGTTATAGCTCCCATGTGTTTGTGTTTTGTGGATGAATGTTTCCTTTTATACGAGTTGCTACGACGGTTAATCAAGGGTGTTCGAGAATCTCGATGTAATTAACATTGAAAATTCGCAACTTCCGATGGAGAGAGGTCCAAAGACAAACTTTATGAACCCTAACCTCGACATATATATTTTATATGTATACCACTTATTTTGGCTAATATCTTCTATGAAATATCATATATTTTCATAGTTGCCAAAGATAAGATAATGAAAGTTCATTTCTTAAATAAATGGAAGTCAAATGAATTTTCAAACCATGTGATGTAACCTCAAAAATCTCAAAAGATTTATTCTCTTTTTGTTTTGGAAATTCATTTTCCTTTTGAATTTGAATTTGATTTGATTAGACCTCAGTATTGACTTCTTAGGAAAATAGATGGTATTCCATACAAGTACTAACTAGGGTCGAAATTATATGTTGAGGTTGTTAGGTTCTTTGAAAATTTGTTTTGACCTCTCCCCGTCGGATGGTGCGAAGATCCGACGTTAATTACATCGAGACAACTCGAATACCCTTGATTAAATGTCATAGCAATCCGTAAGAATAGAAAACGTGCATCCACAAAATAAACACGCATTCACACACATATGGACATAGGAGAAAACAATCACATAAGATTGGTGGAATGCAAGCACTCAATTTTAGTTTGAATTTGATTTGAATTGAATTAGTTGAGTTAAATTTGTTGGTTTGATTTTGATTGAGTTGAATTTAGTTTGAGTTGGATTTAATTGGTTGAATTATTTTTAGTTTGGGTTGAAATTTGATTTGTTTATTTTAATTTGAATTTAGTTTGTTGATTACTTTTGGTTTGGATTGGAGTTTGATTTGATCACTTGATTTAAGTTTGTTTGGAATGAGTTTGTTCGGAATTTATTTGAATTTGGCTTGTTTGTTTCATTTGGATTTCATTAAGTTGAGTTGCATTTTATTTGGGAGTTGATTCAAGTTGATTGAATTTTGGGGAATTGAATTTAGTTTATTTGGATTTGTTGGAATTCAGTTGAATTTTGTTTGATGTGGGGGATTCAATTTGAATTGGGTTAATTTGGATTGAATTAGCCTTATTGGATGGGTTAAATGAGATTTCTGTTAAGTTCAGAAATTTTACTTTCATGAATTTAACAGAGGGCTGGGTCCAGATTGTTTATTAATTCAGTTTGTTTGTTTTTAATCTTAACTTGTTTGGTTATAATTTGGTTAAAAGTTTCACTTATGCAATTGGATTGTTTTTAGATCCTGGTTAGAATGAGTTGTTGGAACTTGAGATTTAATTGAACTTGGGGTATTTGATGTTCCTTTTGAAGTTGAATGGGGTCTGTTTTAGTTTAAACAGGTTGGGATTTCGCAATTTTCAGTTTTGATTCTGATTTCGGAGATCTTAGAGTTCAGACTTTTCAGATTTCTTACAGACTCCTGAAATTCAGATTTTTGAAATGAACTGACTTTGGATTTTACAGATTTTCAGATTTGCTGTTTGATTGATTTGGGTTGAATGAATTTGACAGTTTCTGGAATTATGGATTTTATGACCTGATTTGGGTTATTGATTTAAGTTTGAATTGGGTTGATTTGGTTTAAGTTTGGGACAATTTATTTATTGTTTGATTTTGAGTTTGGTTTGTTTTAGTTTAAGGTTAATTTGCTTTAATGTTCGACCTGTGAAATTGGCTTGTCATTTGATTTTTGTTGAAGATGGTATTTGGGACAAGTTGAAAATTTGCGGATTGGGGTTTCTGATTCTCCAATTTCAGCTTAGGTTCACTTTTCAGAATTTTCTGTTTGTTACCTGAGTAAAGTTCAGATTTTATCTCTAAATGTGAAGTTCGGATTCTGAATTCAGATTCTGCTCCAAATTTCGGATCTCAATCCAGATTCAGAATTCGGATTCCCTACAGATTTTATGTGTTCCAAAATTTCAGGTTCAGGCTCCAGATTTTTACACATGTTCCGGATTTAAAACCCCAGATCTTATTTCAGTTTTTTTTGGTATGTTTCAGATTTCAGAAAAATGTGAAATTCAGATTTTCGGTGAAGCTTCAATTTTCAGATTTAGTGTTCGGCTCCCCTGCAGATTTCAGATTTATGTGGATTCTGCACCTCAATTCTCAAATTTCAGATTTTTTTTATGTGGGTTAAGTTCAGATCACAGATTTTTAAGTGGATTGAATTCAGACTTCAGATTCAAATTTCAGATTTCGTTTTTTTTTTACCTTATGCAGAAACCTGTTTACAGCCCTCGGCCCCCTGCAAAATTCAGATTTCAGACTCTTCAATTAGTCAAGTTCCAATTTCAGACTTTTAATCTCTGAATTTCAGAGGTGATTCCAAATTTCAGAGAATGCAGTTCTGATTTTCAGTTTCAAGTTTGTTTTTGATTTGTGATTTTTACAGATTGATGGATTTCAGATTTTTAAATGTTCTGTTTTATTGAAAATTCAGTTTTTAATGTGCTTGCATTCATTCATTCCGGCAGGGACTGTTTTCCCCTTGCATTGAATATTGAATTCTTCATTGTTTGAGGTTCACAAGTCCTCCTGCTTCTTCTCTTTTACAACAACTGTGACATCCCCTCAATTCGGGATCAAGTATATGCCAGTCTTGAGTGTAGTCTTGAACTCATCCCAGCCTTTGATAGGCATCTGGAAATCTGTCTTGTCATCTCAGAAATTTGAGCATGGTCCTGCCTTTGATAGGCACATGCAATCTTCTCCCAACCGGTTCAAGGTTGAGCATACCCGGCTTTTGATAAGCTTGTGGGTACTCATCCCATGGTTGGTCTACCTCACTAGCCTATGGTTTGGGCATATCGACATGTTGATCATGCACAGCCTCCCCATGGCATAATGGGCAAAACAACTCCCTCTTGGGGCATGGTAAGACATTGGGGTCTTTTAACTAGACCTTTGTATGTCCACCTTAAAGGGTCAAGGGGCGTGCTTAAAGCTGGCCCATTGCTTTCCCTCTTTGTTTTGAATTCTTTTAAATTAAGCCAAGACCATGAGGTGGGTTTTTAGCCGGCCGGATGCTCGTCTCGGTTTGTTGATTAATTAAGTAGATTGTTATTTAATTTCTGTTTATTGTTTATTTTATTTTATTTTTGAATTATGGGTCAATAGACGTGCTTAAAGCCGGCCTATTGCTTGCCCATTTATTTTGATTCTTTTAAGTTATGTCGAGACCATGAGGCGGGTTTTTAGCCGGCCGGATGCTCGCCTCGGTTTGTTTAATTAATTAGGTGCATTTTTATTTAGGTTTGAACTTGATTGTTCCTTTTAAAATCTTTTTTTTTCTTGGCCACTGGTCACCGAGGGATATTAGGCCGTAGCCCATCTCCTTCTTCCCCTCCTTTCTCTTTTTTTTTAAACCCCTTTATAAGGTGGGCCCCACCGTAGGTTGACCTCGGGTCAACCTCTCCTGCGAGCCTCTCCCGCGCGCGAGGCGCCTGGCTCTTTTCCATTTTTTTGCGTCCTTTTTCCATGGTGGGCCCCGCTGCTATTTTGACCCCAGGTCAAAATTGGACTCGCGCGCCTCCCCCTCTTCTCATGTACGCCAGGTGGACGTAAGTTGGGAAAAATCAACCCGACGGCCTCTTCTCCTCCCCCCGACCAGGCGACGGCAGCGGCGGCTTCGGCGAAGCCTCGGCAGCACCCAACGACAACCTCCGCGCTCACGGCCGCCGTTCCCGAACTCCGGAGGATCCAGAGGCTTGTGACGAGGCTACCGGCAACCCCCGACGGCGACGACCGAAGGAGGAAGTGACCCGACGGACCTTGCTTACCGCGACTCGACGGCGGATGCTCTCCTGGCTTGGTCTCCTCCCGACGGTGCCCTTTGAAGGTGAAAGGTGAAGTGTCGGTGCTGCCAAGAGAGGAAGAAGGTCCCGACGACGACCAAGAGAGGTCACGGCAGCAGGTACCTCCGCGAAGCTCCTCTCTTCTCTCTTAGTCTTCTCTCGATTGCTCTCGGGGATCTCTCGGGGAGTGTTTGCGCAGCCTCGGGGGGGTGTTCGCGCTCTTCTCTCTGGGGTCTCCTTCCGGTCTCTTCACGCGGGGTCTAGCAATGCTTATATAGGTATGAGCCGTCTTCTTCACCCACTAGGAATCCTCCCGCGATGGGAGTTGCGGCTCCGAGAAGGACTCGGAGCAATCCCAGATTTTATGGGATCGACCCCCCCTTCCTCTTATCCGCCTATTGCCTTCGTACGATAGTTTCCTACTGTCGCTGGCCACTGAATCCAGGGGTGAATCCGGGGGAGAGTCCGATGGGGAGTCGATCTCCTTCCCTAGTCCGACAGCTTCTCTCATTATTTTTTTGTTTTTTGTTTTTGACGGGCCGACCAGGAGAGATGGGCGTGAATGGGCTGGCTTTAGCTACATCCGTGGATGGCTAGTTTCATTGGGCCATGTCCGCCAGCTCCCTCTTCTCTTTTCTTTTCCTCTCTTTTCTTTTAGCTCCCCTGCGCATTAAAACCCAGCAATTGAAACAAATTGTTTTCTACAGACGTCCTTTCAATTTTCAATTTTTATTCTTCTTCTTCTTTTTTTTTGCTAGATTTTGAGGTGCCAACACCATGCCAACATGCCATACAACACATATATTCTTATATTTTTATATATGTTTAAAATCTCGAGGTTTCACAGAATCACAGGTCAGTAACAGCTTACGCTGCATTTAGTAACTGTTCAGTCTGGTCTAGTAATGGGTTACACTGCGGTTAGTAATAGTTCAACCTGTTATTAAAGGGGTTGAACCGTTACTAACCACATTATAACCTATTACTAGATCGGATTGAACTACTACTAAAGGGGCTCAACCATTACTAAACTTAGTGTAACTCGTTACTAACCTCTGGTTCAACAATGGTTCACCTTGGTTCATTTGAACTGTCACTTAAGTGGCTGGGGGTCATGGTTGTCTCCTATCGAAGGCTCAGGAAACTCCCTCAGATGACCATCTGAGGTGATTTGTGCTCCCCTTTGTGAGCCTTCAAGAATTGTCGGGTCCTCTCGCGTTTTGATGGCACCAATAGAGGGTGGAGGTAATCTCGATAGCAACGGCCTAGGAGGGAGTCAAACCCGACAACAACAACCGGACCTCGTCGAGGGTCCTCGATGACTACGACGGGTAGAGTGAGGTGGCTTGTTGGCCTCATAGGGAGCGCCAGTCAGTGGGCTTGTAGCTGCCAAACAATGGCAAAAAGAAGTTGGTGACTCCGTAGGCAATGGTTGGTAAGTCAGCAGGGGTCAATGCCAACGTCAATCTTGTTGAGGCGCCTTGGTGAAGACAATGGAGGCTTTTGCGGGAGATAGCGATGTCGATGTATATGAGAGGACTCAACGAGGGGAACAAGAGAAACATGGGAGGTGGACAACGGATGGCAATGGTGGCTTTGATGGTCCTGGCCTCTCATTTCTCCCGACCATTCTCTTTTTTTTTTCTTTTATTTTTGTGCGATGTCGCGGGGGTCCTTAAATAGGTCGCGAGCCTTCTATTGCTATTGGGAGGAGCTTCCGGCCTTTATAGCTTGTCCAGGCGCAAAATCTAGAAGGCATGACTCCGCCGGATTCCCTCAATCCTCTGTGACACTCACGGTAGGCAGAAGGTTTTGTGACACTTGGGCTCCTCTGAGATGCTTGTGAAGCCACCATACATGACTCACGGCCGCTCGACGCTTATCCCGGAAGGTTGTAGTGGCAGAGGAAGCCTGTTTTGATGCCGCGACACATTTTTTGGTAAGTCTACGACCTCTTGCAATCTCTAATCGCTGTCAGACTCTATCGAAGGGAAGTTCCCATCTGCGGGGGAATCCATGTAAGGGTGATCCTGGTGATTACAGTTTGAATCCTCGGAGGCTCAAAACTTTTATCTTTAAAAGGAGATGCTTGTGGGAGCTCCATAGTTGACGGTGACAGTCCTCTCCTTTCTTAAGCGGCTTGCGACCTTGACAGGATTGTTGGGCTGGTGCTTCACACAGATTTTCTAAGCCTCCGGTGCGAGTCCGCACATGACCATCACGAGGTGCCACCAAGTTGTGTGGTTCATGTGGAGCTCCTGTGCCGTCGAGCTCGAGGAGTTGTCTGGTATGTTCTTTAGCTCGACGGCTCCTTTCCGCGGGTCTTTTTATGTGGTAGATGCACTTGCAGAATCCAGATGGCTCGGCGCCTGCATAGGTAAGCCGGTAAACTCAGTTGACACACCGTAATAACCCTCTCGGAAGACAACTTTGGTAAACCTGGCATCGCCTTGCTATTCTTTTGGCTCTACCGAGATCCCATGTTATCCTTCTCTCCCATTGGCAACCTTAACCGGGCTCCATCTCTTTTGATGGCTCGCTTGTGGGAGAACCTGTTAGGATCTTGCTCAACAGGTAAGGCCTACGTGGCCACTCCTGGTAGGCCATTCTCTAAGTGTGCTCCAACTTGCACCCATTTCATGCTCTATTTAAATAAAGATCACCTCCAAACCTAATAGGATTGTAACGGGGTGGAGGAGCAGTGCCAATGAGGGCCCAGAATTGACCTCGATGGGCCCATGTTGATGTGCAATTACTGGCTATAACTTACGTGCTCTGAATGTGGCACATAATTCCTTTGAGTTAGGCCCACGGAAGCCACTTAATTGGGGAACTTGCACGTCATTCATCTTCTATGCACATACATGTGAGTATACATATATAATTTTTTTGAAAATTTTAGGTGTCTACAAATATAATGGTTCGATCACTTAGATTAAGATGAGACCTATTTATGGCTCTACTGTGATGAAATGTTAACATCAAGATTTTGACTCTATATCAGCCAGTTCTTTTTGTAGAGTCACTTTGTATAAAAGATTCATCTCCCTGAAGGATATTGTTCTTACTTGGAATGGGCAGTTAACAATTAGTGTTTCTTTGCTTTGTGTGGACCATGGATTTAGTAAAAGATGTTACTATTATCAATTAAAAGTGGAACACATTTTTGTTTTCTATAGGTGCACTGACCTGAATCTCTATCTCTGTAAAGCAATTAGAAGAACTCTGGAGTCATATAATGTATACATTTAGACTTAAACGAATCTGTGGGAAATTGGCTTGGAAAATATATGGAACTCTCCTAACAGATCATACTCTCAAAATTTTGAAAAGCCAGTATTCTTGACCATTAAAGAGGGAAAAAAAAGCTAACTTACCGTTGACCCTAAATTTTTGCAAAAAAGAGAGAGATTAACGTCTGGTTGGGATATCGATGAAGCTCATATCACCTCTACTCCTAACAACTGCTTCCACATAAAACTTATTTTACTGTTGTTGCAATCTATTACAGGGCTGAGGGTTAATGATGAGAAATGTGAAGTTATAGGTCTCAACCTGAATGACTCCCTTAAAGCTTTGCTGAAGGTTAATAAGGAGAAATGTGAAGTTATAGGTCTCAACCTGAATGACTCCCTTAAAGCTCTGTTGAAGAATATTCTGGACATGCCTTGGACCGCTCTACCCAAGGAAGGTGGGGTCGGGAGTCGGGACCGGGTCGGTTGGGCACAAAACCGACCCGGGTCGGCCAGGGTCGCGACCCGGGTCGGGCCGGGGTCGGCCGGGGTCGCCAAATATAATAATAAAATATTTATTTTGGGGTCGGGGTCTTGGGGTCGGGACCGGGTCGGTCGGCCCCAAAGGCGACCGGGTCGGGCCCGGGTCGCGACCCGGGTCGCGACCCGGCAAACCATGGCTCTACCAATTAAATACCTGGGTCTACCACTATAAAATGAGAGCATAAAAATAGAGAGTGGAGTGTTAACAAAGTTGAGAGTAAATTGCTGGGGTGGAAGGTAGAATGTTAAGCTCAGGTGACAGATGTGTTCTCACTAAAACTGTGTTGCAGAGTGTTCTACTTTACTTCTTTTATACCTTTCAGGTACCTAACGGTACTTGCTGTCAGGGGTGTAAACGAAATCCGATATTCTGATATTCCGATTTGATTTTGATAAAAATTAATGGGTTTGGAACTTGTTTTTGTATCTTGTAAGCTATCGGAATCAGAATCAGAATCAGTTGATTCCATTTTCGTTAATCTGATTTCAATAAAAAATAATTATATATATAAATTAAATAAAGTAAAGTTAAATAAATTATAAAATATAATATATAAATTGATAAAATGATAAAATAAAATTTTAAGGAGATTATATCAAATTTTAGTAATTATATGTAAATTATTGACTCATTTTTGAATAAAAATTAATATTTAATATGTATTTTGGAATTTATCGGAATCGGTTCCGATTTCGATAACGGAATTGGAATCGGATCAAAATCGGAACAAAGTGGTTCCGAAATTATCAGAATAGGAATCCCTTAACCCTTATCGGAATTGGAATCGGATTCTGGTGATTCCACTACCAAATCCAACCCATTTACAACCCTACTTGCTGTAAATTGGAAGCCCTGAAGGATAATTTTTTCTGGCATGGAAATGATGAGAAGAAAGGTCTATATCTTATCAAGTGGAATTATCTATGCAGGTCAGTAAAAGTGGGGGGGGGGGGAGTGGGGCTCATTCCCTTCGAGGTTATCAACAACAACAAGGCCTTCTGTACAAATGGCTCTGGAAATTAAATCAATACAGCAACACCATGTGGGCTAGGTTAGCTTGTTCTAAATACATTGTTGGCATTGATGGGATACTTCAAAGGCAGAAGAAAGTTCTCTAGTATATGGAATGGGTTTCTTCATAATTGGGAGTTGTTCAACTCTTCCATGGCTATAGTGTTAGGTACTGGTAGGAGAACTCTCTTTTGGGAGGATCATTGGGTTGGTGAAGCTCTGCTAGCTAAGCTTTATCTGACTCTTCACTGTCTCAACCGTGACCCTCACACTAAAGTTTACCGCCATTGAAATGATAGGACTGCGTGGAAATTCTCTTTTAGAAGGAACCTTAAACAAGCTGAGATTTCAGAGTTAACTAACTTACTAATGCTTCTAGAAGAAGGAAGATGTGTGGAGTATACCGAAGACAAACATACCTGGTTATTGGAAAAAGATTTGGTCTTTTTGGTCAAACCAACTATTTGATGATTGAATTTCGGTGGGCTGGAAACCTCTTGGCATAGAGTAATTTGGTCATCACTTTTACCAATCAAAATCAATTTATTCTTATGGAAGATTTGCAGACGTAGACTACCTCCGAAATGTCATTTACATAAATTTCTACTTGTTGAGCCTATGTTATGTCTTCTGTGGTGCCGTGAAGGAAGATTTTGGTCATCTGTTCTTACAATGTGGGATTATCAACTCTCTTTGGAAAACACTTTTCTGGAGCCGGAACATGATTTGGGAGGAGCCCAACAGCACTATTGACCTATTTCTTAGGTGGTCAGATTGGAATCCGTGGCCCACTGATTTGAGCTTGTGGATGATTACCCTTCTTGCGATGTTTTGGGCGATCTGGAGGTGTAGAAACAAAAAGGGTCTTTGAAGACCTATTTCATAACCCTTCTGACATTCTTCTCCAGATGGCGACCTTTGTATGAGCTTGGCACTATGCCGGGAAGGGTGCTCACGTGGACTCCTATATCTTCAAGGACAGGTTTCTGAAGTTAATTTAACTTAGTTTTTTATTTTCTTCCACTTCTACTAGCTTGGTCGAAGTTTTGTAATTATGTTACTATCTTTATCAATGGAAAATAATCTTCAGGCTGTGTTAAAAAAAATCACCCCTAGTCTAGCAATAAAAAATATTGGTCATCAAGAGCGGTTTGGCTCAAAGCAGCCCAATTCAGATTTACCTCTCTAGGTTGCTCCGTGATTGGCTTAGTCAAGTGCATTGAGATGAAGCAGTCTGAACACAGCAGAACTAGCAGTGAAAATGGGGACCTGGACCTGCAAATGGCTGACCTGACGTGCTTGATGAAGACATCAGGTCTTGAGCTGCATGAGTAGTTGATTCCACACTGTCGGTAGCTACGAACAGGAGAGAAGTCAGGCCTGTGCCTAATCGACCCTTGTGTGGTTCTGGAAAGGGAAGGAGCTTGGCAGCTGGCTGGCATGACATGGGTAAGGAGGGGGGCCTTTCCCCATTGCATCTCTCTGTGCATGAGTACAGGACTGAAAGGGCAGCTGAGGCCGCAAGCTCGCCTAATGAAAGGGCCAAACCTGATACTTGTTCACTGATGTTGCTCTGTGCTATGCGTCGTAGAGGAGCAAACCATGGCTGGCAACCTTGTTGACTGTTCTCTTTGATGCCAATACGCCTGTGGAAGTGCAACCCAACTGCCCAAAAGCATCCTGCTGTTGGAAAAGCGATCTAGGCTTATCAAAGACACATGGAAAATTAAAAATCAATCCAAACTTGAATTTCATGTAGATCAAGTCGGGTTGGACATTGATGTGGATTAAAAGAATCAAAATTCACCATGTAGAGACATGGATCTCCATAGCCTGATGCAACAAGATCCTTGTAATGCCTAGGAGCACTCATGTCCTCTCTTTAGTGGTATCCACACGATGAACTTGTAGACGACAATCTCCTTGCACCCTCTCCATTGTGCAGGCCGACTTTGGGTGCCAACCTGATGGGGAACAGGGTTAAGAAACAGTAATAAAGGAATGCAGGCAGCAATGTTCAGAAATAAAATCATCTATATTGAAACATTATAGAAGAATTCTGGAGTATCAGTCAGGCTATCTCGATAGAAACTGAGCCAAGTAACTAGTGCATGCAAATACTTCACCAAAAGATTAGCAGATATGCTTGTTAGGAGGAAACCCCAAATCTGGAAGGATGCTCCCCTGTTAACATAACCGATAGGCTTACCTGGATCATGGAAACGCTCGAATAACCTCACCTGAGTACCAACAGCAAGTTGAGTAGATAGCTAGGACCTATCTCACGTAGCATGGTAGCAATCGAGTAAGAATATTAGATTTGCAAACAACCAGGCTAACAGGGAAGCGAATACGTACCTTGGTATCACCAAAAAAATTGCATACCGTGCTGGATGATACCTTGGGCCGCGACCAGAAAGATACCTCCATCACTGGGGCGAAATAAGCCCATTGTCAACCGCCTCGTATTAGAGATACAGAGGTAGCGGATCACCCCTTGGACTGCCGACGATAGAAGTTGGGACAGAAGAGGGTCAGCGGATGCTGGCTCGCGTAAGCGGCTGGAGAATTAGCAAGGTCAAATACCGGCATCCCAGGGGTCACCAAGGTACTGAACCCTGCCAAATCGGACCGATCTGGTCACTGATCAGCATTATAGTGCATCCATCATCATTCCCGTAGGGGCCAAGGCGTACTGTGGCGCTAATATCCCACTTAGGGGGGGGAGGAAACAAATCCGTCAATGGTGCTAGCAGAGGATTGAATACACCGCATCCATCTTCATCCCGTAGGGACCAAGGCGCACTGTGGCGCTAATCTCCCACTTAAGGGGGGGGGGAGAAACAAAACCGTCAAGGCGCTAGCAGAAGATTGAACACGCCCACTGCGCTGATGGGACAGAAAGGAGGGGGGAGGATCCTCTGTATACCCGGCAAGTGTAGTAGGTGCTCAGTAACAACCGCGGTCGTTGACACAGGAAAACCAGATCCGATAACTGTAGGTACCAGAGTCAAGAGACCGACGAAATCTGCTTAAGGGGGGGTGAAGTTCATCGCTAAACCTCTCGACTGGGAAGAAGGGATTCCCAACCAACAACTACCACCGACATATGCAACAACATCAAACGAGAGTAAACAGTAGCCGTCGAGAAAAGTTTGGAGGACGCCGAGACCAGACGCGCATAACCACAGGAGGAACCCCTCTTTCAGTCGACCGTAGAATGCATGCGATCGATGGCTAACTGCGATGCTGACCCTTAAAACACGATGATCGCGAACTAGGACAAGGCGCAACACATACTGACACTTCGGTTTCCTCCGATCAGGACCCCGAAACCTTGAGCTCCAGAAGATGAAATAGTAGATCCAGGAGGGAGGGAGAGGTTTCTCTTCAGGGACAGAGGCGGCCGATCACCACCGAGGGATATTCTGTACGCCGAAGCCGACCGGAGACACCGCCATCGCCGGACCTGTCGTGAACGAGGGGAGGAGCTCGCCTCGATAGGCCCGAGGGCGTCGCACCCGGAGTATATGGCCGCGGACGCCAAAAAAACATACAATCGCTTTAGGTCATCCTTCTGGAACAATCGCGAGGGCGGATAGTCGCCCAAAAAAAACATCCATATATCTTTATCTCCAAGAAAAGGTCCCTTACAACGACGGGTCGAGGTGCCCTTTATAGCCAGGGCCCGGACCAAAATTTAACCAAAACCCAAAAAAGTGACAGGTAAAACAGTGCACAACGAGACACCCGGATATGAGGAAAATATCCCGGACGTCAGCAGGTAGCGCGGTGGTACCAAAAATAAAGGAATATTATGTATAAGTATACCCATTCTATTTACCCCGGGATTCCCAAAAAGAATTGTCTGTAAGTGTATGGCTTAATGTAAAAATTCGGAGAAGAAGAACCAATATACCTGTATCCCTTGAAGAGTGAAAGGGTTAGTTGTCAAACTAGAGAGGGCACACTTTCTGTGGCCTCCTCTTGTAAATCTTTTGAAAATATTCAAACTTATCTTGCATTCTGGTGTCCTCACCAGGTCTATGGTCTTATTCAAACTTACGGTGCTCGACCAGGTCTATGGTCTTATTTCGACCAAAATGACCTGCATGCCCACCTGCGTGAAGCTCACATATGAGGAATTCCCGTAGGGATGTTCGGGGTATGCACAACCGATTTCCAAAGAAGAGATAGCCATCCTGAATCAGATACTCAGGAAAATCCAGGGCCTGTCCGGACTGAAGGGCAGCATATATAGAAGAGAAATCTGGGCATTCAGAATAATCTGAAATGACATCATCAAATCCAACAACCTCTGATCGGAAACTGGTCAAGAGAGAGACCCTCCGGCTTAAGGCATCAGCCACCTTGTTATCAGCCCCCGATTTATGTCGGAGGACAAAGGTGTAGGCCTGGAGGTACTCTACCCAGCGGCTATGCCTAGGGTTGAGTTTTTTTTGGGCTTGGAGGAAACGCAGGGCCTCATGGTCTGAAAATAGGGTGAATTCAGCAGCAAGGAGGTAGTGTCTCCAATGCTTTAAGGACTGGATGACAGCGTAAAATTCCTTGTCGTAGGTAGAATACTTAAGCTTAGCATCAGTGAGCTTCTCACTAAAAAACGCCACAGGATGACCCTCTTGGGACAGCACCCCTCCGATCCCTATTCTTGAGGCATCGCAGGCCACTTCAAAGACCTTGGAGAAGTCTGGGAGGCTAAGGACTGGTGCACGAGTCATGCAATCCTTGAGGTTATGGAAGGCGATGTCAGCAGTCTTGGTCCATTGGAAGGTCCCTTTCTTAAGGCAATCAGTTATAGGGGCAGTGATAGTGCTGAAGCCCTTGATGAACCTCCTATAAAAAGTGGCTAGGCCATGGAAGCTCCTAACCTCATGGATATTTCGAGGTGTGGGCCATTCAGCTATGGCCTTAATTTTCTCGGGATCAGCCGACACCCCCTCCTTGGAGACAATAAAACCCAAGAAGGTAACGGCTGGGGTAAGGAAGGCACACTTCTTATAGTTCCCATAGAGTCTTTCCATCCTAAGAGCCAGACACACCTCCCTTAAGTGCCCCATATGGTCCGTTTTGGTCTTGCTGTACACCAGGATGTCATCAAAATAGACAACTACAAACAACCCAATGAAGGGTCGGAGCACCTGGTACATCACCCTCATGAAGGTGCTAGGGGCATTGGAGAGGCCGATTCCTGGGAAGGGAATCGATTCCGGATCGGTCCGGAATCGTTTTTTTTTTATTTTATTTTTCGTCAAAAAAATTAAAAAAATTCAGAAAAAATTCTAAAAAAATAGGAAATGAGTTAGAAAAATTTTAAAAAATAACCAATGCATGATATCCACAAGATCACATCATACAAATACTAATGAACACCAATTGAAGACTTGAAGACTTGAAGTTAAGTACATATTCCAATTCCATTTATTCAAATATCAAAGAGTTGATACATCATAAAAAAAAAATTACATCATATCAATCTACTACCAATATCTAGGATAAAGATATGGGTTTTCCTCCTCTCCCTGCTGCGCTTCACGCTCCTCCCTCGTGCTCAATTCTTGTATACCGTCCGGACCCATTCCATATGAAAATAATGCCGATGCCATGCCATGAAGGTCAAATGGATCGGACGCGGGACGACCGGGACGTAAGCGAGAGGATGGTGGAGGCTGGTGGTGTAATCCACCGCCGGTCAACCCTGGCCAAATGCGGAATCTTGTGGCTCCATAATATAAGAATGCGGTGTCTCGCTCATCCGGCGTGTAATACGGCTTTGGAAACCGTGAATCGGTGACTCGGTACCTGATGGCCGCGTCGCCGGTATACACTCCTCGTCATCATCACCGAGGAGTGAGAAGGAGCTCGTCGTGCTGTCATCTGGGCTGACAGGACGCCTGATCTCTAACTTCCTTCTCTTTACGTCTTCAGCCATCTCTGAACTACCAGAAAGTCCGGAACCCAAAGTTTTTTTCAACTTTGCAAATCCTCCCATTTTCCGTGCAGTCACCTTTGTTTTCGTTCTCCCCGGACTGCGAATGGGCTGGGTAGCGGCCGCCGGGACCCGAGTTGGAGTCGAGCCGGGGCCTAAAGCCGCAGTGGTCGCTCCATGTTCCGCCGGCGAAGAAGGCCTGCCTCGAGCACGAGAAGTAGACGGAGGTGGAGGCCGAGCATCCTCCTCGGCTTCAACACCATCCAACTCTCCTTCGCCCGTACGCACGGTCATCGGGATCAAACTCGACCGTACGATCCCCCGGCTTCCTCTCCTCTATCCGGGGAGGCAAGTGCATGCTCCTCCCGGAAAATCGGGTCCACGTCCACCTCCTCGGGTGGTGGTGTGGCGGAGGAATGCCTCTGCTCGTACGGGCCACCTGCGAACCGTGCAAATCGCTCCTCGCTGATATTCTGCCGATCCTTGATGTTCTTTATGCGCAGCCTCATATTATAATGACGACAAGACCGCCTTCTCCGGCGGTCCGAGGTCAACCCGTTCCTCCTTTTGGTATGTATCGGGTTGAATGTACTCCGGTTCCTCTCACGGTGGGAGGAACCGGTGCTCCGGCTCGCATCCTCGATACCAATGGCCGCAAGTGGATTCCATCCACTCCGGTGTTCACCGAACCCACCACTCACCGAGAAAAACACAAGAAGAGAAAAGGAAAACAATTAGCCCATCATCACCATAACTTATATGAAAAGAAAAGAAATTCCTCATCAAACTATTACTATACCAGGTGACACTTTGTCAACTGAATATTTCAGGTCAGCATCTGAGTATACACCGACCCTCATCTTGTACTTCTGCATCTGAAACATTTAAAAAAAAATTAGTTGCCTGGTAATGCTAGTCCAAGGTATTTAATGAACTCTAACTTACTTCTATCTCAGCCTCTATCCTGTCCTGCTGAGATCGGCACAGCCGCTGGATAACTGCAAGTGTACCCCGCATCACCTCGTTGTCGTTGACCACCTGTCCTCCATATTGGATGCGGGGGTTCAAAAAATATCCTGCAAGATTTTATTAGTTAACACTGTGCATATAAGACAATTATACAGCAAAAATAATTTTTTAACCAAGTTACCTGCAGCATGGACATCGTGGTGCAAGGTCTTGTCCCATCGGTCATCAATGATCTTCCACCACTTTTTGTAAATCTGATCGGCCATTGATCGGCCATTGCTTAAATCTTGATCGGCCATTGCTTAAATCTGCAAAAAATGTAAACAATGCACTAAAAATGATTAGATAACATACAAATTGTTTTAGACGCTGTTCGGGTAGCAGACAACCCAAGAAACACACCATTCGGTATGTTTAAAGGGTTACGTATTTGCCGGAAATCAACGTACGGGGTATCCGAAATTTTTCCCGTACAAAGAACATCCAATCGATGTTCAAACAACTTGAGCGGAGTTATTCGATCACAAATCACCGAGTTTAACTCTACTCGGAGTCGTCGGAAACGTGTAAAAATAGGCGTACGGGATATCCGGAATTTTTCCCGTGCAAAATGGACATATCCGGATAGTTCAAAACTTAAACGAACTTGTTCGGACGCAAATCGTAAAGTTTAACGACACTCAAACTCGTCGGAAACGCGTAAGAATGGACGTACGAAGTTTTGGCGAAGAAATCTTACCAAAAACCTTACAAAGATCGAAGAAGAGGTTGATTCGATGCCGATCCGAGCTTGAATCGGCGGAATCCTTTGAAGAACGAGCTTGGAATCGCCGGAATCGCCTGAATCGCCCCTGGAATCGCCGGAATCGGGCCGGAATCGACCCTGGATCGACGGAATCGGCCGGAATCGACGGTGGATCGACGGAATCGAGGCCGGAATCGCCGGAACCGCGCCGGAATCGCCTGCGCTTCCTCCTTCCGCCGCGGGATCGACCGAGGCCAGCTCTGCGGGTCGATTCCCGGTCCAGAGTGAACCGGGAATCGAACCGGGGCCGGGTGAACCCGGCCTTCCAAAGAATCGGTCGGATCGACCGATTCCACATGGAATCGGTCGGAATCGGATCGATTCCGACCGATTCCAGGCGATTCAGACCGATTCCACGGAATTCTTCCCGGAATCGGTCCTTCCGGCGGGAATCGGATCGGAATCCACCGATCCGATTCCGGAATCGGTCGGAATCGGACCGATTCCGCCGATTCTGCAATCCATGGGCATGACCATCCATTCATACAGGCCATCCCGGGTCTTGAAAGCGGTTTTCCACTCATCACCCAGCCGGATCCTGACTTGATGATACCCACTCTTGAGGTCAATTTTTGAGAAGAACAAAGCCCCTGCTAGCATGTCAAACATGTCATCTAGCCCAGGAATGGGAAACCTATACTTAACCGTAATCCGGTTAATAGCACGACTATCTATGCAAATCCTCCAGCTTCCATATTTTTTTGGGGTGAGGAGAGCTGGGACAGCACATGGGCTTAAACTCTCCCTAATGTAGCCCTTCTCCAAAAGTTCATCAACCTGCCCCTTCAGCTCATCATGGGACTTTGGGTCCATTCGGTAGTGGGGAAGGTTGGGGAGGTTTGATCCTGGCACTAAGTCAATAGCATGTTGGATGTTCCTCATAGGAGGTAGCCCAGGTGGTATTTCCTCTGGAAAAACATCCCCAAAGTCCTCTAAGAGTTTGGTTATGTCTGAATCCTGATCCTTCCTAGTTAGGTCACCCTCCTCTTCTCTGGTCTCCTTAGCAACTACAGCAAATATAGGTTGATTCTTACATGCCAGTTCAAACGCATGCTGTCCTGAAATGTGCAGAAATCTGGTTGGGCTTGCAGGGTCCCACTTAGTCGGGTTTTCTTGCAGTCCTTGGGGTAACGTTGATGCTAGGGTGGCGTCCATAGGATTGTTCTTTTGCAGACCTGATCTCGTGACAGGAACTTGTTGCCCTTCCCCTGGGAGGGTTGGAGGGTTTTCGATCTTCTTACATACTTTCCCTTGAGGTTTTGGGTTAACCGGGTTGAGGACAATTCTCTTGCCCTCATTGATAAACTCACATGCATTCGTTCGACCATGTAAGGTAGTATCAACATCAAACAGCCAGAGCCTACCCAGAATTATGCTCCCCACCTCCATGGGGAGGACATCACACCATATGTTAGCCGAGTAAGGGGGAAAGATGATAGACACTAGACATCGGGTGTGGACAGGAATGGAAGTGGCATCCACCCAGGAAACCTTGTAAGGGTGAGGATGGTCTGCTGGAACTAGTCCAAGTTTCTGGACCGAAGTAGTGGATATGGCATTCACGCAGCTGCCACTGTCAATGATCAGTTTGCATACCCTCCCTTTGGCCCGGAAGAAGGTATGAAAGATGGTCGTCCTTCTCCAGTCATCACTGGGGATAGGCTGGGTAAAGGTGCACCTGACGACCCCCAATGTTTCAGGTTCTACCAGACTGGTCTCCACCTCCTCTTCCTGGAATTCAGCAAGTAGGGTCGGATCAGCCTCATAGACCACCTCCTCTAAATCATGGTTCTGGTTCCCCTGCTCCCCCAAATTAGGACCCTCTATGCAGATGTTCCTAAGGGGACAGTTGGATCTCAGATGCCCAGGCTTCCCGCAACCATAGCACTGAAACCAGGCATTTTGGCTGGGTTCTCCCATGCTAACCTGCTTGCCTTTGTCATCCCTCCTGTAAGGTGGGGGTTGAGGGAATGGTTTGGCTGGGGTGGGGGTAGGTACCCCACGGGTTGAGGGTTACTCACTTTGGGAGGGAAAGGAGGTCGGTTTGCCTGCACTTCAGGTCGGCCTGGAGTGAATCTTGGACCCCCCCTTGGCTCACTTGGTGGCAGAGGGATCCGATTCCTGGGCTCACTCTTGTTCTCAAACTGTTCTAGCTCGAGGACTACCTCATAGGCATGGTCGAGGGTGGTAACACATTGCCTGTACAGTTCTTTTTGGTAGTCGACCCTTAGCCCTTTCCTAAACCTGGACAAGGTAACCAGTTCCTCTTCCCGGAGCCCACATCTCAGAAGGAAATTATCGAATTCCTCAATATAGGCCGCCACTGGCCTATTTCCCTGATATACCCTCTGCCATTTATCCAGCATCCTCTGCTTGTAGGAGGCTGGTAGGTACTTCTCCCGGAGTTTTGCTTTCATCTCCTCCCAGGTCTGGATAGGTTCTTGCTGGCGCTGCCTAAGGAGAGACTCAATAGTGTTCCAATGAAGCTTGGCAGATCCCAACAGCTTCATTTTGGCAAACCTCACCCTCCTAGCTTCAGACAGCTCAAACCACTCAAAATAATGATCCATGCCGCCCTCCCAATCTAGATAAACTCGGGGATCCATGGATCCCTCAAAATCAGGGGCGTCCACCCGAACTCCCCTAAGTGCCCTATCTTCAAAGTCTTGCTGGCCTCTGGGCTGTCTGTACTCCCCTAAGTCATCCTCAAACTGAGGCGGATGAGGTCTCCGGTCCTCTTGATGGTCAAGAGGGTTAGGATTCCTAGGATTAAAGGTTCTCCCGGGAGGGGGTGGGGGATTCCTGGGCCTTCCTTCTAACAGGACCACCCGGTCAGTCAAGTCATGTATGGATTGCTCGAATCTGTTCCCCATGTCTCTAATCAGGTTCTCCAGGGTGGCCAATTTATCTGCAAACTGGGCGAGGTGCAGGTCCACATTAGAAGACTCACTAACCGACATCCTATCGGTGGGTAGGGGTGCAAACGAGCCGAGCCGAGCCAAGTAGTATGGTGTTCAAGCTCGGCTCGTTTATTTTACACGAGTTCGAGTTCGAGCTCGAGTTTTAGCGAGTATGTGGAACCCTTGTTCAAACTTGGTTCATTTATTAATCGAGCCGAGTCGAGCTTGAACTCGAGTAGTAGTTAGAGTGTTAGACTAAAATTCAATTCATATTCAAACTTAAGCTATATACAAACTCCTTTATAAACCCAAAATCAATGAAAAGCCATTTATGAAACTTTAGATTTAACTCATTTATGAAACTCAATCTAAGTTTAAACTCAATTTTTGAATTATTTAATATATTTAAGTGACAATATATAAATATTAATACCTAAAATTTAATTTTTAAAAATAAATATATAATATAATATTTAATCGAACTGCTCGCGAGCTTATCGAGCCGAGTAGGAGTCTGTTCAAGCTCGGCTCATTTAATGAGTCGAGCTTTATTTTTTGTTCAAGCTTGTTCATTTAACATAATAAACGAGTCAAGTCGAGTTTTTATCGAGCCGAGCTTCGAGCTACTTGTCGAGTGTATTGGTTCGTTTGCACCCCTATCGGTGGGTTGATAGACGGTTCCCCTACGCGTGGACATACACTCTACCTACAGACTTATCTTGACGTAACCTAGAATGACCTGAGGTAACCTGACGCTCTGATACCAAAATGATGGGGAACAAGGTTAAGAAACAGTAATAAAGGAATGCAGGCAGCAATGTTCAGAAATAAAATCAACTATATTGAAACATTATAGAAGAATTCCGGAGTATCAGTCAGGCTATCTCGATAGAAACTGAGCCAAGTAACTAGTGCATGCAAATACTTCACCAAAAGATTAGCAGATACGCTTGTTAGGAGGAAACCCCAAATCTGGAAGGATGCTCCCCTGTTAACATAACCGATAGGCTTACCTGGATCATGGAAACGCTCGAATAACCTCACCTGAGTACCAACAGCAAGTTGAGTAGATAGCTTGGACCTATCTCACGTAGCATGGTAGCAATCGAGTAAGAATATTAGATTTGCAAACAACCAGGCTAACAGGGAAGCGAATACGTACCTTGGTATCACCAAAAAAATTGCATACCGTGCTGGATGATACCTTGGGCCGCGACCAGAAAGATACCTCCATCACTGGGGCGAAATAAGCCCATTGTCAACCGCCTCGTATTAGAGATACGAGAGGTAGCGGATCACCCTTGGATCGCCGACGATAGAAGTTGGGACAGAAGAGGGTCAGCGGATGCTGGCTCGCGTAAGCGGCTGGAGAATTAGCAAGGTCAAATACCGGCATCCCAAGGGTCACCAAGGTACTGAACCCTGCCAAATCGGACCGATCTGGTCACTGATCAGCATTATAGTGCATCCATCATTATTCCCGTAGGGGCCAAGGCGTACTGTGGCGCTAATATCCCACTTAGGGGGGGAGGAAACAAATCCGTCAATGGTGCTAGCAGAGGATTGAATACACCGCATCCATCTTCATCCCGTAGGGACCAAGGCGCACTGTGGCGCTAATCTCCCACTTAAGGTGGGGGGGAGAAACAAAACCGTCAAGGCGCTAACAGAAGATTGAACACACCCACTGCGCTGATGGGACAGAAAGGAGGGGGGAGGATCCTCTGTATACCCGGCAAGTGTAGTAGGTGCTCAGTAACAACCGCGGTCGTTGACACAGGAAAACCAGATCCGATAACTGTAGGTACCAGAGTCAAGAGACCGACGAAATCTGCTTAAGGGGGGGTGAAGTTCATCGCTAAACCTCTCGACTGGAAGAAGGGATTCCCAACCAACAACTACCACCGACATATGCAACAGCATCAAACGAGAGTAAACAGTAGTCGTCGAGAAAAGTTTTGAGGACGCCGAGACCAGACGCGCATAACCACAGGAGGAACCCCTCTTTCAGCCGACCGTAGAATGCATGCGATCGATGGCTAACTGCGATGCTGACCCTTAAAACACGACGATCGCGAACCAGGACAAGGCGCAGCACATACTGACACTTCGGTTTCCTCCGATCAGGACCCCGAAACCTTGAGCTCCAGAAGATGAAATAGTAGATCCAGGAGGGAGGGAGAGGTTTCTCTTCAGGGACAGAGGCGGCCGATCACCACCGAGGGATATTCTGTACGCCGAAGCCGACCGGAGACACCGCCATCGCCGGACCTGTCGTGAACGAGGGGAGGAGCTCGCCTCGATAGGCCCGAGGGCGTCGCACCCGGAGTATACGGCCGCGGACGCCAAAAAAACATACAATCGCTTTAGGTCAATCGCTTTAGGTCATCCTTCTGGAACAATCGCGAGGGCGGACAGTCGCCTAAAAAAAACATCCATATATCTTTATCTCCAAGAAAAGGTCCCTTACAACGACGGGTCGAGGTGCCCTTTATAGCCAGGGCCCGGACCAAAATTTAACCAAAACCCAAAAAAGTGACAGGTAAAACAGTGCACAACGGGACACCCGGATATGAGGAAAATATCCCGGACGTCAGCAGGTAGCGCGGTGGTACCAAAAATAAAGGAATATTATGTATAAGTATACCCATTCTATTTACCCCGGGATTCCCAAAAAGAATTGTCTGTAAGTGTATGGCTTAATGTAAAAATTCGGAGAAGAAGAACCAATATACCTGTATCCCTTGAAGAGTGAAAGGGTTAGTTGTCAAACCAGAGAGGGCACACTTTCTGTGGCCTCCTCTTGTAAATCTTTTGAAAATATTCAAACTTATCTTGCATTCTGGTGTCCTCACCACAACCTCAAGGTGACTGTTTGTAACATCTTGACTCATCCCTTCTTTATATACAGAATCTAGAATTCCTTGGTTCATATTAGTGGATTGGCCCATTAATTAATAAGTATAATTCATTAATTAAGATTCTTTATCTACTAGTAGGTCAAACTCAATAGTCCCATCCAATAATTTAATTTGGATTAATTAGATATTTCATTAATAATTCTCTGTCATGTATAGATCGCGGGATTAGAATAGAGATCTAGATCGGTGGGTCCCGATGTGATCCAGATCATGGATTGCAGAATCGGTTGATCCGGATCGGGATCGACCGATTCTGGAATCGGATCAGACCCAGTTGATCTGATTCTAGGCAGAACCAGCGATCCAGATTTGAATTCTAGCCGGATTGACTAATTGGATCGAACCGTGGATCACTTGATCCCAAGTTATTCGTTGGAATCCGAAAATGTTTGGAATTGGGGTAAGGGGAGATCTACTCGATTCTCATCTCCCTCCCTCCCCTTAACCCTTGTGGACCCCCCGGGTGATCTATTTTAACTCTCTTCTCTCTCTCTCTCCTCTCACACACACATCAAGTTTATCAAGATTAATCATTTTCAAAAATAAATTTATACCTATCCATACATAATTACATAAATAAAATCACATTTAAATGTATGAACACATAAACATACACATTCAATTATAACATACAAATATAATTATAATTATATATATTTGTATGTATGCATAAATATATAATTCAACCATTTAATTCTATGTATATATATGATTGTGTTTATGTATATATACACACATATATATAAATATCTAATGTCACTGCCTAGACAACGCCTAAGCAGCCACTTGGTCGCATAAGCGAAATTGACATGCTTCAATGCCTTGTCGCCTTGACAACTATGATTATGTCACATGTATTGTACTCATTTCATTTAATTTCATGTAATATATTCATGTAATAAACTAGTGTGTTTTTTTAGATGTTTGTGATGATAGTTTGTACTTATATGACAATTTCTTGAAATGAGCGGACTTTCTTTGACATTGTTTGATAGAACGTCATCCACATTGTTTTTTATTTTAAAATTTTTTACTCATTCTTATGATTTTTTTTTGATTTTTTGATAAATATTATGGTTTAAAAATTTAAAAAATTGGTGGATCCGAAACGATCCAGGATCGACATTTTGTTCAGAGGATTGGCTGATCCGGATCGGATTAGTGGTCATCGATCTGGGGACCGATTTTAATCCCGCGATCCTTGTAACACGAATCTCTTTTATCTCTTCGACAACACCATCAATTAATTCAAATAGGTAGTTGGCATTCTTTACTTGTCTAGATATATCTACGGACTTCCAGAAGATGACCCCATCTTGACAAGATACTAGAAAGTTTATCACCGTATTCTTAGTTATACTTATTAAGAAAAAGATTATGTATCAAATATATATTTAAAATTAATAAAGACTTATAGATTAAGAAGTGTTAAATTTAAACGAGACTAACCTATTTAACTATCCGTCGTCAATATGCATCCTCATTTGTCCCAAATACGTTCAAATGACTTCATATATTCTTTAATATCTTGCACACTCATGGGAAGATACGTGTTATATATCTCTTTCGGTGTCGATTTTAGCACTCCCCTATGGACCTCAGGTATAATGTCGATCATCTACTCGTAGTAAGATTTCTTTGTAGTGTTGGCTAGTATGCTACTGTGAAAGCATCATCTCGAAGTCGCTCACCTGATCTTTTGCTTGCATAATTTTAAATTTTTTATTGCTGTGTTGATTATTGTTTGTCTTTGTCGCAATTACGTGATGATGGGACCTATGAGACCTGTTGTGGGGTTGTCATCTTGTGTGAGATCATGGATATCTTGCTTTTCACTTGGGTTTGATCCTCTTTCACTTCGGCATCCACTCTGACTTCCATGTCTGCTCCCATTGTTTGAACCGTGACTCATAAATTGGCTGGTATGTCGATACACATTTTCGTTGGTAAATGACTTTTGACTTGCCTCCATTGTTCGTGCTAAGTCATCCGTTTGTAATTAAAAATAATAATTAAATACCTTTTGTTATATACATATGTTGATATGAATTATCAAAAATTAAATATTACATATTTTCATCAAAACCTTCATATTGAGAGGCTTTGTATCAAGCATTAAGTATTGTGTATCAAACGCCTTGCCAGTTCCGCAATTTTTCCACGGATGATGTCCTTGTGTCTTTTTGAAGCTTCTTTTGACTTTCCCTAACCTTATAAATTGTGCTCGTATATCAAGTGTAGTTCGTGTGCACGGTGTTATATCTCTCTTGATACCAGCAAGATAATGTTTCAACCGGTAAATTCTGTCACAAAGATTTTTATCACAATATTTATATTTAACTTTTCTTTCTCCATTGACACCAACGTGTAATGGAGTCAAGTCAGGCCATTCTGGATTGAACAACTCTCACAGCTTGAAGAAGACATATCAAATAATGAAATTTAACGAATTAAGAAAAATACTTTAAAATGGAAATAACAAGTGAACTAACAAAAGAAAAATTAACAAAATAATTAACGCAAACTTAAACCAAAGAGCAAAGAAGTTTAGATAACTTTAGAGTGAGAAAGTAAGAGTGAGTGAGTGAGAGGGGTGTGGAGGGGGCTCTTGACTGTTGGCAGCTGCCAATGGTTGATTGACCATTGGCATGACCTGGTCGGCCGACTAGGTCGCAGGGTAGAGAGACTCGGCGCCCGGTCGCGCGACCCTATTAGCAGCTGGGACTGGGACCACTGGGTTGCCATCAGACCGGTTGGCCCGAAAACCGACCGGGTCGGCCGACCCGGTCCGGGTTGGTGGCGACCCAGCAAACCATGCTGATTACTATGGAAGCCTTTGTGCAAGCAGTTCAGTAGTGACTGACACTGACTCTTTTTCGACAGCATTTGAGTGACCTTAACTAGGGTTTCGTGTCTTTGAGGTCTTGAGACCTGCTGTTACTAGTCTTTATGGTGGTCATCCGAAGGTGAAATGGATGACATCTTCAATTGAAGGACTTCTCTTATTCTTGTGTTGTGGACAACGAAAAGAATTTGTGAGGAAAATGAATGAAACCTTTTAAATTGCGGACCTTGTTTTCTGAAGGATTTGTCTTATAAGGGGTGTTTACTGTTTGGGCTAACCTGAGAACCCGAACTAGACCAAACTGAACATATTGGGTCGTTCGGGTTGAGAAGGGCTATCAGGTTGATCGGGTTACAAAACACTTAACCCAAAAAAATGCGACTGTGTTTCCAATGGCAGATGTGGGACAAAGGAAAGGGCATTTCTTTGCTGTGATGCTGGTTCCTTGTGTAGCTATAGTAGTCGTACATTGGACCTTCTAAAATCCGGCTGGCTGAGTTTTCCTTTAAAGCCAGCCATGCGGCACCTCACAGCTTTGTGCTTTTCGCATGGGCTTGACCACTTGGGTGAAATCTAACTTTAAATCTTTTTTATATCAATTAGCAATGAAGTTGTGTTAATAAATTTTTTTGGTTGTTTAAGCTCTTTTAAAAATTTATAATTGAGCTTAAAAATTGATGAGTCAATGTTTTTGGTTCAAAACGGTTCAACCCGAACCAAACCAATTTAAACCGGTTTGGTTTGGTTCGGGCTGTTGTGTCTATGCGGTTTGGTATGGGTTGAAATTTCTTGGTCATAAACCCACCCAAACCAAACCGTGAACACCCCTTCATTGTTGTTTTAGTCTATACATGATGACAGACTTTTTGAGGTGCAATCTTTGTGCACGCTCTGGGGTCTCACTACTTGTAATAACCCTCTCTTTTTTTGCAAGTTTTCTTTACGGTATTACCTCAAAAAGAGATTCCCTTTCTTCTTTTTGCCCTTGTATACTCTTCTCTACCGTGCCTATTTAGAAGGTCGATGAGTTCTGGTTCTGGCCATGTTTTGCTAACCTTCAGGTAAAAGGTTCTTGTAGTATTTGATTGTTAAATTCAATTTTTTATTTGAGAGGAATTCTGTTTGATGTTTTCATCTTAAAGCATCTCTATGAACAGAATGATGTTTACGTTTGTGTAGCCCAACACATAGTTGTAATCAATCACTTTTTGATTTGCTCTTTTCCAAAAAGAATCATATTTTCTTTCAAGAACTAATTCGTTGTGTCATATCTCTCTTCCAACCGCAATACAATCATTCCACCCTTACAGCCGAATGTGAAACACACCTATTCCAATTTTTTCAACGTCATTTGATGGTCTACATTTCCCTTGATATCCAGCAGCATTGTTGCTATGTTCCTCTTCTTCCTTCTTCATTCTCTCTTGATCAAGAGGAAAGATGTGTGTTGTCTTGTTAGCGATAAACCCGTTAGCTTGTTTTGGGTTACTTAAGATCAGATGTATTTTTTGGGCTACTTATTATCACAAACCCAGGACCCAGTTTTCCATTTGTTGTTGAAAAAATTCTTATGGGGTGTTTGGTTGCATGATAATGAAGGTTTTTATTTTAATTTTTTAAAAAATATAAGAAAATTTGTTAAAAGAGGTGTTTGGCAACTATGACAATTTTATATTTTGAAAGTGATTTTCTTCTTAACAAAAAAAAGAGGGTCTCACCTTTTTCTTTTTTCTCGTGGTCTCTCACTTTGTTTGGTTATATGTGGTAGTTAGTTAGTCTTGTTTGTTATCACATCCCTCCAAACATGATAATTTTATGCCATCCATGAGTTGGTTCACTTTTTATTTTAATATAATTTTTTATCATAAAAGTGTACAAAAAATATCATGCAACCAAACACCCCATTAGCTTTTGTATATACTTAACGTGTATTCCCTTCTTTTGTAGGAACTTTCTGCTTTGGACGGATAACAATTCTTCTTCTACGAGGGGAATGCGTTTCTCTATTCAGCAACAGCGGTAGTCATGTCTCAAGCTTGTTTTAGCACGCTAACGAGAGATGGAAGTTCATGCAATGCAAGCATTTCCTGTTACAGTTCGCTTAGCAAGTTCTTTCAGCATCAAAAAATATTGATAAAATGTCAAAAAGTTAACAACTTGACGCTTGCCAGTTCTGATGACTTAATTTGATGTAACGTTAAAAGGCTGCCGACTTTACAGTAAACCTTTCTGGTTTACTTATTTGATGTCAGGAGATGCAAGTTCAAGAGTCTTACAGGGTGTTTGGTTGCATCATAATATATTTTTTCTTTACAAAATATATTTTTGTGACACAATTTGTTAAAAAGTGTTTGACAAATCATGATAAAAATATATTTTGTAGAGTTCGTATTTAGATAGAAAAGAGGTGATATATTTATATATATTGGTTTCTTGTGATTCTCCACTTTTTAGTTATATATGGTTCACTCCTTTTGCTATCCTGCCTAAGCAGACATGGTAATCTTATGTTTTTAGTTATTTTATATTTTATTTTAATACATAATCTTTTGATGAAACTGTATAAAAGGGTATTGTGAGACCAATATTTTATAAGGCCTGTCAAGTGTATCTTGCGGATAATTTTTGCTCGTGATCGCAAAAGGCATCTGGAAAAAAAAGTAGATTTGGGTGACAAAATTATTAAAAAGCGTTTGACAATTGCCATAAAAATATATTTTACAGTTCGTTCTTTTTTAAAAGGGTGAGATTCTCTTTTTTTTTTCCCTTTGCGACACCACATTTTTGTGGTCATACACTTTTTGCTATCCAAGCTAACCAAACATGGTAGTTTAATGACTTAGTTATCTTAAACAAGGAGGGAGGGGTCGCGGGTCGCGACTGGGTCGCAGGACCCTCAGGCCGACCCGGTCGCGACCCTATTTTTTAATTATTTTTTTTTGAAAAATTCAAAAAAAGAGAAAAATGCGAAACAAAATCTGAAAAATTATAGAAAAATTAGAAAAATTAAATGACATGATTTAAATAAATAATGCATCAATTTTATTCCAACGTGATGTGTTCTACATTTTGTAGGTAGTTGATGTATTCTCTCCATGTCATTTGGGTTGAGTACAAAGCTTGATACATGTACACATGACGATCATATTCGTCAGTCCCTCTGGAAACTATCCTATGACTTGATTCAAACGAGTCACCATAACTATAGGTCGATTGGATCGAAGTATCCGATGACTCCACATAATTCATTCCACAATACACTGATCGTATGTAGGAACCAAGAGCCTTGGGATGAATCATACACATAGTCGGAGGCATCGTGGTATTCTCGCTCCAACTCCATGGCTACGATGACCTCCTCTACCTTGTGGCCTTTTACCATGATCGGTATCTTGGGTCGCGTGAGTATATTGCTCCTCGCCGTAAAACGTAACGACGTTGTAGGAGATATGGGAGGATCCGAGGTCCCTCAGACCTTGTAAAGTGGTCGCGTCCCCCGTATCCGGACCATCATCGCCGCTACTCTTTGACGATGAATCCTCGGACGTTCGGTACCGCACTCGGATGTTCGGCTCCGACGTATCTTCTCGATCGTCTTCGACCGTATCGTATCCGCAATATCAAAAGGATCAGTCATAACTTGGTTACCTTTTCGCCTACTTTGAGAACCGTGACTAGTTCCTTCTCCGGCCCTCTGGCGCTTTGCTAGTGAGGGAGGGATCTGGAATTCTTCGGCCAAAGGGACATCGTCGAGCACTCCTTCGGCCCATTGTCGGTCTTGGGGGTTGAACTCCGGTTCTCCCAACCCTTCTCGGTCGTTGACCCAAGCTTCTAAGGAGTTCTTCTCGTAGAATATTTGATCTAAATCGATGTCCTCCTCTTCAATTTGCGGCTCCTCGACCGAACATCCCCCCGCCTGTGATATCCAACTCTTTTGTTCCATCTCGGTTCGCTTCATTCTCTCCAAATTTCTCAACTTTAACCCTCATGTTGTAGTGACAATACACGAGGTCTTCAAGCCTCCTTGATGTCAACCTATTTCTTTGCTTTGTGTGAATCAAGTCGAATGTAGACCAATTTCGCTCGCACTCGAAGCCGAAGTGGTTTGACTTAGGACCCTGATGGCTACGTCCGCCAAGTCCTCGTACCCTGGTACTTTACCATGGTCAATCCACCAATCAGCTACATAAATTGAATGTCTTACATTATTATCTAAGTAAACTTTGATTAATTAAGTGATGAAAAACATTTCTATGTACCCGGACTTAGTAACATCACAGCTCGTTCAACTCTGCTCGTTCCAAAGTGAAAACTCCGCATTCTGTAATCATACATCTTGTTGCAAGCGATAATAGCCCGGTCGTCGTCACCAAGCATCCGTTTCGGATGACGCTCTTCACGTCATCTAATAGCTCGTTCGTCGCCCTCGAAATGTAGACTATAGCGATTCTTGGGTTGAAAAAGTAACCTACGAACCAAATAGTATTAGTAAACAACTTATACATAACTTTCGATTAATAAAAAGATTAGTAAATGCTTAAGAAAATTTACGTCGCATGTATGGGTTGATGTAATGTACGTTCCCGCCGACGATCTATAATATCCCACCACTTGGCGAAGTCGGACACGGTCTTGGAAATTTCTTCCTTCGCTCTCTCAACCGCATCGAATAAATACCCCATGTCTGCTTTTCTATCTCCGTTAACTATCCTTAGTACCTTCACTATGGGTTGGACGATGTCTAACGTCTTCTTTACAACTTTCCAAAAATCTCCACTCTCTATTGTCTCTTCTACTTTTCTCCAATTTCTCTTATCCGATGGGTTACATCTAGCCATCCAACTACCCCAACCTGGTGAAATGACCATTTCGAGCGAGCTCTCATTCGACTCAATAAACTTTCTAAGGAAATATAGTGGGAGGCGAACCGGGTTGCACCGGCCGTAACAACTCTCGCCCCTTGGTGTGTTCCCTCATAAGTGCAAGGACAAAGTTGTGGTTATAAATAAATGAAGAAATAAACTCGTGCTAGTTTAACTACTCCCCGTCTATTCGAGGATCCTTGCATATATCCTCCAACATCAAGTCTAAAGAGTGCGGCATCAGTGTCCAATACAACTTTGGTCTTTTGACCATAAGCATCCGACCGGCCGCTGTACGCGGCCGCATTGTCCTGTGACTACTTGAACTACCCGGCCTCTCCTATTTCTTCTATCACTCCATCTATCAATTGGTAAAGATACTCCGCATTCTTTACCGTCTCCCGATGCGTCGACCGACTTCCAAAAGACCATGCCGGGTTGACTGTACACTAGGAAATTGATCATTGTCTTCCTAGTTATACCTGTTAAGTATAAGATATTAACTAAGTTATACCAAAAAGAATGTTTATACATTTAATATAAATGAGTAAAATAAAATTTAATTACCGGTCCATCCGTCGGTCATTAACGTGCAACCTCGTTCCTCCCATATTCGTTCAAATGATGCCACATACTTCTTTGTTTCTTGCACCTCCATAGGAAGATATACATTGTATATCTCCTTTGGGTTTGGACCAGCACTCCCCTCGCCACGTCTGTGATCGTGTCGATCATGTTCTCGTAGTATGGCCCCTTCGCGGCATTTGCCGGAATGCTGTGGTGAAAGAACCACCTTGACGTTGTCCGGCCAATCCTCTCCTTACATAATTTGAGGTTCTTCATCGCCGTCGTGATTGTCGTTGTCGTGGTCTGGTGATTACGGGATTCACGGGACCTACTGCCGGGTCGTCATCTTGTGTGAGATCATGAACCTCATCTTGCGGTTGGTTGTTGGATCCTCTTCCACTTCTTCGACCACTCCCACTTCCAGACCCTTGACCCATCATTCGGCCGGAAACATTTAAATATTTAACTACTTAATTATCCTTTAAAATAGAAGAATGAACAACGTTTATGAGTAACACCTCACATACCTTCGTACTCTTCGTCTCCAAAAATATCCGGCCTCTCTTGTCTGGTTCCGTAAATGTGTACGGAACGTCTCCCCAGTTGTTGCAATTCTTCTCGGACGGTCTCCTTATGCCGTTTGCTAGTTCCCTTCGTTTGCTCCATCGCTTGCAGGTGCCTACGAAATTGAGCTCGACCTCCGGCGGAGTCCGTGTGCAAGGAAGAATGTTTCCCTTCATGCCTGCAAAATGAAATTTTAAACGATAAATACCACCGAATATTACTTTGTCGCAATATTTACATTGCACTTTTCTCTCCGCCATGGAGATCAAATTACAATGCAACCAAGCCGGATCACTCCGGGTCGTGCCGGTAGTTTGAGTTGTTTGGCTTGGAGAAGACATATTTTTAAGTAAATAATTACTTAAGTAAGTAATTAATTATTTAAAAAACTAATGACGTTAATTAGTAGATATTAATGTAAGTATACTTTTAATTATGTAAAATAAATGATTAACTAATTATATGATTAAGTAAGTAATTAACTATACCTTCCAACTAATGATGTGTTAAGTAACTACTAAATTAAATATCTAACTAATCTTCTAGCTAACTAACTATGTAAGTAAGCAAATAAGTATTAAAAAGAAAAAACTACTTAACTAACTAATCAATAGAACAAATATTAAATAAATATACTAAATGAACTAATGAAATGCTTAATAAAATAATTAAGTAAATGAAGAACAAAATGAGAGCAATGAGAGCAAAAATGAGAGCTTGGGAGTGAGAGTGGGGGGTGGGAGTAAGGGGAGCCCCTTGGGGACTATTTATAGCCCCCAAGGGGCTGAATGAGGGGGGCTGCGCCCCCCCCATGATCATTGGCAACGGTCAATGACCGTTGCCAACGGTCTAGCAACGGTCATATGACCGTTGCTGACTGGGTCGTGCGACTCGCGCGACCCACCCGCGACCCCGCGACCCGGCCAAGAGAGTCGGCCCGCCCGGGTCGCGACCGGGCCAATCGGGACTAAACCCGACCGGGTCGGGGCCGGGTCGCGACCCGGCAAACCATGATCTTAAATTTTATGTTAACGCATAACCTTTTGGAAAGGATCGTGCTCATCATCCCATAAAATCATTTGAAAACAAGCTTGATTCGGATATATCACATCCCCCCCTAAAATAAATAATGAAGTTCTGATCATAAAATACGATTGGTGCGACAGTTAACAAACTACGATTAAAGCAAGAAGAAGTTCACATGATCATGAATGAATCATCAGTGTACGTGCATGCTTAAAACAAGCACAGACAATCCCTGTTAGGAGGAAGATTGTTACGGCATATACACAAACGCCGATACACGGAATCATAGAACATGACCTTACGAGCACAAGCGTGGTAAAGAGACACCGGAAAACACCATCAAGCGTAGAATCCAGAGGCTTTCTGACTCGGCGATGCTCGGCTTCAACCTTCAAGAGCATAAAATAATATACAGGTGGGGGCATCAAACGAACAGGGAAGTGAAAAGGAACCACAACATGAACACAAAGGGGAGCCCCGCTGGGGAGATGGCAGCCGCATCTGCCGTGACAACAGAAGATTTTCCTTGCTCCACGGTGCATTCAAGGCCTCGCTTGGAATCTTTGCAATAGCTTGCGAAGAGACCAGGAGGGTAATGCCCGTACAGATTTATGTAGCTGAACATGGTGGAAGCACAATCGTTTGAAAGTTCGTTCAGCTGTTCAGAATATGGGCAAGCGAAGTCCTTCAGAGCATTACAGCACGGTTTAGGAGGGTATCGTGGTCCCTTGCACTGGCTTGCGATGACCGTATAATTCATGAACTCAAAATTTACCGGGCAACCTGAAAGGCACACACTATTATTGATTCACTAAATTCAAGTATGGAATTCACAAAAAAAAAATCTGAAAAAGACTGAACAACTAGACATGACTGGTTCAAGAAGAAATGTATTACTAAGGTCTTCTTTGATAGTACCCATTCTAAGAAAGCCAACACGACTTTTTATGGATAACAAAAGAAAGACTGCAAGAAGTGAGGAAAATGCCCAGCTTGATATTATCAGCAGACCTAGTAAGCATATCTGAATTGGATTCTACTGATTGATCAAACTGAAATGTAAAATGTCCAAGAAAAATACAAACATCCTAAATCTTGTCGACAATTTTTTTAAATGCTCTCCCTCAAGTCTGGTCAGCAGGCCAAGAAAAGATAAGTTAGTCAACTAAAAGATGATCAAACTTAATACCCTCAAGAATCTTTTGCTTTCCTGTTCTTAGTCCAAGATCCAACCTATATTTAGTAAACTGCAGCTCTGCAATTCTAATTCTTAACACCAGAACATGATCAAATTCTCCTCTGGCACATAAGTCCTCATCAGACATGGCTAAAAGTAAGTAATGAATGCTCCTCTTCCAAAATGAAAAGAACAGAGATTCATTAAGATAAAAAGGTATACAAAGAACAGAGCCCAACACCAAAGAAGTACTTTGTACTCCCTAGACTCTGACCAAATTTAGCAGCCAAAATAGATTTAATGACTTTGGACTCTGTCAACATATCATCTGCAACCATCATATCATGAACAAAGTAAAATAGACGCCGCATTCAGGTAGTCCTTATCAATGTTACGTTGATCGAACATAAATCCGATTATGATACGAAGCAAGTAATCAAAACAATCCCCAAGGAAAAATTTCAACTAGTACAGAGCCTCCGTAATCATCAGTATTCTTATAAGCACCAACATGAGATTTGAGATCATGTAAGGCAGGATTGGCTGGTATCAGCTGATAGCCTGACAGGATCCTGTCTAATGCCTGGGCCTAATCCAATCCATGGGTAAGCCGATCCATCACAAGGTGCAGCCAGATTGGTTCATAATGGATCTGATCAGCTGACGGGCCCCTGGATTAGCCCAGTATCAGCAGATCCAGCTGTATTTTTTTAATTCCATATTTGTATCATTTTTATTTTAATGTTTATAAAATTTATTTTGTATTTTTTATATAAATAAATTTGTATTTTAGAGTTCAAATTCCATATTTGAGTATTAATTTAAGTTTAACTAAGTATTTTAACAGTAAATCTGAGTAATTTAATTTAAGTATCATATAATTTATGATAATATTTAAGTATATATTTGAGTATCATTTAATTTAATGCATCATTTGAGTAATTTTTTGATTAAAAGTGATAATAAACAAATTTTTTACACTATTTTTTTAATTTTTACCACAAAATTTGGTATTTTAACAGTAAATCTGATACGTATCAGCCATAATGGTTGGGAGTGGACCGATTTGCTCCCGATAACCAATACTTCTTACCTTAATTGTATATTACAGATTATTGAGAGGTGACAAAACCCATCCACTACTGCTATTGATACTTATTACCTTGTGATTGTGATATTTCATATTTCTTAGAGATGCCAAAACTCCTAGATGGTTGACCACTTACGTCTGAGTGAATCCGTTATCCCCTTAAAATAAGCCTGGCCTTATACAGTCCTCTGCATTGCACTAGGCCTTCAAAACCCAATTGTCTTCAACAGGTGTCCGGCCTTCTGGTAGATAAGCACAAGCAGCTTCTAAGTTATGTAAATTCCAGTGCGGTTAACATCTCTTCCATTACCTTTTGCCACCTAGAGATCCTTAATAACTCGAATGACAAGATTTGAAATAATTTAAGAAAACATTAGATAATACTAAGTACCAACGGTGAAATGCATTGGTCTGATAAATTAAAAGATCCGATATTCAGACAAATCCAAACCTATTTACAATCAGTACTATGGAGAATAAGAAAGTAGGAGGTTCCTCAAATTCATAAAGCAAAACCATCAAGAATATAGCAGTCAACAGTGTGCAACAAGAAGCTTCAAAAAATTTGCAAATCACAATAAGAATGAACCAGAGGCTACTAGGGATGCCACTGGACTGGATGAGGGACAAACATGGTGATCCTAAGCCTCCAGCAATTAATGCAGCCAAATTTCTACTTTTATTGCCATATCTTTCTACTTTGTTGATGTACAAAGGGGAAGTCTGGTATTTATAAAGAGACTGAGAGAGAGATTCTGACATGTTTATCCTAGAAGAGCACCAGCTTAATAGGTGGTGCTACTTTTCTTTTTTGCCAATTATGGAAAATAAATGGCTCAGTTACATACACCTGTACTGCTGTACAAGTCTGTTGGTTGAGTCTAATCAGCATTACTTCATTCAAGATAAGATAAAGAAACATTTACAGTTGGTTACAAGCTCTCTTCCAAAAAATTGTCCTATCCTTTCTTGGAGCCCAAAAAGCACCTCACACGTGCTTTTCATCCATAAGTAATATGCTTTAGGCACATAATGTATAAATATGATGTATACAAACATAGTTGTCAAAGTGGATGCTTAAGCACTGCTTATGCACTTTAAGTGCCAAGACATCTTCTGATAACCGAGGTGATAGACTCCTTTATTGGACCTCAATAAAGTGCCCGAGTGCCCATTTAAGCACCACTAAGCAAACTGCTTTGGTGCTTCAAGCGCTAAGCCAATACAAAGTTGCTACCATTCAGCACTATTTTAAAGTCATTGATTGACTATACCAGTTATCCCATTCAGAACCTAACATTCACCTGATTGATCAAATAAATGACACTTGGAATTTGTCTCTCATTTCTTCTCCTAAGTCTCCCTCTCCCTTTCCCCATCTCAGAACCTCTTTCCACATATATACCACTACATGTTTACTCTTTGTTTATTTGTATTAATCTTGAGTTTCATTTTTATCATAAGAAAACTTTTATTCTTCATCATCTAACTTAATGAGCCGTTTATAGGTTAAGTACGAAAAGTAATTTTTCTTCCTTATGTGTGTACATAGATCTAACTTAACTAACTATATACTATGTCGAGTCTTAATATTTGTATTTATAACACATATACATGGTTCATTACCTTAGATCATGTGACATTACTACTTAAGTAATGGTTACGTGGGAAACTTGTCTGCTCACGCAGTTGCCTTGCCACTTAAGCATACAATAAACACTTGATCACCTTGATAGATGTGATAACCAAATATAACCTTAATCCTAAATTATGTGAGGTCAGCCATATCAATTCTCTTTCTATGTACATATCTAATTTTGAGTTATTTCTTCAGAAATAATTAAAACATATTGAATTACTCTCCTCTTGGTTAGCCTAAGTTTACCATGTCTTTTTATTTTTGTTATTATAATATTTTTATTTTTATAAATGGAATTTACTTAAGTCTATGTTCAATATGCATACAACATAACAATTTATCTTTTTTTTATTTGTCTACAATTGTTGTAACTTTCACATTTTCTCTAATATATTCATTATGTATCCCATCAAACCACACATCCATATTAACATTCTTATTCCATCAACACTTATTTTAGAAGCATACTGTTCCTTCGTAATCCAATATTCATTACATACAACATTTTATTTCTTATTTCTTATAAGTGTATGATAAAATTTATCTTTTAACTTTAGTGGATCTTGCAATCATAGCAAATCTCCACTTCATCTATCCAGCTTTAATCCTATGGTTAAAACTCTCATCACATTTTTCATCTTCTTGGATAGTTGAACCAAGATATTTAAACTTGAGTATTTTGAGCTAATACTACTCCATCCAAACTAGCTTCCTCATTTTTTCTCTGACTTTCATTAAATTTACAATGCATATACCTTGTCTTAGTTATACGTATCTTGAAACCTTTAGACTCTAAAGTGTGTCTCCTCTAACTTCCCATCAACTCCTTGTGTTTTATTTATCTATGCAATATTGTTTGCAAACATTATGTACCATGATACATCATCTTGTATTTGTATATTTTTTGTTAATTCATCCATAACTAATATAAAAAATAAGGACTTATTGCAGATCCTTGATATAAGCCAATTAATTAGGAAAACCTCGTTTCTTTTTCAAATACGCTACGTTCTTGGTTGCTTCATCATACATGTTCTTTTACTTGTATGCACTTATATTTCACTCCAACATCTACCACAAAACATCTCTTATAACTTTATCATAAAAATTCATAAGTCTTTTTCGAGTCAATAAACACCATGGAATGCCATCTCGGTGAGATCTTAAGAGAATATCAACCTTGCTGGGCCTGCTGAGATCCAAAGGTCCCGAAACGGACTGCCAGAGGCGGCAGAATTACAGCAGACGGCAGCAGTGTTGATTGGCATCATCTTCCTTGCCCTATCAGACCGGGAGTAGTTGGATATAGAACAAATAATTTAGCTACCAAAAACGACCATACTGCAGCCCTAGAAGTAATTAAATAATTTTCAAGGAAGAAGCTTAGAGTCACTAGAAATTAGCTTCTATTGTGTTAGAATCTCTGAATATGCATCCACTCTTTTGTGTTTTCCAGTGCAGGAAACAAATCTCTAGGTAAAAATTTGTTTGTAGAATAGAGGGCTCCTGCGAGCTGCTACTTCAAATAAGGATGTTCCTCATCACATCTTCGAAATACTGTGTAATCATGAACTTTCAAAGGTCTTAAGACATTAGACAATGGGCATCTCACCGATCGCAAGAGAAAGATCCTGAAACATGATTGTGCACAGTCCCCTTTAAGGGCAAGTTAAGTTCAAGTGACTGAAATGCGAGGTATCTTAATTTAACTAGAATATTTCCAAAACTATAAAGTTGTGTCCAACAGAAAGGCCAGACTGCTTTCTTGATTTGTTTCTATCTATTCTTCACTTAATTGCAGTTGCTTTCTTATGAAAATGTGACGCAGTACATCCATGGCTGCATATTGAGCATATCTCTTTTATTCCTCCTAATTTTCTTCCCTTACTGGTGCCTTTCTCCACTGATAAAAACTGGATCTAGAAAGAAAGTGAAGAAGCTGAAAAGCCAAGCACGGAAACAAAAAACCCCTTTCAGAACGGAAGAAACGAGATGAACTTACTTGTTTTTGCCTGGAGCAGATTTCTACCCGTTAAACCGTGAGATCCAAGTGCGCCATCTGGCCCCGAAAAAAAACCGAATAAAATTATCTTCTTTTGTGATCTACAAGCAAGAGCTCAGAAAGAAGACCTATAGCCGAAGGGATTGCCACCTGAGATAAAGGGCGTGACGGCGCCGGCTGCAGCGCCGGCCAAGATGAAGAAGGCGATTGCCCCCCAACAGGTGTCCAGGAAGCCCCTGCAGGAGCGGCTCCGACCCATCGACCTTAGCAGATATATGATCCCAGTTCCAAATTTTCCTTTCTGGATATCTTCTCGTCTCCGACAGCAAGCCGCTGCACCACCACAAGCCGAACGGCAGAGAGAGAGAGAGAGAGAGAGAGAGAGAGAGAGAGAGAACGAGCGAGAGAGGGCGAGAAGGTGGTCGAACGCGGCTTCGCTGGATCATACAGCGACCTTCCCACTCTGGAGTGTGCAGACTGCCATCCCCCAGTCTACGAGTTGGTCCACCACCACTGGGGCAGAAATTAGTTCAATATAGTGTTTGAACACTGGATAAAATTAGTTTTTACTGCAAAAATATATTAAAAAATGGTTTGACAATCATGATAAAAATAAAATTTTAGGAATAGAATTTCTTCCTGTACCAAAAAAAAAAGATTAGGAATTTTTTTCCTGTAGTCATCGACCCATTTGTGCTTAGCATTTATATTTTTTTGTCATATATCCCCAAATGTGATAGTTTTATGTTTTCAACTATCTTAAATTTTATTTTAATACATAATTTTATCACAAAAATATATGACATTATCTTGCAACCAAACATGCTTTGTTAAGACTCCTCTTGTTGAAAACTTCCTTGTTCAAATGAGTTGGACCAGACTAGGCCTGTTTTTCTTCTCTAAATGGTTTGCTTTGTTACTGTGTGTGGTGTCTTCACTTGTTAAACACCATGCTCTCACACCATTCATTTCAATATTCCAAACATCACACATCCATGGAATACCCATCATTTTGGTGGCTTCAACACCCCTTATTAATTTTATGGAGGGTATCTGGGCATTGTTCAATTCTTGCATCCAATTGGCTCAACCCATTGCATAGTCAAAGATCCACTTGAGATTGAGGTATAAGCAATGTGGTATTTTTGAGGAAAAAAGCAGGGCCTTGATTCAATTTTGGGTTCAAAATCATTTACCAGGTTTAAACGGGAGCTTAGTCTCAACTTATTTATAAAACTCAAATTTAAACTTATTTATGAAGTTTGAACTCCAGTTTAAGTCTTGATTAAGTTCGACTTCAATTTATACAATATAATTAATTAATATTATATTATTTTAAAATAAATTTAATTAATCTTAAAATATTTAGCTAAAAGTTTTAATGAGTTACTCCTGAGTTTTATCAAGTTAAGCAAGATTGTGTAATTCATAAATAAAATTTTTAACATAATAAAAGAGTTGAGCTTAATTTTTATTGACCCGAATATTTAGTTAAAAGTGTAAACTTTATAAGTCAAAAAGTTAGAAGTCGTAAAGTAAAAGTTGAAAGTCATAAGTAGTAACTCAAAAGCCAAAAGTCGAAAGTCATAAGTCGAAAGTCAGAAGTCAAAAGTCAAAAGTCAAAAGTTGCTTTAGGAGTTGAATTTGGGAGTTCGATTTTGACAGTGTTCAAACAAAAATGGTAACTTGTAACTAATAAGTTAGAAGTGATAAGTTGGCAATCGAAAGTTGGAAGTTAGAAGTTGGAAATCATAAGTCGAAAGTCGAAAGTTAGAAGTCGTAAGTCATAAGTCATAAGTCGTAAGTCGAAAGTCGAAAGTCATAAATCAAAAGTCAAAAGTCAGAAGTCAGAAGTCGTAAGTCAAAAGTAAGAAGTCGAAAGTCATAAGTCATAAGTTGAAAGTCATAGATCATAAGTCAAAAATAAGAAGTTGCAAGTCAAAAGTCAAAAATCATAAGTCAAAAGTCAAAAGTTGAAAGTCAAAACTCCAAACTCCAAACTCAAAAATCGTAAGTTAAAAGTCACAAGTAAAAATAAAAAATTGATATTGTTACCACACATGGCATTAAAAATAAAAGACAAGAGAGTGGGAAAGGGTATGAATGGAGGGTAGTTGAAATCAAGGAAGGTGGGGTCGGGAGTCGGGACCGGGTCGGTTTGGGGCGAAACCGACCCGGGTCGTTCGGGGTTGCGACCTGGGTCGGGATGGGGTCGGCCCGGGTCGCAAAAAATAATAATAAAAAATTCAAAATGGGGTCGGGGTCTTGGGGTTGCGACCGGGTCGGTTGGCCCCAAAACCGACCCAGTCGGGTCCGGGTCGCGACCCGGCGAACCATGGTTGAAATAGATGGTGATGAAGGGTCCAAGTTATGTAGTCAAATTAAATGTTACTAAATTAGGATGGATTTGGTTCTTTGTAAAATAAAATAAAGAGAAAAAAATTTCTTCTATGTGATTTTTCAATAAAAAAGTGGACATAGCTAATTATTTGGTAGCATTCTATAGAATGTATTTTATTAGTTGATTATTTGACAGTATTCTGTAGAAGTTATTTAATTTTGACATGTAAGATAAAAATGACAAATCTTTCTTTTCCAAAGTTTTCATCTATGTTTTGGAGCCCTGTCTTAAAAAGTAACCCTCCATATTCACATTTTCAATGGTGCCAAATAAGTTGACAGGCAAGGTGTTATGCAATATAATAAATTTTATCTGTTTACTTACACTTTGTTTGATGAAAATATTAAACATATTTAGCTTTATCGATTTTAAAATTGATATTAACATAGATCATCACAAGATTCACATGGTATATATTTAGCAGCTAATATCAATTTTTAATTTTTGGCACAAAAAAGATCTTAATTGTAATATAAGTGTCAACTTTTATTAATTTTATTATTGATACTCTATTTTTGAAAAATATCAATATCAAAAATGATTTGTCATCATTTTAGTGCTCTAACTAGTTAAACAAGATATTAATTTTTTTAATAGCTTGTTTGGTAACATTATCAAACACCACTGTCACAATTAATTTTGAAAACCACCAAAATGTGTTTGGTTGACGCCATCAATTTTAAAACTTGCATGACAAACAAGATATAAATTGTAATATTGTGTCTGCCTGGGTTGAATTTATTATTGATACTCTATCTTCTAGAAATATCAATATTACAATTAAAGGGCATAAGACCCCATTCTTCTCCCTCTCTCTCCTCTTTATACACAGAGAAAAAAAATCTAAAAAAAATAATTAGGTTTCTACTCCATTTCCTATTTATTCATGTGCCATGAACCTTGGGATTCTTACAAATATACCCTTAAAAATAAAAACCGTTGCACACAATGTTTCTACAGAATACTTATTGAAGTTGTATATACAGTTAAAAAGCATTTGGTTTACTGACTTGAAGGTGTTTATTAGAGCAGTTTGTAGAATGCTAAAAGAAGATAGTTGAAAGTGATCTACACACACATGGGTTTGCTTGACATCTGGTACTGTCATTTATTAAGCCTCTTCCTAATATTGACTTGAGTTGTAGTGGAGGTTTCTCACTCAAGCAAAGTCAACTTTGGCATTTATACCCTAATAGGTTTGCTCAAAATTAGAGAATCTACTGCTCCTTTCTCAACTCCTCAGCAATAGCAATGGTCTATACATGATGTGTTTGGTTGCAATTATGAAGAGGCTTTTTATCAATAAAATCTCAACAACTTGTGATCACATATTCCAAACATAACATACAAATGCGCCTTATCTCTTTTAACATTTAGATTGTAATGGTTGAGTTTGGACCTGTAGGGAGAGAGAGAGAGAGAGAGAGAGAGAGAGAGAGAGAGAGAGAGAGAGAGAGAGAGAGAGAGAGAGAGAGAATAAAGAAATATATTAGGAAGATGATCAATTATTACAAAATCTAAATCTTCAAGTGCAGGGAGATAAAGATTACTCCACAAGTTTTTCTCAAGTAATCCCAAACAAACGTGTCTATAATCTTAGCCATGTTTGGTAAAGATATTAGATAATTCTATCACTATTAATTTTGAAATTGATATTCTTATGAATCATAAAAAAAATGGTTTGGCTTACAGTACATATAATGTATGTCATGCAATATAAATGCCTATTTGTATCACTTTAATTTGATATTGATACTCGATCTATTTTCTAAAACTCTAGATATTAAAATTAATATAATATTATTTTTGATTTTCTAACCATGACATTAGCAAACTATGTCATCATTAGCTCGTCTAATCAGGATGCTAGCTTTGAAATCAAACTAAACTGAATTTATTCTTCAAATCAAATGGACAAATACAAATTGACTCAATTTATATCAAATATGAATATGCTTAAATATATAATATTATATAACATACTTGAATGTTTAATATGATATAAATATTTGTATTGATTTAGTTTGATTTGGATTTAAATAGTCTCCAAACCAAAATCAAAGCTTGAACCGAACAAAATCAAATTTATTTGATTTAATTTGATTTTTAGGTTGACCAAAATAGGATTGTTTTTATTATATTTTTTTGTTTCAAAATCACTTATCAGAAACAAGATTTATTTTGAATTTTAAAACAAAGTGTTTTGGTTAAAACGACAAAAACATAAAAATAAAGTATATTAGCACATAATACTTTTCGTTTATTTTTAATTTAAAATTTTATTATTTTCAAGATGTAAAGCTTTACATTAATTTAAATATTAAAAATATTATAAATTAGATAAATCTGGTTTTTTGTTTTGCGAATTTTTACAATCAAAAGAAACTATCTTTTTAAGGTTGCTTTTGCAAAAATACCATCTTTTTCTAACTCACGCCTCGTCTGACCGCAAGAGCACCTAGAAAAGAGACTCCGGGAAACCCCTCCATCTCCGTCCATCCCCTTCTTCCTTCGTTCTTCGTAAACGCCTCTGCAGATCTGCCCCATTACGTGGAGCGCCACGCCTGAAATCTCCGATTCTGGTACTGCCCTCGCGTCCCAGATCTGTCGTTCCTCCCTCTGTTCCTTGCTTCATGCTCCCTGCTACGCGAAATTTCAGATTCTTTTGGTTTGTAGCAGATATTCGATGTTTCTTCCACATTCCCTGCTCTCGTATTTGTCTTTTGGTAGTTTTGGCGTTCTAGGTCGCGTAGGGTGGTGGGTTCTTGGTGTGGTTGTCTTTTCTGTTGAAAGCTGACTTATTTAGGGAGAAGCGCGTGCATCGGTTTTCTGCTAGATCTCACTGTTCTTGCCAGATTTGGATGTAATTCGCAGTTGCCAGGTGGAATGAACATATTTTGCTTTCTATTGTTCTCATGTTCCCTTTTTAGATCTGCGTAACTTACCACGAGAAATCGATCTGTGTTTTTTTTTCCTCCCTTTTAGTTATCCTAGTTCCAGGTGTTTTTTCCCTTTTATCTGACTAATGCAAACTTTTGCTTCTAATCTATAGACCCCCTTTTTCCTATCGTTGTTTGGAAGCATTTTTTAGCTTGACGTAGATTAGAGTTTGTGCAGGTTTTGAAATTCCCAGATCTCTGTGGGCTCGAGATTCTGAAATCTCCTCAAGAAAGCTTATACTAGGCGGAGATAAATAGCAAGGTCGCCTCCACGGCGACCCAAATGGCTCCAGAGCCATTTTCTTGGATCGGCTCTGTCATCTTGATCTTTGCCTCGTTGGCATCTGTGTGCAATGCTTTCTACCTCCCTGGAACATATATGCACACTTACTCCGAGAGGGAGTCTATCAATGTGAAGGTGAACTCCCTTACATCTATTGAGACTGAGCTTCCTTTCGGATACTACACCCTCCCTTACTGCAAGCCCCCTGGTGGCATCAAGAAGAGTGCTGAGAACTTAGGTGAGCTCCTCATGGGAGATCAGATTGACAATTCACCTTACAGATTCCGTGTCAATGTGAACGAAACTGTTTATCTATGCACCACAAATCCATTGAATGAAAATGAGGTGAAGCTTTTGAAGCAGCGGACTCGCGACCTGTACCAGGTTAATATGATCCTCGACAACTTGCCTGTGATGAGGTTCATACAACAGAATGGGATCACTATCCAGTGGACGGGGTTCCCAATTGGCTACACCCCCAATGGTGGTAATGATGACTACATTATCAACCACTTGAAGTTCAAGGTCTTAGTGCATGAGTATGAGGGCAGTGGTGTTTCCATCATTGGCACTGGTGAAGAGGGAATGGGAGTGATCACAGAAGCTGATAACAATAAACTGTCTGGATATGAGATCGTTGGGTTTCAGGTAATTCCTTGCAGTGTTAAGCATGATCCTGTAACAATGTCAAAGCATAACATGTATGATAACATCGATCCCATAACCTGCCCCACAGAGTTGGACAAATCTCAGATAATTCGGGAACAGGAGAGAGTTACATTTTCATATGAAGTAGTTTTTGAGAAGAGTGACATTAAATGGCCTTCCAGATGGGATGCATACTTAAAAATGGAAGGGGCACGTGTCCATTGGTTCTCAATTATGAACTCCTTGATGGTCATCTTTTTCCTGGCTGGTATTGTCTTTGTTATATTCCTAAGAACTGTGAGGAGAGATTTAACTAGATATGAGGAGCTGGATAAAGAAGCCCAGGCTCAGATGAATGAGGAGCTTTCTGGATGGAAGCTTGTTGTTGGAGATGTGTTTAGAGAGCCATCCAGCTCAAAGCTTCTGTGTGTCATGGTTGGAGATGGTGTTCAGATTACATGCATGGCTATTGTGACCATAGTATTTGCAGCTCTTGGTTTCATGTCTCCTGCTTCTCGAGGCATGCTACTGACAGGGATGATTATTCTCTATCTGTTTCTTGGTATTGTGGCAGGATATGTTGGTGTTAGACTCTGGAGGACGATTAAAGGTACTTCTGAAGGCTGGAGGTCCGTTTCATGGTCTGTGGCATGTTTCTTCCCTGGAATAGTCTTTGTGATATTAACTGTGTTAAACTTCATGCTTTGGGGTAGTAAGAGCACTGGTGCTCTCCCTCTCTCTTTATTCTTTACCCTATTGTCCTTGTGGTTCTGCATCTCAGTTCCACTCACGTTGCTGGGAGGTTTTCTTGGTACAAGAGCAGAACCTATCGATTTTCCAGTGCGAACAAACCAGATTCCAAGAGAGATACCTGCTCGGAAATACCCATCATGGCTCCTGGTCCTCGGTGCTGGGACCCTCCCTTTTGGAACTCTCTTCATTGAGCTTTTCTTCATTCTTTCCAGCATCTGGCTTGGAAGGTTTTATTATGTCTTTGGCTTCTTGCTCATTGTTCTCCTCCTGCTCGTTGTTGTATGTGCAGAAGTTTCTCTTGTCCTCACTTACATGCATCTTTGTGTAGAGGACTGGAGGTGGTGGTGGAAGGCCTTCTTTGCCTCTGGATCTGTTGCTATTTATGTCTTCCTATACTCCGTCAATTACTTGGTCTTTGATCTTCGTAGTTTAAGTGGTCCAATGTCGGCTATGCTTTTCCTTGGATATTCACTGCTCATGGCCGTTGCTATCATGCTGTCTACTGGCACCATCGGCTTTCTAACATCCTTCTATTTTCTACACTACCTATTTTCATCTGTCAAGATTGATTAGATCATCTAATCAACCCAAGTTTATCCATGTTAGCTTTTTCCTTTTCCATGTTCACCCCATGTTTAAAAATGTTACTTGATTTTTGGATGGCAATGGTCAGTCCGTCTATAGCAAAAAGGCTTACCTCCGGTTCTTTTGTAAACCTGTTCTTTCGTCTGGGGTGGCTACTGTTTTCACGTTATGTAGTTCTGCAGTTGTTGAAGGCATGTCTGTTGGCTTCTTCTAAAAGCATTAGCAGACATCTTTTATAGATTCTCAATATTGTATGGAGAACCATTCTCATTGAGACTCTTTTATAAGTTTGCATATCATCAGTCCATTGGTTGATTTCTCTCTGAATCAGTTTCCTTTCATATTTGAGATGATCTGAGTTGTTGTTCGTCGACATAGTTACACCCAAACGTGATTCATTCTGATAAAAAATGCGAGCTGCTTTGGTCTTCCGATATGATGGAAAATGTTGTCATATATGTTTGCTTACTTGGAAGGATCAAGACCTTCTCTTGTGGGAGGGGGGGGGCTTGAAAATACATAATATTTATGCGTGGTATGCCCTGATTTCGGTGCATGTGAGGAACTTCTGTAATATCTAATTTTGGGTCCGTTTGTCAAATTGTGATCGAGGGGGAGGGGGCCTGGTTTGGGAGATGGGAAAGCTGTGCAGAAGAGATTTTTTTTAGTAAACATTGTACTGAAGTATGGACAATGTGATCTTTTTATCCATATTAATTGCTGCCAAGTAAAAGAACTTGAAGAAAATCATGGTAAGGACATATTCTTAAGATCTTGACGGTACATATTTCAGCAGATGTTCTTATGGTGACAGGCATGCGGGTTTAGATACTGGGAGGGAGGGTGTATATACACAAATAAAATTATGTTTTGGGCCTTATTGTACATATCTTAGTCAACGTTAGCGATCATGTTCCTCGAGTTTGGTTTCTTTTTTTATTATCAGTTCGATAATCCCCAAGTTTGACTCTCGTTCAAGTTTGGCTTATCAAGAGTTAGATATGTTTATGTAATCGAGTTTGAACAAAAGTTTTTGACTCAAATCATCTATGCTCATTAGCTAGAGCTCATTTGTAAAATTATCTAAATTTGTTTATAAAGTTTAAATTTGAGCTTGGTTTAAAGTTGTAGATTTAATTAATATTATATAATTGTTAAGTATTCTTAACTTTTTTTATAATAAATATTTTATTAAATAATTAATTAAGTATTTAATTGAGGTTCATTCACGATTCAGGTTTTTTTAATTTTTTTAAATTTATTTATTTAACATAATCAATAAGTTGAGTAGAGTTGAGTTATTTACGAGTGAAATAGGTTAAAATCTGCTGTAAACTCGATCAGAGATGCATTCAAACAAATCAATTTAAGATATTCCTGATTTAAATATGTTCAAGTTAAACACACATTTAATAAACTTTTTGGGGATATTAACCAGAGAGTTTTTTTGAGATTCAATCTCATCTTTTTCGTGTTTCAAGCGGAGCAGAGTTTTTAAAGTATATTTCTTTTCTTCTTTTTTATCTTTTTTTTTCATTATTCCGATCCGATTCCAGTTCTGTTATAAAGCCTATTCACTTACAAAGCAATAGGATCAAAAAGATAAAACGTTTGGAGAAAAATTAAATATATATTTTTTATTATATTTAAAAATTATTAGGAGAGCCGGCCCCTCATAGTGTGCATGAAAGTAAGAATAAGTTTTAACTACTTCCGATTCAATTAGGAACGGGCGTTATACTGTATTATTGTACTATACTTGATAGTAAGAATATTTTTAAATATATTTTTGTAGGTAATTCTGTGTGTGTGGGTATATATATATATATATATATATAAAATGTATAGGTGTAATCAATGAAGGAATTTAATGGGTATTAATACCACCTTCCTCCAACTTATCACCAATAATCTGGTCAGAGTTCTAAACTATGCCACCTGCTCTACCCCTTGCAAGGCCTCCTCATTTTCCTCAAGTTTCATTCCTACAGATGTATTCTCTTGAAAGAGTGTACTCAATGCATTATGGGGGGGGGGATTTGATTGCACAATAAATTTTTTTATACTTTAGTCATAAAATTTTGCATTAAAATAAATTTGGTGACATAGGATTACAAATTTTGTAATGATTGTGGTCATAAAACTTCTCACTTCTCTGTTGAAAAGAGAATCCCCTGCAAAAATATATTTTCTAGTGAAAGCATTTTTGAACTAATTATGTTACCACAACATATTTTTGTGATAAAACTCATTTTGTCAAGCACCCAAATAGCCCATTAACTACATTCTTACACGGGTGAATACACAGTGCCCAATATCTACCATAGAACCCTGGGGCATCTAATCCTAAGGCTGTTCACTGTTCAGTTCAATCAGAAAAATCAAATTAAACCAGTAATCTAATTTAATTTGATTTGATTTCAACTACGGATCAATTTAATTTATTTTTTGAAACCCATCAGACAATAATCCTAATTAGGTTAAAGATTTTATTGTAAGTTATGTATAATATGATATTTATGTATATTTTTATGATAAAAATTTGTTTCGAGATTTTTTAAAACAAAACTAATAAAATGTATAAACATATATATTACATTTTAATAGAATATGATTTAAAAAAATCAAATGAAATCACATATTGACCTAGATACTATATCTTAGTAAAATATCATTTGAACTGGATCAAGCTGAATTAATTTGGTTCAGGAGATAATTTGATTTGGTTTTGTTTGACTAAAAATCTTCAAAAATTAAACCAAATAAAATCATGAACACCCATATCCAATCCCACTCTCTCTCCTAACTTCAGCCAGGTGGAAAACACGAGAATAAGTAAGCAATGAAACACTAACACATCCAATACCAGAAGGTGGAGTTATCAACCGAAGTTTATCATGACACTGTCACAAGATGATGTACAACATCTACCCTTCATTTTCTTCTGATAACACTACGTTCTCCAACCGAGAATATGATGACTGGAATCTGTCGCCCCAAAGCCCATCACATGCCCCACTAAAGCGCCTGTTGAATAGGGGTACACTGAGATCTCCAACAAAGAAGAGCCTGGGTTGAGACAAGTAGAGTACATAATGAACAAGAACCACAACAGCACGCACTGCATGTCCCTCCACTTTAGCTGTACTAATTCTTTGAAGATGCTTTCACTGTTTTGGGCTTCCCAGCGGGGATTTAACTCGGCAGCTGGAGTCTGGGGTCAGGGGTTCATGGGGCGAAGAGAGAGAGACTGCATGGTTGGGGCTTTTGAACAGTTCAGCACTGATACCATGGTCGCCTGTTGGCTTGTCCTGGAGAGGTGATTCAGAAGGAGCAGGTGTTGAGGGGTCACTCTTGCCTGAATCCAGGCATCCATCACCCGCCGATGGTGGACTCGTCCTCGGCACATCTGTAAGCACGTCGCTGAGACGCTGTTGCTCTTCAATTATCTTTTGGAGGTACCTCCCTTGTGCTTCAATCCGAAGCTGTAGCTGTCTCTGGACCTAAACCATTGTTTTCAGAAGACAAGTTCCAATTAGAGGAGGCTAAACCTCCTAGTGCCACTTCGGTAATTTGTACTCGAATGAGCATGTTCCATCTTTTTTTGTTTCAAGGTGACAGCAGAAATCGGTATCATTGTTACATTCATACAGTAAAGAAAAAGAACAGTGAAGGAAAAATAAGGATAAATACATGGGTTCTATTAACATGATAAAGTCCTACAAGCACAACTCAACAAAAGTACACACCTGACAGGAACTACTACAAGAGGAAGGAAAGTTACAAACTAAACCCCCTAAAGTTTTGAGTTACATCACTGAAAATGGGATTCCCAGCTCAAACGCTTTGCCTGCATAGAGAACGACATATTGCATGCCACGTGCCATTCCTTGAGATTGTTCACAGCCTTCTTAACAATGAATTGAGGGTGATTGAATTCTCGGAAGATTACACACCAAACAGTTCACCAAATAGATAGAAGAAGCATATCTCAGCCTATGTTATCAAAGGTGCTCGAGACAACTGCCTAGACGACGAGACTAGGAGGGCAGTAGGGCACCACCATAGATTGCGGAATTGGCCTATCTGGATCAGGAGTGGCTAATTCCCGGATCGGCCCCCGGAGATCTCCACTATGGGATTGATTCCCGTGGGAATTGGGTTGGATCTTGGCCAAAGATCGGTCGATTTTGCCAAAGCGGATTAGAATCAGTTGATCTAGCTAATTCTATTGGGACTGCTCCCCTTTGTCAAGAAATTCCAACCCCCCTTGCACAGTAACCCCTTAGGAAGTTGGTGGACATTAGAAGAACATCCACTTAAAACATGGATGAGGGCAAGGATACTTCATTGTCTCTGGAGTTCAACTCGAGTGATCATGCATGAGCTGAAGGTGAACATGACAGTATACATAGTGAAGACGAAGAAAATAGAAGAACAAACACACCCTACTAAGGTTACAACTCCAGCCTACACTCCAACTCTAGCTCTAGCTTCTCATGCAACTTAAGCTTCAACTCCTTTTACTTAGAAAACATGGTAGAAGACAAACAAATTTGATGGATTTAAATCTTGGAAGAAGATCTACCAACGCGGTATTGGAGTCAGAAGTCATGCGAAAACTTGTGAGTCTCACATATAGTAGCACCCTCCTCAAATGACAATGAAGAAGAATGTTTGCTACTAACTCAATAGCAAAATGTAAGAGCTTTGGGTGGAGATGGAGGATCTGATACAAGTACGCATACAAGTGGAGTAAGTGTTGATGATTCAAGTCAATGCCAACATTCAAGTGACCAAAGTCAGTGTTGGATACAAATTAGGTTTTTTTGATGAGCATGCAGCTCAATGTTATCTAGAAGCTCCTGATGACTTGCAACAAAATATTCCACCTATAACTACAACACAGGATAATGTCTATGATTTTAGTAAGATAGATGAATTATTATTTGCATATGAATATGGGATTATGGGTCAATTATGACTGACAATTCTCAATGGAACGTCTCAAAAAATTCAAAGAGCGAGAAGTTCCAAGGCCAGTTCCATAGAAATTGGTGACAATAATATATTTTGTATTGCATATCATTTATACCATGTTAACCTGTTATTAGAATGATCATTGGTGTTAACCTATATCCAAAGAAGCCAGGTTGGGGGTCGGCCCAAGGTCGGTTGGCCCCAAATTTGACCCGATTGGATTGGGTCACGACCCAAGTTAGATGGGGTTGCGACCCAGGTCGAACAGGGGCGGATTTATTTATTTTTTAAAAAATATTAAAAATTAGATGAAAAATAAGAAAAATAGACAAAAATAATTTTTTATACTTCATATATATTTATGTATACATAAAAAATATATACATAAATATAATTATATTTTATGTTATAATTGAATATGCATGTTTATCTGTGTATACAAGTAACTATGATTTTTTTTTGGTATTAGTATATGTTGGAAAAGAGTTAATCTCAAGTGAGAGGGTAAAGATGGTTAACAAACAATTTTATAAGTTTTAAGTATACATCATATATTTATAATCACAAATCTTAACTATATGTATTAGTTTAAGTGATAGTGAAATATTATTATATTATTAATAAATTGAGCACTCAAGAATCACATATCGACCCAATGCCGATGCTGGAACAAGTCGCGGCCATACCAGTCAGCTGGAAGAACTGACCAGGCTAACCCGGTCGGACCCGGCAAACCATAACCATATCCACTCATCTTAAAATCTCTCTTAATGACATGAAAGTGTGGCTAGATGTTACATTTTTATTTTCATAAATTTTTAAGCAATTTCCTAATTTTATGATTTTTACATAAATTTTCATTTTCTAGAATGAAAAAAATCCCAATCTAGACCGATTCGGCATCAGAAATCCTCCCCAAGGATCAGCCGATCTGAGTCCTAATTGATCCTGCGATCCTTGGGCACCACAAGTACCTCCTCTCACTTTCAAAACCTTATTTTGGATGTGGAAAAGATGAATCTTGCGAACACAATAATATAAGTCTGACACTTAACTTGGACCTTGGAGCACTGAACCACCATGTCCCTAAACCGCTATCGAATGGGGGGAGGGGTCCATTTTAACATTGAACTTGGTAAATCATCTTCCCCACCTGAATCTTGCAGTGAGGTTTCTCTTCTTGGGGTGTGGTGGGGCAGGCCTCCAATGTGGTTTCTACCACGACAACCCTCCTCTAGCCCTACCTCCAGGAACTATCCTTTAGCATTCCTAGGTCACCTGGAGTAAGGAGACAAGGCCTTCCTTACTTCAGCGGTGTCACACCTCTAACAACATAGATCCCAATAGAATGGGAAAGAAAACATTAAGTATCGAAATTTGTCCTTTTCTTATAATCAACAATTTTTTCACTACACCCCAAACCATATCAATAATGACACAAAAAAATGATCCTGACTTTCTTTAAAATGCTACTGAAAACACAATCCAATTTGTGTCCAATATTAAACAATGTCAATTTGGTAGTCCTGCTAGTGAGGTTTTCCAAAGAAACAGTTGAATCCTCATAAATTGCTTCTTGTTTCATACTTGTTTAACCCATGGTTTGCTAGATTGGGACCTAGTCGAATTTGTGGCCGACCAGCCCACGCGACCCAGCAAATAGGATGCGCAACCCTAGGATCCAACTGGGGATCCCTTGCCCCCCATAGGAAGGCAAGCAAGGGGGGTTTTGATGCCCCATTTGCCAACGATCATGGGATCGGGATCGAGATCGGTGACCACCGATCCGGATTGGATCGGTCCAGATTGGTCTGGATCGGCCGATCCTCCGGAAGAAATGGCGATCCCGGATCGGGCAAAATGTTTTATTTTTTTAAATCATAAAAATTCTCAAAAAATCATAAAAATCATAAAAATCATAAGAATAAATAAATATTCAAAAAAAATAAAAAACAATATGGATGACATTCTGTCAAACAATGTCATATAAAGTAAGTTCTTTTCAAAAAACTATCATATAAGTATAGACTATCATATGAGAGAGAGAGAGAGATAAGAGAGTTAAAATAGATCTTTTATGTAAATTTAAGTATATAATATATATTTATGATTATAAATTTTCTATATATATGTGATAGTATAAGTGATACTGAAATATATTAATATGTTTACACTATTATTAACGAGGCGCAGAGTAGTCGCGGATCGAGGTCCCCCCTCCCCCAAGTTACCTATTTAGGGGGGATTGGTTGCACCAAAGGTTTGGATCGCTGCTACTCAAGGTGGATCATTGAGAGGAGGGGTCTAGGAGGGAGCCCTAGACGATGAAGGGGAGGGGGGAAAGTGAGAATGAGGGGTGAGAAGGGGGAATCGGTTCGATCTCCCCCTTATTGAAAGGATTATACCGGAAAATAGTCCAAAATCGGGTCCCGAATCGATCTGATTCTAGACCCTTTCGGGTTCTAGGGAATTGGTCTGGATTTGACCGATCCCCGGATTGATTCACTTGGATCGGTTGAGGATCGACCGATCCGGTCGATTCTGACTGATCCAACCGGGAGTTCCAGCTGGATTGGTAGTTCTGGCCAGAATCGGATCGGTACCCACCGATCCGATCCAAGAATAGGCCGATCCCGATATGGATGGCCGATCCTGCAATCCATGCCCTTTGTGCCCCCAAGGGAGACCCTTCATCCCACCCCTCCCCCTTTCCCGCTCACCTCTATAAGTCTTAGATTTTAAGGCTAATTCCCGCCTCTCCAAGGTCCTTAGTTGATTTAGTGAAGGTTGATATCTTTAGTTGTTTTTGAATTATTCTAATCTAATCTTTTCATTTGTTCTTTTCCTTGTTTACTTTGATTAACTATGTCTTTTTTAAGTCGTGACACTAAAATTACTAGGTCGACCCAGGATGATCCAGTTTGGACACATTGTACTTTGCTATCTATGACGGTCAGAAAAATGCAATGTAAATACTGTGAAAAAGTTATGCACGGTAGTATTTTTAGATTAAAACATCATCTTGCCGGAATGAAGGGCAACATTCTCACATGCTCTCGTACTTCACGAGAGGTAAGAGCACAATTCCGATAATATCTACAAGAATTAGAAGTAATGAGGGGAACTTCAAAGCGGCATAAGGATACAATTCAGGAAGAAATTACCGAACTAGCAAGACATTTCGTGTATATATATGGGACCGGACAATAGTGTTTAGACATTTGTTGTGATATAGGCCTCGAAGATGATATGTACTATGTATCTCTTACTCTGAAAACTAGTTTATTTAATTGTTTACTTACGATGTTTGAAAATTAGAGGATCTCTACCGGGTTATGAAGGTAAGTCAGAAGTCATTCGCCGACGAAGACGTTTACGCCGCACCGGCTGATCAATTGGTCAAGGATCCGAGAGTGGGAGGGAATTAAATCAATATGTGGAGGAGATTCATGATCTCACTCGAGATAACGACTCGAAAGTGGGTCCTGTTGATCCCGTTGTCACCCGACCACGACAACGCCAAACGTCAATAATGACGGCGTTGTAGAATTTGAAAATATGCAAGGAGAAGATCAGACAGATGACATCAAGGTGGCTCTTCCATCATAATATACCAGCGAATGCTATCAAGGGACCATAGTATGAGAACATGATCGACACCATCGATGACGTCGGAAAAGGAGTGCTTGGACCTAACACAAAAGAGATATACAATGTATATCTTCCCACGGAGGTGGATGATACAAGACAGTATGTCAAGTCCTTTGAAAGGATTTGAGACGAAATAGGTTGTACGTTGATGACTGATGGTTGGACCAACAAGCTCATTTTACATAGTGTTTACTTAATTTGTTGTATGTTATACCTAATTCGTTCATATTCTTCTTAACAGGTATAACTAAAAAGATGATGATAAACTTTCTAGTTTATTGTCAAGTCGGCACTGTGTTTTGGAAGTCGGTTGATATATCATGGAAGGTCAAGAACTCCGAATATCCTTTTGATTTGATAGATAGAGTTATTTAGGAGATAAGGGAGGACCGGGTTGTCCAACTAGTCACGGACAACGTGGCTACATACAAAGCGGCTGGTCAAATGTTGATGGTCAAGAGATCGAAGTTATATTGGACACCATGTTCCATGCATTCCTTAGATTTAATGTTAGAGGGTATCTATAAGGATCCTCAAATAGATCGAGTTGTGAAGTTAGCCTAATTTATCTCCTCATTTATCTACAACCACAACGTCATCCTTAACCTAATGAGAGAACATACAAAAGGAAGAGAGCTTCTCAAACCTGATGCCACCCGCTTCGCCTCTCATTATATCTCCTTAGAGAGTTTATTAACTCATAGAAGAGCTCTATGTCACATGGTCATCTCACCAAGGTGGGGTACTTGGTTAGCTAGATGTAATACATTGGATAAGGGGAAATGGAGAAATGTTGAGGAGACAATAGAGATAAGAGATTTCTAGAAAATTGTGAAGAAGGCATTGAGCATTGTAGGTCCTATAGTGAAGATGCTAAGGATAATGGACGGTGACAAAAAAAGCGGACATGGGCTATCTATACGATGCAATTGACAGAGCAAAGGATGAGATTGCAAAGACCATGCCCGACTTCACTAAATGGTGGGACATTATTGATCGTCGATGGGAGTGAACATTACATCAGCCAATGCATGCAATATATACATTTTATTACTCTTCTACTTCATTCATTTATATTTGAAATTTGATTGATTAGTAACATGTGTATCTTGTTATACTAGTTCTTCAACCCCCGTTATTGCTACAGTCTACAATTCAAGGTAACAAATGAATTACTTGATGATGTCAAGATCGTCATCACAAGAATGTTTGGTGATGATGATTGGTTAATAGTTGTCTGCAATAAGATGTATCACTACAAGATACGACCTAATCATTTTGGGACAACAAGAGTGGAGCGAGCTCTTATGCTCTAAAGTTTGGGTGCATATTGATCAATTCCTGTTATTAGCATTCATTATCGATCCTTAAACATATTTATCTGATAAGACTTTGACTTACTTTTATTTTTGTAACTGATTGGTGGATGGACCAAAGCACTAGGTTATGAAGATTTGGTAGATGTGGTTATCAGTGCTTAGCCAAATGACTTTAGCATCCAACTGTAAGAGGAATTACTTGACGTTTAGCTTGATCCACACAAAGCAGATAAATATGCTGATATTAAACATACTTGAGGACCTTGTGTATTGCCACTACAACACGAGACTCAAGCTGAAAAATTTAGAAAGAATGAAGCAGAATCGAAGGAAAGAACAATGGCGGAGGACAACCACTTCAGATGGTCAAGCTGAGGAACCAACGATTCAAGAGGAAGACATCGACTTGGTTCAAATCTTCGATTAGAGAAATCCATTAGGAGTGTGGATGAATGACCAAGAAGAAATGGGCAAGCCTGAGTTCAACTCTGAAGATTGACGATGGACTGAAAGAGTGCTCGACGACGTCCTTCTCACCCAAGAATTTCATATTCTACTTGCCGTGGAGAAGAGATAGAAGACCGGTGAAGGATCTAGCAGAGGTGCACAGAGTAAGGGAAATAATAAGTAAGTTTTAACTGATCTTCTTGACATAACAGATGCGGAGACACTTGACGAGGATCGAGAAGACACTCCGGAATTTGACATCTTAGTGCAATATCAAACTTCGGAGGATTCTTCTTTGAAGAGTAGCAGCAGTGATGGAGTGAGACACTAAAGGTAGGGAGCCATGGCTTCAAGCAAGGTAGAGGTCCATAGATGTGGGGAGATGTCCTACAATGACAAATGCTTCATCGGAGAAAAGCTGTAAACCCACGCGACCCAAGACATGGACCATGAGGCGAGGTTGCAATGTGGAACACATCATACCCAACACGGCAGACATCAATACTATGGATATAAACAACCGACTTATGGATATGATTCATCTCAAGACTCTTAGTTACCTACATATGACTAAGAGTGGAGTGTGATGAATTATTGATCATCCATGGACACTCCGATTCAATCCTCTTATGAACAATATTTGATGGTTTTTTAGGACCCAATAGCGACATTTGAGTCATTATAGAAAGAACTCTGGAGTATAATATTCATCAGCATGTGTGAGAGATTTTATATAGTACCATGTCGTGGGAAGAGTATAAAATTTTTGTAGAAAATGTAGACCAAGTTAAGTTTATATAAACTATAAAATAAAATTTATGTTAAGGAATGAAAATATTTCTATTGTTATATATCCTATTTTCAGACTTTTTTGAATTTTTCTGACATTTTTTCTTTTTGAATTTAAAAAAAAAGGGTCGGCCAAGAGCCGAGGCAACATGGTCGCGACCCACACTCCAGCCTTCCTTGGTTTAACCCAAGGCACCCTCACACCCTCTGAACATAAAGATCTAAGAAACATAACGGAAAAAGCTTTGTTACCAGTCCAGTTCCACATTCTAGCATTTAAAGCCTGTTTTCTCGTACGTTCTTCCAACTTTACCATAAAATTTAGAAATTGAATAACATCTTCCTTCTTCTAATTTCCAGTGAATGTTAGATCCTAAAAACTGTAGTATTTGACTCTCCAAACTTTAAGCACGGAGGATGGTATACATCAAAGTATCAAACGCTCATTTTGATCAACAGCTCATGAGCAATTTGACATCATTCATCCAGAAACAAATAACGTCCATCTACAACTCTGGGAAGTTGCTAACAAACTGAGAATCACGTGGCACTAGAAATTGAGATATAGTTCCTATTGTTTGCCTAATACAGCGCTTATGTTTCTTGAGTAAGCTCCCGGGGAAACTTTCTCACTTCGGGATGCCTTTCAGCATGGCATATAAAATATTATCACATTCTAACAGTTCAAAAGAATTAGTAACTAGGCACATACAAAAATGTGTTCCTTTCATCTTGCCCACTTTGATGAGTATATTAAAGGTTTGCCTTCTTTATTGATAGCTGAAACAAAGAAATATATGCGCATACAAGCTTGCAATATCTAAAACTGGGTCTTTTTGGAGCATTGCTGCGTAGATGCTTATGCATGCTCGACAGTAAGGAAATATACTAAAGGAGAATGTACACACACTAAAATGTGTCTGACAAAGAGCATTGCCAATTTCACCTTTCAGTTTTTTTCTTTCTCTCTCTTCCATTTTGTAGTGTGCACCTCTTCGAATAGGAATTTTGATTTTTGTACATTGGTCCTTGTCATTATACATATTAATGTCCTTATAAAAACTTCAAAAATCTTAAGAAGTCCTTGTAAATTTGTTCTTTCCTAAAATAAATCGAAGCCTCAAATAACCCCTCAAACACTGAGTAAAATGTTTGTTGACCAAATACCTCGTTTGTTGAGCTGTTTTGACCCGGTGCCCACTGTTGACCTACTTTGTCCAAAAGTGATGTCCATGCGTCCACCCTTCCTCATGCCCTGTTGACCCCTCATGAAAGAGCAGTCAAAGGTCAACAAACACACGAGAAATGCCCAACAACCAAGGAGTTGTATCCCATTAAAGTAGTGGCATGTCTACAATTAGGCTGAAAAAATCTAACAGCATTTGAGGGGTTCCCCGTTCCCAGACAAGTATACTTATCTAAGAATTAAACAAGATCGGATATACTTTCTAAGCTTTTCAAATTTTAAGAAAACATATTTGAAAATACATATAATTATAAAGACTGATATGTAAAAATACCTTTTAAATATTAAGACAACCACTTACAAAGAAAATAATGCAACACAACGTTTTAAACATCTGAACTCTCTTTCACCATATGCAACTGTGTGAACCTCTTTTTTTCTTGCGTCTGTTCTTTAGAAAGAAAGACATCTCCGGACTTTTCTAGGAAAATAGGTGATATCCTAAAAATATTAGGTAGTCCGGTGATAGTTTTAAAAATATTAGAACCGAGATTCGGGTTCTTTGAAAATTTCATTTTTGACCCTTCTCCGCCAGATGGTGCGAGTATCCGGCGTTAACTTACATCGAGCAACGGCTCGAACGCCTTTGATTAACCGTCGCGGCAACCTGTTTTTGGAGACGTGCACATCCACAAAATAAAGTAAAGAACTCAAAAGGGCAGCGGCCTTTTGGGTCCGATCAGATACAAACCGATTTGTTCGGGTTTGTTTTATTTGTTTGTTGATTGACTTGAAAGTCGATTTCGAGGGTTTGAGTTTGAATCAATTGTTTTGATTGATTTGGTTTTGTTGTTTTGGTTTAGTTTTGATTTGTTTAATTTTGGACTTGATTGGTTCAAGTTTTTGTTTTGATTTCAGTTTTGATGTGCTTAAAGTTTTAAGCAGTTTTGGTATTTGTTGTTTGATTGGTTTGTTGAATTTTCAGATTCTGGATTTTTTTCAGATTTCTGGATTTTTTGTTTTAGGTGGGTTTTGACATGTTTTGAGTGTTGCTTATTCACTTTTTTCTTGGAATTGATTTTTGTTGTTTATTTGGGTGGGGTTCGGTGCATTTTAAGATTTGTTTTAATTCTGTTTTCTGGTTGAGTTCACAGATTTATTGGATCTGGTCTTTTTGTGTTTTCGGTTTGGTAAAAAAAAATCTGATTTTCTGGTGGTTGACAGATTTAATTGAAATCTGATTTTTGTTTTGGCAGATTTTGTTTGAAATCTGATTTCAGTTTGATTTTGTTTCAAAACCGGTTCAATCTTGTTAAAGATCGGTTGTTTGTTGAACCGAGATGAGTTGAGTTTCAGATTTTGTTTAGTTCTATTTTTGGTTTGAATTTGCAGATTTTGTTTTCTTTTTTTTTTGGTTTTCTGTTTGAATTTCCAGATTGCTTTTGGAATGGATTTTATTTTGGTTTGGCGGTTTGCATCGCCTCCGACCCATCGGGCCACTTTGAATGCCCGGTTTCATGCATCGATATGAACATCAAAGTTTCATTCATTGAAAGTTGGAGTACATGGAGTACAATGAGAGGTGATCCTTCCCCCAACTTAGGTTCTTCACCGGTTTAGAAAAATTTCGGCATTACAACGACATGCCGACAAGTTTCTAACTTGGCAAAGTTTACCCGTCCAATCAAGGCTAGTCGGTGACTTAGCCAAAATTGGGGGAAGGATCATCGGCTACGGGAGCATGCCCGCGCCGACGTCCGGATCGACATCCCAGGACGTACCCGGGGGAGCCGTCCATTTCTTTTTAGTTTTGTTTCTGTTTTTTTTTTATTATTCTAGAAGGCCACTCGGGCCGGTCTTGAGTTCCATCGGCGTTCAAAGCCGGTCTTCGGTCTTCTTGGGCCGGAAGGGCCTGTCTTGGGCTGTTCTTGGGCCGGACGGAACCATCTTGGACTTGTGCGCCTCCCCTCCGTCTTGATGGTAGGGTAAGGACCCGCCCGGACAAAACAATCGGCCGGTCGTACGGATTCCGAGAGGGTCCGGGACATCGCCCCTACCCACCATTGCTGAAAATGGCAGATTTTTGTAGCTTCTGCTGAACCGCAAATGTGCTGCATCTTGAGCCACAAGGGGGCTGCTGTTTGCCTTCTTTTTGGTATGCCGCAAAGGGGGCTGGACAGAACCTGTTTTGGGGTTGTCGGTCATGCCACAAGGGGGCTGTTTGGGACCTGTTTTGGGGTCGGTTTTGATGGGCCACAAGGGGGCTGATCAGGTGGCCTTAATTAGGCTGAAAGTAGGCCTGCACAAGGGGCATTTTTGGGCCTGATTTGGGACCGATTTGGGGTCTGTTTGAGTGGGCTCAGGTGGGCCGGAATAGGCCTGCACAAGGGGCATTTGGCTAAACCAAAAGTGGACCTGCAGGGGTTTGTTAGCAGGTCTGAAATGGGGACCGAACAGGACCTGTGCAGAGCTCTGAAGTGGGACCGGGTGAGGTCTGTACATGGGTCTGGTTTGGAGACCGGACAGGGCCTGCTGGGGTCTGATTTTGGAGGCATTTCAGGGCCTGAATGAGTGCTGAACAGGGGTCCGATTTGGGGTGTCCTGGCAGACTAAGAGGGGTCTAAATGGGGCCTGTTTGAGGGGCCTACAGAGAGTTTTTTTTGGCCAGTTCAGTGGGGTGCACAAAGGGCCAGAACAGGGACTGTTTAGGTGGTCCGAACAGGGGCTGGTAGGGACCAATCTTCTGGGTCATGGGTTGCCGATGACGATGAAGACTGGTTTAGGCCATGAGAGGGGTTGAGAAGAGAACTTAGAAGGGGAGGAAGGGGTGCCCTTAGAGGGCTACATAGTTAGTATGTGTATGCCCCTACCTTTTCTTCTCCTTCTCTTCTTCTTTCCTTCTTCTTTGACCGCTGGCAAGTATGCACGTGGGCAGGAGGAGCAGCAGCTCTCTTCTTCTTCTTCTTCTTCTGCTGCTGGAAGGTGCAGGTGCAGACGTACAGCAGTCAGCAGCAGGCAGAGGGGCAGTAGTCCAGCAGCCTGTCGGCGTCTTCAGCCAGCCTCCTTTCCCTTGGGCGGTCCTCTCTTTTTATAGGAGATGAGGAGATATGAAAGGCCAGGTGGTGGTGTACGTAAGATGCCTTGGGTGGTGGTCAATAGGCTTTAATTTCTTGAATTTCTCCTAGGCCATTCAATATTTGACTTGACCTTTGAGTTCTCCCATGGCATTAAGTGTTGAGCTGTCCCTTGGCTTTCCCCATGCAATTAATGGGTCAAGGATGAGGTGGCAGGTTATGTGCGCAAGGAGGAGTGAGCTGAGGTGGCAGGTGGTCTGCGGCTGGACCTGTTCACACTTGGCCACAGGTGGGCCTTTTTTCAATGGCTGTGGCCCACTTCTTCTCCTTCTTATGGGCCTGTACGTAGGTGGGCTATAGGAGCTGGAAATCAGTTAATTAAATCATGTGAGATTGGCCAGCTGGAATTTGTGCCAAAGGGCCCAATCTAGGACTTGTTTTGGGTCCTGATTTGACCCAATTGAGGGTCGGTCCAGCCAGAAATTGGCCTGAACCTATTCTTTTTTTTGTGCTGCCCCTCCTGTTTTTTTTCTTTTTTTCTTGAAAAAAATCTGTCGCCAACAGCAACATTGCAGGTACAAATTTTGCCATATATGTGAATAAGAAGTAATAATAGGTGGCAAATGTAGAATGAACTTCTGAAACGAGCCTGAAGAAACATTATACTCAAACCTCAATAATTCAGTTTGCAGGTCAATACCGACATGGTATGTTACTCGTGATTGCTTTGCATTCTTCAGAGCATCACAAAGAACTTTGATAGGTCAGGATAGATACTTGCCTCTAGCTGCTCATGCAAGCGCTTCTGCACCTCCATCTGCAATTTAAGTGCTCCTGATATTTGCATCCCACTAGCAGGAAAAGAAAGTTGTTCCTTGTCAAACATCTGTTTCTTTAACACAGTTCAAGAAGTAGAAAATGAGAAACACTGTTTCACACAAAAATATAGCTGATAAATTAACTTATATTCCCTTTAAATATTGAAAGCTTCAAATGACAAGCAAAATCTCGTACCCATAAAACAACGTACCCCACAGCCGGCAAAGGTTTATCCATAGTATAACATTTTATTCATAAGAATTTAAACAACCCATTTTGTGGACAGGGAGATGTCATTTTTTAGAACAGTCACACGTATATCCCTCAAATACGCTTCTACTTTATAGCCCATCCTTGTATAATCTTGTGCATGCCAACAACTCGAATTATTCAACTTTCTTCTGGTTCTACCAGAAGTACTATTTCTACTAACTTTCAATGTGTAAAATATGTGAAGTTGCATGAATGAACTAACTGGGCATATATGTAGCATAGTTCGCATGAACCACTGATCTGAATAATGACAATTGAGATAGTAATGGCTACTACTCTCCCATCCATGGTTTGTAGGATCAGCCTATCCCAGATTGGGATCAGCATAGGCCAATCTGACTCTAGGGATGAACCCGATCTGACCCTGGAAATCCCCTGGGATCGGTCTAAATCGGTTGGATTGGAATCGGATCAACCTGAATTGGCTGATTTGGCCGCTTGGTGTGGCACCACCACCATGGGGGCACCACCCTGTGCCATATACTTGTGCCAATCTGACGTGGCATCAGTGCTGGAAGCCTGGAACCCACTGATCTTCCATCACATCTACAGTTTGGCGTTTTGTTATCTTTTCTGGTTTATAGAAGAATGATCCAGGCTGATTCCAGATTGGCTTTTTCCCCTTGAATCAACCAATTTGATCCTGATCTAGAATTCCTTGGCCCCATCATGAGGCAAAATACACCGAAATAGAGAAGCAATAGGGAATCGGACAGGATTAGGTGATCTAGCTGAACTTATTCCAAAGAATTGAGAAAGAAAATTAGTCGGAATGTGTTGAGTAATGGTTAACTAGAACTTTTAACAAATCTTTATCTTTAAAAAATGACGAATAAATGGAGAAAAGCATCATCATACTTATTTTTAAGAAAAAATCATATTAAGTTTGCTCAAATTATAGAGGGATCAAACTCATAAGTCATATTATGAAATTGTGAGAGTTATAAAGTGGTGATAATGAAATAATACAACTATTTCAGGCAATCAATCTGGATTTATACCTAATCATTTTATAATAGAAGTTATTTTCTTATGATTGGGAAATATTGTGATATGAAGAAAGATTTACATATGGTGATTATTAAATTAAAAAGAACTTACGATGGAATATTGATGTAACCTCAAAATCTCAAATTAAAAGATTTTCGGTTTTGGAAATTCATTTTCCCTTTTTGGACTTGATTTAGATTTGATTTGACCTTAGTATTGACTTTGTAAGAAAATAGATAGTACTTCATAAAAGTACTAACTAGGGTTAATGATATGTATAAAATTATACATTGAGATTGTTAGGTTCTTTGAAAATTGATTTTGACCTCTCCCCGCCGGATGGTGCGAAGATCCAACGTTAATTACATCGAGATTACTCGAAAACCCTTGATTCTCCATCATAGCAATCCATGGAATAGAAAACATGTATCCACAAAAATAAACATTCACATAAACACATAGGAGAAAACAACCCCATGAACTTGATGAAATGCAAGTACTTTGTTTGGAATTTAGTTTTGAATTGAGTTGATTTGAATTGGATTTAGTTTGAGTTGAAGCTGATTTGAATTTGTATGAAATGGATTTTGTTGGAATTGAATTATTTAAATTTCAGTTTGGTTTTGATTAAAATTGATTTGAGTTGAATTGGTTTGAATTTTTTTGAAATGGATTTTGAATTCAATTTAATTTGGATTGATTGGATTTAGCTTATTTGATTCAATCTGGGTGAATTTGACATTCTGTGGTTTTATGCAAATTTCAGACTTTTAAAATGATTTGGGTTTGAGTTTGAATTTGTTCAAGTTCAGTTTGTCCTTAGCTTTAATTTGAGGAATTCAGATTTGTTGATTGAAATCAATTTGAAAATTTTGTTTTGACAGGTTATTAAATTTGGTTATGAATGGCTTATTGATTTAAATTTTAATTTGATTTAGGTTGATTTGAGTTAAATTTGTTTGGTTGAAATCAATTTGAATTTTGATTTGGGCTCAATCTTGGATTTGAGTTTGATTTGCTTAAATTGTGGCTTGTGATTTGATTTCATGGAATTTGCTTAATTAATGAGTCTGGTTTGGAAAGTTTTAGTTTATCTTGGTGTTTAACAGGTTTGGGGGTTAGCACTTGCCATTTTCTGATTTGTTTTAATTTACGTTTGAGATTCTTTTACAGCTTACAAATTTGAGGTTTGTTTTAGATTGTGTGAATTTTAAGCTTGCTGGTCGTTCATTTTTTATTAGGATTTATTGACTTAAGTCTTTAATTGGATTTGATTTGCTCACGAATTGTAACTCTTGCCTTACAAGTTCATGGATTTTTAGGAGTTAGCATCTCAAGTCTAACTTGAATTCAGGTTGGATTCACTTGAATTGGGTTGAATTGATTTGAGTTTGTTGAATTTGTTTTATGAATTTTTTTATTTGGTTTACTTAGCTGACTTGAGCTGAAATTGTCTTTGACCTTTGATGTTTTAAAGGTTTAGTGAACTAAAATGGTTTTGGAGTTCCCGATACCCTGTGACCCAGCTCCTGGATTCTTCTTCTTTTTTTTTTGATGAATTCAATTCAAATTTCTGTTCTGAGATTTGTAATTGGATCTTCAGATTTAAGGGTTGTCCTGAACAAATTTGAGTTTGGATCTGGTTGTGTTTTGAGGTTTAATAGGAAAATTTAAATATGTTGATTATCTGACTTTCCCTTTGGATTTGAGAGCTTGATTGGAATCGAATTAGAATCTCCAGATTTATTAAACTGTGCGGACGCTGGGCTCTGATTATTCATTTCTTGTTAGAAGTTATGCTATTAAGATTGGATTTGGTTTGATTGTGATTCATTGAATGCTTTGGATGGGGTTTGATTTGAGTGAGATTTATTTATTTGATGCACTCCACAATTGATTTTGATTTGAATGCCTTGCTTGCTGCAGACTCGTTTCAAAGAGTTCTTTGCAGATTTTTCCTTCAGATTTCAGTCTTACCCATTGCAGGTTTTCGAGCTTCAGATTCCAGATTTACAAACCTTACAGATTTCAGACTTCTTTATGGTGATTCCGAACATTACAGATTCCAATTCCAATTTTTAAATTTCAGTTTTCTTGTATGTTTCAGACTTTTATGGGTTTCAGATTTAAGGGTTTTACGGATTTTTACAGGTTCAGATTTTACTACTTCAGATTTTTTTAGACTTTGTTTTATGTCAGTTTTTGTTGTCTTGCCTTCCATAAAATCTCATGTGGTCGCCTTCTCCTTGTAACTTCAATCTATGCACCGAACATGAACTTTTTTTTATTGCTTCCAATTCACTTGAAGTACATAGCTGAGTAATCCAAGACATGATTTACAACTTGAATGACTTGAAATCAGGTCCCTTTGTGTCCTTGATGAACATGGAACTTGCTTGATCAATTTGAGATGAAAAACACCCGGTCTTTGATAGACTTGTGGGCATTCCTCTCACTGATTTTGAGATTGAGCATGTCCAGCTTTTGATAAGCTTGTGGTGATTTGAGATTAAGCACACCCGGCTTTTGATAAGCTTGTGGGGACTCATCCCATGGTTGTAGAATGGCATCAACTCATGGCTTGGCTTGTCGGCATGCTGATCATGCACAACCTTCCCATGGCTAAATGACTCCCTCTTGGGGCATGGTAAGACATTGGGGTCTTTTATAGACCTTTGTATGCCTACCTTAAAGGGTCAAGGGGCGTGCTTGAAGCCGGCCCATTGCTTTCCCTATTTATTTTGATTCTTTTAGATTAAGCCAAGACCATGAGGCGGGTTTTTAGCCGGCCGGATGTTTGTCTCGGTTTGTTGAATTAATTAATGGATTTTTATTTAATTTCTGTTTATTGTTTGTTTTATTTCAATTTTTGAATTATGGGTCAAGAGGCGTGCTTAAAGTCGGCCTATTGCTTTCCCATTTGTTTTGATTCTTTTAAGTTATGCCGAGACCATGAGGCGGGTTTTTAGCCGGCCGGATGCTCGCCTCGGTTTGTTTGATTAGTTAATGAATTTTTATTTAAATTTCCTGTTGATGGTATCTTTCAAGAAGAATTAATCTCCATTGGGCCCTCTTCAGACCCCTGTTTCATCAAAGCCGGCTAGGCCTTCTGTTGAGCCTTGACCTGACACCCGCAGCTACCTCCCGCGGGGCTTCGTTTGGGCCAGCTTCTTTCCCCCTTTTTTTTTGACAACTCCTTTCGGGTGGGCTCCACCCATATTTGACCGGAGGGTCAAAAAGCTCCTCCGCGACTCCTCCTCGCGGCTCCTTTGGTCGCGACCGCTCGCGATGGCCTGTCTTCCTCTTTTTCTTTTTCTTTTTAAATTTCTCTTCCCAGCGGGCCCCACGACATGTCCACGGTGGACTATAGTGGGGGGAAAAATAATCCCCCCCCCGGCGCTCGGCTGCGACAGAGGAGGGGAGGAGAACCTCGCGGCTTCGGCAGCAAGAAGGCGACGACACCGGCAGTCCCAACTGGAAGGAAAGGCAGCCCAGAAGGGAGGAGGAGGAGGAGAAGACCTTTACGGCGCCGCGTGAGAGAGGATGAAGCCCCGACAGCAAAACCAAGAGAAGTACAGAAGCTTGACGGCGCGGACGGCAGCGTGGGGAGGAAGAAACGGCTATGGCAGCATCATCAGGTGCTGTAGGAAGGAGCAAAAGGGCTCGATGGTGTTGCTCGAAGGGGGAAAAGGGCTCGACAAAGACGCTCATCAGGGGACAAGCACCTAGAGGCTCTGGTAAATCTTCTCGACCCTCCTCTCTCCTCTTTCTCTTGTCGATCCGCCTTTCTCTATCTCTCTTCCCTCTGTCCTCCCCCGGTTGACCAGCCTTGGCCAGACTTATATAGGCTTCGACGGCCCCCTTCCTTCACCAGGAAACCTCCCGAAACAGGGAGTCCAGCTCCGAGACGGACTCGGAGGATTCCGAAAATACCGGAATCTGTTTGTTGGAGAAATCTTTCCCTCTTTTTTTGATTTCCAACGTCGAAAGACTCCCACTTTGCGCGGGATCCGACTGAGGATCGATTACGTCACCAAGGCCTTCCGTCTTTTGCTGTTCACGGCCCCATTCCCTTTCCCGCACACCTTACTTCTCCCATTCTGGGTGAGCATTGGAATAGGACGGGTTCAAGTGCGAACCCCATTCTTCTTCTTCTATGACAGGATTAACATCTCTACGACACCTCCCCCTTTTTTTAGATGAAACTTAGCCCGTTGACTGCACAAGGATATCAACTTGGGCTATTGTGATTGAATGAAGACTGAGGCGGTCTTCAATTATTGTGAAAAGTTTGGTGTCAACAAATATCAAGAGATGTTTTGTGGTGGGTGTTGAAGTGAAAGATAGTGTTTGTTAGGCATATACAAATGATAGAAGATATGTATGATAAAGCAACCATTAATGTCTGGAAAATTAGAAAATAAAAAGCAATTTTTTATGTCGATTAACTTAGATCAAAGGTTTGCAATAAGTCCTTGTTTTTTTGTATTAGTTATATATATTAACAAAAAATATACAAGATGATATATCATAACGTATGATGTTTGCAAACAATATTATATTGAAAGGTGAAACACATTAAAGAGTTAATATGAAGCAAGAGCTTTGAAGAAACACTTCAAACTCTTAGAGTTTCAAAATAAATAGATTAAGATAAATATATGCATTGTAAAATATAATAAAAATCAAAGAAAATAAGATGAGAGTAAGATGAGAGAGTTAGCTTGGATGGACTGATATCAAAGTACTCAATTTAATTATCTTGATTCAATAATTTAAAATGATGAAGAATGTGAATATGTTAGCTATAAGATTAAAACATGATGGATGAAGTGAGGATTGTCTACAAGTTCTATGTAATTGTAAGATTCCACTGAAGATGAAAATAAAATTTAGTTGTCCAATTATAAGAAGTTCAATGTTATAGGGTGATGAGCATTAGACAATGAATAAAAAATTTATTTTCAAAAAAATGTTGTTGAAATAAGAATATTACGATTTACGATGGATGTGTGGTCATAGCAAATCAGATAGAACACATAATGAATATATTAGAGAAAATATGAGAGTAATGGCAATCAGAGACAGATTAAAAGAAAAGGGATTGAGATGATTTGGACATGTTAAGCATAAGCCTAAGAAAGATCTGGTTAGAAAAGTAGAAAATGTCAAAATAGCATAAACAAAAAATGGTAAACATAAGTTAACTTTAAGAAGGGTAATTCAAAATGATTTGAATGATTTAAATATCTCTAAAGAAACAACTCAAAATCAATATAAGTGGTGAAAGAGAATCCATATGGCGAACCCAAATAATTTGGAATTAAGACTTGAGTTGAGATTTAGAGTGAGGATTGGTTGATCTAGGCTAGCCAATTCCATGCAATCAAGAATCAATCCAGGCCAATTCTAGATCCAATTCAGATCGAGGTAGGATAAATCTCTTCTACAACAACACTGCGAATATTTTATATCAAAGAAAGTGAAAGTAGGTGTATGAAGAATGTGTTACCCAAAAGGCCTTCAAAGATTGCATAAATGAGAGAATGCAGCATGTGGTACAGGAGCAGTCTTCTACAAGTTGAAACTGAAAAATATAAGCCTTTACATAGGGAGAGAACGCAGGATATGAAATGGAACAGTCCTCTAATATTTGGATCTAAGGATGTATGATTAATGAAAATAGATTATAGCCAAGTAGTTAGTTCCTCCAAATTCCTTAAACAGTGTGTAAAAAAGAGAATGCAGGATGCCACTATGGGATGAAAACAGGACCCTTAAAAGTTACAACTGAGAAATGCAAATCTTCTGGGGGGATATATTAATCATATACAATAGCACAGTTTGCTGGATTAGCCGATCAAGATTGGGATGGCAAGTCAGTCCAATCCTGACATGGATGGGACACCTCATGGGGAACTTCACCCATGATCACCCTAGATCTGGCTGGATTAACTGCGCTGTGATCGGTGAGAATCAACCAATCAAAATCTGATTCTTGCCGATCCTGGCCAATTGGGCTGAAGAGAAAAATAAATGAATACATCCATAAAAGATTCATTAATATATCATTCAAATAAATCTGCATAATACTAACAGTTAAATAATATATTAATCAGTCAAAGGTGCATTCATTTTTCGTATTGTGATTAAAATAAATGAATATATTAGTACAATATACAAATTATACAAGTATAATATTTTAAATATTAGTTTTTAAGTAGAAACGAATGAATGTTATAAGTATAATTTATATTATTATTTCAAATATCACACAATTTATATGAATCCATTATAATAAGCATTTGTTAGGCTGAAAAGATAAACACAAAAAATTTATGTAATGGAATCTGTATGACATTTATGTAATGGAATTTATATGATATGAAAATTACACAAATGAAGTATAATTTGTGCTATTTCAAATATTGTACTGACATATGGCATATCGAGAAGTATTTCATTCCAAAAAAGTATTTCCTTACTTATCAAACATCTGGGCCTTTACTGATAAGGGTACTAAGAGTGAAGATTGGCAATGCATGGTTCACAAACTAGAAGGCAAATTACAAGGTTGGAAAGGCAGAATGCTATATTCGGGCAGGCCCGTAGGAGATTGTTGTACCACTACTCTATCTTGAAAGTACCAAAGAAAATTTGCAAGAATTTGCAAGTATCAGAGCTGGGTTCTTTTAGCATGGTAACAATGATAACAAATGTCTCCATTTTGAGATATGGATTTATTAAGGAAGGAGGTGTGGGCTTGCCCCACTAGAGGCCATCAACAATGCCTCGTTGTCTAAATGGATGTAGAAATTAAACTACAATAAAGATGCACCCTGGAATAGACTAGTCTGCTCTAAGTATGGCATTGGGTTAAATGACTTATGGATCAGAAACTACAGAGTTTCTACTATTTGGAAAGGTATCCTTTCCAACTGGGATTTTTTAACTCTTCTTCTTCTTCATTAGAGTTGGGTGATAGTAGAGAAACTTTATTCTAGGAAGACAAATAGACAAGGTTTGCTTCTTTCGCCTCCATGTTTCCTACTCTACACTTTAAGCAGCAATCAATCACAGAATTAAGATTAGTGAAACCTAGGATGCTAGAGCCAAGTGGTGCCTTTCTTTTAAAAGAAATCTAAAATAGGAGATACGTGAATCTCAAAACTTCCTGAATCTTCGAGGATTGTATGTGTATTGAAAATAAGGAGGTCAAACTAGTCTGGTTATCCTGTGGGAAAGCATATTATAATGTGAAAACTGAAAACTGCATTGCCCAGATTGACCTTGAAGGTGGGTGGAAATCCGATGGCATCATGATGTCTGGAAACAACCCCTGCCTATCAAAAATCAAGATCTTCTTGTGGAAGATTCACATTCAATGCTTGCCCACCAGACACTATCTCCAAAAGACCTTTCCGGTTACTTCTAGATCATGTGTTTTCTGTGACAGTAATGAAGAAAATATGGATCATCTTTTTTTTCCAGTGTGGGACTATTAACTACTTATGGAACATGCTGTTCAGGAGTTGGAAGATTCAGTGGATGAAACTTGCTAGTACTATTTCACTTTTACAAGATAAATCATGCTTGAACCAAAGGTCGTCAGATATGCATCTATGGATTCTCACTCTTCCTGATATGCTTTGGTCTGTTTGGCATAAAAGAAAAGATGGATCTTTAAAGAACACTTTCAGAACCCGGCTTATATCCTTCACCAGATGTCAATCTTTTGCTCGCTGTGGCATTTAAATGGATGTTGCTTCCTTCAGGGATGTGTTATTGCTTTCAGACATTTCCTCTTATAGTCCCTTACCCCCTCTTTTCCTATTGTCTTTGTTTTGTTGTAATTTTGTGTTTTATTTTGCTTATAATAATAATTTTGTCCTGTTTGGCCATATTCAAAAAAAAATCTGAGCTAACTTCATACTATATAAAACATACACGTTATTTTATTCAATGTTAAATAATGAGTTACTGTTTTTTTTTCATATTTTTCCTATTTTATGATTGTTTAGGTTCTCAGCTTTTCAATCCACGCCAATTCATGCAGATTGGTTGATTTCGCTGATCCACTCCCAATATGGAGTTAACTTGGGATCAAACCTGGCTGATCCCAGGTCCTACCCCAACATGGAATCCTTGGAGAACAGTGGCCAAGGATTCTCCAAAACCTTTAAAATTTGTATAAAGGAGAGGGTGCAAGATGTGATATTGGAGCAGTCCCTTAAAAGTTGGAAGTGAGAGTATGAGCCTTCGAGAGAAAAATTGATTGTAGACAAGTAGTGGCCAAGGCTTTCTCCGAATGTTCTAAAATTTGTAGAATGAGAAAATGCAAGTGTGATATGAGAGAAGTCCTCTAAAATTGAAACCTAGAAACATGTGCCTTTTTGGGGATTGATTATAAAATAGTGGCCATGGTTTCTCTGAAATCCTTCAAAAATGTATAAAGGAGAGAATGCAGGACATTATATTGGAACAGTTCCTTGAATGTTGGGACTGATAAGTATGTGTTTTCTAGGGATAAAGACAAGTGATGGCCCAAGCTTCTTTGAAACCATTTCAAAATTGTATTCAGAGGATAAACGTTGTGATGGCACAAAAAATCTCAACCTATCTTCTTTTTACCTTCTAGAAAAAGGCTTTTGATTTTAATTTAGCTTTGACAACTAAGAAAATATATGGTATTTCATAGGAGTATTAGCAAATTCTTGGTATGTATAAAATACGTATAGAGGTTGTTGGGTTCTTAAAAAATGTTTTATTTTGACCTCTTCCCATTGGACTTGATAAGTACCAATGTTAATGATGGGGACATATTTTGATAATTTTGGGTTTCCCTTTTATTTTTGTGTCCATATGAGGACAAGTATGTAAATAGGTTGCTTAGAGGTCCTTTCTTTAAATTTTCCCCACTCCTTCTTTATAAGGAGGGTCGATGTACATATTGAATCAAGTGAAGATTGGAATTTTTGGAGCCTTTGGCTGTTCTATCCCGCGTAGGGGGCTGCGGCCCCCATCTTCTTCCCCTGTCTTCCCCGATCGGCCAGGAGGGCCTTCCCCCTTCCACCTTCCAAATCCGGCAGGTAGCCGATCCCCCTCTTCCTCCTCACCCTCCGGCCTCTGAGCCCTTCTTCTCTTCTTCCCCTTCTCGGTTCGACAACAACGACACATCAGCCTCCTTCCCGTGCGGCATCTTTCCCCCCATAGTCGATGGCAAGGAAGTGGCGCGCGAAGACGATCAGCACCTGTCCCGTGCTCTCCCCCCCTACTTCGTCCGGTGGCCACAACGAGGAGAAGGAGCGGGAGAAGAAGACGGTGACGGAGGGAGAGGATCCGGCGATCCCCGGATCCCCCTTCCTCGGCGGCTCCTTCCCCTGTGGCTGCATCCCGGCGTCAACTCCGGCCCCATCCGCCCACGAGCAGACGAAGGAGAAAAGAGGAAAAAGGAGATGCCGGGGCTTCGAGACCCTCGCCATCACCTGCGCTCGACGGCGTGTGCTCCCTGCTCCCCCCCGCATCGCCAGCCCCGTGCGCACCTGCTGAAGACGACGCGGACGCCGCCCGCCCTCGCCCGCCTGCCTCGGTCATTTTGTCGCGGCCCGCGGCCTCGCGGGACCGCCGCGATGGTGCCACGTCGACCGGCCGGCGACAGTCTTCGCGCGGCCACGAAACCCCGCCCGAGGGCTCCCGTCGCACGGTCACGACCCCCAGCCGCAGTCCCTCCCCCGCGCTCACTCGCAAGCGGCCGGCCGCGAACGGCTCGCGGTCGTCGGTCGAAGGCCCATACCGGGTTGCAGAGCCGGTTCGACCGGTTCAAAACCGGTTCAAGCCGGTTTAAGGCCTGAACCAGCCGGTTCAAGGCGATCCAGGGTGGTCTGGTCCATCTTGGACCCGGTTCAGGCTAGTCTGGACCGAATCAGACCGTTTTGAGTCCAGTTCGCCCTGTTTCGGGTCTATTTCGGACCGGTTTAGACCTATTTTGGGTTCGTTTAAGTTGTTTAGCGGCGATTAGCGCCGGTTCGTTTCGTTTTCGGTCGGTTTAGCCCGGTCTAGCCGGTTTGTCCCACATAAGTTAATTACATCAAACAACTCGAATACCCTTGATTAGCCGTCATAGCAATTCCTACGTAGAAGACATACATCCACAAAATGTCTAGGAGCAACGATCCCATGAACTTCATAGAATGCAAACCATTTAGCGTTTTGAATTTAGTTTGAGTTGATTTTTTTTATTTGAGTTTGTTTAGAAGTTTGATTTGTTTTGGATAGAAACTTAGCGTCTTCTATTTTTTAGATAATGCTAAGTTGCATCTTGGTTGACTAAAGTTTATTCAAGGATTATTATTATTATTATTATTATTATTATTATTTTGTGGATTGATTACTCATTTTATCAAGACTTGGAGTCTTTTGAAGTGATCTCATCATGTTTTGAGTTTGGTTTGAATGTAATTCATTTTTTCTTAAACAAAATTTCAGGTGTTTATATATATATTTTTGGGAATATAACGAAGTTCCAAGTCTTGAAATTTTCAGGTTTCTGATTTTAAAATATTCAGATTTTGGATTACCATCTTTTTACCTGATTTTTTTAAAAGTATAGAATTTATTCATAATTTATGATTTTTTTTCATAATTATTCTAATTTTTTTTTCAAGTTTATTCAAGGTCTCTGATTTAAAAAAATAAATAAATTTCAGATCTGAAGATTTTAGGATCTAGATTTAAGTTTGCTTGGGGTTACAGTTTCGGATCTGGGGAATTGAAGTGGGCAATTTCCCTATTATGGTCTAGATATTTGAGCATTGGGGTTTCTTTCTCATTATTCAACCTTAACTGCAACAAATCTGACACCCATCTCTACACGTTGGGTCAGTCTTGGTTCCGAGTAACATCAGGCTTTGAAACGTTATCAATCTTTGGGACCCATTCATCAAATTTCTCATGAGCCTGCCAGATCTTGAGGTACCTTGCTCTCCCGTCTACATTTTTTTAGTGCTACACTTTAAACTTCCCATGCCCTCCTTCCTTTTTTTTTCTGAGCCTCAGGCATTCTGACTGCTTAAACCCTGGGTTGATTTATTTATAGCTACTACAGTCATCATCTCTGAGGTTCGTATGATTCATTGTAGATTTTATATTTCATTTACTTTCAAATTTTTGTTGGGGCACGTTCCATCAAAGCCACATGGCTGCTTTATGTCCCTCAGAACACCAAACATGCACTGATCACTGACATTGCAATGCTTGACTCAATTGAATTACAAATACATAAGAGAAGACATGAAAGCCATGATTCCCACAAACTGAATGAGTTAGGATTAAACCCACTCGGCCTTTGATAGGCACTATGAAGTTTATCCCAATCGGCTTAGCTTAGGATACACCTGGCGTTTGATAGCCATGTGGGGATCCTTCCCTATTGATTAGGGTTGAGTATACCCCGGCCTAAAATAGGCGTGTAGGAACTTGACCATCGGTTAATGAACCTCGTCAACATATGGTTTGGCATGTTCACGTGTTAAATGCACATAGCCTCCTCATAGTTTAATGGGCGTATTCCTCCCTTAACGGGGGATGGTTCAACATTGGGGTCTCATGTGATCTTTGTATGTTGACCCTTCTTGTTACTTGAACGTCCTTCATTCCGGTAGCTTATCTTGTATGAAAATACTTCAGTGTGTGTGGCTCCTCTAGTCAAACAGCTATACGGCGATACTAAAAAAGTGGCACCTTTGTATTTACATGCCATGGTCTCTATGCCCTTACCAGGTAGTAATAGTTTCACATGCATCTCCATCTGGGACCATACTTAAAAAACACTGGCCACAATCTGAGACATACCACCCATCCAATCCTACCATACCATCTAAAGATAATCAAGGTATTACTACTTAAATCTAAAGAAAATAGCCAGAGACTTACAGAATCAAAATGAAAATCCGTTAAAGAGAAGAGTAGTGAGAAGTGTCATAAAAATGGAAAATGTTTTTTATTTGGCCAATTTTGATACATATAAAATAGTAGGTATTTCATTGGCCAATAACGATTATATTACTAAGTGAGATTTTTCACTTAAGAAAAAAGACAAGTTCAGGCAGGAAATGTATTTTGATGGCATGAACTCCAGTGGTATTGCTTATTCTGCAGCCCAATAACATGAATGACTTAATATTTCATGTGGTGGCAGGCTAAAATACCTTTGAACTTTGATGATAAGCCTGAGTTGGCGAGGACAATCATCACATACAAGCAAATAAAGCAACATATGTAAATCAAAGACACGTCCAAGACAAGCACATTCCCCCAAATGGATGGATCAGATCACTGTCATAAGATTTAGGCTGGAATCTGGATCTGTTTTAGTAAAAGAATAAAGTTATTGTCTTCAATCTTATTTTTCATTGTAGGAACAATGTAGCATCTATTTTAAATCTCTGACCAGGATAAGCAGCATCGATTTAAAACACTCATAAAATATACAACACCTAGATGTCTCTCTTATAGTAAAGAAAATGGCAGTTAAACTTACGATGAATTATCCAAGCTGGAAATTAGGTCTCCAGATTCTTTCTTTCCTGTCTTTACATCTGCATGGTGCCATGATCAAAAGCTTTTCAAGTACTTGATTGAAAATTTTGTTGAATCTGCAACAATATGTACCTACCATCACTGGAACACTCCGGGAGATACTTTGCAAGCCTGTATTTCTGAATGAACAAACATTCATATGGTAAGAAATCTCAGTAAAGCAGCAGGAGGGAGAAAGTGGTCTGAGAATGATGATTAGTTCTTCAAACATAGTACCTGCAAGTGACTCTTGACGTGGTATATGGTCAACCCTTTTACACCCATGACTCTCAGAACACCTTTGGGAGTGGCTCCTGAAAGAAGAAGAAAGTCACATGGTGCTAATATGACTTCCCAGCATGCATAATAAGAATCCTGAATGTCACAATCATCTTAGTCCAGCTAATATGAGGGTATATATTCAAGATACTGAGGTTTCAAAACCTTATAGGCAGTCCAAGTTAGTCAATCCACTTGATCCCCAGGTGGAAATCTATTCGGTGAGTTTGGCGACTCAACTGAGTTGGATGCTAAGATAGAATGTGATTGTTTACATAGAAATAAATCTATTGACCAGTTCAGTTGTCTTTTCCAGAGTTACATCAGTTAGAATCAGCCAGCTTACCATGATTGATCCTAAGATCAGCTAATTCAAATGTTATATTTTATCTTCTAATATAATTGTGACCAGTCTAGTAGCAGGTTTGAATCAGTCAATACAACTTGATCCTTGTCAACCAAGACCACCTGATTCCAGGCCAGTACATAATAGATTTTATGCTTTGTAGATATAAAATCTGTGTCTATTCCCCTAGTAAAATCATAAGAAAATTGTATTGCCATGGGATCAGCTTAGATGACCTACACTCAGCATAAAGTATGCTTGAAGCCTAGAATCAGACTCTAATTGCGTTTTTAGCCTGATATCAGAAATAAGACAATGTGCGGAAGCAAATTTTCCTGCATCCAGAGAGAGAGAGAGAGAGAGAGAGAAAGAGAGAGAGAGAGAGAGAGGTATGAACATAAATAAAGCAAAAACATATGTTTTCTTAAAGGTTCATGAATTTGTGCAGCTTACATGTTGTTTAGTCCACATTCTGAATCGTATTTTGTGCATCTAACTTTTGGATCTAGTTTGATCTATGTGCTTGTGGAACCAGTTATTTCATTCGACACAAATATACATGTTCATATCATGAAAGATATTCTGAAATCTACTGAGATTATATATTCATTCTTAATCTCATTTAACATCAATTGGCTCATTGAATAGTCCACTTGGGAAGAATCACCTAGAATATACTCTTTAAGCTCTCCACAATGAGCTAACGCTTATTTCATAGGCCCATTAAAAGCCTATTTGCAGAACCCAGACAGCCAGGAGTTAAGTGCATTTTCAGCCTGTTAAGGCCCATTTGCAAAGCCACAAACAGCGAAGAAGTTGCCATAGTTCGTAGAATTGGCCGATCTGGAATGGAATTGATCAATTTTCGGATTGGATCGGCCCTGTCGATTCGATTCCCACCCGAATTACTGATCCAAGGTCAATTTCAGGAGGAATTGGCCCGGATCAAGAGAATCAACCATGGATCAGATCAATCATCAGCCGATCCTCAAAAACCTAGAAATATAGGAATTGGGCCCAATTAAGGACCAAATTCCGATCTGATTTCTCCCCATTCGCCCCCCTTCCCTTATCTTGTGCCCCTTCCCTCCCCTCTGGTAAGGAGCACCCCTCCCTCCAATCCTCGAGGAACCCTACACTGAAGTCTCCCCTTGGGGGTAACTATTTTAGCAACCCCTATGCCGAAGTCACCCCAAGTGGTTACTGTTTCAGCCACCCTAAGGGGTGGCTAAATTCCCCTGGCAGTTGGCTCAGTCCCTCGCCCTTCGGATTGGATCCAAAACTAGATCGTTGTTCGGTTCCCGGTTCTTCTCCTATGTCTGGAAATCTAACAATTTAATCTGAGTTGTAATTCGTTGGAGGGTATTTTTTTTTCTGTGTAGGCAAATATCGGACAAGGAGTATGGTGCTCCTGCACATTGTGATATTGGATGGCAATATAGACATATTGATAAGAAGAGAGTGAAATACAAGTGGTGTGAGAAAGAAATAAATGGAGGTGTTTATCGTCTCAAGTAACACAAGTGGGATTAGTGGGAACATGAAAAATATGACAAGGTAACATCAGAGTTTAGAGAAGAAATGAGAACATATTTAACCAGGAGAGTATCTCAAAAAGACATATGTATTGAGCAAAGAACCATTGATGAGTTGTTCGGACAAAAAGACACAAATCTCATGACCTAAAGTCGTAAAAAAGTTAAAGAAAATGCACGAGCAGAGGTTGATGAACCAAGTTTCGATGATCAAGAGGAGACACAAATAAGGAGAACAATATATACAAGTAAAGCTCAGGCCTGTGAAGATGAGGAGAGAAAGAGGCATAGTTATAAGTAGAGTGACAGTTGTTCAAATGTGAAAGACAACTATCCTACATATCAATCAGGTTGATATAGTGAATTCCGTTAGTCATAGTTAGTTCAACAGTTGGATACCTACATTGTATAAGTAGAGTGACAAAAGTCAAATGACGATAAATCAAGCCTTGAAATAAGTTAGGGATACGACAGCAGCTATAAAGAAGGCAGTCAAGAACATTTTGTAAATGATCTTTATATGCATACATATCAAAACTTAACTACTTTTAAATGTGTCTTGGGTGTTTTTAAAACAAACATTAACGACAATGTCTTATTTTTACTCGATATAGATGTCTCAACCCATGCAACCACTAATCTATATTTCAAACCATAGTTGATGCTATTGATGAGACTAGACCGGGATTAAAACTTTCGAAGTCCAAGTACATATATGAGGGTGGGTTGGATGTAGAGATTGATAAGTTGACCTCATGAATAAATGGATTCAAAGTCATATGAAAGTACATGGGTTGTATTGTAATATGCAATGGATGGATAGAAATTATAAGGAGATCTATGATCAACTTTTTTTTATTGTTTTAAGGGCACCACATTTTTAAAATCTATTGATGCATCAAGTTAGATCAAGAATATGGAGTACTTGTTTAGTCTCATGAATAATATTGTCGAGAAAATAAATGAAGACAATATTGTATAGTTTATGATTGATAATAAAGTATCTTATAAGGTGATAGAGAAAAAATTGATGAATATCAGGCCACACTTGTTTTAGGTGACATGTGCGGTACACAAATTTGATGTTGAAGGCTAATGGCAAGGATTCCGGAATCGGAATCGGACCGATTCTGATTCCGATTCCAGGAATCGGCCGGATTCCGGATCAGTCCGGAATCGTTTTTTTTTTTTGATTTTTTTTTCGTCAAAAAAAATAAAAAAAATCAGAAAAAATTTTAAAAAAATAGGAAATGAGTTAGAAAAAATCAGAAAAAATTCTAAAAATAGGAAACATTTTAAAAAATAACCAATACATGATATCCACAAGACCACATCATACAAATACTAATGAACACCAATTGAACACTTGAAGACTTGAAGTTAAGTACATATTCCAATTCCATTGATTCAAAAATCAAAGAGTTGATACATCGTAAAAAAAAAAAAATTTACATCGTATCAATCTACTACCGATGTCTAGGATATAGATATGGATCTTCCTCCTCTCCTGTTGCTCGTGACGCTCCTCCTCGTGCTCGGTCTTGTATCTTGTCCGGGACCGTATCCGTATGAAAATAATGCCGATGCCATGCCATCGAGGTCGTATGGATCGGACGGGACGACGGGACGTAAGCGAGAGGATGGTGGAGGCTGGTGGTGTAATCCCGCTGTGGTCGACACTGACGAAATGCTTGAATCTTGTGGCTGCGTAATATCTGAATGCGGTGTACGCTCGTCCGGCGTGTAATACGGCTTTGGAAACCGTGAATCGGGTGACTCGATTGCTGGCTTTGATAGCGTTGCGTCGTTGGTATACCTCCTCGTCGTCATGCGAGGAGTGAGAAGGAGCTGCGTCTTTGTCATACGGGGCGACGGACGCGACCTCGGCTTCCTTCTCTTTACCTCTTTACCAGTTTTTCAACTTTGCAAATCCTCCCCATTTTTCGTGCGGTCGCACTTTGTTTCGTTCTCCCGGTGCGAATGGGGAATGTAGCGAGCTGTGGGGCCCAGGCTGACTGGAAGGCGGGACTAAAGGCTGCCAGTGGGCTACTCCATGTTCTTTGGGGCGAAGAAGACCTGCTGAGCACGAGAAGTAGATGGAGGTGGAGGCTGGAGCATCCTCGTCGGCTTCAACACCATCCCAACTCCTTCTGCCCGTACGCGGTCATCGGGATCAAACTCGGTGCGTGATCCCTGGCTTCCTCTCCTCATCCGGGGAGCGAGTGCATGCTCACTGGAAAATGCGGGTCCCGTGTCCACCTCCTCGGGTGGTGGTGTGGCGGAGGAATGCCTGCTGCTCGTACGGGCCACACACGAACCGTGCGAAATCGCTCCTCGGCCCGATCTTACGCCGATCTTGATGTTCTTTATGCGCAGCCTACGTGACCCCATAATGACGGAAGACCGGCTTCTCGGCCGGTCGAGGTCAACTTTGTTCCTCGCTTTTGGTATGTATCGAGTTGAATGTACTCCGATTCCTCTCGCGGTGGGAGGAAGCGGTGCTGGCTCGGTATCACGATACGATGACGCCAGTGGATTCCATCCACTCTGGTGTTCACACTGAACCCACCATTCAGTGAAAAACATAAGAAGAAAAGGAAAACAATTAGCCCGTCTAAACCATAACTTATATGAAAAGAAAAGAAATTCCTCGTCGAACTATTCTCTTATACCGAGGTGACACTTTGTCGGCCCAGAATATTCGAGTCGACGTACGAGTATACACGGGCCTCGTCTTGTATACACATACGAAACATATAAAAAAAATAATTAGTTGCTGGTAATGCTAGTCCAATGTATTTAATGAACTACAACTTACATCTCGGCCTACATCTTGTCTGTGAGATCGGCACGGCATTTGGATAGCTAAGTGTACCCCGCGTCACCGCGTTGTCGTTCACCTTTTGTCCTCCCGTATTGGATGCGGGGGTTAGAAAATATCTGCGAGATTTTATTAGTTAACAACTTGTGCGTATAAGACAATTATACGAGCGAAAATAATTTGATAACCAAGTTACTGCCAACGTGGACATCGTGGTGCAGGTCTTGTCCCATCGGTCATCGATGATCTTCCACCGCACTTTGTAACCTGCGGGATTTTTTTTCTTTAATTTTCAGCTTTGCCCGGTCCATAGCATCGTACGGTGTGCCCGTCGGTCCCTGTCGTCGAGTCTACCCAACCTCGAGACAACTACCGGTGGCTCGATGATTGCCAGTAGTAGGCGATCCTCTCCCGACCTCTTGTCGGTGATACGCTTCTCGAACGACAGAATCTCCTTGCTCTTTTTTGTCGTACGAGGTTGTCCACCGTATAGTTGTAATACTCCTCGAGCATGTGAACACAACATGCCTGTGCCGGTGTAAACTCTCCGTATGATGAAGTTCGTAGCGAATGCGTGTCGGACGGGCACGACAAGATCGTGCCCTCTGTGTGAGATCTCGTGATATGTAGGAGGCGGGGATGCGAATAAATAAAAGATGTGATCGTCTGCAACGCACGACAGTGTAGATACACCCTCCTCCGCACCATATCCTGCAAATGAGATCTATGGAATGTCGCACGGGGCACACGAGAAGATGTGCTTATCTTCTCCGTGACTTCTACCCGGACCGCCTTATATGATGGTTCGTTGTCCGTGACAATGCGAACCGCATTGTCCTCCCCGATCTCCTCCGCCACCCCATCACATTGAAAAGATGAAGTCGGCATTTTTTATCTTCCCGGAAGCATCTGCGACTTCGAGAATGTAGTCCCCTCGAACGATGCACGAAGTTTATCGTACTCCTTTTGGTGATACTGTCACCTCGTCGCACGTGATTGTGCAACCCTCTCCTTCGCGACTTGAACCCGTCCGTACGCTCCCTCGACTCTGGACCTCCTCGTGGGCCGGCGCCGTATGTGTGTCTGTGCCGGGGCTTATGAAACCCGGTCCGACCTCACCCGCGGCATCCACCGTCGTTTGGAAGTAGGGGTACAGTGGTACACGTGTCTTTGGGATGCCTACATCGAGATTAAAAAAAATGGGATCGGGGTAAAATTAAGTTTTAGTAAATAAAACGAGGCATAATGTCGAATATAATTTAAAAAGTGATACTGCGTGTAAAAACCATTTAATGATATGGCGAACGGCTCTCTTTGCGGCCGTTCTGTAGCCTTCGCCCCTTTCGTTGCTGCTTTATCCCCCGTACGCCCGGCACTCTGTTTTCTAAATAAATACTCATCGCTCGGTGTAAATCGAGTCTTTGGTAGAGTGGTGGAACGGCGGTATGGCTCGTCTCCTGGGGTCGAGGCTCTCGGTCCCGAGTGAGAGGCGAGCCGATCTTGATCGGCCCCGAAAATTTGGGTCGACTACGGACCCCGGACCCTCCTGCTCCCCTGCTCTTTGTCCTCACTCGCCGACGATGCGCGCTGGCCCAGCGTGCCTTGCGTCCCGAGCTCGGAGTTCGTGGACTCGTCCTCGCTCTCGCTCGGGCCTGTTGCCTTCCACCGCCTTTCCACTTTGGAGGTAGGCGAATCGCGGTCCCTCCTCCTCTCGGTAGCTGCGTCCTGCTGACTCCTCCCTACTGCTCGATCTGTAATCGCCCGTTGAGAGGCTACACTTTGTCGTGTATCCTCTCGTCTGCTCGCTCTTCTCCCTCGGCACCTTGTCGCATTTTTTTTACATTTCCACTTTGTTCGACGATATGTTGTTTCGGTAGGAACACCCCCCGTTCATCTCCTTACCGCGCCTTTGCTGTGCCTCTTCGACTAGGTCTACCGTATGCCCGTGTTCCCGACCCGCGTCGGAACGCGTGCGGTCTTCACGTCGCCTTGATCGGCCATTGCTTAAATACGAAAAATTGTAAACAATGCCTTAAAAATGATTAGATAACATCTAATTGTTTTAGACGCTGTTCGGGTAGCAGACAACCCGAAACACCGGTTCGGTATGTTTAAAGGGTTACGTATTCTTGAAATCAATGTACGGGGTATCCAGAAATTTTTCCGTACGAAGAACATCCGATCGATGTTCGAGCAACTGAGCGAGTTATTCGATCACGAATCACCCGATTTAACTCTGCTCGGAGTCGTCGGAAACGTGTAAAAAATAGGCGTCGGGATATCAAGATTTTTCCGTGCGAAATAGACATATCACGGATACTTGAAAACTTAAACGAACTTGTTCGGACAAAAATCGTAAAGTTTAACGACACTCGAAACTCGTCGGAAACGCGTAAGAATGGACGTACGAAGTTTTGGCGAAGAAATCTTACGAAACCTTACAAAGATCGAAGAAGAGGTTGATTCGATGCCGATCCGACTTGAATCGGCGGAATCCTTTGAAGAACGAGCTTGGAATCGCCGGAATCGCCCCTGGAATCGGCCGGAATCGGTGGAATCGACCCTGGATCGACGGAATCGGCCGGAATCGACGGTGGATCGCCAGGAATCGAGGCGGAATCGCGGAATCGCGCCGGAATCGCGCCGGAATCGCCTGCGCTTCCTCCTTCGCGCTTGGGATCGGCCAAGGCCAGCTGCTGGGTCGATTCGGCCTACTAAGGGCCGGAATCGGTTCGATTCCCGGTCCGAGTGAACCGGGAATCGAAGCCGGGGCAGGGTCAGCCCGGCCTTCGAAGAATCGGTCGGATCGACCGATTCCACATGGAATCGGTCGGAATCGGATCGATTCCGACCGATTCCAAGCGATTCAGACCGATTCCGAGGAATTCTTCCCGGAATCGGTCCTTCCGCCGGGAATCGGATCGGAATCCACCGATCCGATTCCGGAATCGGTCGGAATCGGACCGATTCCGCCGATTCTGCAATCTATGGCTAATGGAAATGAGTCATTTGTGAGGTGCTTGATAAGTCAAGGTTAGTTGATTACATCCTTCATATATGAGCATCCTATGCTACTACATATGACGAGAGAGCACACCGATGTCATTATTTAGTGTGACCTGGTCCCATGAGATTTGTCAAGTATTTCATTGCGTTAGAAAGCCCGTTGAGTCATTGACATGACTTGAAAAACATCCACTTTCAACATAGATGGATGAAAAGGATGTTAAACCAAAGTTAGAGTTCTATCCAAATGATCAAGCATGGGCCGAATATGAGCTTGACAATGTAATTGATGAGGATGAAGAGATGCAAGAAGAATAGTATGCTGAGGTTCCTTGTACAACACCAGGTCTTGATCAAACTTAAACCACAACACCAACCATCACTCCAGCTCTAGTTTCTCATGCCACTTCATGTGCAATTCCTTCCACTACTTAGAAGAACTTACAAAAGAAAGAAAGATTTGCAAGTTTCAAATCATTGAAGAAGGTATACCTGAACAATAGTGGACAAGGTACTCAAAAAGTTGGGAAGAGGAAGAAGCTAATTATCAGATGAAGACCTATGCGTCCCACAGATCATACCCAAGCACCTTCCTTGGATGATAATAAAAAAGAGTTCATTCCGCCTACACATCAGCCAAATGTAGGTGGTTCAGATGGAGGTGGAAGAGGAGATGGTGATTTCGGATCCAACAGTGCACATATAAGTGGAGTAGGACTTATGATTTGGGTCATAAACAACATTCAAGTAGAAGAAATCCCCATCTGAATCAGACGTGTTTTTTTGATAAATACGCTGTGACAAATTATGCAGAACATGCTTCAAATTTGGAGCTATGTTATCCACCCTCATTTCCAACATTTGATAATATGTATGATTTAAGTCAATTAGTCAAATCATTTTTTTCATATGGATATGAGTCAATTATGATTGACCAGACTCAACAGAGCACTAAGAGAATCAAGAGAACGGAGACTATGAAGGGCAAATCCATAGATAGTGGTGATAAGAAGATATCTTTTTTATTGCATATGAATTGTACCATTTCTTTCTTTATTGTAATAAATCTTTGTGTTATTTTATATCCACTTATCTTAATATGTCTCATATAGTTATAGTCCAATGAAAGTGTGTAGATGTCAAAGTTTTATTTTTAACATTTTTAGGGACGTTCATGTTTTAGAGTTTATCATGATTTTTTCTAATTTTTTAAAATAAAAAATAAAAAATCTCGATTCGAACCGATTTTGAATTAGGAATCTTCTTGGAAAATCGGTCCGGATTGGACCTATGTTATCTGAGATGCAAGGCACCCGAGGTGAGGCACCTTAGGCATTTGAGGCAAGATATATAATATATAATTACAAATAACATTAAAACCTTTGAAAAAGAACATAAAAAAACTCACTTCTAAGTCCTGCAAGGCATCAGGATGTCAAAGCCTCGAGATGGAAGATTGGGCATTGGGGGTTTCAAGGCAAGGGAAGAGGATTTTAAGTTATTGGATCCGACCCTTACTAGTTCGGAATCCGAGTGAGGCTAGCAAAGCAAGAACTATCGAGGCGATGCATTGCCTCAATGCCTAGACACTTGAGGTGAGCACCTCAAATAACATAGGATCGGATCTACTGATCCAAGTCCAAATTCTGATTCCGTGATCCTTGAAAGTTGGGCTATCATTAGGCCATTAACAGTCGTTTGAAGCCCAATTTTCAGCCTACAAACAACGACATGGGAGTTAATCCTAGGGTTCTTTTTTTAAGACACATCATACGATTTTTTTCGGTCCAATATAGCTATCCATATATATGCTCATATATGAATAAGTGTACAAAGGCATGTATTTACAAATTTTATACCTACCATTCACTCCCTCAGTCAAGGCAATAATCTTTTAGAAGTCTGATCTCGAGGAGATAAACCCATGGTGAATCCCTCAAGGTACGACAATCTCTTCGCTTGCGCAGTCATGACAATGACTTGCTGAAGACATGATCTCAAGGGGATAAATTACTCTTGAGTCCCTCAAAGGATGATAGTCTCTTTGTTCACCCGGTCAAGGCAATGACCTTTTAAAGGTTTGATCATGAGGGGATAAATCCATGTTGAGTCTCTTAAGGGATGACAATGAAATCCTGATGAGCCCCTTCAAAGAAAAAAAATCAAACCTACTAGCACTAAAGGAGAATGCCAACAAGACTTGTCAGAAAATTGACCAAAGAAATCAACTACCACTGCCATAAGAAGCAAAGAGGGAGGATCGCCGTGACCTTCTTTGGATGACACTACCGCGTTGTCTTGTTGTCAACTCTGTTGACACCGTCCCTGGAGGAAAAGAGTACCACGAGGTTTCACATCCCATTAACTACCTTGTGCAGCCCCTACAACATGTTAGGAAGCCTACGACTTCCGCACAGTATGCACATAGACTCCCTTGTTGCCGGGAGAGCTTCTAGTGAATGCAAGACTCCAAAAAAGGAAGTGTGCGGTTCATTGAAGGCCGCAATTTTGTCACAATTGTGGCAGGAAGGGCATAATCCTTCCTTCCTATCTCTGAGGGCTGTTGGAGCCCCTTACTCCTCCTATCAAGCCAACTTGGCTTTTAGACAACTTCTGTGGTAGTTGGCCAATTACTGATGGGTGGATGGAGTTTATGTAGATAGATGCTGGATTGGGTCATGTGTGTCATTAAATAGGTTTCTTATAGTGAGCTAAGATCAGCCCATTCGATGAAACATTTATGAGCCCCAATTGAAGATTGAATCAAGTATAATCCCAACTTAATTGAAGATGCAAAGGGAGAAATGAAAGAATTGGGATGTCTGCCACTCTCTCATTTCCTTTTTTTTTTTAAATTTTATGTCTCAACATCTCTAAACCCAAAATAAATCAAATCACAAAATTAAATCCATGAACTTAAATCAAATTAAATCAAACAAAATTCAATTTCATAAGGTTATTGGGATGTCTACCAGTCTTTATAATTTAAGTGGATGAATGACTTCTAAGTAATACATTGTTGTGATGGTTCAAGAGTATTCAAGTAGTTGCTCGATGTAATTAACAACAAAATATCGCCAGTCCAGTGGGAAGAGGTCAAATCTATTATCAAAGAACCTAGATAACCTCAACTCATAAAAAATATAATTCAAATCATATAAGTGATGGTTGATCCACATGTTAACACTTGGAAAATCTGCGGAACCTTCTTTATGTGTTCCTATATATGAACACCACACATCAAAGTAGCTAATACCTCTATAAATATCATATATTTTCATAGTCGTCAATGTTAAAATCAAAACCAAAAATAAACCTTTTCCAAAAAAATTTCTTTAGAAAAATGAGGTTTCAACCGTGCTTGACCTCATCCAACTGATCTTTGCACCGGTCAATGTTTATTAGATCAATCTTATGACCGAGAAGCATTGTTAATTAACTTCATTAATGATAAATGAATATATACTGCAAAATTTACATACCCTTAAATTTGAATAATCTCATTATAATATCCCTGACTGATTTTCTATCATAGACCAAGCCATGAAATGGTGACTTGTGGTTTGTGATTGATGATTATATTAGACTGATGAACACTTCGGATTACAATTAAGGATCAGAGAACAGACAATCAAATTGTGTTGTATAAGTCACAAACGACAGATCATTAGGACCATACTTACATAAAGGTGCCATTCCTTAAGGGTGCTCATGATTCTCACTTTCCTTCCTATGTGGCAGGTTGTTGGGGCCACAGGGAGCCATATTGGCTTCCTTTAATGACCTCTTCGACAGCGTGTTATCAGTCATACTGGCCTCCTTCAATGACCACTTTGAAAGTGAGTTATCCCAGAGCTAGAGAGATAACCTTTCTTAACGCAGAATGCAATTTGGTAGGCATAAATGCTGACCAAGTTAGAAAATAGGTGATGCGGGGTGAAAAGCCAGATTCCATCTATACGTGGAAATGAACTGAGTTTACCAACTGGAAATGACTGATTAAACCGCTCTGAACCCAACTAAATCAGGTTGGGTCAGATCTGAACCAGTCTGAAAATCACTGAACCAGGCTTAAACTAGTACGAGTCAATGCAAAATGGGATTGAACCAGGTGGGCCGATTGGACCAAAGGGTCATCGGCCTTTTCAAATGCTTCTGCTGTAAGAAATGAGTTGCCTGTTTGGTCTGGTGAGTTAATAGATTGATGCAACAAACTGTTTCCGCGATAGATTCCAATTGGGTGAACCTGCTTGACTGGTGGAATTGGACTGTCACAATGGACACCTGCTGTATTCAAAGAAGTGAAGGGGCTGGGTTAGCGTGATATGGACCAGCGAGCTTGGCCTGATCCGTGGGCTAGCACAGCACAGTGATCACCGGTTCTGATCTGGATCAGATCAGGCAATTTGGCTGATTTTTCTGAAGAAAAACCAATCCGCAATCTGTCCGGATCGATTCTTCAAAAAGCCCTAAAAACTGAAAAAAATACTGAATAGGCCCCTTTTCAGCAGATTTTGGCCCTGAAATGGGCCAAAATTGCCACTGCCGTGGAGCTGTGCCACCACCACAGTCATCCCTACCCTACCCGGCTACCAGGTCCATTGGGACCCGTCCGTAGTCCCGGACAGGTCCGGAATTGACCAATTCGGTCAATTCCAGTCCCAATCGAAGCTGATTCAACCGATTTCGGTGGGAAATCGGGTTGCATCAGCCCTCCAGATGAAAATGGATCGCCAATGGCTGATCCCATCTGGGAATCGGCCAATCTCAATCTGGATAGCCAATTCTACAATCAATGGTGCAATAGGTCTGATCCAGTACTGATCCTCCAGTGATTTGGCTGTGTTGTCGCAGGTGATAAATCTAGTGAACCAGGTCCAGCAGATGGGCCATCTGATGGAGAGGCTAGGACGGATCAGCAAGTGCGCATGTGAGAAGGCACTGGACACATGGACAGCAATGAGTTGATGTTGCGTAAGGTAGCCAAACGCAAATTGAAGTGGGAACTGTAGTTTTGTCAACATTGTTTCCTCGTCTGTGCAGGTGAAGGAACAGGATGGAGGTGGATTTTGGTGATAGTTGGAGGGACTCCACGGAGGAGGAAGAAAGAAAGTGGTGTCGTTGGATGAGGAACCAGAGAAGATTATGGATGTGAAGAAAAAGGACCGGGAGAAAAGAACCTCATCGAGCTCGTCCGACGTAGGTTAAGAGGAAGACCAGAGGTGAGGAGAGAGAACCAAAGAAGCAATGAAGCTTCTTGGAAGAGAAGATGAACCAGGGAAGAATCCGGCATATCTTACATGTCGGGTAGAAGCTTTGGCGTCGGATCCCCAGGGAGAGTGAGAAGACAAGGTGAGAAATAGAGCGGGAAGGAAGACACAAATTTCCTTATCATTTCTTCATCTGTCATGCCCAATTGAGCTATAGTAAAGAGCTCTTATAGAAACCCAAAATTTGCATTTTCTTATCATATAGTGACTCTAGAACTCCGTCATTGCCGGTCCCAAAACCGGATGAGAAAGGAGGAGGGTTGCGATAGGTGACAACCAGCGTAAAAATAAAGTCACATCTTATGATATGGATTCAAATGATATAAACGTTGAGGCGTATTCACCAAACGACACATTACACCGGAACTCGGGTGTGGCAAAATACAGCAAGGGTGAGGGCGTTTTCCACATGCGACGCGCCACATAAGCGCCCTATTGTGGTGTTAAATAAGCAAGAGTTCCCACATCGACGGGTGTGGATAAAGAAGTTAGTCCATAATAAAGAGCAAGATATGAATTCTAGAATAAACGCAAATGCAAATAGACATTATTATAAAAAGAAATGTAAGAAAGAAAATATTAAAAGAAAGATAAGAATAGGCACTTAGAATATTGGATCTCTTACAAGAAAACTTATAGAACTTGTTGATAGTATGGAGAGGAGACGGATTAATATTATGTGTATCCAAGAAACCAAATGGACAGGAGAAAAAGGTAAAGAAGTAGGAAATACATGATATAAACTATGGTATACAGGAAAAGAGAGAAATAAAAATGGGGTAGGTATCATTGTTGATAAAACATTAAAGGATGCAATAGTTTCAATACAAAGAGTAGGAGATAAGATTATTATGGTAAAAATGATTATAGAAAGATAAATAATTAATGTAATTAGTGTATATGCTCCACAAATTGGATTAAGTAACGAGATTAAAGAAAAATTTTGGGAGGATATGGACGATCTTATGTAAAGTATGCCAAATGAAGAAAATGTATCTATTGGAGGAGATCTCAATGGACATGTTGGAAACAAATGTCATGAATATGGAAATGTTCATGGAGGTTTTGGATATCGAAATTTAAATGAAGAGGGGAAGAATATTTTAGATTTTTCTATGACTTATGCTCTTATCCTCACAAATACTCATTTTATTAAAAGAGAATCTCATCTAATAACATTTAAAAGTGGACAAAATAAAAGTCAAATTGATTTCATTCTCACTAGAAAATCCAATCATGCTATTTGCAAAGATTGTAAAGTAATTCCGAGTGAAACTTTAGCAAGCCAACATAGGTTAGTGATTTTAGATGTTAAGATTAAAACACAAACAAACACATATAAAAAAAGTCTTCTCCTAAAATAAAATGGCAGGAGTTAAACGGAATGAAACAACAAATATTTAAGACCGAACTTTTAAAGATAAATGATTGAAAGTTAAAGATAGATGTTAATGCTATGTGGATGAATATGACTATAAAAATTAGAGAGATAGCTAAAAAAGTACTTGGAGAGTCTAAAGGACATGGTCCACCTAAAAAAGAGACTTGGTGGTGGAATGAAGAAGTGCAAAAGGCGATAAAGAATAAGAGAGATTGTTATAAGAGATTGCCGAAATGTGATAACAATGTAGCTTATGAACAATACAAGATAGCAAAAAAAGAAGCAAAAAAGGTTATTAGAAGAGCAAGAGATGATGCTTTTAAGCATATGTATAAGAAACTTGGAACTAAAGAAGGTGAAAAATATATTTATAAACTAGCAAGAATGAGAGAGAGAGACGGTCTCAAGATCTTAATCAAATTAGATGCATAAAAGATGAAGAAGGAAAATTTTTGATTAAAGATGATGATATCAAAGAATGATCGAAAATTTATTTTGATACTTTTTTTAATGACAACTTTACTAAAAACATAGACGACATAGAGAATGTGACAAACTTTAATTTAAATTATATTAGAAAATTTTAATTTTCAGAAGTTAAAGAAATATTGAAAATGATGAAAACAAGTAAGACATGTGGTCCGGATAATATTCCTATTGAAGTGTGGAAGTGTTTGGAAAATTTAGGAGTGGAATTGTTAACTCGACTTTTTAACAGAATCTTAGTATCGAAACGAATGCCGAATAAATGGAGAAAGAGTATCATTATACCTATTTTTAAGAAAAAAAGAGATATACAAGATTGTGTAAATTATAGAGGGATCAAACTCATGAGTCATACTATGAAATTATGGGAAAGAGTTATTAAGCAGCGATTACGGAGCTGTACAAATATTTCAGCTAATCAATTTGGATTTATGCCTGGTCGATGAAGCTATTTTTCTTATTAGAAGTTTGATAGAAAAATATCGAGATATGAAGAGAGATTTACATATGGTGTTCATTGATTTAGAAAAAACTTATGATAGAGTACCAAGAGAGATTCTATAGTGGGTGTTGGAACGAAAGATGGTGCTTGTTAAGTATATACAAATGATAAAAGACATGTATGCTGATGCAACTAGTAGCGTATGCACAATTGGTGGAGAAACAAGAGATTTTCCTATTTCAATTGGCTTACATCAAGGGTCTGCAATAAGTCCTTATCTTTTTGCATTAGTTATAAATGAATTAACGAAGACTATACAAGATAATATACCTTGGTGTATGATATTTGCAGACAATATCGTATTGATAGATGAAACACAAAAATGAGTGAATAGAAAGTTAGAAATGTGGAGAAATATTTTGAAGACTAAAGGTTTCAAGATAAGTAGAACTAAAACAGAATATATGCATTGTAAATTTAATGAAAACCAAAGAGAAGTAGCCAAGTAGGTGAGGGCATCAGTTTAGATGGGATAATATTATCTCAAAAAACTCAGTTCAAGTATCTTGAATCAATTATTCAAAAAGATGAAGAATGTAATGAAGACATTAATCATAGGATTAAAACAGGTTGGATGAAGTGGAGATTAGCTTCAAGGGTTCTATGTGATCGTAAAATTCTATTAAAGTTGAAAGGAAAATTTTATCGTACAAGTATAAGACCCGCAATGTTGTATGGTAGTGAATGTTGGACAATAAAAGAAAAACATACTTCTAAAATAAGTGTTACCGAAATGAGAATGTTAAGATGGATGAGTGGTCACACTATATTAGATAAAATAAGAAATGAATATATTAGAGAAAATGTAGGAGTAACGAGAATTGTAGACAATTGAAAGAAGGGAGATTGAGATGGTTTGGACATATTAAACGTAGACCTAAAGAGGCTGCAGTTAGAAAGATAGAAAACATTAAAATGACAGAAACAAAAAAGGGCCATGGTAGACCTAAGTTAACTTAGAGGAGGGTAATTCAATATGATTTAGATGGTTTAAATATCTCTGAAGAAATAACACAAAATCGACATGAGTGGAGAAAGAGAATCCATATGATTGACCCCAAGTAATTTGGGATAAAAGCCTTAGTTGAGTTGAGTATAGTGACTCTAGGCATACTAAAAGAAAGTACAAAAATTGCAGATTATAAATCCTAAATTCTACAAATTATTAAAATGTGAATATGTCATCTTCTCCCGATTCAAATGCCATCATCTCCAAATTTCCTGCGTCATATCTGATAATGATCTCACCAATAGGCAACTATACGCTACTTCTGCGGCTGAGGCTCTGAGGCACTGCAGATTTGGAACCAACCTTTTCAGCCAGGTTGCCTTGGCCCATTTTTAACTCCTTACACCATCTGTCAATCAAAGTTAACATCGCAACCCACTTTAACTTGATGCCAAGGGGAAAGGAATGTTCTCCTTTTATAATAAAATGCAAGGCATTAATTATCTGCACTAGAAAAGGTGGAATCCACAACTACAGTTGGGTTGCCCTTAGTCATGATATCCAAGTTACATGAGCTACCAATCAAAGAAAAGTGGTTAATCTTCACATCAGGTCTGAGTCTGACCCTTCCAACTCCATCCCTCTTTTAACTCTACCCACTACAAGAAGAGGTACAAAAGTCTTCTTTTCATTAAATTCAGGGATGACTCTCTGGAGCTAATCGAGAAAGGAAGTGGAAAGGTTTTCTTCTTCCTATTTCTACAGTCTGATGGTGCATTATATGATCTTATCCATTATATTATTTTAATGTCATTGCATTGAATTTCATTCATGTTACGTCATGAACTTTTCTGTTTTCCCATATGGAATCCTGTGATGGTCAAGACTGCAGTCTGTCCATCTAGACTTGCACTTTGATACTCCCTTTTGTTCCATCATAGGAAACTAATTATCCCTCAAACCAACAGGGAGATCAAACAGAAAAAATGTCAATCACCGGGTAGGTTTTCTTTCAGCGTAACCTAAGAACAACTGCACAAGCAAATAGACACATCTTCAACGTTTGATACAGTAAACATGACCAAAATCAAAACATTAAAATTCATTCCTATTAGGAGACGGTGATCCAGTTTATAAATGTCTGGAAATCCTGTAAGAAATATTGTGGATATTTTATTTAACATATCTCATTAAACAAGTATTCATTTGGATATTCCCCTTTAATAGTCACCGCAAGGGGGATATATTTATTAATGTGTTGCCTACCAGCCCTATGAAAGATCATCTAAGTGCAAACTCTAAAAGAATTTCCATTTATTGCTTTGTGAAATTGAAATTAGACTACTCACTATCTGGGCCACCAAGCTGTGAGACAGCATCCACAAAACGGTCGTGAAGCTCATTTGTCCACCTCAAGCGCTGCTTTGCTACTAATGCAGAATTATTCAGATTGTTCATTCCACTACCAGGAACTACAGTCTCGCCAAGCATTTCTAGCTGCTGATCATGACCTACTCGATTGTTGGGAACCAAGCTTACACTAGATATGGGCTTTGACTGGTATGACGTCATCTGCCAAGAACATCAACAAAAAAGTTATGTCATACACAACAAGTTATAAAATATGTGGAGCAAAATAAGAGTCACTTTTATCTGATAAAAAATGAATAATTAAAACAAACATAAACAATGATACTCACTAAAGGCTATATATACCGAGGCCCTCTGTTCAAACTTAGCTGTTGACATATAAAGTAATGGATACAACAGGCATCCAAAAAAGCCACGGTTGAAATCACCATAATAACTATTGTACGACATACAATACTACCCTTTGAAAGAAACAACCTGTAAAGTTCAGAAGAGGTTTTCGGGTTTTTTTCCTTTCTAGAATGGGTACTGGTTTCCTGAGGTAAACTTTTGGATGGTTCATCACCACATTAAGACACAAACTCAACAACTCAACTTAACTCTAGCTTTAATCCCAAACTATTTGGCATCAGCCATATAGATTCTCTTTCTTCATTCATGTTAATTTTGAGTTATTTCTTCATAGATATTTTTGTTAACTCAACCCAAGCCTTAGTCTCAAATTATTTGGGGTCGGTCATAAAGATTCTCTTTCTCCTCTCATGTTCATTTTGAGTTGCCTCTTTAGAGATATTTAAATCATCCAAATCATATTGAATTACCATCTTTCAAGTTAAACTATGTCTACCATGTCCTTTTTTTTCAATTATGTTAATATTTTCTACTTTTCTAATAGGAGCCTCCGTAAATCTATATTTAATGTACCCAAATTATCTCAACCTCCCATCTTTCAATTTGTTTAAAATTGTCACTACTCTTACAATTTCTAAAATATATTAATTTCTTATTATATCTAATATAATTTCATCACTCATCTATCTTAACATTCTCATTTAGACAATATTTATTTTAAAAATATATTTTATTTTTATTGTCCAACATTCACTTACATACACCATCGCAAATTTTATACTTGTACGATAAAATTTTTATTTCAACTTGAGTGTAATCTTACAATCACGTAGAATCCGTGAAGCCAATCTCCATTTCATCCAACTTGTTTTAATCATATGATTAACATCTTCATCACAATCTCTATTTTTTAAAATAATTTATCAATGATATCTGAACTAGATTCTTTGAGATAATATTATCGCATCCAAACTAACACCATCACCTACTTCTCTTTGGTTTCATTAAATTTATAATATATATATTATGTTTTAATTATACTTATCTTGAAATTCTCAGTCTTTAAAATATTTTCCACGATTTTAACTTCATATTCACTTCTTATATCACATCTATTAATACGATATCATCCGTAAATATCATACACTAAGATATATTATCTTGTATAGTCTTCATTAATTCATCCATAACTAATGCAAAAAGATAAGGACTTATTGTAGACCCTTGACATAAATCAACTGAAATAGGAAAATCACTTGTTTATCCTCCAATTGTACATATGCTAGTGATTGCTTCATCATACATGTCTTTTATAATTTATATATGCTAAATAAGAACCAACTTTCGTCCTAACACCCATCACAAAACCTCTCTTGAAACTCTATCATAAGTATTTCTCAAGTCAATAAACATCATATGTAATTTTTTTCAATATCTCAATATTTCTCTAACTTCTAATAAAAAATAACTTCAATTGTACATCGAACAGGCATAATCCAAATTAATTAGCTAAAATATTTGTACAATTTCGCAAGCACCATTTAAAAATTCTTTCTCACAATTTCATAGTATGACTCATGAGTTTGATCCCTATATAATTTGCAAAATCTTATATATCTCCTTTTTTCTTAAAAATATATAATGATGCTCTTTCTCCATTCATTCGACATTCTTTTCGCTATTAGGAATTTGTTTAAAAGTCGAGTCAACCATTCTATCTCTAAATCTTCCAAACATTTCCACACTTTAATAGGAATGCTATATAAACCACATGCCTCATTGTTTCAATATCTTCAAAGCTTCTTTAACTTCTAAAAATTGAATTCTCCTAATATAATACAAATTAAAGTTGTCATTGAAAAAAGTATCAAAATAATTTTTCACCTTTCTTCAATATCATCATCTTCGATCAAGATTATTTTCTTCTTTATCCTTGATGGTCCTTGATACATTTGACTTGGTTAAGATCTTGAGACATTCTCTCTCTCTCATCCTTGTTAATCTATAAATATAATTTTTGTCTTCTTTAGTTCAAGTTTCTTATACATATGTTTACAAACATCATCTCTTGCTCATCTAATATTCTTTTTTGCTTCATTTTTCATTATCTTGTACTATTCATAAGCTTCGTTATTATTACACTTGGGTAATCTTTTATACCAATCTCTCTTATTCTTTATCGTCTTTTGCATTTTTTCATTCCACCACTAAGTCTCATTTTTAGGTGGATCACGTCCCTTAGACTCTCCAAAGACTTTTTTTAGCAATCTCTCAAATTTTTATAGCCATATTCATTCACACAACATTAACACATACGTCTAATTTCTAATTATTTATCTTAAGAAGTTCATTATTAAATGTTTGTTGTTTAAATCAACCAAATCATAATAAATTACCCTCCTCCAGGTTAGCTTAATCATACAACATCCTTTTTATTTCAATTATTTTGATATTTTTCACTTTCTTAATTGAAACTTTCTTAGGTTTACATTCAGTATGTACAAATAATTTCAATCTTTAATCTTCTTTCTTTCAATTTGTTTACAATTTGCTGCTCCTCCCATATTTTTCTAGTGTATTCATTATATCTAATATGATATGACTACATAACCACTAAACATTATAATTTTAGTTATAACCATCTTAACATTATCATTTCATTAACAATTCGGAAAATATGTTTGTCCTTCATTATTTAGCATTTACTACCATACAACATTGTAGGTATTATAATTGTACATTAAAAATTTTATTTCAACTTTAATAGAATCTTACAACCACATAAAACCTATGTAGCCAATCTCCACTCCATTCATCATGTCCTGATACCATGTCATCATCACATTATCCTTATTTTTGGATAAGAAAATCAAAATATTTAAACTAAGTACATTGAGATTAGTTTACTCCATTCAAACTAATTCCTCCATCTTTTTTCCTCTGTCTTTCCTTAAATTTACATGTAGTTTCTTATCAAACACTAAAAAACAAATAGAAAAAAAAACTAGAACTTCCTGGTTATTTGTTTAAGTGGCTGGGACCACGTATTCATTAAAAAAATAATAATTACATAATCATATCCAAGATGGTGTAAGCTTAAGGATCCTCCAAAAAGTTAACAAAAGTACAGCAAGTACAAAGCTGAGGAGCCTTAGCCACACACCATTCACTCACCGACCTCTAAATAATAGTCTAGACAACGATGATGCCCTCATAATTTATCTTTGATTTCTTTCCTTCCACATCTACCACAGTGTCACCTGATCTGAAGGACCATCCACTTAGTTGCCGAGTTTTCTTTGATTCCCTAATATCTATCCTATAACATTAGAAGTCCCTTTACAAAAGAAGGCCATGGAAATGCAACTAAATCTTGTGTGAAAATCTGGAGGGGAATAGGTGCCAACAAGAGTAAAAAATAAACAAGTAGAAAATAAAATATGAAGAATAGAAGATAGGTTGAGAAGGATTGTTCAAAGATGTGCCTGTTTCTCTCCCTCCAAATCGCCCACAGAAAGGCATGGAAAACTAGGCTCCACGTTTTTGCTTGCAGCCCCATGGATCAAGTTTGCTCCAATATTCAAGGTGCTGTCCAATGCTCTGTCATTTTGACTAGTTTAATCCCCATCTTCTAAAAAGTATACACCAAAGGTAGTTGGTGGCACCACATTGGGCAAAGATGTGATTAACATCCTCTCCATCAAAACATACAGTGGGCTGAAGATACAAAAGACATCTTCTATAGAAAAAGCTTAGCAGGAAGTTTAACCCATTGGATTTTCCACAAGAAAATTCTGAACTTGATGAACAGGACTAGATTACACACCAGACACCACCAGCAAACCTCTGTAGCTTCAAATTAAGCCTCTTACTTATAGACTTTAACCAATTTTTAGATTTGTAGTGAAGTTCTGTGGCAACAAATCATCATACCTTCTAGTGTAATTGGCTTGTCTCAATACCTCACAAAGAGATAAGTCATCATCTTTGTTTCCAAAAGTTCCCTCCAGTATAAGATATTCCAATGCAGTCCGGAATCCGAATTGCTTCATGCTCCAAACATCAGCCACTATCAAACCTCTAAATATAGTGATAGAGTGCAATACTGGAAATGGCAAGGCTCACGAATAATTATCAATCCACCTGTCCTCCCAAAATAAGGTGCTCTTACCATTGCCCATTTTCACCAACAATGGAAACAAAAAAAAAGGTTCCAGTTCTGTCCAATACCTTTCCAAATGCTGGATACAATGCAAGAGTCATTCACCCATCACCTCTCCTGATAAGCAATATACATGGACTAGACCACCACAACCCACAATCTCCCGTCTAGTCTCCACAACCATTAGAAATCAAAGCATTAATGATCACCTCAAGGGGAAGCAGCCTAATCCTGCCTTCTTTCACGCCTCTGCAAAAATGCCTCCGCGAAACCAAGTGCAAGGCTTCTTTTCACATGAACCCTGACAGAAAAAGTTATTCAAACACTCTCCAACTTGTCACAAACATCATTGGGAATCTTAAGAATAGAGTAGCGCACACTATTAGATAGTATTCATTGTCTACCTGAAAAAGGACGTTTGCATTTTCACCTTTGCACTTTCCCTGCCATGATTTTTGTAGAGGTAACCAATTGTTGTCTTTGATTCCATTGTAAGATAAGGGGAGAAAAGATATATGATAAAAATAGTCTCATTCCTTGTTGAAGACTAATTAGCGATGCAAACGAACCAATACACTCGATAAGTAATTCGAAACTTGGATTGATAAAAATTCGACTCGGCTCGTTTATTATGTTAAATGAACAAGTTTGAACAAAAAATAAAACTTGACTCATTAAACAAGTCGAGCTTGAATAGACTCCTACTCGACTCGATAACCTCATGAGTAGCTTAATTAAATATTCTATTAAATATTTATTTTTAAAAATTAAATTATAAGTATTAATAGTTATATATTGTCACTTAAATATATTAAATAATTCAAATTTTGAGTTTAAACTTAGGTTGAGTTTCAGAAATGAGCTAACTCTAAAGTTTCACAAATGACTTTTCATTGATTTTACAGTTTATAAACAAGTTTGTACATAGCTTAAGCTCGAATGTGGATTGAACTTTAGTCCAGCTATTGCTCGAGCTCAAGCTCGATTCGGCTCGATTAATAAACGAACCAAACTTGAACAAGAGTTCAACATACTCGTTAAAACTCAAGCTTGAACTCAAACTCGAGTAAAATAAATGAGCCGAGCTTGAACACCATAATGCTTGGCTTGACTCAACTCGTCTGCACCCCTAAGATTAATAGAACGAAGGTCTTGGGCTCCTCAGATATGTTAATAGTTGATTCCCATTACGTTAAGCTTATTCTAGTTAATTTTCAGACTTGTGCTCTCAAACAGGAGATTCATCATATGTAAATTGATGCATTTATATTCAGTTACAGATGTGAATAGAGTGTCATCTGTAAATTCAAGTTGATTTCTAATGTCATCCAACACTCAATGAATCCTTCATTATATGCATGCCCTGTACCACACCATACTCAGCACTTGGCCAACCACAGGTCCACAACAAACAATAGAGGAGATATAGGATCCCCTACTGTAGACCTCTCAAGCTCTTGAAACAGCGAGTTGAATTGAGTTTGGAAGGACCAATACAAATTGATCCTAGATTGGTATCCTTCCATCAGCTGATCTGATCTTGATAAAGATCAGCCATCTGGCTGATCCAGGGACTGATCCCAACGTGGAATACCATGTACTTAGCCTAAGGCAACAGACACTGCACTTTGCTGTAAGACTAAAGGTCTATCATTGGCAAGGATACTCCATCCTTTTGGTCAACCATAAGATTATTATAACACACCATACTGTCATTTTGCCTTCCTTAAGTTAATACACCCAACAGAAAACATATATTTTCTATTGTCATGTCAGTGTGAAACTTTTCTTTAACTTCTCAAGCATGAACATATATATCAAATAATAACTAGTTAACTAGGATCATTCTCTATTTTAGATGAAGCTTGACCTCAGCACGAAGCTGATCCATAGAACTAAAGTAGTTGAAATGATTGCCAGAGTGAAAAGGCAAGGTGATTTTCAAGTTCATCATGCAATTTTCACATTTATCAAATTCCTAAATAGGAACTTTCACTGCTCTTCTCAAAGCTCAGAATGTGCCAGTCAAGAATTTGACATCCAAGAATATAATCAGGTTGTGGAAAAGAAGTGGTCTCTGTAACTACTCTAACTAGATTAACATTATTGCACTGCTAGCGGCAATCCTTGGTGCTCTCACGGCATCTTTATTTCCAGATTCAATTGCTATCAGAGATAAAGGTACATATGTGAGCTTAGTGAAATGGTATCAATTCTAGCTTAAATTAGGCCTGACCAAATTTGGTTATCTAGATGAAGAAGCTGATATTAATGCACTTTCAGGCTTGAGTCTTATGTTTTTCAAAACTTGTCAGCGTTCATCAAAGAAGGTTACTCTGTAAAACAAAATTCTTTATGGGTTTTCAGTTAATTCTCTTGTAGTCATGCGAGATGACCCCGCTGATTCTGGTATCAGATGTTCCAGATTGCCGTTTGAAGCTACGTGTTCGGATGAGTTGAGTGGTCTCCAGTGACCAGAGATCGAGACATCATGATCAACGCCCTAAATCTTGGAGTTCAAGGGTGACTGCATGGTCGAACCAGCGACAAACCCTTGACTATTTATCCTGAAAACAACAAAAGTTACATGATACGCAGAGATAAAAGAAGTTCAAGAAGGAACTACCCTCTTCGACCAAATGAGAAATAAGACGGAAAGAAGGGAACCTTTTGAATGCCAAAAATAGACCAGCAGCTGAATAAAAAAGGCTCGGTAACAAGAAGAGTTCAGAATAATGAGGAAAAAAGGAGAATTCCACATAAAACTTTTAAACCCTGTCTACAATCTTATGAGAGGACAAAAAGAAAAGGACCAATTTCAGCAGCTGCCAGGCCAATTAACGACCTTCCAGCGAGAAGAGAAGAGAAGAAAAAAATCCACGAGAACCGTGAGATAAACCCACAATAAAATCGAGGAAAGATCCAGTACCCAAATCAAACAACCGCACGAATCGCCAGATTCCGAAACAGCAGCGTCGCAGTCGCTAGCACGGGCTCTGCTACTTCAGAAGGGTAACAGCTATTGACAAATCGAGAGAAAGGGGAGCTGTGGAGAACAAAAAGGTGCATCGGAGATCAGAAAAAGGCGAGCCCACGCCCAAATTTATTGATTGCTCGAATGTGGAACGAGATCAGCAGGGTAGGCCACCCCAGCCCGCTATCTTCTTTTTCTCGGGAACCAATAAAAACGACTACTTTTTAGCTTTCTTACCTGCTATCCGATTCGTCGGAAATGGCGGGGACCAGCCAATCGAGGGGTCAGGGGGCGCTCCAGAGCCCGCCGGAATCCGGTGTCCAACGATTCGCACTGAAATTTGCACGTCCGTCTCTGTTTGTCTCGTTCTCGGGCCAGGGGCATGGATGAGCAGAGTTTGTAGCTCCTGCTTGCGTCCGCGTCTACGCGATGTGGACTCGGAAGACCGTCAGTTTTCGACGCTACTCGCTTCGTACTTCCCCTGGCTTGTCGTCCCACCGATAAACTTAATTTATCTCCGAAATTTTTAAAATAAATCAACTTTATTCTTGAATCCGCTCAAAAAATATCGCAAAACATCGAGGAGTAACGAAAACTATATATACATATTAAAAAATTCGAATTCCGTATGGATAGAGTCGGGTGAGACATCGGTATAGTTTGCAAAAAGCAAAGCCTGGCGCAACGGTACATAGATTAGGTTGTAGATTCGATAGGAGGATGGTTAGAAGAGACAAGGAATGGAAATATTTTAATGTACTATTTAATGTGCGAAGAAGGTGGTTATTAAATGCCAAAAAACAGTCGTTGCAAAATATATGTTTAAGCATGATCCGTACTTAATTACTGATAATCATGCCATCCATTATGGATAAATAAGTTGGGGGCCGAAGAGAAAAGTATGACACTTAATTAAAACTCACATTAAAAATTATGTACCTAACAAGAGTAGTTGTGCCGGCCGAAAAGAAACAGCCATAGATAAACAAACATTGGCCACGACTGCCAGAAGTGTCACCGGTAAAGATATTAACGATGCCGGCCGGCAGCAGGCCAGTTGGCACCACCTCTGTCCCGAGGGCGGGAGGGCAGAGTTCGAATGGGCGCGAAACCCTCCTTCCCCGGGGGTAGGTTCAGGTGGGATAGAGTTTTTATCTATTTGATTTATTTAGAATTAAGATTATGAATTTATTGAGTTTCAGACTTATTACGTATAGAAATAACTGTAAATGAATAAATTAAACATGAAATTAATAGTTCACAAAATAAATACCATCGTAGATGATGTAAATAAATAATTGATAATAATAGCCTCTAATGATGCATTAGGAGAAGGGTGAACACATGTCTTTCCGGTGATCGTGTTTGAACACATATTGAAGTATATAAGTTCATTGTGCGCATTGATAACTTCCTTATACAATAGTTCTATGACTTGAGTAATACCCATCATCATTATAACTAGATGGGTAGTTATAATTTGAACCCATAAATGATGAGCCCAATTAATGTTATAATTTAAAAGATAAAACAAAGAGATATATTAGAGGTGAATAGGAATAGTTTAGGGTTTATTAGGGGTCTTTTATAGTTTGGCTTCCCTACTTGAATAATCATTATGTGAAATATTGAATTAGTTGATTTCATGACATGTTGAGTTATTATATACTTATGTGTAGCCAATTAACAAGCGGTCCGTTTCAACCCACCCGCTTTAACAGAAGGTCCGGTCACAATTTCAGTTTAATGGAAGATCCGATTTAGAGAATTCCTTGCATTCCCGATCCAAAAGTGACGGTAACCGGTTGAGAGACGTTAAAAGCTTAATAAAATGTTCATTTTGCCCTTTTAAAATATCTAAAATCAATATCTTGTTTTCTTAAGATACTAAACGAACTGAATAAATTTTAAAATCTGATATATGATACAATATCTTATCAATTATTTTAAAATATCAAATTTGATCATGATATTTAATGAAATATAAATGTATGTGTCAATGTAAATTTAAAAAATAGATAATCATAAATTACTTTTTGTATCGTATTTAAGTCATGATATAAATCAAATATAATAATCTTTCATTCCAAACATATTGATATTTTGTAGTTATAATTAACACATTTGTAATCATAACATTTTTACTCCGTATTTAATAATATTTTGAAGTTATAAAATATATAATTAACATGTTATAATAAGTAAAATATTATTAACAATCTATACTTAAAAATTAGATATAATAAATTTTATTTATAAATCAGATATACTAAATTTTTGCCCTAAACATAATAACATTTTATAGTTATAAATCACATATAATTATCATGATATAAAAATATATTAGTATTCAACTCTAAACATATGATACTTTGTAATTGTAAATTACATGTAATAAATCGAATAATATTTAATATTTATATTAATCAAGTGTAATGATTTTTTATCCCAAATATATTTATATTTTTAATAAAAATGAAATATAATAAATATGATGTAATAAATAGATTCACGGTCATAATATTTTTATTTCAAATATAATAATACTTTATAGTTAAAAGCTGCATATATTAAAAAATCATTCTATTTAAAATTTCATATAAATTAGATATACTGAATTTTACTTTAAATATAATAATATTTTAATTTATTGTAATAAATAAAATAATATTTATTTATTTCATATGTCATCTTTGAAAAAAAAATTTGCATCCTTATTTACGTACAGCAATGTAAATACAAAAGAGTATCTTGGGCATTTGAAAATTGAGTTGACGTACGTTCTAGCGAGACTTGACGGACTAGAGTGAATGTTAAATTTTTTCTCTCCAGCGGACCGTCCGTAGAGTAGATTGGGTCAACGGATCGTTCATCAAAGTGGTTTTCTTAAATGGATGGCGAATTAATTTTCCCTAGTTCTATGACTCGAGTAATATCCATCATCATTATAACTAGATGGGTAGTTATAATTTGAACCCATAAATGATGAGCCCAATTAATGTTATAATTTAAAAGATAAAACAAAGAGATATATTAGAGGTGAATAGGAATAGTTTAGGGTTTATTAGGGGTCTTTTATAGTTTGGCTTCCCTACTTGAATAATCATTATGTGAAATATTGAATTAGTTGATTTCATGACATGTTGAGTTAGTATATAGAATTATATACTTATGTGTAGCCAATCTTCTTCTTCTTCTTCAATTTGTTTTCAACTTTTCATTCTTCTTCTTCATCTTCTTCTCTTCTCTTTCCATTAGATTCGGAGGAGTCGATCAATCTTGGGCTAGAGAATTGCTAAATAGATATACCTAATCATATTTCCCTTCTTCTTTTTGTTAGAAAATTTCAAAAGAGATTTTAGCTTAGTACTTGCTTCATCTGAAGCAATTAAGTTTAATATTGTGTTTTTCATACTTCATCTTTACTTAGAATTATTATTTATCATGGATTTAATAGTATCAAAGAGAAATCTTGAATTAATATTCCCAATAGATTAGATCATAGGTATATTCAAGGAATCGAAGAATTCTTAATGGCCTATTTGGTAAGAGTATCATAAATGATACTACATCAGTATTGATATTGATATTTCTAGAGGTAGAAGTATTAATGTCAAAATTGATACAAGTTGACACTTGTATTACATACCATACTTTGTTTGCACTACAAATTTTAAAATTGATACATTTAGCCAAATACCACTTAGTGAGTGTTATCGATATCAATTTTAAAATTGATAGTGATAGAGGTGTATATTAGTATTACCAAATAGGGCATAAACTAACATTCTCATGAATCTAGGACTTGATATAGATATGGTCAACATAATAATTTAATTCAATGTCCTTGTAAAACTCGGTATAGCATTTTCATTTTAAAAATAAATATTTTAAAAAGATATTTAAGATGTGATGATGTATGGTCAAATTATCAAACATGTATATGTCACAGTGAAATTAAAGTTAATGTAATAGAAGAACATGATGTATAATTTGATGAACCACAAGATGAAAATGTTAATGATGAAGTGATAGAAATGATTCAAGATATTTAAAACCACCAACTACCATTATTTATAAAGAGCAACCAAATGAAGAGGCTCAAAAATATTATTACTCACTAAAAGATGTAGAAACAACTTTATATGAAAGTTATAAAGATATATTTAAATTAAATTTTATTTTAAAGTTGATTTAACTGGAGTCAATAAACGGTCTCACTGAAAAATATATGGATATGATACTATCTTTATTTAAAGAAGTGTTACTTAAAGACGTAATTGTTCGTGACAATTAATATGAACTTAAAAATTAAAAACATAAATTTGAGTTATTAGAATATTGATATATGTAGAAATGATTATATTCTCTTTTAAAAAGTTAATAAAAAATAACATTGTTGGTCCATGATGCGACACTCCAAGATAGAAAGATGATCATAAAAATAAGAATTAAAAGTTATCACAAAAAACTATATTATTTTTCTTAAAAGATAGGTTATGGTGTTTATTTATGTCAACTAATACAGTTAAGTGGATAACATGACATAGAGAGCCACTATCTTATCAAGGAAATGGAGAAATATGATATCCTGGTGATTCCTTCACATGGAAAAGAGCTGATGAAAGCTATTTATTTCGCATAAGTGAAACCCAACAATAGACTTAGGTTGACTATAGATGGTTTTAACACATTTGTAACATGCCTTCAAAAATATAATGTTTGACTAGTCTTTACAATGGTATACAATATACCACCATAGATGTCTATGAAAATAGCATACACGATGACATCATTATTAATGCATGGTCCAAGAGTTCCTGAAAATGATATTGGTGTATTTTTATAGCAATTGGTAGAAGAGTTTAGAGATATATGGCACATCAGATTGCAGACATATGATGTTTTAAAGAAAGAGAGTTTTATAATGAGAGTCATAATGTTATGTACAACAAATGATTTTCCTATATTTTACAAATTTATCTAGATGGAGTACTAAAGGTAAATTATCATGTTCAATTTATAATGATGTAACACATTCTATTCGACTTACTCATAGTTGAAAAAATGTTATCTAACACATCGTCAGTTCTTGCTTATAACACATCGGCCTTCCTCACCACCTCTTGGCTATCCTAGCCTTCCTCACCACCTCTGGTCCATTCTTGTCTTTACAAATAAGTCAATTCAATATGGATCAAGATTAGATCAATCGATTTTCCAGGTCATCCCTGCCTTCTTCACCACATCCAAACTTAGATGATTATGAATTTTCAATTGACTTCATCTAAACTGAATCAACCAAACTTAATGTTTATGACTTTTTAATATGGTAGATGAAGAGATTCAGTAGGAGTCGATGTACATCTTAGGCGGGTGAATCACATCTAGGTGGATCCTAGGATTAGACAGGTGGATTTCATTCTCAACAAGGCATATCCCTATCTGCTCCATGTTTGCTAGCCCTTCTTAGCCTGCTAATTCTCAACTTTTTCCATTGGTTGACAGACCAACTTTGGTTTTCTTAAGTATATCTTTGTTATTAAATATTTTAAAATCATTTTATACAATGGTCGATAACTAAAATTATTATTTTTTGTATATTGTATTTAACTTCATCTACTAAACACAAAAGAGGTCTTGCCAGATCCTATGTGGTGATAACTCTATCACCTAGAGAGACTCTCCAAGTTGCCTTGGTTGGCAGTTCGAAGGTAGGGTTTCATGCTTAGAAGTACACTTCTTATTTGAGTGTGTGTGCAACAAAGTGCATTGTAATTTACGGCAACAAAAATTACATCACTCTTATGCTTGATAAAAAAAACTATCTTTAGAGATCATGTGGTAAATATTTTGTTCTTTATTAATTATAATTTATCAAAGATGATTAATAGAATAATGGTAATGATTACGAATATGGTTATCATGCGACAATATTTTACATTTAAGAGATCCTCTCCTATAGATGTAAAGATCTTAAAACATGGGAGAGATACAAAAAATAAAATAATCATTTGTAAAATAAGGTAAATAAAATATTAGGCATTTTAGCAATTCGTAAGTTGTTTATAAACTAATAGTGTTTGTCATGTTTAATATTGTACATAATAATCATTGGATGAGACATATCACAATGTGTCTCTACAATGTGATGATGAACAATGATATCACATGTGTGACCTATGGTCCAGAGATGACGATAAGATAAAAAAATTGTCTTTCTTTAGTCATGAGTTTATATATTAAAATCTTACCAGTTTGTTTGTAGGCATTTAATGAGAAAAATAAAGGCAATAAAACTCATATATCAATGTCGTATAGAAGAAAGAATGACGAATATTCATCATTATAAAAAAATTTATAAGTATTTGTTTCCATTGTTAAATTTTTGTTGAGTTTATTTAGCATGTATTCTCACATTCTTAAATGCTTAAACATGTACAAAGGAAAAGACACTCTCCTACATATCCTTAGATGTTCCAGATGATGTATATCATGAAAAGCTTGATGAGTCTATTGTCTAGAGCAACGAAACAAAATCATCAAATGATGGTAAGTGTATTAATTTGTTGTTGAATATTAGTTACAAGTGTTAATAAAATGTATTATTTATGACAACATTACGCAATTAATGAATATCTCAACCTCAGAGAAATCAAATGTTGGGATATATGAACATCTGTTCAGTGCTGAGGAGACATTTATCTCCATCTTCGATAGAGATAGGTTAGGACAGATCTAATGTGACGGGAGAGGATAAACTAGCAACACCTGATATGATGAAAACAATAGAGGTCCTACAACCTTCATGGCTCTGATAGCTCAGGAGTTGGTGAAAATGGTAGAGAAGTAATTTAAAAAGATTGAGAAGCAAAATACTAAAATTAAGAAGTAAATTTTCAAGATTTCTTCAAGCAACAGATATGTAATCAACAAAAGAATTTTGCGAATACAATCAAATGACTAATTCAACAATTGTTAGCCAAAATTGATCAAGATTTTCCTCACTTGTTGATCCATCAAGTTCAATACCTCTGTGTGTGTGAGAGAGAGAGAGAGATGATCTTTTGGAGAAGATGAATGTAATAGATAGATATATATATATATATCAAATTATGTATGTGATACTATATACAATTATTGTATTCATTACATGATTATGTGTTTATATATAGCTAAACATGTTGAATTTGTTCTATCACGTACGTAACATTTGTGTTCAATGTATCTATGGTTTGTGAATAGAAATGTGTGGATAGTATATGAATACTAGGTGGCTTGTGTATGAATGAAATTTGTGGTTTGCATAGATGGTATATGAATGTACCTACTAATTTGTATATATAGGATAGTTTGCGAATGTATGAAAAGTTAGTTGTTTGTGTATGAAAATGTATAGAAGGTTAAATTATGAATGTGTAAGGTGTATTCACATGTGTAATTATTTACAAGTATGATATACACTGCATGCATGCATTGATTTTTAATTTTCAAAAATATAATTTTTTTATCATTGAACATTAATGGCAATGACTATTAGTGGTTTCCAATAATTACTGTGATGACTAAAGCAATTACTAGCCATGGTTGAGAACCAAAGCATAACCCCCCCCCCCCACATCAATTTGTTCGCGTGTTAAAAGTTTCTACTTTGTATTGGTGACAGTCAAAAGTGGTTGTATTTAAGTCACCGGCAATGGCTTCTAGCCTAAGTCGTAACCAAAGCAAAAACTCTCACTGCCCTGAAATTTGTTCAAATTATGGGCATTTCTACTGTAGCGATGGTTGGGCCATTGTCAATAACCTAGCGACAACAACTTCCAATCATCGCCAATATATTTCCTTTGGCATCACTAGCAACTTAGTTATGACGGTTGCCATCAAGTTGTTGCTAAAATACATTGATGATGAGTTTATTTGTGATCATTGTGTGACAACTTTTAGCCGTCGGCCAAAGGTTTTTGCGATGGTGCTGACATTTTTTGAGATAACTATCGACTTTTTCTTATAATGGGTATGTATACCAATGATGATCAAATAAAACATACGTGATACCTTAATAACTGAGGTGGTTAAATTATGTTCTAAAGAGTCCCACAATTCTCTATTAGATTAATATATTTAAGAAAAGGTCATAAGATGTGTGTTTAGTCACGTAACAAGTGTAAGAAAATGCATATATTTAATCACAAACAACAAAGATGTTTAAGTATATATTAGATAATCATTTATTTATAACTAGGCCCAAATTATTTTGGCTTAATTGATATCTAACCGCTTAATCAATTCAAAGGTTAGACATTCGAATGTTATGGTAAAATGTGTAAATGTAATAATATAACTTATTGATAAATAATTTAATTTTAGTTAACTATCTTTAAAAATAAAAATTATAATGAAACACCTAAAAATAAAATTAAGTGATATATAAAAAAACACTATTATATTTTGAGTGTATTACTGAAAATCTCCATGTTTAACCTTTATCCCCATCAGTAGTCAAACATCAATTGAGCCAAAATGTATGATTACCATATTCATTGTAACGTAAAATATGTTACTTTATCACATATAAAGGGAGGGTAGTTTTGCTTATCTCTTAATGATTTAATTTAGGTCATATCATAATAGGAAATGAGGAAAACATATATTTTATATCCTATCTCCCGTAGGTTAACATATTGAACACCTTGTTTCATTTAACAAAATATATTTTACATAGATATAAGTTAAACCATGCCAAAATGTTCTAATCCAATATGCTTTTGTTGCGTTTACTTTGATTGCATGAAAACTTTTAGAATAATGAGAATGAGTAAAATGATATCCACCAGATGATGATATTTCTTTCGTCGTTAAGATATATATAATCATGGATAGATAAATATCATATAAACAGATATTCGTCATCGTTTATAATAACTCAAAATCAGATTGTATCACGTCAAATTTTCTTTAATCAGACATGAACTAATCAAGTTTATCAAGCATATATCAAATATCATTTATCAAGTAGTTGAACAAGTGAGAACAGACGAAGAATATGCAGGAACTTGAGGTGACATGCATCAAGCATATATCAAAATAGATCGAGTTCTGGTGTCAGTTATTTATCTTCAAAATAGATTATCAACAAAATTTAATATGTTAAATTGTACACGGCAAAAACCACATTGATATTATAATATTTATATATTACAAATCATCATGCTTGCCGAATTAGATTTACTATATTTCCAACACATATCCAGGATATATTTAATAAGATTTCATGTAAATTTTCACAAGAGAAGGCCACATACATATATAGACGAGATCGAGATTAACACCTATCTTTTTTTTTTGAATTTATGGATTTCTTTTAGAATTTATTCTCTTTATTCTAGGCGTTCTTCACTTCTTCTTCCTTTGAGAATACCCCCTTATGGGTACTATGGCAACTGGTTGTGCGTACTGGGAGAGCACAAGGCTGGACCATTGGCACATGGTTGGATCTGGCCGGCGATAGCATCATGGATAATTTGTTTGTAGACATTGACGTGTGGAAGATAGAGGTGTAGGGGTGAGCTTAGACGTGTCAACGGGTCGGGTTTGAGTTGTATTCGTAAGAATCCGAATCCGAATCCAATAAGTTTAGCCTGAACCTGAATTCAGAACCGACATTTTATACATTTTCGAATAATACATTTTACCTGATCCGTGACTACTTAACTGGATCTGAGTCACCCCGTTAACCCGTGATGGGATGGGATCAGCCAGTGTGCAGGAGAGCTGCCCATCCAGAAGCCCAAAAGGGTGCTCCTCCTCTCCCACCGTGTCTTCCCCTCCCCGATTTCATACCAGAAGTTGGCTCCCTCATGTGCAGCACCTTGCTCGACTACTCGTTGCATCCTTTTTCGTTGCCTTTTGGAAGCCCCCAAGAACTCCAGCCTCCAGGTACGTAATTAATCAACTAATCAATCTATGATTTTTCTTGCAAATATTTATTAATCGCGCATTCGTCGTTCACATCTCTGCAACAACAAGTAGATCCAAATGCATAGGTAATCACGCTATTTTTGAAGATGCCGACGGTGATGAACCGATTCATCTACGAGATCCGTAACAAAGGGTTCCAACGCGACCGAACTTGCAGCTCCACCGTGGGGACACAACCTACCATATAAGATGAAATAACGCAGGAAGGAGGTGATATGGAAGCGGGTGTGCGTCTGCCCGGAGAAGATGTGCCTCCACCACAGCCGGCCGGCTGCCTCACCGCCGAAGTTGACCTTGCGCTTCTGTTGCGACCTGCGGCAAAGCGACTAGGGCATCCACTGGAGTGCTATCGGGTTTGTATTTAATGAATAGGCCAATCCGGAAGAATGTTGGACATAACCCGAAAATAGTATTCGGATTCGGGCTGTCTCCATACTCGATAGTGTGACAATCGGGGCAGGGTATCAAGTGTTTTAACCCAGTTTGCAAGATTCATTACGGGTCAGGCAAACGGATCCACCGGATCCGTTTACAGCTCTAGGTGAGCTAACATGCAGGCAAGAGAACACCACACTAGAGTGGGCACTACATGATGACGAGCAATTGGGCACCAAAGAAAGAGAGAGAGAGAGGGTTAGGAGAACAACAATGATTGACTGTGTTGGGTAGACTCGCATGGCAGTGTTAGGATGAGTGTTTGCTGTGAAATGTGCGGAGGAGGAAGATGTGGGCGGTTTGTTAGCCAAGAGTCCATTCTTCCTCTTGTGGTTTGTCTTACCATATTTGTCAAAATCTGGATGACAATTGTTGCCGCATATGTTGATAGTTCAAAAGCAAGGATACTGTAACAATGTCTTCAGTTATGACAATTAAGAAGAGGCTATATGATGATTAGTTAAAACCTACAAAAGGCGAGATCCATGGCCAATTCTTTGGCTTGGGTTGAAGATTTGTCTCATCTAGTGACTTGCTTCTATACATCCTTGGAGGATTATGACTAGAATTTGAATCCTTCGTAACTGTCATTACAACTAGAATGGATGCATCATTCCTGTCTATAGATGATATTCAATAAATGATCTTCAATGATGAGGTGTTTCATCAAATACGATGGTAAACTATTTTTGAGTTAAGTACTAACTTGGCTCGATCTAATCTCAATTCATTTCAATAAGAACAAAAACTTAATCACAAAAGAAATTTAGAAAGAGACAGTGATTATAAAGGTAGAGGAAGAGGACGCAATAATTATAACAATTTTGATAGAAGTCAAAATGATTCTCAAGATAGTGCTCAATTTATTGATAGAAATGATAATAGCATGTTTGACAAAAAAATCAGATTACACAATAGAATGTTACTTGTTAGTTGTGTGATCATAAATGACATATGGCCCTACAACAATGAAAACACTATGACGTGAGTTTTAGAAATGTTAGTAACTCTTGGAACAATCAAAGCAATAAAACACTCAGTTATCAGTAATATGGTACAAATATGGCTTCAAACTTTAACCAAGTTACTTCTATACTTGACGCAAATTTGTTTTCGGATTTGGGATTAACAATCGCATGACACCTAATATTGGGTTGCTGCAAAATTCTCTTCTTTATGTTAGTCACGATCAAGTGCAAGTTGGTAGTGATGAAGAGTTGCACATAGCCCATTTGGGCCAATTATGTCACTAAAACTTAGCAATATTTTGAATGTTGCATATTTAGCTAAGAACTTATTGTTTGTTTCACCATTTGTTAAAGATAATAATGTCTATTTTGAAATTTTCTCCTGTCATTGTCTTAGAAAGGACATCAAGACCAACAAGGTGATGTCCAAAGACTGCAATGTTGACGGACTTTATTGCTTGGATTCTGAAGGTGCTATCTTTCCAATTGGTTTTTCAGCTGAGACTTTATCTACTTGGCATCATCTGTTAGGCCATCTAGTTTTTAAGTGGTTTCTCGAGTTCTTAGTAAATTAGGGACTTTACTTACATCAAATAGTTTTTTTTCTTTGTTCTCATTGTGGTAAAGCAAAGAGTCATCCATTACATTTTCTTTTATCATCTTATGTTTCTTAATTTCCTCATGTGATAATTACCTTGTATAGCACTATATTAGATATCATGGTTCACCAGGTAGCCAAACCTGGCTCAACCCAGTATATTTTGGGCCAACCACATAGGTCAAGACCTCAGGTCTCTAACCCCGATGTCAGTTCAGGGTTGGGTTGCATGACCCTACGACTCAGGGTTGGTTGCCAACGACTAGAACTCAACCCCCTTCGTTGACCTAGCCTTTAGGGGCGGTGGTTTAGGCGTTCAAATCCACCCAAGAGGTATCCCCATCGCCTCACACCTCTAAAACACTCTCTTCCAAACATTTAATTACTCTAAATTCTTTCTTTGAAGCATCTAATTAATGCTCATTTTTTCCAAGACTTACTAGAAATCAAATTTTTTGTTTAATTGTGTCATTAACCCCTTTTTAAAAAATTGCCTTTATTTTTTAAGCTTTTTTCAACATGTCTTCTCCAAACCATTACACTTAAACTTCTGGTGCAAATCAGAACGATCCATCTCGATTTCATTGTAACTTGATATCTACGGTGGGAAGAAAAGTTCAATGTAAATATAGTGAAAAGATTATGTATAAGGTACTTTTTGCTTGAAACATCACCTCGCCAGGATGAAGTACAATATTGCACAGTGCACGCATACTCCACTTGAGATAAGAGCTTAATTTCATAGACATTTACAAGCACTAAAACAAGCAAAGAAAGCTTCAACGCAACATAAAGAAATAGTCTAAGAAGAAATTACCGAACCCATAAGGCATCCGGTCTACATTTACAAGATGTGACAGGAGTGCCCAAAAATTTTTGGAATAAAAAGTTGTGATGGCGGTAGGTTGTCATTAATGCTTACAAACTCATGTTATTGTTATTTAAGAGTTTAATATTTAATTATTATTGTTACAATAAAATGAATTGATATAGGCAATAGAGACAAGTCACATGTCATTTTATAGGCGAAAATATGTATCGACATACCAGCCAATTGATGGGCAAAAGTTCAAAAGGAGAGAGTGGATGCAAAAGTGGGAGAGGATTGAAGAACCAGGAAGAAGAGAAAATCCACAATCTCACATGAGATGATGACCTAACAGTAGATTCTATGGATCTCATCATCATATGTCTACGTCAAAGACAAACTATCATCACTACAGCAATTAAGAATTTATAGAAATATAAGGAGAAGACGGGTGGCATACAACAAGATGGTTCTTTCATAGTAGCACATTGGCAAATGTTGTAAATAAGCCATATTACGAGTCCATGATTGACAACACTTATCTTCCAAGCAATAAGTCAAGTCATATGAATTCATTTGAAAAGAAATAAGATACATGTTGATGACGGATGGTTAGACAAATTAGTAACCTCTAATTTTTAAACTTATTATTCTTATCTTTTTAAACTTCAAATTTTAGAACTCGTGCATATTTTTCTTAATAAGTATAACTAAGAAGACAATGATCAACTTCTTAATATATTGCCAAGCCGGGACCGTGTTTTAGAAGTTTGTGGATGCATCCAGATAGGTAAAGAATGTAAACTTCCTCTTTAAATTAATCGAATATGTTGCCTGAGAGGAACAAGTTGTCCAAGTAGTAACAAACAATGTAACTACTTATAAAGTAACTAGACAAATATTGTTGGTCAAGATACCACATTTATATTGGACACCATGCTCCGCCAATTTGTTAGATTTAATGTTAGAAAATATATGCAAAAATTCTCAAATTGACTGGTAGTTAAGATGGCCCAATCCATATCATCTTTCGTATACAAACATAAATTCATTTTTCTTCTTTCTTGAAAATTTAATGCAACAGAGGTGTCCCCTTGGCCAACTTACTCTCACTGAGATTGACTACTTGGATTGCTAAGGCCAGTTATTCAGATAAGAAGAAAGGGAAGAAGGTTGAGAAGATATTAAAGGGTTAAAACTTTTGACAAGTTGTAAAGAAGACCTCTCATATAGTGCAACCTTTAGTCAATGTTTTCAAAATAGTAGTTGCGGATAGAAAGGGAGACACGAGTGATCTCTATGATGCATTTGAGCGGGCAAATGATGAAATCGCAAAGATAGTGTTAGACTTTGACAAGTAGTGGTATGTTATCAACCGGGAGTGTGATTGAACGTTGTATCACCCGATATATGTAACAAGTACTTTCTTTGTCATTAAGGCAATCATATGTCATGTTTTTTATTGTTATGCTCTCTACTGACATGGATATGTTGCCACTGAAAGAGATCATCAATAAAATGTTCGGGGATGATGATTGATCAATTATAGCATACAATAAGATGTATGACTATCGAATAAGGTCATTCCACTTTGGGACATCAAGGGTACAATGAGTAGTTATTGTGCTAACTCTTGTTAGGTATCATCCTATCTTTTCTTTTGCAATTTAGGTGATTAACTTATTCCAATTTTCTTTTAGCATATAATGATATTATGTAACTGACTGGTGGATGGACCACAGCAAGACACATGATATGAGGATTTACTGGATGTTGCAATAAGAGTCCCGAATCAAACCACATTGTCTTTAGAATGTGAAAGAAATTAATCAACATTTAATCTAATTCATACAAAATAGATTAATAGGCTGACATTAAGAGGACTAGAGTAGTCGGTTTACTATCATTACAACATGAGGTAGAAGCTGAACAATTTGGAGATGATGATGAAAAACCAGAGAGAGGAACATAGGTGAAAAAAGGAAGCATATGGATGCCAAAGTGAGCCGGTGACTAAACAAGAAGCCGACATCGATTTGGAGGAGATATTAAATAAGGATAATTTTTTACAAGCTTAAGTGAACAATCAAGAAGGATTGTGCGAAAAAAGTTCAACCTAAGCTCTCTTTCGGAAGTAAATAGAGAGAAAGTCAGAGAATTTTCTTGCCAAGGTAAGAAATCATAAGGTAAAGGTAAACATATTGTAATTGATCCATTGGACATTGCAGATGAGGAAACGATCACCAAGGGATGAGAAGACATGTTGGAGTCCATTATACGAGTTCAATAACACAAGTAAAATGATTCAACATTAAAAGGTATTAGCGATGTAGCATTTGAAAGTGAAAGGAAGGACTGTTAGTCTAAGCTAGTCAACAGATCAAGGGATATACCCTAAAACTATGCAATTCATTGGAGAAGAATGGTACACACATGTGATGCAAGACACATATCGTGGTGCACAATCATAAGCTGATCAAGATCAACACACACAATAAGGCAAAGGTTAGTACTACGAGAAGTCTTATAGAGTTGATTCATCTCAAGACTATTGATTTCCTATGTATCATAAAGAGGATTATAGAATGACTCAACCTACATATAGATCCTCATTGGACATTTCCATGCACTCCACGTATGATAGTTATGATGGATCGTTAGGATTTTATCTTAGGATGATTGTACAAGAAAATAATGAGTACAGTTAACATGTATACATTTTCAACATTATGTATTTTTCTCAAATACCACGAGGAGAATATATAAATTATACATAAGAATAAAAAAATGTAATATTTGAATAGAAATGAATAATTTTTATAGTCATATTTCCTATTTTCCAAGTTTATTGGTAATTTTATATTTTTCTATATTTTTTACTTTTGATGATAAAAAATAATTTTCCAACCATATCAGACCAGGTTGCACCATTTTTGAATCGCATTGAAGAGCCATGGATGGGGAGAAGAATTTAACAAACTTTCAGACTATTTTGCTTAGCATGCCATTGATTATAAGGTTGCTTGCCTATATATACATAATCAAAATAGCATTTGTGAAAGAAAACATAAACATATAGTTAAAACTTACCTGGCCCTTGATAAACAAAATGCCTACATAGGTCTTGCATATTCTGTCTCCAGATGAGAAGTAGTTCAATAAATTACTTGATTATAAGTTTCTTTAAACATTTGGTTGTGCATGTTATCTACACTTATGACCATACAACCAACACAAGTTCACCTACAGATCTGAGTGTTTTATTTTCTTGAGGTATAGCTCAGATTATATAAGTTGTAAATATTATTTTCCAAGGACATATAGAACATATGTTGCTAGAAATGTGATCTTCCATGAAAAAACATTTTATTATAATGCCTTATGCAAGATTGATGGTCAGAACACTAGCCTAGTGTCACTTTGAGTGTACCCATACCCATTGTCAGTAGTTCAATTCCTATAAACTATGACAACATACAAAGATAGATAAAACTGCTTAGTCCTTGTTAGATTTTGTAACTTTGAGATCTGAAGATAGGATCCATATGTCATCTCAATGTCCATCAGTATCAAATAGTGAAAGATTAGCAAAGTCCATGTAAGGTTTATACGATAAACAACCTAATGTTGACACTTCTATTTCTACAAGCATCACTCCTCCAAGAAAGTTCAGATCATTAAAACTAATCATGCAGGACATAGAACCAACTTTGCAACAAAGACATACCTAAGATGCTTTAACTCTTGATAAATTTAAAAGGTTGAATATATAAATTTTACCATGGTTGCTGTAGACTTGTCAGACTAGCCCAATTAAAGAGCATACATCTGTCATCCCTGACGATAATACTTGTTTTCGACGAAAAAATCATTCTTTACCATTAGTAGAAGTTGGCACCACTTTAGGACCAACACATCCTATCGTTGGCCCGCATGCCATCTTCCAACAAGACACTTCCAATTGGTGGGAAATTCAAACAAAATTTTTTGAGTTTTTTGTCGTTTGCCTAAGACTCAACCCATCCCCTCAACAAGTCATGTACGGATCTAACACAAAAGTCAATGACAATAAGGTCTCCTAACACTGATGTTACTATCACTCATATGCATTTATTGTATTGACCTGACTAGAAGTGTTGAGCTGACTAGCTAATTTAAGAATTAAGATTACCGTCAATGACACCATGCTTATGCATTTAATAACCTCACGTGCACAATTAATAACCATGATTGCATATTTAATGTTGTCATTAGCTAAAGACATCTTGCCGATCAAATGCTTCTATTAAGACACACCGTGGTCAGCACATCGTCGGTACGACGTCCATACTCGCACATAATCTCATTAATGACTGGTAAGGATGCATCTCTTACGGGAGACACCTCTACTACACGTGCATGTGTGATGGAGCTTTGACATTACTGAAGTCAAATCCGGATTTTGTGAGGTATAGGCCAAATCTTGGGACTTCCCTTATAAAAGAGGAAATCCCCCGAAGTCTAGGAGGTTGGAAAAAAATTTGGAAATTTCAAAGGTGTAAAATTCTACTTTGACCAGCATACCCCAACCAAGGAAATCCTTTCCAAGTTTCCCCTCTCTCATCACCACCCCCATGCCATTTACAAGAAGGAAGAAGAGCCACCCTGGAATCAAGGAGTCATTGCCACTTCACCACGTGTCTCTTAAAGAGAGTTTTGACCCATAGCCAGTTTCTTCTCCCACGTTGCAATCGAATGAAAAGGCCAACATTCAGTTCCCTCATCGGGGAAGTGAAACTCCTCCTCATTAAGACGCGTGCAACATCCGAGAAAGATGTCTTCACCACCCGGGAGTAGAAAGTATCATCGTTTATTAGCATTTAGAATATACATGCATAGTCAAACTTATTGCATCCTTTATAATTAAGTTCATCTAGTCATTTAGCCATTTGAAAATACTAAAAGGAGGTTGGGAGTATTCTTAGTCTGGTCTATTTTTTTCCTTTTATGATTTATGTTCATTTCAAATGGTAGATTCTTCACTTCGTTCTAGTGCTAATCTTTGTTACATTTTCTCTTGTTTTTGATCCATTTTAGGTTCGTTTCAAGCTACGTACATGCATCGAAGAATAAAACTTCAAACTCTTCTTCCTCAGCCAAACGAGAAACTAGAAACCAAAACCTGAACATCTCTCTTCTAAGAGTCTTAACACTGGTCAACAATCACCCCCCACTCATTATTACTTCTAGTTCAATCAAAACTTACGGTTTCTAGCAACCACCATACCACACTCAGCTGACCGTCACGACGACCAGGATAGATCACCACCAAACCCAAAACCTGAATTGGGACCACCTTTCCCCGTCCACGGCTGCAAGTGGATTTGTGAACTTAAAATAAAATCTAATGGGACTATTGCTAAACATAAAGTTCAGTCGATAACCAAGAGATTACTCACAAATATAATCTTGACAACACTGAAACATTTAGTTCAATAATAAAACCTTCAATAATTAAATGGGTTTTATCTATTCCAGTCACATGTCAATGGGTTGTTAAACAGATTGATGTCAACGACACTTTTGCATATAAATTTGGATGGAGATACATACATGGCACAACCTTCAGATTTTATACGTAAGAACAATCCGAATTATGTATGCAAATTTCATAAGGTTTTATATGATTTGAAGCAAGTACCTTTAGACTACAATTTCACCTATTATCAGTGGGTTTTAAAGCATTTACATGTAATCCCTGTTTATTTCTATATGATGAAAACATTGATATATATAAATGTTAAACACATTGATGTCAACGACACATTTTTGCATATAAATTTGGATGGCGATACATACATGGCATAACCTTCAGATTTATATATAAGAATAATCCAAATTATGTATGCAAATTTCATAAAGTTTTATATGATTTGAAGCAAGTACCAAGGACTTGGTTTTTAGACTATAATTTCACCTATTATTAGTGGGTTTTAAAGCATTTACATGTAATCCCAGTTTATTTATATATGATGAAAACATTGATATATATATACACACACACACACAACAAAATGACCTTCCTAGATCATTCGCAACAACCATGTATGAATCGGATATTGCCACAAAATTGCTCTTGAACGCAAGAGAAAGGTATTGCAATCTGGTATTTTCGACCCATAACCCTGTCTTTTTGAAATATTGAGCTTTTGCAAGAGATACCCGGAGCAGACACCATTTTCCGCTTTGACCGGCCATTTGAGTAGCCACGAGCCATGTGTAAAATTGCATGAGGTATCGGTCCAATACCATATTTAGGTCTCTTCGAGGATAAACACCTTCAACTCAACCAGGTGTTTTCCATGCCAAAATATGTTGATCCAATTGTCCACTAGAATCTGATTTCAAAATGCATCAGACAAATCAAAGTACAAAAAGAAAAAGTTAAAGGTTAACTCGAGGGTAAAAGAAGGCAGAGAAAGTAGCTAAGCCCAGAAAGTAAGAAAAGTTTGAGATAAGGGGGTCGCAATTACCAAGAGAAGCCAAATTACTTACTCTAAGAACTACCACGAGAAACTAAGGGTGTCAATGGGCCGGGCTTGGGCTGGCCCGGCCCAAGTCCAGTTCAACCCACGTATCTAAATTGCAAGCCCAAGCCCACGTAAAAAGCTCAATGGGCTTGAGTTGTTTAAATGGGCTTCAGCCCTCCAAAGCCCGCCATAACCCATTAGCCCAATGGGCTTAGATTATATGAAATAATTCCAAATTTAAAATTTCGAAAAAATCAATTTTTTTACTGATAAAATATTATAAATTTTTAGGAAAAAAAATTAAAATCTATAATTCTAAAAAAATAAAATCTAAAACCTAAAATTTAAATTTTTTGAAAAACTTATAATTTTCAAAACTATATGTCTGGAAATTACTAAAAAATTTAATAAAATTTCTAAAAAATATGAAAATTTTAGAACATCACAAAATCTGAATTTTTTAATTCTCCAAAATCCAAAATATAAGAATAAGTATCATATTTTGAAAAACTGAGAATTCTTAAAAGTGCATAAATAAGAAAATCGGGAAGGAAATTCAATCTTAAAATCTGAAAGTTTCTACGGAGAATTTAAGAAGAAATCATAAAGTGCATCAATTTGTGAATTGCCATAATCTGAGAAGTAAAAAAAGAAAAATACAATCTCAAAATTTTGAAAAACTCAGAAGCATGAATCTGAAAATTTCTAAAAAAAAATTAATCACAAAATCCCAAAAATTCTAAGGATTGGAATTATCGTAGATTCTGATATCCAAAATTTCTAATTCTTGCATTTATGCAAAATATAAATTCTAAAAAAAATGAAAAACTAGAAAATCTATGAATTTGTAAACTGCTATAATATGAGAAATCAAAAAGAAAATAAAACCTAGAACTTTTTAAAACTCAGAATTCTCAACAGTTTAAAGAGAAATGAAAAATAAATATAATGTTTTTAATTTAATTAATAAACAATTTGATAGTTACTTTTTTTATAAAATTATCTTTTCTTATAATCACCTTAACCTTATCTTGATAACTTTTTCAACACGCTAACTTCTTTAATTCATTTATTTATTTCTTTTCAAGATATTACAACGTTAATATTAAAATATTATCAAGAGACTTCAAGCGCACGCACACGTGTAAACTCTCTCCTATGAAATGCCAAGTCTGTTTGTCCACCGGACAGCAGCAATCACGTGAGCGGGGAGGGGAGAGACTGAGAGAGGGCCTCCGGTGGCATGCTGGGACCTCCTAACTACCTACGTCACCTCCACCTCTGCGGCCCCTTCTCTTGCCTTCGGTCTTACACTGTAGCATCGTGTAAAGTTTCGCGGGCTCAACGGGCCGCAGAGCATCTGGCCCGCCAACAATATTTAGAGTGAAATTTGATCATTCATTTGGCCCTATGACCATTTTTAGAGGGCCTAAGCCCAACTCGCGGTGGGCTTTCCGACGGGCCGGCGGGCTTGGCCCGCCCACTTGACATGCCTACGAGAAACTACCACTGTCTAATTAGCTCAATGATGTGCCTCAATCAAGCATTGACACGATTGAATTTATAATTGAAACTTTTAGCATCCAGCCAAACAGTCCATAAAATAGCAGGAAGACAGACGATATACAATGATCACTCGTAGCAGGATCTAAAAATTCCCTGCAGGAGATAAGCTCGTGTAAATTTTAAAATGAAGTGGCTCCCACTCGACTTGAAGAAGGATTACCAGAGGATATTAACGATACCACAGCACAGACGCAAGTGGCGAGAGTTTCTTTAGGCCAGTGGTGTTCACATGATGCGCACCATTTAAGTCTACTCATGGAGGTGCTCTGGTTTTGAGAGAAAATTTGTTATTCAAGACCTCATTACTTCAAGGATATCAAGGCCTCCAACATTGATGATAGAGAAAGCTGATTTAGCAGAGAATACACCCCTTAGACCTCACTTAAAGTTCTGCAATCGTTGGAAGATGAAGGTCTGTTCACCTTGGCACCCCGTGAAGCATGACAAGGATGATTATAAAATCCCAGTACTAAGGCTGGACGAGGTTTCTTATGAAGTTGGCGTTTCAAACAACACATACCTGATCCACTGAGAAAATCTGACATAGAGGATGACTGGAACTTGAAATACTCAACAATAATGATTGTAGTCAAATGTCGCTTCGTGCTCACTAGTGTTAACAAGGGAGGATAGCCTTCGTAAATGCCTCCCACTTTGTGTATCAATGGCAAGCACCTTGGTCACCACGATAAGGAGGTGATAAGAGGTGCCAACATGGTGTACACAGACTCTGCTTGACCTGCTGCCTTGGTTATCTTGGACAAATGATATTGAACCCCCAGGATCTTGCAATTAAACCCCGGATCCATTGACCCAATGCACACTTCAATTTCCTTGCACCCGTTCCCATGGCCAGTAGCGTAGTGCTGTATTGCTGCTTTGCTGATGCTGATGGATTTATCGCCATTGAAGCCACCAGAGGGTGTAACCACCAGCTCCCTCTCTCTCTCTATATATATATATATATTCATCTTCCCTGTGGTTGGCAGGCAGACAACTCCCGCTGCTTCTTGAACTTGCCTCTTCATAGGTAATCCCAACCTTCTCTTTCTCCATCTCCTTTTGCTCTTCCACCTTCTCTCCTGTGGCCTCACCTCCTTCCGTATTGGAATGAAACCACATCTCAGTCTCTCTCCCTTCACCTTGTCTCCCTCTCAGTCTCACTGTGATTTAAGCTTCTCAAGTCTCAACTCTCTCCCCCTTCTTTCTTTTTTATTAGATGGTGAGCTTACAAGCCTGGCAATGATTCACTAAAAGAAAAATAAAAGTTCTACAGAAAAATATAAAAAGTAGAGCCAAAGAGAGAAAAAGGAAATCCCTGTTAAGATAGCAAGTAATGTAATCTCAATTTAAAATTTTGAAAATTCATGCTTTCCCTTTTTGAAAAAAAGAGTTTTATGTTTTAATTTATCTATACAAATATGTGGTATTCCATAAGAGTATAAGCTAGTTTTGCATGTGTTGGCGTCAGATTTTTTTCAAGAAAAAAGGAAAAAAAACAGGAGGGGCAGCACAAAAAAAAAAGAATAGGTTCAGGCCAATTTCTGGCTGGACCGACCCTCAATTGGGTCAAATCAGGACCCAAAACAAGTCCTAGATTGGGCCCTTTGGCACAAATTCCAGCTGGCCCAATCTCACCTGATTTAATTAACTGATTTCCAGCTCCTATAGCCCACCTTCGTACAGGCCCATAAGAAAGGGAAGAAGTGGGCCGTGGCCATTGAAAACAGGCCCAATTCAGCCACATCAGCACCCCTGTGCGCACCAAACCAGCCACCTGCCACCTCAGCCCATTCATTAGTCAGTTTATGGAGGGGGGAAACCGAAGAGGCCAGGGGGAGATCAAGGGACAGCCAGCCATTAATTTGGAATTAATGGTGTAACCACCATGGGGAAGGCCAAAAGCCATCCACGTACAGCACATAGCCTGGCTCTCCATCTGCCCCCCACTCTCTATAAAAGGAGGAGGGGCGCACCAGCCAGAGGGGGGGGCTGCTTCAGACGCCGGGAGGCTGCCAAACTGCCGCCTGCACCCTGCCACCTGCCACCTGCTACACATATGCCTGCACCTGCTGCTAGGAGAAAGAGGCTGGAGACGCCGCCAGGCTGCTGGACTGCACCCTGCCCCTTGCTGCTTTGCGCCCTGCTCCTGCTGCTGCTGCAACCTGCTGCCGCCAGAAGAAGGAAGGAGAAGAAGAAGGGAAGAAAAGGTAAAGAGGACTGATTGGTGCGCCCATGTAGCCCCTTCAAGGGGCCTTCTTTTCTGCTTATTCAAGGTAGAGGTCAGCCTGTACAGCCTGTGTTCGGACCTAGATCAGACCCCCTAAAAGCTCCCTTGCGCAGGCCTGTTTCAGCCCATGGCCGACCCACTCTCAGGCCCATATACAGCCCCTTTAACAGGCCTATCCGTAGGCCCATTTGACCCAGTCGAGCATCCTCCCACAGCAGGGATAACTCCCCATCTCGGCCCATACTCTGACCTCTGATCAGACCTGGAATTGGCCCACAGCCTGACCCCCGTTTAGGCCCACAACCAGCCCACGTCTGGCCTCAAACCAGGCCCATGTCCAGGCCCCCCAAACAGGCCCATATACAGGCCCATTTCCAGCCTTGTTCGATCCCCTGCATAGGCCACCTGCAGTCCATCCAGTAGACTCCTATGCAGGCCCTGAAAAGAGCCCACAAATCTGCCCAATTGCCTGCCCTTCTCGCAGCTAAAATCAAGCCCCCATGTGGCCCAACCGAACACACATCCTGCAGGTCTGAAACAAGCCCCATTCAGACCCATCTTCAGCTCCTGTCCAGCCTACAAACAGGCCGCAACCAGGACCATTTCATGCCCTCTGTGCACCCCCAAAAAACAGGTCCTAAAACAGCCCCTTTGTGGCACCTATTAGAGCCCTAGGTGAGGGTGGATGACCCGGGGATTCTTGGAGACCGCACGACGGCCCAAGTCTGCTCCGGGCGGATCCTCAAACCCCTTGTTTTCATGCCCTCTGCGCACCCCCAACTAGGTCCCTTAAGGCAGGCCATTCTCAGCCCATCCTTGGTGATGCGGGACGGGACCGGGGGTCCCATGGTTATCAAGTAAACCGGAAGATATCACCCAACAGAAATAATGCCAAACAGATAATAACCAGCAGACTGATATAACCAGAGTAACCAGCAGACTGAAAAATAAACCAGCAGATAATTTGCCAAAACAAGAGCAGAAAAATCCCGCGATAACTCTGAATTACCAACAGGTATTAACTAACAGGCACCAGCAGTCCACAATAAACCTAAATTGCTGAAATTCAGGAGAAATTATGCAATTCAACAAATGAAATAGTCGCAGCAGCAATATGGTAATCTTTGAGAGGGACAAGGGCTCAGAAAAACATAGTATAAATCATCATAGCCCTAACTCGACCTCAGATATGAACTCATCCCTGATCGAGTTTATTGATGTGCTGTTCCGGGAGTTACGGATTTTATTCCGTCATCTACAACCGGATCTGATCAGCATAGTACGCTTTTCAGAAACTATAACCAACCGAAAACCAGCAAGTTCCAGCAACGTCCATAGGATTAAACAATCCAATAAGCAGACCAATTGAGAATATGTAAACTGGTAATATTCTGTTCTTTAGACTGGAAGAGGACCAATAAACCAGCATTTAACAGTAAATCAAACTGTATTGAAGCAATTCGGAAGGAAACAACCGCGAGTGAATAAGTAATATCTGTTCCTTCAGAATTTGTCTACCAACTGCTGATAAAACATTTTGATCTAAAGACCAAGCGAAAATATCCGTTCAAGTCAATAACCAGCAACACAGTTCCGAAAACCAGCAGATAAGGGAGAACGAGACTTCTCAGAGATAGCACCCTCATTTACCATATATTCATCCAAGGACGTAGATCAAATAGATTTAGTCAATCTTAAGATGTAGATCCCATCTTCATTGGCTAGGTGCCTCGGAGTAGGAAGATTCGGAATCTTCCCTGAACGGAGCTCAACAGAAACTCAACCAGCTAGAAGAGAAAACCCGGAAGACAACCAATATACTCCAACTAGACTGAAGATCAATGTATTATCTGTTCGAACTCAGTAGTATCATCAAGGCACAGATCCTTAGATCCGAAGCAGCAGTGAATGGGAGGACGATCTCACAAAAATGGCAACGTACCTTCCATTGGCACATTAAAGGATCAAGAAGACTAACCATCATCTTCAAGCCACGATCCCTTCGTCATTGGCTATTCGCCTCAGATGAGCTAGATCCGTCAATATCCGTGGACGGAAATTCAAGCTTCCATCAGCCAACAAGAGGCAACAGCGTTGTTTCGATATCCACCAAGGAAAAAGGAACCCCGGCTGCCAATAATGCTAGCATCGAAAACAGCTCACAGCAGATCCAAGAAGAAAGACAGATCGAAACCAGAGAAGAATGGCTCGCTAAAACCAGATTCCGGAAGTGAGGTGGAAGACGAGCTGCCTTCAAGATGAAGGAAAGAAAGGGAGGATGAGCTATCCTCTGAGAGACGGATTTGGAAGGGAATCCGCAGGGATCGAAGAAGCTTCCGACGGAGATAGGCTCGAAGACAAACCAGCAGATCTGAACGAGGGGGGAACGAACTCTCCGGAGGAACTCGCCATCTTCTCCAATGGAGGAAGGAGATCAGGAAGGAGACGAGCACGCTAGGGTTCGCCGATGGTAGAAACTCCAGCGCATAGACCAGCCGTTGCCGCCGGGAGAGAGTCACGGGCCAGCTTGCGCCATCTTCTCCAATGGAGGAAGGAGATCAGGAAGGAGACGAGCGCTAGGGTTCGCCGGTGGAAGAAACTCCCGCGAGAAGACCAGCTGTCCGCCGCCGGGAGAGAATCGCTGGCCAGCCGCCGGAGGAGAGCCGCGGGCCAGCCGCTCGCGAAATGAATATCGGGGAGAGAGAGGAGAAACCCTCGCGGGTTAAGTCAGACGCACCTTACAAGGGCAAAACGGGAAAAACAACATCCAACGGGAGCATTCTCTCTATTGATGTATCATTGCATCATCTCCTCCCCAATACAAGGGTGCGGGTCCTATTTATAGGACAACAAATCAGAAAAAGTCCGAAAATGTAAAGAAAATTGAAAAATGCTCAAACAAATCAACTAAAAATCCTAAAAATTAGGAAAATACCTAAATGGACCCATTATTGACCTAAAAAACAAAATTACATGATCTTTGAAAATCAATAATCGTTTCAGGCATCCCAATTCAGTTAATAACATGAATCGGTTCTTTTGTCCCGATTCGATTCCCATCACTTGGCCCATGGTTTTGCCGCCACAGCAAGAAGAGAAGTGCGCCAAAAAAACAGGTTCTGCAGAAGCCGTACTTCAGCAAGGCAGCAGACCGGCTTGAAGGTGACAGCCCGGCACCCCTTGGAAACCGCACGACGGGCCAAGGGCATAGCCGGGTGGCCTTCCAAGCCGGTTCCATCCAGAAAATCCAGCAAAGTAGCAGAATTTCCAGCAGGCCCTTCCGGCCCGAAGCAGTTCAAGGCAGGCCCGTTGAGCCTATAAAGATTGAAGCCCGGCTTTGAACGCCGAAGGAATGGACCGGCTCGGAGTGGCCTTCAGAAATTAACAAATAAAAAATCAGAAATGCGAAAGCTACATTAATTTAAGGAGATTCACCCCTAGCGGGGAACTCCACCTTGGGCGGAGGCGCGGGCATGCATCCCGTAGCTGGCGACCCGGACGGAGGCGCGGGCATGAATCCCGTAGCCGTCGATCCTTCCCCCAATATGGCTAAGCTAAGGCTGGCTATTTTGGATGGGTAAATTTTCACTAAGTTGGAAAAATAGTTGGCATGCCGTCGTAATGCCAAAATTTTTCCAAAGTAGTGGAGATAAACCTATATTGGGGGAAGGATCAATCATATTGCATACCAATGTACCTCACTCATCTTTCAATGAAATGAAGTTCAAAGTCAATTCGATGCATGAAAGTGGGCACCGATTGGCAGCCCAATGTGCCCGATCAGATGCAAACCGCCAAAATCAAATAAGCAAACTGGTTTTTTTAAACAATCAAAAAATAAATAAAACAAAGTAGGGTCTGAAATGGGATTTTACTGCCACACTTCTTAACCGCCTGCAGGTCTCGATCACAACTCTGTTTCAAGCCCTGCCTAGGCCCATGGCTGCCCACCTAAAACCACCTGCGCGGACCCCAATCCAGGCCCATGAACAGCCCCCTGTTCGGCCCACCTGCTGCCCCCTTTTCAGGCCCAATTCGAACCCATATGGTCAGGCCCAGGAGCCGGCCCAAATCCAGTTCAATTTAACCTGCAATCAGCCCCTTACCCGGCCCACAGTCCGAGCCCGGCTAAACTGATTTCAGCCCATTTTCAAACCCATGACAGGCCCATTTTCTGGTCCTTACCCAGGCCTTGAACTGTCCCCAATTCAGCCCCAAGTCTGGCAGCTTCCACGTGGTTAACTTCCACCCCCTTGTAGCTTACCCAGAGCTGGCCTAAAGCAGGCCTTCAGGCAGCCCATTTTCGGCCCTCTGTAGCCCATCCAGCAGACCTCCAAGCTGGCCCATATCAGCCCATCCGCAGGTCTATGTCCAGAGCCTAAAACCAGTCCCCTTGTGACCCGGTTTCAGCCCATCAAGGACACCCCAGACAGGCCCATAATCAGCCCACCTGCAGGCCTATGTCCAGACCCTAAAAACCAGTCCCCTTGTGACCCGGTTCCGGCCTACCAAGGACGTCTCAAACAGGTCCCCGACCGGTCTATTCAAAGTCATCTGAACAGACTCCCTCAAACGGGATCGAAGCTGCCTTTGCTCAGCCCACGTCCAGGTTCTAGAACCGGTGCCAAATCAGCCCTCTGTGCAGGCCCATTTTGGCCCATCATAATCCATTCACTCTAGTCCCTTTGTGGCTCGGTGAAATCCCAAATCAGTCCTTAAGTAAAAATCAGATTTTGATCGAACTCAAAACAGATGAAACTCAGAAATCAGAAAAATCAAAGTCATCCAAAAAATGACAAATAAAAAAAACAAACCCGAACAAATCGGTTTGCACCTGATCGGACCCAAAAGGCCGCTGCCCTTTTGAGTTCTTTATTTTATGTTGTGGATGTGCATGTCTCTGAAAACAGGTTGCCACGACGGTTAATCAAAGGCGTTCGAGCCATTGCTCGATGTAAGTTAACGCCGGATACTCGCACCATCCGGCGGAGAAGGGTCAAAAAATGAAATTTTCAAAGAACCCGAACCTCAGTTCTAATATTTTTAAAACTATCACCTGACTACTTAATATTTTTAGGATATCACATATTTTCCTAGAAAAGTCCGGAGATGTCTTTCTTTTTAAAGAACAGACGCAGAAAAAAGAGGTTCACACAGCATGATATCTATATTTAGGAAGTTACGAAGTAGGTTCTACAAATCTTCTAAGTGTTGACATAGGGGTTACCCTATCACTCCGACTACTTGTACCACATTTTTCTTATTTGAAGATGATTGAGTTCTTTGTAACTTTATGTTTGACCTGTCCCCATCATAGTTCTGAAATTCCGATGTTAATTACACTGAACAAATATTCAAATATCTTTGATTAACCGTCGTAGCAATTCTTACGTAGAAAACATAGATCCACAAAAATGAACATATGTGGGAGCTACAACACCTTGACCTTGATGGAATGCAAACTTAGTACTTTGAATTTCATTTGATTTGATTTGGGTTTTAGATGGGATGTGTTTTCTTTTGATTTTGACTTGATCAAGATTTGGTATCTTTTATCTTTGAGGTTTACTTAAAGTTTAGCTTCTTTAGGCTTGCCTTAATGATTTACCCTTTTTGAGGTGTTATTTGGTTTTCATCTACTTGACTTGTCTTTAAGATTTGATGTGTTTTGGGGATTCTAATTTGAGTTTGGGTTCTAATGAGTTTTCTGATTTACATTTTTTTTTAGCTTAGGAATTTTGAGTTTCAAATTTCAGATTTGCGGATTTTTGGGATTGACATTTGTTTATTATTTCAATTTCATAGATTTGGGTATGGTGTTTGAAGACTTTAATCCCAGGTTCAGATTTTGACAGTTTTTTGTCTCCAATTTCAGATCTTAATGTCTTGATTTATGATTCTGATTTCAGATTTTTGGAGACATCTGAAGTCAAAAAAAATTTAGTTCCGGATTGACAATCCTTTTGATCTTGGTTTCAAATTTCGAGATTTTATAACTTTCTTCAGATTTTTAAGTTTGAGATTCGAGATTTAAGCTTTACATCTCAGACTAGGGACATGAGATTCTGAGTTTCTGATTTAAGATTTGAGATTTAAGATTTGGGAATTCGGGTTCTTGAGTTTTCATTTTTGAAAAGAAATTTCAGATTTAGGGAGCCTTTGGTTTAGGATTTTGGATTTGAACTTTCAGATTTGAAGATTTTGGGGTTTGAGCTTCCTGGGCATTGCCTTGGTTGTTTTGAAAGTTCTTCTGTTCTCTTTTTTTTTTGTTTCAGATTTTAAGAACCTCCGGTTTTGGAACTTAGGCTTGAATTCTCAGATTTGATGATTTTGGGATTTGAGAGCCTGGACCTCGGATTTCTTGGACTTGATTTTTGATGTTTGGGGAGTGAAGGTTCCAATCTTAGATTTGATATTCTTCATTTTAGTTGTCACATTTGAAAATTTAGAAATTTTTTGAGTTTTTTATTTGGGTTTTGAAGTTTCAGAACTTGAAGGATTTTTCTTAGTTCAGGAATTTCGGACTTTGAATTTTCAGATTTGAAATATTTAGAGTTTGAGATTTAGATCTGAATTTCAGGTCAGAAATTTTGAAGTTTAAGTTTCCAATTTAAGGTTGATTTGGGTTTGCTTGGTTAAGTTTCTTTCAGACTCGAGATTCCTTGAGTCCAGATCTTAGAGAGTCTGGTATTTTTGGTTTCAACTTTGATTTCATGGACGTTGAGATTAACATTTTGTTGTAGATTTTGATTTGAGCTTTCAAAGATTCAGAATTCTTGCTTAAACTTCAAATTTTGAGTGCTTACTCACTGGACTTGTTGCTGTTTTGGTCCCTGCTCTCATGTTATAGGTTTGCAGATCTTCCAAAGTTGCGGTCCTTCAGCTTAACAGAGGTTTGCACGCTGACAAAATTTTCAGAATTTTTTGCAGATGTTCAGAAAGTTTTTTTTTGGTTCATTAGATGCTGATCATAAATTTATGCTTCCTTTTCGATCCTCAGACCCCATACACACTCGTGTTCTCACAATCTCCAGATTTCAGACCTGGCAGCATTTTTGACTTTCAGATTGGCAGGATTCTCAGGTTTCCAAGTCCACCGGATGTTTAGACTTGTAAGCAATTGACAGAGTTTTTTGTTGGACTTGGAACCGTGGTTTTCATGTTTCTTAAGTTGAGCTTTAAGATTCCATATTTAAGTTACTTGGTTTATTGTACCAGAGATCTGAGTTTTAAATTTTTATTTTGACCGATTCCTCCCCTTTCAGCCTCCCAATCACGTAGGCTTTCTGAGCATATATACCCATTTCCATCCTTTAGGTGTTTGGATTCCCTCAGATGCATGATTTTTGATGAGTGCAGATCTGGCAGTCTGTAGGCTGTCTCCTTTAATGTTTGCAGGTTTATTGAATTTAGAAATCTCAACTTTCTCATTTTGATTTCAGATTCTCTCTTCTTTCCCTTTCTATTCGCATCGCATCAAACCTATTGGGCTGTTAGAGGTCCCTCTCACATGACAAGTATAATTTGATATGGTATCTCCATTGCTTGAATAAATTTGAAATACATGTACATGAGAGAAGGCATGAAAGCCATAATTCCCATGATAAAATTAGAATAGGATCACTTTTAGCATAGGTATTAGGGAATGCATTCCATTGGTTCATCTTAGGATAGAGTCTCCTTTGACCTTTGATAGGCATTAGGGGCCCTTCCCATTGTTTTTTACCTCATTAGTATGTGGTTTGGCATATATGCACGTGAACATGCATGACCTCCCCAAAACATAATGGGCATGATCCTCCTTTTGCCCGTAGAGTTGAACCTATATGCCACCTGGAGGGGGGGTATGAATGGTATTGGTATCGCATTGGGGTATTTCTTCCTTTGTGGAATTGACCTTTGTATGCCGCCCTTGTAGGCATAGAGACATGCTAGGGCCAGACCCCGCACTAGCCCATATGTTATAATTCTTTTAAGTTATGTCAAGGTGTTGGGCATGTCCAGAGCCAACTCCCAATTAACCTTGATTGTTTGATTAAATTTCCAAAGGCATAGGATGTGTCTAGGACTGGTCTTAAATTAGCCTTGGAGTAGCTTGTTATTTAAATTCATTTGAGACATAGGACGTGTCCAGGACCAGCCCTAAATTAGTCTCAAATTGGTTAATGGTTTATTTGATTTGATTTTTATGGCTACAAGGACCTGTTTGCCATCTGTCCAGGCCCACTGGGCCTGCTGCCACCTTGATGCTGCACCTGTTCAGATGATATACATCTTAGACTTCTGTGTGCTTCTTTTTCTTCTTCTTTTTTTGCATTCAGGTTGCACCAGATGCCCTGGACAGGCCACTGGCTCCCGCTCAGCTACCGGCTGAAGTGGTCCTGGTCAGATCTTGGACTGGGTCATCCTCTGGTGCTCTGACTCACGTCCAGGGCAGACTCTGGTTTGAGACACTTGACCAGATGATGGTGTGGGATTTGAAAGTGGGATATCAAGTCCTACATGTGTGGTGGGCCTCCAAACTGGGTTACTGGCAGGCACAAAGTCTGACTGGGCTCTATGTAGAGAGAACAATGGGGTCTGGGACTTGCAGATTTAATAAAACATACAGAGGTTTAGATGCAGGTGTCCCATGGTAATCTTGATCCAGAGCGTATATATGCTTATGAGATTACATAGCATGATCATTTACTTGACTGCTAGTGGGGGATGGGCTCTGTTGAGGGTTACCGAACTGAGAAAAATCAGATCCGAGATTGGTATACAGAAGGTGGGGTAGACCAAGGGGGTATCTTAGTGGGATCTTGGGGTGAGCATGAAGATGTTTGGATCAAGAAGGAAGAATGTGGATAAGGGCGTGGGCTCATGGAGACTGCTCTCACCTTATTTTCTTCTTTCTTCACCTCCTTTGAATGTGGCAGCAAAGGATGGCTTCGGATGACCTTCTCCTCCTCCTTCAGATCTTCCCCTTTTGGAGTCTTCCAGGTAGGTGCGCAGCAGGTGGGCAGCCCGGATGACCCCCCCCCCAGTCTTCTCCTTTTTCTTTTGTCTTCTCTTGCTGGTGACTGACTGGTGTGCAAAACTGCTCCAGACCCCCTTTTTGGTGGTTGCGGGACTACTTTTTATAGGGAAAGCTAGCCACATTCCATCGGGGGAAAGTCCTTAGGCCTGTGGACTCCCAGATGGCAATACTGATATCTCTAGGAACCTGCACTAGCCACCTCCTATTTCTTTGGAATCCCCAGTGATCTTACTGCCTTCTGGACATTGTTTACGGAATCGGTGGAATCGGACCGATTTTTTGCTATTCCAGTCGGATCGGCCAGAATCGGTCCGAATCGGCCGGAATCGGTCCAGAATCAGAATCGGATCGTTTTTTTTTTTTTTTGCTTTTTTTCTTACCGATTCTGGATCGATTTTCTTCCATTGAATCGGTCGGAATCGGTCCAATCCGATCCGATCCGGATCGAATCGGTACCCACCGATTCCGATTCCGATTCCGATCCCGCGATCCTTGCTTCTGGATGATCTTGAATTTCCGAAGAGGGGCTGGCATCTCCAGGGAAGACCTCACTGGTCACGTCATCATACAGGGTTGTGCACGTTGGCACTATCCTTACCTCCGAGACCCCTAGCTTGTAGGAGGAGTTAAGTAGCCTCATTCTTTATTGGATTTGACTCAAGAAAACCTCCTTAACTTCATCTTTTTTGAAAATTTCAGATGCCAACATAAGGGTAGCATAAATGCAAAAATGAAGCTCCAACTACAAGGTGAGAACTGAAAAAGCTTTCAGCAAGGCCTACGACTCTCAGATGAGACCACACCCATTCCTTAGTGAAGCTGCCACAGGCAATATAACCAACCACTAATTGAAGACTATCATTCCTTGTCCTCCACACCACCCATAGAATGGCTGGAAGAAGCATTCTTCATTCTTCCTATACACTCCTATTTCCAAGTTCAGAGAATCTCACTCTACTAACAGCTCTCCTACCTCTGGCTTCTCAGACCATAGGATGTTCAAACCTTCTAAGAGCAGTCCAAATGAAATTGATGATCACGTAGGTGACATTTGACAAGTAGATGGTTAATAATTCATTGAATGGTCCTCATTTGCATTTGTGCTCATCTTTTACAATGACCCAGAAGAACCAATTTGCTGTCAGAAGCCTTCCATTAGTATCTTCCACAAGAACACATGGGGACATCATTGACATCAAAAATTCATGCTGATCCTGGTTATTTGATGGTTCTGATAGACACCATTTTGCACCTTAATACTTGGGAATTTATTTCGGTCATTTTTATCTTTATTTTAGCTATATCTAAGTGAAAAAGCAAATTGGCAATACCTAGAGATTTCACAGAAGTATTTTGTAAAGTTTTGGATATCATTTTAGAAGGAAAATGATAGGCTTATTTATAAAAACTTCCTCTTCAAAAGCTCCTTGTACCTACAAAGAGAACAAGATGTGAATTTCTAGAAACCCTAAGCTGCACCAAAGTCCTCCCTCTCTATTCCCCTCTCCCTTTGACGGCTGACCAAGGAGGCTATTCCTTTGTCACCCACCCTCCTACCTTTATGATCACGCCATTCCCCTGACTTTCCCCTCTAATAGCTCAAGCAGTTCTCGGAGCTCACCTCCACTTTCCTCCCTTTCTTAGCATGAACCAGACATGCAACACCCATAACTAGGCAGTCCTCAAACACGCTCTCTCTCTCTCCCATCCTCCATGCTCTTCTCTCACCCTCCATTTCCTTCACTCTACACATGGCCCATCATCACCACAACCACCGCTTCTCACTCTTCACGTACACGACCCCCCCCCCATGGCAACCTGAGGCCCACCTCTATTGTCTCCCTATCTCATACCATTCTTTAAACCCTTGCAAGTCTCCACGCCACAAAGGTCCACTATGTCAATGCCTGTCAGAGCCAATGCTTTCCCTATGTTTATCTACCTGCACCAACTCCCTCATCCACAGAGTATTGGACCTATTCACTTTCTGTTATTATGTCAGATGGCCTGCGCCTCTCCCACCTCACAACCAGTCAAACTGTCTTGCCAGCATCTATCCGTACACCCTTATCTCCTTGCTGCATGCTGAAAAATAAAAAAACTGTGGGAACCCCATACCAGTCATGCCTCCCTTTGGCATGATTTGTAGGATTGGTCAATCTAAATTGGTGGCAATCCCATGGAGATAGGGTCAGATCTGTCTGGAATTGACACATCCAGCCAAAATCCTTTTGAGCTTCAGCCCAATCCAGGTACAAGCTTATGGGATCGAGCACCACCCTAGATCAAGTCGATAGGTGCTGATCCCAATTCTAGATTGGCCAAATCCTACAAATGATGCCAGACAGCATCGACCAATCTATTGAAAAAAAAAGAGAAAATAGATAAGCCTAGATGTGGGATGAGGTTTTTTTTCATTTTAACCTGTTTTCTTCTATTTTTGACTTTTTCAAGGAGATTAATACATCCTCTAATAAAAAACTTATTGCTAACTGCTTTTATTCTTTGTACTAAAAAATACTTGAAAACTTGTGGATTTAGTGCTCTGGATTGAAGATCTACAAGGATTTAAAGTTTTTCTAAATTAAAGTACTTGAGTACATTAGGGTTGTTCTCATTAGTTTCTAGGTGATTTAGGATTTTTTTATAGTTAATTAACTTAATTTACTTTAATTAGAATTTAAAATTCTAAATTTATGTTGAATCTCAATTAGGATTTATAGATTATACATTTTATCATTTTTTTAAAAAAACTGGTCCTGGCTGATCTTGAAACAATTTTTCTTCCCTAAATTGTCAGAGCTGGCTGATCCCATCTCGATCTAGATTAGGATTGGGCATGTTCAATCCCAGGTCCAATCCTGGCCCAAAACTCCTTGACCTTTAAAAAGAGACACCCATGTAACTGTGTGAGGCCCATGTCCCCTACGGTCCGTATGATACCACAGGACCCCTTCTATGTTTCCGTGGTGTAAGGCGTTGAAAGTGAAAAAGGGTTCACCTCATCTCTTCGGCCGTAGACGCAAACGGTGAAGAGATGGAGAAATGGATGTAAACACCTAATAAGAAGCCTAGAGGAGAGTTACCGGAGGCCTCGTTGGGGACTAGAAACCATGCTGGAGGAATGCTTTCACTGTGGCCCAACGATGGAAACCCTGAAGCAAGATGGGTTCAGGCAGGAAGATGACATGATCCCGTCTAGCAGACGCATTAGGAGGGGGATCAGGAGTGCCCTACTACTCAGTCCAGGCAGTTCAGCATCCTGACAGGATCCATTTTTAAGTTTTGAACCTCCCCATAAAGGTATGCTATATCCATTTCCTCCAATAGAATCAATGATTGCATAATCAACCGGATTTGATTGAGATTAGCCGATTCTGGGATAGGATCAATCGGTTTCAATCCAATTTTGGGCTAAAAGATTGATCCATACTAGACTCCCAAAGAAATCGGTCTGGATTGGTGGAATTGACAAAAAAATTAACTGATTTTACAAAATCGATTGATTTAGCTGATTCCATTGGGAGGACTTAAGTCCCACTCTACACCCATAATCGAAACTCAATATCGATCCAATATCACCCCAATAAGGGTGATAATGGCCCCTAAAGCCCGATTCCCCCCTCCTCAAACTTCCTGATTTCCCTGGGATCCGGCGATTTTGACGATCCCTTCGGCAAAAGCGGCAATTCCCCAAAATTTGGCAATCCAGACCACTTCAAGGATGATTCCCCTTCTCCGACAACGATTCTAGGGCTCCCCCCAACTGGCGATCCTCCCTCCCACCGGTGAGATCTGGAGGTCTGATAACTCCCCTCCCCTTCAGAACACCTTGGAGTTCCGGTTAGGGGTGGGCATTAATCGGGCCAACCCGATAACCCGACCCAAACCAACCCGAAATCATCGATTTGGTTCGGTTTGAAGACTGTCTTCGGGTCCATCGGGTTGCAAAATATTCAAACCAATGAAAACTGAACCAAACTGCAACCCAAAGACTAGCCTCCAAACTCAGCCCACCAGCCAGTGGCCCATTAAGTTTTTATTGATGTTATGGAGAAGAAGCATATAAACAAGGCAGGGATTTTAAAACAGTCGATGTGAGACAAATTCTTTTAATTGTTCTGAACAGGTTGTTTACCTTTTTTGTCCCACATCGTATGTGTCCAAAAACCTACTCTCAAGAATTCTCTTTAAAAGACTCCATGTGGCCTAAGCATAGCCTCATTCCACCCCACATGAGCATACTCAATGAGTAATAGCTCATTTTAAATTTTCATTGGGGAATAAAAATTAAAATATTTATTGAATTAAGTTTTTTTGGTATCTTAATCTCTTTAAATAATAAATATGGTTTAAATCAGTTCAAACCGAACCAAACTAATTTGTAGTGGTTTGGTTCAGTCCGATTTGAGGTGGGTCTTTGGTTTGGTTCGATTTAAAATTTTTTCACTATAAATCGGACCAAATCGAACTGTGCTCACTCCTAGTTCCGATGGCCTCCCCTCTAGCTTTGAACTCCCCTACCCCCTTCTCCTCCGGTCCTCCCCCGAGATCTCCCTACCTCCCTTTAAGGGGTGAAACAGTCATCCGAGGCGACTATTTGAGCACCAATAGGGGCTATTCTCCCCCCATCTCGAATTCCCTACCTGACCCCCTTTAAATAGTTAATAATCACCCCTCATCAAGCCCTTGCATTGACCCCCCCCCCAAGGGCTTAAACATTTGAGCATCAGAAGGTATAGAACAGCCCCTCAAGAGGTTCGCCACCCCCCCCGGGCCATCCTGGGTGACTCTCAACGTCCCCTCTTAAGAGGCTCCCCCCCCCCCCAAGATCACCTTTTAACCAGTTAACCTGGTAATATTTGTGAATTGTGATGAACTTATCAGAATAATAAATTGTTTTAATATATTAATGTTGCAGACTCTAAAGCAATGGCCGATTATGAACATGGTATTGATGCAACTGCTCTCTGTGACATTGGAAAGGGATACAGCACTTTGTTGGACAACGATAAAAATGTATCATGTAAGTGATGTGAAAAATAAATGAATGATGAAGTATTTTGTTTGAAACAACATAGACGGGGTGTGTGAGAATGTAAAGAAATGTGACAATGTACCCAGATAAAGTAATGAAGTTATGAAGGCCCACATGAAGAACATCACATTAGGAAATTCAAATTGAACAATGAGAAGACTTACTTTCAGAGTTTTTGGGAGGAAGAGATACACAGCAGACCCAAAAGGGCAAAAGAAAAAGATAAGCCATAGTAGAGACAACCACATTTTCTAATGAACAATATGAAGGGATGTGAAGAGCTATGCACACCTGTAAATAGTCAAAGAGATAAGATAAAAAGAGAATGGATGGAGCATAAGGCTTTGGAGTTAGAGTTAGGGATCTGACATTTCGTCGATCACAGTCAACATAACCCAATGAGGATGCCAGATTAGGAGAGACGACATTTAGTCGATATGTTTTGACACAACCCACCAAGGATGCTCATATGTTCAGGAGACAGAACAATTCATGAAAAATAATTAAGCATGCATCTTAAAGTGAGCAATCAAACATAGTTACAAGTGGATTTTACATGAAACTAACAATCTTTAACTAGTCATATGTATTACATATAATCATTGAGTTTGACAATAACATCTTTTCTCATGTTAACTTAATGTAGGTGTTTTAGTATATGTCGTCACTAGTCTGTACTTCCAAATCATAGTTGATGCAATTGGGATGCTGGACCGAAATTTTAAGTCCTAACCAGCAAGTATATTTCCACTGTTGAACTAGATGAAGAGATAAATTAGCTGAAAGCATGGATATATGAATTTAAAGTGATCTAAAAAGAAAGAGGATGTACAGTGATGTGTGATGGATGATAGATGAATAGATATAACTAAAATAAGTATGATAAACTTCCTTGTCTATTATTCTAAGGGCATAACATTTTTGAAACCGATTAATACTTCGGGACAAATAAATAATGTTGAGTACATCTTTTCATTGATGAATGTCGTTGTCAAGGAAATTGAGGAAGAGAACAATGTGTGCCTACGAGACAATGGGAAGGAAATTGATGGAGAGAAGACCACATCTATTATAGGTTTCATATGCAGCACACTCCATTAACCTAATATTAGAGGATATTTGCAAAGAAGCATCAGCTTCTACACTCGTCAGCCAAACTCAACAGATCACATCCTTCAATTATTTTTAGCCATGTTTGCTTCATATCATAAGAGATCATATTGAGGGGCACAATCTTATCAGGCATGACCAAATCTTATCAGATTTGCAACACACTTCATTACATTGGAAAGTTGACAGCTTGACACAAACACAAACAAACACTAGTCCAGTTCATAGCATCAGTGGAGTACATCATATATATATGGCTAACCTACGTAACAAGATAAATCAATTGAAAATTCTTGCACATAAAGTGCATCTCATAATGAACAAATGTTTTTGGAAGAGAATTCAATACTACTTATTTATTATGTCATGTACACAAGTGTTGAGATCAATAAACTTAGATGAAAGAAATAAGATGGGATATTTCTATGATGCCAAGGACAAAGCAAAATTGAAAATAAAGAACATATATTATAAAGGGTATAAAAAATGTTGAAAAATAATTGATGAGAAATATGATAGGACATTACACCACAACATGCATATAGCAGGTAATTTTTGTTATCTTTAATTTAATCATTGGTTGATTCATAAAAGCATGTTGTTTTGTGATATCAAATGAATATATAAATTTTTTTAAACTATCAGATACAATATAAAGGACAAGTGTGTAATGATTAAGAAGTAATGAGAGGTACATTATCTGTGATACAACTTTCAAGAACTCAATAGGTCAGAACAAAAATTGAGTTAAAAATGAAAAGTCTCCAATTAAGTGTCTTTATGAATTGTTATTATGACCCTGATGTAACCTCAAAGATCTAAAAAGATTATTTCTTTTTGTTTTGGAAATTCATTTTCTTCTTGAATTTGAATTAGATTAGACCTTAGCATTGATTTCTTAGGAAAATAGATGGTATTCCATAAAAGTACTAACTAGTGTCAAAACTATATGTTGAGGTTGTTAGGTTCTTTGAAAATTTGTTTTGACCTATCCCCGTCGGATGGTGCGAAGATCCGACGTTAATTACATCGAGATTACTCGAATACCCTTGATTAAGCGTCATAGCAATCCATGAAAATAGAAAACATGCATCCACAAAAATAAACATTCACACACATATGGACATAGGAGAAAACAATCCCATAAACTTGATGGAATGCAAGCACTCAATTTTAGTTTGAATTTGATTTGAATTGAATTGGTTTAATTAAATTTGTTGGTTTGAATTTTGATTGAGTTGAATTTAATTTGAATCTGTTTGAATTGATTAAAATTGATTTGAATGAATTTTGTTGGGATTAAATTGATTGGAGTTGAATTTATTTGGAATTGATTTATTTGAATTTAATTTAATTTGAGAGATTTATTTAGAAATTGTTCATTTAATTTGGGAGGGGTTTGAATTTGGATTTGGTGTGTGAGTTTTAATTTGATTTGAATTGTATCTGGAAGAGTGAATTTAAGTTTGAAATTTTGATTTAGATATTCGATGGATTATTAAATTTACTTGATTATGATTGACTTAAGTTGAATTTGGTTTGTTCTGTTGATTTGTATTTGTTTTGTTTGGAATTTGGTAAATGATTTTAATTATTGTCCAGGGGTTGATTGATCTTCATGTTGATTGAGAGTATTCTGATCTCTTTGAATCTCCCGACCTACAGATTGCAAACTCGCTCAAGTTTTTGATTTGGCTTGGTTTTGATTGAGGGATTTTTGTTTGCAAATGGTCGAACCTGCATTTTGTGAAGATTACCCCTTTTTAAGCCTTACAGATTTTTGACTTTCAGCAGATTTTTAGATTTTTCAGATTTTGGACTTTTACAGTTCCAGATTTGCTTGGGTTTGGATTATTCAGAGAAATTTGATTTGTTTTAACTTGAATTTGAGTTCATCTTGAAATTTTGGTGAGGACACTGAATTTTAAATTATGATTCCAGTTTTAAGGTTTGACTGACAGGTTATGGCTTGTCACCTGATTTTGTTGAAGTTATATTTGGGACAAGTTGGGGACTGTGCAGATTGGGGTTTACGGTTTTCCAATTTCAGTTTAGGCTCATATTTCAGAATTTTCTGTTTGTTACCTGAGCTTTTCAGATTTTTATCTCTGAATGTGAAGTTCAGATTTGGAATTCAGATTTTGAACCTCCAGAAGAAATTCAGATTCTACACCCTCAAATCCCAGAGTTTGGTGGAGTTCAAATCTCATATGTTTCAAAAGATTTTCAGATTCTGCGCCATTTTTCAGATCTGCAAATTTTACAGATTTCAGATTTTCAGATTTGTGCGTATTGTTAGATTTCAGTTTCCGGTTTCAAATTTGAAGTTCTGATTTTCTGGATCTTCTGCATATTTCAAATTTCCATGTTCAGAGATCTCCAGATTTCTGACATCTGAACCTCAGATTTTAAATTACAAATTTTGTGTGTTTTAAATTCAGAGATTTTTTATTTCAATTTTACAGGTTCGGTTTCAGATTTCGGATTTTTACAATTTTTCATATTTCTTTTGTCTTGCCTTCCAAGAGTTTCACGTGATTGTCCTCTCCTTGTAACATAAGTCCATTGCACCAAACATAAAATTTCTTTTTTTTTCACTTGCTCTCTCAAAACGAGACATGATTTACATCTTGACCAGAAATTTGGTCCTTTGAGTCCTTGATGAACCTGTCAATTCATAGGCGGCATGTACCCGGTCTTGATAGACTTATGGGCATCCCCCACTATTTTAAGATTGAATACACCCGGCTTTTGATAAGCTTGTGGGGACTCATCTCATAATTTCTGAACCTCATTAGCTCATAGTTTGGCATATCGGCATGTTGATCATGCACAGCCTTCCCATGGCATAATGGGTAAATAACTCCCTCTTGGGGCATGGTAAGACATTGGGGTCTTTTCAACTAGACCTTTGTATGTCCACCTTAAAGGGTCAAGGGGCGTGCTTAAAGCCGGCCCATTGCTTTCCCTATTTGTTTTGAATTCTTTTAAATTAAACCAAGACCATGAGGCGGGTTTTTGGCCGGCCGGATGCTCATCTCGGTTTGTTGATTAATTAAGTGAATTGTTATTTAATTTTTGTTTATTGTTTATTTTATTTTATTTTTTTGAATTATGGGTCAATAGGCGTGCTTAAAGCCGGCCTATTGCTTTCCCATTTATTTTCATTCTTTTAAGTTATGCCGAGACCATGAGGCGGATTTTTTGCCGGCCGGATGCTCGCCTCGGTTTGTTTACTTAATTAATACATTTTTATTTAAGTTTCAATTGATGGTACATTTTAAGAAAAATTAATCTTCATTAGATCCTCTTCAGGCCCCTGCAGTTGCTTCGCTCGGAGTTTCATTCGGACCGGCTTCTTCTTCTTCCTTTTCCCTTTTTTTTTGATTGCTTCATTTGAGTGGGTCCCACCCGCTATTTGACCCGCGGGTCAACAGCCTCCCGCGCGGCCTCTCATGTGCGTCCGCGGCTTCTCACGCAGCCACGACCGCCCGCGGCTCCTCTTCTCTCTTTTTTTTTCATTTTTTCTTTTATTGTGGGCCCCACCCCTTTTCCACCGTGGACCATAGTTGGGGGGTATTATTCCCCACCCCCCCCCCCGCTACAGTGCTCAACCCATCCCTTCTCCCGACTGCGCAGGCAGGCTCCGGCGGGGGCTTCGGCAATGGGAGCTTCTGGAGAGGGGTCCGGCGACGACGACGGCAGCTCCCGGAGGGACTTCCGACGACGGCAGCTTTCGTAGGGGCTTCCGGTGGCTGCGGCTTCAGGAGAGGGGTTCGGCGACGACGACGGCAGCTTCCAACGGAGCTTCCGGCGAAGGCGGCCTCCGTAGAGGCTTCCGGACGGACCTGCGGGCTTGGAGGCTCCCGGACAGACAAATTGAAGGTTGGCCCCTTCTCTCGGTCTCTCGATGACTCTCTTTAGGGGGGTCTTCTTCACGCAGCTCTGGCAGGGCTTTTATAAGCCTCCGTGGTCTCCCTCTCCCGCTGGAAACCTCCCAAAACAGGGGTTGCTGCTCCGAGAAGTACTTGGAACAGTCCCTAAGCGTGCGGGATCGACCTGTCTTCCTTCTTTATCCTCTATTGCCTTCTTACGGCAACTACTACCGCCGTTTAGAGTTGGTTCTGTAGTGGAGTTCGACATAGAGTCGGCTCCTTCCCTGCTCCGACAGTTCCTCTTCATTTTTTTTTGTGGACTCCTCTTGAATGGGCCTGTCGTAGAGGGAGTGGGCCAAGATTTGGTGTTCGGATGGGTCCATTTGGCACTTGATTTAAACCCCTTCAATGGTATGTTTACCCGATCAATAAATTGGCCTTGAAGTAGGCCTACTCTAAAATAAAGCTCATTACACACATGAGAATGGGCTGAATCTAAAAAAAATCGGTGCCAACAGACCCTCATCAAGCTGACTAATTATTTGTGTTTTTCTCAATTTTCAGACGCAATTGTATAGGATAAGAACTGTAGTTTATCTCCTCGTATGTTCAAAGTTCAAACATCATGACATTTTATAATGAAATTTGATATTATTGTGAGTAACGTTATTGTTTATTGTTCCTTCTGCAGCTAGGTGGGGAGTTTAGGTAAATACAAGAAGTGGATAGAATTCACTTGCAACAATTGTAATTCGCATTATGAGTCAAAGCACAAGTTCTTCCCAACATGAGAGAAAAAAAATACATTTAGCCTAATCCATACTAAGAGATGGAATTCGCTAACATATGATAGGTTAAAGAAATTTGTGTTGTGCCATTACAATATCCAACTAAGAATCAATAACATCAAAAACCATTAGAGAATTGCATAAGAGAGTCACAAGATTTAAAGATGGAACATATAAACAACGAGATGAAGCACATCAAGGAGCTAGTGAAGACAGTGATGTAGACTATCATTTCCAGTAGGAGCACCCACTTGTTGTATGGATGAAGAAGGTAAATAGATCACCTCCAAAGTTCAATCATGAGGATCGTAGTTGGGTAGAAGGAAAACAAGATTATGTTTGGCCTGAAGATGAAAACATGTTGAGAAAGTCCCTACTAAGTCAGCTTCAGCTCCAACCCCAGTTTCAGCTCCATCATTACAAACAACCCAAGGACAAAGACTATGACAAGCAGATTGGGATGATTCGGCACATTGAAAAGGGTCTATCAATATGACATAGAGATTAGGAGTTATTCTTCACAAAATGTAAAAAAAAATTGAATATCAGGTGAAGACCTATCAATCCAACATTTAGTATACACATTCTTATCAAATGATGATGGTGAAGAGTTTATTTCACTTACAAAAAAGTAGCATGTAAGGTAGAGGTGGAGGTGGAGGAGAATCATGATCTTCTAACACGTACCAGTGGGGCCATGGTTTGTAGAATCGGCTGATTCGAATCAAAATCGACCAATTCTTGGATCGAATCAGCCCCTGTCAATCTAATCCATGCAGGACTGATTCCAAGAGGAATCAGCCTGGATCGAGAGAATCGGTTTGGATCCAAGCCAATTCTTTAGGAAATTAGAACTTCCAAATCCATGCCCGATTTCGATCCAATTTCCTCCTACTACTGGGAAAATCAGCCAATTCCCCTTACCCTTATTCACCCCAATCCCCCCCTTTTTCGGTGTCCCCCTGGGCTTCCCCTCCCTCTGGCATCCCCTCCGGCAAGCTTAAGGAACCCTCGAACCCCTCCCCCTACCAAGGTGAGTTCTCCCCTTTCTTCCCCTTCCCCCCCTTCAGATATCCCTCTCCCCCCTATCCTTCTCTCTCCCACCTAGACTCTCCGACCCCTAGCCGACTATTCTTAAAAAATAGGGAAGATTCCCCAAATTTGGGGGAACCCCACTACACCCCAAAGGGGTGACTATTACCCCCCTTGGGATGATTGTGCTGACTACAACAATCACCCGAAGAGGTGACTTATTCAATTTTGAGTCCCCACTGCCGGATATAATTATTTAATATAAACTTAATTTTTTGTCTGCGTAGGAAAAATGTCAGACAAGAAGTGTAGTGTCAGTATCCCTGAACATCGTGACATTGGATGGCAACACCACATGTTAAATGTTGACAAGAAGAGAGTGAACTGTAAGTGATGTGAAAAAGAAATTAATTGAGGTGTTTACCACCTTAAACAATACATTGGAGTGAATGGGAATGTCAAGAAGTGCGGCAAGATACCGACGGAGTTGAGAAGAAATGTAAACATATTTAAGTGGGAGAGCATTTATAAAGAGAAATACAAATTGAGCAGAGAACCAACATGCACGAAGAGTTGCTCAAACATTAAGATACAAATCTCATGTCCAAAAGTCGTAAAAAAGGAAAGTCGCTTGCTCATGTTGAGGTGTCTTCATCAAGTTCAAATGATGAAGAGAAGGCAAAGGTAAGAAAAGTAATGAAAGCAAGTAGGGCTCAGGTCCGCGAAGATAAGGAGATAAAGGGATAAGAGGATCTCTTGTCATATGGTTGGATGTGGAAAACATTCATCCTACACCTCAGTCAAATTGAGAGAGTAAGTTCCCTTGGTCGCACATAGTTTGGCCAACGAACAGATCCATGTATAAGCAAAGTGACACAAAGGTCAAAGGAAGCATGTCTTGGAAAGAGTTATGGCAACGATAAAGGCTACAAAGAAGACAGTCAAACACATTTACAAATGATTTATACATGTAGTCATATAAACACTTGACTTATTTCAAATGTACCTTAAACTTAACAAATGTATGTTCTTTCACCGTGATGTAGGTATCCAAGCCCATGTAGCCAACAGTCTATATTTTCAAATGATGATTGATGCTATCACTGAGGCTAGACCAGGAGTAAAAGTCACAAGTTCAAAATACATCTACAAGAGTAAGTTGGATTCAGAGGTCTATGAATTAACCTTGTGGATAGATGAGTTTAAGACAATATAGAAGAAAAAAAGATGCAATGTAATATGCAATGGATGGCCAGAAATCACAAAGATATCGATGATCAACTTTTTTGTCTACTCTTCTGAGGGCACCACATTGTTTAAGAGTACAGATGCATCAAGCAAGATAAAAAATATTGATTATTTATTTGATCTCATAAATGATGTTGTCTGGGAAATAGGTGAAGACAAAATTGTATAGTTTGTCGCTGACAATGAAGCATCCTATAAGATTGTAGAGAAAAAGTTGATAAAGGCCAGACTATATTATTTTGGGTTCATTATGCTACACACTTCATAGATTTGATGTTAGAGGACATTAAGAAAGAGCTATCTATCAGGTCCTTGGTGACTCAAAGACAATTAGTTACACCCATTATCAATGGACCTCCTAGACTTATGCATATAATGAGAGAGCATAGCGATGGTCAAGATCTAATATGAGCTGGACCTACCAAATTTGTCACACATTTTATTGTGTTTGAAAGTTTGCACATACACCACTATGACTTGAAAAGATTTATATCATCATTCCAATACATCGATTACACAACTGAACAATGATACAATATGCAACAATTTAACATCCTAACAAAAATGAAACATCTGATTGAAGATAAATAATGGTAGGAGAGAATTTAGTATTACTTATCTGTGATAGAACCACTAACACAGGTGTTGAGATTAGATGATTTGAACGATAAAAATCAAATGCAATACTTATACGATGCAATGGATAAAACAAAAGGTGAAAATCAAAGAAAAACATCCAAAGAGTTACCAAAAATGGTAAAAGATTATTAACAACAAATGGGATAAGACACTCTGCCATGATATCCATGAGCATGTATTTATTTAATGTTATATTTTATTTGAATATTGTAGTAATATACTAATAATCGGATAAATATTTTAACAGGATATTTCTTAAACCCAAGAATGTAATACAACACACAAGTGTGCAATGATGTAGAGGTTATGTACAATACATTGTTAGTGATTCAACGTTTGTAAGACTCCACAAGACAGCATAAGCCGAAACTGAAATGCATTGTTGTTTACTTATAAAGTTTGGATAAGTATGCAATTACGTAGAAAATGACTTATTTATTTTTCATTTCATATTTTAGATAACATCATATAAACATAGAATTATAGTGTATGGAGATCTCTCACTACGGTATTCATATGACAATTCAAGTATGTGTGTGACAATACTTGGTACAAGTTAAACATTCTTATAAGTGATATTTACTTACCATACTACATGTATTTTTTTTGTAGTTGAGTGGTGGATTCAAGTGAACAATAGAAGTGGATGGAATCCACTTGCCTCCATTGTGGTACAAGTATTGAGTCAAAGCTCTAGTTCATCACAGTGTGAGAGAAACTAAAGCACTTTCAATATAATACACACAAAAAGAAGAAACAAGCTAAAGAGTGAGATCAGAAAAAAAATAGTGTTTTGTCATTATAATATGCGATTAAAGTCAAGAATATTAAGAACTAACAAAAAAATCTGAAAAAAGGTTTGCAATATTTGCAGATTTGTAAGTGGTCCTTATGAGCAAAGATACAATGTAGATGGTCATGGATTGTCATAAAGGGATGTTGACTTAGAATACCTCTTTCAAGAAAAACATCTATTTCAATATGGATGGATGACAAGGAGGCCTCACCAACTCTAGAGTTTGACCCCAATGACTATGCATGGGTTGTAGGAGAACTTCGTAGTTAGTTGGCGAGGATGAGCAAATGCAATAAGAAGATACTCAGGTTCCATGTACAACACCAGTCCAAGATCCACCTCACACCACAACTCTAGAGCAAGCTCTAGCCACAGCTCCAGATGTAACTTCTTGTGCCGCTTCAACTGCAGGTTTTTCTACAACCCACAAGATTGCACAAGTGAAAGAAAGATTTGATAGATTTAAATCGTTTAAGGTGTACTAGCACAATCATCGATTGCAGAATCAATCAAATTGGATCGAAATTAGCTTATTCTAGAATTGGATCAATCAATTTCGATATGATTCCTACTTAAAGAACCAATTCTAACCTGAATTCCACCGAAATTGGTCTAAATCAGTCAAATCAGATCTGAATCTGAATCCTGATTTTTTTAAATTTTCTAAAAAATATTCAAGCTGAATCAGCTGAAATCAACCTGAATCAAAATAAAAAATTTTAAAAAAGTAAAAATCCCTATTCCGAATCAGTTTCTCATCCTAAGAATCGGTCCGAATCGGATAGATCCAGTCAAATTCAAATTGGATCAGTCCCCACTGATTGGGTGACCGATTCTGATTCAGAGGGAAATGTTGGCCATGGTATGTAAGAAGAAGAAGAAGTGAGGAAGAGGAAGAAGTTACTTGTCAGGCAAAGACCTAAGTCCTATAGCTAGTACCCAAACGCATTCCTTAGATGATGATAAGGAAAACTTTATTCCACCTAGACAGCAATAAGATGTAGGTGGTTCAGGGAGAGGTGGAGGTGGAGGTGGAGGAGGAGAAAGTGGTTTCAAATACAACAATCCAAGTACGAGTGAAATAGAACCTAATAATTTGAGTCAGAAGAAGTAACATTCAAATGGAAGGAGTCCCCATTTGAATCAGATGAATCTTTTTTGATAAGTATGCAATAACAAATTATCCAAAACTTGCTTCAAACTTCGAGCCATATTGTTCACCCACACCTCAAGCACTAGCATTAAATAGTATGTATGAATTTAGTCAACTGATCAATTCATTATTTTCATATGAATACTAGTCAATCATGACCGACGAAGGATAGACTATGAAGGACAATTCCGTATATAGAGCATTCTAGAAAATTAAGAGAACAAATACTACAAAGGACAATTCTGTATATGGTGGTGATAGGAAAGTATCTTTTCTATTACATATAAATTGTATTATTTTCTTTCTTTAATAGAATGAATATTGATGTTATTTTATTTTCACTTGTCTTAAAATGTATCCTAAAATCATAATCATGGAATGCCATCTCGCGAGATCTCGGCGAGATCTCACGAGATCTCGGTCTCACCAAGGAGGCCGAGAAACGAGATCGCCGAGATCTCGCCCCATGTAGATTCGTCCTATCCACAACTACTCTGCGCCCCGTTTATGATAGTGTAAACACATTTAATATATTTCACTATCACTTATACTATCACATAAAAATGTGTTACAAGTTTAATACCATATTAGTATTTAAATAAGATTACATACAAGTTTAAATCTTTTAGAAGCACAAAGATTATCTTTTTGGTATTGAAAGTGCTTGTAATTGTTCATTCACATAGTTGATGTACAAAATGTGTTATATATTTTCATGTAAATTCATTTATGTACTCCTATTTTTATAAGATATTATATTATGTTTCATACATATATACATTTTGATATGAGAATTCGAGATCCGATCTCCCGAGATTTTTCCGAGATCTCTCCGAGATCTGTTCTCTTTCACCCCCCCGAGACGAAGTCGAGATCCGAGATGGCAATCCTTGATCATAATCACATCAAAGTGTGTTAGATATCACATTTACATTTTTAACACTTTTGAAGAAGTTTTTGTATTTTTTTAAAAATTTATCATAATTTTTATGATTTTTTTTGAAAGGAAAATATAAAAAAATCTCCGAACTGGATCGGATTTTGGCACTGGCCAATCTTGACCCCGATTCTGAATCGGCAAACTTTAAGTGGGGCAGGGGATGATAATTTGAGCCAAATATTGATAGAAATATATGCCCTACAAACCAATCATATATGACATGATTAAACATTTCTAGAAATATCTCATTCAATTAAATAGACAACTTCGTTACTAGCTTTTATTAAAAGCGTACATCATAATGAAGTCATTAATCACATGCAACGATGATTGAATCATGATGAGATCATAATAATGAGATCGATCATCTAAAGATATGTGATATAAATATTCCTAGTCATAAGATCCTTAAGACGGGACATCAAGAATCTGGATAGACTAGTGTGTGATATCAATTATTGCATTTCAATTTTGATTCGATTTCAATTGCGTTGTTGTCAGAATCGGAATCCGAGTTTCATAATTTCGTAAAACACATGTTATGTGTTAATTTTTATTTAAAGTTTAGTTAATGATTCATATATAATCATTGGAGTATGATATAATTTTTCTAAAATTTATTTTTATCAATTTTATCATTATATATATCATACTTTATACTTTATTAATTTTTTAATTATTTATTGACAAAATAAAAAAATCAAACATATTCTAATTTTTTTATCGGACTATCTTATTCCGACAACTCATATCACGTACTAACAAATTCTAAATCCGTTAATTTTTATCCGAATCGGGTCAAAACATCGGAATATAATTTCCTCTTGCGCCACGACTTTTCTTTGGAAAAATATAGATATATGCTTGAAACCCAATACCCATAAACGGCACCCCAATACCCCTTAGGTCTACTCTAACGTGCACCGAGGAGGATCTCTCCGGTCTTAAAGAAGACCGTTGTCTCGGTCTCCCTCCGGATTTGACGAATCTAACAGAGCTCTTTTTTTGATGATCATAATCTAAGAGGGTTGACTCTCCCACGTTTTGGGAGTAGACGGTTTTTATATTCGAATTTATTTATTTGTCTATGCTCTCTCTCTCTCTCTCTTGCTGCTTCTCGAGGCACCCGTCGGGGTTTGAGTAGCTCGAGGTTGCGGATAAGCACGAGGTTAATCTCGGATCATTTAATTTCGGTCGTCAGAGAATTTTCTTTCTTTCTTTTTCGCTGACGGATTTTTATTTAATTTTTAGAAATATTATGATCAAATTGTTGCTGCATTATTTTATTTTTTTTGAATGACGGCACAACAACTGTGCACGAAATGACCGTCACCTTCGGGTCTGGTCGATCCTGGGATCGAACCTGAGAAGAGCTGTCTTTTTTTTTTGAACAAGGGAAGAGCTGTCTGGAGGGGCCATCTTCGTTTCACATCCACAACAGCAATCCATGAAATTTCAATACCTTCCTGACCAACTCGTTTAAACCCCAAATTCACATAAAGAGAGAAAAACTTGTCAAACCCACCATCCTCCTTCAACTGCATAAAAAATTTCTATGGCCCAGAATGCAGCACCTCAAGCAAGCCAATCCGTTCATACAGGTAGCATGGGAATGCCCCAGACCCAAGCTCCTGCATCTACCTGGCTGCCAATTCTCCTTGTTCCTCACACTGAAGAAAGAAGGCCTTTGCAGCAAGATTACCCAGCTGCCCCCCAGATCAATTGAGTTACCCCGGCAAGATTCTTAATAGTTATTAATAGTCTTTTGGCTTCTGTGGTAATTCAAGAGATTTGTGTCCAGGGAATCCAATTTCACCTTTACTGTTGTTCTGGTTGCTCAGGTGTTCAATGTTCTCTTGGAGGAACTAGTCAAGAAAACAAAATTCAAAAAATAAAAGTAGATAGGAATGAGGTGCACTTATCTCATTAGCAGTTCAGTGAGCTCCAATTTTTTGAGGTTAACTATAATTTTTTCAGCTGCGGATGAAACCAAGTGTACCAATCTATTAACCTTACTCCAATTTTTTGAGGTTAACTCAGGATTGAAGATTAACTTCAGCAAATGTGAAGTATCAGAAGTCAATATTGCTAAGCATATGAATGATATACTCCTGTCTATCCTTGGAATCTCATGAGCTCCTTCCTATCAAGTATCTTAGACTTCATCGGACAAAGGTATAAGAAACTGAGATTGTGACATATTTTTCAAAAGCATAAAAAAATTACAATGTAGGAAAGGCAGAATGCTTTTAGCAGGAGGAGGTAGCTATCGTCCAAGATTGTCCTCCAAAGTATATCTTTGTACTTCCACTATTTTTTTAAAATTCCAAAGGATACTTGCAGAAGATTAGAGAGCTAAACAGCAAACTTTTTCTTGCAGAGATCAAAGGAAAAGAGGGCTTACATCTGGTAGCTTGGAATCAAATGTGCATGAATACAAATGTAGGGGGTTTAGGTCTCTTGACATTGGAGACTATAAATAAAGCTCTGCTCACAAAGTGGCTCCGGAGACTTAATCAAAGGGCTATGCATCCTTTCAAAAGTTCCAACAAACTTGTTAGCTCAACAATTTCCTATCTTTAAGATTCCTTCTGAAGGCAATGCTCCACTTGGCTTAGGCTTCCCAGCAATAGTGATGCGGGACAAACCGGCTAGACCGGGCTAAACCGAACGAAAACGGAACAAACCGGCGCTAACCGCCGCTAAAGCACCTAAACGGAACCAAAATAAGCCTAAACCGACCCAAACCGGTCCAAACAGGTCCGAACCGGGCTCAAGATGGACTGAACCGGGTTAAACCGGCTCAAAACACCCTGAACCGGCCTGAACCGGGCGGTTCAGGCACTGAACCGGCCCGAACCGGGTCAGAAACCGGTCGAACCGGCTGAACCGCCGGTCTGGGCCGCGAACCGGCGAGCTCGCGAACCGCGGTGGTCGCGCGAATAACCCGGGCGGGGGGGGGGGGGGCGGGGCACTTCTTTGTTCGCCTCCGGGTGGTCGCGTGGCCGGCCATCCCGCTGTCGTCGTTTGATGCCGTGGCGGCATCGCGGCGGTCCCGCGAGGCTGCGGGCCGCGACAAAAGAGGCCGAGACGGGCGGGGCAGCGCATCGCGAGTGCGGCGTCTTCGCCGTCTTCGTCGTCTGTCCGGAGGGGAAACGCGCGCAGGCGGCGTGGCAGGGGAAACGGAGGGAGCAGGCGATGGCGATGGTGGTCGAAGATCCGGCATCTCCTTCTTCCTCTTTTTCTCCTTCGTCTGTTCTTGGTTGTCTCGGGGAAGAAGGAGACCGCGAGAGGGGGAGGGAACCGACGCACGGCTGCGCGATTCTGGGCGGCACCGGGGCTTCGGCGGCAGGGACGGGAGAGCCCGGAAGAAGCTTCGCAATGACAATGGAAAGGGGGAGGTCAGATCCGGGGATCGCCGGATCTGCCTTCCCCTCCCTCCCGTTCCTTCTCCGCCTTCTTCTTCTTCCTACGCCGTATCCACGCGAATGGAGTTGGAGGAATTGGATCCGGTCCTGTCGTAGCCTTGGAAGGAAGCTATCGGAGAGCTTCTGTGAGGGCAGATCCGGCGGGACATCACCGTCGTCCAATCGCGTGAGGAACCGAGAAGGGGAAGAGAGGATGAACGGCACGGAGGCCAGAGGATGAGGAGGGAGAACTGTGATCGGCTACCTGCCGGTTTTGGAAGGTGGAAGGGGGAATGGCCCTCCTGGCCGATCGGGGAAGACAGGGGAAGAAGATGGGGGCCGCAGCCCCCTGCGCGGGAGAGATCCTCCGAAGCCTCCAAAAATTGATTCAATCACTTACCTGAACTCTGTACATCGACCCTCCTTATAAAGAAGGAGTGGGAAAATTAAAGAAAAAAACCTCTAAGCAACCTATTTACAGACTTGTCCTCATATGGACACAAAAATAAAAGGGAAACCCAAAATTATCAAAATATGTCCCCATCAAATAGCAATTAGCAAACATTGATCATAGGATCCAGACTAAGATTGAACAAAGTAAGATATACCTTGGACAAAGGTGCATGGCCAATCCACTGGTCCTCCCAACAGTGTTCTCATGCCCAGAGCAACAGAAAAAGAGTTGAAGATCCTAACTGTGGAATGCCCTACCAGAGACCAGATACTGCCTTCATCTATGAAGTCCTTAATCCAGGTTCTATTCCTCCCTACTCTGTAATCATTTGTGGGATGATGAGGAAGGTTTTTTTTTAAAGATGACCGAGAAGTAGCCACACTTCCATTAATTAAAGAGAAATTTACAAACGGAGGGTGAGAGGTTATAGATAATAACTACGATGATGTAGTAGTTATCTACAAATTTTTCTCCAATAATTGAAACAAAAGAAAACAGAGTTGCCAGGGTGACAACAAAAGCAAAAAAAAAAAAACATTGATGTATAGCCATGCAAACCATAGCACCTAAGGTGGATTGGGAAAGCTATTCCTGAAAACACTTGTATTCCTTTCACCCAAAATAGCCCAGAGCATTTCCAACAGTATTAATTCCCAGCTTGTGTCTTCAATTGCAACCCGTCTGAGGCCTTACCAATGTTCTATCAGCTGTGAAAGAGGGGTTACATTGGCGCTCTAGAACCTTAAATAGTACCTTCCATATACTCTCAATTGTACCACACTATAAATAGACGCTCCGGATCTTTCTCCCTTATGCCGTGGAAAACACAGAGAGCTGAAGGACAATCCCATAATTTCTTCAAGTGACTCTTTGTCAGCAATTTGACCCAGTAAATTTTTCATAAGAGTAATCTTATTAAAAATAAGATTATAGTAATACAATGTAAAAGCGTTTATCACTTTCTAAAGGACCCAAGATTATAGTAATCCTATTAAAAATCTCCACACTTCACAGATGGACAGAATACCTTCAGGGTACCACCTCCTGTTAATCAGCATATACCTCTTTCAGCATACATTCTGAAGATAAGCAGACGACTACAAGCTATAACCTCCTTTAACTGAATATTTTAAAAGATTTCAATTCAAGTTCCATGAGTAGATTTTAAATATCAGGAAAGATAATTTGGAATTGTGGCCCGTCCTTTACTCTTTGACAGATATTGTTATTAGTAATAGGTCCGGTATCTTATTTTAGAAGGATCCTTGACTTAGTCCCTCCAATCTTGCTAACCTTTTCCACTTTTTTTTAGTGTTACCAGAAACCAGGATGAAAGATTGTTTACTTGTGGGAGGAGGACCTGCATTGCACTGGGAGATTCTTCCTTCGTAGGAATTTAAAGGAGGAGAGAATCGAGGACATTTGAAAGCTACTTGAAATGTTATAAAATGTCAGATGCACCAACATCAATGACAGATTAGTGTGGACCACTAAGAATTCCGGCTCTTTCTATGTTCGATCAGCACGCTTAAAATTAATGATTGGTGAGATCAATGTGGCTGGGTCAAAATCAGTCTGCATTCTTTCTTTACTGTAAAAGATTCACATTTTCCTATAGAAAAATTGTAAAGGACGTCAACCTACAATGAATACCTACTTAAAATCTTTACTTCAGGACCGGTTTAGAACTGGATTAAAGTGGGGAATAAGCAGCTCCATCAGCAACCAGATTGGTTGTAGGGTTTAGTTACCCTCCTTATTCCACTTACACCGGCAAAATAAGGGAAGAAACTCATTCCACTTATTTAGGTGGAATGAGTTACACCACCTTTGGATTAAGGATTTAGCATATATTTATTTTATTGAAATTGGCCAAGACCAAAGATATTTATTGACTAAAAGGGGAAGCAGTACAACATAAAAAGAAAGGTAAGCTAAATCACATAAAAATATAGAACCCTCAAAAAACAACTACCAAGATGATAGTTAAGTTTGGGATACTAGAAGAAAAAAGAAAAAAGCTTAAATCTATCCCTGAAATTTATCTCCTTTATAAAAGCCCCTCTATGTGCAAATTGCCAGTCTCTGACAAGAAAAAGACATCTGCTGAATAATGTGCTACAGTTGTTCAAACTGACCATCAAAAATCAACTTGATCCTGGTATGCCATATAGCCCAGAGCATTGCACGTAAAATGAAACCAGGCTCTGAATGCCAAGGGTTCAGCTGTGACCAATTGTGTAGTAGGAAAGGCATGCTGGCATCCACACTCCAAGGAATCTTCCACCCCTTGAATAAAATTCTCCATAGATAAATGATCACACCACAACTAATAAAAATATGGTCAATGTCTTCATTATTGAAACCACAAAATACAGACTAGACATATCAGTGAAGATGGACTTCAAATGAAATCTAATGGACAAATGATATCTACAGATCTTGCATAAGAATAGTCTGATCTTGAAGGGAAGAAAAGATTTCCACACCTCTTGGTACCATAGAACATTAACCCCTCCCATAAAAATTTTACCACCAACTTCACTATGAATACTTTCATCCTCCTTATCATCAGTGTATTCAAATTCATCAAGAATGTTAACCATATAAGAGTGATCACAAATGTCCTCCTCCTTAAGAGCCCTTCTAAAAGGAAGGCACCACTTAGCCCTGTGGTCCAAGTTGTTTTGAACAATAGCTTGAGGGTGACGGCTTATGCCATAAAAAAGAAAGGAACAAAAAGGCCAAAGGTTGATGACCAATGCATTTATCCTTCCAAAATGTAGTACCATTGCCCATACATATTATATGTAATGTAACATTATTTAGTTACTTTCTCATACATAATATATATGATATAAAATATAATATGCTAAATATTTTAATTTTGAATACCAAAATAATGTATTATATATTATTATTGTATATTATGATTATGATTAAATAAATATACTCATATTAAATAAAATTCATATATATTAAATTACATAACTTAGCTTATGCATATGATAAATAGGTTACATATTTATTTTTAAATTACATATTACATAAATATCATAAGAATAACATACTAAACAGTATAGTTAAAAAATAATTGTTTTATGTATCATATATATATATATATATTAATCAATATTTTATACTTTAATGCATTTTATATTATTATAATATTTATTTATACTATATTACAACAGTCAATACATGTCAATATTTACTCCAGTTACCCCAAGAATATGTTAAACCACTTCCAAAGTGGTCCGAAACCGCTATAGAATAAGTGGAGTAACTTTTTACTTATCCCATACTGCATTATCAAACCAAACACCTTTTTAATCCATAGTAAATCATTCCATATTAGTTATTCCAATGTAACTCATTTCCATTCCATACTAGCCCAAAAAGTCTAAGTTTTGTTGTTGCTACAGAAGTGCTCATGAGAGTATCAACTTTTTGTTCTTGCATTGCAGTATTATTCAGTCTTTGGTCTGTATTCTTCAAAAGTCAGAATCTTTCTTGGGAACCACGTAGGGATGTCATCAGCCGTCAGAAACCCTTGGAAAATTTTTTGCAACTTACGGGTTATCACACTTCCGTTGATGTTGTTTCCAATTTGGAGACCAGGAAATAAAAGCATGTTTGAAGATTTATTCCTCCCTTATGCATGCCAGATTGACACTTTGCTCACTTGCAGGGCTTGTTTCTTAAACTAGAAGTGTTTTTTTCTTATGAGTTCTTATTTTGGGATTCTACCTCCTTGGTAGAACCCAGATGTAGTTCGCTTTAGTTTCTTTCCATCTTTCTTTAGTCTTTACAGTTGTAATCTTATTTTGTTATCTTTTTATTATCAATTTAATTGATTGTGGCCTTGGCCACTTTCAAAAAAAATGAATAGCTACACTCTTACCTTATGGAACGGAAGCCTTCACCAAGAGCACAGCATCCAAAGACATATTATCTTCCTTCCCAGCACCCAAAGACATAATCTTCCTTCCAACAGTTCACCTCTGGTCATCTACTCTGAATCAGACTGATCTGTAACTGTTGACGGTAACACCTGAGCTCATCCCTATTGAAAAGACCATATCACAGGACTTCAGCTCTTCGATAGCTCCGAATGCATCCGATCATCAAGGATCTCCATGACAGGTCTCCATGACAGGCTTGAAAGCAATACTCTTAAATCCCCAACAGCTTAGGCCTGAGAGGCTGAGACACCTGGAACATGAAGAAAACACCGAGAGCAGACATCATACATGTGACTTAAGACACCACCACCTCACATGCCACCCGTTTCGACAGTCGCCATAATGGCAAATACCAAGAAATCTCCCACAAGAGCAGGAACTGGAACAGGAAAAGGCTTTCACTTAGATGAGATGCTTGATGTTAGCCAATCTGCCATCCTCACCCTTCATCTTCCTATACTATAATCCTTCCCATGCTTACCAAACTAACTAACTCTTTTTACCAAAACTTCTTTCCACTCACCTCCCTCACCTACGCTCCTCAACCCAAGCCTAAGAGTGGCCCACGTTTGGAAGTTGAGGCTACTGCAAAACATAGTTAATGCTTTATCCAACAACATCAAGAGAATGATGATGAAACTGGAAAGCAATTTCATTCAAACAAGGGAAGTCTTTCTTGAGGTAAATCAAATTCTACAGCCAAAACACGGTTTATAGGTGTATCATCTAGAATACCCAAATAAAGCATTCTACCAAGGAGAAGTTGCTCTGTTATACAATCCATATCAAGGTAGAATACATAAATCATGAGTAAAAAAAGAAATGCATGAAAGCTCCGTGATTTACTAACAACATAAAATGTATTAATCATGGTGGTTATTAAATGAAATAGATAGCCAATGGCTCACATATACTTAATCATATTTTGTCAGATACTTGTGTTCAATGCTATTAGAGGATTAAACTGTAGCCATTTTTGCCGAATACATACCACAAAAGGAACTGGACGCAAGTCATACTTCTCCCTGGTGTGTTGTGATATTTTTGCCAAATGCATACCACACAAGGAATCGAATGACATTAATTTTCCTTCTGATGAGTGTGTTATGTTTTGTCTCACCTCAAAATGGGCAAAAACATAACCATGTCTACAGATGTCAAGTGTCCCAAATACGAATTTAAATGCTTAAAATTTGAAAAAAGAGAACAGAGACGTAAAGCGGATAAATAAGCTGCATACATTTCTCACCGATGTGCTGTTCCAGCAAGTTGTGATATTAGCAGATACAATCGCCAACATTACCATTCCCATTCAGAGGAAACACCATAATTGTAACACGCTCATCACCCTAAAACATCCTTTAAGAGGTGGAAGCCATTAATTTCACAGCAGGACATATAGACATAACATATTAGTTGACATCATCATAAAGTCGCATTTTGCTGGCCCCTTTAGAAAATAAAGTTAAAAAGCCACGGCAATTGCACACCTCCGTCTCACCCACTCTCATGGGGACGAAGCACCAGCTACTGCTGAACGTAGTAAAATGCCAGTGGGTCCCCCGCCGGGGCGCCGAGGGCGCGGGGGATGGCGTCATCTCTGGTGTCCTCCCTGGGCACGATGTCCACGAGGAAGTCAAAAACGTCGGTACGGGTTATGGCAGCGGCAATGTCATTCTTCTGGAGGGTGCGGCGCTTATTCTCCTCGGCGTGAGCCCACGACCGGTGGGTAAGGTCCAGGATGAACATCTCGCAGGCGCGGGCGAACACCACAGGTGCCTCCGCCGCAATCATCCGAACGTCCTCGTCTGCCTTCATGATCTTCTTGATGCGTGCCAGCGGCAGGCTGTGGTTCTTGAAGTCGGTGGTCTGCTCGATCTCCCGGCACTGGTCCGCCCAGAACATCTGGAGCTGCTGCTGCTGCTGTTGCTGCTGCTGCTGGTAGATGTGCTGGTACGCCCCGTAAGGCCCAGCCGCCGGAGTCCCATATGGCACGGCCGCAGCCACCCCGATCGCGGGGTGCCCCAGCTGATCCTTCTGCTCCATCGCCTGCCCCGAGTCGCACCAAGAATCAACAATAAACGACACCAATTGCTCAGAAACTGGAGAGATCCCTCAACATACGTCACAGATCGTCGGAAGAAATGAAGTAACGAACCTCAAACTGCTTATCTATGGAAGAAAAGATGGAAAGAGAAATGGACGCCTGCCTCCTAGAACTCCCTTCGGAGGAGACCAACGGCGAGCTTTGAGCGGAGGACTGGAAACGGAGGACGGGGAAGCTTCGAAACCCTAGCAGATCGGAGAAGCGCGAGCCATTCGATCTGCTTTTTCCGGCCTCCTTCCTCGGCGCGCTCCCTGTCTCCCTCCTGGTTCCCTCCCGGGATTTTGGGGGGCAAGAAGAGCGAGGGACCCGAAGGGAAACGCAAACTTCCGCGAGGGCATTTCTACAAATCTGTGGTTAATTGCGGTGTAGTCACGAAGACCACCAATCAAGAAATGAATATTGCAATAATGACGGCAGCATGAGTCATGCCACCCGGTCCTCGTGCCAACGGTGACGCACTGACGCGGGAACGTGATGCCCTCGCTCGTTGTTGTTTTTTTTTTTTTGGGGTGGAAAACAACCTCTCACGTTGTCTTCTTTTGAATTAAAAAAAACTCTTCTTTTGTGGAAAACAACCTCTCTCGGTGTCTTTTTTTGAATTAAAAAAAATCGCTCGTTGTCGTTGTCCTGCTTCCAACAGGCCAATCGGACCCCACAAGACTCTGACCAGCTCGGCACCAGTTGTCTCCATCTCCGCTGGACACGTGGCAGGGTAATCTTTTCCGATTATTTCAAATAAATACTTCAATATTTTATGTAATTTTTTGCAGGCCGGAAGTAAAAATGATATTAATGGGAGTTTGGTTAAATGGTAGATTAATATTTTGTTGAAATACTATATTTTTGCTACAAAATCAGTTAAAAAAAGTGTTTGACAACCGGTCTAACTTCATATTTTTAAAGAGATTTCCGACTAGCTTAAACAATATAAATTTTTACCGTGAAAGTGTATAATAATTTATCGTGCAACCAAACATTGCTTAATCTAAAAATTTTGAACCCTAATTTTAAGTCAAATCCATTTGACCAAGATATTTTACATTTTATTTGATTTAGTGTTTGCTTAAGTTAGATCATATTCATATGTGTTGCTTCTATCATATTGCATCTGGAATTTAAAAAGATAAATTTCATCATTACTTTTAAAATGTTATTAAACCATTTTTCGTTTCGACCTGTCATTTGACTTCATTTTGACGTAGCTAGTGCTATCAAACACAACACAAGCTCTATTATAAATATATATATATATGTTTGTTTATAATGCCATCAAATAGTCTCTACATTTTCATTTGGTTAAATTAACAACTTATATATATATATATATCTGTTTGCAGCATATAAATGGCATTACCATAGAAGTATAAATACTTCAAAGAAATAAAGCATGCCCAACTCAAAACACATTTCTGGGACTATGGCTCCGTTTGATTAGGCTTATTGAAGCTCTTAACTCTGAATCGGTCAGTGTTCAGATGTTTAGGAACGTTTGATAAAATTGTTGAACCCCCTTCTAAACTAAGCTCTGAAGTCTTAATATCATCTGAGCCATTCAGATCTGAACGTTTGATAAAATCCTATTGTGTACCGACTCTATAGGATCCTGTACTCGGAATTGGATCAATTGGAAAACTCCTTTTCCAATTATCCTATCTACCCTGGCCAGGGATTTAGAGTACTATCCCATAGGACATTCACTCTCACTTACCGAGAGTGGATGATCCCTTGTTGTCCGCTCAATTGCCTCCATCGGATTTTCCTTGTACCCGATCCATCGCTATATAGGACCATCTAAATTGTGATCCATAAGTCAATGGTCAAAGCACAAGTTCCACCCAACAAGGCATCTTTGGCGACTCGGGTCAAAGGTCCAACCATGCAACCGTGATAATAGAAGACCACGATAGACGAGTTCGGTAAGATACCATTCGGGGTTTCTAATTCGGTCGATTCGGTGAACTCATTCAACTAATGAGCACCTGTATGTGTATCTCAGTGTCTCCACACTAATGACCAATGAGATCGGTCGTCCTCATCACATGAGAAGACATCACATACACTAGTCTATCCGGATCCTTGATGTCCCATCTCAAGTATCCTATGACTAGGAACATTTAGATCAAATACCTCTAGATGATCAATCTCATTATCATGATCTCATCATGATTTAATCATCATTGTATTTGATCAAGGACTTCATTATGATATTCGCATCTAATAAGAGTTTTAAATGAAGATTTGCCTAATTAATTGAATAAGATATTTCTAGAAATGTCGAATCATATCATATATGATTGGCTTGTAGGGCATACATTTCTATCAATCTCCCACTTGCACTAAAGCCAATCACCCATCCGTCGATCTATATCACTCGAGGTGAAGCTCAAACACTCTTTGAGTAAATCGCTTCAGCTAGTGGATCCGCAATGTTATTAACGGTAGATACTTTATCTTTAATTATATCTCTATAAGTTGCAATCTCTCCGATTGTATGGTATCGCCACGAAGTTCTAAACTTCGATGAGACATCGGCTCTACTCCATTGTTTTCTCAAAACAATGATACACTTTCGCAGAAAATTGAGACAATCCCATATCAAATATGTAGATGAAAAACTTCATCTAGATCGCTTCTCAAGTAGTGTGCAACCACTATGTAAACTTGTTTACATATGTTGTAGAACTTACAGTGTTCTATCACATAGAACTCTTTCAACTCACTGCACCACCATTATTCTGACTTAATATCAAACTTATTTGATTAGAAGCTTGTGTTTGTAAAACTACAAGACTTCAAGTCTTATCCTCCAAAGTGTATAGAGATACATTCTCGGTGCTTCTCAAGTACCAAATGATATATCTCTAAACTATCCAGTTGACTCTCACTGGATCCTCTTGATGAATACTCATAACACTTAGAGCATTAATCACATCATGTACGTAGCATCATATAAATAATAGACCCTATGACAAAGGCATAAGGGCTCTATTTATGTGATCTCTTTATCTTTCAAGAAGTCTACAAAGACAACACTTTACGAGAGATCAACTCCACACCACATAGGTAAGAAACCTATCTTGGAGTTTATCATGTCAAACCCTTTGACTATGGTGACTACGTACATTAACTGGGCATTGATTTTAGATCTATCTCCATAGATCTCAAAACCCAAATTGTGTTTGGAAGATCAATTTGATAGCTAGGTTCACTTATGATAACACACCTACTTCATTCTTAATGAGTAGTATGTCATCAACATAAAATGTCAAGAAAGTAATAGCACTCCCACTTATCTTGTTGAATACACAAGGCTCCCCTTCATTCTTAACGAAGTCATAAGATTTAATCTCATTAAACCTTATATAGGATCTATGGGAAATTTTACTTTAGTCCATAAATGAACTTAATACACACTCTTCTTGGATGTTATTGGGATTTAATTCCCTATAGTTGTATCATATACACCTATTCCTCAAAATATTTTAGAGGAACACTATCTTAACATCCAATTAGCTTATCACATAATCATAGAGTGTAACAATCAAAATCCGAATGGATTAATCCATAGAATAGGTAAAAGATCTCATCATAGTCAACCATTTGACTTCAATGATATCCTTTTCAACTATTCTCACCTTTGAAGGTATCTACCTTCTAATCCACTCCAATCTATTCTTTAGTGATCCATTTATTCCTTATGGATACTATATCCTTAGGTGGATCTATCAAGTTCTAAACTTGATTAAAATAGATAAAGTTTATATCGGATTTTATTGTCTCTTCCCATTAATGAATCAATATCTCATATTGGTTCTATATAGATCCTAGGATCAATATCCTTATTATCTTATGCCTCATTTCATCTATCAGAGATATGTCTCACATATATCTTAAGTAGAATGGACATAAGTAAAGACCTATCATTTGTCCTTATGTAATTATTAACTAGCACCTTAATAGAAGTGTTATTGGGTTGTGGGACTGGAACATCTTCCATATATACCTTGCTCCCACTATCTTTCTTAAGAAGAAACTTTTCCTTTAGAAATATAGTGAGCTGAGCAACACATACCCTTATACATAAGGGTCGTATATTTAATATCCAAAAGTTTTCTTTGGATATCCCACAAGCAACACTTCATAGTCTTATATTCCAACTTGTTAGAGTTATACTTCTTCACCAGGTCGGACATTCCGAAACCTTAACTTGCTTAAGGTCAAGTTTTAACCCATTTTCCATATCCTATATGGAATGATCAGAACAGACTTAGAAGGTACCTATTAAGAACAAGTGGTTATAATTAGTACTTAACCAAAATTAGACAAAGAGGAAATTTGTAAAACTCGTCATTGTTCATATTATGTCTTACATAATATGACTTCTTATTTTAGCTACTCAATTAAGCTAAAATGTGTAAAGAGGTGTCCATTAGATTCTAATATCCTTCAATTATATGTGAATTATGTACTTAAGTATTTCTCTCTTTGATCTCATCAAAGAGTTCTAATACTAGTTCCATTAGTATCTCTACTTCATTCTTAATCTCAGATAATTTCTCAAAGGTCTTAGATTTGTATTTCATAAAGTACATGTATCCATACCTAGAGACATCATCTTTGAAATAATGAAGTAGAAATATTCTTCTTTAGCCTTACTAGATATGGGCTAACATACATCTAGATGTACGAGTTCTAATAACTCATTAACCCATTCTCCATGTCTATATAAAGCTAAAGTATAGATTGATCTAAATCAACCCATTTCCTCTTAAAAGGAATATTCACACATAACATGAGAGCTAACATATCAAATATGATTAAACAATTCATTAAGCTCCCATCGGCAAACACTTTGTCCTTCAATCTATTAGAACATCTATCAATTCCATAACTTAGAATAAATCAACATTTATTCAAGTAGGAAATCATATAATGTTCTTGTAGAAGGATATAATAGCAATCTTAATTATTAAGATATCTCGATAAGGCTATTAAAAAATTGCACCTCCCACTAATAATGATGCAACTTTTGCACCATTTCATATGTAGGTCAATATCTTCTTTATTAAGCCTTCATTTACTTGTCATCATCTACAACTCCTTGTAGATATAAGATGCATATCTGGTATCTCATACCATCAGATGCATCCATAGTATCTAATATTATGATATACACATATAGTATCTAATACTATTAAGTGTATATTTAAAACAAGTAAGTCCCAATGACTTGGATACATGAAGCTTCTCAAGCTCCACCTTTGCATTATATACAAAACACTTTGTACTTCCTCTTCCACTTATCATTATCATGACAGTGTAGGAATCATGTCTTATTCTGGCTTTATTATCTTAACCACCTTCTTTTACTATTAACTCTCTCCTATTTTTATCTAATGATTTTACTTCTTACTATTGGTCTCACCAACAAGAAGTAATTAAGATGTATTGTTGATCTAAGTTGCCCTTTAGTTAACTCATCAATATGAGCCATGATGGATCTCATATCCATCTATCCATGTTGTCTCTACAATTTATATCTCATAGAGACTAACATCTAATTTAAGGCAAACAATGCATCTTGTCTATGAGATAAGATCTTATCTTTCTTTCATATCACTAGATAATTTAGGAGACACCTACTTCTCAAGTAGAATAGTTAATTGGTCAACTATGAGAACAATTCTCTTAGTTCTAAACCAGCCTAAGAAGTGTGAGCCATTAAGCTATATGGCATCTAATATGCCATACTAATGGTGGTTTATTATCGTATTCTACAACAGAGATATAATTTTATCAATATAACATTGCAAACATTCATGAAATTAAGATATGGTCTTTCATCCTAATTTATGTTCCCACTAACTTTCGACGAATTTGCATAACCCTCATTATGCAAAGGCGGGATATCACGATGAAATCCTAGTGGGGACTAAGACCCTATTAACTTTATGGTGACAACCTTGTGGAAAACACAACAAGTCATCCCATACTTAATAGGTAGGTAACTTTTACCAATTGCAACTCTTGCAATTCTTAGTCATTTAGCCTCTAGAGTTATAACCTTGTGGGAAACACAACAAGCTATATACTCTAGTTAGGTCAACTCCGCTTGTTACGTTATGAGAATGAATTCTTAACATAGCCCTTGTGGGAAACACAACAAGGCCATGCAATGGTCCACCCCAAAGTTCGGCAAATGCCTTGGCCATGATCACCAATCCCTTGCTGAATGAGTCTTGTGGGAAACACAACAAACCCATCCAATCTAAGATTGGCTCATCAAGACCATAACAACGGAAGGCTACGTGAGTCATTCTTAATGTCACACGTTTATCAACCTAATTATGACAAGGAGGGATTTTATTTTAGTCTCATCAATAATATGTGCTAAGTATATATAATACCTTTGGAGTATCATATATCTAAGGTATAACCTGTAGCACACATCCACATATCAAATATGCACAAAATCAGGTGATCATGGACTTAACCCTAAGCATGCACCTAAGGCACCCCTATAGGTGCAAATCCTTGCTTCAGATGCTTGAGTTGGTATGCTCCCACTTCAGAAGGGTGCTTCTCCAAGTGGTCCCGCTCTCCAACCTTCAACGAACCGGCTTCTAACTCTTACAAGCGGCTTAAGGGTATGCAGACCCCACAAATGTACATAACTCAATAAGAAACCTTGGTTTTAACCAAGGGGAGTACATTAATGGAGGGAGGTAGAATGTACAATCAGATTGTATAGAGAGAGAGGAGGCACACGCAGGCCCCATTTAATAACATAACCAACACAATTAAAAGCAATCACAAGCCAAGCACAATTAAGTCCATGATCACCTCCATACACACACTAACATTCATCACATGAACATAGAGCGCATACGTGATAATTATATGAGATATATCATATATATCAGCATAAAATTATATATAATTTATTTTGAAATTCTCAATTTCATGTATGTCGAATTTTCATGAAATAAAATAACATGAAAATAACATGACAATAACATATAAACAATTTATACGAAATGAACATACAAAACTAAACTATTTAGAACATTCATGCATTCCCAATACTGTGCAAGGTCAGAAATTAATGTCCCAATTTATATTCTGTAAAATCTCATTTTACAGAATTAATTAAGACACTAATAATTTAAGTTAAACCTTTAAAACAATTTTAAAGTTTAACCATGAGTGAATCTATGTAAATAGGGCTAAACATCATCTAACATGTCATTAAACACTTTAAAACATGTTAAATAATATTATAGAATTTTTCAGAATTTTTCTGGATTTTTATGGCATTTTTTTCGGATTTTTCTATGATTTTAAACAATTTAAAATCATTAAATAAATAATGTGGCGCATTGCGCCGCGGGCGGCGGCGTACTGCGCCCGTCCGGTGTGCGCCGCATGCGCCGCAGAGTGCGCCGGGCTCAAGAGACGCGTGCGCCAGCCTCCGTGCGCCGGCGGGTGCGCCGGTCGCCTCCCCGAGCAGGTACTGTTCATTCAGAGGAGAGTTAGGGCCCGTTTGGCAACTTCTCAAAGGACTTCTTCTAGAAGTGCCTTCTTTTCGAAGGCACTCCAATTAGAAGGTCTTCTCATTTGTGGGAGTGAAAGTAGTTTGGTTATGTTCTTTTTATTTTCTTCACGCCGTAGGCGTATTCCGCCCGGCCGCGCGGGGGAGGCGCGGAGGCGTCGCGGGCGGGCGGGGGGGGGGACTCCGGCTGCGGAGGGGGGACGCCGCGCGGGGGAGGCGCGGGGGCGTCCGCCGGGGGGACTCGGGATGCCGCCCGGCTGCGCGGGGGAGGCGCGGAGGCGTCTCGCGGGGGCGGGGGGGACCCGGGCGGAGGGGAGGCTCGCGGAGGGGCGGAGGGGGGAGGCTCGCGGCGGGGGGGGTCGCGGAGGGGGGGAGGCTCGCGGAGGGGCGGTGCCGGGTGAGGGGGGGGGGACTCCGGCTGCGGAGGGGGAGGCTCGCGGAGGGGCGGAGGGGGGAGGCTCGCGGCGGGGGAGACACCGCGCGGGGGGGGGGGGGGGCGACTCCGGCTGCGGAGGGGGAGGCTCGCGGAGGGGCGGAGGGGGGGAGGCTCGCGGCGGGGGGCGACTCGGCTGCGGAGGGGGAGGCTCGCGGAGGGGCGGAGGGGGGGATGCTCGCGGCGGGGGGGGGAGGCTCGCGGAGGGGCGGTGCCGGGTGAGGGGGGGGACTCGGCTGCGGAGGGGGAGGCTCGCGGAGGGGCGGAGGGGGAGGCTCGCGGCGGGGGGGACGCCGCGCGGGGGGGGGGGGGGGGGCGACTCGGCTGCGGAGGGGAGGCTCGCGGAGGGGCGGAGGGGGGAGGCTCGCGGCGGGGGGGATGCCGCGCGGGGGGGGGGGGGGGGGGGGGGGGGCAACTCGGCTGCGGAGGGGGAGGCTCGCGGAGGGGCGGAGGGGGGAGGCTCGCGGCAAGGGGGTCGCGGAGGGGGGAGGCTCGCGGAGGGGCGGTGCCGGGTGAGGGGGGGGGACTCCGGCTGCGGAGGGGAGGCTCGCGGAGGGGCGGAGGGGGGAGGCTCGCGGCGGGGGGTCGCGGAGGGGGGGAGGCTCGTGGAGGGGCGGTGCCGGGTGAGGGGGGGGCTTCGCGGACGGGGACGGCACTGGAGCGCGGGATGGAGCCTCGCGGGCACGGGAGCGCTTTTCTTCCGCGGGAAGGAGAAATTTTCTCCTCCGCGCTTCTACCTCCGAGAAGGAGGAAAAGTGAAAAAAAAATATAACCAAACAGCACCATAAAAATAAGAAGGACTTCAGATCAGAGGAGAAGTAAAAAAAAAGTACTTCCACGTAGTTCCCAAACGCACCCTTAATCTCATTAACTCGGGCATATCTCCCTATACCGGACTCCGAAAAATCTGGAAAAATATGCGTTGGAATCCTTATCGAATAAGGAATCCAAAACAGTCGGCCTAATATCAATTAAAAATCTCAATCGTCCGGAAAATGAGGAAGAAGAGGCGGCGGTCACCCAAATTCCGTAGCAGAAATCCCAATTTTGTAACGAGGATAACTCCTTATACAGGAAGCCAAATATTCTCCAAAAAATACAATTTAGAATCCTCATCATATGAAGTTTCCAAATATGTATATATCCCTTCAGAGAAAAATTCTCTATCAACGGGAAATCAGGAAGAAACAAGTCGGCGCCGCCAAATTCCGCAGAACCCTAGTTCGTCGGAAAACTCAAAAATTCTCATACTCCGCCGTCGTTCAAAGCTGGAGATCAAAGGGAAAGATTAGGTAATCATATTACCCATCTCCTAAACCTTTTCCAAGTCTCAATTTCTACTGTGGACGGAGATTTCACAAAATCCCCAAATCCGGGTGTTGGTTCGGGCATGACAGAAACACCAAATTTTGAGGCTTCTCCCGAACACTACAGATATCCAAAATTCAAACGGTTTGCGGCGTTGGAAAGCCCTATATCACGAGATTCTACCAAGGCTAACCAATCTATTATCTGAGTCATACACAGAATATGGTGGCCTCGTCAAAACAGACGTTTGCACAGATTCGAGAACACATAAATAACATGAAATAATGTCGATTCGACGTCGGTTTTGACCGAGACTTGAACCGGGCTCTGATACCACTGTAAGGAATCGTCCATTAAAATTTGGTGCAGCGGAAGCAACGATTCCTATGGGTTCCTTTAGAATCCGTCTCAATCAGAACCGAACGACGAAAACCGAAAACTGATCAAATCGGGTTCGAATATACCAGATAGGGATTCATATAATCCCATGGAGAGGAAGGAGATGAGCTTATTAAGCTCTCCAAACCTTTCAAGTGTCCGGTCTCCAGCAGTATCCACACGAACTTCACCCACAGCAGGTTCTCCCTTCGCGCCGGCCTCGAGAACTCTTCCCGAACGGAGCTCCATCGACCATGGACACCTTCTAGAGAGAGGAGGAGGTTGGGAGGAGGCTTGGGACGTGGTTTTCACCCTTGGCTTGATGGGGTTTGGCTGAAACCATTAGTATTTATAGAGAATTATGGAATTTTTCATAAAAACCCAAAATCTCTATAAATTACGTCCTTGCCCCTGTACTTGTGGATAAGTCCTTTTGTGTGTGACCCACTAGTCCCAATAACCTATTTGGTTGAGGCCTAAATAAAATAGAACAATTCTATTTAATTTTAATTAAATCCGTTATCCGATAACAGATTAATCGGCCTACCGATCATGAAGGGTACAAGCCACATCCCATGATCCCAAATGGCTATGGGGATAATTTCATCTCCATTGAGCCTTTCCATCATCAGTTACCACATGGATATAAACCCTCATCCATCCAATGTCCCGGTCGGAAAGGAGTACGGCATCGACTGTCAACTCCTTAGTGTACCGACTCTATAGGATCCGTACTCGGAATTGGATCAATTGGAAAACTCCTTTTCCAATTATCCTATCTACCCTGGCCAGGGATTTAGAGTACTATCCCATAGGACATTCACTCTCACTTACCGAGAGTGGATGATCCCTTGTTGTCCGCTCAATTGCCTCCATCGGATTTTCCTTGTACCCGATCCATCGCTCTATAGGACCATCTAAATTGTGATCCATAAGTCAATGGTCAAAGCACAAGTTCCACCCAACAAGGCATCTTTGGCGACTCAGGTCAAAGGTCCAACCATGCAACCGTGATAATAGAAGACCCTGATAGACAGTTCGGTAAGATACCATTCAGGGTTTCTAATTCGGTTAGTTCAGTGAACTCATTCAACTAATGAGCACCTGTATGTGTATCTCAGTGTCTCCACACTAATGACCAATGGGATCGGTCGTCCTCATCACATGAGAAGACATCACATACACTAGTCTATCCGGATCCTTGATGTCCCATCTCAAGTATCCTATGACTAGGAACATTTAGATCAAATACCTCTAGATGATCAATCTCATTATCATGATCTCATCATGATTTAATCATCATTGTATTTGATCAAGGACTTCATTATGATATTCGCATCTAATAAGAGCTTTAAATGAATATTTGCCTAATTAATTGAATAAGATATTTCTAGAAATGTCGAATCATATCATATATGATTGGCTTGTAGGGCATACATTTCTATCAGCCCCCCCCTCCCCCGTCGGACCCCCGCCGCGAAGCACCCCCCGCCGGCAGCCCTCCCCCGGCCCACGGCGGCGCTCCCCCCCCCCCCCCGCGGCGGCACCCCCGCCAGCGAACCCCCCTCCCCCCGCACGTCTCGCCTCCCTCCGCGTCTATCTCAAAAATAAAACAAGTCTTGCCTTGTTTTTATTTTAGAAGAGATTATGTACATAGAGTATCCCACTTTTAAAAATGAGACAGTAGTTAAAAGTTACAACCAAACACCTCATCTCTTTTATTTTTAAAATTTAGATCAAAAAGAGGGAAAAAACGTAACCAAACACCCTATAAGTGGAGTCGCTTACGTACCAAGCTTTTTTTTTGTGATTGGACACCTAATTAAGGGCACTAGTTCACGCCGGTTCGAGCCCGAGAAGAGCAGTGAAGCAGTCGTGTCCACTCCGCCAAACAGGTAAAAAGACTACTACTAGTCTACTAGGCTTGGTTTTGATGTCACCTATTTGGAATTTAACATGTTGACACCCCTCTCTGTCTATTTCCAAAATATTTACTATTCTAAACTCTTGATACATCTAATATGCAAAGACTAAAAATATCTCTAATAACTATGGGAAATGGTCGGGGGAGAAGAAGTGATCAACGGTGCATAGACGGAACGTTTAAAAATAATATTAATACGAGTAAGTTTGAATAGGACTATTCAATGAGTTTTGGGCTGGCTTGGAGTTCTTTTATATGGGCCAGTTAGGCTTGGGTTGGGCCAACCCAAACCCGCCCACTCCACATCCCTAGGTAGCTAAAAGTAATAGCCTTTTTTTTGAAATGGAAATGGTAGATTATTTAAATAAACAGCGGTTCATTACAAAGAGAAGCAGCAATACTACTCGGGAACTCTAAGCCCGGAGATGAAATATCAGGGATTCCTAGAGCCCATTTCGCGAGGAGATGGGCCGCTTGGTTACAAAGTCTAGGGATAAAGGAAAGCCGTATGTGACTGGAATTGATGATATTACGGCAAGCAAAAATATGTTCCTGCACCCTCTACAGAATTGGACCATAACCCAGAATAGCATCCACTATAGACTTAGTGTCGCTTTCAATGATTGCAGGAGTATTTGACCTTGCTGCCCAGGTGCAAGCGGATTTGATAGCGGAAGCCTCCAAAATTTGGGGATCAATAAAGAAGTCCTTCCCAACGGACCAATCCAATATCTGGCCCGCAGAATCTCTGGCAATAAAACTGGTAGATCCCATCTTCCCATCGGTGGCACCATCCACATTGATCTTAATAAAAGGGTGTTCCGAGGCGATCCATTTGAAGTCTTGGACGTCAGCAGGGGCTTGGAAATTCTTGATGCAGAAGCGCGCATCTTGTTGAGCTTGGGATAGAATCTTCAGGGGACAATCAGAATATCTATGAAAGATAGTGCGACATCTGCTCTTCCATAAATTCCAGAGAATATGAATAGCTAAAATGCCAAGAAATCTAAAACTGTCGTCTGAATTCTGAAGCCAACGAAGCCAAATTGTAATGATCTGGTTTATAGGGGCTCTGCTCCAGGAATCCGGGATACCCAAAGGGGAAGCACCCCAAGTAGCTCTACTTCGAGGGCAATCGAAGAAAAGATGGTGCACAGATTCAGGGACCCGAGAACAAATTCTGCAAGTATCTTCAATATACGGACATCTTCTAGAAATCGATGCACTTGTGGGTATGTTGGATGATAGAACCTTCCATAGGAAAACCTGCACTTTATGAGAGCACAACCGGCCGGTGTTAGGATGCCAGAGGATGTGCCAAACACTAGCATCAGAGGGACCCGGGGGTCTGATCTTGTCATAAAGGAATCTGTAAGCAGCTTTAGTGGTAAGGATCCCGTCGGGTGTAAATGGCCAAATCAAAGTATCTTCCGCCAGCTGGGGGTAGATAGGAGTGCTCCTGATTCTGCGACCTGTCTCCTCATCAAAGAGGACATTAATAAGATTCTCCTTCCAGCCGCCATTTTCAATGAGATCACTTACCAATTGGGGGGAGTTCGGAGCGCCATCATAGTTCCCCAAAATACTTCTGCTGCCAAAAATCCAGAGGTCATCCCAAATGTGGATTTTACTGCCATCTTTAATTTTCCACAAGGCCCCCTGCAAAATGAGTTTCCTGGCCATTAACATATTTTTCCAAAGATGAGAAGATGTGCCGGTAGAATTTATGTCCCAAAAGCTCCTACCATGCAGATATTTGGCACTCAGAACTTTAACCCAAAATTTGTGGCTGTCATGGATGAAATTCCAGCTAAAAGTAATAGCCACATGGTGTTTGGTTGCTCTAAATACATTTAAAATTTTAAGGGGTGTTTAATTGTACAGTAACTATTTATACATTTTCATGACAAAAATTTTTATTAAAATGAGATGTAACCTAACTAATGACATAAAATTGTCATGTCGAAGAGATATGATAACAAAAAAAATTTGAGAGCCATATGTGACCAAAAGAGGTGGGGGATCATTGGATAAAAAGAGGGTCTCACAAATTTAACAAACATAAATTTGTGATGGCTACTGAACTCTTTTTTTAATAAGTTTTTAACAAATATAATAAGCTATATTTAACCCCTAAATGCATTCTTATATCTTAATAAACCACTTAAAAATCAAGTTGTATGTCATAACTTGTTGTTTTCTAGACTTAATCTGTCTACAAGTGATGAATATTGTAACACACATAACAAATTTTCCCGATAAAAACTCTTAATCAAATCATGTATTTCTTCACCGCAAAATAAGAGGATAGAGATTAAGGTCCTGTTTGGTAACACTATTGGACACATCTATCACTATTAATTTTAAAACTGATAATGATAGCAATCACTAGAAGATGTTTGGCTAATAGTGTCACGACCCGGATTTTTAATATGCACAGCGGAAGATAATCCGGCGACGTAACGGGGAAGAATATCGGTCTGGAATCAATTAAGACCAAAATCACAATCCAAATAAACAATTCCAATAATTCTATCTAATTATCACTATGAAATTACAATCTAAATAATACCAACACTGAACAAGTACTCCACTAGCTCCTCGGACTCCAAAACACCACTACGCTTCTGCTGCGCTAAACCTGCACTCCTGAAAAATATTAACAACGGAAGGGGTGAGTCACCACAGACTCAGTAGGACTTACACCCGAACTATCCCACTATAATAATGATTCTAGTGGTATGATAGAATAATAAGCCTAAAAATCAGATTTAATACATAGGGTGTAAACTAATTATATATCTTTAATTAATTGATTACAAAGTCATTCTATTACCCCATATGATAACTAGACTCTATATGCATTAAAAACCAACATAACCTACACATTAAACTACTCTAGGTATGCTCATAACACACCTAACCTGACATAAAACCAATGACACATCTATAACACTACCATCTATGCCAAACCACACAACTAGACACCTGTCTGAGTAAATTCCATGCTCCATCTGATAAATGCAGTCACATCACAAAACTAGCACCAGATTTACCATATAGTACGAAGTAACATATAGTAAGCTAAATCTCATAGTACCCCATAGGCAGGGGAGTACTTAAGATAAACCGCGGTATCCGAGATCGACGGATGCTCCGGACTGTTCTAATTCATCTGCTGCCCACAGGACCGAATTATAGTCTGGTGAAGAACATTTCCATCACAATGCAGCTCACTGCACTAACCACATTCCACACCATGCAAGCATATAATTAACTCAGACAGTAAACATGAACATTTACTTGGCAAATCAAACATGAAATACATAGATGCACACTCATGGTTCTATGCACCCCATATTTGCATACCACACCATAATCTAGCATAAACAAGAACCAGTCTATCATATGATGCATCTAAATAGGATCATGCAAGCTACAACCTAAACACCTCAATTACATACTTAAACATGACTATCTATCACATAAAATAAAATAAACTAAACTCTACCACCACTATGCCTATACTTTACATCGGCTTTTTATGAAATCGGGATATACATGTTAAAGATTATCGCGATGCAATCATCTAAACTAACTAGGTTAAAACATATAAAAACCTATCATGCCGACTAACGTACATGGATAATTAAATCAACCTAACCATGCATAATTTAACAAGCTAATCTAACTCTATTTAATCATGCTAATAAAAAACAACCCACTAATTAAATCATTCTAATCATAGTGATCTAAATATATTTTAACGGTTTAATCGATCATATAAAGATGCTAAGAATAGCCGAGACGCCTACCTTTACGGCGACGACGAACGGCGCACAGAATTGCAAGGGAATCAAACCGGATGACGAGTATGTTGCCACGGTCACGACGGCGATGAAAAATCGAACCAAACGGTAACCTGATAATCTGCTAAAACAAAGAGGATGAATGATCTAACAAGAATAAATGGATAGAATAGGAGATAGACGATAAGAGAGAGAGAATAGGAGAGAGATAGAGAGCGATATGAGAGAGGAGAGAGAGACCGGCGGAGGGGGCTGGGCTGCTGGCGCACCGGGGCGCAGGGGGAGGCGCACGCGCGGACCACGCGCGGAGGGGGGGGGCCACGGCCGGCGGGCGCCGGGGGGCCGGCCGGCGGCGGCGACGGCGGGGCCGGGCGCCGGCGGCCGGCGACCGTGGAGCCGGGCGCGCCGGGCGGTGGCCGGCGGGCGACGCCGGGCGACGGCGACGGCGCAGGAGGCGCGGGGGTGACGCGGCGACGGCCGCGACAAGGCGTCAACCGGGCGTCGCGGGAGGCGACGATGGCGGTGTCCGCGCGGGCGCATGCGGGGACCCGGCCGGCGCGAAGGGGGGCCGAGGCGATGGCGGCCGGCGACGGGGTGGCCGGTGGCCGGGCGTGGCCGGGACGGCGGCGGAAGGTGCGGGTGGACGGTGACGGCGGTTCGCGCGCGCGGCGATGCGCACGGCGCGGGGAGGACGAAGGCGGCTTCACGGCGGCGGGACGGCGCGGCGGTGGTCGTCGCGCGGGAGGCCGGTGGCCGGCGGCGGCGACACGGCCGGTTAGCCGAGACGGCGGTGGCGCGGGGTGGCCGCGGTGGCCGGTGCGCGCGGTGGCTCCCGGCGGTGCGGCGGCACAGTCGACGGGGGGGGGGGAAGAGAGGTCGCGCGGCGCGGCGACGGATGAGAAGAAGAAGAAGAAGAAGAAGAAGAGTAGGGCGGCGCTCGCGGAGGAGGTTTCGGGAGGGGGCGTAACCGAAGGAAAATAACAGGGGAGGGGGGAAGAAAAAATAGTAATAATAAATATAATAATTAATTCTCCCTTTTTTAAAAAAAAACAGTAACGTTACAATCTACCCTCCTAATAGAAATTTTCGTCCTCGAAAATTCAACCAAACTCACTGAACAATTGCATTCTTCAATCTATCTAACTATTCCCCTCTATCTAAGCTATCCATCCATCTACCACTCTACCTAAACACATCTATCCTTCTATCTATCTATCTTCTATCTGTCTAACTAACTAAAAACTAACCATTCATTCATCAATCTACCTACCTATTATCTATCCATTGATATCATTCTAATCTATCTAATATCAATCTTCAATGCTATCTAAGATTCTCAATCTAATAGGCAATCTAAATTATCTATATAACATCTATGTCATCCAACCAAATAACCTCTCAGCTTTAACTCTAATGATCCTTAATCCAAATTATCAATATACCAAATCTAAAAATTTTGTAGACCAATATGATATGGATCAAATATCTTTCACAAAAATATTCAATAATCCAATAGTCCCTACATGATACGAACTTAATAATCATGTCTAAGTTTGATAAACTTCATCATCTATCTAAAATTTTAAACATACTAAATCTGAAAATTTAACATCATAACCTATCAAATGCCATCAATGACTCAATATAATCATCTAATTGATGATCTAATCATAATCTAAATATCAAATTTAATTGATCAATATCTTATCTAAAGATCATCACTCCAAAGGACTTGATCCACAAAAATCTAAATGTATATCATCATTGGATTATAGGTATTGATCTTATCCACAAATAAAGATAGAAAATTCTTTAACTATTTCTCTATCTAAAGGCCATGTCTAATAAATTTCGGTCTATCAATTCTTCTACTCTAACTAATAACAATTCATAATTCAATCCATCATATATGCAAAGTCTACTCCCTAGCTAGATTTATAAATCACAATTTGAAGAGAGATTGAGCCATCAAACGGATAAGACAAATTCAGATCAGATAGAAATAATAATACTAGAGTTCTAGATCGATAGATAATGGAGGATAATCTGGATGATATGATCATAATCTAAATCAGATTGCCAAAAGTATAAACTAATAGTTGGCCTGTCTAAATAATTACCTTATCTCTAAGATTACTATCTAATCTTCTAAACATCTCATCTTCAATATCAAAAGATTTCAACCTTACGATAATATCTATATCTTCCTAAATCTATTCCAAAATTCAAATTGATAATTCATTCTCTAAATCTGATATCTTCTCACATTTCTCATACAAAAGTACAACAGTTTTATTCAAATCAAAATAGTTTAATATTAATGCCATGTTTCCATTCAATCTCATAGCGAAGCTTCACAAAAATAATGATGTCTTAAGATGAAATATATCTCAACATTATTGTAATCCACTCATCCAATCATTGTAATTATCCGTAACCTTTATATCATTCATATACATATGATCTCAAAATATAATCACCTCGTACCATCTCTATTATGTAAGTTCACAACATGATCAAATCTCTAACTTCCAACAAAATATTTCTAATGAGTCAACTACTCCTAATATTATTAATATCACTTAAACAATAACCATTCTCTTATTATCACTTTCATTCAAACTTTTAATCAATCATATCAATCACATTATCTCTTTGTCTGAAGTGCTTGCTATCAAATTATCATCCAAGAAATTCATCTCTAAACTCCATCTTATGAATAATACCTAATTGTAATCACATATAATTAGTGGATGATTCTCATTCTCAATGAGTTCTTAAGTCTCCTATTCTTTCTCATACTTTTCAGATATATATGAATCTCTACCTCTCTTGCAAGATATGTTCTCATCTCTTCCTTAAAATAAATTTCTAATTTCATATTCTAATCATTTCCAAACGACTAGCAAGATGCACATCTAATCTCTTTCCAATCTAAAAGATCACATCTAATGAACTAAGGTCCATACTCCCCGTATGATCAACCTATGCTTAGACATAACATATAATTAAAATCATCCACAATCAGATTTGACAAAATAGATCAGACAAGATATGGAGAGATAAATGAGTTCAAAATTGGGTAATGAAGATCAAAGATTATGATCGGGGAGAGTATATTAGTACAATCAAATAGTAGATAGCACCATAATAGCACTTACTATAATACAACTCACACTATCTCTAATTCTCAAACTCATAATATATCAACTAAATATATCTCCTCAAAACTTGCACTTGATCTAAATTCCATCCTTGATAGCAAAAAAAATAATAATAATACCACCTATACAAAACCATGCAAAATTTATCTTAATTCTTACTCTAAAATTTCATATTCATAATCTCATTCTTATATCACATTCCTTTTTCATTTAAAACCTTATACTCAAATAATAATTCAATCATCATTTCATTTCACATCTTGGGTAGGACCGATACCAAATCTAATTAACACATGTCATCATATCCTTATACCACCCATAAGTATCCTTCCAATCATCTCATAATTAAATCGGATTTAATCTCAAAATGAATCATTCTAATTATTTCACATATGTCATTCAACTAAATCCTTCAAAATATTCACCAATCTATCTATTACTCATGATATTATCAAGATTCTAATCATACTTATTAAATTCACCATCAATCTAAATTACTAAAAATACTAAATCTGAAAATTTTCCTCCTCAAACCATAAACCAACATGATAACGATCAACCATCACCTATCAAACATTTGATAATCTAATGTGTATATCTTGATGATGTCTTAAGATTAGTGAAAATAATTCTTCATCAAACAAAACCACAATATCCACCCAATCCGAAACTTGGTCATTGCATTTTTAATTATTCAATCCAATCTCTAATCACCCAATCACTATCTAATATTAAAATCTAACAAATCTAAAGTGATAGTCTTATTCCATAATCATAAATCTAAACTCCAAAATCCACTAAATCTGAAAGTTGAATCATCATAAAATGACACTATCAAATATCTAATATAGACCTCCAATAATCTATCATCAAATTCTATGTCATATAGGATTCTCAATCCAATAGAAAATCTAAATTATTCTTTCTGCCCAAAATCATGTTCTTCCGAATATCAATTCCATCTAATCCAAACCGATATCATAAACCCGGGCATGTCAATATAGACATTCAGGCCGAGTTAATGCTCTGATACCAAGCTGTCACGACCCGGATTTTTAATATGCACAGCGGAAGATAATCCGGCGACGTAACGGGGAAGAATATCGGTCTGGAACCAATTAAGACCAAAATCACAATCCAAATAAACAATTCCAATAATTCTATCTAATTATCACTATGAAATTACAATCTAAATAATACCAACACTGAACAAGTACTCCACTAGCTCCTCGGACTCCAAAACACCACTACGCTTCTGTTGCGCTAAACCTGCACTCCTGAAAATATTAACAACGGAAGGGGTGAGTCACCACAGACTCAGTAGGACTTACACCCGAACTACCCCACTATAATAATGATTCTAGTGGTATGATAGAATAATAAGCCTAAAAATCAGATTTAATACATAGGGTGTAAACTAATTATATATCTTTAATTAATTGATTACAAAGTCATTCTATTACCCCATATGATAACTAGACTCCATATGCATTAAAAACCAACATAACCTACACATTAAACTACTCTAGGTATGCTCATAACACACCTAACCTGACATAAAACCAATGACACATCTATAACACTACCATCTATGCCAAACCACACAACTAGACACTGTCCGAGTAAATTCCATGCTCCATCCGATAAATGCAAATACATCACAAAACTAGCACCGCATTTACCATATAGTACGAAGTAACATATAGTAAGCTAAATCTCATAGTACCCCATAGGCAGGGAGTACTTAAGATAAACCGCGGTATCCGGGATCGACGGATGCTCCGGATCGTTCTAATTCATCCGTCGCCCACAGACCGAATTATAGTCCGGTGAAGTACATTTCCATCACAATGCGGCTCAACCGCACTAACCACATTCCACACCATGCAAGCATATAATTAACTCGGACAAGAACATGAACATTTACTTGGCAAATCAAACATGAAATACATAGATGCACACTCATGGTTCTATGCACCCCATATTTGCATACCACACCATAATCTAGCATAAACAAGAACCGCCTATCATATGATGCATCTAAATAGGATCATGCAAGCTACAACCTAAACACCTCAATTACATACTTAAACATGACTATCTATCACATAAAATAAAATAAACTAAACTCTACCACCACTATGCCTATACTTTACATCGGCTTTTTATGAAATCGAGATATACATGTTAAAGATTATCGCGATGCAATCATCTAAACTAACTAGGTTAAAACATATAAAAACCTATCATGCCGACTAACGTACATGGATAATTAAATCAACCTAACCATGCATAATTTAACAAGCTAATCTAACTCTATTTAATCATGCTAATAAAACAAAAACAACCCACTAATTAAATCATTCTAATCATAGTGATCTAAATATATTTTAACGGTTTAATCGATCATATAAAGATGCTAAGAATAGCCGAGACGCCTACCTTTACGGCGACGACGAACGGCGCACAGAATTGCAAGGGAATCAAACCGGATGACGAGTATGTTGCCACGGTCACGACGGCGATGAAAAATCGAACCAAACGGTAACCTGATAATCTGCTAAAACAAAGAGGATGAATGATCTAACAAGAATAAATGGATAGAATAGGAGATAGACGATAAGAGAGAGAGAATAGGAGAGAGATAGAGAGCGATATGAGAGAGGAGAGAGAGACCGGCGGAGGGGGGGCCGGGCCGCTAGCGCACCGGGGCGCGGGGAGGCGCACGCGCGGACCACGCGCGGAGGGGGGGGCCACGCCGGCGGGCGCCGGGGGCTGTCGCCGGGCGGCGGCGACGGCGGGCCGGGCGCCGGGCGGCGGCGACCGGTGGAGCCGGGCGCGCCGGGCGGTGGCCGGCGGGCGACGTCGGGCGGCGACGGCGACGGCACGAGGAGGCGCGGGGGTGACGCGGCGACGGCCGCGGACAAGGCGTCAGCGGGCGTCGCGGGAGGCGACGATGGCGGTGTCCGCGGGCGGGCGCATGCGGGGACCCGGCCGGCGCGAAGGGGGCCGAGGCGATGGCGGCCGGCGACGGGGTGGCCGGTGGCCGGGCGTGGCCGGGACGGCGGCGGAAGGTGCGGGTGGACGGTGACGGCGGTTCGCGCGCGCGGCGATGCGCACGGCGCGGGGAGGACGAAGGCGGCTTCACGGCGGCGGGACGGCGCGGCGGTGGTCGTCGCGCGGGAGGCGCGGCCGGCGGCGGCGGCGGCGGCCGGTTAGCCGGGACGGCGGTGGCGCGGGGTGGCCGCGGTGGCCGGTGCGCGCGGTGGCTCCGGCGGTGCGGCGGCACGGGTCGACGGGGGGAAGAGAGGTCGCGCGGCGCGGCGACGGATGAGAAGAAGAAGAAGAAGAAGAAGAAGAAGAAGAGTAGGGCGGCGCTCGCGGAGGAGGTTTCGGGAGGGGGCGTAACCGAAGGAAAATAACAGGGGAGGGGGGAAGAAAAAATAGTAATAATAAATATAATAATTAATTCTCCCTTTTTTTAAAAAAAAAACAGTAACGTTACAAATAGTATCAATTTTGAAATTTGTATGCAAACCAAACATGTTATGTAATACAAGTGTCAACTTATTTCAATTTTGATATTAATACTCTAATCTCTAGAAATATCAATCACAATATTAATGTAGTATCACTTTTGAAACTCTAACCAAACAGACTATAAAGTAAGAGTTCATAATTTTCAGATTAAAGTATTTCTTCACCTCAACCAATTCAGATTTTTTTTCAACTCAAATCTCCCTTATCATTCCACCATATGCTCGTTGTCAACTTGAAGCCCACAATATTTCTTGATGACAACCACAATGTTGGGGCTTCATATACATTGTATTATTATGGCTGATATTGATATCATTTACAGCATAAGAGGACGGAGCAATACTACTTTTAGCAAATTTTAAAACTTTTAAAGTTTTCCACGGTCCTTGTTCATGGACCAACCATTAGTTTATGACCCGTTTGGTTAGAGTATCAAAAATGATACTATGTTAATATTAATATTGATATTTCTAAAAGTTGGAGTATCAATATCAAAAGTGATACACGTCGACACTTGTATTACATAACATGTTTTATTTGCATTACAAATTTCAAAATTGATACTATTAGTCAAGTGCCAAACATTTCTAAGTGATTACTATCAATATCAATTTTAAAATTAATAGTGATAGAGACATTTAATAGTGTTACCAAACAGGGTCTTAATTGGTTTTTAAATGCCCTCCAAATTAACAAAACATGTTGAACGTCATAACTTAAGTGTATTCACAATATTTGCATCGAATGTCAACATAAAAAATAAATATTTAAGAGTTTGACTTCTGAAAATAACTTTAAGAGGTTGAAATGAAAAAAAAAAATTTACAAGGCATGTTTGGTTAGATATTAAAACTGATTTAGATACATCAACATCCGATTGTATGGTATCAAATATCAAATTAATGGTAACATATGCGCTTAAAACTATATCCTAGGACACCTTAATTACACGAATGTTCTATTCTGGCCATCCAAGTGATCACATTTTAAGCTCACCAAGGTCTAGTTTATTATTTAAAACACAAGTTTAGTCGAAGTAAACTATATATTTAGATATGATCAAGGCACTCGAAGAATAAAACAGAGATGAACTTAAACAAGGTGTTTGAAAGATAATGGGGTGTTTGGTTGCATGATAATTTTTTGTACACTTTCATGATAAAAAATTGTATTAAAATAAAAAGTGAACCAACTCATGACATAAAATTATCATGTTTGGAGGGATGTGATTACAAAAAAGAGTAACTACCACACATGACCAAACAAAGTGGGGGATCACAATAAAAAAGAAAGAGGTGAGACCCTTTTTTTTGTTTAAGAAGAAAATCACTTTTAAAACATAAAATTGTCATAGTTATCAAACACCTCTTTTAACAAGTTTTCTTATAATTTTTAAAAATTAAAACAAAAAACTTCATTATCATGCAACCAAACACCCCATGAGTCTTGTACGTGCATGTGATAAAATTGTATGTTAAGATAAAGGAATAAGCTAGTTCAAAAGATAAAACCATCATGTTTGATGATATTTCATAACAAAAGAGGTGGACACCACGTATAAGAAAATGTGGAGGACCCCAATTAAGAAAATAAAGTTGTATCACACATTCTCTGTCTCAGAAGACATTTTTATATAAAAATCATTTTTTACAATGATTGACGAACATCCTTTTGAACTAGTTTTGCTAGAAAATATACATATATATATTTGTAATGAAAATTTATTTGATCATGCAACCAAGCATCCTGAAATAATTAAGTTTCTATCAACACAAAAGCTTCTCATCATTTAGCTCCAAAGAGAATAACAGGAAAGTATAGCAACATATCATGATTAATTTTTGCATGTATATAGTTATATACCCATGGATGGCATTTGTCAATTAAGGGCTCAACCTCGTTTCGGTTAATTATTTTTAATCTTTGGCCTAACTTCAACTGGATTAAAAAATATAAATAAGTGGAAACAGCATATTACTCCATTCATTTCAGATTGTCCAAACATAGGATGATCATCATGTCATCTTGCTCAAATATCATAACCGTACGGTATGACATGATGGCTAAACAGACATATTGGTATGGTATCTCACTTTCACGGATCATATTAATAAATATAAGGGTGTTCATAATTTGGTTTGCTTCCATTTTTGAGGATTTTTTTCACAAACAAAACTACTTCTCAACGGTAAAAAGTATATTGTATTTTGGTACGATATAGTAAATATGTCATTATATATAATTTTATTAAATTATTTTAAATCATATTTATTAAAATTTAGTATTTATATTACATTTTATTAGTTTTATCTTAAAACCTTTTCAAACAAATTTATTTTGTATATTATATATAAATGTTGCTAATACATCAAATTTACAATAAATAATCAATCTAATTCAAGATATTCAATTTACCAATCTGATATGATCCCAAAAATCTTTGAAATAACATGATTTTAAATTTTATTTTTTAAATAACACCGTTCGTTCAAAATTATTAAATCTCTTAACGACTTTCACATGTCGAAGTCGAAGCTGTCGCCGCCTGTGGCCGTCATAGAGACTACAAGTGGCTATGCGCAGCGACTTACCATTATATTATTTTTTTGTTAAATTAAATAAATAATTTTAAAAAATATTAAAATAAAATAAAATATTATTATATATAATGCCGGGAAAATATTTCCTCTCATTTATCTCCTATGTCCTGTTTTGGGGGTGCTCTTCTTCTTATAACCTCGAGGTTCTGACTCCGGAGTTTTCCGAATGCTTCACGGATGTCCACAATTTCGGCTGTGAAATATCTTCTTCATAAGATTTTTTGACTTGAGATGATAATGGGGTGTTTGGTTGCATGATAATTTTTTGTACACTTTCATGATTAAAAATTATATTAAAATAAAAAGTGAACCAACTAATGACATAAAATTGTCATGTTTGGAGGGATGTGATAATAACAAGGGGTAACTATCATTCATGACCAAACAAAGTGGGGACCACATGAAAAAATGAAAGAGGTGAGACCCTCTTTTTTGTTTAAGAAGAAAATCACTTTCAAAACATAAAATTGTCAAGGTTGCCAAACACCTCTTTTAACAAATTTTCTTATAATTTTTAAAAATAAAAATAAAAATCTTCGTTATCACGCAACCAAACACCTCATAAGGTTGTGACATTTTGTGCTAATCTTTGGGACACATGCTCGGCTGTCATTTTATTTATGAGGTCACTGTTCACTTCATTATTCTTCTAGAATTATAATGACTTCATTGCTCACTTCATATTTCTTCTAGAATATTTTGTCTTCATCTTCCTCGAAACAAGTTGGACATATATATTTTATTTTGATAAATATATCAAAATTTAAAGATAAAAATAAAATAAATTTTAATATATATTATTTATGTATACTTTTTAAAATAAATATTTAACTTATATTCATTATGTTTATAAAATATATTATATAGATGATTTGTATATAATATTATATAATATTATTTATTTTAATATATAATATCGTACGGAAGTCGCTGGATCATGTAAACAAGAACAAGAAAATCGCAGTGGTAAGTCACCGCAGGGCATAGTTTATTATTTAAAACCCATGTTTAGTATAAGTAAACCATATATTTAGATATGATCAAGGCACTCAAAGAAGTAAACAGAAATGCACTTAGGCCATGTTTGTTTGCGCTGAACGTGCATCTAATCTCTGACTCGGTCAGAGGTTAGATGTTACGCAATGTTTGATAAATAATCTAAAGATACATCTAATTAAAAGTCTAACATCTTAAAAACCTCTAAATGATTCAGTACTCACAAATAGCTTTTTTTCATTTAGACCTTCTCATGATAACGTGGCCCAACTACACCCAATGAAATGGTGCAATTTTGTTATCATTAAAAAATATTTAGTGTCTACAAATTATGACTAAAAAATAAAAAATAAACTTCAACTTAAATAATAACTAATAAAATCGTATTTTTATATCTTATAAATTATTGAAATCTAAATTAGACATTTTTATAACTTATGAGAAGTTAAACAAAAAATTTTATTTTTGAATATTTTTAAATTTAAAAAATTACATAATAGTAATAAATAAATATTTAAATGATTTAAGTAAAATATATGTATGTTAAAATAGAAAATAAAAATTTAAACACATTATATCAAATTTTATCAGTAATACAAGTTTTATTACCTAACTCATTAATAAAAATATATATGCTTAATTTAGTTTGAAAAAGCATATTTTTATATATATTTAATTTATATATTTCTCATAATGATTTGTGTAAATATTATACATTAAATTTGTATATATTTAGCTTTTGCCTAGGTAGTACTCATTCTATTAAGTTTTTATTATAATATAAATTTTTATAATGAAATTTATTAAAATATTTTTTGACTCATTATATAATAAATTTTAAATGTTATGTTCAAATTTTAAAACTTTTATATTTTCTAGGATCATGTGCATGATCCTAATATTTAATGTGAAATTAATCTAATTAGACGTTGATTTAGATGTTTTATCAAATGTACTTATCACTTATATCTTAACAAAATTAAGTACTTTTTTACCACAAATTAAGAGATTAGACGTGAAATTAAGAGGTTAGACTTTTAGATTAAGCCTAATCAAACACCACCTTAAACAAGCTGTTTTGGTCGAAAGATAAGTCTTATACGCATGTGATAAAATTGTATGTTCAGATAAAAGGATAAACTAGCCAAAAAAGATAGAACTATGTTGTTTGATGATACACATGATAACAAAATCGGTGGGTATCATGTATAAGAAAATGTGGAGGACCACAATTAAGACAAATAAAATGGTCTCACATTTTTTTCTCAGAAGACATTTTTATATAAAAGTAATTTTTACAATGATTGACGAGCATCCTTTTGAACCAATTTTGCTAGAAATAAACACACATACATATATATTTGTAATGAGAATTTATCTGTTCATGCAACCAAACATCCTGTAATAATTAAGTTTCTATCAACACAAAAGCTTCACATCATTTAGCTCCAAAGAGAATAACAGGAAAGTATATATATACCAGCATATCATGATTAGTTTTTGCATGCATATAATTATTTTTAACCTTTGGCCCAACTCCAACTGGATTAAAATATATATATAAGTGGAAACAGCGTATTACTCCATTCAGTTCAGGCTGTCCAATCATAGGATGATCAGCATGTCATCCTCGTCAGTTATGATCATCTCACTTTAATTAATAGATCATATTAATAAGTTCAGGGGGTGTTCATAATTTGGTTTGCTTCCATTCTCAAAGATTTTTTTCCACAAACAAAACTACCTCTCATCGGTAAAAATATATATTGCATTATGGTACGATATAGTAAACATGTCAATATATATAATTTTATTTAAATTATTTTAAATTAAATTTTATTGAAATTTGGTATTTATATTACATTTTATTAGTTTTATCTTAAAAAAAATTCAAAGAAATTTATTTTGTATATTATATATAAATGTTGTTAATACATCAAATTTACGATAAATAATCAATCTAATTCAAGATATTCAATTTACCAATCTGATATGATTCCAAAGATCTTTGAAACCAAATATAATTATTAAACCGACCAATAATTTTTGGGGTTGAATCTAATAACAAGCAGACCAGGGTAAATCCACAACCTATCCAAACAAGGGAGACAATATAAGTCAAGGAAGATGATGCAAATCGGTACATATTAATAATATTAATATTACTCGGATAATACATTGCCCAGATGGTAAAATGTTCAAATAACATGCTTTACAGGTGTTTCTAAATAATTTTGCACATATTTTTTTCACCCCCCTCCCAAAAAAAAAAAAAAGATAAAGAGGAACCACACCGGCACACCCCTCACACCCAACCCAACCGTGGCCGCCGGCGACGGCCACCGTCAACCGCCGCAACCCCCGCCGCAGCCCCCGCCGCAGCCGCCTCCGCCGCAGCCCCCGCCGCCGCTGTCCGCGACGGCATCGACGGCGGCGGCGACGCCGACGCCGACCGCGACGCCGGCGGCGACGCCGAGGGCGGCGCTGCCCACTCCGCCGCCGGTCTTGGCCGCGCCGCCGCCCACGTTGCCGCCGCCGCCGCCGTAATAGGTCGTCGTGTTGCCCCTCGGGGGAGGTTTCTTCCTGCCGCCGCGGCGGCCGCAGCCGAAGACGATCACCGGAACGAGGGCGACCGCCGCCGCAACCATGCAGAACAGGAGCAGCGCCCCGGGGACACCGCCCGCCGAGCTCCCCCCATAGCTTCCGGCGCCAGAGCTCGCGGCCGCAAGCAAGGCCCTCGCCATCACCCTCTCACCTCCCCCACCTCCCAGGGACCCGAGGAAGCTCGGAGGATCGATCCGCCATGGAAGGACCGGGGGGTTCTTATACGGTGGTGATCATGGACCTGGTCGTTAGGGTTGTTAAGTTACGCACGTAACCGAGGATGCCGACCATCTCCGGATGATTCAAGTAAATCAGATCAAGATTTTGAATAAAAAATAAAAGAGTTTTCATGAAATATTCTCTCGATAAATAGGTCAGATCATTGACTTCTGACCATGCAGGGGAAGAGGAGCTTCCGCCGAAGATTCACGTCTGCTACGTCGTTGACCTTGACGGAGAGAGATGTCCGCGTTGCGTGAGGAGGTGGAGGGTCATGATCATGAGGACGGCAATTATGAAGCAATTTCTGATATTCTGATATTTTTAAATATAATTATTTTTTTTCTGGGTAATTACATAAGTGTCAAAGTCTACATCGAAGATGTGGGCATGACTAGGAGGACGGCAAGCATACGTGAAGTGAAAGCAATTTCTGATATCCTCTAATATTTAAATAAAATTAATTTTCTTTGGGAGATTAGGTAAGTTCAAGTCAAGTTACTTGATTTTTTTTTGCGCCAGACTGACTTTATGCCTGTTTTGTCAGAGTAAACAAAATAATATTATATAAATATAAATAATTTTATAAAATAATGCATCAACGCCAAAATTGATGCAAATTAAGTTTTACTTGCATTACCAATTTTAAAATTAAAATTATTAACCAAATATCTCTTGATTACACATATATATAGACCTGTAAATGGATCACGTAGATCCGATGATCCGATCCGAATCAAAGGTTAAAATCGGATTCGAGCATACAGCTGTCGGTCCTCAATGTTTTTGAGACGGATTCAGGCGTATCCAACATAAATAAAACCCGATTTTCAAATTTCGGGTCAGGCGCGTGAAACCCGAACGTCGTGACCGGATCCCAAAAACTCCAAAAACAAGAGTTGAGCAACGCCATCGTGTCCGCCCATCCCGTCTGCCGCTCCTACCACACCAGCATCACACTCCTGGGTTCCCTTCAGGAGCTTCCTCACCTGCGACCCCCGCTGTGCCGCAGAGTCAGCAGAAGGTGGAAGGGAATCGGGTGCTCCCATCTCGCTCTGCAACTCCAGGTTGAGCTCGCAGGTGATGGAAGGGAGGCCCAAGGCTGCCGCCATCGTCCTCCCCCGCGAGCGGCAAGGAATACAAGAAGAAAAACAGGCAGCGTGCGTCGTGCTTGCGTGAAAACGGAGACCGGCGGAGCGGCTTCTCATCTCTCGCATCGGGCACCACCCAGCTTCCTCCGCCAGGCGCCTCCCCATCCCAGCGCCGATGAGGCCGTAGCGGCGAAGCAAGCGAAGGAAACCCCGGTCTCCCCCCTGCCCGGCGCCCAATTCATGGATCGGAGGACTCCCCCCATCCCACCGGCGGCATTGCCGGGTCGTCTTCTGCTCGCCGCCGCCGCCCTTCTCGCTTTGCCCCTCGCCCCCCGCCGCCTCCGGGAACGGGGTGTTCCAGGTCAGACGCCACTTCGTGACGCGGGGAGCCTCACCCGGGGAGCTCAGGGCCCACGACAGCCGCCGCCACGGGCGGGCCCTCGCCACTGCCGACATTCCCCTCGGCGGACTTGGCCTGCCCTCCGCTGCCGGGTGAGAGAAGAAGATGCACAAGCGATCGTCTCCGGTAATCAGATTATTGGGGACAAGGTGGTAGACGGTTGGCAGAGGGGGTTCTGGGGGTAAGGCCGCACGATTCTTTGCCTTGTTCGGCTCCGGCGGCAAAAAAGGAGGCGTTTGTCTGCACCGTCCCGTGGATTTCCCGGCGATTCCTCCCCCACCAGAGCCTGTCTTAGGTGTGTTCGGAAGAAGACGGGACCGGCGCCGCCGCCGCCGCCGCCGCCCGCAGAGTCCAAGTGGCGTCGTTCTTCGAGAGATTGTTGGCCTTGGAGAACTACTTTACCGCGAGGATCAAGGCGGAGACGCCGCTCCATGGCAGCCCTTCCTCCGGTGAGCCCGAGATCGGCCCGGATTGATCCGAAGGTTCCGATCCCAAAAGGTTCAATTTTTAATCTCCCCCACTGCCTTCCGACGCGCAGGTGTGAACTCTGAGTGCGTCGGCGTAGGCAACGAAGGTCCTTCCCCTTCCTCTAGCTGGCCTTTGAGCAGGAGCTCCTGTCGCCGAGGCGGGTGGAGAAGATCCGGAGGACTCCCTCGATCTGCTCCATCTACGGTGGTTCATGGGGAAGGAGGCCATGGAGATGGAGTCCCTCCACACCGAGGATATTATCTGCGGAGTCTAGGCGACGATCGAGGGCTCCTCCATCGGGACTGCAGGGAGGCAGAACCAGAACGGCGCCGGCAAGCTCTGCCCCTCCCCTACCCATGCCCCGGCGAGCTCTGGGACACCGCCGCGGAGGATTCGGGTAAATTCGAAACCCGAAAAATAGTTCGGGTGCAGGATAGTGACACAATCCGAGAACTCTATCACATTTGATTTTGGATTCGGATTCAGGTAAGATTTATTGAATTCGGATTCGGATCTATTAAGATCCGATCCAAATCCAACCCGTTTACAGGTCTACATATATATATGATCAATATCAATTTTAATAGTGTCGGAGGTGTATATCTAATGCCATTACTTGACGCTGGCAGGGCATTATCTTGGAGTTGTTACTCCAAGAACACCCCAGTTTAAGGACGTGAAATAATCATATTATTTTGTTTTAGATATATGGAATATGAGTATGATCTGTTAGAAATATTAAAAGTAATAATTAATACCCAAACAATGCCAGTCTTCCTGAAAAGATATATAAATGTGGAAGTAGATACTTGTAGAAAAATAATACTTGAAAATTCAATGCCCTATACAAGTCAACATATTGCTTTCAAACAATATGCCAAAAGGTTAGAAGGAACAAGTATATCTAAAAATGCTGTTTATATATGTGGATTTTAATTGACATGTCGTTGGATCTTTACTAAAGCTAATTTATGGCTGATAACAAATTAGGGTCCTTTTGTTTGCTACACACTGAAATATATTCTTGATCCATGCTATTCTTTAAAAAAAAATCTTTTCTTGATAGTAATTTCAAGTGCATGTCAAAACTTCTCGACAGATTGTAATCATCATTGACAAAGATGTAAGAGGATCACTATAACTTCATTTTAAGACAAAAAATTTTAATTTAAATAGCTAAATTTTTTGGTTCCCACCATCAACTTGCATATGTTTACGCTAAAAAAAACTCCAATAAGATAGGTAGATATTCTTTTTTTTATATGTACCACTGGTCATATTATAAAGGGCAAAAAGACTGAGGAGTGAGAAAATACATGTCTCTCAAAAGAATTTTTAAAACACAAGAAAGGTATATCCCTACGATATGAGTCCTCACAACGTCGATAATTAACAAAGAAGTGGAAGAAACTAATACTGACACAACCATGTTATACATAAGTATGGGTGCAAATGAGTCAAGTGGAGCCAAGCCGAATAGTATGATGTTCAAACTCGACTAGTTTACTTACAAGCTCAAACTTTTCAAGCAGGATGAGTCCGTGTTCAATCTTAATTCATTATTTAATCGAGCTAAGCTCGAGCTCAAATAACCAGGTCGACTCAAATTTAGTTTATGTTCGAGTTCAAACTTAATATAAACTCGTTTATAAAACTCAAAATCAATCAAACATTATTTGTGAAACTCTATAATATATGAAACTTGATTGTTTAAATTCAAATGAACTTTTATTTTGACTTATTTTATATATTTAAGTAACAATGTATAATTCATACTGCACATAATTTTATTTTTTAAATAAATATTCAATTGAATATTTAATCGAGCTACTCGTGAGTTTATCAAGTTGAGGTAGAGTCAATTCAAGCTCGTCTCCTTCAATGAATCGAGTTTTATTTTTTTTTAGATTTGTTCATTTAACATATAACAAATGATTCCAATCGAGTTTTTATCGAGCTGAATTGAAAACTACTTGTCAATAGTGTTGCATCTATTGTACCCTTAGTTATAAGTTATATTTGCATTAAATATATTTTTCAATACCATTGTCTTGAAGTCCCAGATGCATATAATTGAAAACTTGGCTAAAACACTGGTAAAATGCATTTAAAATTCATATATTATTCATTAGCCAATCTAGTAACAAGTCTCACAAACCCCACATTGCGTGTATAGCTGGTAATAGTTTTAAAGACACCTATAGTTTTTTTTTTATTTTGAAACAGATATTGATATGAATCACTGTGTTTGACTATTAATATTAATTTTGAAATTTGTAATACAGATAAAACATAAATCGTAATACAAGTGTCTCTAAATGTATATTTTCATTATTAATACTCTATTATATAAAAATATCAATATCAAAACTTATAGAACATCTTTAATATTCTAACCAAATAAAATATGAGACACTTTAATTAATGTATATATTCTTCTCATTAAAGTCGGATAGGCTGAACTTAATTATGTTAGCATATACATTGTGCCATTAATAAGATGATATTTGCATATGTAAATGCAATCATATATTTATGGTATAAAATAGTTACTTTTATGTAACTATTTGAGTATTCAATAACTTTTCCTTTGAGTTAAATAGTTACTTTCAAGGAATAAATAGTATTCATGGTATTCGACTATTTTGGTTCGATTGGATTCATTTATAACATGAATTAAATTCGTTGTAGGCATGACAAGAGGACTTCCCGGAAGTTGCAAGCACCAAACTTTGTTGGGTGGGCGTTGACATGAAGGAAATCTGTTCTCATCTGCCTTGCTTGAATATATATATATATATATATATATATATGAATTTTTATTAGCTTTTCTTGGGTCAATATATGTACCCAGATGGAGCTCAATTTTCTGTATTTATATCTCAGCTGACGAAGAGATGGCAGGAGGGGAGAGATGATCAAAGCATGTTTTTGGGTATCAAAGAGTTATGGGGTGTTTGGTTGCATGATAATTTTTTGTACACTTTCATGATAAAAAATTGTATTAAAATAAAAAGTGAACCAACTCATGACATAAAATTATCATGTTTGGAGGGATGTGATTACAAAAAAGAATAACCACCGCACATGACCAAATAAAGTGGGGGACCACAAGAAAAAAGAAAGAGGTGAGACCCTCTTTTTTTGTTTAAGAAGAAAATCACTTTCAAAACATAAAATTGTCATGGTTGTCAAACACCTCTTTTAACAAGTTTTCTAACAATTTTTAAAAATTAAAATTCAAACCTCAATTATCATGCAACCAAACACCCCATTAGGCGGTGTTTGCTCGATCTAAACATGTCTTTTATTAGAGGTTGACCTCTTATAAGGTTAAAAGTTTATGCTAACATGTCAGTCTGGTTGTTAAAATTTTGATATTATATTAATTTGGATATTAATATTAGCAGAGAATAGGGTACTAAAATTACATTTAGTACTGAACATTTCTATATTAATATTGATGGCCAAGCATAGTTATGATAATACCAAATTCAAAATTATCAATGATGGAGATGTTGATTACAGTTGCTAAGCATGGTCTTGGGGTGTTTACATGGTTTGACATGCCTTAATTAATCACTAAACACATCTTTTATATTTTATTCGAATTCTTAAAATCAAGTTCCATGTTTTTGTTTTATTGTTTAGACCAAAGTTTAATGGGGTGTTTGGTTGCAGAGGTTTCTATTTTAATTTTTTAAAATTGTAAGAAAATTTATTAAAATAGGTGTTTGACAACTATGCCAATTTTATGTTTTAAAAGTGATTTTCTTCTTAAACAAAAAAATAGAGTCTCATCTCTTTCTTTTTTCTGGTGGTTTCTCACTTTGTGTTGGTCATGTGTGGTAGTTACTCTTTTTTGTTATCCCATCCCTTCAAACATGATAATTTTATGTCATGAGTTGATTCACCTTTTATTTTAATACACTTTTTATCATGAAAATGTACAAAAAATTTGTCATGCAACCAAACACCCCATAATACTTTCTGCAAATCTTGTTGTCTGTTAATTGAATGAAGAACATGTCTTTATACACTATTTTTAAAGGTTGCAGATGGCAATAAGGATAATAAGCATAAATTTTAATTTGATTTTAAACTTAAATAGAGCTTCGTAAATGATACCCATTTGTCAAGCCCAAACTTGATCAATTGAGTTCGAACATAGAAAAATCTGAATGGAGTGTTTAGTTACATGATAATTTTTCTGTACACTTTCATGATAAAAATTTGTATTAAAATAAAAAGTGAACTAACTCATGACATAAAATTATCATGTTTGGAAGGATGTGATAAAAAAAATGTGTAACTATCATTCATGACCAACAAAGTGGGGGATCACAAGAAAAAAGAAAGAGGTGAGACCCTCTATTTTGTTTAAGAAGAAAATCACTTTCAAAACATAAAATTGTCAAGATTGTCAAATATCTCTTTTAACAAGTTTTGTTACAATTTTTAAAAATTAAAATAAAAAATTTCATTATCACGTAACCAAACACCCCCATAAAGAACTAAGCTTGAAAACTGACCGAGCTTGTTCATTGTGACGCAAGACATAAGCATGCACCCCCCCCTCCCAAAAAAAGGAAAAAGATAAAGAGGAACCACACCCCTCACACCCAACCCAACCGTGGCCGCCGGCGACGGCCACCGTCCGGCGACGGCCACCGTCAACAGCCGCCACCCCCGCCGCAGCCCCCGCCTCCGCAGCCCCCTCCGCCGCCGCTGTCCGCGACGGCATCGACGGCGGCGACGGCGGCGGCGGCGACGCCCTCGGCGGCGATGCCCACTCCGCCGCCGGTCTTGGCCGCGCCGCCGCCCACGTTGCCGCCGCCGCCGCCGTAATAGGTCGTCGTGTTGCCCCTCGGGGGAGGTTTCTTCCTGCCGCCGCGGCGGCCGCAGCCGAAGACGATCACCGGAACGAGGGCGACCGCCGCCGCAACCATGCAGAACAGGAGCAGCGCCCCGGGGACACCGCCCGCCGAGCTCCCCCCATAGCTTCCGGCGCCAGAGCTCGCGGCCGCAAGCAAGGCCCTCGCCATCACCCTCTCACCTCCACCACCTCCCAGGGACCCGAGGAAGCTCGGAGGATCGATCCGCCATGGAAGGACCGGGGGGGGTTCTTATACGGTGGTGATCATGGACCTGGTCGTTAGGGTTGTTAAGTTACGCACGTAACAGAGGATGCCGATCATCTCCGGATGATTCAAGTAAATCAGATCAAGATTTTGAATAAAAAATAAAAGAGTTTTCATGAAATATTCTCTCGATAAATAGGTCAGATCATTGACTTCTGACCAATTCTGGGGAAGAGGAGCTTCCGCCGAAGATTCACGTCTGGTACGTCGTTGACCTTGACGGAGAGAGATGTCCGCGTTGCGTGAGGAGGTGGAGGGTCATGATCATGAGGACGGCAATTACGAAGCAATTTCTGATATTCTGATATTTTTTAAATATAAATCTTTTTTTCCGGGGAATTACATAAGTGTTAACCAACTTAAAATCGCGGTACTGAGTTAGAGAGGCCCAGGCTTATAAGCATAGGTACCTCCCCTAACTAGCCAATATGACACTATTCTAACTCGCCCCCTCACGTGCAAGCTCTTCTGGCTTTGACACGTGTACACTGTTTACGGGTGACGGTCGATGGAGGGGGATCCACAGCCCTTGGCTCTGATACCATGTTAACCAACTCAAAACTGCGGTACTGAGTTAGAGAGGCCCAAGCTTATAAGCATAGGAAACCTTCCCTCATTGTCCAATATGGGACTATTCTAACTCTCCACCTCACGTGCAAGCTCTTCTGGCTTTGACACGTGTACACTGTTTACGGGTGACGGTCTGAGGGGGGTCCACAGCCCTTGGCTCTGATACCATGTTAACCAACCCAAAACCGCGGTACTGAGTTAGAGAGGACCAGGCTTATAAGCATAGGTACCTCCCCTACCTAGCCAATATGGCATTATTCTAACTCGCCCCGTCACGTGCAAGCTCTTCTTGCTTTGACACGTGTACACTGTTTACGGGTGACGGTCGACGGAGAGGGGTCCACAGCCCTCGGCTCTGATACCATGTTAACCAACTCAAAACCGCGATTTTGAGTTGGTTAACAATAAGTGTCAAAGTCTACATCGTTAACGAAGATGTGGGCATGACTAGGAGGACGGCAAGCATATGTGAAGTGAAAGCAATGTCTAATATCCTCTAATATTTAAATATAATTAAATTTTCTTTTGGAGATTACGTAAGTTCAAGTCAAGTTACTTGATTTTTTGCGGGAGACTGTGACTTTATGCCTGTTTTGTCAGAGTAAACAAAATAATTTTATATAAATATAAATATTTTTATAAAATAATGCATCAACGCCAAAATTGATGCGAATTATGTTTTACTTCATTACAAATTTTAAAGTTAAAATTATTAACCAAATATCTCTTGATTACATATATATATATATATGATCAATATCAATTTTAATAGTGTAGGAGGTGTATATCTAATGCCATTACTTGACGTTGGCAGGGCATTATCTTGGAGTTGTTTTTTTTTTTTGTTCACGTGGCCCAGTGGCCCTGATCTCCCGCAGGTGCCACGGGTGGCGAGGGTTCGACCCCTCGAACCCCACAAGTCGTCCCCCCTGGGGATGCCCGGCTATCGGCCGCCGGGAGGCGCGAAGTCACGACCTGTGCCCCCAGGCGCAGGTCCCCGTGCCGGTCGAGCCACGCTCGACCGGCGCATTATCTTGGAGTTGTTAGTCCAAGAACACCCCAGCTCAAGGACGTGAAATAATCATATTATTTTGTTTTAGATATATGGAATATGAGTATCTGTTAGAAATATTAAAAGTAATAATTAATACCCAAACAATGCTAGTCTTCCTGAAAATATATATAAATGTGGAAGTAGATACTTGTAGAAAAATAATACTTGAAAATTCAATGCCCTATACAAGTCAACATATTGCTTTCAAACAATATGCCAAAAGGTTATTGGGAACAAGTATATCTAAAAATGCTGTTTATATATGTGGATTTTAATTGACATGTCGTTGGATCTTTACTAAAGCTAATTTATGCTTAATAACAAATTAGGGTCCTTTTGTTTGCTACACACTGAAATATATTCTTGATCCATGCTATTCTTTAAAAAAAAATCTATTCTTGAAAGTAATTTCAAGTGCATGTCAAAACTTCTCGACAGATTGTAATCATCATTGACAAAGATGTAAGAGGATCACTATAACTTCATTTTAAAACAAAAATTTTTAATTTAAATTGTAACATTTCGAAATTTAAAATTTTCGTTTTCGTGCAACCAAACATCCCATAAGCTTGAATACTGACCGAGCTTGCTCATTGAGGCGCAAGATATAAGCATGCACCCCTGTATATATACACATTAACACAATCTCTTGCTCCGTTATGTGATTAATAGATCATGATCTAGACGACGTTGTAAACGTAACCATGGTCAACTTCCATTATGTGACCACATTAATGTTTAAAACTAAAACTAAAATTAAAATAATACATATCAGTGACTTATTTATGGATTTTATTGTGCATAACAAAGAACTGTTCCGTTACAATTTAAAAATACTAGTTCAATTTAAAAAATATTAAAATTTATACAACCATTTAATCTATTTGATTAGTGGGTCGATTTGATTTAAGTAATTAATCAAATTAAACTAATAGTCAGTCTATATCATGCTCATTGGTTTGGTTTACTTTTTTACTTGTTGAACCAAATAATAGACATTCTTACATTGTGGCCTTGCTCTCACTTTTTCTTTATGTTGCTTTTTCAGAAGAAAAAAAATGACAAATCTGTAATTCTGTAAGGTGTTGTTTGGTACGGGGATAAGTTGAGGATAACCTGGGATAAACTTAGATTATCCCCAAAATTTTGAGGATAACCCAGATTTATCCCCAAAATGTTATGGTGCCAAACAGGGCCCAAAGGTTTCTGCTCCAAATATTTTTCAGAATTGAAAATTATAGAAATATTAGAGTTATATTATAAATATTAAATATACTATGAAGAACATCACAAATTTACACTCTTTGTATTCGAATGTCAGACATCTCAAGATTGAATCCATGTTGTCTACAATTTATGTTTCATGGGGGTGCAAGTGAGCTGAGATCACTAACATAATGTTTAATCTTGACTCGTTTATGTTTCACGAGTTTGAATTTAAAATAAAAATTTTAAGAATAAGTTGAGCTCTTGATCAAATTTGATTTTTTATTTAATCGAGTTAAACTCGAGGTCGAATGGAAATTCGACTCAAGTTCGATTCACATGCAAGTCTAAATTCAATACAAACCGATGTATAAGACACAAAATCCATCAATTATATCTCATTTACGAAACTCGATACAAGCCTAAATTCAAATTTTAACTTATCTGATATATTCACGTGATGATGCATGATTGTTAATATTTATAATTTTGTTTAAAATTTAAATTTTAAATCGAGTATTTAATGAGAGTTATTCGAGAATTTATCGAGTTCGAGTTAGAGTTTATTTAAGCTCGACCCATTTAATAAATAAAGTTTTAATTTTTTTTGCTCGAAATCGATCACTAAACATAATAGATGAGTTGAGTGAGCTTTTACGATTCCACTGGTCTACTGCAGTTAGTTTATAAATTTATAAAATAATTTAAATTTGTACAGCATGTTTACCAAGTATTTCGGATCCGGAAAATATCGGGTCATTAATCGGATTCCGATTACCGCTAACGGTCTTTCGGACTGTCGCCCCCCACCCCAACTCTTGATGAAGGGGGGAGGAAAGGAAGGGGTTCGTTCTCGTCAGGGTTTTTAGGGCTTCCGTCCCCTTTTCCTCTTCCAAACCCCGCAGTCGGCGGTCAGTATACGGATTTGGCCGGGTTGCCTCCTCTTCTACTCCGGTGTTTTCTATCCCTCTGCTCTCGCCACCGGCAGGATGAAGTTGGTAAGGTGGGTGTCCTCTCTGTCGCTATCCCGCTCGCTGCTCTGTGGAGTTTGGTGGATTTTGAATTCCATAAACCCTTCTTGTCTGACGTGTTTCCGTCGATGGCTGGGGCTCTGTTTGTTTTTTCGTCACCCTAGGTTTTTGATGAAGCTGAACAATGAGACGGTTTCGATCGAGCTCAAGAATGGCACCGTCGTCCACGGGACCATAACAGGTGCGCTTATGAGTTTTCATTTCCGTTGTATTCTAGCATTCAGCCACATTTAAATCCGTTGCTCCTTGCATTTTCACAAGTGACGGCGTCGTATTAATAACCCCGAGAAGTGACTTGTTTGGAAAATGTGGAAAACTGACTGTGTTGGTATTCGTTGGTAAAATGAATTGAATCAATTTCTGTGGTCTTTATTGCTATTTTTTTTTTCAAATGCTTCGTCTTTTTGAGATATTCAAAAACAGCTCTATAAATACAAGAGTATAGTGTGCAGCGGAAAGTACCTGTTACTGATCTGAATATCTTTACATTAGCAATCATGTAGCAGATAAGTTTTGCCATTATAAGAATGACATGGAATTCTCTCTCATATCTTTTTTCTTCCTATGCTGTCTATTTTCTTTCAGTTTCACCTACTAGGTTTTTGAATTAATCTGGAGGGGGGGGTAATTCCATATGATTTGGATGATTTAAACATTGCTCAAGAAATAACTCAAAATTGACACGAGGAGAAGAGAATCCATATGTCTGACCAAATAATGTGCGATTACGATTAGAGATGAGTTAACTTCATGTTTTGCTTGAAGGCTCCCCAGGACGTTGGTGATTCACAAAATTTTACTCTTTTCCCCAGTTATTATAATCTTATTTTGATTAGAAGGTTGAAATATTGAAGCCTGAGAAAAGTCATGCTTTTTGAATCAGCCAGAAACAGGTCAAATAAACCTGTAATAGATTCAAGCATGTGCCAGATTATTTTCTGCTCTCAAAAGAATGTCTAAAGTGGAGAAAACACCCTAGGCTTGTATGGTCATGTGAAAATTTTGGATGTGTTGGTTGGATTTATGAAATGATTGTTCACTTCTGTGCCATCTATTTCTATAAACTTACGGCATCAGGCTGTCATTGGTATTATTTGGTTCAATGCTTGTCCATACCATTCACTCATACGAGTGATCTTGAAGTTATTTACAATTTCTAGATGAAAATTGACATCTCTATATTACCCGAACCTGCTTCTAGAAACGTGGGTTGATCTCTTTTGTTTTTTGGGCTATGACTCTTGTGCTTCTAGATGACGTATTCAGACACGTCGTCGCCAAGATGATAAGTGTTGGTTAGCTTGTACATCTTAGAAGGAATCCATTGCAAGAGGTGGTGAAACAAAGTTGGGTTCTGCCAGTAGTGCGAGTGCGATCAATGGTTGTGTAACTTGTGTTTTAACTGCAATCGCAACTCCAATGTGTTATTTTTTGGTCACAGGAGTGGACATCAGCATGAATACACACCTGAAGACAGTGAAGCTGACATTGAAGGGGAAGAATCCAGTTACCCTGGACCACCTCAGCGTGAGAGGCAACAATATCCGGTACTACATTCTACCTGACAGCCTGAACCTCGAGACCTTGCTGGTTGAGGAAACACCCAGAGTTAAGCCCAAGAAGCCAACAGCAGGTACTCCAAAGCCCCCCCCCCCCCTTCCCCCTTCAATTAACAGGGATCTATACTCAAAACTCATGCCCTGACATGTTATTTTTACCTTTTTTTAATTCAAACCAGGGAGACCCACAGGACGAGGAAGGGGCCGTGGTCGTGGCCGCGGACGCGGAAGGGGCCGCCCTTGAATTTGTCGATTGTCTGTCTTGTACCAGCCTGCACTTGCCAAGTTTCCGGAACATTTTCTTATGTGGACGCAGAAAAGCTGGATCACATGTTTATGTTTAGTTGTTGACTGGCTAATAACTACTATTTCCAAGTCATGATGTACCATTGTTCTTGTCCTCTGCCTCTCGTGAAGTGCTTGATCCGATGATGCCTTTAGTCAATTTACCTTTATCAGTTGGGTAATATATATCTACATTCTGAGCTTTGGGATGGTCTTTTCATGAATGCTGTGGCTTGGACTTGAATCAACACACTTTTGAGTTCGAACAAAAAATTCATCGACAACGTGATTGATCACCGTAAAAATATTTATAAACAGCTGGATTGAGTCGGTTGAAATAAATGACGGAGTTATGTTTCTCCTACAAAATAAGATCCATGTGAAGTGTGTTCAAATATTTGTACTCTTTTGCTGCATCTAGGAGGGTGTGCAGGTCTGTGTTTGCTTGGAGATGAAGCCTTTGGATACTCTCATGGATGGTTATTTTATCTGATAAATGGTGCCCAATCTCCATATACAATTAACGGTATCTATCAGCTTTTAGACGTAACAATTCCAAATAAGGTGTTAATCTATCAACATCAGAATCGATGATGCCAAATATTCACGTAGATATCGGGTGCTTGGTTGCACAATATTGTTTTGAATTTTTATCGTAATAAATTATATTAAAATTTGATTTTAAGATGATTAAGGGCTTGTTTGATAGGGCTGAATCTACCTCTTATCGCTGATTCGGTAAGTGTTAAGACATTTCACAGTGTTTGATAAAATCGCTGATTGGCCATCTTACCTAATGTCTAAACTCTGAAAATCGTCTGAACCATTCAGATTTCATCCTTCGCTTGTTTGGATTCAGACGACCTAGGGCGGAAGTCGACGGGCCGGAAGCGATGGAAGCTCCATCCCCCTGCCAGCAGCCGGCGCCGGCGAAGGCGAGGGGAGCCCTCGGACGGGCCTTCCTGTTCGCGAACATGGCCGCCATGGTGCTCGGCGGCGTCTCGGGGCCCCTGCTCACGCGGGTCTACTTCATTCACGGCGGGGCGCGGCTGTGGCTGATTGCCCTGCTGCAGAACTGCGCCTTCCCCATCCTCCTCATCCCGCTCTCCGTCTCCCTCCTCCGCCGCCGGCGGAAAGACGCCGGGGGGAGGCGGCTCCTCTCGACGACGGGGCGGACGCTGGCGGCGGGCGCGGGCCTGGGCGCCCTCCTGGGCCTCGACTCCTACCTGTACGCCTACGGCCTGGCGTCGCTGCCGCTGTCCACCTCCTCGCTGCTGGTGGCAACCCAGGTGGCCTTCACGGCGGCGTTCGCCTTCTTCATCGTGCGGCAGGGGCCCCGAGACGCGTGAGCAGGGGCCCCGAGACGCCGCCGAGCACCATGGCGGCCATGTTCGCGAACAGGAAGGCCCGTCCGAGGGCTCCCCTCGCCTTCGCCGGCGCCGGCTGCTGGCAGGGGGATGGACCTGATATGGTTAAATATATTTTGTTTTGTTTATTTTAGATGTTATGTTCCGGATTTTCTTTTTAGATTTTGTTTTATTTATTTTGTATGTTATCTTTATTTAAAAAAGATTAAGAGGATGATTCAAATTTTTTATCAAACAACATAAATCACTTATGTCTTAATCAAAATCAGCACTTTTTTACCACAAGTTAAGAGGTTAGATGTGGAATTAAGAGTTAAGATTTTCAGATTAAGCTTAATCAAATGCCACCTAAGACTATAAAATTACCATGTTTGATGAGATAGGAGGAAACAGGGTGAGGATCGTGCATGACCGTAAAGGTGAGGGATCACAGCGACAAATTTTATCGTCTTTTTTATAAAAATATATGTTTATAATACTTGTCGAATATATTTTTATTAAATATATATATTTACAAGAAAATTCCAATTTTGTGCTGCGAAACACCCTGTAATGTTATTGGTGTATCTGATTATTTCGCCCTGCGTACTCACATGGTCGTAGCAGGGGAATATTCATTAGTCTTTTACCAAGGAAAATAAATGCACTCTAAAATTCACAACATGCTTTGAGAGTAAATTTGGGGAAGGTTTAAATTCTATGTGACAACTTTATACTTCAGATTTCTGAAATTTTCAACTTCTTATTGGTTCTTAAGTTTATAGATTTTTCCTCCTCGGCACTCGGTTTCCCTGTGATAAAAAAGGAAGAGAAAACATTGACCGATCTTGTGGACCCTTCTATTTATGTTCACTACAAGACAGATTGAAAACCCTTGCCCAGTCCCTTAAATAGGTCTTAAAAAGAGAAAGTGAAATAATCATAAAATAAAATGAATCGGGAATAGATAGGCTTGGATCCTCATTATTTATAATGAGGTGTTGGGTTGTACGATGAACCGGGTTTTTGTTACGGTTTTATATTTTGGTGATAGAACTTGTTAAACAGAGGCATTTGACCATCATACAAGGTGCTCACTTTTTTGTTATCATGTCTCTCCGATATAATTTTTAAACATTGGGTAGTTTGTATTCTAATTTGATATAAGTTTTTATCACAAAATATATATAAAATTATTGTGCAACCAGACAAGTCTACTAATTTTTATCTTGATGCAAAATGGGGGTGGTGGGTTCAGAGTGCCAGGTAGGTTTGACTCTAGGAAGATATCTTCTATAAAAATATTTAAGTACACATCCTCAGAGGAACTGCAATTTCACATGCAACCTACATACCTTTGAATCCATAAAGAAAGAATATTTGCAAAGTCTAATGGGGTGTTTGGCACCATAAAAATTTGGGGATAAACATGGTTTATCCCCTAAATTTTGGGTATAAACCAGGGTTATTCCCAAATTATCCCTATATCAAATAGCACAGGTTTTCTACACTAATTTTTTTTTATAAACTTTCAATTTTAATAGTTTATTAGGGATGAGCTCATATACATAAAATATTTCATTTATTTTTTTGGGTTAGGAAATGAGAAAATTGAGATAAACACAACTTGGGTTTGGCCATATTTTGAGATTATTTTGGGATTAATAGTTCTATATGAAACATGGTTCAGTTCGTTCTCCTATGCTTGTAATAATTTTGAGGCTATACAATCAGCAGGAAAGAGCATTTCATTATTTAAATGTATTAATAAATATAAAACCAAGCTATTAAATATTTATACTTATTATTTTATATTATTGTATAATGATATTTTTATCCATGTTTATCGGGTTTTTATTGGAATCTTCTTTTCGGATCCTCCGGTTCCAATAACCCGGTCGGATCTAGCGGACCCGCCACCGATCTCCACTCAGCAGTTTCTCTTCCTGCCGCTAGAAAAACCCTAACCTGGAGAGCAACCCGAGGACGGGATCGTCGACGAGGTCCCCGCCTGGATCTTCTTCGTCCCACGCTCCAGCTCCAGAGATCCCTATCCCCCTTGTACTGCTCTTCGAGCTCTCGCTGTCGGCGTGCCACCGTCGCCGCCGGTCCTCCTCGGATGAGAGCACCCTCGACGCCTGGGATTGCCTATTCCCTCGTCAGAGATCCCGGGCTCCTCTAATTTTAGTCCGTTCTCCGTGTGATCCTTCCATGTCCGCTGCTCCAATTTCGCGCGTCCGCCACCATGTGAGACTTGAGAATTCCCACGGAGAAGGAGAACCTTCTTCTCCGAGCTGTTCCTACTGCCACTACACGTGAAGCGCTTTTCACGGTTGTACCGCGTCTGTCGGCGTTGTTCCCATCGCGACCGTGGAGACCCTCCGTTCCCAGCATTGACGCTCTCGGTAAAGGAGAAAAACGGCGAAGTAAAGGACTGGGGGAAAATGGCGGCTCCTCCGTCTCCGTCTGCTGTTCAAGTGCCTAGTCACCCGCCGTCACAAGTGTCGCAACAGCGGTTTTTTGCCCCTGGGTTCCCCTCAACGGAAGAGTGCCCGGGGCCACCACCACCACCACTACCGCCAGCGATGGAATCCCATGGCATCAGGATGCCATCAACGGACAGGGGTATGGTGACTCTGCTTGTGCGACATCTCCCAGAGGCAATGCCACGTGATGTGCTCACTCGTCTGTTCTCCTTTTATGGCGCCTGTTCAGTCCGACCGTGCGCCGGCGGAAGGTTTGTCTAATCGTCCATATCTCTTGGAAAATTTTTCTGCGTGTTGTGTGCCCTTGTTTCAAAAAGAGAACGCGATTATTATAATGCCGCCTAAGCAGTTAACCATTTCCATCTATATTTGCTTCTTGGAGAAAAAAACCATGTACTATTACATGCTATAATACTGTTCATGATTTTTTTTCCTTCTTTGCCATAGGTTGAGGAACTGTGCGTTTGTCGACTTTTCAGATGAAGCTTTGGCTGTCCAAGCTCAATCTCAATTGAACAGGTACTTCTCTTTGTCGGTGCTGGCTTTGGTTCTTATATGACTATAACCATAGGTAATATGCCTAGACCAAAAATAGACATTGTAAAAAATGTGTATGAAAGTCCCATAGATTGTTCCTAAATTTATAGTCTAATTTTTTCTTTCTGTCTGGGTGTTTCAGATTGAGGTTTTTGGGAAAGGTGTTATCGGTGGAGAGAGCTGGTCAAGCAATGTCTGATATCAAGCGTCAACAAAGTGAAGTGCAACATGTGAAAGAGCCATCCAGCCAGACAGGATCCTTGAAGGATCAGTCTGCAATAGCAAATAAAGCAGACAACTTAAACTCAACTCGAACTTGTGAACCTATTGCATCAAGACTTGGTGTAGATTATCCATTTCCTCCACATCTTGAGTATGTTAAAATGACTTAAATCATATTCTCACTTTTGTACTTAAGGAATTATGGATCAGGATCAGGATTGGCCCTGGTTCGGCCAATTCAGGCAATTACGGACCGATCCTAGGGGTTTTCCTAGGTCATATTGGGCTTTCCCCTTGGGATTGGCTTGGCTTATGCAGATCCTTATCTGGATCAGCTGATCCTCCAAACCATGATTATAAAGAAGCTTGAAAGTCATCTGAACCAAATTTCTATTTTTCTTAACATCATGGTGCCTTAATTTTCCTGCTTTCAATAGAAATTTGGCCTCTTTGGTCATGTTATAAAACATTTCATGGAGCATTTGAAGTCATTTTTATAACGACATGTGCAAGGAAAAAAATTGCTAGTTGTCAATGACTGTTATCTTCCATCAAAATTTAAGTTGTTTTTCTAACCTCATTGAATCAAGATCATACAATGTAATGTAGTGAAAGGCATTATTTTAGTTTGTTTTCAGACAAAACTAGCTAGCATTAGGTGGTAGGCGAGGCAACTGATAGTTTGAGGCACATAAGGGCTATTAGGGCTCACAGCATCTACCCTTATAAGTAGAGTGATGGGGGACAAACCGGCTAGACCGGGCTAAATAGACCGAAAAAACGAAGCGAACCGGCGCTAATCGCCGCTAAAGGACCTAAATGAACCCAAAATGAGGCGGACCGGGCTCGAACCGGTCGAAACGGACTCAAACCGGCATGACCCAGCCTGAACCGGCCGGTTCAATGCCAGAACCAGGCTAAACCGGTCTGAACCGGGTCTAACCCGGGCTGAACCGGGTCTGGCGGCCGGTCAGGCCGCGGACCGGAACTGATGGGGGACAAACCGGCTAGACCGGGCTAAATCGACCGAAAAAACGAAGCGAACCGGCGCTAATCGCCGCTAAAGGACCTAAATGAACCCAAAATGAGGCGGACCGGGCTCGAACCGGTCGAAACGGACTCAAATCGGCATGACCCAGCCTGAACCGGCCGGTTCAGTGCCAGAACCGGGCTAAACCGGTCTGAACCGGGTCTAACCCGGGCTGAACCGGGTTTGGCGGCCGGTCAGGCCATGGACCGGCCTGCCGCGAACCGCCTCGACGAACCGAGGTCGCGGCCGGGTTCGCCCGCGAACGCAACCGAGGGGGGGGGTCGTGGCGTCCTCTCGTGAAGACGCCGGGTGGTCGCGTGGCCGCGATCCAGCCGCCGCCCGATGTCGCCGTGGCAGCATCCCAGCCGTCCCGCGAAAATCGCGAGCCGCGACAAAAAAAACCCCCGCATTACGCCCGCCCGCGGCGTCGTTCCCGCCCGGGTCGTCGGCCGGCCGTCGTCGTCGTCCCCGGGAGCCGCGCGCAGTGGCGGAGCGGGCAGAGCGGAGAGAGCAGGCAATGGCGAATGGTGGTCGAAGCTCCGGAAGCTCCTTCTTCCTCTTTTCTCCTTCGTCTGTTCATGGTTGCCTCGGGGAAGACGGAGACCGCGAGAGGGGAGGGAACCAGGCATGGCCGCGACGTCCGGCGTTGTCCAGCCGGCGGAGGAGGTGCTGGCGGAGGCTGCCCTCGCCGGGATCATCGCCGGAGGGGAAGGAAAGGATCGTTGCCGGAAGGGGAAAAAGAATCGTCGCCGGAAGGGGAAGGGAAGAGGTAGATCCGGGGATCGCCGGATCTGCCTCTCCCACACGCGCTTCTTCTTCTCCCCTCGTCGACCTCGCGCCACAGGGGACTGGCCACCTCGCGCACATCCTGGCATCGCCGGAGTGATGCCGTCGGGGATGAAGAACCCGCACGAGGACCCAGTCGCGTTGATGTTGTCGATGGAAGCCGAGGAGGTGAAGATGAGAAGAAAGGCACAGAGGCCAGAGGGTGAGAAGGGAGAAAGAGGATCGGCTACCTGCCGTGCTTGGAAGATGGAAAGGGAAGGAGGACGGCGCTCCTCGCCGGGATTGGGGGAGGAAGACGAGCCGGCCTCACTGCCGGAGGTGGGAGAGAAGCGGCCCTCACTGGCCAGGGTGGGGAAGAAAGGGGGCCGCAGCCCCTACGCGGGAGAACACTGCCCGTGGGCTTCCAAAAATTCACTATCACCTGTTTTTTTCCATGTACATCGACCCTCCTTATAAAGAAGGAGTGGGGAAATTAAAGAAAAGACCCCCTAAGTACCCTATTTACAGACTTGTCCTCGTATGGACACAAAAATGAAAGAAAAAACCCAAACTATCAAAATATGTCCCCATCATTCTCTCCGACCGGGAGAAAACTCGATCTCGAGTTTTTAAACCGGTTCGGACGTACCCAAGACTCGACTCGTGAGAACGAGTCGATTCCGGGCTCTGATACCAAACTGATGGGGGACAAACCGGCTAGACCGGGCTAAATCGACCGAAAAAACGAAGCGAACCGGCGCTAATCGCCGCTAAAGGACCTAAATGAACCCAAAATGAGGCGGACCGGGCTCGAACCGGTCGAAACGGACTCAAACCGGCATGACCCAGCCTGAACCGGCCGGTTCAGTGCCAGAACCGGACTAAACCGGTCTGAACCGGGTCTAACCCGGGCTGAACCGGGTCTGGCGGCCGGTCAGGCCGCGGACCGGCCTGGCGCGAACCGCCACGACCCCCCCCCTCGGTTGCGTTCGCGGGCGAACCCGGCCGCGACCTCGGTTCGTCGAGGCGGTTCGCGCCAGGCCGGTCCGCGGCCTGACCGGCCGCCAGACCCGGTTCAGCCCGGGTTAGACCCGGTTCAGACCGGTTTAGACCGGTTCTGGCACTGAACCGGCCGGTTCGGGCTGGGTCATGCCGGTTTGAGTCCGTTTCGACCGGTTCGAGCCCGGTCCGCCTCATTTTGGGTTCATTTAGGTCCTTTAGCGGCGATTAGCGCCAGTTCGCTTCGTTTTTTCGGTGGATTTAGCCCGGTCTAGCCGGTTTGTCCCCCATCACTCATCATAGAGCCTACTTTACATGCTCATAATTAGATTTCTTGGTTTTTTTTGAAGAATATTTCGTTGTAGATTAGTGACTAGGCATTCTTTTGCTTTCAAGCTTGTTCGGAAAAATGTTTAGATGTTCATCGAATACAGTATTGGTCAAGACATTATTCATGTCAACAAGCAGAAAATGGTTCTTCAGGAAACAACTGATAATCTACTTTGTATGATATCTTGCATTAGTAAATTATGGTATTATCTATTTTTTAAAGGTAAAAGTGAAAAGTATAAAAAGTAATCCCTTAAAAGTTGATATTCTGTATTATACCCTGTAATATATCATCCCTAAAAATATTTTTTCTTAGCTCCTTCTGTATCTTGGTGTTTCGCTGCTAGTCCTTATTGTTTGCCTAGATTTTTTAAAGCTAACCTTGGAGGAATATTCAATCATTTTTAATTTTCAAAATCTATGTTGTCCGTGGCGTGAGACACTTGAGGCAAGGGGAGGGTCACCTCGCCTGAAGCACCTAAGGTGAGCGCCTCAAGTTCTTGAGGCGAGGTATATATTTTAATATATTTAATAATATATACTTATATACAACATTACAATTTTTGAAGAAGAACATAACAAGCAAAAGAAACTCACTTCTAGGGCTTGTAGGGCATCAGGATGTTAGGGCCTTGAGGTGAAAGATTGAGTATTGGGTTTTTTGGAGCGGGCAAGAGGATTTTAAGTTACTGTATTCGGCCTTTACTGGGTCCAGATCCAGACAAGGCGAGTGAGACAAGAAATGTCAAGGCAAGGCATTTTTGCCTTGACTCGCCTTGCCACAGTGCCTAGGCGCCAGAGACGAGCACTTCAGATAACATAGTTCAAAATTCAAATAAATAGATTACCAAATGGGCCATTTATTTTATTCAAGACTTTGTAACGTGCATAGTTTTCAAGGCGTCGCCTAGGCGACAAGGCGCCCCCCAAAGGGGGCAAGGTGATGGGCGCTTAGGTGCCCATTGCCTTAAATGATTATTTTATATATTTTAATAATAAATAATGTTAATTAAGTGTCAATATCATTTAATTAAGTTGTTTTGAAGTAAAAGCAACTACTTCTAATAGTTAATTTGACTATAAATAGACATTTTGATGAAATAAAAGCTATAGTTAAATGATTTCTTAAGTGTTTGCTGACAGGTAATAGAATTTAAATACTAAAATTAACTAATTTGTCAAGTCATTTAGTCTATGTAACTATGCACTTCTAACATTATTAATTGATTTGCATGGTGTCAAAGCTATTTTGTATTATTTTTACACACGTATTTGTTATTTTATTTATTTTATTATATTAAAAGGCGTTGCCTAATGACTTGCATTATTGCCAAGGCGCCAAGGCGGTACTGTGTCGCCTTGGTCACCTTGAAAACCTTGGTAATGAGCTGGGGATTTAAGAGTGTGTGAGGATGGCATCTGGTTTTGTTTGGTTCGAACCACCAGTTTGGTTCAACCAGCTTGGAGGTCTTCTAAACCAATCCAAACCAAACCTGACCAAACCAATCTTTCATAAGAAAATTATTATTTTGATGGGAACGGGCTGTTTCTACACAACATGGTGTTACAATCTGCTCCACCAAAAGTCAGCCTGTTCATAGCATATTTCACGAAAAATGTAAATGTATCAGTATCACAAGGTAACCAAAGTATTCTGTCCCCTTTATTATCAAAACACGTCCAATCCTCCAGTAAAGTCAGCATGTCTGAGAACTAATAATTCTCTTTGTGTCTAAGATTCCTTCTAAAAGTAAGGTACCACTGGGATCTCTCATCCTGCAATTCCTAACTTTAGCAAGAGAATTACACAGGCTGAAGGGTGCATGAAACATGTCAGCCAAAGAAACATACCCAACCCACCAATCCACCCAAAAGTAAGTCCTCTCACCATTTCCCAGCTCGATGGAAGTAGCAGAATTGAGAAGTTCCCAATTGTTTAGGTTGCCTTTCTGAATAGTTGAGAGTCTTCTAGTGTTTTTGAAGTCTCATATCCAAGAACCGTTATCACCAATCATATATTTAGAATAAACAACTTTAGCCCACAAAGAATTTCTGTTAATGTTTAATTTCCAAAGCCATTTGGATAACATAGCATTATTTAAAGCATCAAGTGAGACAAGGCCTACGCCCTGTTCCAAGGTGCTTTTGCAAACATGGTTCCATTTAGCCAGATGAAGACCCTTGCTGCCATTACTACCTTTCCAGAATAACCTAGCTCTGATGCTTTCCAATTATTCATCAAGAGGACAACATTTTACTTTTCCTGTATTGAAGTTTTCTTTCGAACTTGTGGATAACACATTGCCAATCCTTGCTATTAATCTTTTTGTATGACAAAGGCAATGCATGATACTTGATTGGGGAAGAGGTCCATTGCATGTTGAAAAGATTTTGAATCTGTTGACATTGCAAGTCGTTCAGACTGATTCCTATAAGCTCACATTTATCCCTGTTGACATTCAAACCTGTGTCTGATTGAAGCAAGGATAGTAAAATTCTTAAATTGATACAGTTATCAAGATTCCCTGAAGAGAATAAAATGTTATCATCTGCAAATTGAAGATGAGTGACGTGTTCACTGTTATCACCGACTTCAATACCTTCAATTAGACTGTGCTGCTCTGCTTTCTTCCACATGATGCTAAGAATTTGGTGAGATCTAATCACCTTGTCTAAGCCATCTAGAGTATTGGAAAAAATCAAACACTTTACCATTAACTTCAACACTCAACAGAGAACATAGCAGTACAAATACAATATTTGATCTATCATCTATCTGATCTATTTGTTATTGAAATCCAGTTGTTGCATGATTCTCGATAAAGAAGACCATTTGACTCTATCATATACTATGTTGTCAGAGGCGCGAGACACCTGAGTTGTCAGGGGACGGGGAGAGAGAAGCCCCTATGAGGGGGCTTTAGTTGTTGGATCCAGGCGTGAGGCCAGAGGTTGCCATGTCGCCCGTCTCGCCTTGCATTAGCTGCCAAGGTGAGTAAGGTGATCACTTAAGGTGATCATCAGCGACATGAGGTGGGTTGCCCCCAATAACATAGGTCATATGCCTTTTCAAAATCCGGCATCAGGAGGACACATTGCTTCCATCTTTGCTTCTGATCATGCAGACACATAAGCTACCATAAAGTTATCCAAAATGTATCTGTCTGGAATAAAAGTAGACTGAGTATTGCTAGTCAATTTATCAATAAATTTGCTCAGTCTGGTAGTAAGAACTTTAGTAATGATCTTGTAACTACAGATAAGAAGACTAGTGAGCGGTGAGCCTCAGATCCCTAATATTCTCCACATTCTCTTTCTTAGGCAGTAGAACCATGGTTATAGAATTCAAAACTTAACACAACCCGGATCTTCCTCAAATTCCTGCACAAGATCTATAAAATCATCCTTAATTATTTACCAACAATGGGAGTAAAACCCTGCTGAGAATCCATCTGGGTTAGGGACTTTGTAGGGATCTTATCTTTAATTGCTCAGGGTGTTTGGGAGCTCTTTTAATTTTGATATAATATATTTTTTGAAATAAAAAATACTTGGTCTCTCAGTTTTGAATTTAAAATCAGAGAAACATAACTCTGGTGTTTGGCAAAACTGTCATAAATTTTAAAATTTACATAACAGTGTTTGACTATAATTTTAAATTCAAAATTGAAAATCACATGTTTTAATAACGATACAAACACGAAGTATACATTTTATTCCACTTTATCCTGTCATTATTTTCGCTCGTGAAAAAAAATTGTGCTCCATTCATTTGTCATTTTACACAAACACATATATACATAAATGTTATCAAATAAAAAAGGACAATGTAGAAGAAACTATGTGTTCTATTTTATTTATATATTTTGTTAGAGATTCAAATTCAATTGTTTCTTGTAATTACTTCCTACTTTTACATCCCTATCCAGTTATTTTGTCATGCATCGATGCCCCAGCTCTTGTGATGCCCCGGCTCTACTGACCGTGCAGCGCCCCTCCCCCTCCCCCAACAGCTTTCTGTTGGCCGCCCCTTGCACTCCCTCCAGGCTTCTACCGACCGCACAACCCACCCTCCTCCTCGAGATGGCATCCTCCAGGCAGGCGTGGTGTTGCACACCCAGGTACCGCGGAGGCATCCCCCTCTGCCGCAGAGCACCCCCGGCCCACCCGCGCCCCCCGCCGTTCGCGCACGCCCTTTCCCCCACTGCAGCAGAGCGCCCACCCGCGCCCCCTGCCATTCGCGCACCCCGCCGCCGCCCCCTCCCCCACTGCCGCAGAGCGCCCCCCGTCCCACCCGCGCCCCCCGCCGTTCGCGCCCCCCTCTCCGCTCTCCTCTCCCCCCTCACGCCCCCCGCCGCAACCCCCCCACTGATGCAGAGCACCCACCCGTGCCCCCCACTGCTGCAGAGCACTCTACATCTTCTGCCTCTGTGCTGGTCGATCGTCTCCGCTGCGAGAGGAGTGGAGCGATGGCCGATGACAGCGAGAGAGAGAGAGAGACAGACGGAGGGCAACCGTCCGCAGGAAACGTGCGAGCGGCTCTCTTTCGGAAATAAAACAACTTTCCCCTTTTATTTCTGAAAGAGGAGAAGGAGAGAAGTTGCATTGATTTAAAAAAAAAGGAGAAGCATCAAAAATATCAACCAAACGCCATACTTTCCTTAGTTTTAAAATTAAATAAAAAAGGGTAAAAAAACGGAACCAAACACCCTATAATCTCCTGTTTTTAGAACTTATTGACAAGTGACTTTGAATCCTTTGTATCAAAAAGCTTACAAATATTAAAGTTGAGAAGAGTGGCCCAATCATTATCATCCGTGAAAAGTTCCTTATAAAATTTTACTTCTTGACAGCCAATTTGCTCAGTACCTATGCATTCCATGTCATTCACGGATTCACCATCAGTTTGTTAAGAGTATTCCTCTTCTTCATAAGGGTGGAAAAAACCTAGTATGTTTATTCCCCTTGCTTAACTCTTCCTAAGTGATGCATCCTTTGATCTCTGTTTTCACTCTCTTTCCTCTAAAACACCATTCCTTATAGACCTTTTTAGCACTATTTCATTTTTTATCTGGCAATCATTTATCAATCCACTGTCATTTAATGCTGCAACTGATCTATTTTGGAGACTTAGGATTCTCTTTTTGCCACATAAGCATGAAATGTTGCTCTGTCCCATTTCTTGAGGCATCTTTTGATCTTACTTATCTCATCTTACAAATGAATCTCTATGTAGTTGATGAAGAGGTTACATTTTGCTCATTCCATTAAACTCTTGAAGTTGGAGTTCTTGCACCAAGCTAACTCAAACCTGAATTTCCTCGAGTGCATGTGTATAGAACTACCATAAGTGATGCCTATAGCAAAGTGATCGAATACAACTCTGGGAATATAAAACTATCAGGAATGCCAAACTTCCCCACTCATGAGGAAGAGAGAGAATCTATTTTTAGATCTAGCATTTAACCGAATATAGTTGAGATTGGATAGAGAGACCTCTATCCTTCCATCGGCATTGACCCACTCATTGAAAATGGGCATTTCATGAAACCATTCATTCTGACCAAATTTATCATCTAGCTTCAGGACCGCATTGATGTCACCACAAACACACCAAGAATCGATATGACTGCTGATAACATTCTTCACTTCCACAAAAAAATCAGGTTTGTCATTATCTTTCACTGGACTGTAAACATTGCAAATACAGCATGCTTTCCAGGAATAAGTTTTCCTAAACTTGAGATCCTGAAGATGTCTTCCTTTGCAAATTTCTTCCATTTGGAATTTATTTTCATCTCACAATACTGCTAGACCCCCACTTCTCCCCATCGAGGGGACACAAGAAAATTCAGAGAAATTACCAATTTGAAGTGCCTCCCTACCTTGTGGATCAACAAAGTCCATCTTGGTTTCCTGCAACGTAATTACATCCAGTTTGTGAAACCCAACATATTGTTAATCTTACCCACAATTCCTATACAATTCCAAGTAATAATGTTATTTATGAATAAACGATGACACTTCTCCCTGCATTCTTCCCTGTTCTGTTAGCCACCATAACCTCATTGTTCATAATGAAGTTTAATTCTTTCGAGCCTATTCTCTGTTGTCCTGTTTTTTTAACATCCGAGATGCTTTTTAAGCCAGAAACCTCTCCACGAAGGTTGTGGAAGAAGCCTCTAGCATCACGTTCGCACCTCAAAAAGCTTAAGCCCAATCAAGTCCCCAATAGATTTAATATCATCATCATCTGATATATCCCGGGTCTTCTCAACCTCCTCTGCCTAGTTGAGGCCAAACACCTCCTCTCTACTAACTGAGACTGTACCCAAGCCTCTCTACCACAGCTCTCCTTGGATGCGCTGTCCACTACCTTTGGAAGGACGATTGGACTGTCTGCCAGTTCTGACTACACACAGTTCATAGCCATCTTCTCCTAATGCTCTCTCTCTTTCATCCTCTGGGACGATGAAGGACTCTGGTGCCTAAACTTTCTCTGCAATAACAACAGCAAACTCATCTGAAGACTGTCCTGGCAAGAGGATGCACTGGTTGGCGTGACAGGGAATCAAAGACAAAGGCAAGCGAATGGAACGAGTCTCACATGGATTGGTCCGCGAACACTCCCCCGGTCCAAGGTAGGCCTCGATTGGTCCACGAAAAGTGCTGACCAGTAATGCCTCAACAGCCATTCCCAGCTTGATCACTACCTGTGGTTCAGCAATACACCTGGACGCAAGGATTCCGGAATCAGAATCGGAATCGGATTCCAGGAATCGGCCGGAATTGGCCGATTCCTGGGATCCGGAATCGGTTTTTTTTTGAATTTTTTTTTCGTCAAAAAAATTCAAAAAATTCAGAAAAAATTCTAAAAAAATAGGAAATGAGTTAGAACAAATTTTAAAAATAACCAATGCATTCATCCACAGGACCACATCGAATAAATACTAATGAACTCCAATTGAAGACTTGAAGTTAAGTACATATTCGAATTCCATTGATTCAAAAATCAAAGAGATGATACATCATGAAAAAAAAATTACATCATATCAATCTACTACCAAAATGTAGGATATAAATATGGGTCTTCATCCTCTCCTCGCCGCGCTCGACGCTCCTCCTCGTGCTCGCCCGTATACCGTTCGCGACCATATCCATATGAAAATAATGCCGATGCCATGCCATCAAGGTCGATGATCGGGATCTGACCCGGGACGACCGGGACGTGGGAGGACGGTGGAGGCCAGCGGTAATCCACCGCCTGGTCAACACGGCCAAACGCCGGATACCGTGGCTCCATAATATAAGAATGCGGTGTCTCGTCATCCAACACAGTAATACGGTCGAAGCCGCGAATCGCAGAGACTCACCGCCGCCGATGGTCGCTGCGCGCCGGTACGCACTCCTCGTCATCATCACCCGAGGCGATGAATGAGCCTCGCGTGTCGTCATCCGCCGACAGATGCCCGACCTCTACCTTTCCTTCTCTTCACCTTCTTCGGCCCTATCTCTCAAGTACCGTAAGGACCGAACCCAAAGTTTTTTTCAACTTTCGCAAATCCTTCTATTTTCGCGCTATCTTTGTTTTCGTTTTCCCCCGGACCGCGAATGGGCCGGCAGCGGCCGGCGGGACCGAAGTCGAGCCGGGGCTGCCGCAGTGTGGTCGCTCCATAGCCGCCGGCGAAGAAGGCCCCCGCCCGAGCCTCGAGAAGTAGACGGGAGGTGGAGCCGGAGCATCCTCTCGCTCAACACCATCCAACTCTCCTTCGTACGCACGGTCATCGGGATCAAACTCCCCCGTACGATCCCCTCGGCTTCCTCTCTCTATCCAGAGGCAAGTGCACGCTCCTCTCGGAATATCTCGGTCCACGTCCACCTCCTCGGGTGGTGGGCGTGGCTGAGGAATGCCTCTCGCTCGTACGGGCCACCTCGCGAATCGTGCAAATCGTGCCTCGCCGATCTTCTCGTCGATCCTCGATGTTCTTTCGTGCAGCCTCACGTTGGGACGACACCGGGGCCAAATTTCTCCACCGCTCGTCCGAGGTCAACCTCGTTCCTCCTTTTCGTACGTATCGTTGAATGTACCCGCTCCTCTCACAATGGGAGGAACCGGTGCTCGGCCGAGTATCCCGATACCGATGGCGCAAGTGGATTCCATCCCCTCCTGGTGTTCACCTGAACTCACCACTCAGCTGCAAGAAAAAAACAAGAAGAGAAAAGGTAAACAATTAGTCCATCATCTACCATAACTTATATGAAAAGAAAATAAAATTGTCATCAAGCTATTACTATACCAGCTGACACTTTGTCAACTGAAGATTTAAGGTCAGCATCTGACCATACCCCGACCCTCATCTTGTACTTCTGCATCTGAAAAATTTATAAAAAAATATTAGTTGCCCGGTAAGGCTACTCCAAGGTATTTAACGAACTCTAACTTACTTCTATCATCGCCTCTATCACGTCCCCGCCGAGATCGGCACAGTACACCGAATAACAGCAAGTGTATCCCGCATCACCTCGTCGTCGTTCACCACCAATCCTCCATATTGGATGCGGGGGTTCAAAAAATATCCTGCAAGATTTTATTAGTTAACACTGTGCATATAAGACAATTATACAGCAAAAATATTTTTTTAACCAAGTTACCTGCAGCATGGACATCGTAGTGCAAGATCTTGTCCCATCGGTCATCTATGATCTTCCACCACTTCTTGTAACTTCCATGGCATCATACAACGTGCCCATCTGGTCCTTGTCATCTGAGTCTACCAACCTCAAGACAACTACTGCTCAATGATCGCTGCAAGTAGTAGGCAATCCTCTCCCAAAACCTCTTGTCGCGGATTCGCTTCTCGTACCTCGACAAGAATCTCCAACCTGTTCTTTCTCATGCAGGTTGTCCATCATATAGTTGTACACTCCTCGGATCGCGCGAACCTAACCAATGCATGCTTCGTGCCGGTGTAAGCTCTCCAAAGCCGCAATGAAGTTCGCGTGGCAAATCGTGTCGGACCGGGCCTAACAAGATCGTGCCCTCCCCGCGCGAGATCTCATGATACGTAGAGGCGGGGATGCGAATAAATAAAAGATGCGATGGTCTCCGCGCTCGCTCGACAAGTGTGCGTATACACCCTCCTCCTTGCCTATATCCTCTAATACGAGATCTATGGAACGTGCCGCACAGGCACCCGTAAGATGCGCTTCCTCTTCTCCATCAACTTCCTCTCAGCTCACCTTATACGATGGTTCGTTGTCGCGACAACCCGAACCACATTGTCCTCCCCGATCTCCTCCACCACCCCATCCATCGAGAAAAGATGAAGCTCGGCATTTTTAATCTTCCTGTACATCTACCGACTTCAAGAATGTAGTCCCCTGCACAAGTACACCAAGTTAGTTTATCATACTCCTCTCGCGTGATACCTCGTCCACCCATCGCACATAATCGCGCAACCCCTCTCCTTCCACACCAACTTAAACCCATCCATCCACTCTCTCAACTCCCCGACCTCCTCATTCGTGCCGCCGTATACGTGTCTCCGTCGCCCGGGCTTCGCAAACCCGGCCCAGCCTCACCCACGGCATCCACCATCGTCCGGAAGTAGGGCCGATGGCCGCATGTGTCGGGATGCCTACATCAAGTTAAAAAAAAAAAATCGGGATCAGGCTAAAATTAAGTTTAAGTAAATAAAACACACATAATGTCAATTTTAATTTAAAAAGTGATACCGTACGTAAAAACCATTTCACAATGTGGCGAACGGCTCTTTCTGCTCCTCGTTGCCTTCACCCCTTTCATTGTCCGTTTTATCCCCTATCCGCCCAAAGACTCGTTTCCCAAATAAATACTCGTCACTCCTCTGTAAATCGAGTGGCCGGCAGAAGCGGAACGGCATGGCTCCCTGCTCCTCAGGTCGACTCTCGGTCCTGGTCCCGGCGAGCCGATGCCGAGTAGGCCCAAAGCCGGGTCAACTCGGGACCCGCACCCTCGTGCTCCCCTCCTCCTCCTCCTCCTCGCAGAAATGCATCGCTGCTAGCGTGCTCAAGACGTCTAAGCTTGGAGTCTCCGTGGACTCGTCCTCGCTTCTCCGGCTCCGGCTCGGCCCGGTGCCTTCCCCTCGCCTTTCCCTCGAGGTAGAAAAATCGCGGTCCCTCCTCCTTCCCGGAGTAGCTCGTCGCGCAACTCCTCCCGCCGGCTCGATCCTAATCGCCCGTCGAGAGGCTCTACCGTCACAGCCTCTCATCTCCTCACTCTTCTCCCCCGGGCACGTTGTCACATTTTCGACATTCCCACCGTTGCTCCCGCAATATGTTGTTTCACTCGGAACACCCCCCGTTCATCTCCTTCCCACACCATTCGCATTGTACCCTCTTCCCCGACCGGGTCTACCATCCGCCCGTGTTCCCAACCCACGTCGGAAGCACGCGTGCCGTCGCATCACCTTGATCGGCCATCGCTTATATCTCGCAAAAATTGTAAACAATGCACTAAAAATGATTACGATAACATAAAAATTGATTTTAGATTGCGTCGTAAAATGTACAACCCAAGTAACACACCATTCGGCATGTTTAAAGTGGCTACGTATTTGTCGAAACGGTCGTAAATTAACGTACGGGATATCCGGAATTTTTCCCGTGCAAAATGGACTTAAACGGATAGTTCAAAACTTGGACGGACTTGTTCGGGTTTGACATCACAATGTTTAACGACGCCGACTCGCGTCGAAACGCGTAAGAATCGGACGTACGAAGCTTTCGGCGAAGAAATCTTACCAAAAACCGGTCAAAGATCTAAGAAGAGGTTGATTCGATGACGGTCCGAGCTTCAATCGGCGGATTCCCTCAAGACCTAGCTTCAATCGCCGACCGCCGGAATCGCCGGAACCGGGCAGAATCGACGCCGGGATCGACCGAATCGGCCGGAATCGACGCCGTGACCGACGCCGATCGCGCCGAATCGCTCGCGCTCGTCGCCGCCGCCGCGATCGAGAGAATCGACCTCGCGGGTCGATTCCGGCCCTAAAAGGGCCGGAATCGGTTCGATTCCCGGTTCGATTCTGGACCGGGAATCGAACCGGGCCGGTTGACCCGGTCTTCCGAAGGAATCGGTCGGATCGACCGATTCCACAAGGAATCGCCTGGAATCGGATCGATTCCGACCGATTCCAGGCGATTCATACCGATTCCGCGGAATTTCTCCCGGAATCGGTCCTTCCGCCGGGAATCCGATCCGATTCCGGAATCGGTCGGAATCGGACCGATTCCGCCGATTCTGCAATCTATGCCTGGACGTAACACCTAATCAATCTGGTTTTCCATCCAGTTCAGGAAGCATTAAGCTTATTGGATCCTGGCTGCATCAATAGCTGGGCGGGTCTGACAAACCTGACAGCTGAGTACCTCAGTCATCCTTCCCACCTGGTAAGTGCAACAGAGCGAGTGTTGTTGATTTTTGCTTCCACTAGCACATACCACCAAGCGACTTGCTAAAAGTAGCAGGACTTCCATTCAAGGATTGCCATCTTGGATCTCGGCTTCATCTCGAAAAGGTGAAAGATAAGAGATCTTATGGGATCTCGAAAAAATTTCAGGAGATCAGATCTTAGATTTCATTTATGTAGGGTATACCTTACCTAATGATTGTCATCTCGTATTTATCTCATGGAGACTGAAAAGAACAGATCTCGGAAAAATCTTGAGATATTGGATCTCATATTACCAATCAATGTGTATATTGAAGTGTAAAATGTCATGTTATTTCTTCAAAAATGACAAGGGAACTCATTTTAAACATAAAAATAAGCTGAGATGGAATTAAAAACTTAATACAGAGGGGATGAACTATTGTTAACAGAAGACATACAAAGAATCTTACATTAGACCACAGTTTCATATTGAATAATATGGATAGGTGATTGGTGACATTTTGGGTCAATTGTATATAAATAGTCATAAAAATATTAAGTTATAAAATTTTATCAAACAATAATGTCTAGATGAATATTTGGATGAATTCCATAATAAAATCGGCAATATATAAAGCAAATTTAACAAGGCCATCTAACAAGTTAGGGATAGTAATAGGTGGAGTATATCAAGGTACAAGAGGTACTATATAGATATTCTTATCTCAGTGATCTCGTTTCTCGGACACATGGAGAGAAATTAATTCTCGGGAGATCTCGAGAGATTCTCGGGATATCGCATTCCATGCCGCCATTAAAGGGAAAATTGCAACTTGAGGCACTGTAGTCTTTACAGGAACATCCACATCACCTGCCAACTCTCCCTTTGGAATAGTCACAGTCAACTTCAAATTAATAAGAATTTGCTTTCAGTCAATAGAGAGGGGGAAGGAAAGCCAAAATCCAAGTCAAAGACACTTTTCAAACAGTCCTTCACCACACTCTTATGGCCGCCACAGTTTCCTCCAATCAATGGAAGTGAGTCTTCTAAAGGGGAGAAGGATGCTTGCTAAACAAGACTCTAAACAGGGAGCCCCTACACTAAAACTCTAACTGAATGCGGAGTTGCCAGGATGACAACTGCTACTGCTTTGTCTTCCCATGGTCGCATTTAAATGACATAGTCACCTCCTGAAATAGATTGAACGAGGAAGCTGCTTCTTTCAGCGGCATTAAGCTAACTGGTGATCAAGGATTCAGATATCAGCTTTGTCTTGGGCATAGGTATCAAGGGGGACACCAAGGCGCTTTTGCCCGGGTGTCTTGCCATAGCACCTTATGGGGCACCTAAAAAAGGGCCCAAGGTGCATGCCTAGGCGTCCAAGGCACCCACCTAGGTGCCCAAGCAAGGCGCCCCATGTATTTTTACATAATTTAAAAACTAATTTTTGAGGGTTTCCCCCCTTGATAGCTAAAAACAAAGAACACCTATTTAATGATAGTTTGAATATATTAATATATTTCACTATCACTTATACTATCATATATATAAGATTTATGATATGATTATAAATACATATTATATACTTAAATTTTATAAAGTTCTCTCCTATCTATATTTTCTCTTCCTCTCACAAAGTTTATCAAGATTAACTCCTTTCTCAAAAATAAATATCCACATATTCATAAATACATATACAAAATCACATTTATATGTATGTACACAATCATATACATTCAATTATAAAATACAAATATAATTATATGTATGTTAGCATAAATATATATAGTATTAATATCTAATTACTTATATGGTTGTATATATTCACATATATATAAATATATATGCACATATAATGATACTGCTTAGACAATGTCTAAGTGGCTGTCTTGTCACCTAAGCAAAATTGGCACCTTTCAACCCCTTGGGTGCCTTGTCGCCTTGACAATTATGGTCGGGGGGGGGTGGTGAAGGAGAAGAGATCTCAAAGAAATCTTGGGATATCGGATATCGGATTCTTGGATCAAAATGTATATATATTATGGAACCTCAAAAGTGGAAATATTTTTAAGTTCGGAAATTTATTTTTTATTTTGATTTGACTTAGTATTGACTAGGAAAATAGATGATATTTCATAAGAGTATTAGTTAGATCCATAATATATATAAAAATATGTCTTGAGCTTGTTAGATTCTTTAAAATTTTATTTTGACCTCTCTCCATCAGATGGTGCGAAGATCTGATATTAATTATATCAAGAATACTCGTATACCCTTGGTTAGCCGTCATAGCAATTCGTGAATAGAAGACATACATCCACAGGAAAAACACAGAGGAGGATAGCTCCATAGACTTAATGGAATGCAATAACTTGGTGTTTGATTTGGTTTGATTTTTATTGGAGTTGTGTGATTTGGGTTTGGATTTTATTTGAGTTGTTTGATTTGGGTTTGGTGTTAAGACTTGTTTTAGATTGGTTTTTTTATGTTGAGGATTTTCAATTGGGTTTTGAAATTTATTGGATGTTTAAATTTTTATTTGATTTTTGATTTTTTATGGGTTTTGAATTTGAATTTTTAGATTTGGCGATTTTCGAAAGATCTGAATTGATTAAGACTGTGTCTTTTAGTTGAGTGATTTGGTCTCAATTTGATTTGAGTTTGTTTTAAAAGTTTGATTTATGATGTGTTTTATTTTTGAATTTAGATTGATGTCTTTGATTTGAATTTTGCTTGAGCCAAATTGTGGTTTTTGCTGTTTTTTTAGATCTTGACATTTTTGAATTGAGGTCCTATTCTAAACTTGATTGATTTTGATTTTTTTTTGTTTTGGGTTTGATTTGAGTTGACTTGGACATTTTGATTTGAGAGATTTTTTTGTTGTTTTCGAGAATTTAATTTGATGTTTAGATCAATTTTGAATTTGGATTTAAGTTGGATGAGTCTGATTTGGATTCATTTGATTTTTTGGGGGGGATTCCGAATTCTAAACTTTGACACTATAGATTTTCATTATTTGAGATCTTGGATTTGTGGATTTTTGACTTTGACGTTTTGAGATTGAACTTCAGATTTGAGAGATTTTGAATTTAATATTCAGATTTCATTTGTTTAGGTCCAAAGAATGGAATCTTGAATTGAATCGATTAAGACCTCTTTATTGTCTAAGAAGATGAACTTAGTGAACTTGGTGCTCTCAGATAAGGAGTTGGTGGATTTGTTGATTTGAGATATTGACTCATTGTATTTGAATTTTGAATTTTGAATTTGTTATTCTTTTGGTTGGACATTTTGGATTTAGCTGTTTTGTTTTTGTTTGGTTTCAGTTTTATTTATTATTTTTATTACAGATTGGATTGCCCTTTTTTGTTATTATTTATTTATTGTTTGGGTATTTTATGTTTGACACATTCTTTTATTGTAAAATGGTTGAGCTTTTCACGTATTATGGTGTCTTTTGTTTATTTTATCAATCTAACATCTTTTAACCTGGTTTAGGAACTTTTATGTGTTATTGGGTTCTTTTGAGTTTTATTGGTCTTGTTTGATTGATTTATTTGTTGGTTGGGCTTTTAATATGGCAAGTTATTTATTTATGTTTTTTACATTTTTCTAACTTTATGGGGCTTTCCATAAGCTCCAATGACAAGAATGACAAGAATGACATTTATTGTGCTCTTAAATTGGTGTTCCAAGGAAAACTGGAATGGGCATAGAGGACCGTATTTAGGACGTCTTTTTATCGACACTGCTAGGACAGCTAGTCTACAAGGAACGAAAGGTGCTTTGAAACCATGTTTCTTCATTCTGGTCAAATTTTTTATGCTGTCCACAAAATCGTGCAAGATTTGTCTCTTGCGAAGAAGAGAACACACAGCTTCTTAATGTTTTCCTGCTGCATTTTGGTTCCTTCACTTCTTTTTTTTCTGAGATAACCTGCTTATGATGCACTGTTTTTTGAGTTTTTTTTACTATCACTTTGTTGTCATGGTACTTTCTGTTTTTTGTTTATTTTGGTTACATGTTTCTTTTCATTTCAATGAATTTTTTCTATTTTTGTGGGTTGACTTCGAAAAAAGGAGCATGTGTTATGCAACCGAGGAAGGGCTCCTCATCACCACTGGAGAGAGAAACAGACGATGCTTATTAGGGGCTGGTTTGCTGGTGCCATAGAGGGCTTCAACAAGAAGAGGAGAGGAGATGAGCATTCCATCACTGCTGCATCTGTGCAGGTGGGCATGGAAGGGGCTGACAAACGGGAGTGGGGCTGGTGCAAGAGAAGCCTATAAAGCGAGGGTTGGATGCACCTATGCAGGTGTATGTGTGGCCAGCGAAGGATGGACAGTTCATGGAGTGGGGGTTGATAGGGTCCGGTGAGTGTGCCAGAGAGGGGTGCAATGGGGATTATGGAAATCAAGAAAGATTTAGGGAGAAAAATTATTTGATACATCACATGTTGTAATGTGAAGTGTCCACTTTATGGGGACTAGAAATTAAAAGGAACCTGTGAAAAAGCAATTTGTTATTTTTCATTGGATGGCAGAGTGATTGTTGTCAACATTGGATGAATCTGGAGATTGGCTTGCTCAGTAAATTTACTTTGGATATTGCTTCTTATGAGATTAGCTCTACATTGCAAGTATGGACACATTTTCTTCATTGAGCTTAGATGGATGCTTGACTTTTAGGTATGCATACCCACCTCCAGATGGAAATATACTGACAAACATTGTAAATGCTCTAATAGCTGTTCCTCGCTTTTACACGCAGGTAAAGTGCCTTGCATATCCCACAGTTTTTATGGTGCCAACTCATTTGTACTAGTTTTTGATCCTAGTCAATGCCCCTGCAGGTTTTGCACTTGATGAATAAGATGAATATTCCAGCTCCTTTTAGAATGGCATTACCTACTCCACCTCTACCACCAACAGTACCTCCACCTCCTCCTCCACCACCACCCATTCCAGCTAAGCCACACACAGAGTATCTATCAAGTGATGAATCTGAACTGGACTCACCAGAAGAGGTTATTTTTTATTTTCTTCTGTTATGTCGTTGTATGCACAGGCCCACAAGCTGTGGCAGACATTTATCATTTAAAGTAGTTTTCCATTTGGTCATGGTTGGTGATATTTGCATATTGATTATAATCTCTCTTCTATATTCCAGGATAACACTAGTACAATTCATAAGCGAAAACGTGCAAAACATGGTGCAATTGTAGGTCCTGCAGTTGATAGTGGTGTGGCACATGAAGATGTGGGCCTGAAACCAGCTAGCTTAATCCCAAAGGAGGTTCCACTGATTAAAAAGAAGAATCCGATCCTGCAGGTTAAATTTTAGTCTGTTCAAGAAGTATTGGGGCTTTAGCTTTATAGTGCATTTTGGTGTCTAAAACTTTGTTGTACTCTGTTCAATAAGAATTAGAACTTAACTTTGCAGTATATTTATCTTTGATCGCCTGTAGATTAAAATTGCTTCCAAGCCAATGCAATATGAGTCTAGAGATGATGATAGCAGTTCAAGGAACATTCTGGAGGATGTTAGAGATCAGTTGGGACCAAAGCCTTATGTAACAGCTGATGAAATTGAAAGGGAGAAGTTGCCTCCAGAAGAATTACTCTCTCTTCCTATGTTTAAGGTGTGAAAACTTGTGCCTTTCTTGTCCCTTTTCTCTCTCTCTTTTTTTCATCTATGTAAATCATGAAAATTCTCGCCTTTCGAAATTCGAAATGAACACTTGGTACTGGTTAGATGCAGTCATGTTGGGTCCATCATTTCCCAATTGACTGTTTTTCACTAGCTGATAAACCTGACTTTGTGGCACTACTCTTCCTTCAGAACATGTTTTTTCTAAAAGCAAGGGCAAGTGTAAGATTTACCCTTCTTGACCCACACGAGACAGAGTCTTATGCAGTGGGTTATCCATATGGAAAAGGTCAAAACTCTGCAGACAAAGGTAGAAATCTAGTACATCAATCAAAAAAGAAGGGCTGCTCATTTCATTTCTAAGAGTTAGCGCAGTCTCGCATGAATCTAAGCCTTTGAATAAGATGCGAGCTGGATGTAGAAAATGATTTGTAAATCTTTTCTTGTTCTTGGTCGTCCATATGGCTTAAAGCAAAGTCTGGAGCGGTGACTAAGGTCACAATTCAAATTTATAACTAAAAGAAAATACAAGTAAGAAAAAGGAATGGAAAGAAGGAGAAGACAAACTGGAACAAACAACCCCTCACAGACTACAAAGGAGGTAGTAGAGGGGTAATACAGACAAATCAAAGACAAACTCTTCCCAAGAAGAAAGTGCTCCCGGTAAGTTGGACCATCAGGCAAGTGCCCCTGAGCAGCAAAGAACCAGTTTTTGGCGAATGCAACCAGCATGTGAAAAATGACATTAAGACTTTTGAAGTTATCTTCTAGATTCTCTTATTCCTGGCTTTCCAAACAGATCACAACATACCAAGTAAAAAACTTCCATAATACCCAAATACCCAGCACTCAACCACTGAACATTCACAATGCCTAGCAACATAAAAAAGACTTGAAAAGCTGTTCATAAGAGGTAAATTTCAACCCTTGCATCCTTTGGAAAAAAAAATCTCTTCTATTTTAATCTGAATCATTGAGGCACATTTGAGGACATCTTTCATGTTGAAAAATATCCTTTCAAATCTTTAAGAGAGAGCTTCTAATCTTGATGTTGATATTGATTTATGTTAACCAAGCGACCTTCGTTAAAGGGTGTGTTATTGGATAGCTTCATGATATGACACAAATGTATTCATGACTAAACTTTGAGAATGAGAGCTTGCCTGGTGATCTAATTGGATTCGTGAATGCTTATGATAGGTTGATCTGAAAATGTCTCCTTAGGGTTATTGTCTGATCACTGCTGGATTTAGCATCTAAATGGATCAATTGGATCGGCTAGCATATTCAGACTGCAAGGTTCTCCATCCTTTTTGAAGGTGGCCAAAGCGACAATTAACTGAATTAAAGTAAGAAGCAATTACCCAGTTATCAAAGGCAGTTGAGGCAACGAGGCAAGACAAGGTGGCCCTTCTCTCGCTTAGGTGATTGCCTTCTTTGCTGCCAAGATTTCCAGAGAGCTCCTGTGGTGCTGCAGTAACTTTCTTCACCCGCAATTGGGTGTAGAAGACGGGTTAAGCAGACCCGAATGGTTGGATCTGAAAACTTGGAAAAAAACCTAAAGTGCTTAACCTTACGGGTTTGCCATATGGGGTCTAATGGACCCGATATGGCAGGGCGATGACTTTACCCGGTCCGATGGACCTAGTAAGGCTAAGGTGGGGAAGACGCTGCAGTGGCCATTTCGGCCCTATTTTGGGGCTGAAGTTGGGCCCAAAACAGCTAAAGATCTGACTGGAATCACGTATAGCCGCTTATTTTATAGTTTTTTTTTATTTTGAGGATTTTGTGAAGTACCAATCCAGACCAATTTCTGATTGGTTTTTCTCTTCAAAAATCAGCCAATCTGGATCAGATCGGAATTGGTGATCTGGGTCCGGATTCTGATTCTGCCTTCCTCGGTGGCAGATTGTTCTCTGTCTACCAACTCAAGCTAGGCCATGCTATTGAGAAGAGAATTGCTTCACACTGAAGCGAGAGATTTTACACTAACTTCTACTTGAAATCCAGCATGCTAGAGTGGATGCTAATAGCAGGCATTGGCGTCTGGTGCTGGAACAGGAAACGTTCATTCAGTCAAATCCATTTCTAAAACACTAAGTAGGGGATGTGTTCAAGTGGATTTGGCTAGTGAAGTATGGATCAAAATGCTGAGCTTGAATTTTCAGATATTTCTTTGGAAATTAATGTGTTCTAGACTCTCTACATCTACCCGAATCAGGTGAATTTGAGATTGTAAGAAGGGATTGCGTTCCTTGTGTGGTTCATTCATAGTTGTCAAGGTGACAAGGTGTCCGAGGCACCCAAAGGGCCTTTTACAGCTTAAGTGACAAGGCGTCAGCCTAAGCTGTAAGGCAGGGTACGAAGTGGGGGTATGAAATGGCGAGTTTTACATCTCATAAACAACATATAGAAATTTTAAAAGAATGCTACAAAATATAATAAAATTGACATATATTAAGTGCTAAGAGCAAACGTTCTTTGAAGAACAAGAACATAACATGTACAACAATAAATACAAACTTTAAGATGCAAAAATCACCGGTTGGAAATCACCGACAAACATGAGATGTCAAAAATTGTAACATTGAGGTGTTAAAAGTATACAAGATTAAAACATCTTTACTAGAAATTAGGAGGAGAAACTTGTTGGAAGAAAATATGAAAAATCGATAGAAGAAACAAAACGCTAAACATGTCCGTCCGTCGGTGGATAAATATTTGAGCAAGACATTTCCGGTGGTGGAGGATGACAACGATAGAAGAAGCCTCCTTTGAGCGGCGGAAGATGGCGGCAAGGTCACATGTGCGGGAGTTCCCTTGGGGGCCTTCTGTTCGTCTGAGCAGGTTGAAAGTGGGGAGGGGACCGCCCAAGCAGACACCTTTTCGGTTCTTGGTAAGGTGTGTGGTCCAGGCAACCACATGAGAGCACCTTGAGCCGAGGCACTGCCTAGGTGTACATCTTGACAACTATGGGTTGGGTGCTATGAAAAAGATTAGGACCTTCTCTTTTTACTGTGGGATCACTGTATTGGGAGAGGTAATTTGCCCTCAACTGTTTGACAAGACATTAGGACAGGAAAATGGTTTACAATCCTTCATCTCAGGATGGAGCAAGGTGGGCCACTCATTTCAACGAACTAACAAGCAGCCTCCTTCTACCTGCATTGATATGGAGCATTGGAAAGCGTGGAACAACTGTGTTCAGGGATCAAATAATTCCATTGGAGCTGGTTTTTTCTCTTACCGGTCATTTGGTTCAGGATTTATCTTCAGCTTGTGATTGGGAGGCTCCAGAAGCAGATTCTCTAGTTTTCACAATTTGGGAGAGAGTCACTTTCTTTTCTTTGTCGGGTACCATCTTGTTCTCAGTCGGCTGTTGTCATTGTATTTGCAAATGCTTGTTTTTTTAGGGGGGGCATTCCTTCTACTTGCCCCCTTTATTATTCCGTCATCTGGATAAAACTTCTCTTTGCATTTCTGTTCCTTGCTAATTATACAAGCTCCTTTTCCCCTGAAGTTTATAGAGCTGTCGCCCACTTTTTTTGTGTATACATCTATTTATGATGTTGATTCATTTAACGTCTTGGGTTCAATACCTACCTGATTGGCATTCCTCTCTCTCGCTCTCTCTCTAATCTTTGCCATTTGCATAGTAGAACAATATTTTTAACACAAATTAGGGTTAAGCCAGCACCACCTTCTCTTTAGGCTTAAAAATGCAGCTACATTTTTTATGGTCACGCATCGAACAACCGAAGCACATTATTCAGCAGATGTCTTATCTTGTCAAAGACTAGTATTTTGCACGTAGAGGGGCTTTTTTGGAGGAGATTGCTTTCAGGGACAAATTTCTGCTTTTCTCTTCTTTGATGCAGGACGGCGCGGTGGAGTGAGGCTGAAATGTTGCAAAAATAATATTATAATCAAGGAAGGTAGGGTTGTGGGTCGCAACCGGGTCGCGACTTTATTATTTTAATATTTTTATTTTAAAAATTCAAAAAAAATTAAAAAATATGAAAATATTTTAAAAAATACAGAAAAATAAGAGAAAAATAAATGACATGATTTAAACAAATAATTCATCAACTTTGTTCCAATGTGACATGTTCTACATTTTGTAGGTAGTTTATGTACTCTCTCCATGTCATTTGGGCTGAGTACAAAGCTTGATACATGTATACATGCCGATTATATTTGTCAGTCCCTCGGTAAACTATCCTAAGACTTGATCCAAAGGAGTCACCATAGCTATAAGTCGATTGGATCAAAGTATTTGATGACTCCACATAATTCATTTCATAATACTCTTGGCCATATGTAGGGAACCAAGAGCCTTAGGATGAATCATATGCATAGTTGGGGGCATCGTGTTATTCTTCTCCAGCTCCATGCATACGGTGACCTCCTCCACGTTGCAGCCTTGTACCATGATCGATGTCTTGGGTCGCATGTGTGTAGTGCTCCTCGCCGTTAAAGCGTTGAGACGTTGTAGGAGATATAGGAGGATCTGAGGTCTCTTGTATTTGTGAAGCGATGATGCCCTTTTATCCAACTCTATTGTCGTTGCTACTCTTTGACGAAGAATCCTAAGAAGTTTGGTATTGTGTTGGATCCTCTTCCACTTCCTCGACTGTTTCCACTTCCAGGTCCTTGACCATCATTCGGCCGGTACATTTATGTAACTCTTTGTCGGTGAATGATCTTCGACTTGCTTCTATTTCCCGTAATATGTCATCTATTTAAGAAACATTCAATTACTTAATTATATTTTAAAATAAAAGAATGAACTACGCTGTATGTAGTAAAACAAACATACCGTCATCGTAGTCTTCGTCTCCGAAAATATTCGGCCTCTCTTGTCCGGTCTCGTAAATGTGTACGGAATGTCTCACTGGTTGTAACAATTCTTCCCGAACGGTCTCCTTATGCCGTTTGTTAGTTCCCTTCGTTTGCTCCATCGCTTGTAGGTGCCTACGAAATTGAGCTCTTACCTCCAGCAGAGTCCGTGTGCAAGGAATCATGCTTGCGATGAAATTTTAAACGGTAAATACTATCAAAGATAACTTTGTCACAATATTTACATTGCACTTTTCTCTCCGCCATGGAGATCAAGTTGCAATGTAACCAAGCCGGATCACTCTGGGTCGTGCCGGTAGTTTGAGTTGTTTGGCGTGGAGAAGACATTTTTTACTAAATAATTATTTAAGTAAGTAATTAACTATTTAAAAAGCTAATGATGTTAGTAAATGACTATTTATTTAAGTAAAATTTTAATTTTGTAAAATAAATGACTAACTAATTATTTAACTAAGTAATTTACTAAACCTTCTAACTAATTATCTAATTAAGTAACTACTAAACTAAATATCTAACTAAATATTTAGCTAACTATCTATTTAAGTAAGGAAGTAAGTATTAAAAAGAATGAACTAATTAAGTAACTAATGAATGAAACAGGTATTAAATAAATATACTAAATGAACTAATGAAGTACTCAATGAAAATTTTAAGTAAATGAAGAAGAAAAGAGCACAATATTGAGCAAAATTCGAGAGCAATGAGAACATTGAGAGTGAGAACAATGAGAGTGAGGGTAAGGAGAGCCTTTTGGGGACTTTAAATAGCCCCCAAGGGGCTGAAAGGGGGGGGCTGGAGGCCCCCCCTACCAGACCGTTGCCAATGGTCATCTGGCCGGGTGGCGCGACCCGGCCAGAGTCACATGACTCTGCGACCCGCCTCGACCCAACCGGCCAGGTCGGCCTAAACGGGTCGCGACCTAGGCCCGACCCGGCGAACCATGATTATAATGCTCAAAATGAACCAAAATGGGACAAACAAAATGGACCAGGCTTAAACCGGTTGGAAATTGGCCTGAACTGGCCCTAGGCCACAACTTAACCCCCCATGGGTTGCAGCAGAATCTGGGCTGGATGCAAGGGCCCGTGCCCGTGACAGTGGGCTCATCTGGTTGGCATGGCATTATATCGCAGGGAGGCTGGCTGAAAGGGGGGTCATGGAGAACGCTGGTGGTGCATGCGTAAGCAGGAGAGAGGCGACCGGCAGGGGTCATGGTGGTTCCGCAAAAGAGCCATGAGGCATGCAAAGGATGGCCCCACCACGGGTGTCGTGTTATGATTGTGGCATTCCTGGGGTGAGGTTCGTGACACCATCAAAGGGGAGGTGACAGCGTGTAAAGGAACCTGGGAAGTTGAGGGTATCGTCACCCTTTCACCTTCATCTTCGATGCCCGCATCCGGGTGGCAGGTGCAGCCACTGATTGCAGAATCGGTCGATCCGGATCGGGATCGACCGATTCTTGGATCGGATCGGTACCTACCGATCCGATTCCTATCGGAATTAGCGATCCAGCCGGGAGTCCCGGCTGGATCGGCCGGAATCGATAGGATCGGTCGATCCCGGACCGATCCACCCGGATCGATCCCAAAATCGGTCGATCCGGACCGATCCGCCGGAAAACCGGAAGACCCGGAATCGAACCGATTCCGGGATCGATCGGGTACTGTTTTCAAGTCGGATCACCCCTTATTCGGGGTCGATCCGGACCGATTCTCCCCCCACTTGCCCTTCGGCTTGTTCTCCTTCCTCCCAAGGCACCTTGGAGATCTAGGGCTTCGGCCAAGGCGATCCAAATTTCCGGAGGGGCGATCCAAAGAAATCAAGGCTTGGGGAGGGGCGATCCACCTTGGGGAGGGGCGATCCACCCTAAACAGCAGAAGGTTTGTAAGGGGGGGTGGTTTTCGATCTCCTTTCCCCTCCCCCCCCCCCCCCGGGGCCTTGGCCCCTGGCCGGCTGCAGCATGGGATCCCCCATTGGGGGTGGAATTGCACCCCCGAAGGGGTGATTAGCACCCCTTCGGGGTGTTCAACGTCACCCGAAGGGGGTGACCGTTTTTCGTCCCCCCCCCCCCTGGGGGGGGGGGCTGCAGCATAAAATCCCCCCCATTGGGGGGGGATTATTTCACCCCCCTGGGGGTGGAATTGCACTCCGAAGGGGTGATTAGCACCCCTTCGGGGGTGTTCAATCACACCCCGAAGGGGGTGACCATTTTACGTCCCCCTAAAGGGGGGGGGCTGCAGCATAAAATCCCCCCATTGGGGGGTGGAATTGCTTGGCCTAATATTGGTATGGTTTTGTGTTGTAGATAAGATGTCAGACGAGGAGCATGGCACCGGACCCGCACTCGTGACATTGGATGGCAACATGGCCATCTCCTCGATTCGGATAAGAAGAGAGTCGGATGCAGAGTGGTGCCCGAAAAGAGATGAATGGAGGTGTGTATCGGCTCTCGCAACATATAGCCGGGACGGGTGGCAATGTAAAGAAGTGTGATAAAGTACCGGGCCGAGGGCGAGGGAGGAGATGAGGGCTTATATAACTCGGAAGGGCATCACAGAGGGAGGTGAGAATTGGTCGGAGACAAGACCTCGACGAGTTGCTAGGTCGGAGAGACGCCGATCTTATGGCCGAAAGGGCAAGAAAGGAAAGGGCCGGCACGCGAAAGGGTCCAAGTTGATTCTCCATCTTCATCGGATGAGGAAGATGCCCGAGTTAGGAGAGCTGGCACGAGAGTAGGGCTCGGGCCCGCGAGGACGAGGAACGAAGACGAGCGGCGAGGAGGTTCGGCTTCTGGGACGATCCGATGTGGGGGCGGGGACAAGGCCTCGGTCAGAGCCCGAAATTCGGAGGTCGCCGTCTGTTCGACCGATGCCGACGAAGACACTTGCGATGTATAGGGAGGGTGGTAGAGGTCGGAAGGGGAATAAGACAAGCATTTAAAGGGGTGAAGGCATCGGAGGCGTGAAAAGCCCTTAAGCATACGGTCAAGTTCTTTCTACATGCGGTAAAGATTTTGTTGAAGTTTTGGTTAGCATTTCGCTTGTCGATATGAATTATTTATTAGCTTAGCTATTATTAACAACCCTTTCTTTTCCCTTATCTTGTTTTTGAATTTGTAGGTGTCCCGACGTATGCGGCCACCGATCCATATTTCCGGACTATGGTTGATGCGATTGGTGAGGCCGGGCACCTGGGTTGAAAGCCCCGACATCAAAGTATATATATGAAACAGCTTGGACGAGGAGGTCGATGAGTTGACCTCATGGATAGATGGATTGAAAACCATCTCAAGGAGAGGGGTGCCTTTGTAATGTGCGATGGATGGACCGGAATCACAAGGAGGTCACTTATAAACTTCCTTGTGTATTGTTTCGAGGGCACCGTATTTCGAAGTCGGTTGATGCCTCGTGCCAGGTGAAGAATGCGGATTACCTATTCGTTTACGATGAACAATGTGGTGGATGAGATAGGGAGGCCAACATTGTGCATTTGTCACGTACAATGAGGCCTCATATAAGGCTGCAGGAAAAGAAGGCAATGGAGGCTCGACCTCACTTATTTTGGGTGCTCTTTGCGGCACATTCTATTGAGTTGATGTTAGAAGATATTGGTAGGGACGCTAATGTCAGTTCCTTGGTCCACCAAGGACAACTTATCACCTCATTTATCTATGGCCATCCACGCCTTTTACATATAATGAGGGCAAGACAACCGATGGTCATGATTTGATCGAACCGGGTCCCACAAGATTTGCCACCCATTTTATTGCATTAGAGAGCCTATGGGTGTACAAGGCTAGTTTAAAAAGGTTCATTCTCTCCTTGCTTATCGAGTACATGGATACGTACAGAGCTCCTTGGATCGGTATGAGATCATCGCTAAAGATGGAGCAATGATAGAAGATAACATGTGGTGGGAGAAGGTGCAAGTACTATTTGGTTCGTCATAGAACCTTTGGTGCGGGTACTTAGGTTGGTGGATTCGAATGACAAAAAATCGAGATGGGGTACTGTATGATGCTATGGATAAAGCTAAGTTGAAAATTAAAGAGAAGCATCCCAAAGGGTTACAAGAAGTGGTGGAAGGTGATTGACAACGGATGGGACAAAACCCTACACCACGACATTCGCCGTGTATAATTTAGTAGTGTATTATCGCTAATGATTACAAGTTATATTTTGTGTATTACCCCCATTTGTTATTAAACTAAAGGAATAATAATGTTGTTACGGTACTTCTTCAACCCAAGGATACAGTATGGTGGCCAAGTATGTAATGATGGTGAAGTATTATCAGGCACACTATCTGTAATTAAACGACTATGTAAGACCCAAGAAGACAGAACGTGCGCAGAGGTTGAAGTAAGTAATACGTTTCATATTAATTAAACTTTTAACTTTATCTCGAAGAGAAGATAATTGTTTTAGTTTGTGTTTTCGAGATGACTTCATACGGCACAAGATTGGGGTGTACGGGGATCCGATTTGCAAGATTTACTCGCGTGATAGGGTCCCCCCTAGTAATATGCTTACCCGAATTAATGACTCTTTCGTTAATTGTTTTTTTTTACATAACGTTACTGATGCATGTAATTGTGTTCTTTACAATTACAGCTGAGTGGTGGATTATGGTGACAAACAGAACTGGATGGAATCCACTCGCTGCAGTTGCAATTCGGGTGCTAAGTCAGAGCACATCGTCATCCCAAAGGCGAGAGAATTGGAGCACCTTCAACCTTATTCATACGAAGAGGAGAAATAGGTTGAAGACGGAAAGATTGGAGAAGCTTGTCTACCGCCATTACAATACGAGGTGAGGATAAAGAATATCAAAGATAGGCGGAAGATATCGGAGCGAGATTTCGCACACTGCGAGTGGATTGTACCAAGAAAGAGCACAGCCCAAGCTACTCAGGGTTTGTCCCCGGGCGGATGTGGACTTGGAATATCTATTCCAAGAAGAACATCCACTACAGCATGGGTGGAAGACAAGGATGCCGAGGGAGAGCCGAGTTCGACCCGAACGACGATCACGGGCCGAAGGAGAGCTTGACAGCATCGTTGGTGAGGAAGAAGTCATCCAGGAAGCTGAACAAACTCAAGTTCCGTGCACACCTCCACTCTCCCCGATCCACCCCGACTACGCCTTCTCCAGAGACATCCGGCTCCGCCCCCGGCGCTCGGCTCTCCCGGCTCGGATTCCAGTTTCGGGTCCTTCTACCACCACCACCACCAAGAAGAAGACTGGTGGATTATTTAGGGCTTTAAAGAAAGCATGCTTACCTTCACAGCAAGCAAGTCAAGGAGGTACTACATTGAAGAGGAAGAAGATAAGTATCAAACGGCGACATCATCTCCTTGACACCGAGACCACTCAGCCACCTTCATCAGATGAGGATGAAGAAGAATTTGTGCCACCCACACAACAACAGCGTACAGGGGGTGGAGGTGGAGGTGGGGGTGGCGGAGGTGAGGGTGGCTCTACTAGTAGTGCTCGGACAAGTGGAGCAGGTCCAGATGATTTGAGTGATAAAAGACACTCATGTTCGAGTGGCAGGGGCAGCGGACGCTGGACGAGGTTGAATGCTTTCGACGAGTTTGCATCTTCCTATCCCGAAGCCCCGCCTGCATGACAGTGAGCCCGGCTATCCACCTCCACCATCTTTTTTACCTCCACCTCCGACCGATCGTGGAGTTTATGAGCTTCTACCGACATGGCCCAATCTTTATTTTCTTATGGATACGGGCCAATTATGACCGACCCTAATCAATGGAGATTTGTTAGAAAATCAAAATTACCAGACGAATCCGTATCCGCATCCATCCTACTCACGGACGTTACCATAGTTGGTGGTGATGCATATGTATAATGTATTTCTTTGTTTATTTCACGCAATGTAATATGAGTGGTAAGAAGAATGTGTTGTACAATTTGTGGAGTTGGGTATGATTGTTTGTTTGGTAAAAACATGTATCTTATTTGGGGAATGATGTGTTCTATTGTGTGATTGAGGCTGATATAGTGATATGTGTTCTATATGATTGATTGTTAATTTTTTATATGAATGAGTGTTCCCTATATTTTTTTTCACATTTTTCCTTAGTTCTATGTATTTTTATTGATTTTTTCGCGATTTTTCCATATTTTTTCGAAAAGCAAAAAAAAAAAAAAAAACCGATCCAGACCGATTCTGGATCGGTCTGGCTCCATTGGAATCGGCCTGGATCGGTCCGATCCGATCCGATCCGGATCGGATCGGACCCCACCGATCCAGGATCCGATCCCGATCCGGCGATCCTTGGGTGCAGCAGACGATGCCAAAAGTGTGACTGGCACCCTCACATGGCCAAGAGAGGGCTGGGAGAGGCCGCCCGTCATTCTTTCTTCTTGTAGTACCCCAAACTTAACTATCATCTAGGTAGTTATTCGTTGATGGTTGTTTATTTTGTTGTGTTTTTGCTTCTTACCTTTCATTTTATGATGTACTGCTTCCGCTTTTAGTCAATAATGATTTGTGGTCTTGGCCACTTTCAAAAAAATGCATCCCCATTTGATAGGATCTGTGGTAGTTAGTGATGGCAGCTACAAAAAGAAAGCTTTAAACTTCAGCAGCTTATCTCTGAAAGTTGTCCCTCCCAAGTGTCTTCCGGTGCAAGCATAAATCCAGTCATTGACTAAAATTGACATCAAGAAAAGTATAGATCTTGGATGTTCAAAGTGCTCTTCAAAAATCCATATGGCCCAGAGCATAGCAGGAAGAATAAGACCCCAAAGTTTAGGCTCCGTTCTCCACGGATTCCTACAAGACCATGCATATAATAAAGAAGTAACATTGTTCAATTCCAACCATTGTAATGACCATCTTTTGAACAAAGCAGTCCACAAAGAGTTAATAATCCCACACCAGACACCAGATAAAGAGGTGATCAGAAGTCTCATCTTTCAAACCACAAAAGGCACATCTCAATGGTAAATCATGGAAGAAGCTACTGAGCCGAGATCATGTTGGAATCCTCTTCCAACAAATTTTTTAAAAGAGAAGTTTGATTTTTAAAGGATATGAAGTTTTTCATACCTCCTGATGCCATGGGACTTCCACCCCTCCTGTTAAAAGCCTATTCATTGTTGTTTTGACCGTGAAGTATGCATTGTTACTGGGATGCCACACTAACTTATCCTTTTTTTTTCTAGTACACTTAAAATTATATCACATACACATGAGGTTTGTGAAGTTGTAAAATTCCATGTCCTTGAGGTCCCTTCTGAAAGAAATGCACCAATGTGAGTAGGAATCCCAATTGAAACTGCGGCATATGTTAAACAACCTAGGGAACATTGATGCAAGAGAGTTGTGCCCACACCAATGATCCTCCCAGAAAGATGTCCTGCAGCTATTTCCCACCTCAATGCCGGAAGAGGATTAAGGTAAGTCCCAATTGCCTATAATACATTTCTAAATGCTCGAGAGTCTGCTTCTATCACTGAAATCTTTGATCCAAGTTTTGTTCTCATCAACACCATATTTGGAAAAAGATGATTTTATCCCTTTTCCCCAGGTTGTTTACCAGACAAGAAAAAAAAGCTGCTCTACATGGTTCTAATTTCTGGTAAAATTATATTGGGCTCTTAAATACGGATAAGTGATAAGCACATGTTTAGCGAAAACCTACTTTCCACCAACTGTAAGAAGTTGTCTTTTCCACCCTTGCAGCCTGTTCTCAAACTTGTTAACTATTGGAATAGCCTTATCAGAGAGAGGTAGTCGTGGATATTTAATGGGAAAGAATCCTTAGGGAATGCCAAGAAACTGACATGTTTCTGCTTCCTCATCTGAAGTTAATGGTGACTGTTTCACTATTGTGAAGGTTGACGTTCAGGCCTGTGGTTGCTTGAAAGAGTTGGATCAATGATGGGGAACGAACCGGCTAATCCGGCTAAACCGAACAAAAACGACTTAAACCGGCACTAATCGCCCTAAACAGAACTAAAGTAACCCAAAATGAAGCGGACCGGACTCGAACCGGTCAAAACAGGCCCGAACCGGGCCCAAGATGGCCTGAACCGGTCCAAACCGGCTCAGATCACCCTGAACCGGCCTAAACCGGGCTGAACCGGCCGGTTCAGGCACTGAACCGGGGTGAACCGGTCCGAACCGGGTCAGAAACCGGTCGAACCAGCCGACCGGCCGGTCTGGGCCGCGAACCGGCTGGCCGTGAACCGGCGCCGGCCGCGCGGTCGTGGGCGCGAGCGTCGGGGGGGAACGTGGCGCGCGAGGGGAGCCTCCGGGCGGGGTTTCGTGGCCGCATCTCCGCCGTCGAAGACCGCCGACGTGGCGGCATCGCGGCCATTCCGCGAGGTCGCAAGCCGCGACAAAACGCGGGCGAGCGCGCCTCGCCCTCCCGCTCGCGTCGTCTTCGCCGTCCGGTCGTCGTAGTGCCGTCGTCGTCCTTGGAGCCGCTTGCAGGTGGCGGAGCAGGGGAGGCCGGGAAGGGCTCGCGGTACCGGTGTTGTCGACGTCGTCCCGCCCGGACGAAGCCAATGCCTCGCGGGGAAGCAGGAGGAAGAGGTCGCGGCGTGTTGTCCGGCCGGCTTCCTTGCGGACGATGGAGGAGGGAATGGCGGCTGCGTCCGGCGGCTGCGGCCACGGCGGATGGAGCCAGGGGGGTGATGCCGGGAGGGAGCCGCTGGGGAGGAGGATCCGGGGATCGCCGGATCCTCTCCCCTCTTCTCGCTGTCTTCTCCTTCCACCTCTTCTTCGACTCCTTCTTCTCCTCCTTTCATCTGCATCCGCGAAGGGGGTAGATTCCGCCAGCGCCGTTGTCGAAGCAGGATGCTACCGGAGGAGGAGGATGGGTGTCGGGCTAGGACTGTAGTCGAACCAAGAAGGGGAAGAGAGGGGAACGGCGCGGAGGCCGGAGGATGAGGAGGAAGGATCAGATCGGCTACCTGCCGTATTCGGAGGATGAAGAGATGGCCGGCCTTACGCCGGAGGTGGAAGAAGGGGACGGCCCTCACTGGCCGGGGTGGGGGAGAATGGGGCTGCAGCCCCTACGCGGGAGGAACCAGGCCCGAAGGGCTTCCAAAAATTCACTCTATCACTGTTGTTTTTCTTTGTACATCGGTCCTCCTCTTATAGAGGGAGAGGAGAACAATTAACAAAAAGGACTCCCTAAGAAGACTATTTACAAACTAGTCCATTTAAGGACTCAGTTTAAAAGATGCTCAAAAATGTCCCCATCAATCAAGGCCTTAAATTAATCACTTTTTCTACTTTAGGATCTGAAAACATCAGGATATTCAACTGATACTGAATATACATTATTCTGATTTTACTTTTACCAATCTCTATCTCTTCTACGAAAGTCCTTATTTGCCCCCTTAAAAATAACTTAAAATCTGTGCCACAGTAACAAAAAGGTATGATGATTGGGGCTCTTCTTTCCTGAGGCCTTTAGAGCTAAAGGAAAACCAGTTAGTTTTCCATTGACTAGGATTGAGAACCTTGCTGATTTGTTGCAGTTCCTGATCCAATTAATCCATATCATCGAATCCCTTTAAGATATCACTCTATATACACCTCCAACTCAATCTATCACTGGCCTTCTCAAATCCAATAAATGTGCCACACATTTCTTTTTTGAGATACGTTGCTCACCGTCGTGAAACTGTCAAAGTGTATGATCTTTCAGAAAAGCTGATTGATTAGCATCCACAAAGAGGCCTATGACCTTCAGCCAGTTCACAAGCATCTTGGTGAAGATCTTGAAGAGCTGGGTCTACAATTCTTTAGATCTATGTTTTCCTTCCTTTTAGGGATCGAACAACATAAGTAGTGTTGAAGAATATGTTATGACTTGGATTATGCTGAACGAATATCATAGCTGCATACACATCTTTGCTGGCCACTTCCAGAAAAACTGAAGAAAAAGCCTATAGACATACCATCCTGTCCTGAAGACTTGTTAGCATCCATCTCCACTTCTTCTGCGAAGGAATGTCTAAAAAACCAGACCTTTTCTTCTTCCTTCAGCACCGGACTCAATTCCAAATCTTCATTGATTGGCACCTTATAAAACTAAACAATCTCATTACTGATGTCCTCTTCCTCATTGAAAATCCTATGAACTATACAAATGGAAGCAATGTGATTTTTATTTTTTCTTTCACTATCTATTGCATGAAAAAAACCATGTGTTTCTTATCCTTAACCAATGTCGTTTGGATCTCTGTTTTCACTTAAGTTCTTCTATTGCCATATATTTGTGAGTCTTTGTGAAGTCCTCCATCTGCTTCTTTCTCTTGTTTTGGTATATTCTTCTCATATTTTCGCTCAGAACCCTCAATTTGTTGGCACTAGTTGTCTTGCGCTTGCAACATTCTTCTTGGACTGTCTATCCCACATTTTTTACCGTCATCTCAGTTTATATAAAAAACTTTACAGGGTTAAGGCTAGAGAATCTATGTGGTTGACCCCAATAATTTGGGGATTAAGGCAAGAGTTAAGTTGCAACTTTTTGGGTGCATTTGGCAACTAGACAGAAGTCTTTTTTCTTGAAGTACTTCTTTGAAGAAGGTAATTCAAAAATTACTTCTGTACTGTAGCAGTCAAAGTTGTTTGGCAATTTTTTTTGTACAACAGAAGTACTTCTCTACACATCTAATATTTATTTAATAAGTAAATTTAATTATAAATAATATATGCATGTACTAATGAGCTGTCAGACAAATAACAATTATTTTTCAATACATCATCTATTTTTAAAATATTTAATTGTCAAAGAATTTTTGAAAGTATTTATTATCTGGCTATCTTGTTCATGATAAATTCATGTTTGTAATATTGAATTAATCTCGAATAGGAAGAAGACAAATGTGAAGTAAGCCAAAAATGAAATAAATTGATAATTAAATTAAAACTAAAATAAATGATTCATTGGGTTGTTGGGATAAAGAATTGATCAAGATGTTTTTATTGCATGCTTAACGTTTACATGGCCCAAGATTATGGAAAAGACAAGCCATCGTCTTGGGCCAGGCTTCACACAGAAGAAAACTTGCATTGTGTCCGGCTGTCATTTTGCAGTGCAGAGGCGGTTGGAGGAGAAGAAACGGGGGGTGGCATCTCTCTTCCTCTCTCTCTCTATCTATCTCTCTATCTATCTATCTATCTATCTATTAGTTACCCACCAATCCTGTGGTGACTCCCCCTTCGATGATGCCGACGACTCCTACTGTCTCCAGCGACTCACCGCTTTGCCTTGTGTCGATAATGCCCATAATTCCCACTGTTGCCACCACTTCAGCATGGTGGACAGGTGAGTATGCCTTGCTGCCCCCCCCCCCTCTCTCTCTCTGCATACATATGGCATCGAAGAAGAGATGACCAATGGAAAAAAAATGATAGAAAGAAAGAGACAAAGAGCATGTGTGAACCTCGTTTTTTACGTCTGTTCTTGAGAAAGAAAGACTTTTGTCGATACCTCGGACTTATCTAGCAAAGTAGATGATACCTTAAAAGTATCATGTAACCTGGTGGTAATTTAAAAATATTAGAACCGAGGTTCGGGTTCTTTGAAAAAATTTTGATATTTTGACCCTCCTTCACCGGATGGTGCGAATATTCGGTGTTAACTTACATCGAGCAACGGCTCGAATGTCCTTGATTAACCATCATAGCAACATGTTTTCGGAGAACGTGCACATCCAAAAAAGTAATGAACTCAAAAGGGCAGCGGCCTTTTGGGCCCGATGAAATGCAAACCGGTTTGTTTGGGGTTTGTTTTATTTGTTTGTTGGTTGATTTTGGTTGGTTTAGATTTGGTTTTGAGTTTGAGTTTTAAGTGAAGTTGTTTGGTTTGTTTTATTTTTTTATTTGGTTTCGGTTTGGTTTTGATTTGTTTTAAGTTGGGTTTGATCGGTTTGTGTTGTTGATTCGTTTTGAGTTGAGTTTGATTGATTCAAGTTGTTTTGATTTCAATTTTGATGAGTTTGAAGTGTTTTAGACATTATGGGATTGGTTTGGTTGATTTGATTTTGAGATTTCAGATTTAATTAAAAATCTAAATTTTTATGTTTTTATGTTGGTTTTGATATGTTTTGAGTGTTTAAGATGTTGCTTATTTAATTTCTTTTAAAATTAGGCATTTGTTGTCCATTTTGGTAAGGTGCGGTGCATTTTAAATGAATTTTTAGATTTGTCAATTTTAGAATCTGTTTTTTTTGAGTTCACAGATTTGTTTAATTCTGATTTTTATGGGTTTTCAGATTGATTAAAATCTGATTTTGTTGGTTTAAGATTGATTCTTTTTGATATCTCTTTGTTGTGGTTCAATTTTTATTGAATTGGGGTTGTTTCAAATTAAGTTCCAGATTTGCTTTAAATCTGAATATTCTGTTTTTTATTATATTTTTCAGATTTGATTTATGTTGTTTTTGTTTTGGCGGTTTGCATCACATCCGGCCCTTGTAGGCTACCGTTCGGTGCCCGGCTTCATACATTTCAAGTTGACATCGGAAGATCATTTATTTCATAGATGATGGGGTACAATGATGTAAAAAGAGATAGGCAAATTCTTTCTCCCAACATAGGGGGTACAATGATGTAAAAAGAGATAGGCAAATTCTTTCTCCCAACATAGGTTCTTCACTAATTTTGGAAAAATTTCAGCATTACGACGGCATGCCAGTTATTTCCAACTTAGTGAAGTTTTACCTATCCAAAATGGCTAGCCTTGACTTAGCCATATTGGGGGAAGGATTACCGGCTACAGGAGCATGCTCGCACCACCGTCCGGATTGACATCCCGGGACGTACCCGGGGGGAGTCGTCCAAGGTGGAGTACCCGTGTAGGGGTGAAGCTTTTTAATTTAGTATAACTTTCGCATTCTAATTTTTATTTGTAGTTTTTTTGGAGTGAGGCCAATTAGGCCGGTTCAAGTCTCATCGGCGTTCTTAGCCGGCCTTCAGTCTTCATAGGCTCAACGGGCCTGTTTTGAACTGTTTTGGGCCGGAAGGGCCTGCTGGAAATCTGCTGCCTTGCTGGAGCCTTCTTGGTAGGACAGGCTTGGAAGGCCACCCGGCTATGCCCTTGGCCCGTCGGACGGTTTCTAAGAGGTGCCGGGCCGTCACCTTCAAGCCGGCCTATGTTCAAACTGCTGTCCTCTGTTTTTGATTTGCTTCTGCAGCTCCTGTTTTGGGGCGCCTCTCCTTTTGTTGTGGCGGCATGAAACATGGGCCAAAGAGGGGCCGAAAATGGCCTGCTTTAAGGGGCTGTTTGGTACTGTACAAGGGACAGTTTGGTGGCCTGTTTTTGGGCTGCGCAAAAGGCATGAAAACAGGGAATCTATGGAGGTGCTCAAGGGGCTATTTTCGGACCTGTTTAGGGGCTGTTTGGAATAAGGGGAATTGAGGATCCGTTTGGAGTAGACTTGGCCTATCGGACGGTCTCCAAGAATCTCTGGATCATCCACTCTCACCTAGGGCTCCAGTGGATGCCACAAAGGGGCTGAAAGGGAGTATCAAGGAGAGCCACAAGGGGGCTGTTTTGGAACTGGTTTTGGGGTCTGAACATGGGCTGAACAAGGGGCAGCTTTGGACCTGTTTAGGGGGGTCTGTTCAGGTGGCTCCAAGTGGGCCGAAATGGGTCTACACAAGGGGCATTTGGCTGGATTGAAAGTGGACCGGCAGGAGTCTGTTTTGGGTGCCTGCAGGTGGGCCGAAAGGGTCCAGATTGGGGTTTGATTTTGGGGACTGGGCAGGACCTGATTGGGGTCAAAGTGGGGATTGGAGACGACCTGTGTAGGGGTCTAAAAATGTGGCATAAAAGTCCCATTTTCAGGACCTGTTTAGGGGGGGTGCTCAATGGGCTAAAACAGGTGCTGTTTGGGGATTTCAATGAGCTGGACAAGTGGCTGTTCGATGGGTCAGAAAATAGCATGTTTGAGGGTGATTTCGGTGGACCAAGCAAGTGCCCAAAATGGGATAAAAGTGGCCTGTTTAGTGGAGCTGCGCAAGGGGCTGAACAGGTCCTGTTTGGGGCATTAGTTGGCTAAAATGAGGTTGGCAAGAAGCTTTGATTAAGGCCATAGGTTGCCGATGTTGATGAAGGCCGGTTTATGCCATGAGAGGGGTTGAGAAGAGAAAGTTGGAAGAGGTAGAAGGGGTGCCCTTAAAGGGCTACATACTTAATATATGCTTTTCCCCTACCTTTTTTTTCTCCTCCTATTGGCATTGGATGAAAATGGGTTGGTCTGCCCCAAGGAAGGCCGCAGGGGGGTGTTGCTCTTCCTCTTCTCTTCTTCTTCTTCTTCTTCTTCTTCTTCTGGCTGCAGGCAGGTGCTGGAAGGCAGGTGCGCGCAGGAGGGGCAGCAGCCGGTGCAGCAACCCGTCAGCGTCCTTCAGCTGGTCCTCTTTCGCCTGGGGCGCCCTCCTTCTTTAATAGAAGATGGGGGGAGATGAAGAGATATGGTGGGGTACGTATTCCCATCTCCAAGGTAGTTTAAATGACCTTGACTAGACTTTTGAGTTCTCCCATGGCATTTAGTGTTGAGCTGTCCCTTGGCTTTCCCCACACCATAAATGAGTCAAAGTTGAGGTGTCAGCTGAGGTGGACTGGGCAGTGGGGCCTGCTGAGGTGGCATGCTGACGTGGCCTGATTTGGGCCTGTTTTCAATGGCTGCGGCCCACCCAGCTCTCCCTTCTATTGGGCTGTACGTAATAGGCTTCCAAATGGGCTGGAGGCATTTAATTTAAATCAAAACAGAGCTTGGACCAGCTGGAATTTGTGCCCATGGACCTGTTTTAACTTTTAAGGTCTGATAGGGCCCAATTGTGGGCCGGACCAATCTTATCTTGGTCTGGTACCTCTTTTTTTCTCTTTTTTTGGAAGTGTCTTTTTTCTTTCCTTTTTTGCAGAAAATTGATGCCAACAGAGCACTTGCAGCAGTTTGTGAGCACTAAGGATTGACACGAAGATGGAATATGATGTTATTGGGAGCTCCTTTATCGGTCAGTGAAGGAGTATTTTTCTCCTTACTTTTGCCTCCAACGTAGAGTAGAAGCACTGACTGTTGCGTTTCCAAAGGTGACCAACAAAATTGAAAACGCTTCCATGTGGAGCAGAAGCGACGCGGAAAGCCTTCCACAAAGTTCTCAAATGCACCCTTTGTCTCTGTTGAACTACTTTGCTGATTCGAGTTTTCTTTACTGCATGGACGTTCATTAGATTGCTGAATTTAAGCACTTCTAAGGGTTGACATACTTTAGGGCTCAGTGGATTTCAGATCATACGTTACTGGGGATTGGTCTCAGTAACAACAAAATAGAAGGGGAAGAGGTTATAACTTATAACTTCTCAGAAGGGGTGGAGGGAAAAATGAAGCAAAATATGTTCCGACAGTCATTCCTAGTCAGCTTGTGGGAAGATGTGCAAGTAGAGGTGGAAACATGAGTTTTCATTTCACACAAACACTGGAATCTTTTACAAAGTTCTAGTTCATCTGTTCATGCATGTGGCCATGACCTAAAACGGGCTAGCTGTTTGGACTTTGAACTCTGCTTTCTACCATGTTTGACTATGCTGTTTGAAGATGTTATTTTCAGAGTTTTGCATGGGAATATATTTTTAGATTAATTTCAGGGTTGATTTATTCTTTATTTGAAACATGCTTCTTGTTTTTGCAGAATTATACTCCTGGAATTCCTACCACTGTGTTATATATCAAGAATTTGGCTAAAGATGTAGTTGCCGATGATTTCTATTTCATATTTGGTTAGCATTTTTGCACACTTATCAAGCTAATTTTGACTGTAATCATATTTATCAGTGCCTCATAATTTGGATTTTTACACGTTGACTGAGTTTCAGTTTCTAGTCAAGGATAGCTTATTTCAAATTGCTCAACTTCTGTAATGTTCTTGGTGTAAAAGATATCTGTTAATGGTGCTTGCAGGATCACTATTTAGTAACATTGATGATGCTAAATCAGGTCTTGGTGTCAAGTTGATGCAGGTAAGATTTGTTTATTATGAATTAATTTTTTATTGTGACTGATCTCCATCTAGGTGTTAAATTGATCAGAGACTGATCTTTCTTGTTGTATTGTGATTTTTTTGGTAGTATTTTGATGGCATGTTTCCCTTTTTTTCTTTGGTCACCTTGAAAATTTTTCATTTTGCAGTATTTGCCAGGCTCCTTATTTTCCGTTTTATTAAGAGATGATACAGCCCACTTGTGTATTTTTTCTAAAATGGAATAAACTCAAGGTTTGGAGATTGTGGAAAAAGAAATAAGAACATGAAGCTACACTGACAGTTCCTTTTTTTTGCTCTCTAATATAACTCAGATACATGGTTTACAGAATCAGCCGAATCAGATCAGAATTGTCCGATTCCCAGATGAGATTGGCACCTACCTTTACTACTTTGTCCGGGACACCCCTATTCCAGCTGGACTACTGTTGGAATAGGCTTGAATTGGGATCGATTGGACTTGAATCAGCTAATTCCTCGCCCCAATGGCCACCAAAGCGCATGCCTTGGCAGTCGTCTTCCCACCTTGGATCCATGTCATACCAAGTTCAAGCAAGTGGGGAAGATGCTGCCGCCCCCATTTCTAGCCTTCGTTCCCAAAATAGCTAGATCGAACTAGAATCCGTTCTTAGTTTCTTATTTTGTGATTTTTTATTTTTAGGGTTTTTTAAGAACTGATTTGGATCGATTCTGAATTGGAAAATTGGCCAATCCTGATTGGATCGAAATCACCACTCAACGATCCGATGGCCGATTCCGATTCCACCCTCTTTGCTCGGATATCAATCTTTTATTCAAGATCCAAAAACATAGAAGTGCTTGTATTTGTTGACACCCATAACCATAGTTGTCAAGGCACACACTTACGTCTAAGTGCCAAGGCGCCCTTCTAGAGCCGCCTAGCCATGACGCCTTTCTGTGAGCCCAAAAGGTGCCTAAGACAACAAGGTACCCACCTTGTCACACAAGGTGCTTGCCTAGGTAGCTAAGGCTTTTCTACATATCCAAAAAAAAATTCCATGGTTGTTGCCCCCTACATACCCTCCCCCTCAGTCATGATTCGTGGATGTTTATTTGATGATAGTGAAAATATATCAACATATTTCACCACTTATATTACATGCATTTAAGATATTAATTATAAATATATGTTATATACTTAAAAACTATAAAGTTGTCTTTTAACTTTCTTCGTTCTTCCTCTCACTTAGTTTATCAAGATTAACTTTTTTCCAAATATACATACCCACATATATAATTATACAAACAAAAACACATTTACATATACGCACCTACAACACATTCAACTATCACCTCGGTAGTTGATTTATGGGGTCTTAATACTATGTTTTTTTGTTTTCTTATACATTTGTACTTTACTCTGAATTAAAGATTGTCGTCTCGGATCTCGGCTTGGTCTCAGAAGCATGAAAGAGAAGAGATCTCGTGAGATTCTCGGAAAAATCTCGAAAGATCGGATCTCAGATTTCATTTATGCAGGGTATACTTTACCCAATGATTGCCATCTCACATCTATATTTTATCTCATGGAGATTGAAGATAAAATATCTCGAACAAATCTCAAGAGATTAGAAGGAAATACCAATTAATGTGCATGTTTAAATGTAGAATGTCATATAATCTCTTTAAAAATGATAAGAGAACTCATATTAAATATTAAAATAAGCTATGCGAGAATTAAAAACGTAATACAGAGATGATGAACTATTGTTAGCATGAGACATACAAAGGATCTTATGTCAGACCAAAGTTTCATCTTGAACAATATGGATAAGAGATTGATAACATTTTTGGGTCAATTGTACATATATAGTCATTAAAATATTAAGCTATGCAATTTTATCAAACAATAATATTTAGATGAATATTTAGATGGATTTTATAATAAAATTGACAATATAAGAAGAAAACTTAACAAGATCATATAACAAGTTGGGGATAATAATAGGCGGAGAAGATCAAGGTATCACAGGTACTACATAGATATTCTCGTTTCGGCGATCTCGTTTCCCGGATGCACGGAAGAAAAGAGATTCTCGGGAGATTGCATTCTATGCTCTGAATTAATTGAAATCCATGGCCCATCCACATTTCAAAAAAATGTATTTATGAATGTATATTTGTATATATACCTAAATATATAATAGTATTCATACTATATATATTTGTCTATACGTGTATTCACACACAGATATAGTATTAACATAATTTTACTACTATATTGTCGCCAAAGCAAAGTTCTCACCTTGAACCTCTTGGCCATCTTATCACCTTGACAACTATGCCTATAACTTGAAGTGTTATTTATTCTTGAATTGAGGATTATTTGTCTATGTGGAAATGTCATTTACCTTTTTATCTCTCCTCAAGTTATTCAATTTTTAGAATTTATCTGAAATATTAACCATTGACTCTAAATAACAAACCATTTTGGTGTTATTATTGTTATTATATTTATAACATTATCTTCACTCAGTTTGATGTATGATTTCAGGAAGGAAGGATGAGGGGACAGGCTTTTGTAACATTTCCCTCTTTGGATCTTGCTCAGCGTGCTTTGGTATGTAAACATACTGATTATGAAAGCCAATTTAGATGCATGGTATACATTTTTTTGATATTTGGTTTTCATACATTTTTTTTTACTTTTATGATACAATAACACTTTGATACAAAATATATCAACTCAACTTTGGTCTCGATCCCAAATTATTTGCACTTAACTGGTTTGTGGATTGGACTGGGTTGTAAAGTGGTTGTAGATCATAGGTTAACCGATTTGTGGATCAGACGTTGTGGGCCACCAGATCTCGAACCACTTAAAGTGATGCATTGGTTGCCGGTTGTGAGGAGTTAAGTAGATCCAGGCCCGTTTGCAGATTATCCTTAGTTTGCATATCGGCCTCGGTTGTGGACCACTCGATCAGAATCCACTTGAAGCAAAAAGGCAGTTGCTTGGGCCATCTTACCACTTACGTGGCCCAAGCAACTGCTTTACTAGGCCCGCATAGAGCGGGCAGTCACTTCACCTGACGTGGTGCATTGTGGCACTGAAGCAGCGCTTTAAGCAAATTCTTAGACAATTGTTCACCCACCACAAAATATCTCTTAGAACTATAGTTGTCAAGGTGCCCGCCTAAGCCTAGAGGCACTTTTCTCAGGCTAAGGCACCCAGGGGCCTTTCCTAGGGTCCAAAAGGTGCACAAGGTGACCAAGTCACTTTTATGAATCGTGGCTGGCAGGCTGCCCATGTTAAAATGTAAACATTTAGGGGTTGTTTGGTACAAGATTAGTTTGGGGATAAACCATGTTTATCCCTTGAATAATCTGATGCCCAACGTGCTCTTAATTACAAAGTCAAGAATCTTAAGGCTAGAATTTTTAAACGTGAATTGTCAATTTCAAATCTGAACATCCAGATCTGTAAACTCCAAAGCTAAGACAAGAAAATTGATGAATCAAACCAATCTCAAAAATGTCGGGTATTTCACAAAGTCGAAACTTTTAGGAGTCAAAAGTAAGGGCTTAAATTCACAAGTCAACCAAGACCTAATTTATCTAAAATTGCAATGTGAAATGTCTTTAAAGAATGAGGTCATGGGCTAATGATCATTTTTTTAAAATTTAAAATATCGTAATATAAAAATCCCAATTTCAAAGGCGGACATCAGATCTGTAACTCTAAAGAAATGGGTGCCAGAAATCTTCAAAGGTCAAGAATACCTTGAATCTAACAAAAAAATGAAAATTCATAAAAATTAATGAGAATCTGATAATCAAGAATCTGAATGACCAACTTTATGTCAAGAAAATGGTAATCCTATGGCAGTAAAGAGTGCAATGTGAATCAAAATTTAAATCCAAAACTCAATCTCTTAGTTCTAATAGGACAATTATTCAAATTCGAGCATGTGTCCCAAAGACTAATTATCAAGGACGATGAGGAATATGGTTTAAAGTATTTCCCATACTCACCCAAGTCTTGGAAGCCTGAATCAGAATGAAGAGAAAGCTAAGCTGTGGACATCAAATCCTCCAAGTCTCCAGGCTCTAAACATACTTTATGAACTTTAAAGATGTCTAAGCCTCCGAGGTTTATATCTAAAATGAAGGAGATTAAAATCTAAGATGAACTGAATGGTAAACCCAAAAGGAAATGCAATCTGTTGTACAGATGAAATGCCCCTGAAGGAGATTAAAATCTAAGATGAACTGAATGGTAAACCCAAAAGGAAATGCAATCTGTTGTACAGATGAAATGCCCCAAAATCGCATCTCAAGATGCTTTTTCTGGAAGTAACGAATTCTGAATCCAAGATGTTCAATTCCAAGAATTTGAATAAAAGAGATGGAAATTTGAAGATCAAATATGAATATCAAAACCATGCTAATATCACTAAATCAGATATAAGGATCCGATAAACCCCAATAAGAATACTTAAGATTGAAACCTGAGCATCCTAAAGTTCCAACCTAATAATAAGTCATCCTCATGTTGGGAGAGCATAAAATCAATTCTGAAAATGCCTATATCAGGGTTCACATCCAATAAACTCTAAAACTCAAAATGTCTTATGAAATGACATAAGATGGCCGATTCCGATGGCCGATTCCGACCGATTCCACGGAATTCCCGCTGGAATCGGTCCTTCTGCCGATCCATGGAATCGGTCGGGATCCACCGATCCGATTCCGGTGATTCTGCAATCCATGACCAGAGCAGAGGCCTCTAAAAGGCAAAGATTGGAGAGGGAAAATAGTGTGGCCATTGATGAAGATACCTCAGAATCAGATGAGAAAATTCATGTCCATCTTATTGATGATTCTTTCGACCGATAATTGTGTTGCACCTTTCTAACATCCATATACACTAAGTTATGCATTCTTTATATTTTGTTCCAATCATAGTTGTCAAGATGACAAGGCGTACAAGGCGCTCGAAGGCCCTTTTACAGCTTAGGCGACAAGGCGTTCGCTTAGGCGTTGCCTAGGCAATAAGACGGAGTATGACGAGGAATATGAAATGTATGTCTCACATGTCATAAACATTATATAACAGTTCTAAAAAATGTTAAAAAATCTAATAACATTGACATGTATTAAGATTCTAAGAGTAAAATTTTTATAAAGAACTTCAACAACATAACATGCACAAAAAAAGTAATCATAAATTTAAGAGAACATGTCAGCAACATAAAGTAAATTGACTTATCAAATGAAATGATGCATACTTTTTTAATATAATGAAAATATAATATGCACTGCAAAATAATGAAATGAACAAATTAAATAAATTCCACCATGAAGTCAAGCAATATTAAATAAATTGCACTATTCGGACATAGATAAAAAAGAAGAGTGCTCAAAATGTTCAAAACGTTGCCCGAAGACGTTCAAATTTGAAACTTGTTTCGTATTGAAGTATAGAAAGTGTTTAAGATGATTAAAATGTGCCTAACACACGTTGGAAGATTAAACTTGAAGGAAACAAAGAGGAAATATGGATGGAAGATTTAAAAAAATCAAACTCTACAACCTAGGTTTACCGGTTGCAGAGGTGAAAGAGGCGTCGAAGCTTCTTTGACGTAGAAAGACTTGTGGAGGAGGAGGAGAAGAACCGTGGAGAGGCGTCGGAGCTTCCTCCAAAAGCCACCGGATCGAGCTACTACAGTGGCGGGCAGCTGCGGCGTTCGCGTCGGCGTCGGCGTCGGCGTCTGACCGTTTGTGAGTCGCAGCTTTTGTCGGGTCGAGGGGACTGAGGGGCAGCTGGGTCATGGTTTTGGGTGGGATTTAAGTGCCAAACCGGTGGAGGTGAACCGGTGAAAGGTTTGGCGGTTCGCAGCGGCCGCTTGCCCGGGCAAGCGCCAAGGCATGTATCAGCCGCCTATGCACCTAGGCGCACAAAGCGGGTGCTTTTTCCCCCTTCGGCAAGGCGAAGGAGCTAGGTACTAACATTCCAACGCCTCCACGTCTAGGCGCCGCCTAAGCGCCGCTTAGGCATACGCCTTGACAACTATGATTCCATTTAAGGAATATAATTTATAGCTCTAAATTTCCGTAGGTCTGCCCTTGGTAGTTAGGTAATGTCATATGATGCTGTGTATCACAAAGGAAAGGGGGCAAGAAGATGAAAGAGATGAAATAACCTTTGTTCTTAAGAATTTCTCCACAAAATATACTCTATCATGATTGTCAATTTAACAAGTTCTAGTACAAAATCATATCTTATTATAGAAAAAGCTTCATTATGCTTGGGGGTGCAAACGAATCAATACACTCGATAAGTAGTTTGAAACTTGGATGGATAAAAATTCGACTAGGCTCGATTATTATGATAAATGAACAAGTTTGAATAAAAAATAAAACTCGACTCATTAAACGAGTCGAGTTTGTGCAAACTCCTACTCACTGTTTTCAAGGCGTCGCCTAGGCGACAAGGCGCCCCCAGAGGGGGCAAGGCGATAGGCGCCTAGGCGCCCATTGCCTTAAATTACTATTTTACTTATTTTAATAATAAATAATGCTAATTAAGTGTCAATATCATATAATTAAGTTGTTTTAGAGTAAAACAACTAGTTTTAATAGTTAATTTGACTATAAATTAACATTTTGATGAATAATAGCTAGGGTTAAATGATTTCTCAAGTGTTTACTAATAGATGGTATAATTTAAATAGCAATTTTAATTAATTTGTCAAGTTATTTAGTCTATGTAACTATGCACTTCCCACATTATTGATTGATTTGCATGGTGTCAAAGTTATTTTGCATTATTTTTTACATATATCTTTATTATTTTATCTATTTTACTATATAAAATAAGGCGTCGCCTAACGCCTCGCCTTATCACCAAGGCGCCAAGGCGGTACTATGTCGTCTTGATCGCCTTGGCCGCCTTAACAACTATGCTCCTACTCAGCTTGATAAACTCACGAGTAACTAAATTAAATATCATATTAAATATTTATTTTTAAAAATTAAATTATGAGTATTAATAGCTATATATTGTCATTTAAATATATCAAATAATTTAAATTTTGAGTTTAAACCTACATCGAGTTTTATGAATGAGCTAAATCTTGAGTGTCACAAATGACTTTTCATTGATTTTGAGTTTTATAAACGAATTTGTATATAGCTTAAGCTTGAATGGGGATTAAACTTTAGTCTAGTTATGACTTGAGCTCAAGCTCGACTCGGCTCGATTAATAAATGAACCAAGCTGAAACAAGGGTTCAACATACTCGTTAAAACTCGAGCTCGAACTCATAAAATAAACGAGCCGAGCATGAACACTATACTACTCGGCTTGGCTCGGCTCGTTTGCACCCCTAATTAAGCTGCAGTCAGATGTGAAAATATCATGCTGCCTGATGGTTTTCTCTGAGGTAGCAGTTAAAATATCTGCTTTAAGCATCATCGGAGAAAAAAATCTCCTGAACTGGAATGACTTGTTATGCTTTGGATGCAGAATCTATTAAATGGATATGTATTCAAAGGCAAACCAATGGTTATTCAATTTGGACGCAGTGGTGGAAAAACGAATTAGAAACACTTCAAGGATGCATTGCCCTCTTGTAACGGGAGTCTCGGTAAGTTTTTTTTCTTCCTTCCCCACAGCTTGGTTTTGTTTGAGGGTATTGTTGGCTTGTGCCGAAATATGTTCGATGCCTGTGGAGTCCTGTTCGTATTGATGGAAAACCAGTTGAATGGAGTCTATCCTTTTTCAGACACGATAACGTTGCAAGAATCTGAGGAATACATCCTGGCGGGAGGATTGCAAGCAAGGTCTAGGGATGACAACAACCTACAGGACTACTATTCACTAGCGGATGAGAGGAGCTGTTGGGACGTCTGCATTGAGAGAGCGCCATGACAAGCACCATGACGGGGTCCATGAGAACCCGACCCGAGAGCCCTCCTAACAGCTTAAAATGTTGGTTCCCCACGAGGTGGCCAGAATGTACAGCGGAAGATTCTGCCATTCTCAATGGATTATCTTACACTGTCATATGTCCAAGCGTCGTGTGATTATGCTTTGTCAGATGCCCATGTTATTGACGATTGTGTTCACGGAAGGGAAAGGAGTTAAATGGAAGTGCTACTTTAGTAGGATCTTGCATCAGTGGATGGTTTGCGCCCTCAATTCCCTGGTTTTATGTTACCGTGTTGGCGTGTTCACTCTTCTTGCCCGTTGTTCAAGCCTTCAAGGCAAGCAAGAGAAGAAAGGGGGATAATGAGCAGTGTCCGCCATCTATGGAAGGTTGGGTCAGGCCAGGTTGGCTTACCCGGTCAGAAAATGACCTGACCCGGTGATCGGGTTGCTCAACGGCGAGTCACCAGAGGCGCTCCAAGCGTACTCAAGGGAGTGCTTGCAAGGGGCGTTTCACCTCCCTCTACACCTCGATCTCACTCTCCAATATTCTCAACCATTTTTTTTCTTTCTAAAGTTAACTCAAGTTTTTGATTCCTCACTACATTTTAAGTCTGCAGTTTTTTAAGTATTTTTTTGTTTAATCGTATTGCTAACCAGATTTTGTCAAGTGTTAATTTTTTAATAGAAATTTTTAAGAAGTTTTCTAGGAAACCGTGGCACAAGGCCTAGTGAAGTGTAATATCATACATTCTGACTCCAAAAGAGGTAATATCATAATTTCATATTTATTTACATTTTATTGAATAGGAATCGTGACCAAGTGTATGACAAAATGATACTGCGATTTTTTTACAATTGAATCATAGAATTTTGTATAATTTTTATTTTGATTTCTTTTGAACTTCTGATCCATACCCCGACTTACCTTGCTGCCGTCTGCCGCGACAAACCTGTGTTTAGGATGATGTTAAAAACGTTGATGCAACTTGTATCATTTAATAATGTCATGTAAAATATTAGAAATACGTTCAAGTGTATTACTAACCAAAATTTGATAAAGAATTCAGTCAGACAGATCTTATTTAAGAGATTTCATCACAAATATAAAGTTAATGCCGAAATCATTTATAGATTTCACCCAACAAATGATCTTGAAAATTGATGACCACTTTCCTGGTGCTTGTATGAATCTCCAAAAATGATATTTACTAATTTAAGTAAAATATACATGAAGGTGAAGAGGCAGCTTTGGGAACCACGGCAGGGTGCTTCATTTAACTTCATCTTCTCAACAAAGTGTTTCCTATTATAGCGGAACCTTGTGGTTACATTTTGATAACTGAAAAATCACTAGTGTGAGAGTCTCACCTCGGGCTTAGTCGCCAGCCTCGTCACGTCCACGAGCCTCTTATAAAGTCGAGCCCTTCAACATCTCATTGAGCATCTCTCCTCATCGTTGCAGCATTTGTGACCCACTATATATAACCTCCTCTTTCGTTACTTCTTTTGTTGCCGCCATGAGCCTCGCTAGCCAACGCTACTGTCGTCTTCGAGGTCTTGCTGTTGCGAGAAGTCTCTTCCTTTGCGGGCTGCCACTACGAGCCTTGACCTCTGCGTGTGCTACTCTTGCCACCAAGGGTATCGTCGTTGTTGGTGTTGTTGTTGTTGTTGCCTTCAATCTCTCGTCGCCGTCGCAAGTATCCTTCTTCACTGGTGCATCTCTTGTCGCCACAAGCATCGCCTGTCAACTCTTGCAGTCACCTTTAACATCCTGCCACCACTGCAAGCCTGCTCCACCGGTGTTGCTCTTGTCATCGAGGTTCTCATCGCCGTTGGTTCTCTTTAAAAAAATTGCAAATCAGAGGGGGAGGAGGAACAATCTCTCTTCTCAATGGCATCATCATGTTCTTTCTCTTGCACAACTGCTGACCGTGCGTAGGGCAGTCCACTCCTTGGGTTGTTGTTGTTGTTGGTCATCTCAAGCTTAAGCACAAGGTGTCCGAGGAGTATCCCCTCAGTCCTTTATTTGATCCGCATGTGGAATTTCTTCCATGTCTGGCGATAGTATATTATCTCTCTTGCTAATTGGTGATCCTATCTGATATGATCCACTTAGACAATATTAAAAGTTACAAAGCTTAATAGACTTATTAAAAGTATTTTTAATATGTATATTAGGTACTAATTGGTGATCGTACTAGATGGGATGGAACAAGTTTCACCCATAGGAGGAGGGATCAAGTTCTATACATAAGTGTTTTTAACAATATTAAAGGTTACTGACCTTAATAGATTTATAAATTACTTTAGATTTGCATTTATTTTTTTATTATGTCAATTAAGACTTTACTTTAATAATTCGACTCACATTGTCATCTATATTGTATACTTCTAACATTTCATGATAGTATAAAAAAATAAGGTTATTTTGAAGACAAAAGTCACTTGAGATTTACAAACTAACGAGATGTTGAACAAAACATGTGCTACTTAGATTGATTTAAAAGAAAAATAGATATTCATTATCAAAGTTAGAGTGGTCAAATGTTATAAAAGAGCTAAATTTAAACCTTGGACATTTTTTTTGTTAAGAAACAAATGAAGAATTGTTAGGATAATTTAAAATGATAGTATAAAGTTTGTATAGTATTAAAGAATGATACCACTACTCTTCGATGAGATGAAGTTAAAACATTATGAAAGTTATTGAGAAATGGTGGAGTGATTATCTTCTAGTAAGTATTATCCTTTAATTTTATCCAGCAAAATATAAACTTATATCATTATTTTTAAAAATTTTACTTTTTTTGTCATATGTAGAGACATCCTTCAGTCATTATCTAAAAAAAGATCTTAGAAGAAGATTTGTTATCCAAATTATTTCATAGAACAATTGGAACAAAATAAAATATTATCAGTCCATCAACAATTCATCTAGAGGAGATAAAATCAAGTATAAAAATGAGAATGTTGAAATAAGTGACGAGCAAATAAAGTAAATGACAGAATTACTAGAAGATGTTTATTGGATCCTATTTATCCACTTAAGAAATAGAAGAAAAAAATAACATCATGCGGGATTGGCATCTCACGATGTTAGTTCAAGAGGAAAGAGAAGAGGTAGATTTGCAAATAATATGCCAAATATTGGTGAAGTATCAAAGATGTTAGAAGCACTAACATGTTTAGAACATGGTGGACATATGCATAAGTGGACCCTAGCAAGATTTGTGAAAATTGAATATCATCAACTATTTATAGAAATGAATGACTAGAAAGTGCATATGAAAAGAGTAAGAAAAAAATATTTAACAATTTGTTAGATTGTCTTTCAATTTTTCATTTAGAAATAAATGTAGGATATTAGTATTGTCATTTTATTGTTTATTAGATAAATATGATTTTAGTTTTATATATGATTTTCATTCATATAAGTGTGCTACTTTAATGTATTAATGTAGGATGAGCTAAAATAGTTCATGTGATTCAATGTCAGATAATGATTCAACAATTTTAAATCATGTTAGTACTTCTAGTGAATCAGATAAAGAATTTTATGAATTAGTTGTTCTTTCGTCAAGGTTGATTGCTTTTAACAAAATGTATGTAGGCAAAGCACCATGTCATACGTCACCGCATAGAGAGTTTAACAAAATTTGAGAACTATTAGGAGGTTATGGGGAACGTTCTTATGATATGTTAAGAATGGAGCCTCCGATATTTATTTATTTTTGTAATAGATTTAGGAAGTATGATCTTTTCATGATTTAAGATATGTAGCAGTTGAAGGGGTTATCTCTTTATTTCTTTTCATTATTGGGAAAAAATATTCGATTCGTGACCATTTGCAACAATTAGGAGAAACTTGTAACTGACATTTCAACCGTGTATTAAGAGCAATGCAAAAATATGCAAAATTGAATATTGTTACATACTTTTGATATTACATGTGAGTTCAATGCAACAAATGAGAAATATATGCATATTTTTAAAAATATATATCATACCAATAGATAAAACTCATATTGAGATAATAATACCAAATGCGTAGCAAATGTTGGTGCCTTCAATATGATATTTACATTTGTTTCTACATGACACAGGGAACATGTCATGATGTACAAAATTTATTAGATTATATGTGTGATCTGAATTCTGGATTTTCAAAGTCACCAATAGGTAAATATTTCATTTAGAAATGTATGATTTTTTCTATATGTGTGATATTACTTTTTATATGGATTCTATGTAGAAAAAATACTACTTAATAGATATTGATTTCACTAATACAAAATGTTTTATAGTACCATATCGTGGTTATCATTATCGTTTACAAAATCGTCATGATTGTAGTCCTCGGAACAAAGAAGAATGATTTAATTATCTACGTTTGTTATTAAGAAATGTTATTGAACATTGTTTTAGAACACTTAAGAAGTGTTGCTAAATTCTTGATGGTATACCAGTTTATACTTTTAAAAAATAGTTACAAACTATAATTGTTTCAATATTCATGCATAATTTCATACGAAGAGTTAATTTAATAGATGAATTGTTTGAAGAATTTGATGAAAATGAAGTTGAAATTATTTCATCACAAATAACACCGTGACGAACTTTGAGAACAAAATAGACAGACGATAGATACACTCAAAGATTCTTTGACAAATCAAATTTTTGAAAAAAAAATTATTTTATTTAAAGAACAAGTGTTGTTTAATTAACATTAGTAGATTGATGTCTTGTTGATGTAATTGTGATTTTTTATCATTATTATTGAAATTTTCATTTTAAAGTGATTTTTTATTATTCTAAAATATTCTTATCAATAAAAATTTAATACCAAACAACGTTTACTTCTGTAACGTAGAAATATTTCTACGTAAAATACCTTTTTCACGGAGATATTTCTCTGAACCCTAAGATTTCCCTCCTGATTTAGGCTGGAAGCAACCAAACTTGATCTCTTTTGGCCCTTCATTCTACGTTTACTGAGCGGCCTTCACTTACGTCAGCAAATAAATTAAGAACCAGAAACAAAATTATGTACATACCCATATTTAAACCAAAGGGTTAGAAATTAAAAGAGAAACCTGCTACCCTGCCCTGCTCACTGATGATGAGACTCACGTACATTAATTACCCAAACGCCCCATACTGTCCTTTTTTTCCCTTTGTTTTCCTTTCTTAGACATTTCGACGATAGATGATCACCAGTAACATACCAAACTCATTGTCAAGTAGTATGCCTTGCAGGAGCTTCCAACAATTCGTTCATATATCAGCGAACAGCGATTCAGAATAACCATTCTTGAGGAGGGCATGGTTGGCTTCAGGCCAGCACCAGTAACATCGAAATCGACGCTATCAAATCTCAAGAAATAATGTCAGGCTGTAAGCAGACCACACTAAAATCCATATCCATTATTTTCTGGACACATGATAGATAACAAGCGTGGCTGGACGTCTGACAGAGGATTAGTGCGACATCAGACCAGACTCAACATAACTTCGGCCAAGGAAAAAAAACAGCAAGCAAGAAAAGAGAATCCGGGTGAAACTCGAGGAAAACTTCAGTCTTCAGGTTTTAGAGCACCCACATCTTCAGTTGGCCCTGTTAAAACTTCAACTCACTTTTGAGTTACCCTTTACCCTCAGCCAATTACATTTAACCTGGCGCACTTCAAACTCCACCTCCTTAGAAAGCGGCTATCAAGTAGACTTCTTTCCTAGTGCCTAATTAAAACACTCATTAGCAGGAGTCTCATCGTGCAGGGTTTCTAGATTCACTGGCATACTACAACACTTCTAAGAGAAATAGATGTCTCCTCAAAAGGGCTGAGGACACATCCAAAGTGGCAGGACATCCCAGCCACTATTATAAAATCAAATTATTAAAGAAATAGTAATCACAACACTGACAAAAGCCTTTCCATTTTTAGGAAAAAGGCAATCATGGTAGGAGTCGATAAGTTCCACATATACAAAGGTGGGGAACGGGAAAGGTGGAAGTCAATAGAATCATACAACTGTGATTATGCACTTGAGCCAGTTTTCAAGAACGTATGTCCCAGACGTCAAGCTAAGCATCTAACCTCATGAACAATTTACATGAAATGAGATGTGAAGAAAAGACAGTAAGAACACAACCACATAGTATGGGAGAAATTCAGTTCCTTCAGAGATGCATGTCAACTGCAGCAGCCGCCTGCTTGGGAGGAAGCACCACCAGCTCCACCAGATGGCCCGGGTATCCCTCCGTAGCCAACCTTGATGCCAAAGGACTGTAAAAGGAGCCATCAAATATAAGATCCCTTACTATGAAACAACAAGCAAAGGAGAAGATGTACTCTTTCAGACTACAAGCTGAAGATCTAAATTTGTTGGTCATTTGGTGCCACTGGCGATCTGGTGGTGGAATTTGTTTAGAGGGAGGAAAACATACCTCGTTGGACACATCAAAGACCCCTTCCTGAATCTTCTTATAGATTGTTGCAGCAGTGCGGATGAAGGCCTGTGGAGAATTTAGTGATCAAGAAAGACAATGTGAAATACAAGTAGATCGCACATAGCTGAGCGGGACATTTCTCACCTCCTCCACATTCTGAGCTGTTTTTGCTGAGGCTTCCATAAAGATCAGACCATTCTCCTTGGCAAAGCGCTCCCCCTCCTCTACACTAACAGCTCGTCTATGTGCGAGATCACATTTATTCCCAATCAACATAATAGTCATATTAGCATTTGCATGCTGTCTAGCATCTTCCAACCAGCTAGCAAGATGGTTAAATGTCTCTCTCCTGAAAGTTTATTTGGAAAAGTTCCGAAAGGATTAAAACTGGCTGGATAAATGAAAAAATGAAGTTGCTGAGATGTTTGGAAATTTTCAGTTCTATCAAAAGCACTAAATAGAATGCAAGTGAGCACACTGAGCGTAATAGATGTGCATATCCTTGAACCCTTTCTTTTTCAAAGAATATTAACCATGGATTTTTTCCAGTCAGAACTTAAGAGATACTATATTCTGCTGAAAGGACATTTCAAACGCATTTGGTCCCATGAAGTCCTTCCTGCTGGTTTCTCTCTAATCTCTCACTGTAAAGGGCATCCTTAGAGCATCTTTTTCCATCAAATATCTGATGCTGCCTCTCTTGACGAGGAAACACATTATGCACATCGAGATCCAGTTATCAAGAGGGAAACGGATTATTTCCAGATCCACGTCATTCGATTACGATTGGAATATTTGTATCTTCAAAATCCCAGCCACTGTGAAAGAAGTAGGAGAGTTTTAGAGCTGCTTTTTCTGGCAAGTATCCATCAGGTAAAGAAGCTCACTAGATAAATTGGGGATATCTTGAAAACCTAGAGCAGAAGGTGATGCTGGTTTTAGTTGCTTGTAAGCAGTGCCGTCAAAGCAACTACTTAAGTGCCACTTAAGCAGTAAAAGGGTCTGGGGCTGCTAAAGCACCAGACTGCTTTTCTCTATGGCAGTAAAGCGGCTGCTTTCATTGCTTTGGGCCGCTTAAGTTAACCAGATCCACATGGAGTGAGGTGGATCTGGATATTTCTTATTAGACCTATTTTGATAAACTTGTTTAGTTGTTTTGTTATAGTTCCACTTTATGTTTTTATGTATTATTGCATGTTGTATCTTGTGGATAAATCGTTGGCATATTTCATTAAAGAAGTCAAAAAGTATTTTGTAAGTCATTTATATTTACATATAAATGTTATGCTTATATAAACTTCATTGCTATGATTTTTTGTTATATTTAGTCGGCTAGAGGTGCAACCCAACTAGTCTTATTGGCTACCGCTTAAGCGGACACTTTGTCGCTTAAGCGGTAAAATGACCTTTGGTTGCTTTGTCGCCTTGACAACTATGCTTGTAAGTGTTCCAGACTTAAATTGCAACTAGGTATGGTGTTTAGAGAGGTAAGTCTCCCTACTTGTACTTGAATGCAAAAAGCAACTAACAGGGTAGTTCTTTTCAGGTAGAAATATCAACTTCGCAGTGAAAGTCCAGAGTCTGGGCAGATATCTTTGGCATGAGAAACATTTTCATGTGCGTCCCATAATTGGTTATTAGCAATACGACGGAGGTGTCTTTTTGGAAGGACCTTTGAGTAGACAATCAACCTTTTTTTGAAGGCTGACTGTAAAGATGGGAGCAATTCATTGAACTGAAAGATCCATATTACAAGATAGAAGATGACAAAAATCTATCCAAGAGACAGATCACACAAAAATAAGCCAACCATGGCAGAAAATTAGAAACAGTAACAGACAAACCAGAAGCAAACATCATCAACCCCCACCAAAAGAAAATATACAAAAAAAATGCCGCATCAGGCGAAACAAGATGAAAGATGACTGAAATGTATGAGAAACAGATTGAGATTTGGGATGTTCCAATCCTCAATTGCAGCTCAGTCTAGCATGAATAATAGACTTCTAAATAGAATACAACTCAAGTATTGAAACGAAACTTCACATTTTTTCCTGTTCCTGGTCATCCAAATATTCCATAAGAGCGTTAGAAGATATCTCACCAAGATATGCAAATCCACCCATTCAGGTTTTGTCGCAACCATTTTAATAACGTAACAGAAAGATTAGGCTCCTGTCCCAAAGAACTGTATAGAATTCTAGAGCAAACTTTCCACAAACAAAGAATGATACCACATTTTAGGAAGAGATGCTCCTGGTTCTCCTCACACAACCCAGTGAAACACCATTACTTATCTTTCAAGTTCATGATCCAAACCATTCTAGATGATGTTGGAAGTCATTGACTTGCAATTTTCCAAAGAAATATCTTAATTTTCAGTAGGATCTTTCTCCAGTCTAAGCTTAATCAACCCAAACCCCACCTGAATCCAGTATCTTCACTATAGTCCTAGTCAGAAATGTGACTTTAAGATTCCAAGTCCAGATTCTTTTATCCGGCCATTTGGGACTCGCTGAGAGACAATCATCTTATTGTAGATCAAGTTCCTGCTAAGGGCAGAATCACAGTAATTAAGCCTTTTCCAAAAAAAAATCCCATGGTTATCCAACCTGCCTAGTGACAATTCTCTGGCTGAGTGATCTTCTAGATGCCCATTGCAAGATGAAGAGTAATAATTGCTCTTCAGCTGATGGACAGGATGGTGCTCATACTGGAAATGGATGACTTTAGGAGATGGATTTTGGGTAAGAGCAGTCTATTTTTTGTTAGACCCATCTCAAAGTTGTTGGGTAAAGGGATTCTATTTTACTTGGGTATGAAAGGTGTGGAATGACAATTCTTTTGAAAATCCAGACTTTCTTATGGAAGAATTGCCTGAGAGAGGCTCTCTACAGCTAAGAGGCATCCTTAGGTTGCACACAGACTAAGAAGCCCTTTCATCTTCGGCAGTTGGTTTATCAAAAAGTAGGAGTTTTGTTCTTTAAATGTGGGAGTTTGAGTGTTTGTCAAGTCCTTAACCAACTTAACTTTTCAAGTTGATTGGAGCGTAAAGGCTTTGGTCTTGGTAGAGGACTGCCACCAGTGGACTTCAGCTATCATAAATTCTTCATCTGGGAAGCACTTCTTTCTGCTATTTTAGGAGTGACTTGGATGAACATACAAACCAGAGATTTCAGGATGCCTTCAATCAGATGGAGCATATTCTCAGGGAATGTGTAGTTATCAATGATTGGGCACTTGCTGACAATTGGGACAGTCTTGTTGACTCCAATGCTGAGGGTTCTCTGGGGTTGTCATAGTCAATTCTTGTAATTCTTTTGCCCATTTGCCCTGGCTTGGGCAGGTGTTGCTTGTTTCTGGTCAGATTCTCATCAATTTGTTTTATGGAATTGAAACTAGTACAGCTCTTATGGCTTTCCTTGCAATCTTCTTGTTTTCAATTACATAGATCAAACCCTTTTGGGTGCCATTCACTCATGCACATCATATGCAATGCAAACAGAAAAAGAATTCACCTGGTAATATCATAAACCAGGAGTGCGCCAGCAGCCCCTCTATAGTAGGACCTGGTGATAGACCGGAAGGATTCTTGGCCTGCCTGTAACATGAAAAGTATCTCGCAGAGTCAGAGGTGAGAAAAGCTTATCAAAAGACTTCTGCAGGATAATCATACATCATCTTGGTTTACGAACTCTTAGGCCATGTTTGATTAAGCTTAATGGGCCTCTAACCTCTTATTCGGTAAGAGGTTAGACTTGTCTGCTTGTTTGGTAAAACATCATAATAAATGTCTAAACAAAGCTCTTAACTCTTAGAAACCTCTTAATGGATCAGACCCTGATTTTAACTTCTTTGTTTTCAGACCTTCATGCTCCATCTTCTCCCGGCGACAACCATCAGTACTGCAGCACATGTGCTTTGGAAGGAATGAATATGCTTTTATTTTGTAGAAAAAATAAGGTATAAAATTTCATCATATTATTTAATAAATTTTTAATATTATGCTTACGTTTTAAATTTTGTGTTTTTGTGTTCGACTACTTGTGCAAATTATCACATGACACTAATCATTTGTAAAAATTGTATTGTTACTTAGAATAGTTTGAAAAAAGCTTATTTTCTCTGTACATTTAAATTTATTTACCATAATGTTTTATAGAAATATGTGTGTATTAATTTTTTATACCGAGTACTATGGGTCTAGGTCATACTCAATTCTATGTTTATGGATGTTAATTATATTTTACGTGATAAAGATGTGATGTGAGATTATTATAATTAGAAGTTGTTTTAGATGTCTTATCAAACAAAATTTGTCATTTATATCTTAATCAAATTAATCACTTTTTTACCACCAACTAAGAGGTTAGAGGTGAAATTAAGAGTTTAGACTTTTAGATTAAGCCAAAACAAACGCCACCTTAGTGTTGTTTTAATTAGTCCATGGCAAGAGCACCAACAAATCAACTGCACTAAATGATAAATGTGTTGTTATACAGTGCACATCAGGATTGTCAAGACATCAGCTGATATTAAGGAGACATCATTGCTACTGAACCACTAAGACTGTTTAGGTGAAGCTATATTATGAAGTAAGAGAATCAACACTGTGTTAGTACAAGCAAAATTGAAGTAAAAACATAGAAAAAGTGTTTTAGATGTGCTGACAGTTATAAAAGAACTTTAAAAGTTCATCACAATTCAGAAACAGCAAGCTTGACAGGACAAATTGAAACTAAATAACAATATTTGACAATATTTAGCTGACTCAAGCTTGTGTCTGTCTTTTCCTGCTAATGGTGCCCGTCATTATTGTGGTTTCTGCTTTCATTCATGTCAATAACTTATTATATTATAAAGCTATAACTTTAATACAAGCTCCATAATCAAGAAACTCATAAATGTTAAGATGAGACTCTGATGACATCAAATTTGCAACTGAAGTAATATTTATCAACTACTGGTCCACCGAAATAGTCAGCTAAGGCTTATCCACTTTCCTTCTCATCAGATCCCGAACTTATCAATTCAGTTACAGTATGTGTTCCAGTTTGAAGGCTACTACTAGAAAGCTAGCGCCAGTTGCCCTTGTCACGTTCACTCTCACCCCACTGGTGAACAAGGTGCCGTGCCACAGTGGGCTCCTCGTGCGGCAGGCTTCTTGGCCACTTGGTAAAGTCCCATCTCCTGCATCAACCATTTCTCTATATGCTCCGCAGGTTATCCTATGGCAGTTGCGTTTGCGCCCCACTACTTGGTGCATATGCCATGCTGCTGTCAGGAAGGTCGGAGTGAGAGTAAAGGCAGTGGTAAGGGGGTCAGAGAGAGAGAGGCCAGTTAATAAGCCAGTGAATAATAGCACAGAAGACACAAGCTGTCAATGATTTGATTTTGTTGGTGGTCAGGTCACTTAGGTCAAAACTCAAATTATAAAGAAAAGAGAACTGCAAGAAATGAAACGGGAAAGGAACAAAAGAAGAGAAAAGAAACAAAAAGACACCTGTCTACCAACGTAGTTGCAACATAAACAAGACTCTTCCAAAGAAGAAAGCGGTCCCTGAAAATTGAACCATCAGGCACATCACCCTGAGAAGGAAAAAATCAATCCTTGATGAACAATGTCAGCTGGTGAAGAATGACAAGCAGCTTGTTGAACTGATCTTCAAAGATTCTCTTATTCTTGAATCTCCAAATCGACCATAACATTGTAGGCAAAGAAAGCTTCCACACAAGGGTTCAACATCCCAAGAAATACTTTTATTCCACTATCGCAGCAAAGCTGAAACACTTTCTAGCTGACCCATTTTAACTGTGAAATAAGACCTACCATGTATATGCAAAAGCATCACAACAAAGGAAGAGGTAGTCAATATCTTCTTGCAAACAGCCACAAAAGATACAGCTCTTGGACTCAATGGGGAAAAGATTCAGCAGAATGGACCTAGTGGGTAAGTTACCTCTACAAATCTTCCACAGAAACAACCATATCTTTACTGGATCTCAAACAACCTTCCACCACTGCACATTAGCACCCCTCATGCATAGTCTATTACAAACAGATTTCGCAGAGAACGAGAAATCATTTTCTAGATTGCATGAGCTGGACCTCCCTGTCAACACATCTAAACCCCTAGAGGAAAGCCAACATATTTGCAATATTCAGAAACTTCAACATACTTCAAGTTTCTTCTGAAAGAAAATGTCCAATATCCTACATAGCAACACAATCCCAATGAGAATTGACATGCACTTTTGTTCACAGCAAACTTGAAAAGGTTTGGGAACCACAAATCAAGAGATAGATCATCAGCCCAACAATCCTTCCAGAATAAAATTCTTTTGTTATTAGTTATTACCCAACACAATGAATAAGGAAGAGAAAAAAATTTGCCAATTCTAAGGGATCACCATCCATATACTCAAGACGGCATGTAATACTGATGTCTCTAAGCCCACAAGATTCTTGCTAAATCTGTATTTGGACAGGACCACATTGTACCAAAGGGAATAACCACTTCCAAATGCATTAAGGAGGACATTATTTATGGTTTCTAAGGACATAAGACTAACAACCCCCCCCCCCAATTAAAGCTTCTGCGCAAACACGATTCCACTTTACAATGTGAAGACCCTTGCCCCTTTAGCATGCCCAAACAAAGAAGCCCAAAGACTATCAATCATGTCACAGACCCATCTACGCATTTTGAGAATAGAAAGAAAAATAGAAGGAAGCTCTACGCAACACTTTTCAAAAGAATCCATTTCTTACTGGCGAAGAGCATTCTCCTTTTCCACCCTAGCATCATTTTATAGTTGTAGAATAAAATTTTTATTTCGATTTTAGTGGAATCTTACGATCACATAGAACTCTTATAACCAATCTCCACTTCATTCATTCTGTTTTAATATTATAACTAACGTTTTCTTCACATTTACTATCTTTTTGAATAATTGAACAAAGATCTAAATTGAGTATTTTGACATAATATTACTTCATCCAAACTAACTTATCTCTTTCTTCCTTTTGATTTTCACTGAATTTACAAAGCATATATTCTATCTTAGTCTACTTATTTTGAAACTCTTCGACTCTAAAATGTTTCTCCAAAGGTCTAGCTTATTAGCTCTTTGTGTCTCATCTATTAATACAATATTGTTCGTAAACATCATACACTATGATATATCATCTTGTACATTCTTTATTAATTCATCCATATCAAACGAAAAAAGATAATGATTTATCGTAGGCTTTGATGTAAGTCAATTGACATATGAAAATCTTCTGTTTCGCCATCAATTGTGCATACACTAATGGTTTTTCATCATACATGTCTTCTATCACTAAAATATGCCTAATGGATATATGTTGCTCCAAAATATACCACAAAACATCTCTTGAAACCCTGTCATACGTTTTTTCCAAGTCATACACACCATATATAAATCTTTCTTCATATATCAATATTTCTCTATCAAACTACTAAGAAAAAAAGTAGTTTCCATTGTAGATCAACCAAACATCAATTCAAACTAGTAGGTTTACATATTTGTTCAATACTATAATCGTCACTCCGTAGCTCTTTTCTACAAGTTCATGATACAACTCATAAACTTTATCGCTTTATGATTTGAGCAATCTTGTATGCCTCATTTTTTTTCTTAAAAATAGATATAATAATGCTCTCTCTCTCTCTGTTGATTTGGTATTTTCTTAAAAATAGATATAATAATGCTTAGGAAACATGTTAACCAAAAAGACAAATCATGTCCACTTATCCTCTCAGAAGGTCTTCATGCCATTCCCTACCTTAATGGAAATAGAAACAATAAATAATTTCCAGTTACATAATATGCCATTCTAGATGTTAGACAGGCTGCCCTTGCCTCTGAAGTCTCTAATCACTCACCATTTGTCGCTAGAACATGCTTGGAAACTACAATTTTAGCCTAAAGTGCATGTTTATTTAAATTCAATTTCCATATCTACTTGGACAAAAGGGCTTTATTGATAGATTCCAACGGCACAAGACCTACTCCCCCTTCTTTATTTGATCAGTACACATGACCCCACTTTATGAGATGTAAACCTTTTTTATCTGTACACCCTTGCTAGAAGAACCTTGCTCTAATACTGTCAAGTTTGTGGCAAATATTCTTGGGTACTTTTAAGAATGGAGAAGACAAAAAAAGAGATGTTTTACAACACTGGTTTAGATAAGAGCTATCAGCCGCCAGTGGATAACATCTTACCTCTCCAACCTTGTAGTTTCCTTCCATTTTATGAACCGCGCGTTGCTAATCTTTACTCTTGGTGCCTTTGTCAGCGAGTGGGAGACCAAAGTACTTGATAGTAAAGGAAGTCCAAGGCATTTTAACGATACTTTGCAGGTGTGCTCTATGATCCTCATTTATGTTAATGTCAATGAGTTTGTTTTTTTCCTAATTAATCTTCAACCATGTCAAGACATGCAACAAATATAACACAAACTCTTAAAAGCAACCATTTATCATACTTGCCAGAGGAGAAAAGGTGTCATATGCAAAGAGAAGATGTGTAATCATATCCCTATTTTCTCCCACCACAATACCTTATATTAAACCTGCTAGCTCGGCCTTCTCCCACAATACTAAGGATTTGACTGACAAGAACAAAAGAAGTGGAGAAATCAAATCCTCCTGTCTTAGCCCTCTAGAGGAAACGAAGAATCCAAAAGTTCTGCCATTAATGTCTGAGAATTTAATCCACCTGATCCACTTATCCCTGGAACCAATAAATTACATAATTTGGAAAAGACAATCCCATTTGACCCTGTCATAGGCTTTCTCAAAGTCTATTTTCAAAAGAATACGTTCTCTATGTCTCACTCTCTGCTCATGTCGACAATCATGTGCCATCGAGAAGTTGTTCAAGATATATCCTCCAGAAATAAAAGTAGTCTGTAAACAAAAAGTAAACTTATTAATATATCTACTCAGTCTGGTTGCAAGATCTTTGGTGAATCTTGTAACTACAACTTAGAAGACTAGTTGGCCGAGATCATTGATGTCCTCCACGTTCTCTTTTTTCAGTATTAAGACTAGCGTAGTTGAGTTAAGGTACTTGATGTTGCCAGGATTATCGTCGAAGTCTCTAACCATAGCCATACAATTCTCTTTGATAACGTCCCAATAGTGAGAATAGAACCCAACAGAGAATCCATCAACAACTGGAGCTTTTTAGGGATCCATGTCCTTAATGGTGTCAAGCACTTCAAACTCGGTAAAGTTACCGATGGGAGACAACTTCAGTTGAGTCAAGTTCTTAGGCATAATGAAGTTGATGAGAGGGCACCAACTCTTATCAAGCATGAAAAGATTTCTATAGAAGTTCGTAGCTTGAAGGCCAATCTTTTCAACCCATGGTTCACCAGGTTGGTGCCAGGTTGCGAGACCACAAAGGTTCGGACCTCGGGTCTCGGACCCAAGTCAGCCCAGGGCCGAGCCACACAACCTGGCTGGGACCCCACCCGAGCAGGTCGCTAACAAATAGTTGCTATCTGTTGGGGGGGCTTTCAAAGCTCCCCAACGCCCCTCGGGGGCTTATATAAGGCCTCCCCTTCCCCTCGTACCTTCCTCACTCTCTCTTAAGCTTTTGCACTCTAAAACTGTCTTTTAAGAGTTTAATGAGTGTTTATTCTCTCTCTTTCAAGTGTTTAAGTAGTGCTAATTCTCTATTTCAAGTAATTAATTAGTGCTAATTCTCTTTTTCAAATGTTTAATTAGTAATAATTGTCTCTTTTAAGCATCTAATAAGTGCTTATTTTTTGAATTTTTTTCTAAACTTCCTAGCAATCATTTTTTGTTTAATTGTGTTACTAACCCATTTTTTAAAGTGGTCTTTATTTTTTAAAATTTTCTTCATCTTCTACAAACTATGACACTCAAACTTCCGACACAACCTGTAATGATTTGATGAGCAAAGTGAGCTAGTGACTATACATGAAGCCGACAGCGATTTGGAGGAAATCTTCAATGAGTAAAATTCGTTGCAAACTTGGGTGAACGATCGACAAAGATTTAAGCAAACCTAAGTTCAACCCAGAATGGACAGAATGAGAACTCAACTATGTACCTCTAGCTTAAAATTTCTATATTTCTCCTTCGGTGGCAATAAGATAAAAGATCAAAGAATCTTCTCATTGGGATAAGAAATCTAAGAATAAAGGTAAACAAATTGTAATTGACTTATTGAACATTGTAGATGTGGAAACAATCGACGAGAGATGAGAAGACATATCAAAGCCAAATATACAAGTTCAATATCATACATCGGATGATTTGACTTCATAGAACAGTAGCGATAGAGCATTGGAAGTGAAAGAAACCACTATTAATCCAAAGAGATCAACAGACCTAAGGATATACCCTACGATGATGCAGTTCACTGAAGACGAACGACATACGTGACATAAGACACAAATCATAGTGTGCAGTCACAAGGTGGTCAAGATCAACACACACAATGGGATGACGGTCAATACTACGGACGATCTTATGAAGTTGATTCATCTTAAAACTTTCAGTTTCCTACATATCACCAAGAGGATTATGAACTGAATCAACCGACATATGGATCCTCATCATACACTTCTATGCACTCCACGTATGGTAGTTATGGTAGATCCTAAAGAACTTATCCTATGATAATTGTACAAGGCAATGACAAGTATAATCATCATGAATATATGTTCAACGTTATGTATTCTTCTCAAAAATCATGGGAAGAGCATATAACTTACGCAGAAGAACAACAAAATATAAGATTTAAATTAAAATAAATAAATTTTTCTAGTCATATTCACTCTTTTTCAATTTTTTGGCCTTTCCCCTAATTTTTAGACATTTTCCTATATTTTTTAAAAAAATTATTATAATACAAAAATTCAACCTAGTCCAACCGGGTCAATTTTGGGTCCAACCGGCCCCAACCTAACCTCTGACCTAGCCTTCCTTGGTTCAATCCCTTCATAATCAAACCCATTCACTCTTAGCTTGTGTAAAGTGTTGTTCTTCTTCTTCCTAATAGAGGCTTGTGCACGAAAGTATCTGGTGTTTTTATCACCTTTCTTTAACCATACCTCCTTAGACATTTGTTTCCATTTGATATTCCCCTTAAGGCACCATTCTTTATATGCTATCTTGAGTCCCTTCCATTCGTCTTTTGTTTCTTCCATATTATTCATGTCATTTAGTTTTTCAAAGTGATCAATCTTAAATATCCAATCATTGATTGTGTCGGCTGCATGGAATGCGATCTCCCGAGAATCTCTCGAGATATCCCGAGAATCTCTTTCTCTCCACGCTTCCGAGAAACGAGATTGCCGAAATGAGAATATCTATATAATACCTTTGGTATCTTGATCTCCTCTGCCTATTATTACCCCTAACTTGTTAGATGACCTTGTTAAGTTTACTTCATATATTTTCAATTTTATTATGGAATCCATACAAATATTCATCTAGACATTATTATTTGATAAAATTTTGTAACTTAATATTTATATGATTACATACGTACAATTGACCCAAGATATCATCAATCCCCTATTCATATTGTTCAAGATGAAGATTTAGTCTAACATAACATCATTTGTATGTCTTATGCTAACAATAGTTCACCTTCGCTATATTACACTTTTAATTCTCCCATAGCTTATTTTGATATTTAATATAAGTTCCATTGTTCTTTTTCAAGAGATTACATGTTATTTTACACTTAAACACGTACATTGATAGATATTTTAGAGATTCAATCCCGTGAGATTTTTTCAAGATCTCTTTTGTTCAGTCTACATGAGATAAAATCTAGATGTGAAATGACAATCCTTGAGTAAGACATAGCCTACATAAATGAAATCCGAGATCCGATCTCCCGAGATTTTTCCGAGAATCTCATGAGATCTCTTCTCTTTCACCCTTCCGAGATGAAGCCGAGATCCGAGATGGCAATCCTTGGTCGGCTGATACATTGATATTTGTTCAGGCCCACCTCTTCAAACACTTTTTGATCCACCTGAGCCTACAAACAAATCTACTGGTGGCTGAAAGAGAATTAGGAACCTGTTCATTCCATCACCTTTTTACAAGATCCTTAAAATTAGGATCTATACATCATGCCAGTTTAAAACGAAACTTTTTGGTCTTGACATAGTTAAACATGCCACACCTGATACCAACAGTGGACACCACCTTGGGTAAGTGAAACCCTTATAGGGCAACGAAAACATCTACACCCGTGAAGGAAACACACGAAAAAATCTAATTTAGACTTGGACCTCACATTATTCCATGTGAAATCAAGTCCAGAGTTCAAATTTTCAATCGGACCACAATTATTAACGAAATCATTGAATAAGGGCTTCTCCTGTGCCCAAACAACCTACCCAAGTCTCTCCCCTGTATGGCTACAAATGAGTTGGATTCACTAGCGGAATCACCAAGATTCAATTCTGGTTCTACTTCCGACAAGGGTTAAAGGTTCTGTTGACACCCAATTTTGTAAAATAAAAAATAAAAAATAAAATAATAAATAAAATATATGTGTTGACAAGGCCGAAAAAAAAAGGGGGAGAAAGGAAATGGCATGCTCGGTCTCCATGAGGATCTGGGTTGTGTACAGCATGTACAGACCCCATAACTAGACCCTGATCGGCCCAATTCAGTCCATCTGCAATGCCCATCGACAAAGCCTAGAAGGGAATTCCAATTAACCCAATTCGGCCGGCTGGAGAGGCTCATTTGCAAGCCATCTCCAAGGCCCACGGGCCTGCTCAAAGAAGGGGTGGACAGTCTTCTAAATGGGCTGAGGAGGCTGCCTGCGGGTCTGCTCAGACCTGGGCTCAACAGAAAATAAAGGAGGACCTGGTTAAACAAAGGCAGGAGGCCGGACAAAGCAAGGAGGGAATCCGGGTCAGGAGATCACCAAGCCAATAAGCCCCGATCGACGTCTGATTCTGCAGCTCCAAGTCCTACTCGGAAATGGCTAAAAGTAACGGTCGACGTAAAAATATCCCTCTTTTTAGCAAGGAGTTCGATCTCCTTCCAGGATTACGTAGCTAAGTCAATGGCAAGTTCCGAGTCCCTCTCGGACCCGGAACCACTCTCCCAGTAGGAGGAGGAGATCGCCCGAGGCTTATAAAAAGCTGCCGCAAGCCGCCGCGCAAACGAGGGAGAGAAGACAGAGCAGGAGAGGGGGAGAGAAACCGTAGAGAGTGGAGCAGCAGAGGAGAAAGAGGGAGAGGTCTACCGGTCCCCTAGGAGTCCTGCGGAAGCCGCACGGCGCTCCCCTTCTTCCTCTTCTTCTTCTTCCGCCGGCTCCTGTTCGAGACGCCGCGCGGCCCCGCGACGAGCCACCGCGGGTGCCGAGGAGCCGAAAGTTCCTCCCGCCACCGCCGGTGAGGTCTCCTTCCTCTTCCCAGGGCCGCCGGCCCCTTCTCCTCCTTCCTCCGGAGCCGCCGCCGTCGAACAAGGCCAAGGACGCCGCCGCAAGCCGCCGCGCTGCCGTCGGGACCGGGAGAGGAGGCCGAGCGCCTACCGTAGGGGAGAAATATGTCTCCCCAACCTTATGCGCCACGGCGGAAAAGGGCCGTGGGGCCCACCGAGAGAAGAGATCGCAAAAAAAAGGGAGGCCGCCGGGCGAGGGCCGGCCGGCCTTCGCGGGGAGGTGAACCGGCCGGCCCAACGACGCCGGCCCCATCCGCCAAAGCCGAAGCCCTGCAAGAACAGAACCCTGCGCTATGTGTGCAGGGGCTTCATTTTCAACAAAAAAAAGAAACATTTTAAAACAAACAATCCAATGAAAATAAATAAAAATCTACATTTAATTCAACAAACCGGACTAGTTGGGGGGCCGACTAACCATCCGCCCCTACGTCTCGGCTTAACTTAAAAGAATTCAGAATATGGACTAGTTGGGGGGTCGACTAACCATCCGCCCCTACGTCCTTAAAGTAGACATACAAAGGTCTATAAAAGACCCCAATGTCTTACCAAGTTTACCAAGCTATGCAAGGCTCAAGCATAATCAATATGCTATCATGCCGGTCATATGCTAGTGAAATCATCAAAAAAATAGTGGGGGATGCCCATAAGTCTATCAAGACCGGGCGCATGCCGCCCATGGATCGATAAGTCCATCAAGGACTCAAGAGACTGATTTTCCAGTCAGGTTACAAATTGTCTCATGAAGAGTGGAGGGAAAATGCCCATAAGTCTATATCAGACCGGGTGCATTCCTTCCAAAGGATTGACAGACGCCATCAAGAGTGGAGCAAGGATATTCTCAAAACAAGTTGTATTTTCTGGACTATGAACGTTCAAGACAGACATTCAAGAGATTGTACTTTTCAATATATCATTGAAAGGGGTCAATGATCTCATTAATCCAATGGGATGCCAAGCACTTAAAAAAAAGAAAAGAAGAAAAAAAGAGAAAAACAGAACATAAATCTGTAATTGAACCTGGAATCCGATCTAAGTTCTGTCTAATATAGTTCGGTTTCACAAACAGAAATTTAACCTCATAAATCACACATTTGAATAGGTTCAAATCACATTCCGTAGAGGAGCTGAGTTGAAGTCCAGGGATTTGAAACATACAGAAAATTGGAAGAGAAATAAAAATCTGAAAATCTAGAATTCAAGCCGCAGCTGGATTGCTGCAGAATCTGGAAGCTGAGAATTTGGAAGAGAGAACAAAATCTGAATTTGGAGTGGTGCAGAATCTGAATTCTGGATCCATACACAAAGTCACTATTTGAACCGAATCTGAAATTCTCAAAACCTTAAGGCCAGACTCAGATCTGTGACCCAAATCTGAAATAAACCGAAAATCAGAAGCTAGAGCCTGGGCGCCAGAAGCCAGAACCCATTTCAAAAATCTGAAATCTAGGAGATCTGAAATGCTGAAATATAAAGCCTGCAATTGAAACATCTGTAAAATCTGAAAGTCTGAGTGTGCCAAGCTGAAAATCAGAATTTATGCTCAGGACCCATTTCAAAAGAAATCAGAAATCAAAAATTGCTAATCTGAACTTCGCAGGGAGATTGGGAGCTGTGGAAGTCAAGTCCAAAACTGTAAAATCAGAAATCTGTGTTAGATCCAGGAGTTTGAAATCAAAATCTGAAGTGCAGAAATCTGAAAGTCTGAAGTTTAATAAATCTGAATTTGTGCAGAGCCTGAAAATCTGAAAATTTGTTTTGGTGCGGAAACCCATTTAAAAAAAAAGGAGGTCAGCAATCTGGATTGGAGCTTCAAAAATCTGAATTTCAGGAGTTTCAAAGTCTGAACTCCATATTTCTGACGTACAGCAAACTGAAATTTACAAGAGGTCTGGAGTTTGGAATTTGAAGAAATCAAAATCTGGGCATTGCAGGGAACCGAGGCCTGTAGGATCTGTAGAATTCCAAAATCTGAAAATTTAAATCACCTCTGAAATTTAAGGCCTAAAAATCTGGAATCTGAAAGCTGAGATGCTGAAACATAAAGTCTGCAACTAACTCTGGAATTTGAAAATCTGAATACACCATGAAAACCAAAATCTAAAGTCTGGAGTCTAGGAGAAGAGGAATCTAGAAACTGAAATTTTGAAGCATAAAATCTGCAATCGGAACCCGGAAAGCTGAAAATCTGAATCCCCATTAAATCTGAAATCTGAATTCGTACAGAATCTAAAAAGAAACCCTGCAAATCTGAAAATATAGAAATCTGGAGTCTGCATGTGAAGAATTTATAAGGGGCCGGGAATCTGAACTTTGCACTGAGGTCTGAGATTTGAAGCAAATCTGGGAACTTGAAATCTGGAATCCGCAGAATTTAAAATCTAAGGTCTGCCAAGTCTGAAATTCAAAAAAAAAATCAGATCCCTTAAATCAGAAGCTTGAAATCTGAATCAGAAAATGCATGCGCCAAGTAGAATCCTGCCAATTTTGCAGAAGTCTGAAAATAATTGAAATCCCAGCATATTCAAATTAAGAAATTCAATCAAAATTTGAACCTCACATCTAAACAAGAAACCGAAAATTGTGAACCTGCAGAATTCTAAGTAAGAAAAAAGAATCTGAAATTTGGAAGCACCAACCAGATTCAATTAAACTCAAACAAATTTAATCCAACAAAACTTCATCAATCAATTCAAACAGATTAACTTCAATCAAACAAATCTTGTAATCAACCCAACTCAAATTAAATTCCCCAAATCCAGCAAAACTCAACTGAATCCTAACAAATCCAATAAAACAAACTTAAGCCAAATTCAATGTAACCCAAATTTCCCAAAGCCAAACCCATTCCAGCAAACCATATTTCTCAAGTTAAGCCCAAAATCCCATCCATAAACAAACAGTCTTTAACCCAAATCAAACTTAAATCAATCAACAAATTCAAAATAAACCAAACTTAAATCAATAAACAACTGTTTCAAGTTCAAATCAAATTAAAACTCACAAACTAAATCCAAAATTCAAGTCAATTTAATTCAAACCAAACTTAAAACCAAATTAAGTGCTTGCCTTCCATCAAATTCATGGGGTTGTTTTCTTCTCCTATGTGTGAATGTTTATTTCGTGGATGCATGTCTTCTACTTCAATGGATTGCTATGACGATAATCAAGGGTATTCGAGTAATACTCGATGTAATTAACGTCGGATCTTCGCACCATCCGACGGGGAGAGGTCAAAACAAATTTTCAAAGAACCTAACAACCTCAACATATAATTTTGACCCTAGTTAGTACTTTTATGGAATACCATCTATTTTCCTAAAGAAGTCAATGCTAAGGTCAAATCAAATCGAATTCAAATTCAAAAGGAAAATGAATTTCCAAAACAAAAGATAAAAATCTTTTTTGAGATTTTGAGGTTACATCAGGTTCCGATTCTGATTCTGATAATTTCAATCTGATTCTAATTCCATTAACAAAATCAAATTCGATAATTTCATAAATACATATTAAATATTAATTTGTATTAAAAATGAGCTAATAATTCATGTATAATCACTAAATTTTGATATAATCTCTTTAAACCTTTATTTTTATCATTTTATTAATGTATATATCATATTTTATAATTTAATTTGCTTTATTTTAATTAATTTTACTTACATATACTTATTTTTATTGAAATTGAATAAATGGAAATGGAATCCACAAATTTCGATTCCGATTCCGATAAAGCTATCAGACTATCCGATTCCAATAGCTTATAGGATACAAAATCAAATTTCAAACCCATTAATTTTTATCGTGATCAAATAGGAATTTTAAAATATCGAATTCCATTTACATCCCTGCTCGATTGGCCTAAGGACAGCATCGAAATCCCCACCAACACACCAAGCGATGTTGACAGAGTTGATTAAGGCTGCCTTCAGGTTGGAAAAGAAAGAAGATTTATCAGCTGCCTTCATTGGGTCGTAAACATTACAAATGCCCCATATTTTACCAATCCCAGTATCATTTACCTTAATGACCTATAAATGATTATCCATTTGTACTTCCTCTGCGATAAATCTACTACTGTCCCACGAAACATCCAACCCTCCACTTCTCCTGCTAGAAGGCAGCCACGAGATACATGTCAGCCTTCCTCGCTGAATACATGCTAACAAATTTTATAACTTATATTTTCTATTTCTTTACATTTTTCTCCTATCTATTTTGTTTCTTGAATACAAGTAACATTGATCTTTCTTCTCTCCATAATATCAACAAATTCCATAAGTTTTCCTATAAGAGACACAATATTCTTAGATCTCATCCATTTTTCAATCTTTTCTTTCTTAGATTTCTTTTTTTATTGTTAAGCTTTTTCTAAAACCTATGTCTTGCTCTACACTATGGACTAGCTTCTTTACACACCCATCCTTGATGCGAAATCCCTATTTATTTAACACCACATTATGCAAGAGACCTTCCAAAAACAAAGAAAAGAAACAACAATTTGCATCAGCTGCATCAGCTTCTTTCTTCAAAACAAAGATACAACAGGAATAGAATAGACCAATTTAGACACAAAAACAGACAAGTAAACGAGGGATGGTTCACATCCTCGTTAGAACATGAAGTTATTTTTAGAAAGGAAAGGAAATGCATAAAAGAAAAAAAAACAAGGTACTAACTGTATCCCATATCTGCAACTTGATCGGTTTGTTGTCAATTGTAATCATTCTGGCGCCAAATTCCACACCAATTGTTAAGTCATGGACTGGCTGAAAACGTTTGTCTGTAAATTGCAGAAGAAGGCATGATTTCCCAACACCTACAAAACAAATAAAAAAATGTTCAACCTATGAGGCCATTTGGATAGAATAGCCAAAAAACCGGTCATAAAGAATACACCACAGTTGCTTAAAGGAAGAAAAGGCCAGCATCTTCCACAGCAAAAGAAGGGGGCTAGAGGGCTTCACCTTAAAGGATGAGACCATGTGTGCAAACCTATTAAGGAAGGGGGAGTGGGTTTGGTGCCCTTTGAAACCAGTAAGAAGGCCCTTCTTACCAAATGATTATGAAAGTTGAATCTTAACAGAAGTGTTTTGTGAGCAAAGATTGTGTTGTCTAAATATGGTATTAGAAATAATGGCTCATGGATTAAAGATTTCAGAGGAAAAGGTAGGATTTTTAGCATTTGGAGAGGTATCCTCAACAATTGGGAGTTTTTTAACTCTTCTTTTGTAGACATGGGGAATGACGAGAACCTTCTTTTGGGAAGATCATTGGACTGGGCATGCTCCATTGGCTGAGATGTTTCCGGTCTTATTTGGGTTATGTCGGGAGCTTCAAGCTATGATTAGTGGCAATTGGGATGTCAGGTCTCAGTAGTCTATCACTTACAGAAGAAACCATAAAGATGAAAAAATTGTGATCTGTCTGATATGCTATTACTTCTTGGCACTCACAGGTGCCGGGAGGATAAGAACATGTTAATTTGGTTGCCAAGCAATAAAGCTACATTCTATATTAAGTCCGTTTCTTTGAAACTATCCTTGGGTGGAGTGAAGGTTCAATGACATCGTGCAGTGTGGATGCTCTACATCCCCCCCCCCCAATAGCATTAGGTTGTTCTTGTAAAAGATAAGCAAAGACAGGCTCCCAACAAGGTGTCATTTACAAAAGATCTTCTCAATTACATCCACAGAGTGTATTCTGTGGTTGTAAGGATGAAATTATTGATCAATTATTTGTTCAATGTGGGGTTATCAGTTATCTCTAGAGTGTGTTATTCAAAAGTTGGAATTTGCAATGTCAGCACTCTTTCATTTTTGCGAGAATGACCGAGTTGGAACTCTTGGGACTCAGAACAGATCTTATGTAGACTTATTTTACGTGGTATGTTGTGATCCATCTAGTGTACACAGAACAGAGTTCTTGATATGCTAACAGAGAGCCCGAGTTTGATCCTCACGTCAAGGTCTCCTTGTGTTAAGGATTGGACCGTGGCTCATTACGGCATTCCATTAACTCAAAATGTTGTTTCGGGCACACTACAGTCTTTCCTTTCATTCTTCATGTAGTTTTTGCTCATCTACTGCCTTGGTAGACTGAGCTCTCCCCTATCTCTGTTTTCATTTTCCTTTTCTCAACTGGTAGTGTTGAATTTTCCCTTGCATTAATAAAAACTTTGGCTATTGCCAGTTTTCAATAAATAAAAAATGAAATGCAAGCGTTAAGGTTCAAAATAATTCTCATAAGAAATATCTACATTTCTTAAAAGCCAAAGAAGCATGCTGTTTTAGGGGTAGCAAGGTGGCTGGACTCTGGGACAACATATCACATACAGCAGGCTGGAACATCTTCTTCGGAAGAAACATTAATGAGGCTGAGGCATTGGACTTTCTTTATCTACTGCTGAATGATCACAGTTACAAACTGACAATGCTCCTCACAAAGATATGATTCAATGGAATCTTGACATAAAAATGGAATTCTACATGAAATTATCATGTGTTAGGCTTCCATTCAGATTTGGAGGTACGAGGTGACCTGGTGGAGCAGTGTGTGGAATCCACTTCTCCCTATCAGGTACAGAGTCTCTCACCTACTTTTCGCTGACGATACTCTACCATTTTCCTCAAGGAACTCAGACAAATGCTTTCACTTAAGAATTATATTGTCTTTACTGCAGGCCATGACAAGACTGTAAATCAACAAGAAGTATGACCTTGTAGGGATCAATATATCTAATCCACAGAGAGAGAGTGCAGAGTATTTCTAACATGTCAAGGACTACCTTACCTATTAAGTACCTTGGACTTCCTCTATCAGATAAACATACCAAAAGCAATGATGGGTAATGTGTGGTTCGTAAAATGGAGCACAAGCTTCAGGATGGAAAGCTAGGATGTTATCTGCAGGTTGAAGATGGATGCTATCTAAGATTGTGATGCAAATCATTCTTTACTTTTTTTTCTATCCTCAAAGTACCTAAGAGTATTTGCACTTAACTTGAGAGTATCAGGACTAGATTCTTTTGGCAAGGCACCATAGATAACAAGGGCCTTCAGCTTATCAAATGGGATCATGTATGAAGATCCACCAAATAAGGACATGTAGGCTTAGTGTCTCTAGTATCTATGAATAAAATTATTCTTTCTAAATGGATCTAAAAATTCAGCACTGACAAACATTCTCTATGCTAAAATCATCACTTCCAAATATGGTGTTTCAAATGAAGTGTGGATCAGATATTTTAGAGAAAGAGGTAGAGTATATAGTATATGGAAAGGTATCTTGGACAATTGGAATCTCTTCAACACCTCTTGCTCTATCGAAGGTGGGTAATGACAACAAGACTTCCTTCTGAGAAGATCAGTGGTGCAGGCATGCTACTCTTGCAGTCTATTCAATTTATGCCATAACCCTCAAGCCAAAGTCAGTTGCCATTGGAACCCAAAACTCAATGGTGTCTATCTTTCAGAATATATCTCAAAGAAGAGAAAATTTGTGATCTTACAACGTTGTTGTCACTCTTAGATAATTGCAAGTACACTGAGGGTAAGAAGGTTAAGTTTTTTCTTCTGAAGTAAGGTCGATTTTTAAATAAGGCCGAGGCCTCAATTTCTATTAATGCTAGAAAGAAAAAGAGAAGTGAGGTCATAAAGGGTAAGAAGGATAAGTTAGTGTGGTTGTCTAGTAATAAATTGATCTTTACAGTCAAGTCCTCTTTGGATAGAGTTATGATGGGAGAAGTGGAGGTCTAGTGGCAACAAGTGACCCGGACATATTTTATTTCTCTTCAAAATTAAGCTTTTCTTGTGGAAGATTTGCAAAGAAAGACTCCATACAAGGTGGCATCTTAATAAATTGTTTTCTAATTTGCCCTGGACCTGCATTTTCTGCAGTATGATGAGCGAGACTACTAACCACTTCTTCATCAATGTGGGATCATTAGCTCTCTATGGAGTACATTGTTTAAAGATTGGAAGATCCAATGGAAAGAACCAGCTAATTTCATCTCTCACCTATTTATTGAGATTGAACCCTTGGAATTTGGAAACTAATTTATGCGATTTCATGCTACCTGCCATGTTTTGTGTTATCTATCACACAAGGGACAAAAGGATTTTCAAGGAGCACTTTGAACACCCAAGATTGATACTTCTCATGATGTCATCTCTACACTCTAGTCAAGGATTGGACATGTACATACACTGGCAAGCACATAGAAGGAGTAATTTTTAGGGATAGGTTTTTTTACCTTTGAGTTCTTTCTTCCTGTAACACCCACCTGCTTCTACCACCTCGGTAGTTATGATGTGTTGGGCCTTCATTTTTAGTTTTGTTTCTCGCCATTGTTGAACTTTTTTCCCTGCTTTAATAAGATATTTTGACCACCGGGTAAGCTTCAAAAAAATCAGCATGGAAGATCCAAGAGGAAGACTTCCTAACAGTGATTTTCTTCAGCGGTTAACAGAAATAAGTTATGCTATTTGTGCTTTTGTGGCTGCATGAAGGAAGACCTGAATCTTCTCTCTATTCACCATGGGATTATCGATTCACTTGGGTGAGCGTTCTTTAGAAGTATGGGTCTGTATTGGTCTAAGTACCAGGACTTCAATTAGCTTTTTGAAGACTGGAGCCATCTGAACCTGTGGGAAGCGAAACTGGTTTGTAGAATCTGGCATTTCCTACACTGCTGTGGGCTATTTGGAGGGAACACAACCAGCAAAATTTCAAAGATCGCTTCTGCAGCCTTGCTTACATTCAGCCTAGAGCTGCTTTCTTCATTAAGAGCTGGTTTTTTGCTCATTTTAGCTGCTTTCTAGATAACTCAGTTTTCTCCTCCTGATTATATAACTGGAAATGTTTATTGGACAGGCCTTTTTATTCCCTACTGCCTTAGTAAGGTCTTTCTTTACTTTGTTATTCTTTGTTTTTTTAAAGGTGGCTTTAGGCCACGTCATTTATTAATAAAAGAATTAAGTATGATGAGTCTTGAAGGGCAAAAAGAAGGGGGGAAGAAAAAAGGAGAAAGAAAAAGGGCTAGAACATTAGGAAGCTACCAAGAGGGTAGAATCATAAAAGAAGCTCAAGGCAACAATTTTTTCCAATTAAGAAACATCCTGCCAAAAACCGTACGATCCAGATAAGATACAGACTGGGTAAAACACCAATCTACCATGCTGGTTGACATGTGAAAAAATAAAAAAAAAGGAATCCACAGGAGGATGATAAGAATCTTCAAGCATTATTTTGCTTCTTACTCTACAAATCGTCCAGAGCACTACTGGTAGAGTGAGGTCCCACTGGGGGTGTAAACGAAATCTTATATTTCAAAATTTTGATTCTACTCCAATAAAAATTAATGGGTTTGGAACCTATTTTTGTATCCTATAAGCTATTGCAATCAGAATCAGATACTCTAATAACTTATCGGAATCGGAATCAATTGATTCCATTTTCGCATATCCAATATCGGTAAAAATAAATATATAAGTAAAATTAATTAAAATAAAGTTAAATAAATCATAAAATAGGATATATATATATAATGATAAAATGATAAAAATAAAGCTTTGAAGTGATTATATCAAATTTTAGTAATTATATGTAAATTATTAACTTATTTTTTATTTAAATTTAATAGTTAATATATGTTTCAGAAACTATCAGAATCGGTTCCGATTCCATTATCGGAATTGGATCGAAATCAAAATATAGTGAGTATGAAATTATCGGAATTGGAATACCTTAACCCTTATCGGAACCAGAATCAAATCCTAGAGATTCTGCTACTGAATCTGACCCATTTGCAGCCCTAGGTACCACAGCTTAGTGTTGTCTCTCCATGAGGTCCTTAGAAGGCTAGTAGCATCCTAGAAACTAGAGAGGATCCCACGATAAGTTCCAACCTCGAAACATAATGCACCAAACCAAATAGTGCGAATGATACTGTGATGAATGAATGAATGATCGATGCCTTCCTTTAGATGCCACGAAAACAGCACGATAATGATTCCAAAGGAATGATTCTATGTCCCTCGTTGATAGACGGTCTTTGCCATTTTCCACAAAAATAAAAAGATTTTCCATGGAAGAATAGGTGACCAAACTAGTTTCAACCAATCAACCTTGATCCCTCCAATAGTAAATTGCATGCTAGCCGAATGGGCCAAAAAAGGGTGATTTCCCAATAGTCCAAACTAGTTTATCTGGGAAATTATTGTGTCTAGCCTCTCAAATGACCTACAACAGATTAGAAACACGTTACTCTTTGTAAGTTTTACTTGTATTCTTTTCAATGATTTGTGGCTTCTGCCTCCTCCAAAGAAAACCATATAAATTGTGGTGAAACCTCAGTTCCGCATGAATAAATACATGAGAAAAAAAATCCAAAATGATAAGGCAGACTTTTTAGAAATCTGTACATAACTAGGAGATAGCTGGCGAATACAATACTAATATATTGTTTTACCAAACACCTGTATCAGGGGAAGTTAATGTATTACTTACATTGGAATCATACTAGGTTCTTTCTATTTCTTTTGTAGGTCAATGAACAATTATAGATCACTTATGGTATTTTGATGCACAGAAATAGGTTATTAGCATTAGTTAAACATTAAACTCAAATGAATGTGCATACATATATAATGTGTGTGTGCGCATGTATATATATGTGTGTCCCCATATTCTGATTCCTTGCCTTTTCCTTCTTTTTCATCCTCACTTCCTCAAGTTTCAGCTTGTATTTGAGTGAAATAGTTTACACGTAAATCTACTATTTCGTGATTTAATTCAATGAGGAAATTTGAGCTTCGCCTGGAATTTTTTCAGGATACAGTCAAAAGGGGCTCGTAGCTTTGTCCAAGCTCTATAAAGACATGGTCACTGAACTTTGTTGTCATATTTGTTTCCCTAATAAATGATCAAGCCACAATTATGATTTGCAATATCGGTCATTCCAAATCAGGATTGACAGGTACCAGTTCAATCCTAAGGAAGAGTTTGATCCTGGAGCCAATTTCCATCGAGATCGAGCTAAGCTCTGTTAAAAGTGTCCTGATTGGCTTTCAACCAATCCATGGATGGTCCCCATGAGATCACCACCAAGATGTGATGGAGGGGCCACTGCCAGTGCCCCTGCATCTTCTGCAACCTAAATGGGCAAAACGACAAGACATAAATTATATCATATGGACCCAATAAAAATTCCCTTCCCTGCTTCTTTAACGCAGGGAAGACAGGGTTGGCAGCGGCTGCCTCTCCCCCACCTCCTAGCCGTGATTCCACGGGAATTGGTCCAGAATTGCCAGAATCACTTTTCTACTTCTTTTGGTTTTTTTCAGTTTTTGGAATAAACAATCCTGGCCAATCCTGTATCAGGTTTCTTCCCTTGGATGTTGGATCACCTGATCCAGGCAAATCCTTGACTACAATCTTTTCCAAGGAAAAATTTTAAGCTTTGAAGTTTTGAACCTTTAAAAATATTGCTTGATTTATTCTTAAAAAACCATTTTAATTTTTAGTAACCTCAATTCTCTTCCCTATTCCTTCCTATCCTCTCCACTGAAATTATATCGTCTAGTGAAATAAAATTAGTTTAGAACCCAAAAAATCAGTCAAAATACGCATGCTAACTTGCACTAAAGGAAAATGGGCCGACAAAAATAATGTCTGGGTAACAGAACAGATACTCTGAACACCGCCACTTGCGTTCACAAGTGGCTCGTAAACTTCCCGCTAGAAACGTAAACTGTCAAAAATACACCAAGCCGGAACCAACAATAATACGCCTCCTGCAAGTCATGAACGTGAAAAGATAGAAGAAAAATAGAAAATGCATCCGAATTGAGCGTTTGCATAGCATTGATTTCCGTTTTCACCGAACAATTACAAAACCACGAAAAAGCCCTTGCAGAGATCAAACGGCGAAAGGAGTACTCGCCCCGCATACCGCGATCTCACTTTGAGATTAACTCCTGGCACACATTCATCGCCTATTCCCCCATTCCAGCAGCGACGGCAAGAAAGAAGGGCCTCACCTGTGTCGCCGATGATGATGTACTTGAAGAGGTAGGCGTACGACATGGCTGCCGCTGCGGGGACCTAACAGGCCGGAACGCCTCTGTAGGGGCGACGGAAGAGAGAGGAGGACGGCGACGTCTTCCGACCGACCAGCGCGATCGGGATCTTCCGGCGACGAGGTGAGCGGGAGCAGGAAGAGACGCGCCAGCGCGGAGGTTGCTTCCAGAAGCGTAGACGTAACATTCGGTCTTTGGATCATAATAATGATCATAAATCGTCAGCGTTTCTCGGAACGCGCCGGACTGCTGAGCTGGAGTCCCCCATTTTTGTCCTATTTTCCAAAAATAGTAGAATTTTCTAATTTACCCGACCGTAAATTTACTCCCAATAAAACTTCTTAAATAATATTAAAAAACTGTGACAATATTATATTTTTTTAGAAAATCGACTTTGGTCTAATCTATGGTTCGTTGACCCAATATTCGTATACTGCAGTCCATTTTTTATCCCTTACCTGTGTTATATTTATTTACTTATTCGTTGACAGCTTTTCAGGGGACGGTAAAAAAAAAACGATTCTCAGGTATTCTTGTTTCCCGTAGTTAAGAAATATAGGTGGATATATATATTTTAGTTATTGGGAACGGATATATAATGTCATTATTGGTCTCATTGACATTTCTAACCCCAATTGAAATTAAATAATTTAATAAGTTATTAATTGAAAGTAGCCAATTTTAAAACATAATAAATATTTTTTTAAACTATGATATATATAAATATTAAAAACTAATTCTGGACATATTATACAGGACAATAATATAAAATGAGATTTATACTAATTCCGATAAAGAAATTGGAATAGAAATAAGATCGAAATGATATGATTATAATTTAATCAAAATCGGCACAAGTGTCATGTTTTATGTGGATCCAAATGCTCCCTATCAAACAAGTGGAGGAAGTTCGTAATCATCATTCAACCTAACTTGTGTTCAAGAGTATTAAATTTAAACATTGTTTCTAGGGAAAATTGATTCCCGATCCAATTAACAAAATGACTTTAATCGTAGGTCCGTTGACCCAATTTTCTCCATCAACAGTCCGGCATTGAAAAAATTTTTAATGCAAGATCCTCTCTGTTACTTCACCGTCACATAAAAACCAAAATGACATAATTGCCCTTCAAACATGGAGAGCATTCTATTATCTTTGTTCGCTTCACTTGGACGAACAGTGTAACTTAATTTTTTAATGACTTAATAATAATTTAATTTATTATTATATTTAAAATAAAAGCATTATATTAAATTTAATTTAATATTAAATTTTATATATGTAATTAAAATTTAATTTAATTTAATTATTATGTTTTTTTATGTTTAACTTATAATTACGAAGTTTTATTTATAATGGTTTGAGATAAGACTACAGATATATTTATTAATTATATCTGATTATGATTAAAATATTAATTTGTTTACGGTAAAAAAACTAGATTTGATTTATATCAAACCTTTGAATATGATATAAAATATAAAATACTAAATTGATCTATGTCTGATGTATGACTACATGGAAGTAGCATAACGTTATTATAATTTAATTATATTAAATTTAATAAAATTTATTAATATTAATTTATTTAATATGTCACATAAATTATATCTTATCACATCATTTAATTAAAATAAGATTATAGCGTGAATAACCCTATTTATCACATCAAATTTATTATGGGCTACAAAATATCAATATGTTTAGACTTTAAAATAAAAAATATTATACTTAACTTATAACTAATATTTAAATATAATACAAATAATGTCTAATAATTATATATTCTTTTATATTTATCTTGAAAGATGAACGTATATTTCATCAAATATCATAAATATTTTAATTTTACAAAATTTCAATTTTTCTTTGAAAACTTTGATCTTCATGTTCAATCTATCCATGAGAAATTTCAAACATCAAATTGAGAATGCATTGAAAGGAGGTAAATTGGCTCAGCCAACAAGAAATTGAAGCTGCGATGTCTTCTGTCAAGGGAGGGGTAAAGTTGTCAAATCATCTCCAATCTAACAGTGTAGTGATGGAAAAGGTGAAGATTGGAGCGGGAGTGGTAAATTTTCAATAAAAAGAACCTATGATTATATCATTTCTGACATAGGACTGTCCGTTGAAGACCCCTCTTTGAACCGGACCGGATGTGAATTTCCCGTTGTTTCTAACTCGGTTACCTGATTTTTAACTTGTCTAATGTTGATAAACAACATTATGCAACTTTGTAATTTTATTTGTTTTATTGATATAAACACTTAATCTAAGTTATTGATAGATTAGTTAATTGGGGAAATAATTGAGCAATTACTCGAGTATTAGAACAAATTACTCACGGGCCTTGTCCAGCTGACCTGGATCCTTTTTTGAGGCACACTTCATTAGTAACAGAGTTTGCTTCTTATTTAATGGCCCGTTTAGTTAGAGTTCCAAATTTGATACCATATCAACATTGATATTGATAATTTTAGAGGTTGGAGTATCAATATCAAAATTGATACAAGTTGACACTTGTATTATATAATGTGTTTTGTTTTCACTACTAATTTCAATATTGAAATTATTAACCAAACACTTAGTGATTACTAGGAATATCAATTTTGAAATTGATAGTGACAGAGGTGTTAAATAATGTTACCAAACAGGACCTAAACATTTACATCTAGGCTATATTTAGGTCCATTGTTAGTAACATTGCATCTATGATATATATATTTATAACATTTAGATTATTTATTGATATATATAACTAATGTCCTATTTAGTTATAATATCAACAATGGTACTATATCAATATTGATATTTCTAGAGGTCAGAATACCAAGATCGAAAAAAGTTGAAAGTTGTGTATGATAAAATTATGTTATACAAATCAATCATATTCAGTAGGATTAAATATTTATTCAATTAATTAGCATATTTTCATTACTTACTTTTATTAGATGCATATACCGTAATAGTCATTAATCATGTGTAATAATGATTACATCATCATGAGATCATGATATTAAGATTAATCATCTATAATTTTGTGATATGAATGCTTCTCATTGAATGATTCTCAATATGAGATATTAAATATCCAAATATACTATTGCATGTGATGTTTTCTTATAAGATGATGATGATAGATATCATTAGTCATTAGTGTGGAAACACTAAGATATATATGTAAACATTAGTGGAATAAGTTCACTAAAAGGATCCAACTTATAAATCCTCGTTGAATAATCCTCAAGATGAGATACTAAGGATCCAAATATATTAATGCATGTGATGTTTTCTTCTAAGATGATAATGATAGATATCGTTAGTCATTAGTTTGGAGTCACTAAGATATATATATATAAACTTTAGTGAAATAAGTTCACTAAATTGATCCAACTTATGAATCCTTAACGGCATTTTATATAATTGTCAATTAGGATTTTCAATCATCATGTTTCACCTTGTTGGATATTTGACCTGAGTCACCAAATATGTATTATTGGATATATCTTGTACTTAAGTTATTGGCTCCTAGTTATGGATCAACGAAACAATTGTTTAATATAATTAATAGATCATGTACAAGAGAAATTCGATGAAAGCAACCGATTACACAACGAGGAATAGCTAACCATAGGCAAGTGAGAGAGAATGCATTTTAGAATAGTTGTCTGAATTATTGACCATGATAGAAATGATAATTGAAAAAAGAGATTTCCAATTGATCATATTATAAGTACAATATCCTAATGTGTTGGTATACTCAGGGGTTGATAGACAATGTTGTATCCCTATCCAAATAGGACATTAGATGAACAAGAGTTTATATATGTGTGATAACTGATGAGTGATGACAGAAATGCTAGTTGGAGATAAGATCATCCACAAAGTTGCTTGGGATTATTAGTGTAGATGTGCAAATTTGGCATTGTTTTAGGGCATAAGACTCTTTTTTTATGAATGATATTCAAGAATTCTACCAATGAGACAATTTTATTGAGAAGCGATGCTTTTGGCGCATTCTAGACATTACAAGCCCTAGTGCCCCATTAGGGGGAACCAAGAGTAGTCCCCTTGTGCCCCTCTGGGGTGCTACTTACCTCTTTGGAAGGCGGTTTTGAGCCTTTTTGCACCCCTTTTCATGTCTACCTTATTGGATCTTGGCACCTCATTAGGGGGGCACCCAGCGCCCTATTGACGCGACGCCTGTGAAAAACAATTCTTTGTTTTATGCCCTGTTTGGTAACAGTATTAGGTACCTCTATCACTATCAATTTTAAAATTGATATTGATAGGAACTATGAAGAGGTGTTTGATTAATTGTATCAATTTTAAAATTTATAATGCAAACAAAGCATATTACATAATACAAGTGTCGACTTGTATTACTTTTGATATTGATACTCTAACATTTGAAAATATTAATATCAATATCAATATAGTATCAAAAATGAAACTCTAACCAAACAGGGCATTAGCTATTTTAGGACATTTCTTCTCTTTAAGAAATATCTGCCTTGCCAAGAGAAACATCTTTGGCCACCCCCATTGATTTTTCATGACCTTGAGCAACTCTAGAGCCATCTAAGAGCTTAGAAACTCCCCAAACCTCACAAAGATCAACTCTTTCTTAGATATTTCACCACCTCTAAGCCCTAGCACCTGATTGTTTCAAGCTGACTTTTGTAACTACACGAGGATGTCTCTTAGTCACAAGATCAACTTAATTTTTTATCATTTGTCTCGGTGTTCACTTTATCTCCAGATGGAGCTTCGCTAACTTAATATCTAACATAGAGAACCTTCTGAGTTCATGTCAAATGCTTCCACTAAATCAAGATGTTCAATAACCTTCAATCATCCAACAAATTATCATTCTTGCATAGATGAACACTGAATAAGTTGGGATAAACCCCATTGACCATTCTTCTTTCACCTTACTTTCTCCCTAAAGATGTTAATCACATCTATTTCTCTTTGCCACATGAACTATCATAAACATTGTCATCGATGCTTCCCTCTAGCTTGACACCTTCAAGGGAAGCCCGGCAACAATGTCTACTTGAATATGGGGATGTGAGCAATGCTTGGATGCAGTTTGTCACCATTGAGTTCAATGTCCTAAGCTAAACGGCTCTACCTTGTGAAGTTGACACTGCCACTCAAGGTCTATTGTTCCATCCATGCTAGTTCTTTATAGTATCCAAGGATTCTTTGAAGGTATTTACATTTTTTTATGCAACAGTTGATAATTGGGTAGCATTGAGAGTCGAAAACAAAGCAGGAGTTATGATTTGTTTGCGAAAACGGTATCCTATTAAGTCAATTTTGTATTCGGACCCAACATTAATGAGGGTCTAATGATACGAACCCCTATTTATTTTTTATTTTTTTAGTTAGTCCTCAACCACATTGACAATTGGGCACAGTGGGTTACACACAATAGAGTTGATTTGTTAGTACGAGGACATCGATGCAATTTATTGAAATTATAATATTTTTATTAAAAAATAACTTTATATAAAAATAGCAAATTGAGACAAACATTAACAAGCCAAGAGAATTAACTTCATTCACACCCTGAAGGTTGTAGTCACATGGTGGGACTTTGTTCGGTATGAGTCATCAAGTCGATGCACAAGATAATCTATCGATAGAGAAAATTTGTGTGGATATCACTAAATTGATAGAAATGTATGCCCTACAAGCCAATCATATGTGATATGATTTTACATTTCTTGTAATATTTTATTCAGTATAAATAGCATAATCTTCATTACTTGCACTATCTAGATACGTCTATCGTAATGAAGTCCTACGTTGCATGCAATGATGATTGAATCATGACGAGATCATGATAATGAAATCAATCATATAGAAGCATGTACTCTAAATGTTCCTAGTCGTAGGATCCTCGAGACGGGACATCAAGGATCCGGTAAGACTACTGTATATGATATCTTCTCATATGATGAGAATGACCGATCTCATTGGTCATCAGTGTGGGGACACTAAGATACATGTACAGGTGCTCATTAGAGCAATGAGTTCACTGAACTGACAAGTATAGAATCCCTGAATGGTATCTCATCAAAGATGTCTTACCGGGCGTACCATGTACTTTGACTATTGACTTATGGATCACTTAGTATTGTGCTCCTGTATAGTTAATGGATTGGGTATATGGGAAACCCGGTGGAGGCAATTGAGCGGACAATAAGGGATCGTCCACTCTCGGTAGGAGAGAGAGAATGTCCTATGGATAGTACTCTAAATCCTTGGCCAAGGTAGATAAGATAATTGGAAAAGAGTTTTCCAATTGATCCAATTACGAGTACAATATTCCATAGTGTCAGTATATTTAGGAGTTGACAATCAATGCCATACTCTTATCCGACCGGGACATTGGATGGACGAAGTTTTATATCCGTATGGTAACCGATGATGGAAAGACTCTTTGGAGAGGAGTTTATCCCCGAAGCCGTTTGGGATCATAGGATGTGGCTTGTACCCTTCATGATCGGTAAGCCATTAAATCTATTATGAGATAATAGATTTAATTTAAAAGAAGTTGTTCTTTTAACTAGGCCTCAACCAAATGGGCTCTTAGGCCTAGGAGATCACACACATAAGGACCAATCCGTAAGTTTGGGGGCTTGGGTTAACTTATAGAATAAGGAGGGGTTTTTGTGAAAAACTCCGAGTTCTATAAATAATAGCAATGAGAGCATAAACCCTATCAAGCCAAGGAAGCTCTCTGCGCCCCAACCACCCTCCTTCGCCGTCTCCCACCCCAGTAGCCGCCATTCGATGGTGGAGTTCCGTTCGGGACGAGTGGTCGACGCCGGCGCGAAGGAGAACCCGACTTCGGAGGTGGTTCGTGTGGATACGAATAGAGGCCGCACACTTGAGTGGTTGAACGAGTGTAAGAACACTCGATCTTCTCCGATCTTAAGAGATTATTTGAATCCTACAAAGGTACGTGTTCGAAACTGTTTCGAATATCGATTTTGACGACGTCGTTCGGTTTCGATCGATACCAAGACAATGATATACGAGGAATCAGATATTTTCCGTTGCGCCAATCTGATTGAACCGATTCCCTACATAAAGATTGTGCATTTGAATGCCTTGTAGAGCGTGGATACACTAGTTCATGTAAGCTCTTGAGGGATTGGTTGAATATGTAAGGTATTTTCAATTTCATTCAAATATATTTTCCAGTAATGCTATTTGGTTATGATTTAGACAATGACAATGAAATCCAGAGAATCAATGTTTCCACTACCTATAGATTGATCAATATTTACACATCTTTTTTTACTAAAATGTTGAATTCGATAAAATTAGTCAAACATATCTTGATAATTTATAGCAGTTTCAAGTTTATATATGATAGCAATAGAGGGGTCTAATATCACCAAACAAGGCATAAAGTATTGCGTGCGATGTGCTTTACTGCGTGGATGGGAAAAGCCCACAACGATGGAAATAATGTGTTCATAAGTTACTATGTGTGAAAATACTTAGAGCTGTGTGTTTATGTTTTATTGTATTATTTTAATTCACCCAAATACATAAGATATTATAATAAAGTTGTGTGTTTGGTGTATTCAATGTGTCTCAAATAGTGTAGTTTATCATTCTTGTATCGTTGTATACATGCAATACACATATATTTAGATATAGTACAAACACCATGTGAATGTAAGACATGAGATTTATTGTAAAAATTGTGATATGATTTATGAAAAGTGAGAGACTCAACAATAACATGGTATGTAATATTAACTATTCACTATGCCCCAGAAAAAATGATAGAAATATTTGACATGCACCATTATAAGAAAAACAATCATTTAGGATAATTTATTGGGGGCAACTAGAAAAAGTTGTCCTAGTTGAGATGGCATAAGTAATGTTCTCATAGCAGAACAAGCATTGGGCATGGTTTTTAAAAGCCATTGCCAATGAACATATGAGCGTCATCTTCAGGCATTGTGAACTTTAAAAAAATCAAAAATTCTATTTCGGGTAAAATGTGTGGATAATTGGTGATAGTTATTGTAAGTCATCGTCAATATCTACTATTGGTGACAACTTCGAGCATTCTAACTCATACAATATTAAAAAAAGCTTGGTTTAGGTGAAATGTATGGCTCCAACCATCACCAATTGTATAAGGTCGATAATTGAATGGTCATATCTCAGTGGTGACTGCTCAAGCCGTTTCCAATGATCATAAGTGCACCACTAGCGATTGATTTTGAGGGCTGTTGCCACTTCCCTTTTCATTTTAATCTTGCACAACCCTTTTTCTCCCTCCCCGCTTTTCATTTATCTCTCTCTTGTGCATGCCAAGTTCCTCTATTGTTGGTATTATTGTTGCCATCGGTCACTACCGTCGACGGTCTTATTGTCACCACTAGCTGCCACTATTGCCACTGGATCTCCACTTTTATCTACACCCTAGCCCTAGTTTTAGCATAATTTTCTTTGAGCATCATTTAAATGTTGTTTACACCTTATAGTAGGGTTAAATATATTTTTATGTTTGTATAATAACTAATTTTATGATTGGATGCATGAGTGTTCACCATTTAAATATTGTTTGGAAAATTACTTTATTACTTTGATGTTCGGGTGTTCACCATTCGGTTCAACATGATAAACTAAATAAAATCAAAAAGTTAATTCCTTTTGTGTTTTAGCTTGTTGTACTTCCAATCTGAGGTGTTTGAGTTTTCATTATTTTTTTTGTTGGAGTTGATGTCTTTGGAATTTAAGGTGTTATGACTTTTGTCTCACTAGGTTTATTATCTTTCGGATTTGATTCTTTTTCTTGGGGATTTCAATTTAAGTTTGAGATTTACTGAATTTGGAGTTTTTTTAATGTGAAATCCAGACTATGGTTTTTGGGATTTACATTTGGTTCCCATCTTGGATAAATTTAGTTTTAGTTCATTTTTTTATTATTGTCATTTGAATTGAGATTTTGTCCTGAGAGTCTATTTTTTGTGAATATCGTTCATTTTGTCTTCTTGTCATTTCAATAAATTTTTATACATTTTTATTTATAAAAAATATATTAAAATAAAATATGAACTACCCACTAACATAAACTTATCATTTTGGAGAGAGGTTATAACAAAAAAGGAGTGTACAAGGTGTGACCAGACAAGGTGGGGACCACATAGATAAACATGCGAGAGTCTTTTTGCTTCTCTAAGAAAAAAAATATCTTCAAAAATATTAAATTATATTGACCGTCAAACTCTTCTTCCAACTGATTTTGTTATAAAAATATAAAATTATAATAAAAACTCAATCCATCAAGTTACCAAGCACCTTATACAAAGATGAATGGTTTTCGCCTGCCGTATCGTTGAGTTTTTTTATAAGAATAAGTTGACTAAAATAGATAAAAAATTAGTAATTATGCTTATTCAGACTCATACAGTTGTAATAGATTTAATGATTTGTTGACGTCAGAATAATTGATTATCATCGAAGTTTTATTTAATCTAAATTTTTATTTTGCATGTTTTTTTTTGAAAAATTTCCAAGTATCTGATAATATAACACTCTAGTCGGCCCAACCGGGTTAATTGTATAGGTGATACTGTGTAATATTTTATAATATTAGTTTTTTTTTTCCGTGACCAAAAAAAAGTTAATCGACTTGAGTCTCTTAATCGGATCCACCGATTTATTGTCCTGTTTGGTAACACTATTAGACACCTTTATCACTATTAATTTTAAAATTGATATTGTTGGTAATCACCTTGAGGTGTTTGGCTAATAGGATCAATTTTAAAATTTGTATTGTAAACAACACATGTTACGTAATATATGTGTCAACTTGTATCAATTTTGATATTGATATTCCATCTTTTAAAAATATCAATATCAATACTAATATAGTATCGTTTTTTATACTCTAACCAAACACGCCATATATAAATGCGTGCAATCAAATTACGAGAGTGCCCGCCCCCAAAAATCACCTTTTCTATCGCCAGAGTTTCCGTCAAGCCGCCGGACTCAAGAGGGAAACTTGCCCGGGAAGTACAAGGGGGTTGGAGAGGAATCAGAGAGGAAGCCGGAAGGGGACTGGCGTGGACGCCGGTACTGCCTTCCTTGTTCTTGTCGCTCCACCGGCGGTTCCTCTCCTGTTCGCGTCATCCATTCGCTTCTAGGTTGTACCTTCTCCCTTTTCTCTCCGGGGATTTGTGCCCAGAGAGGATGAAGATCACTGTAATGACGCCCGAGGAGCAGTTCGTCACCCTCGACGTTGAACCCGACGAAACGGTACGTTCTCCCTTCACACCAGTCTAAAACTTCGGTCACGAATTCGGTTCTCCGGTTCGTGATTTCGAGGGGAAACTTCGATCACAATCTCCGGTTGTGTCTGATTCGAAGTTTTGAGTTTCGTAATTCTTCCTGGCTTGTCCGCCACAGGTCGAGAATGTCAAAGCGCTGCTCGAAGTGGAGGTGAAATGAGAAGAACATCTCGAATCTGTTGTAATTCTTCTTCCTTCTGGTGGGTTTTGGCTGACACGAGATGTTTTGAAGCAGACGGGTGTGTTAACTCAGCAGCAGCAGTTGCTTTTCAATGGAAAAGAGATGGCCAATTCAGACCGCCTCAGCATAACAGGCGTGGGAGAAGGTGATTTGGTGATGATGTTGTCCTCGGCTGCATCGGGGTAACTGAGTTTTCTCATATCTATACGTTCCATGCTAGCACCTCCTCTGGTGAGGCCGTCTTTCGTGGTCTTGGGAGGTCGCAGGATTCTTGAACATCGAGACCATCATTAACTCCACGGCAAAAAGAACAACGGCACCTAGTGTGATTACTTAGTAACTCGTTTGGTTGTGGAAGAAGGTGTTTCTGCATGTCTCTATACTACGCCATCGACTAGAGCTACCATTCCATGTGGGGTTGAGATAAGGGTGAACAATGAACATAAATACGAAAAAAAAATCAGGGGGGTACGAATGAAGGCGTACAATTTATGAGGTGGCTTTTATTTAGGGCGAGTAGACAAAATTCCAAAGGGGACAGCACCTGATTGCATCATTACATGTGCTATTAGAATTGAACCATACAATGTGGGGTGCAGTTCAGAGATGAGGGAGATCAACATGCATGCCACCTCTCACATTTCTATCCAGTAATGTAGTACCCTGTAAAATATGTTTCTAGATTACCAGGGCATGATTATTGAATTTCAGATTTCAGAAAATTCCTATGGTACATAAACCCATGCAAGAATCCAGCTAGAACCACTCTTCATCATATGAAGTTTGATTGAAATTGAAAATCTGCTTTCGACAGTCAACCCTTCAAACTCTCCCTACTTCAGGTTTTCAGTCCAACTGCATCCTCGACTGTCCACCCTTGAAGAGCATCTCTCCAAACTCATCTTAGAATATCACAGCTCTATCTTTTAATTAGTATCTCAAAGACAAAGGAAAAGAAAGTTGTTATGAATATAAAGCTTTCCAGATGGAAATTGGCATGGGTTGCACTGCCCACTGCTGATGGATTCCCGTTATGTACTGTGGAAGAGAGGAGATTGTGTTGTTTCTGTGGATTTTCTATTGAAATTTGTTCAGGTTTTCCTTGTGGCATCATATAACACTTTTTAGCGGTCATCACAAGAAAGTTGTTGGTGGCTGATTTTGGTCAATTTTTTTTTCTGATGTTCAATGGCTTATTATCAACTGGGCTTCTCCTGTGCCTCCCATGTATCTTCAGGGTCTAGAATAAACAGAAAGTAGTTGGAGGTGACCCACTTTTAATGTGCCAATGTTTTTTTTTTTTGGAGAGTGACAAACCTGCCCCAATTCATTGAAATAAATATTCAAACTACAAGATGCCAAGAGAAGACAAGTAGGCAAAACTATAGAAAAAACAAGAACCAAGAGAACAATATGCCATCTGGCTGGCCACCAAGACAGTAGTAATCAAGAAGCAACTATATACAATAATACTTCCAGACAAAAAAGAGTGTCTAGGAAAAAAGTGGTATTTGGCAGATGCCTCGAATAAGCATAAGACCAATCCTCGATGAAAGCAACAGTCATGTGGAGAATAGCTAAAGAATTATGAATTGCATCTTGAAAGTCCTCTTATTCCGAGAGCTCCAAATGGACCAAAATATTGTTGGCAATGAAAGATTTCACAAGACTGGATGGCTACTTGTGTGAACCTCTCTTTTTTCGCGTCTATTCTTTTGAAAGAAAGACATCCCCGGACTTATCTAGGAAAATAGATGATACCTAAAATATTAGGTAGTCCAGTGATAGTTTAAAAATATTAGAGCCGAGGTTCGGGTTCTTTGAAAATTTTGATTTTTGACCCTTCTCCGCCGGATGGTGCGAGTATCCGGCGTTAGCTTACATCGAGCAACGGCTCGAATGCCTTTGATTAACCGTCGCGGCAACCTGTGTTTGGAGACATGCACATCCACAGAATAAAGTAAAGAACTCAAAAGGGCAGCGGCCTTTTGGGTCCGATCAGATGCAAACCGATTTGTTTGGGTTTGTTTTATTTGTTGGTTGGTTGACTTTTGGATCGACTTGAAAGTCGGTTTTGTTGATTTTTGGGTTTTGAATCAATTTGTTTGATTGATTTGTTGTTTGGTTTTTTGATTTGTTTTGGATTGAATTTGGTTGATTCAAGTTGTTTTGGTTCGAATCTGTTTTGGTTTTGATTAAGCATGTTTGGATTTGGTTTTCTGATTTTTCTGATTTCTGAATTTTCTGGTTTTGAGTTGATTTTAATTCATTTTGGATGTTTGAAATGTGCTTATTTGGTTTCTTTGGGGTTAAGCACTTGATTGTTCATTTAAGTGAAGTTCGGTGGATTTTATGTGAATTTTCAGATTGCTAAAATCAGATTTTGAAGTTGGTTGGAACCTGTTTTGGAAGATTGTTCAAATCTGAATTTTGTTTTGGCAGATTTTTTATTGAAACCTGATTTTCTGTTTTGGCGGATTTTTTGTTTGAAATCTGATTTCGGTTTGATTTGTTTCAAAACCGGTTCAATCTTGTTGAAGATCGGTTGTTTGTTGAACCGGAATAAATTGAATTTCAGATTTTGTTTAGTTCTGATTTTTTTGACTTTCAGATTTGATTTTCTGTTTTATTTTTCTGTTTGAATTTTCAGATTGATTTTGAAATGGTTTTATTTTTAGTTTGGCGGTTTGCATCACCTCCGACCCATCGGGCTGCCATTGGGTGCCCGGTTTCATGCATTCCAAATTGACATTGAACTTCATTTCATTGAAAGCTGGGGTGAAGTACATCGGTGTACAATGTGATTGATCCTTCCCCCAATATAGGCTTCTTTTCACTACTTTGGAAAATTTTCGGCATTACGACGGCATGCCGGTTATTTTCCAACTTAGTGAAATTTACCCATCCAAAATAGCCAGCCTTAGCTTAGCCATATTGGGGGAAGGATCGCTGGCTACGGGATTCATGCCCGCGCCTCCGTCCGGATCGCCGGCTACGGGATTCATGCCTGCGCCTCCGTCCAATGTGGAGTTCCCCGCTAGGGGTGAATCTCCTTAATTTAATGTTGCTTTCGCATTTCTGATTTTTATTTATTTATTTTTTTTGAAGGCCAGTTCGGGCCGGTCCATTACATCGGCGTTCAAAGCCGGGCTTCAATCTTTGCTTGAGTTTGGAAGGACAGCTTCTAGGAGGGAAAGCCGGACCCGTGAAAGGGCCATTGAGGCTCACTCCTCCTTTGATGTGTTGAGGGGAGAACCGGACTCGTGGAAGGGCCGTTGAGGTTCATCCCTCACTTTGCCGGTACAAGCCACAAGGGGGGCTGCTGCGACCTCTTCTTTTGTTTTCTGCTGCAAGGGAGCTGCTGTTGGGCTTCTTGGGAAGCGGATTGGACCCGTGAAAGGGCCATTGGGTTGAGCCTCGATGGGGCTGGAACCTGGCTGCAAGGGAGCCGAAAATGTTCCTGTTTTGGGCCTGAATTGGGTGCCGAACATGGGCTGGAAATGGACCGGGTTGGGGTCTGTTTTGGGTGTCTTTAGGTGGGCCGACAGGTGGCCAAGGTGAGCTGAACAAGGGCCAGCATATGGGTCTGCACAAGGGGGAATCTGAGGCCTGTTCTGGGGGACTGATTGGGCCTGCACAAGGGGCCGGACAGGGTCTGTCCAGGGCATTCGGTTAATGCAGAATCTGTTTTTTTTTGAGGCCCTGCAGAGGACTGCGATGGTGGGCTTTTATTGGATCAAAATTGGCCTGAATTTGGGGTCAGACAGGGTCTATTTTGGACCTGCACAACGGCTGTCTTGGTAGGCCGCAGAGGGGGCTGAAAGGGTCTGTATAAAGACCTGAAGATGGGCCAGCATGGGGCTAGGTATGGGCCGAGCAGAGGGTCTGGATAGGCCTGCTTCTTGATGGCTATAAGTGGGCCGAAATAGGTTCTTTCTGGAGGGATAGAAAGGGGCGAGGGAGACAGCTAGAAATAGAAAAGAACAAGCCCTTAAAGGGCTACATGGCTAACGTATACCGCTCTCCACTACCTGATCTTCTTCTCTTCTCCTCCTTGGCCACAGGCAGCAGGTGCAGGGGCGCAACTTAGCAGCAGGTGCAGGCGGCAGTTCCTTGGTAGCAGCAGCAGCAGGGGCAGGGCACAGGCAGCAGGAGCAGGGCGCAATCCAGCAGCCTCCCGGCGTCTTCAGCCGCCTCATTTCCCTTGGGCGGTCCTCTCTTCTTATAGGGACGGATGGCACTCCAAGAGTCATGTTTTCTTCAATGTAGGATGACTCTTGGCTTTCCCAACTCCTTGAATTCCCACCAGTCTTCAATATTGGACTGACCATTGGTGTCCCCCACGTAGGCTGGCCACATTGGCTTCTTCACCTCATAAATGGGTCAAGGATGAGGTGGCTAGACAGGTGGCTTGGGCGGTCAGCCCTGCTGAGGTGGCAGGCCAGTGCGGCCTGTTCCCATTGTCCTGGGTTTGGGCCTGGCCGCGGCTGGCAGCCTGGCAGGCTGGGCCTGTTCACACTGGAGCTGAAGTGGGCTGGGCCTGATTTGGGCCTGCAGTGGGCAGCCGTGGCCCAGCCAGGCCCTGCTCCTGCTGGGCTGTACGCCAGCTTCCTTATGGGCTGCATTTTTTCTGATTTACCTTGGCTCATAGGCTGGTCAATTGGGCACAAATTGGGGTTCCCAATTGGGCCTGATTTGACTCAATTATGGGCTCTTTCCCCCTGCTTCAGGTTTGGTTCTTGTTGGCCCATTTGTCTTCTCCCTTTTTCTTTTTTTTAAAAAAAAAAATATACGCCAACACTGCTCCATGGATTTCTACTACTATATTGCTGAATTGAGTGAGTTGTAGAATGAATATTATGCCAAGAAATTTTATAACTTTTAAACAAAATGCACTAAAGGTGGTTATATTGCCACATTGAACGAATATGGGGTCCATATCTTATACTTGTGACCCGCAGAACACACTTCTCAGAACCACATTTGAAGATCTGCAAGAGATATGCATTTGTAAGTCTTCCCCTATAAAATTTTTACAGTAACACACTAATTTTTAAAGGATAGAAAAATACACCAATTTCCACCAAGGGACTTCAGAAGCACCTCCCCAGAAAAGTTTCCTGCAGACAGATTTGACTGAAAAGGAATTATCCCCGTTTGGTAGCTAAGACACATCATCTTCCTGAGCATGAATACACCAAAGACCTCTCTAAAGATCCATAAAACCCAAAAGTTCTCCAAATCTACCCTCCTTTAATTTCCTTATGAAAAAGAATGATCACTTGTTCTCTAAGCCTCTCTATTCCAAAGAGAACACATCTTTGCTTTCCTATTTGCTGCTTCTCTGAACAACAAGGGAAACCGCATGGCAAGCTGTACATGACACGCCCAATGGTCCATCTAGAAATGGGTTCTTCTGCCATTCCCAACAGATAGCCATAGAGGCGATGAGGATGACTTCAGAGATAGCCCAATGTGCTGATGATAAATTGCTGGTCTTTTCTATTTGCTTTACTGTAATCTGATGATTCTGTTGAAGCTCCTGGAGGCGGTCACTGGTATGTGCATTAATTTCAGAAAGTGTGAGTTAATGGAAGTACCAGATATCTTACGTCCTTCAGTTAGATTGGATGTCCTTTTTAATCAACTGCTTGATCAAGGTTATGGTGTCGGTTCTCTACCTAGCTGTAACTTAAGCTGCGGATACAATGATGATGGGTCACTGCTGGGTCTGATAATCATCATTAGGCTGGACCTTCGGTGCCTCTTTAGAGGTTTCACCAGACTGTTTTGGGTCCCTCGGATCTAGGTGCCCCCGAGATCAAGAATCTCGCTAGATCATGCCGAGGTTGCTTTCCATGGCATTGATTGGAACATGGTGCTGATCAAGGGGACTGAGGACTCAATGATGGAAAAGTGATGGGGACTGGTATGGACCGGATCGACCGTTTATTCGGGGATAGCATCTTCCGGGTCCTAAGGAGGTGATGTATTTTTTTTTAATGTTAGAATTTATTTTATGTATTTTCTTTGGGTATTTAGAGTCTTTTTCATTTTAGTCCTTTATAGGATATATATATATAATTAGGTCTTTTAGAGGTCTATCTTGTAATGACAAGTTCTATTTAAAGAGTCCAAGTCATTGAATGAAGAAGAGATGGATGTTTGAAGAAGTCAATGGGTTTTCCCCTAACCCCCCTCTCGTCACCTCCTTCTGCCTTCACTCTTGGCTTGTTGTCCCTCCGATGTGGGCATTTTTCTCTCACCCCTGGGTGCTCCCGGTCCTCTCTTCCTACTCCTGGTGTTTTCCTTCACCTTAGGAGCTAGGTTCGGTGCCCCCTCCCCTATCTCGTTCACCTAACCTCCGTCGACAACCCTCGTTGACCCTTCCCCTAGGTCGTTTGGAAATCCCACCTCATCTCCTCACCTCTCCTCATACGGACCCCTTCCCTTGGCTGGAAGCCCCCTGCAACCCCGCCCCCTATTGGAAGCGTTGCGACAGACCCCCCTCCCTTCCGTACGCGGCCGAACACCCCTGCCTTAAACAGACCCTCCCACACCCTGTACGACAACCCTAGCCCCACAAGTCCCCTATCACAGAGCCATTGGCTCCTCACAACATGCCCAAGCCCCTTCCATTGCCACCCCCACCCCCCCGTTTCCCTCTCTGTCGGTTAAATCCCCTTCCGACAGACCTGACGAAGGTGACGGAGAGAGGGTAAGAGGAGGAAGAAGGGGAAGCCGACAATGCCTGACGGAGGTTCCTTTATGGCCCCTTCCACTCCGGCGTCCCCGATGACGATGGTGCTGACGGCATCGAGTTCCATCTTCTCCTCCCCTTTCTGTGCGAACATGGCACGGCCACAAAAAACGCGATCCCCCCCTCATCGATGCCCTCAAACGATTGGGCGTGAGGAGCCCCGCTTAGGGGTATGCGGCGACTCGTCGCTCGCCCACACCCCCCCCCGACGTTAGTCGCGATCGGCCGTGCAACCACCCGATGCTAGTTCGCCCAGTGGCTTGAACCGGGCCCGCCTTCAAACCGTTGGTTTAGGGTGGTTCAGGCTTGATTCAAGCTGGTTCAGGGCTGATTCAGCCCTCCCGGAGTAGGTTCAGACCGGTTTAGCCCTGGTTTAGGTGTTTTAAGGCCGGTTCAAGGCTGTTTGGGGGTACCGATTCAACACTTATGGGCTCGGTTCAATGGCAGTGGGGTTCAGTTCAGTGGATTTCAAGCCCGGTTTAGCAGTTTCCAGCTTGGTTCAGCACTATTTGGGGCCGGTTTAGTGCCCATCGGACCGGTTCAACTTGGTTCCGGTTCGGTTCAGTGTCTGTTAGCTCTGTTTGAGAGTCTTCAGCTCGGTTCACACTCGATCAGCCCCTTGTGGCACATGATATTATTATATTGGTCTTCCTCGGGCCCGTCGGTGTGTGCAGATGGTGGCACCTCCGTCCTTGTCTCGCATCAGTTTGGTATTAGAGCCAACGCTAACTTGTTTCTACGAGTCGGGGTCCTTACATTGCGTGGGACATCGACACTTCAACTTTGACGTCACATTATCGTTGGAGGTGCACACCACGACAATTTTGTCGAGCTTATCGGGCAATATCATCTCATAGTCTCTCGACAAGTTGATCGCTCCAGATTATTAGGTGGTCGAGAATAGTCGGGTTTACATCTAGTTTGCTTATATTGTCAAAGGCCGACTTAGACCGTGGACATTGTGGTATGTAGAGGATGCTTGGTGCAACATACTTCCCTATAGGAAATTTCTCATCTTGGGTTCCGAGTGGTTAGCTGATCAATAGGTAGATTTGGACACATTCCCTCGAAAACTTACCTTACGCCCTAAGCAGTATAAAGCATTGAGAGAGTCAATATGCATTGGCAACACTTATGCCTAGTGGCCTAGACTAAGGAGCAGACTGACACGTTTGTCGAGATGATTTATGAGACAAGTCCAGAGTTTGCCACAGAGTATGAGCAATAGTGTGCCATGTATACTGAGGTAGATAGAGCTATCAAGACCAAGTTGATTGAGCAATTTACTGAGTTCCTACTTGAGTTGCCGACAAAGCAGCAACACCTGGCTGAGACTAAGACTGATCGAGTCATCGTGACAGAGTTGATCACCAAGGCTGTACTAGAGACACTTATTCTAGAGGACCTACACACAATGCCTTGACAGAGTACCCAGACTTGGAGCTTGATAGCACTTACGACACTGTTTGAGTCACCTTCTGCAGTCTCTTTAGAGCTTCCCAGTCCCACCTTGTGATCACCTGGGTTGCACTACCGCAGTCTTCAATTTCAATATGACTGTGTTAATCATACGACACTACAAAACTCAAGGACAATTTTTTCGCAACCAGGGGATAATGATGGGTACTGGTACGGACTATATCGACCATTTATTTGGGGATAGTGTCTTCCAGGTCCTGAGGAGACGATGTATTTGTTTCTTTATTTTCATAGTGTTAGAATTTATTTTATGTATTTTCTTTGAGTATTTAGAGTCTTTTTCATTTTAGTCTTTTAGAGGACATATATGTAATTAGGTCTTTAAGGGATCAATCTTGTAATGTCAAGCTCTATTTATGAGCCCAAGTCATTAAATGAAGAAGAGATGGATATTTGAAGAAGCCAATGGGTTTTACCCTTTCCCCCCTCTCGTTACCTCTTCCTGTCCTCACTCTCGACTTGCTGTCCCCCTGACATCGGCGTCGTTCTCCCACCCCTGGGTGCTCTTGGTTCTCCCTTCCCACTCCTGATGTTTCCCTTCACCTTTGGAGCTAGGTCCGGTGCCCCCTCCCTTGTCCCGCTCGATTTTTTGACCTCCATCAACGACTCTTGTTGACCATTTCCCTAGATTGTTTGGAGATCGCACCTCATCCCCTCAGCTCCCCTCACCCCTACGAACCCCTTTCCCTGGTTGGAAGTTGGTTTGACCGGTTCTTGCTTAGACCGCAAGTTCAGGGCAATTCAGGCTAGTTCCCCATCCAGGAGCCGGTTCAGACCGGTTTAGCCCCAGTTCAGGTGTTTTAAGGCTGGTTCAGGGTTGTTTGGGACCGGTTCAGCACTTGTGGGCCTGGTTCAATGGCCGTGGGTCCGGTTTAGTGGATTTTAGGCCCGATTCAGCAGTTTCTAGCTTGGTTTGACGTGGTTCAATGTTGTTTGGGGCCGGTTCAGCTTGGTTCCGATTCGGTTCGTCGCTCGTCAGGTCCGTTTGGGGAGTCTTCAACTCGGTTCACGCTCGGTCGGCCCCTTTATGCACACGGTATTATTATATTGATCTTCCTCGGGCCTGTCGACATGCGCGGATGGCAACACCTCCATCCTCATCCCACATCAAAAAGTAAGAGCTCTGTGAGCAGGTTGGAGTTGCTTCCTTATCAAAATTGCACCGTTTGTTATGCCAATTTACTTTCAATTTTTAGACTTCCTATGCAAACTTGCAAAACGTGGACTCTCTGAGAGTAGCAAGTTTTTTTTTTTTTTTGAAAATGGAATGACCAATAAGGGAAAGGTTTGCGTTTACTCAGATGGAAGAAGGTTTGCATTAGATTGAGGAGTGGATGGATGGGTTTGATGGAAATCGATGCACTTAATAGTGCTGCCTGTCAAACGCCTGTGGAGATTAGATAACGATAAAGAAGGCCGATCGGCCACTAGGTACTTCAATAGAGTAACCTTTTGGCTTAATTTTGAGTGTGGAAGGATATTTGGAAGAAGGCACGCTATGTTGATGCTCAGCTATGATTTAAGTGAGTGAGGGAGAGACAAGATTAGATTTTTGGAAGATAATCGACCGCTGGAAAAACTGTTGGAAACAGAGTATCAGGAACTACTCATCTAGGTACTCTTAGAAGGATGTAATAATGCCAGTATATCAAGTATCTCGCTGTTCATGGGCTAACAAGAGCATTTTTGTTCAATCTAATGAATAGCAGTCTTTCATCCTGCATGGATGTGAACAATTATTTTGAAATTTGTTCTTTTCAAAGTAAATGTAGTGTCTGTGTATTAAGGATCAGAAAAAATATTAATCACTTTCCCATTGGTTATTTCAGGATGTCCAACAATGATTTGAGTTTTAATCCTGATGGTTCTGCTGTAAACCCTGTGGCATTTCAGCAACAAATTCGGCGTAATTCTCAAATGATGACACAGCTATTTCAGGTGCGCATATTTAAATTTGTTTGTTTTGATTCCACCATCATAGTTCCGCATCGTGCAAACTGTTTCTGCTCCACCATATGGTTTTTAGCACTAGAGGAAGCTGTTTTCTCATCTGGTCTGAAATTGTGCACTGTCACTGTTGGCACCTGAAATTTGCATGCAAGAATATGTGATCTTTTGTGGATCTAGGTCCTAAATGGATTACCATCTATGCATTTTTAAGTTTTGGGGATGCCTTATATGCATGATTGAATCGCCAATAGTTATGGTGCACCGAGTCTTAACACTTGCACCAAAAATGTTAAGTTATGCAAATCTGTCAAAATCAGATGGACATGACATAATCTATGAAGACTCGGTTCTCTTTATGGATCCAATTGATATACACAAGTCCATCCCTGAGATGGGCATCTGAAGATACACATATGGCAATATGGACATGCAAGGATATACATATGATGGCCGATGGTGGTAACAAACATGGATGTATCTATACCTAACATGATGGTTGGATCATCAACATTTGTCTTCATAACCCTTATGAGCATGCACGAGTTTAAATATAGCCTGGGGCATAGTTGTCAAGGCGACAAGGCGCCCAAGGCGTTGGATGGTGCGCAATAAGCTTCGGCGACTAGGCGGCCGCTTAGGCGTCGCCTAAGCGGTCAAGGCGGTAGGATTATGTGTTTATATATATGTAATTATGTATATACACAATTACATATATATATCTACTGTAGATGTGGGTAGAAAAAAATTCGTACACCTAATAATCATACAATAATTTTAAAGACTTATAAGAACTAATCAAATTGATATAGCACAAGAATACAATTTATATGAAAATTGAGAACACATTACTAAATGATACGTAGTTGCAGTCTTTAAATTTCTTCCTCTAAAAATTTGCAAAATGAAGTTGACAAGAAAACAAATGCAAATACAATATACACAAAACACCTACATTATCACAAATGGTCACAGCGCAAGATAAGAAAAAGATAGAAATACGAAAATACTCAAAGCAAGAAGATCAAGTACATAAGCAAAGTAATGAATTAAAGTAGCTAAAAAACAAATAACTACTCAAGAGTTTTAATCCAACACCACATCCACTCACAACATGACATATTAAATCTTAAAACTAAAAATAGCATTTTCTAAAACCAACTCTTGTGCATTAGCATCCTCATTTGCAATTGCATCGCTACCATCTTCATCATTTGTGTCCTCCCATGATCCATCTTTATCATTATCATCTACGTCATCATCCTCTCCATGTTCTTCGTCACTATCGTTATCTTCATCTCTTGCTATTATAGATTGGCCACTTGATTCTCCAACAACTCTTTGTGCTCTTCTCTCAGAAGCTCCCATGGCATTTTCAACATTTTGCCATGTAAGGTTTTCGCCTTTATGAACCAAATCATCACTTTTGTTTACCATCCACTCATTTCCCCAATCCAAACTCTCCAAAGAGATAGGATCATATCTCTCCAGATTTTTCTTCATTTTCATGAACCTTTCACGAATACGGCGGTTGTATTGCACATAAACTAAATCATTCAACCTTTTATGCTCTAATCTATTTCTCTTCTTGGTATGAAACTGAAAGACAACAAAAATAAAACATATAAGGGTAAGTAAAAGTTAAACATCACAAATTAAGGTATCATGTATCAAAATTCAGAATTATAAATACTTACAAATTCAAATGTGCTCCAATTCCGTTCACAACCGGATGAGCTACAACATAGACCGAGAATTCTCAATGCAAGCATCTTTAATTCAAGTGTTTTCTACCATATTGCATCCATCAATGCACTACATTGACAAAAAAACATATATTAATATTTAAGCTATATTCTCATATTTAACAAAATGAAAACATAAAAAATAATAAATAATGACTTATTTGGAAGTTTTTATCCCGTGACCTGATAGCAAATGAAATACCAAATGTGCCTCCTGAAGTAATGTTTCCAACTTGTTCATCTATCTTATCTTGCATATTTTTATCCGGAACCATTCTTTCTACACATGCATAAAATGTTGTTTTATACTTTCCAACTAAAGAGGAATTTTTTAATTGTGCATCAAAATAGAATTTGGGATTCAAAAAGAAGCGGACTAAATGTAAAAGGCGTTGCATTTGTATCTCCTATCGACGATCTACAATCTTTAAGATAGGAGCATACTTTGATTCTTTCTGTGCAAAATTTTCAATAATTTTTTATTTCACAAGTTCCATTGCGGCATACAAATAACTTATAACCGGTTTCTCATCCTTATCAACTAGTCTTAAAACTTGCAGGATTGGTTGACATGCTCTCAAAATCTCTTTAACTATATTCTAAAACTTCACTTGAAAAACAATAGAAGACATGTTTTCCCGTATTTGTCTTTGCCCACACACTCTTATGTCAATTATCTGAAGTAAACAATCTTCTCAATCCTCTTTTGATTACATCATCATGTAATCTTTCCAAAGTAAGGAAAGATGTAACAAATCTTATCACTCTACATCTTACTAATTTCTTTCCTTTTGTTTCTTTTCTCATGAAATCTAGTAAACAAGAATGATTATACATGTATGTAGTCAATTTCTTACCTTTGGAAATGGTATCAACATAAGCTTTTATCTTTCCAATGTCTTCTAGCATTAAATCAAGACAATGAGCAGCACAAGGAGTCCAAAATAGTTGTTTCCTGTTCTCCATCAACAATCTCTCTGCTGAAACATTGTAGTATGCATTATCTGTCACAATTTGCACCATATTTTGTTTACTAACTTTATCAATTACGTTGTCAGGAAGGTCATACATAAGGATGGCATCTTCTTTACAGCCCAAAACATCAACGAATTCCATAAAGTAAGTGCCTTGTGGACAATTTACTAAGAAGTTTACTAGCTTTCTCTGTCTTTTATAGGTCCATCCATTACACATTATAGTACAACCATAAAATTTTTAATATTTTTCTTATGTAGAATGCAAATCCTTTTTTTGCGTTCAACTAATTTTTTCAACAAGGACACCCTCAACACGTGATAACTTGGAGGCATCATTGCAGACTCAACCCTCGTTGCTTGTTCACACATAACATGAAAGTTTCTTAATTTGGCTTCATTAAAAGAGATCCCTACTTTACAAAACCAAGTGGCCACATCAAGCTCAAATTTTAGTTGTTCTTCTTTGTTGAATTTAGTTCCACTAGTACTTTGATATCATTTACCACTTCTTATTGCATCTACAAAATCTTCAGCAGATAACTTTGCAAATACATCCATTGGTCATTTCTTCTTGCTATTTGTATCCACAGTCATAGTTGATGTCACGTTTTTCTTTGATGAAGACGAATTCTTCATCGATACATTCTAGTTTTGCTCATCACCTTCAATACCTTCTTCATTAGAACATTCAAGCACCGTATGTATATCGGAAGCGAGCATCTTTCTCTTCTTGTTTTTAGTCAACCATGTACGCATTTTCTCGGCAATTTTGGTTGTAATTTTCGGACATTTTTTATGTCACTAAACTCGCCAATCAGGTGTTCCTTCTATCTTTTTATTCCACCATTCGTAACTAATCCACAAAATTCACATTTAATCTTATTCTTATCATGCTCATCTGGCCAATAAGCGTACTTCCATCCCGGATCAGCCAACTTTGCCTTCTTCTTCTCCTCTGTCATGTTAACTGAATCAAAAGACGAATTGGATTTACACACAATCCCACAACATACCACAACTAAAAATGACAAAAATATATGTAATAAATCAAACAGTACTCAAACCGTAATACACAAACATTAAACAATGTCTACGTAATGCATAGATACTAACAAATGGTCGAAGAAATAATAAACAACAAATTCAGAAATTTCTGACTCACCGGAGATGTCCAAACTTACGAAATCTTCAACATTTAACCACAGGATATGTGCAAGAACATTAAAAACACTCCAATAGATGCTACACAACTAAACTTGAAGGAAGAAATAAGAAAATGTAGCTGGAAAAATGAAAAAAAAGCGTAAAACTTAACTTCTTACCGGAGGAGAATGACGGAAGAGAAAGGAGGGTTAAATGCTAGCTTCCCACAAGGCCAATGATGCCCAGATGGTCGTAAGATGAAGGCAATGGCGGTGTCTTCCACAGCTGGCGACGGCGGTGTCTTCCACGGCAGAATGTGGCGTTGTCTGTGCTTTTCGAGCGCTGTCATGGAGTCGAGGGCTCGGGAGAAGTCGCTGCACGAGTTGTTGGGCGGTCGGGGGGGGGGGTGGAAGCCGGTTAAGTGACTTAAGTCACTTTAAACCGGCATCAATGAACCGGGGGGGGTGAACCGGGGTCACGAACCGGTCGCCGGTCCAAAAAAAAAAACAGCCACTGAACGGCTGAGCGATGCCTTATGCCTGGGGAGCAAAGCGCTCGACCCAGGCGCTCTTGCATTGCCGCCTTGGCGCCTAAGCGCCGCTTAGGCACCCGCCTTAACAACTATGGCTTGGGGTGTGGTTACTTGGCACATGCATTGCCAATTAATATATGATCATAGCTGAAGAATGGCTGTTGTGCATAGCTAGCTTTATACACACATGATGGGCACAATAGGTGGCAACAAAGATGGATATCTCAACTGGATCTAAGATAGTTGGCATACCTAACCCATGGATTGCAGAATCGGTCGATCCGGATCGGGATCGACCGATTCTTGGATCGGATCGGTACCTACCGATCCGATTCCTATCGGAATTAGCGATCTAGCCGGGAGTCCCGGCTGGATCGGCCGGAATCGATAGGATCGGTCGATCCCGGACCAATCCACCCGGATCGATCCCAAAATCGGTCGATCTGGACCGATTCGCCGGAAAACCGGAAGACCCGGAATCGAACCGATTCCGGGATCGATCCGGTACTGTTTTAAAGTCCGATCACCCCTATTGGGGGTCGATCCGGACCGATTCTCCCCCCCCCACTTGCCCCTTCGGCTTCTTCTCCTTCCCCCCAAGGCGCCTGAGATCTGGGGCTTCGCACGTCCGGCGATCCAGCATTTGGAGGGGCGATCCAGCCTATTCAAGGCTTGGGGAGGGGCGATCCACCTTGGGGAGGGGCGATCCACCCTAAACAGCAGAAGGTTTGTAAGGGGGGGGGGGTTTTCGATCTCCTTTCCCCTCCCCCCCGGGGCCTTGGCCCCTGGCCGGCTGCAGCATGGGATCCCCCATTGGGGGGGATTATTTCACCCCCCAATGTGGGTGGAATTGCACCCCCGAAGGGGTGATTAGCACCCCTTCGGGGGTGTTCAACAGTCACCCCCTCGGGGGTGACTGTTTTTTAAACTTTTAACTTTATCTAGGTGACTATTAATTAAACTTTTAACTTTTAACTTTTCAACAGTCACCCCCCTAGGTGACTATTAATTAAACTTTTAACTTTATCTCAAGAAGAGAAGATAATTGTTTTAGTTTGTGTTTTCAGATGACTTCATACAGGCACAAGATTGGGGTGTACGGGGATCCAGATTATAGCGGTACTACGCGTGACAGGTCCCCCCCTATGAATACGCTTACCCGAATTAATGACTCTTTCGTTAATTGATTTTTTTTTACATAACGTTATCGACGTACGTAATTGTCTTCTTTACAATTACAAAGTGAGTGGTGGATTATGGTGACAAACAGACTGGATGGAATCCACTCTGGCCGCAGTTGCAATTCGGGTGCTAAGTTAGAGCACATCGTCATCCCAAATGTGCGAGAGAATTGGAAAGCACCTTCAACCTTATTCATACGAAGAGGAGAAATAGGTTGAAGACAGAAAGATTGGAGAAGCTTGTCTACCGCCATTACAATATGAGGGCCGAGGATAAAGAATATCAAAGATAGCGCGAAGACATCGGAGCGAGAGATTTGCACGGTTGCGGTGGATTGTACCAAGAAAAGAGCACGAGGCCCAAGCTACTCGGGGTTTGTCCTGTGCGGATGTGGACTTGGAATATCTATTCCAAGAAGAACATCCACTGCGGCGTAGGTGGAAGACAAAGGATGCCGAGGGAGAGCCGAGTTCGACCCGAACGACGATCGTACGGGCCGAAGGAGAGCTTGACAGCGTTGTTGGTGAGGATGAAGACATGCCGAAAGTTGAAGAAAGTCAAGTTCCGTGCACAGCTCCACTTCCTGATCCACCCCGGACTACAGCTTCTCCAGAGAGACATCCAGCTCCGCCCCCGGCCGCTACAGCTCCTGCTCGGATTCCAGTTTCGGGTCCTTCTACCACCACCACCACCAAGAAGACTGGTGGATTATTTAGGGCTTTAAAGAAAGCATGCTTACCTTCACAGCAAGCAAGTCAAGGAGATCCTACATTGAAGAGGAAGAAGATAAGTATCGAAACGGCGACATCATCTCCTTCGACACCGAGACCACTCACCACCTTCATCGGATGAGGATGAAGAAGAATTTGCGCCACCACGCGCAACAACGAGCGTACGGGGGTGGAGGTGGAGGTGGGGGTGGCGGAGGTGAGGGTGGCTCTACTAGTAGTGCTCGGACGAGGTGGAGCGGGTCCGAGATGATTTGGTGATAAAAGACACTCGTTCGAGTGGCAGGGGCGACGGACGGTGGACGAGGTTGAATGCTTTCGACGAGTTTGCATCTTCCTATCCAGGAGCTTGCCTCGGACGGTGAGCAGCCCGGCTATCCACCTCCACCATCTTTTTTACCTCCACCTCCGACCGATCGGGGAGTTTATGAGTTTCACCGACATGGCCCAGTCTTTATTTTCTTATGGATACGGGCCAATTATGGACCGACCTAATCAATGGAGATTTGCGTAAAATCGTAATGACCAGACGGAGATCCGTATCCGATCCATCCTACTCCGGACGTTACCATAGTTGGTGGTGATGCATATGTATAATGTATTTCTTTGTTTATTTCACGCAATGTAATATGAGTGGTAAGAAGAATGTGTTGTACAATTTGTGGAGTTGGGTATGATTGTTTGTTTGGTAAAAACATGTATCTTATTTGATGCATGATGTGTTCTATTGTGTGATTGGGGCTGATATGTGTTCTATATGATTGATTGTTAATTTGTTATATGAATGAGTGTTCCCTATATTTTTTTCACATTATTCCTTACAGGTCCTATGTATTTTTATTGATTTTTTGGCGATTTTTCCATATTTTTTCGAAAAGCAAAAAAAAAAAAAAAAACCGATCCAGACCGATTCTGGATCGGTCTGGCTCCATTGGAATCGGCCTGGATCGGTCCGATCCGATCCGATCCGGATCGGATCGGACCCCACCGATCCAGGGTCCGATCCCGATCCGGCGATCCTTGACCTAACCTGATGGCTTAATATGCTAAGGGCTGTCAAATCTGGAATATATGTTCAGATGTATATATGACGAAGATCCTCTCATTGGAGGACATGTAGATCAATGTCTAACAGGTCCGGGACATGTTCATAATTCAAGAGAGATATGGCTTCTTCAATTTTGGCTCTGATAAATGCTTAATTAGATATTTAATGCATCGTGGTATCAAGACAGGGATAGGATGTACCTACTGCTGCCAATGAAAAAATTGAAGGCCAAAAGGAATTATGCATGCTTGATAGGCCCGAGGTATGTTTAAGGCTAAGGGAATATGCATCCTCTTTGGTCCTAATAACATGCCATGGTGAGAAAACAAAGGTGATAAGACATACACTTGTAATAGCTGGTATTAATTGGATGAATGGATGACCTCTTCACCTAATTTTGCACAACCGATAGCCCGTGTAGCATGTAAATTGAGCAAGTTAGATGCCTGATATACCAATGATACCATGACAACAAGGCTAGGATGTAAAAGTGACTCCCCGAATGCTGCCGATATTTAGAACCCTGCTGAAGCCTTGCCTTGCAGATGGTTAGTTGAAAGGCTTAAGAGGAGGATGCCAGAACCCGATAGGCTCTGAAAAGAGATTGGACTGAGAAGGAGATGTCCCTTTTGGCCCTGGTAGATGATCAATTGACCACTGGGGATGGCAAAATTGGAACCCGACTGGCCTGTCAACAGGAAGATGTCACCGCAGCAGGTGGAGTGGAAGATGGAAGAAATATAAGGATTACATACCTGGTAATCCCGATGATGTCCCCGCTCTGGCCCAATTCTGCGCAATGCCCAATCGGATGCTAGAGATTGCAGCAGTAGGCCCCGATGGGCTTGATACCAAATGGAGGTAGCTGCGGAATGGGGAGAAAGAAAGGAAGAAGAAAGAACAGGTCGCAGCTTGTTCTTGTGCTAAGATATTCAAGGGACTTATGGTGTATGTGGATTTGACTTGAGGTAAAAGGAGGATCCGATGCTAGGTCGGCTCTAAGAGGATCCGTTGCTATCTCCTTGTGAAATTAAATGTTTATTTAAATAAGGATGATGACCTAACAATGATTGGCACAAGATCCAAGGGCCAAAGATATGTCAATGACTTACGGTATGGATCATATCCTTAATGGGTCAGATATGTCAATAACTTAAGTGATGGATCTTATCCCTAATGGGTTCTTAATAAGATTTGGCTCCTACTTAAGCAATGATGGGCTATGATTGGATGCTATTTAAATAAAAAGATGATGATGGGCACAATATCATGGATGAGATCTTAAGGGAGTTAGGTAGTTAGTGGGTCATCTCCTTAATGGGTTCTTGATAAGATCTGAATCCCACTTTTGCCCAATAAGGGTACCACTCCCTTATCTTAGTCCTAATTGGGTTAGGAATTGTTGATATGTAAATAAATGACATGACAAAGGCAATTAAATGGAATTAGCCTAAGGCTGGCCCCTTAATGGCCTTGATTTGCCTATGGTAAGGTCCAATAAGCTTAATGGGGCCAACATGATCAACGAGAGGCCATTGTCTAATTCACAAAATTTTCTGTCTATTGGGTCACAAGTAATATTTAGTGGGCCCAGATGTCATATTCATCTTTATTCATGTTTATTGAGCTGCAAATGTTGTGAAATGGGTCCATATGTTATATTTCATGTTTGTGGGATCACATATGTTAGAAAATAAAGCTGAATGCCAAACCCAACATATTTCATGCTTGGGTCACAGATGATGTAAAGTGGACCCATATGGCCAATCTATTATATTTTATGTTTATTGGGCCAAAGATGTCAAAAATGGGCCTAGATGCCATGTTCACTATATTGGGTCACAGATGGCAAAAGATAAGCCTAAATGTCAGATGCCACATGTTTTATGTTTATTGGGTTACATGTGGCAAAAAATGGGCATAGATGGCCGTTTTACTATATTTATTGCTTATCTGATCACAAATGACAGAAAATTGGCTCGAATGCCAAATTCAACATGTTTCATGTTTATTGGGTCACTGATGTCAGAAAATGGACTGGGATGTCAACATTTTATATTCAATGCTTTTTGGGCCCCAGCTGGCATAAATCAAGCCCAATATCAGATTGATGATGGCACATAACAAAAATGAGTTGATATTGATAGAAGCCGGGACCAATTGAGATTCAGATGATGCATGATTTGATATACATAAATTGAGAAAAAGATGCATATACGGTCATACTAGATTAGATTGGATATGTAATGAATATATTAAAGAAAACGTGGAAGTGTTGACAACTATAGACAAATTGAAAGGAGGAGATTAAAATGACTTGGATATACCAAACATAGACTTAAGGGAGCTCCAATTAGAAAAGTGAGAAGTATCAAAATAATGGAAATAAAATGGATGTGGTAGACAACTAATCTGGAGGAGGATAATTTGATATGATTTGGATGATTTAAATATTTCTAAAAACTAAGTCAAAATTGCACTGAGTGGAGAAGGGGAATCAGTATTGTTGACTTGAATGGTAAAGTTAGAATCTGAGTTGAGTATGCACTCAGCTTCAAAACAGAAATGCACCAGATTCTCCTCCCACCTACATATTTATTTAGACATGCATGGAGAAAAAATAGGGGGTTGATTAGGTTTCTATACTGACAGTACCGCTGTTAAAACATACAGACATAAAGACGGCCGTATGCAGACCAACAATAAAAGGTGGTTTTTTGTCATAATTCAACTGCGTGTCTCAAAACCTAATCAATTAACTGATAGTCTGATACAACAATTTTGCGGGATCATTGGGTGCTGAGCGTTGATTGTAGAATCGGCTGGATTGGATTAGAATCGACCAATTCTGGAATCGGATCGGTCGATTTCGATCCAATCCATGGTTGAAGGACTGATTCCTTCAGAATCGACCCCTTCGAAGCCCTCGCGCACCCCCATTGATACCCCTCCTCAGCAAGGTGATTCAGCGGTGATTCTTGGTCGGAATCGATCGATCCAACTTGGAATCGATGGATTCCACCTGCAGAACGCAGGATCGGACCGATTCTGGCAATCTTCCGGCGATTCCAACGATCCAATGTGGATTCCAGCGATCCCTTTAAGGGATTCCAACGATCCAAGCTCCGTGCCACCTTCGTTCAACTTGTTCTTCCATCGTTTGAAGGTTGTTGGTAAGATTTCTTCGCCGGAAATCCCGTACGTCCAAGGATCGCGGGATCGGAATCAGAATCGGGATTGGTGGGTACTGATCCGATCCGGATCGGATGGATCAGACCGATTCCGACCGATCCAATGGAAGAAAATCGATCTAGAATCGGTAAGCAAAAAAAGCAAAAAAAATGTTCCGATTCCGATTCCGGACCGATTTTGGCCGATCCTAGTCGATCCGATTGGAATAGCAAAAAAAGAAAAGAATGATCCGATTCCGATCCCGACCGATTCCGATTCCAATCCGATTTCGATTGATTGGGCCGATCCCAACCGATTCTACCGAAACTTTTTTTCAAATCGGTCATTTGGCCAAGAATTGAATCGGTAATGACCGATCCGATCCGATCCAGGAATCGGCCGATTCCGATCCGGATCGGCCGATTCCGCAATCTATGCGTACGCCCATTAAAGTTTTTGGAATAGAGGAGAGGGTAGCCAAGGATCATCCAGTTGAGTTTGATCCCGATGATTGTGCATGGACAGAAGGAGAGTTTGATGGTGTAGAGGTTAAGGAGGATGTTCCACCTATTTCTTAGGCTCAAGTAGGCCCATATTCTACCCCATCAGTTGTATAGCAGCTGCCTCCAACGTTAGCCCCAGCTTCAGCCTCAGCCGCAGCTATCCAGCCCATTCGTAGTCCAGATAGGACTAAAACAAAAGTTACATCACGAAAAATAGGCATATTTTCTCAGTTAAAAAATCTTTGGGTTGTGGTGGGACATCAGAGATGGCTGAAGAAGTGATGAAAAGGAAGTTGGAGATCAGGCAACGTCCTGTGAGCCCAGATGACAACACACATACTCCTTCTCACTCCTCAGTTGATAATGACGAGGAGTGCATACTAGTCACGCAGCTAGTAGGAGGGAGAGAGATGTCCATGGAAGATGTAGGTGTAGGAGCTCTAGATCCAGAGTCACCTACTTCACGGCGACCAAGGCCATATTACACTCTGGACAAGCAAGAGCCACAATCACATTATATGGAGTCATCTTATCACTCAGTTTTTGATCCCCAACATTTGTGGTTTCCTCCACCTCCACCTTGCTTACCTATGTGGCACAGTCTGATCGTTATGATTTGAGTGAGATGGGGAATGCTTTATTTTTCTATGGATATGGACCATCATTTACAAGAAGGACAACTCAGCCGTGGGAAGAACAGCTGGAGCCTGAGAATGAAGGTCAATAATCGGGATATTGGTGATGATGTGATGTATATTTTCTATCTTTTCATGTGAATATGTTATATGTTGTTATACTTTTTGCATCTTATATGTTGTTATATTACATCTTATTCTTATCTAACGCCCTGTTTGATAACATTATTAGGTGTCTATATCACTATCAATTTTAAAATTGATATTGATAGGAACGGTTAAGAGGTGTTTGGTTAATTGTATCAATTTTAAAATTTGTAGTGCAAACAAAGCATATTATGTAATACAAGTGTCCACTTGTATTACTTTTGGTATTGATACTTCAACATTTAAAAATATTAATATCAATATTGATATAGTACCAAAAATGAAACTCTAACCAAATAGGGCATAAGAAACAAGACAAAAAAGCTCCACACATCATTACGGAATCGGCCAATTCCGTGATCCATGACATGTAGATGCATGCTAAATGTTACATTTGTTTTTTTACATTTTTTTTCTATTTTTATGGAATTTTATGATTTTTCTGAAGAAACCAAAAAAATAAATAAATTCTGGATCGATTCTTTTCCCAGGAATCGGCCGATTCCTGGGAAATGGAATCGGATCGGTCCAACCGATTCCGATTCCGATTCCAAAATCCTTGGTGCTGAGAATGCTGGTGCAGACCAATCAAGTTACACGGGATGCATTGCTGGCTGTTTTATGTAGCAGTTTTATGCTTAGAATACGGTAGCAGACCATGCAAGGATGGTAACTTCTGATCCACATCTTTTTCCAGACTGTCAAATTTCGTCAATATTGGTCTGTGGCAGGGAATTGGGGAGTGCTGTGTAGGATATTCATGTCATCATGGGGCTTTTGTAGAAGGGTGCCTGGATGTTAATCTTTCACTTTATTTTTTCTTGTCATTTCTCTCTATCTACTCGATAGAAAGAGCTTTTTATACTCTGATTCAGTTCCTATCTGAACTATAATGATCTGCACCCAGTTACAGGTCGGCTTTCAGAACAGTGTATTGTGTGTAAGGATGGGAGAATCCTTTTGGTGATCAGTGATAACAATTGGCAAAACCTTGAAAGCAATTGATAGTTCTCATAAAGCCATCAACCATATATTTTAGGGGTGAACACTAAGAAGGATGATTCAATAGTGATTTTTTAATCATATGATAATGCTGTTATCACGAAATAAAATCTGGATCAGAGTGCTCTAGTGTCTTTTGGTTCAGCTTCTTCAATGATTGTCTGAAAACATGCTGGATATTTTGAATCCAATATATACTTGTTTTGCTTGGTTATGGTGTCGGTTATTTCAATGATCTAGCCAAATATAAAACCAATTCAAGCTCTTTGAATCAAGGATTTCTGGATCAGGATCGACCCTTGGATTGGCCAGGGCTGATACCGATCTGGATTAGGTGGTTTGGCTGATCAACCAGAGGAATAACCAATTCAGGATCGGCTTGGATCGGTCCTTCAAAAATTGGAAAAAAGGGAAAAAAGCAAAAAGATCCTAAACACTATTAAGGGTGAAGAGCAGCTGATCCCTTGGGTATCACTGGCATTTGGTGGTGGAGAGTCTGCACTGCTGCCGTCCCTGAAGAATGTCGTATCGAATCCATTGAACCCAATATGAGTAGAACCGGTAACTTCAAGTTATCAGATCGTTAAATATCGTGGTTGAATAAGTCAAACTAGATCAATTGATCCGGTGGAAACTTTTTCTGGTGTCAGGCTCCCCCTGGTCTGGGTAGGCAGCTGCTGATCTGATCTGCTGATTTTGCAAACCGTGCTTTGAATATTATATAAGCTGATTCCACCATTCCAGATTGGTTGCCATTGTTTTGTGGGGCAAAGGTTTCATGATTTTTCTGAGTCAAGCTTTCTGCACCTGGTGTTCAGAGGGAATTTATTCATATATAACTGATGTCATGTTTGAGGCATTCTGAGTTTTGAAAGTTAAACCTTCTCTTTTTTGTCCTTCAAGTTTCTTCTGTCCTTGGTCGTTGATGATCTCACATTTTTACAACATGCAGACTGATCCGGATCTTGCACAAGCAATATCTGGTGATAGCATTGATCACCTACAAAATCTTCTGCGACAGCGCCACAAACAGAGGTTGGAATTACGACACAAGCAAGAAGAGGAGCTTGTGAGTTTTACTTAATTTATGTTGATTTTTGATGGTGACTTTTATTATCACTAACAAGGTTGTAGGAGATGCTATTTTATATTAACATAAACTAATTGTGTACTGTGGAGTGTGGACATTTTAGTTCTTTATTCAGTTTATTTATATAGGTATTAGTCAAAGGGACTTCCTTTGACTTTTTTCTGACATGTGTCTTTTGGCATCATTCTAGGCTCTTATGTATGCAGATCCCTTTGATGTTGAATCTCAGAAGAAAATTGAAGCAGCAATTCGACAAGTCAGTTTGGTTACGTTCAATGTTATTCATTTTTTGGTTGTTTTGCTTGTAATTCTGATGCAAAGTTCATTGGATTTTTTTTAAATGTTTTTGTTGTTTTGTCAGTGTTGTGTCGCTGAAGTGACATCTCAGTTGATATCCTCTATTTTTGTTATTTATTTTTTAATGCTATGAATGATTGTTGGACAGCATGTGCAAATGACCATTGCATTGAGGTGGGTGCTGACACAATTACAAGGTTCTGGCTTGAACCTTTGTGTGGAGGCAGGCCTTGCAGTGTCACTTTTTTCTATCTGTTCCACTTTCTGCTAATTAGTAGGCTTGCTTGGTAGATTATTACCAGAATGTTGGAGCTTCTAATAGCTGGATTTTCAGCTTTAATCGAAACCTGCTGGACATAGAAGAGGAATTTCTATGGCTTTTATCCATCTTAAATGATGTGAAGCTGGTGGTAGGGAGGAGGGATGTGAAAAGATGCCTTCAGACCAGCAATAGTCAGTTTTTGATTTTTTGAGTTGCAAAGGTCAGTTGCGGTCAGTGGGTATGGAATGGGAAACTTCCTTTTGCAGATTCAGCTGTTCCTATGGAAGGTGATATGCGAAGGGTTGCTAACAGGAGACATATTGTGATGGATCCACGTGGTAAATTAGAAAGTTTATAGATTTGGTGGCATTTTTAGCGAGAGCCAGAATGATATTTTCTTGAAGTGTGGCATTATTCAAACGATGTAAGCAGCATGCTTGAGAACTCTAAAGATGCAGTGGCACAACATCCTTAACTGAACATCTTGGGGAACCCTTCTACCTGCATTGCTTTGCCCAATTTGGCGGGCCATGGATAACCAGATGTTTATAGATCGCTGCAAACCTTTTCAGGACATTCTTTCATAGGTGGCTATATTTCTGCATGATTGAGCAGGTGCGGGGTGAGGGCTTCATGATGATGTTGGGGACCTTATTTATATTGTCAGGGCAGGGTCTTCCTTTTTATTTAATACCTTTGTTTCAATTGGTCCGGCTCCAGGTGCTGCTTAAGTTGTTTCTTCCCTATTCCTCATCTCATTTTGTGAAGGCTTCCCATTACTAAGGGCAGGAACATTTCATATTATATTTATAAAACTTACATAAGATAAGTGGCAAGAGGATATATCATGAGTCAAGATGATAGATCCAGACAATCGATCATTCGCAAGCTTGAAATGCAGAATTGGTCAATTTGGATTGGGATTTCCCAATGTTGACCTGATTCCATGGGTGGAGTCTTATTCACCTTGAAATCTCACCTGAATTGGCCGGAATCAATTGAATCAGCCTTAGATGGAGGCCGATTCAGCCCACTGCCAACTTAGGCAGTAGCACTGCAGGGTGCTGCTGCAGCTTCCCTGCCCACCCAACAGGAGCCAGTTACAATGACATCTGGTTACATCGGGTCGGACCTGATATGGAAAGACACAGCGCACAGCGGCGGCACCCCCAGAGCTGGATTCCAGCACCTATCAGATCCCAAAAGGTTTGGATCAGACCAGGATCCTCTTAGGAATTTATCTATATTAATTTTTATGCTTTTCATTTTTCTGTTTTTTTGAAGAACCAATTCGGGCCAATTCTGGATAGTTTTGTCTCTAATCGGCTGATTCTGCTGACCAGATCAGATCAAATTCGGCACTAAGCGATCTGGTCTCCAATTATGATCCTGCCATTCTTGTTCATTGTACATCAAAATATAACACATTAAATAAAATTAAAGTGAAGACAGCTGAAATGGTTTAGGAAGACTTTAAAGTCTAGTTCCATTTCTTTGCCACATTCTAGTCTCTGCCACAATCTAGTGTTGCATTGATTTTAGCTCCTTGAGAAGGATGGTTCCTGGGTGAACGAATTGAGTCTTCATACTTTCTGTTGTTTGTAGTTGTCCATATACTCCATAAAAAAGCTCAAAGGAAGCCATCCTATGGGTGTGAGTCAGTTCACTTAGGTTGAGGGCCCCCAACTTAAAGATAGTGTCAAGAAGGCTATTTTATTGTCTCAAGGGAACCAGAGAATTTTAGAGCAGGAAGAATTACTCGCAATCTAAAAAGAAATGGTCCTGACCTTATAAATACGTTCCATAGAAAATGCACATCTACACTCTTTGCAAATTAAATCCAGGTCAACTTTATTTGGTATTGGTGATCTTTGCCGAGCAATCTGCCACACGAAGATCTTGATTTTCGGGGGTGCCCTCATTCTCCACATATTTGATAGCCCATGGGGCCCCAAGGCCCCCAACTCCCCCATAGGCACAGATCTTAGCAACCAACCTCGCAAGGAATTGGCCCCCATCTTTAACTATTGCAAGGATAGGATGATGGTTCAGCTGAACTGCCCTTTCCCTCTTTTTGCTAGACTGGGCCCTCAGAACCCTTCCAGGCTGCTATTAAAACAGTCCCAATTGCATCACACCTGGATTTTTTTGAATTAACTTAGCTGCCTGAATGAGAGTTGGTTGTGCAGTCTAACTCTCAGCTATTATGGTCAATAAGTGAAATTCACTCCTCAGCTCACCTCACAGGCAAGGGGCTGCCAACCCAATTTCTTACCAATCGTCCAGCCCGACACCTTCAACCTTGTCAGCAAGCCTTTTCTCCACTGCCAAACAAGGATCAAAGGATTGAAATTGGAATCCGGATCGGAGGGTACCGATCCAATCTAATCCATATCGAATTGGTCTGAGCTTGACTGATTTGTCGAAAGGATGACCAATCCAGAATCGGTCTGGATCAGTCTTTTTTATTTTTATTTTTTCAAAAAATGAAAAATCAAGAAAAATTGTAAAAAATATAAAAAATGAGAAAAATATTAAAAATAAGAACAAAGGAAATTATGCCATCTACTATATTTTTATGTAACTTTGAGTTTACGAGAGATTTTTACTCAAGTCAAGTGGATACAAACTAACATTAATATTCATCCTACAAAATAAAGAAGATGATAGAAGCCATAGAAATAAACCTTTAATGATCCAATCACCACCAATTTTGAAATTGTCCAGGATCTTTGTCCTGTTCATCCTCATTTTCTTGGATTCTCTACTGACTCTGATCACTCATGATCTGCTTATAACCATAGGAAAATAATGATTGGGCCATCTAGCTAAAATCTTAAACTCCACCCTTGGTTGGAGTGAGAGGAGAGAGTGGATAACAAGGCTCAATGTCTGAAGCAGAATCTAGATATGATGATGTGTACTCATCGAAGACGTTTGTCTTATTCCAATGTCCACTGCTCCTTCCACTCGAAAATGAATGTCTTCTCTCACTCAAATCATTTGGACTTGCTCCATTCATGCATTGCTAGTAGAGCCACCTTTACCCTCACTTCCACCTCCCATACATTGTTGTTGTGTGAGTGGAATAAATTCTTTTTCATTCTCATCTGATGAAGGTGTTTGAGTGGTGTCTATATTAAGGAGATGTCGGCGCTTGATACTGAACTTCTTCCTCCTCTTCAAACTTTCTCGTTCTTAAGTACTTTGGTGCATTGGCATGTGAACATTCTTTAAAGTCTTGAACAAGCCACTACTTTTCTTGGTGGTAGAAGATGGTCTTGCACTGGAACTTGAGCTGGAGTTGTGGCAGGAATTGAAACTCGCTTTGGAGAAGCTGTAGTCCGGGTGATCTGTGCATGGAACTCGAGTTTCTCTCCCTTCTTTCATTTCTTCAACCTCACCAAGGACGATGTCAAGCTCACCTTCGACCCATGATCTGTCATTCTGGTTGAACTCTAGCTCTCCATCGGCATCCTTTTCTTCCATCCATGCTACAAGTGAATATTCTTCTTGGAATATATATTTTAAGTTAGCATCATTTTGTGACAAGCTATGAGTGGCTTGAGCTTGAGCTCTTCTTGGTACAATCCACTTGCAAAGTGCGCAAATCTTTCCTCATATGTTTTCTGCCTATCTTTGATATTTTTTATCTTCAATCTTATATTGTAATGGGGGTAGACTAGCTTCTCCAATCTTATAGTCTTCAGCCTATTCTCTCTCTTTATGTGTATGGGGTTGAATGTGCTTCAATTGCTCTCACATTAAGATAAACTAGTGCTCCGACTTAGCACCCGAACAACAATGGATGTTAGTGGATTCCATCCAATCCTTTTGTTCGCTTAAATCCACCACTTAGTTGTAAAAAACCCAAGTAATGTAGAAATTAGTAAGTGTAAATGTTGAGGTAGCTTACTAAGAGAAACTTTATCATGTGAAAACTGCAAATCTAGATCTCCATAAACTCCAATCCTATGTTTGTATGAAGTCATCTAAAATACAAAAGGAAAGATAGTTAAGTCTATTGTTTATGTTAAAGTTCAATGTTTACTAAGTAAAGAGTACTCATTTTAACCTCGGCGAATATTCTATCTTCTGGAGTCCTACGAAAACACGCTTGGTCGTTGATAGTGTGACTGAGAGTACCACACTTGCCCACTACATTGTATCTTTGGGTTCAAGAGATATCTGGTCAAATTTTAACATAATCCAACATTTAAGGCATTAACATATTAGTATGAGAATAAAACAAAACACAACAAATTAAATTATACGTGCAGCATGAACATTGTGGTGAAGTGTCTTGTCCCACTTGTCGTCTTTCACTTTTCACCACTTCTTATAACCCCTAAGATGCTTCTCTTTAATTTTCATCTTGGTTTTGTCCATAACATCGTACAAGTATCCCATTTGATTTTTATCATTTGAGTCAATCAACCTAAGCACCTAAACTAGGGGTTCTATGACAGACAACTAGTACTGTACTTTTTTCCACCACTTGTTATCCTCAATTAGTTGCTCATCTTCAACAAGACATCATACTAGTCCATTGAGCTTCTACAGATATTTATGTACTCTTGATATGCAGTGGATGGTATGAATCTTTTCAAATCAACTTCATATTTATAAAGGCTCTGCAATGTAATGAAATGCGTGACAAATCTGGTGAGACTTAGTTTTGTGAGATCATGACCATCAGTGTGATTCCTTATGATATGTAATAGTTTGGAATGTCCATAAATGAATAACGTGATAAGTTGTCCTTGACTCACCAATGGCTTGACACTTGGATCCCTCCCAATGTCCTCTAACGTCCAATCAATAAAATGTGCAGCACAAGGCACCCAAAACAAGTGAGGTCTAGCCCTCGTAAGCTTCTTTTCTACAGCTTTATATGATGTCTCATTGTCAGTGACAAATTGCATAATGTTTTCTTCTCCAATCTCATCCACCGCTCCGTCCATTAAACCAAACAGATAATCCGCATTTTTCACATGGCCTAAAGTATCAATAGACTTCAAGAATATAGTACCTTCAGAATAATACACAAAAAGTTGATAAGTGGCTTCCTTGTGATTCCTATCCACCCATCGCTCATTATGGTGCGTCTTCTCTCCTTCCAGATAAATTTGAATCCATTTATCCCATACCTCAATTCTTCAACCTCCTCATTCAATCCAGCCTCATATATGTACTTGGAGGTGGGGGCTTTTAATCTTAGTCCAACCTCACCAATATCATCTACCATTGTTTGTAAATAAGGACTGATGGCTGCATGTGTTGGGACACCTACATGAACCAAAACATATTTTGTTGTTAACAAAATTTTAAAAACATCCAACACATATAGGTAATAAAACTTAACATCTTCATAATTTGTTTACCTACGTGTATAAAGAATTTGACTATATGCTTGATTGCTTTCTTTGTAGCCCTTGTTGTGGCTTTGACTCCCTTGATAGCTTGTTTTATCCCCCTTTGGCCTCTACCACTCTTCCTGTACATGGTAGTGTTCGCTATCAGCTAAACTGAATGTGTCTGACAGAACTAGGTATCTCTAACAGGGCATTCCCTCCCCCACATTAGAACATCTAATAGTTAGACTCGAACTTTCTGCCTCTCTTCTTCTTTCTTTATCTTTATGTGCTTGAGCCCTACTAGTATCCATGACTCTCCTCACCTGAGTACTCTCTGCATCTACTGAAGATGATGAATCAACTTGGACATATACTTGTCTTCTTTTCTCTGCTCAAATTTAACCTCCCTCTGTGATGCTCTTCCAATTAAATATCCTCTCATTTCTTCTCAAAGCTCAATTGAGACCTTGTCACACTTCTTTACAATATCACCTATACCAGCTATTTGTTACTTTAGGTGGTATACACCTCTATTCATGTCTTTCTAACACCATTTACATCTCGCTCTCTTTTTCTCAACATCCAATAAAAAATCATGTTGCCATCTAATGTCGCGATGTGTAGCAGCACCTTGACCTTACTCCTCGGCCAACATTTTATCTACATCTGCATACAATAAATTAAAAATTTATTTCAATGTGATCATCCCCATTTGGGAGTTACACAATTATAAAACCACTTTCGAAGGGGGTGGGATGATCAGCCCCTTTGGGGGTGAAAAGGGGTGGTTGTTGATAGCCACCCCTTTGAGGTGACCTGCCGCTTGCGCCATAGGGTAGCCCCCTCTGGGGCAGGGTGTCTTGGGGGAAGGGGGAATCAGGGGGGGGGAGGGAGATTTACCACCTTCTAGGGGGGATCGCTAGAGGTGGAGCTCCAAATCGCCAGAGGGGAGTCCTAGGGGGTGAGTGGGAGAGAGAATCGGGGGTGGGGGAGAATTGGTTTGATCTCCCCCTTATCAGGGGGATTGGTCTAAAAATCAGTCCGGAATTGGGTCCCGGATTGACCTGATTTTGGACATATACGGATTTTGGGGGGTCAGCCGATTCCCGATTTGATCTGGCATGATCGGTCGATCCAAGACCAATCCGACTGATTCTGATTGATTCGGCTTGGGCCGGATTGGTTGTTCGGGCGGGAATTGGATCAGACATGGCTGATCCGAACTGAGAATTGGCTGATCCCAATCTGGATCGGTTGATTCTGCAATCTATGCTGCCAAATCCCCTCAGCCTCAGCAGCGATGGAAACTGCCCTTACCCACCCACATCCAACTTGGATGCTGCTAACATCCTTGCTTTATCTTTCATTACCTTATTCATGCAAACACCCCATGCTAATATCTTCCACGAAGTGTCTGCTTGCAATGATGCTGGGGTTTAGCAGACCTTGGAACCACGAACTCCGCCCTGCCACTAAGGCCTTCCCTTTGGCACTAGCAAGTAGAAACCATAGCTCCTTTCTGCCTCCGTGTCTCACGGGCTTCCTGCTAGGACCTCACACACTGCAGAAAGGCAGCAAGACCTATCTTCCAATGGTCTTCTGCACCTTGGCTCTTCAGCTTTTCCACACGTCTGACTGTCACTGTCAAAGGAGACCCTATAGTTGTCATCATCTGTCAGCCTGACATGGCTAGGCAGCACCATCAACTCTTCCATGTCCCCTATAACTGTTGCATGCACTAAACTGCAGCCATACAAACATCTGGGTTCCAGTTCCACAACCTCATATGCAATTGAATGTAAATACTCATCAGAGACGCAGGGGCATTACTCTGAGGATGCACCGCCTCACCCAAAGGGGTCTTTCTGCCTGGCAATTTCCCACTTTCATGATCACTGCCTAGGTGCAACTTGAGCTTTTTCTTAACTACTGGAGTCTCCTTCTAGCAGTGATAACCTGCCAACAAATGAAATCAACTCCCTGTACTAAATGAATGCTATGATGCACATCCTCCATCCAGGTACAGCCGGCCACTTGTGCCTTGGCCAGAAATGGATAGTTTTCTTTCTCACAACGTAGATCTCTTTTTACCATTCCCGCAAGGCTACTGGCCTCCAGCCAATGCTTTGCCTTGCTCATCTTTGATGACCAATGTACATCTGTTGTTCCATTCAAACTAGCCTCCATCTCCATAATGCAGGATCGGGAAATGTCTCACATGGGAGGCTGGGAGCCACACCCTTCTCTGAGCTTATACGACTGTACTTCTGATGACCAAGACCATGATAAATTCTTTTTTTTTTGAAGGAAGGAAAGCTTTAATTTCATTAATGCAGTAAAAGAGGAAAGGGAGTACAAATCACAATAAAAGAAAACAAAAGCAGATAACAACAGGGATCACAGCGGAGAGGATAAATAAATCACTACTGAGGAGGTAGACCGAGAAAAAAAAGGAAAACTGCGATTTATAAGACAAGAACAGGGTCTGAAGGTAGAATCATCTAATCTTCTGCAGGAGCGTGGGAAAGACCAATTCTTAACACATACTGACATCAGATAAAGTATCCTCTCTAGATTATCAAAATACTCATCAAAGATCCGTTTGTTTCTAGTATGCAACATGGCCCACAACATGGCCGGAAGAGCCATATCCCATAACTTTGCTTCCGTGAGTCATGGGTTAAGTTGTGACCATGAAAGCAACATAGTGATGGTGTTGGCAAGATCCGACCATCGCAAATTTTACTTCTTGAACATGGTCCTCCACAAGGAGTTAATGATCCCACATCTGAAGAAAAGGTGATCTGTTGTTTCTTCCATTGAGCCACAAATCACAGAAGAAGAGTTAATATCAGTGTAAATCTTTCTGAGATAATATCTGGTCTGCATTGTATGGTTTTCCAATCTTTTATAAGAACAACCTTATTTTGATAGGCAGAAAAGGCCACCAAAGGATATGGGTCCATGGTACGTTTACTTCTCCCAATGTCAATCTCTTCAAAGCAGAATTAATCGAGAAATTCTTTTCATTTCCAGGCAGCCAAATGAGTTTTTTAGTTGGTTCGCAGTACACCTATGCTTCTCGAGCAGCATCATTAGTTTAGAAAAAGTATTGATCTCCTCTTTCTTGAGGCACCATTTCGCTCTCTTATCCTACATATTTCATGTCTTGGCTAAGGGTCACAACAAATCCTAAAGAGGTTTGGGAATAAAATAGCCAATGTATCATGTCCAATCCACATATCCAACCAGAAAGAGATTCTACTGCCATCCCCCAGAGCAATAAAGATGATGAGTAGAACTTCCAAGTGCTTAAAATACCTCTACAAATGTTTGAAATTCTACCTGTCCCTGAAATCAGTAATCTACGCCCCATTTCCCCATACTCCATATTTAGAACAAACAAATTTTGCCTAAAGAGCATTTTTGTTCCACAACATTTCGAAAGTGAGGCAAAATTAGTAGTCTCAAGTGGAGTAAACCCCATGCCCTCTGTGTGAACCTCTTCTTTACGCGTCTGTTCTTAGAAAGAAAGATATTCTTTGATATCACGGACTTATCTAAGAAAATAGGTGATACCTAAAATATTAGGTAGTCCGGTGATAGTTTAGAAATATAAGAACTGAGGTTCGGGTTCTTTGAAAATTTTATTTTTTACCCTTCTCCGCCGGATGGTGCGAATATCCGGCGTTAGCTTACATCGAACAACGGCTCGAACGCTCTTGATTAACCGTTGCGGCAACCTATTTTTGGAGAAATGCACATCCACATAAAAGTAAAGAACTCAAAAGGACAGCGGTCTTTTGGGTCCGATGAGATGCGAACCGATTTGGTTCGGGTTGATTTTTAGTTGTTTGGTTGTTTGATTTTTTGATCAACTTGAAGTCGGTTAGAATTTGTTTTGGTAGATTGTTCAAATCTGATTTTTTGTTTGAAGTTTGATCTTTAGGAATTTCTTTGTTGTGGTTCAATTTTGTTGAATTGGGATTTTTTATTTAAGTTCCAGATTTGTTTTTAATTCTGATTTTTTTATTTAAGGACCGATTTGGGATTCTGTCGAGCCACGAAAAGGCTGAAGTGTGGTTGCCAGAAAGAGCAAGGAAACTGGCCACAAAGGGGCTTGTTTGAGGGAGACGTGCAGACAGGTGCAGGTGCAGACGTACAGCAGGTGCAGGTGCAGACGTACAGCAGTCAGCAGCAGGCAGAGGGGCAGCAGCCGTCCAGCAGCTTGACGGCGTCTTCAGCCAGCCTCCTCTTCTTTTGGGCGCCCTCCTCTTTTTATAGGAGATGGGGGGATATGAAGGGTCACTAGGTGGTGTACGTAGGATGCTTTTCCCAAGTCCCTTTATTAACTAAATTCCTTGGATTCCCACATATTTTAAATGCTTGACCAGTCCTTTGATTTCCCCCATGTTGACCTGCCCTTTGGGTTTCCCCATGTCATTTATTGGTCAAAGATGAGGTGGCAGCTGAGGTGGACTGGGCGGTGGGACCCGCTGAGGTGGAGGCTGAGCTGGACAGGTCGGCTGGGCCTGAATTGGGCCTGCTTTCTTCCTCCCATGGGCTGTACGTAGGTGGGCTATGAGAGAGCTGAGAAAAGAATTTTTTAAATAAGAAAGTGGGCTGGGCCAGCTGTGGATTGTGCCTATGGGCCAGTTTATGGCCTGTTTTTGGCCCAATTAAGGATTGGGCCAGCTGAAACTTGGTCCGGTCCTGCCATCCCCTTTTTTTTGATGTTTTTTTTTTGCAAAAAAAATTGACGCCAACACCCTCTTCTCTAGTAGACCTGTAAGCATGACTCCATTTGATTAAATGAAGACCCTTTTTGTCATTTGTGCCTTGCCAGAAGAATCTAGCTCGAATAGCATTTTACCCTTCCACTATTGCAATTTAGACTCCATTTTCTGAAGAACACATTGTCAATCCTTGCTACTGTTCCCTTATCAAAGAGGGGTATACCAAGATACTTAATAAGAATTGAAGACCAAGGCATATCAAAAATGTTCTGCACCCAACTTCTATTATTCTTCTGCAAGTTAAGAGTTAAGACCTATAGGCTCACATTTAGCCTTGATGATTTTCAACCCTGTTACAGACTGAAGAAGGGAGAGAATAACTCTTAAGTGGATACATTTGGATAGATTCCCAGAAGAGAACTAAAGGATCATATGCATACTGGAGATGTGTAACACGTACTCTACCAGCATCCACCTCAATACTTTCTATCAGATCAGCAGTTTCGTCCTGATCCCATATAATAATAAGCACTTGCCCAATCAGAACAAAAAGAAAACAAGAGAGGGGATCTCTTTGCCTGGAAGAGTCAAAGAAGACAGAAGCTTTACCATTGATATCCACTGAGAATTTTGCAGTAATGATGCAACTCTTGAACCATTCAATCCATTTATTTTTAAAACCTATCAACCTCATGATTTTGAATAAACAGTTCCACTTGATCCTGTCATAAGTTTTTTTTTTGAAATCTAATTTCAGCAAAATGCACTCACTTTGTTTAAGCTTTTGATCATGTAGACATTCATGTGCAGATATATAGTTATCCAAAATAAATCTTCTTTGAATGAAAACAGACTGAGTAGATTTGGTTAGCCTGTTAATGTATCTGTTGATTCTTCTTGCAAGTACTTTAGTTATGATTTTGTTGTTACCATTCAACAGGTTGATGCGTCTAAGATCATTGATGTCCTCAACATGCTCTTTTTTAGGCAGCAATACCAGAGTTGTGGAATTCAAAAACTTGATACTATGTAGATTAGACTAAAACTCTCTGATTATGTCCATAACGTGATCCTTCACTGTGTCCCAACAATTGGTATAAAATCCGACAGAAAACTTATTAGGATTAGGAGCCTTATACGTGTCCATACCCTCAATAGCACGTAGTACCTCCTGCTCAGAAAAGCTGCTGACAAGAGACTCCACATCCTCCTTAAATTCCCACAACACATTAAAGTTGAGAAACAGGTTCCAACCGTTATCTTCCCTAAAATGATTTCTATAGAATTCTATAGCTGCAGTGCCAATCTGATCGGTGCCCACACAATCAGTCTCCTGCACATTCAACCTTTGGATAAGGTTATTCTTTCTGATTGATGCTTGAGTATGAAAGAAACAGGTGTTTTTGTCACCATCCTTTAGCCATAACTATTTAGACTTTTGTTTTCATTGATCTCCTCTTTAAAGCTCCATTTGCTATAAGCACTCTTCACTATGCTCCATTCATCTCTCCAATCATCAGTGATCATCTCCTCATCATTCAATTGTTCAAAATGATCAATCTTGGACAACCAATCTTTCCCAACAGCAATAGTGGTGTTAAAAGTTGTTATGTTCCATTCTTTTAGACACTCCTTGACCCATTTTAACTTACAAGCAAATCTCCATGCGGTTGAGGACGAGTTGATATTCCGTTCATTCCACCAACTATTGACAAGATCTTTGAACATAAACTCTCTGCACCATAACTCAAAGGGTAATTTCTTTGGACCTACAACATTCTTTCTGCCACAAACAATGTCCATGGCACAGTGGTCCGAGTCATCCCTGGGTATATAAAAGCTTTCTGACACCCCACACTCTTAGGCCTATAAGGTAGACATGAAAAATCTGTTTAACTTTGATCTCAATCTAGAATTAGACCAAGGAAAATTTATGCCACAACTAGAGCATTCGTTCAAACCATAGTCATTAACTCAGTCGTTAAATTACATTATCTCGTTGATCCTGGAATCCTGCCCCAACCTGTCCCCAGGATTTATCACAACATTGAAATCACCCCAACACACCAAGCTTCAGTGATATAATTTATCATCGCAACCTTCAGAAATGAGAAGAAACTAGCTATGTTAGTCTCAGTCACCGGGCCATAAACATTACAACAGAACCATGCCTTGTTCAAACCAGTGCCGCAAGCCTAAGAGCCTGTATATGTCTGCCTCTGAATTTTTTTTTTTGCATTAAATCTACTATCAACCCAGAGGATGGCCATGCCTCCCCTCCTCCCCATAGAGGGGACACAAGAAATACAGTCAGTTTGCCACATTCCAAAGCTGATCTGTCAAGTGAAATTCTGTTTTTGTCTCTTGTAGAAAAAAAACACCTTCGACTTGCAAGAAAGAACCATAGTATGCAATTCTCTTCTTTTATCTCTACCCTGGATCTCCCTGCAATTCCAGCTGATGGTACTGATCTTGAGAAAATGACTAGACCCTTCCCCTCCTTTTTCCTTTGCCTGCCTTCTGGTAAAGTATCGCTACCTAAAATGAATTTAAGTTCCCTAGTGCCTATACGTTGCTGCCACTTGGCAAGTGAAGGGGCATTCCGGCTAGACAACTCCTTTCGGAACTTGTCAAGAAATTTTCTAATGTCCTCTTCGCGGTCTATAAAGTTTAGGCCAACGATTTCCCCTATCATCTTCACATCCTGATCCAAAATATGCCGACTCTCCTCCAGGTTGTCAATCAACACATTCTGAGAACCCTCAATCTCTACCGGAAGGATATCCAAGGGTTTGGTGCCAACAGGACTGACCGCTGTTTTCAGTACAGAATTAGCAATGATACCATCTTCAGCATCATCACCCCCATTGGAACCACCTATAGAAGAGACTCCGAGGAGCATTTCACATTGCCAAGAGTAGGCTTTGCTGAAGCTGTAGCTGCGAAAAGCGAAAGAACCCATGATTGATTAGGGGAGAAAGGTTCCCACTGCTTCGTATTGTTCGAGCATTGAACTGGAGGCATGACAAACGGGACCAGACAAAGAACCAGGGAGAAGAAACTGACCCGACTCTCCCATGAGTGCTGAACTGGACCGGGAGCTGCTATGACCAGGACCAGTTGGATTGCTTATAAGTCATATGAATCTTGACTTGTTGCTGGCTTTAACGGGTCTGACAGACCTCGAACAACATGCACAATGTCATCTCCTCTGCCCAATAAGACTTCCTCACTTTTTGGATGAGATGATGGATTTGCTGTCCACCTAACCCAGATCCCAGCCCTGTACATTTGTCTGAAAGCATGCCAACTCTCCTTCTACTAAGTACCTTGTTATTATTGGAAGACACCATATTTTGAAGTGGGAAAGTTGCCATAACCGTCTGCTGAAAAATGGGAGGTTCCCCTTGTGCTGAACTTGACGAATTACTTACAGTGATGATGATGATGGCTTCATCGATCGACACTGGAAACTTGATTTCAACTGAAAACTCAAACTGACTCTATAAGGATATTGATGGAGTCCTTAGCTGTCCAGTACTCAACTTTCAAGCACCTAGCATGCCTGATTGGAGCAATCTTATGCATTCTTCCACATCCTCAAGTCATTCTGCCCTCAAGAACACACAGTGCCTACACTACTATGCAAGCATGGGCCAAGGATCGCGGGATTGGAATTGGTCCCCGGATTGGTGACCACCGGTCCAGATTGGCCGATCCTCCGGACGAAATGTCGATCCTAGATCAGCCAATTTTTTTTATTTTTTAAAACTATAAAAATTTTCAAAAAATTAGAAAAATCAGGAAAAATCATAGGAATGAGTAAACAAATTTTAAAAAACGAAAAATATTGTGGATAACATTCTACCAAACAATGCCATACAAAGCAAGTTCATTTTAAGAAATTTGTCATATCAGTATAAACTATCATCACAAACATCTAAAAAACACACTAGTTTATTACATGAATACATTGCATGAAATTTAATGAGTACAACACATGTGACATAACCTTGTCATATAGTTGTCAAGGCAACAAGACATCCAAGGCGTTGAAGGGTGTCAATTCCGCTTAGGCGACAAGACATTTCTTAATCAAATAAATAGTTAGCTATCAGTCCATACTTAAAGGGACAGTCTATTCATAATTCAGATGGAAAGTCATTCTTTTTTTCTTGCAGCATTGCTTTCATTATTAGACAGTGACAATGCTATTTATGATGTTACAGAAGTTTCTGGACAGCATCCTTTTTTTACAGAAGCAACACTCACATCTTATTACTTGTTCATGTGTACTATTTGTTATTCTTATGTTGTTATTATTTTTCTTTAGAAAGGAATTGACGAGAACTGGGAAGCTGCTTTAGAATACAATCCTGAAGCTTTTGCTAGAGTGGTCTGTTTTGATCATCTTCTATATATATATTTATCATCGATATTCCTTCAAGTTGACCAAGATATTTTTTAGTGATATCAGGTTATGTTATATGTTGACATGGAAGTCAATGGAGTACCTCTGAAGGTCAGATTGATGAATTACATTTCTTTCAAACTTGATTATAATGCAACTGCATTAACTAGTTTCTTTAAAGAACCTTAACAAATTGTAGATTGATATTTATCCTTCTTTTCTGTTACAGGCATTTGTTGATAGTGGAGCACAATCCACAATTATATCAAAAAGTTGTGCACAGCGATGTGGGTATGTTCTTACTTTTCTGGAGCAGTAACATAAATTTCTATTTTTTCATAATATCATTCAAGTTACAACAAATCAATATCAAAGTGAAGACAAAACAAAAGCAACCAGAATATTGTTTTTCTATAGCTCTAACCATTATTCATTGAATCGGCCAATTTTAGAACCAGACTGGCATAAGCTGACCAGATTTTTTTGGGGGTGGGGGGGGGTGGGGGGGGGCTCCGCTTTTTGCCCGAATTGGTCATGGATTGTACTGATTTTTCCAATTTCAACCCAATCACGGCACAACTCTTACCAGAATCTGCTGCTGTGCCTTCCCCACCTTATCGGTCGGAAAATACGATCGTATCGGGTCCATAGGACTTGGCAGCACTGCACTGTTGTGGTGGGGCACTGCCCTGTTGTCAGATTCCGCTGCCAATATGACCCCAAAAGAGGGTTGGATTGAACCAAAACCATGCCCAAAACTCTCTTCGAACCTTGCCCAAAACACCCAAGACCTGCCCCTAGGTCTTTCTCAGAATTGAACCCAAAACAGTCCACAAATTTCTCTTAAAACAGGCCTGAAACAGGTCTTAAATAGCCCCAAAACCTGACCTGAAACCCAACGTAAACCTGTCCTAAAACAGGTCCAAAACTACTCCATATCAGGCAAGACCACCCTAAAACCTGTCACGAAATGGTCTTTGGACCACCCAAAAGCAGTACCAAAACGACCCCCACAACAGTCTCAATCCAGCCCCAAACTAGGATTGAAATAACCCCTTAAAACAGGTCTGAAATCCCCCCTAAACAAGCCATCACACGGTGCCCCCCCTCTTACAGGGGACTGATGTTGCTGTGAGCAGGGCCCAAAACAGGCCTATTTCAGGTCCATTTCTGGGTCTAAAAACAGGTCCATTTCAGGGCCCAAAAAAGGCCATGGACAAGGTGGAAATAAAACAAAAACCATTGGTGGGCCCTATGCCTTGAATGTTAAAACACAATTAAGATTAGTTTCACACATTGAGAACTAAATAAAAAAGCTAGCATAAGTAACCCTTCACCCATGAAAAAAAAGAAAACAGGGTAGGGCAAGGCCAATGGAAGTAACCCTTCATCTTTAAAAATTAAGAAAAAAGAAAGCAAGCGGAAGTAACTCTCCATGTCTTGAGCACAATAAAAAAAGGCTAGTGGGAGTGACTGCCTTGTAAAATCAATCAATTCAAGTAAGGCTAGCAAGGGCCAATCCACTAAGGATAAGCTCTGTGCCTTACGTTTCTCCCCTTGGTGGAGAATTATGCAATTGAGGACAAAAGGGTAGCCTAAAAGACATGCCCATGCTGTCTGTATATACCCACATATTGAGTACAAAACAAAATATGTAAGTTGATCATAGTTCATGGAATTGACTGGATCAGATTGGACTATGGTTTGCAGAATCGGCCAGATGAGATCGGAATCGACCCATTCCTGAATCGGATCAGTTGGTCTCTATCTAATTTTCGCCTGGAGTATCGATCCAGACTCGACTCCAAGAGGAATTGGTCTGGATCGGTGAAATTAGCCAATCCTTTGAATCGGATTGGAATCATACAACGAGTCTGAACTACCCCATCTTGAGGAGGAAGACAGAGCAATTCACAGTCAACTGCTTGAGTGCTCAGTCAAGTGAACCAAGCCATGTGGGCTAAGTAGATTGGTTCATTTTATCTGGTCAGCCTGGTCCAAGCAGTCTGGTTCTAACCATGCCAGGTGCTTCAAGCTTGTCCTGGCCATCCGTATGACTCAACCAGCTAGACCAGATCCAGACTGTTCCACACAGATCCATACCACTATGAACTGGGCCAAACCAGTTCAGATTTGTCCTTGCCTACCTGTATAATAGCTGACTGGGCCCCACAACTGTACCTCTTCCTGCACCATTAGTTTACCAGAAAATTTAAAAGGCTTTATTTAAGCCATTGAGAGGGCTAACATGCTTGAACTCAGAAATATTGTTGGCCCCCTTTTTTTGAAGTGAACTGTTAACTTCACCTTTCTGATTACTTGTAGTAATAATTAGTAAATTTTCCCTGATGAATTTCCAAAATTTCCAATGAATTCTGGTGGAGAAATCTTGTGACCATTTTAAAAGGCTTAGAAATCAACAATTCCCTCCGAAGCTTGTTTTTTTAAGATAGCCTCTCATAAAGCTCCACCAATCTACTTTAAATATTAGTACCATCTTAATACCATCTGATCCTCAAAATACTTTCACATGTTATGGGTAACGTAGGACAATTATATTGTCTCCTCAGTGATGTCATCATGTAGAAATACATACGTTTCTGTCTCCATTACAAAGCATTTCTTCTTTGCTCCGTGCCTTCGCTTTATCTCTTCATTGCAAACTGTAGTTTCTGCTTAGGTCCTTCAATTGTATGGTCCGATCATCTGATAACTGCAATTTATCTTTTGTCATCTGTAGATACTCAACCTGACACAATATCTTACCACATTTTTGCAGCTTCCAAAATCCTTTTTCCTTTTCACCATCTAATTTCATCTTGAGATCTGTCCTGATAGAAGGGGTAACTTGCATCATAAATGGTGAATGTCATCACCATTTAGCAATCAGCATAAAATATTTTCATTCCTTGTCCAGGCAAGCTTAAATCTATTCTGCATAGTTTTGGGCTTTCAGGTATGCTCCATCAGTCCCAAAAGATAGCGTCAAAACCTCTCTTTATGGTGATATGAATAGTGTCTGGGAGAGTAAGACAAGGGAAGTCCACAACATTTTACTAAGAGATCTCATAGTTGGATAGCTTTAGTTGGTTCATAGATTTAGGTCTTAGAGATACTTACCACTATGGATGCTTAAAAACAGTTATAACCATTCATTTTAATTCTTTGTACCTGGAGGATGCCTAGCCACATCTACACCAGCCTCGTTGATGGTGAATATCAAGAGCTGTTGCTTTTTGAGGAATGCAAGACTTGCTTTTGCCAATCTATTCTGCATATGGATTGCATAAACTACTTTGCTTTATTGTGAGCTGTCACTTCGTTTGCTAGCATATTGAATTAAAGACTAAAGCATAGTTTTTTTTTTTCTTTTTTTGCTTTCTAGCTTACTGAGACTCCTTGACCAGCGGTACAAAGGTATTGCAATTGGAGTTGGCCAATCGGAAATACTAGGACGAATTCATATGGCTCCAATTAAGGTACTTCTTTAACTCCCTCCCTTTTGTCTCTTTAATGTCTGTTTTTTGAGTTGAGGCTAGCTTACTGCCATCTCTCTCTGTCTCTCTATCTCACATTCTGCAAACTCGTCTCATCCACCCAACCTTCCATGTGTCTGCCAAGCCATGTTTTAGTGCATCCTATCTTTCTGGGGCGTTGAACTGTGAACCACGCTTGGCTCTCTGAAATTTCAGCCTGCCCTGCCATGTGCAGCTCCACCCAGGGTGGTCCTTTGCCATTTTACCATGCATTGCTCCCTCGCAGTTTCGATTCAGTGCAGTTCCACTTTACCCTATGCTGTCTCAAGTTACTTCACAGCAGTTTACCCTAACTGTTTCTCCCTTCAGCCACTCCTTTCCTGTACTCTACATTTATTCTGTGGAAACTGAGTCAGGTATATATTTTCATGAAAGTTAAGGGTATTAGGTGCAATATTTGATGATTCTTGAATCTTCTACGTATACCACAATGTTCTTAAGGGGGTGTACATATAATACATCTTTGTTTGGGGTATAATGCAAATACACTTTCTATATAAACAGCCATCACGTCTACATGATTTTTTTTACATGAACTTTTATTTAAATACCATTCATCTTTGTTGGGGATATAGATGCAAATACATCAAAATGCAATATTTTGACTTCGCTTAGGTGGCGATTTGTTTTTGGTTTAGGTGGCATTTGATATCGCTGAAATCTGAAATATTAAATCTGAGATTCATCTTTTATATTTGAATATGTTGCATAGAAGTCCGAAAACTAAATGATTAAGATTATTTGATAAAATTGACAGTTAATATCCGAATATGAAATCTCATACATTAAAATTATTTGATAATCAAAAATTTGCACTTGAATTTAAAATTAAATATTATTTGATAATCACAAAATAACATTTCAACAATTCATCTTTGAATTTTGCCATCTATTTTAAAAATTTATGAAGTGTTGTTTATGTTTCCTGAGCTTTTTATATCAAACATATTTATCATACGAAAATTTTAATAATAAACATATTAAAGAAATAAGTATATAAGATAAAATATGCATACCTATCATTGAGCATGCTAATAGTAAACACACAAAATAAATAAATGTAGATAAAATAAAATATTCATACTTTTTATTGAAAATGTTAATAGTAAACACACAAAATAAATAAATATAGTTAAGAACTGATCATGGGAAATGTAGTTAATAAAATTATTTTTATCATGATTTTAATAAATATGATTTTAATTTATATAAAAATCTGACCATAAAATTTAATGTAGATTATTAAGAAAAGTAGTAAAAATAAGGGATGAATCATTATTTTGACTAGTCTCTACCTGAACATCATGATACGTGGAGGAGCATTAAACATGATAGGAAGAGCAATGCTGAGAAGGAGAGAGAGAGCGAGAAAGCCAAAGCCACTGCTGGCTGGTCACCTGTTCAGCACTAAGTGGGTATCACCCCACTTGGTGATTCAGATGCTAATGGTCCCACATTTCTGTTAAGATATTTGGGCTTATTTGACATCTAACCTCTGATTTGGTCAGAGTTTCAGTCAGAGGTTTGACATTCAGACCGTTTGGTAAAATGTCTTAACTAATATCTGAATACCACATAAACCTTTTAAAAAACCACTTAATTTTAAGTGGTTCATTATAACTTTTTTACTTTCAGAGGTGGACAACTAAGATTGTTGTGTTCCACAAGATAAGACATTATAGATGAAATTAAGAATTTAGATTTTCAGATTAAGCCAAAACAAATGCCACCTTGATCTGAAAATTTGAACTCTTAATTTTATGTTTAACTTCTTAGTTTGTGGTAAGTAGCACTAAATTTAGTTAAGATATAAGTGATTTATTTTGTTTGATAAAAAGATCTAAGCAATAACCTGATTTACATTGTAATGACAACCATAATTAATTTTTAACGCACATAATAATTATAAATATTGGTCAAATACAATAACATTTTTAATGTAATCAAACTTTAATCAATAATACGTGTATTCTTTACAATATTCATCATGGAAAAATAAAACCCCAAATTATAACTAAAGAGTACCAGGATTTAACCATCTTTTTATATCTGCTCCATTGGCATCAATACACATTTGACTATCTTGTGGTTGAAGAAGGGAAGCTCCAGAATCCAGATCATAGCTGCATCTGCAGGCCTCCATATGGTTGCTGCCACTACATATTAAGCAGCAAACTGTTGATCCTTGCCTTGACGTCCTAGACAGCAGTGCTCTTGCCTTGCTCCCGCTCCATCTTCACTGCTTCGATCCCCTTGGAGCACTCCTGCGGAGAAGCCATGTGCTTGGTTAGGGATACCAGGGGAAGGATGTCATTGTTGACGGCCTAGGCTATGAAGAGTGTGAGAAGATCAACCACATCCCATATATCAATGCAGAGATTGTTGTAGCAGTCGACCTGCTTGCTGAAACCCTCATAGACCTGAGCAAATCCGGTCACTTCCATGAAGAACATGGACATCAGGATGGCGGCCATCTCCAAAGAGATGGCAATGGTCATTAGAGTAGAAGATTTTGGGGGCAAGGCCACTCACTGCAGAAGATGGATAAGAAAGAATGGAGGTCGTGTGGCGGTACCTTAGGGCTCAAACATTTGAATCAAAAGATCTATTTTATCTCACTTAATTTTAAGAGGCATTTTAAGATATAAGAGCTTCATTCATACGGTATTACAAATGTTTATCCAAACAGTCTGAATGATCCAATGTCTGACCAAATTAGACATTAGACCCCTTTTCATCCCAAACAAACGGGCCTTTAATGTTTACAGGATTTTCTGGAGGATAGCGAAAAGCTATTTGTCCACTTATTGGCGTTTCTTGTGCCTTCTAACTGACAACTTTTTACCTTTCTACTTTTTCCTAAATAGAATTCAAATATGAGAAACTTCCATTTTTTCTATTTTAGAAATTATGATAAACATGGTGTGCATCGTTTATATACTTGCAATTTACGTGAAAGTTTGCCTTTTCTTTTGACAGATAGGGTCTATCTTCTACCCTTGTTCCTTCACTGTTCTTGATGCTCCCAATGTGGATTTTCTGTTTGGCCTTGATATGCTTCGTAAGCATCAGGTAAAAAAAATTGAGATATACATAAAGTTGCATTTTATGCCTACATTTTGGGCTTCACATCTTAACCTTTGTTGCAGTGTATTATTGACTTAAAGGATAATGTCCTAAGAGTTGGAGGTGGGGAAGTTTTCGTGCCATTTTTACAAGGTTTATTTGTTTCCAAATATCTCCTGAAACAAGTGTATAATTATCTTTAGGATTGTTTATTTTTTAATCTGTTAATCGATCATTTAATTTACATTCATAAATATGATAAGAGCTGATTACCATACAAAACTTTACCTTTTCCTTGTTTTTTTCATGTCACCATTGTGATTGTATTCTACAAAATTTGATTAAAATGGTATCTATCTTTTCAGAAAAGGACATTCCATCACATTTCCGCGATGAAGAAAGATATTCAAAACAGGGTTTTCTTGCTCAGGGTTCAGTTCCTGTAAGTAAGCCAGCCAGTTTATTCATCTTGGTGCCTCTGTGTTTTTTTATTAATAGGGACAAACCCACCTTGTCCCACTAGCTTGATCTCCACCCGAGCCGGAACTGCATGTGGTCTGATTTAGTGGATTGCCAAGGAGAGCTCATAGTCAAACACACCTGGGTGGTGAATTCGGGGAGGGCAAACATTTAGTCTGGAGCACTAGACAACCACACTTACACTGTAAGACCAAGGGTGTGCAATTGGCAAGGATTGAACCCGCGACTTTTGATTCATTTCTACTTAATTCTTTATCAACTCCTCCACCTTTACCCTCTGCCTCCATACATGCATTTAATTCTTTTTCATGTACATTGTCAGTTAATGAGAACCTCTATTGGTCATGCTTAATTATGATTTTGTCCTTGAGCCAGGCTGTTCCATTTATTTGAGGTCTTCAAGCTTTGTCACAAATTTTGGCTGGTGTTTTCATTTAAAAATGTTATCAAACTCGAACTCAAACTCGAACTCAAAGCCTTAATCCCAAATAATTGGGGTCAGCTACATGGATTCATCTTATTTAAAAATGTTATAAACAATATTAATTGTGGATGTTGCCATTCCTCTAGTCATCATAAAAATGGTATTTTAAAGGGAACTTCGGTTTTGAATTTGTCTAAACCTTTAATGGCATGGATATGTTCTGGTGGCAGGACTATAGCAGATGTAGCTACAAATTCTTGATATGGCTATTTTGCTCCAATCAAAATAGAGTTAGATGGAATATACCACTACTTTGAACAGCAAAATTATTGGTTGGAGTTCCATTGACAGTTGTATTGAGATGAACAAAATTCTACTTTGGAGGGACTGGAGGATGACTTGAAAGACATGGTGTTGTACATCATATGGATTGTTTTGGCTTTAACTAATTACTCTGTATAAAAAGACGGGGGGAAACTACACAGCTCTAAGCTGGCTGCTAGATGTTAGTTGATGTTTTGAGAATGGCCTTAAGTTCCTTGAGATTGTACCATGATCCTATGCATGCCCCTGCAATTTCTCATACATGACCTGCAATTCGCATGCAACAGGTGCAATGAATCTCACTAGATATTTCTCTCTTGTATAATGAAGATTGTCACCCAGTTCTTGAATCTTAATTTTCATACTTATTCTTGCAAGTTAATCATTGGTATTTGCTAAAAATGAATGTCCATGAAAAACTTGAGCTTAATTTTCCTTTTCAGGTCTCATGTTTTAGGTTTCCATCATAAACTCAGTTCAGGAGATGCCTCTATTTGATTTTTTCAATCTACATGTAGTGGCCCTGTTGCATTTGTTTGGTTCATGCGAACTACAAAGTGGTGTTTGTGATTCTGTCATTTATTTTTCTGTGAAACCTGGTTTCCTATTATTTTCAGGAAGCAAGCCAGCCAGTTAAAACAGTTCAACCATCAGGGAGTCATATTTCTGGTCAGTCCTACGCATTTTTTCATTAATTTTCCAGTCTGTATGATTGCATAAAAATAATTTTTTTTCTAAGGTAAATCTGACTTAAGAATAAATAAATAGAGAAAGCTGGTTCCTTATCTAGAATGTCATCTCAATCCCAACACACCCACTGACACATACCAAGGAAGAAACAAGGGCTCAGAATTTGTGGGATGGATTTTAGATCAGGTGCTGGAGTGGTGGGTAAAATGGGGTGTTCTTTTGATAAATAGGCCAATTTTAGTGGATAATAACATTATCTTGGCAGGTAGATTCTTCACATCTTCTGTACATGTTTATAACAACTTTTATTGCATATGCCATGCACGCAAGGATGGTAGGATCGGAATCGGCCACCGGATTGGTGGGTATCGATCTCATCCGGATCGGATCGGATCGGTCTGATTCTGAGCGATCCGCTGGAAGAAATAACAATCCGGAATCGTTCCGGATCGGTCCTTCAAAAAGTGGTAAAACTTTAAAAAATACCAAAATAACACTCTAGATCGGATTCTGATCCTATCTAGAGCATTTTGGGGGCGAAATCAGCCTGAAATCGCCCCCAAAATGGTGCCTTAAGTCACCGGATCCTGGGCTACCGGGTCCCGATGGGCCCGTGGGCGGGGAAGACGGCCGCAGCGCCATTTCCGGCCAATTTCAGCACGGAATCACTGGGATCGTTCCTGAATCGACTGATTCGAACGATTCCGGCCCCGATTCTATCCAAAAACACCAATTCCGATGGATGTTTTCTCCAGATCGGTGATTCCGTCGAGAATCGGATCGGTCATGGCCGATTCTACAATCCATGCATGCACGTCAGTAATAAAATTTTCCATTTCTTTTGCTGCCAGGAACTTCCAACCAGCGTCCACAGGTAAGATACTGGTACACTCTACTTGATTATTTTGGTCCCTTTTTAAACTTTTTGCATCAAATTATTTGTTACCTTTTTCAGTTCCTAGCAAGTATCTGTGCTGCTGAATCTCTATAATTTTTAACTTTTGCAAACTATGCTGGTTTTTAGGGATTTTGCTGTGGTGCACTGGTGTTCCAACTTCCAATACCTTATGCATTAGCTCGTCTATACTGAGATGACTTATATATATCTGATGATTATTTTAATTTTTTTCTATATTCATGACTTCTGCAACTTGTCTTTTGATCTTAATTCTTATTCCATGTTGCGTTTCTTGAGATGATGTCAACTACAGGAGCATGAAATCTGCATTTTGTTCATTTAATTTGTGTTTTCACTTTGCTGTGGTTATTCTTGATATATGCCCCGTATCTTAGTCACAGTTCCATCAAGAAAGAATGAAAGTTGGGATGGGGATAAGAAATGTCTTGAGTGGAACTTGTGCTGCATGGTCCCGGTGTTTTGCATGTGTAAAGCTACTATATCCATTCACCGTCTTCTTGTCCACCCAACTCCATCCATGGTATACATGACCTTTTGTTTTTAAACCAGGCGTCACTTATCCAATGATGCAGTACTGGTCATGTAGGTATTTTGTCCTAAATACTTGTCAAAGGTCATGTTCTTTTTCTGGAAGCAGTTTTTAGATGGGATATAATACAATTCATTCAAAGCAGGAAAAAGATAGAGGAAATTTCAGAACAGAAAGAAATTAAAAAAATAAACACAGCTATCTATCTATCAGGAAGGAGCATCACACCCTCAGGGCCTCAATGCATATTTAGGACAACCTGCACCAAGAAAACCATCTTTTTTTCAAGGTGACCTCAAAAGAGAGTTGCATTAAGCTTCAAAAAGAAGTACGTGAAGGTATGGTTGACCGGATTGGGGTCGGGTCGGGTCACGTTGCCCAACCCGGTTAGTTTTATGGACGACTGCACCGCTCCTGCCCCGACCCCGTAACCCGGTGCTTCCCCAGAATGATCCCGGCTTCCAGCGCACGTGGGAAGTTGGAAATGCATAGCATTTCATTTTTTATTATTTGTTTAGTATTTTATAATATATTAAGCACAAAAATATATTTTATCTATTTAACTCATTTTTTATTATAATAAAAAATTTAATACTTTTTATTTTCTTTTATTATTTTAGATAATAAAACACATTGTTAATAGATCCTATCCCAACTGATTCGGGTGGCAACACGGTCTGATCCTGGTCGGTTTTGGCCAGGGCAACCCGGTCCCGAACACGACCCGACTTACCTTGCAAGAAGGTAACAGAGGCTGTCAAACACAAGCAAGGGGAAAGGGGAAGAAGGGGGCAGGGGTACAGTGGGGTTCTACTAAGAAAGTAAGCCCCATGAGAAGCAAGGTGATTCTAAAAATCGCTGCCTCCAGTTATAGAACCTGGAATGATTGAAGAGTAAAAACATGCTCAGAATGGATAGTAAAGGCCAACAGCCACTTGTTAACGTACAAGAATTAAACAAAGAAACGGCCAAAGTTCCAAAAAGAAGCTTGCATAAACTTCCAGGTTATGGTAAGTAGTAACTATTGTGCTCCACAGTTTTTCCCCTCTACTTTCACAGCACATGAACCCAATCTTGGATCAGTCTCATCATTCTTTTGGTGAACCGTGAACTGCTTCACATACTGGACATCACCAGAGAGGATTCACTTATTATGTCTCAAACCAGATAACCATGTAATTGCTGGTAAACAAGCTTCCCGAGCAACTTGATCATTGGGAAAATGAACTAACTCACTTCAAGGTAAGATGAGCTTGGCAGTTGTCACATACCAGATGGGGACCCAAGGATTTAGAGCAAACTGTAGCACTGTTGTCATCCCAAAAATGTAACAATGGTGAGCCATATCCTTCATTCAAGTAACTACTAAATGTGCTGTTGGCTACTAATTTTTTTTAGTGATATTAAGTTTCAAGTTAAAGGGCTGGCCCAAGGAGTTTCTGCTCGGTCCAAATGTCTAAGCTTGGCTCCAATGTGCCTTCAAGTCTTCGAGCCAAACGGTGGGAAGGTTCCCTTGGGGTACCCTGCTGCCGGCTGCTGGCTACCGACTAGTCTTCTAACTGAATGGTGGGAAGGCCCCCTTAGGGTACCCCAAGGGGACCTTCAAGTTTTCTAGGTGAATGGTGGGAAGCCCCCCTTGGGGTACCCTGCTGCCAGTCTTGTCTTCAAATCCTTCAAATTTTCGAACCGTATGGTCAGAAGACCCGCTTGGAGTACCCTGCCACTGGCTATGTCTTCAAGTCTAGACCGAACGGTGGGACGGCCCCCTTGGGGTACCTTGCTTCTGTTCATACCACAAGTCCATTGGGCTGGTCCAAGAGATATTGAGTCAAACAAGACATGATGGGTCTTTCTTAGGTGATAAAGATGACAACTTGTGTTTTTCCTTACCTCTTATTATCACTAGTTTGTCATCTTATCATCGCATGTCACAGGGGCCATTAAAATAATCAAATCAGAAGGCTATCAGTTTGTGAATTCAGTTTTCCAAAAAAATAAAGAAAAAACAGATCTATGTGCACGTCTATACACTTCCTTCAATTGAAATATCAAATGGCTTGGCATCTCAGGCTGTTTTCTCACCACTTATTCATGGCAGCTAATCAGCTTCAGATGGAACCCCAGGACAGCGCAAGAGAAAAGAAAATTACCACAAGGGACAAACATATAGTAGATGAAGCTTCATCAAATTCCATAGTTCAATCAGCACTCAGTAGAGAAAGCACACAAGGATGTTAAAGTCAGAGATTGCAAACCTGACCCCTCGCCCCTCGGATTCAGCAGATTCAAATCCACTAGTTCTAAGTTTTAAATGAGAACAGGATCCTGAAGGCTGAAATCATCCGACATATCCACCTCTTTTCCCATGACTACCTCCTGTATAGACATGACAGATCCGCCCTCATCACCTTCAATGCCCTCTACAGCACCAAGCATGACACCGACATCAATCCGTTGCCACCAGCACCTTCAACATAATGGTGTGCACAATGATGGCTCTTGAGCTCGCCTGCCCCAGGACATCTCCGCTGCTGACATCCTCACCCTTGCCACACATGCTAGCGTTTCACTATGCCGTCGAGGACCCCTGCTCTACCTTGGATTATAGGCTCGACAAGAGGGTCCCTTTCTGAGAGTTGGCTTGAACCAGCTGCTGACCAGCTTGTACACTGCCACCAAGAAGAGAGCCGTAGGAGACAGAAAGAAGAAAGGGAGGATGAAACAAAAAGAGGAAGAGGACCACCCCGCTGCCTTGAGGAAGGAAGAAACAGAAATAGGGGGGAGGGGGTGTGCATCTGCTCTGCCAAAGGAGGCCTGCAGTCCTGACCTGTGCGTGGCCCTCAACTTCTTCCTAAAGGGGGCTCGGCTAGACTTTGCTACCATCTTGGTGAATGCTGGCCTTATGGTCCAGGAGGGGGTGTAGTTGAAGGGAAGGACATTGAGCTCCTTGACACTGACATCATACCAGAGGAAGGAGAAGATTGAGCCGGGAGTCCACGATGCCTGCTACCCTCCTTGTACCTACTGCTACATCATTATTACCCTGCTAATGCCAGAGGGCACTTCCTGAATAGCTGGTCAAGCAAGATGGAGATGAAGCAGATAGAAAGACTGGAAGCTCCGGCGGTGCCAACAACGTCCACTCGTGTTGGGCTGTTGAGTGAGGAAAGGAGGAGTTTCTACTTCCGGAGAAACCACCAACATGGAAAAGGAGAACTGCTATGGGGAAGATCATGTCCGGAGGAGGAGGTTCTAAGAAAGCCCTTGCACCGCAGTGGGAAGGGGAGAGTGAGAGGGAAACGTTCGAGAAAGCACCTCCGCGGAAGACACTGCGGTCCCACACTGGCCACGAGCCTCTGCTGCACCGCCGGCCATGTCTGCCACCCTCTACCATAGTCTGTGATGCCTTGTCACTTGGCAGACCCTGTGTGCACCGGATACATAATGTTGTCTCTCACAGAGGATTGTTGGGTGAGGCCAGGGATTCCGGAATCGGAATCGGAATAGGTGGAGACCAATTCAATTCTGATTCTCAGGAATCGGCCTGGATTGATTTTTTTAATTTTTTTCATCAATTTTTTTTTAAAAATCAGAAAAAATCTTAAAAATAAGAAATAATTTAGAAAAAAATCTAAAAATAAGATTAGCATGCATCCACTTGAAATAGTTACTAATGAACATGAAATGAAGTTAAATACATATTCAGATGCAAAAGTCAATTAATTGATACAACATGAAAACATAAAAAATAGAAATATATATGATATCAATCTAATACCAATATCATAGATATTGGCCTTCCTCCTCTTCCTACTACCGTCGATGTTCCTCAGTTGTACCCAGTCTTCTATATTGTCTGGGACCATATCCATATGAAAATAATGTCGGTGCCGTACTATCAAAGTCGTAGGCATCGGACTGCGGAACGTAGGTAGACTTTGGTGGTGGTGGTGGAGGAATCCACTGCTCTCGAGTCTCGCCAAATGCTGGATATTGTGGCTCTATAAAATGATGCTGTGATGTCTGCTCATCCAGCGTGTAATACGACTTTGGCCGCTGTGAATCAGGTGACTGGGTTACTGATGGCTACGTCGTTGGTATGCACTCCTCGTCATCATCAACTGAGAAGTGAGAAGGAGCCTGCGTGCTGTCATCTGGGCTTACAAGACGCCTGATCTGTAGCTTCCTTCTCTTCACCTCTTCAACCATCTCTGAAGTTTCATCACAACTCAAAAATTTTATTAGCTTTGCAAATCCACCCATTTTTTGTGCTGTCACATTTGTTTTCGTTTTTCCTGGACTACGAATGGGCTGGGTAGCGGCGACTAGGTATGGAGCTGAGGCTAAAGCTGGAGGTAGCAGCTCCATAGCTGCTGTGGCAGAAGAAGGTCCTGCCTGAGCTTGAGAAGTAGGTGAAGGTGGAGCTGGAGCATCCTCCTTGGCTTCAATACCATTCAACTCTCCTTCAGCCCATACACGGTCATTGGGATCAAAGTCAGCTGGATGATCCCTGACTGCCCTCTCCTCTATCCAAGAGGCAAGTGCATGCTTCTCTTGGAATATCTGATCCATGTCCACCTCCTCAGGTGGTGGTGTGGTAGAGGTATGTCTCTGCTTGTATAGACCACTTGCAAATCGTGCAAATCGTGCAAATCGCTTCTCATTGATATTCTGTCGATCTTTGATATTCTTGATGTGCAGCCTCATATTGTAATGACAGAAGACCAGCTTCTCCAGTCGGTCTGAGGTCAACTTGTTCCTCCTCTTTGTATATATCAGGTTGAATGCACTCCAGTTCTTCTCACAATGAGAGGAACTAGTGCTTTGGCTGAGTAGCCTAATACCAATGGCAGCAAGTGGATTGCATCCACTTCTGGTGTTCACCTGAACCCGCCACTCAACTGCAAAAAAAAGAGAAAAGGCAAATAGTCAGCCTATCATCTTCAATAACTTATATGATAAGAAAATAAAATCTTCATCATAAATAAGTGTATCAGGTGACACTTTCTCGCACGAATATCTCAGATCAACATCTGAGTATACCCTAACTCTCATCTTATACTTTTGCATCTGAAAAAAAATTAAAAAATTTATTAGTTGTCTAATAATTAGCTACTCCAAAGTATTAAATAAACTCTAACTTACTTCTATCTCAGTCTCTATCCTGTCCTGCTGAGATCGACAGGGACGTTGAATAACAGCTAGTGTACCCCGCATCACCTCATTGCCGTTCACCACCTGTCCTTCATATTGGATGCGGGGGTTCAAAAAATATCCTACAAGAATTTAATAATTAACATTATGAATAAGATAATTATTGACTAAACTTAAAGTAGGTAATCACAAATATTTTTTGAACCTACTAACCTGTAGTATAGACGTCGTGGTGATTGCCTACTACTTGGCAATCATTGAGCCACTGGTAGTTGTCCTGAGGTTGGTAGACTCAGATGACAGGGACCAGATGGGCACACTGTATGATGCTATGGACCGGGCAAAGCTGAAAATTAAAGAAAAAAATCTCAGAGGTTACAAAAAGTGGTGGAAGATCATTGATGACCGATGGGACAAGACCTTGCACCACGATGTCCACGTCTTAGTAACTTACTTGGTTAAAAAAAAGTTATTCTTGCCGTATAATTGTTTTATATGCACGGGATTAACTAATAAAATCTTGCAGATATTTTTGAACCCCCGCATCCAATACGGAGGACGAGGTGGTGAACGACAACGAGGTGATGCGGGGTACACTTGCAGCTATCCGGCAAATTTAGCCGATCTCAAATGACAGGATAGAGGCTGAGATAGAAGTAAGTTAGAGACTTAGAGTTCATTAAATACCTTGGACTAGCATTACCAGGCAACTAATTTTTTTATTGAAATGTTTCGTACGTGTATACAAGATGAGGGTCGGTGTATACTCGTACGTCGACTCGAAATATTCAGTTGACAAAGTGTCACCTGGTATAGTAATAGTTTGATCTTTTATTTCTTTTCTTTTCATACAAGTTATTCTTGATGATGGGCTAATTGTTTTCCTTTTCTCTTCTTGTGTTTTTCTTGCAGCTGAGTGGTGGGTTCAGGTGAACACCAGGAGTGGATGGAATCCACTGCGGCCATCGGTATCGTGATACCGAGCCGAGCACCGCTCCTCCCACCGCGAGAGGAATCGGAGTACATTCAACCCGATACATACCAAAAGGAGGAACAAAGTTGACCTCGGACCGGCCGAGAAGCCGGTCTTCTCGTCATTATAACACGAGGGCCGCGCATAAAGAACATCAAGGATCGGCGAAGATCGCCGAGGAGCGATTTCGCACGGTTCGCAGTGGCCCGTACGAGCAGAGGCATTCCTCCGCCACACCACCACCCGAGGAGGTGGACACGGACCGCATTTTCCAGAGGAGCATGCACTTGCCTCCCGGATAGAGAGAGGGAAGCCGGGGATCACGCACCGAGTTTGATCCCGATGACCGTGCACGGGGCGAAGGAGAGTTGGATGGTGTTGAAGCCGAGAGGATGCTCCAGCCTCCACCTCCATCTACTTCTCGTGCTCGAGGCAGGCCTTCTTTCGCCCTCACATGTGGGCGACCACCGCAGCCTTAGCCCCGGCTCGGCTCCAGCTCGGGTCCCCAAGGCCGCTACCCGGCCCGTTCGCGGTCGGGAGAACGAAAACAAAGGTGACTGCACGGAGAATGGGAGGATTTGCAAAGTTGAAAAAAACTTTGGGTTCCGAACTTTCTGGTAGTTCAGAGATGGCTGAAGAGGTAAAGAGAAGGAAGTTAGAGGTCAGGCGTCCTGTCAGCCCGTATGACAAGACGCAGCTCCTTCTCACTCCTCAGGTGATGATGACGAGGAGTGTATACCAGCGACGCAGCCATCAGCAACAGCTGAGTCACCTGATTCACGGTTTCCAAAGCCGTATTACACGCTGGATGAGGAGACACCGCAGTTTTATATTATGGAGCCACAGTATCCAGCATTTGGCCAGGTTGACCAGCAGCGGATTACACCACCAGCTCCAGCATCCTCTGCTTACGTCCCCGTCCTCCGGCAGGCCGATCCATACGACCTCGATGGCATGGCATCGGCATTATTTTCATACGGATATGGTCCCGGACGGTATTCAAGACCGAGCACGAGGGAGGAGCGTCACGAGCAAAGCAGGGAGAGGAGGACGACCCACATCTTTATCCTAGATATATCGGGTAGTAGATTGATACGATGTAATTTTTTTTTTTATGGCGATGTATCAACTCTTTGATATTTGAATAAATGGAATTGGAATATGTACTTAACTTTCAAGTCTTCAAGTCTTCAATTGGTGTTCATTAGTATTTGTATGATGTGGTTTTGTGGATATCATGCATTGGTGATTTTTTAAAATTTTTCTAACTCATTTCCTATTTTTTTAGAATTTTTTCTGAATTTTTTGAATTTTTTTGACGAAAAAAAATCCAAAAAAAAAAACCGATTCCGACCGATTCCGGAATCGATTCCCTTCCCAGGAATCGGCCGGAATCGGCCGATTCTGGGAATCGGAATCGGAATCGGTCCGATTCCGATTCCGATTCCGGAATCCTTGGTAGTCACCGATCCGATTCCGGACCAAACTAGCGATCCCGGCTGGATTGGTCGGAATTGTGTGGATCGGTCGATCCCAGCCCGATCCACCCATATCGATCCGGGAATCCAGACCGATTCTCTGGAAAACTAGAAGACCCAGAATCGATCTGATTCTGGGATCGATTTCGGACCGTTTTAAGGTCCGATCTCCCCTAAATTGGGGGAGATCGGACCGATCCTCCCCTTAGCTTGCCCTCTTCTTGCTTCCTCCCCTTCCCTCAAGTCCTCTTGGAGATCTAGGGCACTCTTCACCGGCGATCCAGGGCTGTGAGGGCCGATCCAGGCTTGTGAGGGGCCGATCCACCCCTACAACAGGTTTGTGGGGGGGGGGACTTCCGATCTCCCCTTCCCCCTGCCCCTCCCCCCAGGCCGGCAGGTCCTCCTTCCCTTTCCCCCTCCCTCGGCCTAGCACTACAGGGCCTGCACCTGCAGTGCAGGGAATTAAACCCCGATTGGGGGGATTATTTCACCCCCAATGGGGGAATTTAGATTTAACCCCCCCCTGCCCAAGGGGGGGTCTGTGTGAATAGTCACCCCTTCAACACCCCCGAAGGGGTGATTAGCACCCCGAAATATTCCTCCTAATGGGGAAATTTAGATTTAACCCCCCTGCCCAAGGGGGGTTGAATTGCAAATTCCCCCATTGGGGGGATTATTTCACCCCCAATGGGGGGTTGAATTACACCTGGGCCTGGGGGCTGGGGGTGGATTTAATTGGCCTAATATTGTGTATGATTTTATGCGGTGTAGATTAGATGTCGGACGAGGAGCATGACACCGGCCCTGCGGAATTCCGTGACATTGGATGGCAACATGACCATCTCCTTGATTCAGAGAAGAAGATAGTTTGATACAAGTGGTGCCAAAAAGATATGAATGGAGGTGTGTATCAGCTAAAACAACATATAGCTGGGATGGGTGGCAATGTAAAGAAGTGTGATAAAGTACCGGCTGAGCTTATAGAGGAGATGAGGGGTTATTTAACTGGAAGGGCATCACAGAGGGAGGTGAGAATTGGTCAGAGACGAAACCTACATGACGAGTTGCTAAGTTGGAGAGACGTCGATTTTATGGCCGGAAAGAGTAAGAAAGGGAAAGGACCAGCACATGAAAGGGTCCAAGTTGATTCTTCATCTTCATCAGATGAGGAAGAGGCTTAGGTCAGGAGAGCTGTACACGAGAGTAGGGCTCAGGCCCGTGAGGATAAGGAACGAAGACAAGGAGCAGGAGGTTCGGCTGCCAGACGTTCTGATGTGGGGGTGGGCACACGTCCTGTTCGAGAGCCTGAATTTCGGAGGACACATTCTGTTCGGCCGACGGGAGACACCGCCATGTATAGGGAGAGTGGCAGAGGTCAGAGAGGTATAAAACAAGCGTTTAAAGCGGTGAAGGCCTCGACTGGGGTAGCAAATAAAGCCCTAAAGTATATGGTTAAGTTCTTTCTACATGCAGGTAAATCTTTGATGAAGTTGTGGTTTAGTGGTTATCATTTGATTGTTGATATGAAGTTGTTGTTACACGTTTCTATTAACAACGATCTCTTCTGATCTTGTTTTTGAATTTGTAGGTGTCCTGGCACGTGCAGCCACGAGTCCATTTTTTTAGACTATGGTTGATGCGATTGGTGAGGCTGGGCCGGGGTTGAAAGCCCCCACATCAAAGTACATATATGAGACAGGGTTGGATGAGGAGGTCGATGAGTTGACCTCATGGATAGATGGATTCAAAACCATCTGGAAGGAGGGGGGTGCATTGTAATGTGCGATGGGTGGACTAGAATCACAAGGAGGTCACTTGTAAACATCCTTGTGTATTGTTCTGAGGGTACCGTATTCCTGAAGTCTGTTGATGCATCAGGTCAGGTGAAGAATGCGGACTACCTATTTGGGTTGATGAACACTGTGATGGACGAGATATGGGAAGCCAACATTGTGCAGTTTGTCACTAACAATGAGGCATCATATAAGGCTGCAGGAAAGAAGCTCATGGAGCTCGACCTCACTTGTTTTGGGTGCCCTGTGCGGCACATTCTATTGACTTGATGTTGGAAGATATTGGTAGGGATCCTAATGTCAAGTCCTTGGTCAACCAAGGACAGCTGATCACCTCATTTATCTATGGTCATCCATGACTTTTACATATCATGAGGCAGCACACCGATGGTCATGATTTGACCAGACCAGGTCCCACCAGATTTGCCACCCATTTTATTACTTTAGAGAGCATTTACAGGTACAAGGCTAGTTTGAAAAGGTTCATCCTCTCCACTGCTTATCAGGAGTACATGGATACATACAAGAGCTCCTTGGATCAGTATGAGGTACTGCTAAAAATAGAGCAGTTGATAGAAGACAACAGGTGGTGGGAGAAGGTGCAATACTACTTGTCTGTCATAGAGCCTTTGGTATAGGTACTTAAGTTGGTGGATTCAAATGACAAAAATCAAATGGGTACCTGTATGATGCTATAGATAAAGCTAAGTTGAAGATTAAAGAGAAACATCCCAAGGGTTACAAAAAGTGGTGGAAAGTGATTGATAACAAATGGGACAAAACCCTACACCACGACATTCATACTGCATGTATACTTTAGTAGTGTAATTTGATTGTATTACAACTTATAATCTGTGTATTACCCCCACTGTCTTCATACTAATGGAGTATTAATGCTGTTACAGGGTACTTCTTGAACCCGAGGATATAGTATGGTGGCCAAGTATGCAATGATGGTGAGGTATTATCAGGCACACTATCTGTAATTAAGCAGCTCAGTAAGACCCAAGAAGACAGAACCTGCACTGAGGTTGAAGTAAGTAATACGTTTAATATCTATTAAACTTAGAACTTTATCTCAAGAAAATAAGATAACTGATTTATTTTGGATTTTCAGATGACTTCATACAGGCACAAGATTGGGGTGTACGCCGATCCTGATTTGCAGTACTCACATGATAGGGCCCCCCCTAGTAATTTGCTGACCCGAATTAAAGTCTTTTTGCTTACCTGATTTAGGTAAATAAGTTATTGATGCATGTAATTGTCTTCTTTACAATTACAGCCGAGTGGTGGATTATGGTGACCAACAGAACTGGATGGAATCCACTCGCATCCGTTGCAATTCGGGTTCTAGGTCAGAGCACTTCTTTATCCCAGTGCGAGAGAAATTGGAGCACCTTCAACCTTATTCACATGAAGAGGAGAAATAAGTTGAAGACAGAAAGATTAGAGAAGCTTGTCTACTGCCATTACAATATGAGGCTGAGTATCAAGAATATCAAAGATAGGCAGAAGACATCCGAGCAAAGATTTGCTCAGTTTGTAGGTGGATTGTACCAAGAAAGAGCCCAAGCCTAAGCTACTCAGGGTTTGTCCCAGGGGGATGTGGACTTGGAATATCTATTCCAAGAAGAACATCCACTTGCAGCATGGGTGGAAGACAGACGCTGAGGGAGAGCCAAAGTTCGACCCAAATGACAGATCATGGGCCAAAGGAGAGCTTGACAGCGTCTTTGGTGAGGATGAAGACACGTAGGAAGGTCAAGAAAGTTCCGTGCACAGCTCCACTTCCTGATCCACCCCGAGCTACAGCTTCTCCAGAGAGACATCCAGCTCCCCCCCGATCGCTACAGCTCCAGCTCGGATTCCAGTTGCGGGTCCATTTACCACCACCACCACCACCAAGAAGAATGGTGGATTATTCAGGGCTTTAAAGAAAGTTTGCTTACCTTCACAGCAAAGTAGTCAATGAGATCCTACATTGCAGAGGAAGAAGACATGTATCAAACGGCGACATCATCTCCTTGACACCGAGACCACTCAGCCACCTTCATCAGATGAGGATGAAGAAGAATTTGTCCCACCCACACAACAACATTGTACAGGAGGTGGAGGTGGAGGTGGGGGTGGCATCATAGGTGGAGGCGGTGCCTCAGGTGAGGGTGTCTCTATTAGTAGTGCACGCACGAGTGGAGCAGGTTCAGATGATTTGAGTGACAAAAGACACTCATGTTCGAGTGGCAGGGGCAGCGGACGTTGGAGGAGGATGAATGTTTTTGACGAGTTCGCATCTTCCTATCCAGAGCCTGCCTCAGACACTGAGTCTTGTTATCCACCAGCTTCTCCTCCGACTGATCATGGAGTTTATGAGTTTAGCGACATGGCCCAGTCTTTATTTTCCTATGGATACGGGCCAATTATGACTGATCAAAATCAATGGAGATTTCAAGACAATCAGGATGACCAGGACAGAGATCCAGATTCATCCTACTCAGGATATTACCATAGTTGGTGGTGATAGCATATGTATTTGTTTATTTATTTAACGCAATGTATTGTGAGTGTTATGAAGAACATGTATTGTACTATTGTGTGATTGGGTATGATTGATTGTTTGATACAAATATGTATTTTATTTGATGTATGATGTATCTCTTTCAACAATATTAAATGTTAAAGTTGTCTTAAAAGTTGAAATGTCCAAGGTTGAACAATCTCTTAAGGTTCTTCCCTACATTTTTTTCACATTTTTTCTGAGTTCTATGTATTTTTTTTTTCGATTTTTGGTGATTTTTACATCTTTTTTCAGAAAGCAAAAAAAAAGAAGAAGATCCAGACCGATTCTGGATCGATCTGGCTCCCGGCGGATCGGTCTGGATCAGATCGGACCCTACCGATCCAGGGTCCGATCCCGATCCCGATCCCGCGATCCTTGCTACTATATACCCGTGTTCCCAACCCACGTTAGAAGGACGTGTTGGTGCTGCATCACTCTGATTGACCATTGCTTATATCTGCACAAATTGTAAACAATGTATGAAAATTATTAGACAACATAAAAATTACTTTAGGGCTGTTCGGGAAGCAGACAGCCCGTCGAACACACTATTCGGTATGTTTGGAGGGTTACGTATTTGCCGGAAATGGTCGTAAATCGACGTACGGGGTATCTGGAGTTTTTCCCATACAAAAAACATCTAATCGATATTCTTACAACTTGAACGGAGTTGTTCAATCAAAAATCATCGAGTTTAACCATGTTCGGAGTAGTCGAAAACGCGTAAAAATAGGTGTACGGGGTATCTGAAATTTTTCTCATACAAAGAACATCCAATCGATTAGTTTAGAACTTAAACGGAATTGTTCGGTCAGAAATCACTGAATTTAACCACGCTCGAATTCGTCGGAAACATGTAAGAATGGGCGTACGGGATTTTCGGTGAAGAAATCTTACCAATAATTTTTCAAAGATCGAAAAGAGGTTGAATCGAGGCCAATTGGAGGTTAGATCAGCGGAATCCCTTGAAGGAATCGGTTGGAATGCCATCGGAATCATCGGAATCGCTACTGGAATCGCACCAGAATCGGCGCAGGGAGCTGGGATCAAGCTCGGAATTGTTGGAATCCTTGATTCTGAGGGTTGATCGTGCTAGGAATCGCCTGCTGAAGATGCCGCCGATGTTGGATCTTAGGAATCGACCAGCAGCGGTTGATTCCGGCCCTAAAAGGGCTAGAATCGATTCGATTCTCGATCTGAAATAGAACCGGACCGGTCAGACCGATCTTCGGCAGAATTGGTCGGATCGACCGATTCCGACCGATTCGAGCGGAATTCCCCTTGGAATCGGTCCTTCCGCATGGGATCGGTCGGGAATCGACTGATCCGATTTTGGAATCGGCCAATTCCAATCCGATTCCGGTGATTATGCAATCAATTGGTGAGGCAGATAAAGCAGACAAAAGAAAATAAAACAACACGAAGAGAGGTGATGGAAGGCTGGCTACTACCCTGTCAGCTTACCGCCTGGCCCAATTCCACTAACTCCTTGGTCAAACAAGTAGAGAGAGGTGGAGCAGAAAAGGAACAGTTTAAAGTGGTAATCAGATCCCTTTCGTAAAAAAGGGGAAGAAGAGGGCCGACTGGCCCGTTAGCCCGGTCAGCCCACCTATTCATCTGGCCAAAAAAAGAAAAGAAAAGGGGGAACTTAAAAAAGTAATGGAAGAGAAAATTAAAAAAATAATATTTTATGAAAATTTATTAATAAAATAAATGATAAACAAACATGATGACAGATACCTAAAAAAAACTCAAATAATAATAATAATAATAATAATAATAATAACAACAACAACAACAACAACAACAATAACACATACAAAAATTAAATAAACAACTAAACGGCTAAATAAGTTAAGGAAAAGAATACGGAAGCCAAACAGAGAGAAAGGAATAAATGAAAAGAAGAGGTGCATAAATGAATAGTAAAGGAAAATAATAAGATGAAGAATAATGCAGTAAAGCAAGGGTGAATATGTGATGAAAATTAATGAATTAATAAATTAAACAAAAATAAATATAAAAAAGTGATGAAAAAAGAATTGTAATGAGATGAAGTAAACTATTAGGATAAATGACACAAAATTTGTTGATGGTAAATAAAATTCGAAAGTAAATGGTAAGTAATGGTGAATTGATGGCTAATGAGGTGTTTGACTAATAATATTAATTTTGAAATTTGTAGTGCAAACAACACATGTTATGTGATACAAGTGTCAACTTGTATCAATTTTGATATTGATACTCCATCTTCTAAAAATATCAATATCAATACTAATATAGTATCATTTTGGATACTATAACCAAACAGGCCATAAGGAAATAGAAATTAATAACATTAAAAAATACAATAACAAAAAAATATAAAAACATACTAAATATACCAAAAAACAAGTGAGACATTCAAAGCAACAAAAAAGAATGAAAATACAAAAAATAAGGATAAAAGAAGAAGAAGAAAATGCATACCGAAAATACAATACTGAATAAGGAAAAAATATTGAACTTTAAAAATAAAAAAGAGAAAATAAAAGGGAAGAGAACAAATGAATGTAATCACAATAGTACATGCAAAAGAAGAGGAAGAAGGAAAGAAGCAAAACAAAAAGAATCAAAGAAAAATGAAGCAATGGGACAGAAAGGAAAAGAAAAAAGTGTGAAAAATAAAAAGGAGAGATAGAAAAGGAGAAAGGAGAGCAAGGGGAAAATAAATAAAAGGAAGAGAGAGAGAGAGAGAGAGAGAGAGAGAGAGAGAGAGAGAGAGAGAGAGAGATGAAAAGAGAAAAGAGAGAGGAAAAGAGAGAGAGAAAAAAATAACAACAAGAGAGAGGAGAGAAAAGGAAAAAAACAATTCTCATGTTAAGTGTGCCTCAATTCCAACAAGAGAAATGTCAAATACCTTTTAATGAACCAAAGATCCATTTAATTGGGTCCAAATATCCCTCAATATTTGAATGGAGCAAATGAGCCTAAGTTCCACCAAAAATGCATTATCCTTGGAGTTGGGCCTCAATTATGCCAAATGGGCCTAAATCCCGCCCAATTTTTTTTCCAATTTTTAGAGGGAGCCCAAATCCCCCTAACAGTTCCCAAATGGGCTCAAGTGCCCTTAAAACACACGTTGGGCCTACGTATACACAAAAGGGCCTTTCCCTAGAAGGCCCCAAAATATCCTACTTAAAGATGTCTAAATTCCCTCCATATGGTCCATGCGAAAATCATCTCCCTCCATCTAAAATCAAGGAGGAGATAAGGGGCATTTGATGTCATTTGATGCCCCTCCACCGAGAGGATAGGCCAAAATATCCATGCTCCCTCCTCTCCCAAACAAAAACAACAAAATGGTATGATACTTTTTGGCATGGTTTGCCGGGTCGGCGACCCGGTCGGCCGGGTCGCCCGACCTGGTCGCTTTTTGGGCCGACCGACCCCGACCCGGCCCCGACCCCCCGACCCGGTTATTATTTTAAATTGAATTTTTTATTATATTTTTTCCCGACCCCGACCCGACCCGGGTCGCGACCCCAACCGACCCGGGTCGGTTTTGGGGCCGACCGACCCGGGGCCGACCCCCGACTATTCCTTCCTTGCTTTTTGGACCAAAGTACCCCTCCTCCCTCTTACATACTAAAAGAAAAGGAAATGGTACGACACTTTTGTGACCAAAATGCCCTCCCTCCTCTCAATAAAAGAAGTTTCAAGGCTTCATTTCTTCACAACTCAAGAAGAAGGCAAGGTCTTGAACATTGATACTCTCCAAGCCTCCAATGGAGGAATAGAAAGAGGAAGAAGAGGTAAGAATAATAAAGAGGAAGAAGCCATCTTCAAGCTCTTCTCCAAGGAGAGTAGCCACAGCCAAAGCTTCAAGGAGAAGAAACCAGAGGCTCCAAAAATTTCTAGTCCCAAGGCACTACTCCAAGGGAGGAAGAAGACAGGCCCAACTAATTCCATCGACGCACGAAGTCTCCAAAGCATTCAAAGCCTAATTATCCAAGTCAAGCACTTGACATGGGAAGACCAAAGTCATCCAAGATCCATTATGAAATGACGTGGCCCAACTGGCCTACGCCAAGTAAAGGACTGATACCATTCAAGGCCCATTATGCTACATCAAGACCTAATTAACTTCATCAACATGTGAAGTCTCCAAGGCATCCAAGGCCCATTATGGAGAGATCAAGGCCCAATTGGCCTTTATCAAGTGAAGAAGGCAAGCTATGCAAGGGCCCACTTCAAAGACACAAAACTCAATCAGTTTCTGTTCAACACATGAAGCTACAAGTCAGCCCAAGGCCCATTAAGAATGGGGGCAGGTCCAATAAGCCCAAAACACACCAGAAGAAAAGAAGAATACAAACTCAGTCTAGTGAAGGCCCATTAATATGGTTAAGCCTCCAATGGAGGATAATGCCTCTAATGGTTAAAAACATGGAAAATCAGGTCGGGACCCGGGCTCGACATAGTCGGTTTTGGTCGTGACCGGCCCGGTCGCAACGCGGTTGGCCCGACCTGTCGGCCAGGTCTCGGAGTTGCCCCCCCCATCAAGGGGCTCTCTTCCTTCTCACTCTTGCTCACTTAAATGTTCTTTGATCTCAAGTTTTTGCTCTCATCCTTCTTTAATTACTTCTTTAGTTCATTAAATATTTAATTCTTTTATTTGTTTAAGTTACTTAGTTCGTTAGTTAATAGTTAGTTAGTACTTACTTATTTAATTAGATATTCAAGTAGTTTATTAACTAGTTCATCACTTGCTTAATTAAGTTACTAATTACTTAATTAGTTATTTCATTATTATTTTAGTTTTAACTAGTTAATAGTTAATTAGTCATGTTAATTAGATATTTAAGTAGTTTACTCAATAGTTCATTACTTACTTAATTACTTCATTAGTTACTTAATTAGTATTAATTAAATACTAATTTTATTACTTAAAAGTATTAATTAAATGTATACATGTATCAAACTTTGTATTCAATCCAAATGACACGGAGAGAGTATATAAACTACTTACAAAATGTAGAACATGTCACATCGGAACGAAGTTGATGAATTATTTGTTTAAATCATGTCATTTATTTTTTTCTCATTTTCCTCATTTTTGGATTTTTTCACATTTTTGTTGATTTTTTAAATTTTTGAAAAAACTAATAAAATAGGGGGTCGCGACTCCCGACCCCACTATCCTTGGTTAAAAAGTCCATCAAGCCAGTGAAGGCCTATTAAGCATGGCTAAGCCTTCATGGGATAATACTTAATAGTACCTCTAATGGGTAAAACACTACAACGTCCATCAAGCCAATGAAGGCCTTGAGGTGGCTAGAATCCTGCTAACACCGAAAAATTGCAACAAGAAATGGAGAAATCCAAGTCTTACTCAAACTTGGATGTCCAAATCCCACTCGAAGTTGGACATCGAATTCTACTAAAATTTAGACGTTGGAATCATATGCAAAATTGGAAGCATCTAAGGGCCATCTCTAGAGGGGAAGAAAGGAGCTCCCAAGGAGCAATCTAAGAAGCTCAAGAAGCCATCACCCATGGAGGAGGATTGGGCCAGGTTGGAAGTTGACTGGGCACAAGTTGGGAGTCATCAGCCAACTGGGCATTAAACTGGGAGTTGATTGGGCACCAAGCTGGGAAATGATAGAACACCCAAGCCAGAAGTTGAGGTGATCAAGAATTCAAGATCAAGCTGGAAGTCAACTGGGCACGAAGCCACTGGGATCAAGTCTGCGTTCGACTAGATACTCAAGTTGAGAGCCAACTGGACAATCAAGCTGAGAGCTGTGTCAACCAGGATGAGTCGAAAGCCAACTGGGCACCAAGCTGAGAGTGAGCACCAAGCTTGGAGCCAACCAGATGTCCAAGTTTGGAGATATGAGCTGTTTAGCTGAAACCAGCCAGGCACTAAGACAAACCAACAGAAACTGAACCAGAAGGTTATAGGGCATTCAAGCTAAAAGCCCATATGTGAAAGACAAGGACTCATCAAATAACTCCAAATATAAGGACCAATGTGGGCTAAATCATCGGGTGTTATGGGGCGAATGACTCTTTAGCTCTCTCAATGTAACTTCAACAATGCCTCCAAAGTTTCAAACACGAAAAATCGATGGGGACCAAATCTGGGTGTTAAGCGTATAATATTTAACTCCTTCAATGTGACTTTGGCATGCTCAGTGTAATCAACTGATGCTGGATGCCTGTCAATAGATGCCAACATCATCAAGACAAGGAAATAAAGAACTACTATATCTTCTCCATTTCATATACTTTATTTTCACGTTATCTTATGCAAATATTATGTATCACGTTTTTCATGACTTTAGGACACGAATAAATTTCTTTTATTGTCTTTGAATGACAGTACATCTTCATGCCACATATAATTAACACTTTCCATGATCCCCCTAGTAAAAGAATACATGATAATTCTGAATAAAAATACTTGAATAAGTTAATAAAAGGTATTTTATCAGGACCCCATATTTTTAAGCAAAGACAAACAAAAAAGTTCCTCTCCTTTATAAAATAGAAAACACAAAATTTCTATTATGGATAGGAGGAAAATAAAATAAATATATTTTTTACAAATGTGAAACTTTGAGGTTTCAACGGTATGTTTCCAACCACTGAAGTTTTATGTTAATCAGGATCTATAACCTTGCCACGTCCAGTCTCAACTCTCAACTTCATTCCGTCTCTTCCACCGTAACCACACAGAAGCACTCCAGCCATTTTCTATTATTGTACTTCTGTTGACCAAGAAATGTGGCTAGCTCTACCAAACATATGCATTCACCCTGCAATCGAAGTACCAGCACCACCCAGTGAACCCAGTACTGCCGGTGATGACTTGCTCTTCTAGCTTCTGTGCCTCACCCAAGGCTTTTCTGGCATTTGAGGCATTATTTCAGCTGCTAGTTCAGTGTTACTTCTAGGGGCACCTTGCAGATTTCATCTCTTCCCAGCCACATCCTTTCAACACAGCTGTTGCTTCTTCCCGGAACCAAATACTGCCTCCTTTTACTGTTTAACCCTTCACCTTTTGCGACTAGTTTAAACTCTGTGGGAAGCTTTCTTAAGGGCGTCTGAAGCTGCAAAATTGTTCCGGGTGACCCCGGCTAGAGTAGTTCCCCTATTAAAGAACATTTTCTTCTAGCTTCTTGCCTAGTTTGTCAATTGATATGTTTGGTTTCATTTATTTATTTTATCACTCTATATCTGCTTAACGGGCACCCTATTTTAGCTTTCTTATTATGACCTTTATTTAGTAATATGATTAAACAGCATTAACAACAAGAACAAGGTTTTCGATCTCTAGCTGCATGGCTGATTATTTTTGCTATCTTTATCTGTGCTTCCACATCTTTGCAGGGAGCAGACCTTGAAACAAAAATAGCGAAACTTGTGGAACTGGGTTTTGGGCGTGAAGCAGTGATAGAAGCCCTTAAATTATTCAATGGCAACGAAGAGCAAGCTGCTGGCTTCCTATTTGGTGGTTAACTGGTTGATTTAATTTATCCGTTGGAATCTGCATAAGCTTGAAAACTAGCAAGCTTATTTTTTTTTCTGCTAACCTGATCTTAAATGTTTCTTCCCATTATGCTGCACGCCAAACAAGTAATCCCCATGCAGTCTGTAAGGTGTTTATTTGGCCACAGTTTGACCTGAATGTTTCTGTTCTGTTGCATTCAATAGAATAGAAATGATTATCAGAAACTGTCAAATATAAGGTTGCGAAGAACTGTAATATCACTAGTCATTTACAGTTATCAACACTCCCAAGAATGATTCACCTGGTTACTTTTAGACGGTGCACGGATCGTGCCGACTTTAAACAAGCATGCACCTCTTTGAATGTATGTTTCTGTGGTTTTATTTTTGGAAGTTAATTTTTCACTTCTTTCTGTGCACATGGTTGACATGGATTTATCTATAGTTTTATGATATTTAAGATATTCTATTCGCATAATTGCACATGTTTTTATCATGAACTAGTTGTACACGTTTAAGTACCAACATTGTCTCCCAATTTTTGCTTATAACCGAAGAAACTTCCAAAGATCATAAAGCAGAAGACAAATGTCTTAATCATGGCAACGACTTTTGCAGTACTTTAGATCCAAGTTTTTAACCAACATGTTAATATTGCTGTTTAAACTTGGAATTTTGTGTCAATAAAACCACTCATTTCGTCCGATCGTTTTTGCGTGTTGTTTATTTTGGTTGATGCAATTTTAAAAAGTCCTAGTTTCAAATTCTTTTGAATTGCCGATACCTTCATTTTTCCACTCAATCATTTGGAATTCTGTTTTAGAGATATCTAAAGAGGGAGGGATTACCATACCGGGACAGAAAAAGGTTTACTTGTTCTTATTAATGGTCAGATAATACAAAGAATACTATCCAACTTTCTTGGCTTCCTCATGTACACTTGCCGTATCATTCTTTGGCATAGGGTTGTTCACTGTTCGGTTCAACCCGAAAAACCAAATCAAACCAGTACTTTGGTTTGGTTTGGTTTGGTTTGAACTATCGATCGGTTTGGTTTGGTTTGGTTTCTAAGATCCTTCAAACCAAACTAAACCAGTAAACCGAATAACCCGAATTAGATTAAATATTTTAGTTTAAGTTATGTATAAGATAGTATTTATGCATCTTTTCTTATAAAACTAAATTTGTTTCAAGAGATTTTAAGACAAAATTAATGTAATGTATAAACATATACACAAGATTTTAATAGAATATGATTTAAAACAAACAAAATAAAATTATATATTGATATATCTACTATACCTTAGTAAAATATGGTTTGAACCGAACCAAACCAAACCAAACCGAATTAATTTGGTTCGGTTCGGTTTGGTTTGAGAGATAGTTTGGTTTGGTTTGGTTTGAGAAAAAATACTCAAAAGCCAAACCAAACCAAACCATGAACACCCCTACTTTGGCATGGCCTAAAATAATCTCCTCAACAGGCCCATAGATGGCAAGATCTGATTTAGATGGTCTCGTATTGGTCACAGAACACTTACACCCCAAGCACCACAAGGGGGCTCCTCACTCCGTGGTTCCCGTCCGACCAAATCAGCTGGCCGAAGACGTACTTGCTGGTGACCTTACCTTGCTTTGCCAGTGTGACCTGAAATGTCTTCTCTTCTCCTACTGTATCAAACTTGAGAACCTCTGGATTCACCGAAACTGCAACACCATTTGGCGGCCTAACCCTCACCCTATAAGTGCCTGGCGTGCCCACATTCTTCAGTTTGCGGCTTACCGTGGTTGTTGATGAAAGATTGAAGACAGTTATTGAAGGATAATTCAAGTCCTGGATGTTGATGTGCTTTGATGGGCAAACAAAGTTCCCTTTTGCAAAGGTACCCAACTGGGATGAGTTATACCCGAGGGCACATAGGAAGTCTAGGTAGTCATTGAAGGTCAGATCATAGACGAGGCCGGGATCTGTGGCACGGTCAGGTTGAATTTGACCAGCTCCATAGTCCAAGGGGCTGGCCTTTGCGAAAAATGAGTCCTTGATTCCCGACCCGGTGTTGTCCCGAGTTCTAGCTGCAAAAAAGGATTAAGAACCAGTGATGACATGAAACAAAAGAAAGAAAGAAAATTTCACAAAAAGAAGGAAAGGGATGTAGGAAGTATCAGCTTCAAGCATGGAGTCTATCATTGAAAGTCGCTAAGAGATTGCAGATGGGGTTTTGTTAAATCAGATGATTTCAGAATGTTTGGTTAAATCAGATGAATTGTATCTATTGGGTAGCAATCACCTTCATTTTGCAATTAGGCTTATATCTAATAGGCACAAAAAGCCAGACACTGCAGCGCTATTTCTGTAACGTTGCTTTCTTTTCAATTTTCATGAAATGTGAGTTGGCATGGACCAAGAGTCGTGGTATTGGAATCGGGACCGAGATCGGTAGGTCCCGATCCTATCTAGAATAAATCAGACCGGCCCGATCTTGGGCCAATCCTTTGGGAGAAAAATCGATCTGGAATCGGTCTTTCAAAGGAACATTGAAAATAAAAATAAAAAAGTATAAGAATAAGGAGCTAGTTATTTTGGGTGCCATTTCGCCCCCCCCCCCCATAGCTTGCCGCCACGGTGCATGGAAAGGCCATTTCTAGTGACTGATTAAACCGAAATCGTCCGATTCAGCCGATCTGGCCAGGAACTTATACCACATCGGTTCTCCGACGATCAAACCCGCATGGGCCAATCTGATCTGGGAATTGGCCGATCTGATCCAGATCAGCCAATTTTGCAAACTATGGCATGGACCGGCAAAAGAAGACCATAAATATGAATATCACTGTGAGCAATCATGATATCACTAAAATGCACGCATTTGACAGAAACTGGTTAAAAGGGTCCATAGGATAATTTCTCTGCCCAGAACAAGAGTCCTATAGAACAGAATGATAAAGTGGACACAATGCACCTACTTCATTACTTTGCACTTTTTACTTTTATTTTCTACATATTTCTGCTACCTGAATATCTAGATTGGGAAGAAGAAACATTATCATTGAATGAGCTAAAACTTTTCTTCGAATGATCATCAGAAATATATTATCATTGAATGAGTATGATCAACCTTGTTTATCACTTACGCTTTCAGTTTAGAAAGGTATTTTGACAGCCCTTTTCCAATGATCTAAATTATCAAAGCACTGAGTTTTTTCCTAGTTCTTTCTCTCTATTCTTGCGTATTTAAATGGTTGGAGCCCCATTTATCACATGCACATTCTGCTCAAGCTGGTTTTTCTTTCTACAAAAAGCAGATCAGCAACAGGTTAAATGAACGTGACAAGTGAAACACGCAAAAGTAAACTTACCAGTAGTCATGATTGCGGACCGAATTGCAGCAGGACTCCAGTGAGGATAAATAGATTTGAGGAGACCAACAACACCCGAAACATGGGGGCATGACATGGAGGTGCCTGAGACGATATTGAAGGAGACACGACGAGTATCAAATTGATCTGTTGTTGGGGCTGCTCCACCAGAATAGGCAGCAAGAATATCCATGCCCGGTGCAAGAATATCAGGCTGCAAAAGAAGCATAAGTTAGAATCTGATAGAAATTTGAAATATACTAATTAAAAATGAAGAACTTTGCACCTTCAGGATCTCTGCGGTGAAAATGTTTGGGCCTCTTGATGAAAATTCAGCAACAAAAGGTGCTGGTTGCAAGCCGTAGTGTGCATTTGGTTTTCCAATGTGAGCTACAGGTGATCTGATGAGAAGATAGACATTTGTCTAAGTCTGTTTTATGACGGTCAGAAAAAAAATGTAACTGCAAATTGCATAATGCAATGCTTCATGATGCATATCCTACTTATTCCTCATTCATATCCGGATGTTGAAACTTGGAACCAAATAACTCAGTTAACTGACATAACATGGAGTGAGATATACCTTCCTATGATTACAAGCATGTGTTCACACAAAAAAAAGGAAGAGAAAATAGAATGGATGAATCGAAAGAGAGAAATCAATCATAAAGTTAATCACAATCCAAAAAGCGAAATAAATAAGATTAGGGGAAAGGATTCAAGCAGAAGTAGGTCATGTAGATGAATAAATGTAAACATATATGAGAGGATGCTGCTAACTTGCAGAAATAAGAAGAAAAGGTAGCAATATACAAAAGTTGGAGAAGAAGCAAAGAAGTATAGACAAATTGTCAAGAACCAGCATTCCATATGAAAAAGGGGAGTTTTGAAGAAGCCACCAGCTCGTTAACATGTATTACAAACTTGGCTGATCCAGATTGGCGTCCGACGAACCAATCCGGGGGAAGGATGTGCTCAATTCAGGAAGGAGCTTCCACTGTGATCGGACTCTAAACTGCTGGATCAACCATTTTCAATTTGATCCGACCAGATTAGACTAAAATCGGCCATCGGATCACCTGGGTACAATAAGTGTTTTTTCCCTTGGATCAGCCAGGCAGCCAATCCCAACCCTAATTCAACTTGGAATTCCTTACTCATTAATTATCACCCTGAAAAAGGAAAGTATGTCCAATGGCATATAGTTAGCCGATTGGGTATTTCCAAATCAACAAGGTTTTGTAATTAAAAGGCATCTTAGATTTTACTAATGACTAGCTTAAATTCTGAATGTGTTTTCCTATTAACGAGACAAATCTTTATCTTCCCTGCTCATTTTGAAACAAGACAAGTACATGACGTTAACTCATTAATGGTTGCTCCTAGCCCCCTACAAACTAACGAGTGAATGGACTGGAAAAGGATAAAGCATGTGCGAGCATCAATGGAGAATTCCAAAAGGCAGAAGAATGTATCATGACTGACTCAGGATTCACAATTGGAATATGGCACATATAAGATAATAGATTCAAATGGAAAACACATTGAAACCTTGCTACCAGCGAGCATGAATAAAAATAAAAAAGAAACTTTTATTACCATGACAGAAAAATATAACCAGGCAGAGTAGATAGAAATAAAATTTTTTTCTAGTTCCATTGTATAGAAAACAATTCAAGTTCAATCCACAACAAGAAAGGTGGAATCTCACTTTGTTGAATTGAGGTATGAAAATATAGTTGTAGCAGCAGCATAACTGATGTGTGCAGCAGGAATCATGTAAGGTTCTGCCGTAAGTTCATCCCCATAATTTAAAGTATTTGCAAGAATCATCCCGACACCACCAGCGTCGGATACTTCATGAGCCTTTTCCATTTTTTCGATGTCCCCACGAAGGCAAATGACAATCTTTCCCTTTACCTTTTCGCGGTCCAGAGAGCCAGAGTAGCACATCCTCCTGAAAACAAAGCAACATAGGGTGTATAGTTTTGATTCTGCCTATTAAAAATTCTCACACTGTCCACTTTGTAGGGCATTAGCCCATATCTAGAAGAACAATGAGATAAAGACCCAACTCCTTACGCATGATTTATAGGAATATGAATATCTTTAGCTTTAGCCTCTCCAGCATCAATCAATGGATAGTACTTCCCCGAAGGCATGTGTTTTGAGGCAAGACTCCATCCCTGGATAAGAAATGAACACATTATCTCATGATCGACTCATGTCGACATGGAAGCTCCAAAATATTGTGACTTTTTTTTTTCTTCTCTGTATCAGAATCTACCTACTGACAAAGCTAGGGTTTGGATGTGTACGCTATTGCTTTACAGGTAGATCCCATACCTCCAGCAGACCGTAGGTGGTAAGGAAACGATTCACAAACATCTTATTCTCGAGAATCTCAACGACGATGACAGATAACTTGTCAAATAGACTTGTGTATCGGCAAAACCCCAATCCAAATATATTATCGTTTCCATAAAATCACTACTCATTAAAGCTGTTTAGGCACGTCTACCGGCAATCCTAACCTGTGTGTGCCGGCGATTGCCGAGGGAAACTCGGGAGACGAATTGTCGGCCGGCGGAACCAGCGGCAACCGTGATGGTCCAGGGCGCGCCGTTGCTAACAGTCTCGAGCATGGGGCCGTCGTTCCCGGCGGAGCAGACGACGGTGATGCCGCGAGCTACGGCGTGGAAGGAGCCGATGGTGAGTGCGTTGAAGATGTAGTTGCTCCAAATGGAACCCATGGAGACGGAGATGACATCGGCGCCGTCTGCGATGGCGGCCTCGAACCCGGCGAGGATGTCGGCGTCGTAGCAGCCGTCCTCCGTGCACACCTTGTAGGCGGCGACTCGGGCGGAGGCGGAGCCGCCGATGGCGGTGCCATTAGCGATCCCGAAGACGTTGGCGCCTGGGACGGGGCGGCCGGCGGCGGTGGAGAGGGTGTGCGTGCCGTGGCCATCGAAGTCGCGGGCGGAATCGTACCGGTTGGCCTTCGGCCGCCCCTTGCTGAAGTGCCGCGCTGCGATCAGCTTCCTGCGCTCCAAAAGTACCACGTCACCAACCCTCATATATATATATATATACATATATAGACGTTGCGGAGGGCAAGCATTGAAAAAATATATATAATTCACAAAAAAGATATATAAAAAAAACATATGAATTTGGTTCGATAATCTCCAACTAGATAGAGAATATACATAGTAAAAAGTATTGTTTTATTTTGTTGAGAAATTTTAAACTTTCTACGTGTCTACGAATTTTGGTGAGTAATAGATAAAAAAATGATGGAGATTCACAAGAAAGGGAGCGCGAGAGAGAGAGAGAGAGACAGAGAGAACTCTAACTCTTCTTTTATCCAAAAAGAAAGAATAATCTCATATCTTATTTTTATTCGAGAAAAAAATATTTAAAATCATATTTTTATTGTGATTGTCAAATAGTTTTGATGGTGATTATTTGGATAGAATATCAACCATGAATATCATATATTTACTCTTGATACGAGAGTACAATAATGAAATCTAATGTTCGCATTTCTATTAAAAATATCAAAAATAGTACCGTATCACATTCAATACCCTAACCCAAGAAGTCGGACCCGAAATATACCAAAATCAATATTGTGTTAATTTTTATATTAATATTTCAAGACAATACAGATCGACACACTTAAATTCATATTCATATCTTATTTGTTAAATAAAATTTAGAATTGCCATCAATAATCAAACACGGGTTTTTTTTTAAAATAACACACTTGTTTATCAATGTTATAAAAGTAACACACAAACTTTTTTTTTGCAAATCTAGCACAAGTCGACACAAAATAGTTCGACTTTGCATCGAAAAAATAAAGTCGGCGTGCGGTAACTCGACTTCAGTCCGATATCGGGGGATTAACGGCGAAATTAAAAAAAAAAAGTTTGTGTGTTACTTTTATAATATTGATAAACAAGTGTGTTATTTTAAAAAAAAACCCAATCAAACACATCGTGTGACGACTTGTATCAATACTCTCACCTTCAAGACTAGTAGTCTCATGACCTGTGTTTAACACATTAGCTATTGTGCATGTTGGTTAAATCATCACAAAATATTTAACTACTAATGTCGTGCTCTGAATTTTCTGACATGGGCAACGAAATATAACTAGAATATATTTGTTGCGCATGTTAAAAAATCTGACACGCAACAATTAACATCAAATTTAAAAGTCATACCGCAAAAGACAAAGTATATCATGCATGCAATATCGTTATTGATACTCTGTAAATATTTATATCCTTCAGAAATATCAAATACCAAAATTATCAGCTACATAATAATAGAATGCATGCATGATCACATCGTACGTCATCTTCCGGCTGCTGTAGGAGAAGAAGCTGTGTGCGCAGATCACCTGTTGCAAGGCACCATGTGTTTAGGGTTCGGAACCTTCTCGCAGTAGCCCTTCCACCTGGCGGGGACTGGCCCCATGCCCCGGTCGCTGAAGCTCTCTGCCTCCGGCCAAACACCTGCGTTCCATTCCCCCCCAAACCCCAATCAGTCGAGCGTCGATCGGTCCGACGACGACGACGTATGATCGAGAAAGAGGCAAGAGCTGGGGGTACGCACCGGTGTCGAGGGATGCGATGATGACGTCCTCCCCGTACCTCGCCTTGTTCCAGACGGAGTCCTTCGGCACGGTGCCGTTCCTCTCCAGGCCGAGGAACTCCCACGACCGGGTGGTGTGCAGCTTCCTCAGAGCGTTGGGGAAGACCGATAGGACCTCCGGCATCTCTGCAATATATATTTCACGGCGGATCAGGAAGAGGACCGGGCCGGGGGGATTTTGAGAGAGATCCGGTCGTCGAAGGAAGAAGAGGAAATTCAACTCCGACGAGGAGCAGAAGATTAAACTGAATGTATATGTATATATAGCTTACTTGAGATCTTCTCGGCCTGATCGTCATCCATATGGGCGGCGAAGCCGTTGAAGACCTTTGTGTAGGAGTAGATGATGGCCTCTTGCGCCTTCTCCTTGCTGCAGAATTATTACAGGTTGGTGTGTTCATGGGTCGGAGAATTTAATTTGATTATCATAGGTGTGTCTAGTTAATGTATATATATAGGTAATGAAAAAGATTTAACTAAAATAAATAAAAAAATTATGTATTCTGTGTTCATGATTCCCACGTAGTTTAAAATAATTATTATTATTGGAGAGAAGATGATTGTGACGAATTTACTTCACTAATCTTACGAACTCAAAATCATGACATTGAAGTCAACAAGCTAAACATAATCTTGTCTCCATCAGTCCATCGTAGGATTTATCTTCACTATTCTAACACTTTCGACTCTATTTGTTTTACCTTAATTGATACTTGAATCGATCTAGACATTTGGTAAAAATATCTTTACATCTTTTCAATATATAAATCACTTAATATCAAGTAATTTTTTTTATTTCCAAAGATGGATGACTAAAACTTTGTGTTCCACCGTAGATATTCGAGATGAATCCAAAGATGTTAGACATTTCGTTGAGCCGGATCAAACCGTTGGGATTCTATGGAACACACGCGTACATATGTACGTATATATGTGTGTGTACGTATATCTTGTGAAGGTCAGATCTTGGGGCTAGGGATGTCAACAGGTCGGATACGGGTCGAATAATAGTATTATTCGTATCCGTATCCTATAAGAAAAAGGTGTATCCACTTGATGTTCGTTAACTATCGGTATCGGGTGTATCCGCGAACCACATTGTTCTATCCCCTTAAAAACGGTTTACGGTCGGATAACGGACGGTTATCGAATATATAAAGAGATAACATGTATATGATACAACCCAGCAAAATAAAGAAGTAAATGTAATTTTACCGATAAAAACACACATAAAAATATATATTACAATTAAAACATCTATTGATAGCAATGAACAAAAAGAAAATAAGATTTACAGGTATATAGTAACAATAATTTTTCAGCCCGTGGTAAATAATTAGATGTACAACACAAAATATGAGATAAAAAAATCTTAATTACATATCCAAAATAATACATGTCTAACATAAAATATGAGATAGTCGATTTGCAGCAAAAGTGTGTACGTGGATTGCACCATCAAGAAGCGGAAGAGGACGTCAGGGCAAAGTTTGTCCAATGTTAAGGTCTCAAGGAGGAGGGTGAACCCGTGAGTTAAGGACAATAAGATTTTCTAGATAGGACATACGTATGCTTAGATGCCATAAATTGTGAGTTATTGTATTATATATTAATTAACGAATATGGATAACGATTTTCGGGTTCGGTTTCTGGTGTATCCATGATCGCATCCGCTAAGATAACGGTTAATCGGCAAACGAACGCGAATCGGAAAATTTTAACTATCCATTAACTGTTCGTTAACTAACGAACCGGTCGGATAATCGGTAACCATTGACATCCCTCGACCGTTCAGACCATTAATTACCTTCCTAAGCAGGAGCCGAGGAGCGTGTAGTGGCTGTCCTCGGCCCTCCGGAAGTCTGCGACGGTAGCTCCGCCGTCGCTGCCGCCATGGGAATGGCCTCCCAGGTACACGATGTACGACTGTGATCACGAGAACATAAGCATCAGTTTTCTTGTCCTCGGCGGAGTCCCGAATCATATATCGAAACTAAGAGCATTGGTAGGCTGGGGTATCCGGAGAGGAGCGGTGGCGGAGCTTGCCTTGGTGCCGGCGGCGGCGCCGCCCGAGAGATGCAGGACGGACAGGAGAAGGAAAGGGACGGATAGAGGGAGGAGGACCGGCTTCCTCAGAAACCTCTCCATCTCTCCCTGCCGAGACGTAAGGTGGGAGGAGGGAGGGGAGGGGTATGGCTCCTATAAATAAGGGGGAGGAGATCACTGATCACTGATCAGAGTGGTGGTTTTCTAAGAAAGAGTATAGATAGTTTGTATACACGATAGGATAGTTTGGCTGTACAGTACAAATGTGTGGGATCGGATCCTGGGTTTACTCCGGAATACACCCCAATACACACCTCACCGTCATTAGTTCACGTACGTCCATGAATAATACTCTTAGATCGGCATGTAAGAAAGAGTATAAATAGATTAGATACAGGATAGCTTAGTTGTCTTGTTGAACTGTACAAATGTGCCAGGTTGACCTGCCGGGTACGTATAAGGAGTTTAATACCTCGAAAATTAAAAAATTATCGAATCAACTATCGAATTATGTATTAAATAGAGTTTCTTTGTAAGCAACCCGAGTATAAAGCCTAAGGCTGGACACCTGAGACTCTCTGCGCTCAAATTGTTTACGTTGAGTCGCCCAAATCCTCTCTGCATCTCTCTCTCTCTCTCCGTTCTCGCCTTCTTTGGACCTCCGGCTTCTTCGTACAGATCTTCTGCCGTCGAACGGTGCTTAGCTATTTTGGGTGATCTCCAGGCCGTCATCCGCCATGTTTGCCAACGTGGCCCTGGGTGAAGCTCTCCGATGGGATCACGCGGTGGCGCACGATCCTGGTCGCTAGAGCTGTCATCGGATCAGGTTTGGGTCGGATCCGCATGGATCCGGATCCGAACCCGATTTCATTGAATCCGAAAATAAACTGAAACCAGTGTAAATAAGTTATCTGGATCGGGTTTGAATCCGGATCCGAATTAAAATTTTCGATTCGAATCTTTCCCACGAACCCGATCTAGCATCGCGAGGGTTAGTTAAAAAAATATATCTCAAGGGCGACGGGGCATCGCAGAGGGCTAGCAGATTGGGGGGAGCAGCAACTCACCTGGGTGCTCCTTCGACGAGCACACCGCGCCACCGGGAGCTTGTCCTCCCTCTCCGCCACCGCCGTATTGCCTTTGGGAATACGGATGCCACCGAAGAGGAGGAAGATCTGGGGGGGTCCTCCTCAGACGAGCACACCGTGCCGCTTGTCCTCCCTCTTTGCCGCCGCCTCCGGCCTAGCCGTTGTCGTCCGCTGCCGTATCGCCTCTGGGAATACGGATGCCACTGAAGAGGAGGAAGATCTCAGGGCGGAAATGGTGGCCGCTAGCACCTGGGTAGGGGGTCTGGGCAGGTAGCAGAGGAACGTGGCAGCGCATACTCTCTGCCGCCGCTAGAGAGCACAAGAACCACCGTTGCGCGAGCTCTATTCCCAGAAAAGTCAGATCTCCAAGAGAAGCAGCAGAGGGCTTTGGGCGACCCTTATCCCATAGCGTGGGGGAAGACACCGATGTACAGCCTGAAATAGGCGACGGTTGTCGTCCGCGTAACCACCTTCCGCACACCGAGCTCCGCCGCTGCCATTGCCACGGCTGAGTATAGCAAGGCATCCGCGATGACACACTCCACAGGCTCGCCGCTCCTTCCTCCCCCAACAGCAGCCGCACAAGGCAACTGTGGAAGGGCCCCTCGGCAGGCGGCATTGATGTTGGCAGCCAGCGCCGAGAGGTCACCAAAGGAGACACGCTCACCCAGGCCGTCTTCGAGGGGCGAAGCGAAGTCCGGGTGGCCGGCCGCAAGTGTGGACGACGGTGATGGAGAAGCCCCTCCGGGCAAGGAGGGCGGCGAGCTACCCATGGGTTTGATGTGGCCCTGGAACAGCAGCCGGAACACCACGACCCCGGGACCCAGCTGCGCTTGTGGCACTGCCGCCGCCCTGGTGGCGCACTCCATTCCCACGAAGAGCACGGAGGGGGAGGATGCGGCCGTCATCTCTTGCGGGAGCCCGGACAAGAAAAAAAAGAGCTATGCCGTGCACAGATACGGGTTTACGGGAACCCGTATTTGAATGACGAGTTAACCCGAAATCTCACCTTCGGGTTTTATCCACCAAACGGCAAACCCGAACTCATCCTTATATCATCTTGGATTTGCCGCTAAATGCTCGAACCCGTTAAAATTTTTACATCCGGGTCTGATTTTCGAATACCCTGCATCCATTTACACCTCTACTGGTCGCCTATCTTTGCGCGCAGATCCCCCGTGTCATCCGGGAGGAAAGACCCGGCCCCGCACGTGTAGGGTTTTTTTTTTTTGAATAGCACACTTATTTTATTTTATTATAAATCTAACAAATTTATTTGTTTTTGTAAATCTAGCACAAGTCGAGTTTTTGAACCTCAACTTGTATTAAAGTCGATTAGTTTAAAATTGACTTATATTAACCTGACGAAGTAGTCGACTTATGGTGATCACGTTATTTAAAAACTAGACAAGTCGACGAACTCTAAATCAACTTTAAAGTTGATGTCTAAATAATTGACTTGTGGGATTTTTTACGCTTCCGTCGAATCTTTTCCCCGCGTGCCTGCTTTACCTTTTACCCTCTTCTCCGGCAAATGGCGGGCGCGGCCATCTCACGGGTGGCACCTACGGCGAACGACGACCATCTCCCGGCGGCTCCGGTGAATAGCGGGCGCGGCCATCTCCTTGCGGAGAACGGCAGCGATTGGGTCTCCCTGTCGGCGGCGGCATCTTCTTCTGGACGGCAGATCGGCTCGGCGACGACATCTTCTTCTCTGCGGCAGATCGGCGGATTCTTGTTTCTTCGACGGCAAGTCGGATCGGCGGCGGCATCTTCTTCTCGGTGTGGCCCTTTTCTTTCTTCCTCCTCTTCCTCGAAGTTCCTTCCCGCGACCAATCCATGTTCAGTTTTGTTTCATCCTATTATTGCGGCATTGGACGTTCCTTGTTTCCCACGGATTTGTTCCTGCTACATTCGAATAATCCGAAAGGTGCACAACGAATGCCGAATCCGACCAAAGGCCTTCGGATGAGGAAAACGGCTAGTTTTGTTTTAGAACAACGAATGTCATTTGTTTAGATCAACGAATGCCATGGCTAATGGCTTTGGACGAGGAATTTCTCTAATCTTGGGTTGACATTGAGGTACAATAAAGAATACCTCAACAACGATTGCCATGGCTTTCGTATTATGTTTAGATTCTGAGGAATTTGTTATCTAGACTTAATCGGATGAAATATTATTCATGATTAAACCAAATTACATATTAAATTATATTTTGTTGAGGTATAATATATGTGTTTATATATGATTTTATTTAATTAGATCTAAATTCAATTATATAAAAATACAATACATAGTGTTAATTTTACCTAATGAATTATTGAAGTCTTTATTTTCGTATGATAAATTACAAAAATGTGATTCAAGAACTTAGATCGTCAATACATTATCGAATTTGGATCCAGATGGATAGTAAAATCTATATACATACATGAATAAGTGAAATTGACTCTTTTATTTGAATTTGATTATACATACAGGAATCTATTTTGTACAAAAAAATCATACATTATAGTAAACGAATGGCATCAAGAGGTATCAACATTCGTCTTATGGTTCATGGAATGATCCCAATAACAAATAATTATGCACATTATGACGGTGGGTGCAAGGGAAACATTAAGGTATCAGAATACTGTAGTTATGGAGAGTTACTAGATTATATATAGTGTGATTGGACATAGGTCAGAATTAACCAATTTGAAATTGGTTTACAAATACTTTGACGGTGTAACCTATGTGGTAGACGATCATTCCAATCAAATGTTGATCAGGAGATGTATGGAATACGAATTTATATTGTTCATCGTTGAAGAATATGTGAATTCTTCATATGAAAAATGATGTAGTACATCACAAGCAATGTGTCGATCTCATACATATAATCAACTTACTATGAGTCAGCTATTGTCACAAGTTGAAAGTAATAGCACTCGTAGATATGTTGAAAGTGGAGAGAATAATGAAATGAACTTGAATGAGGAGTATGTGCTGGATTAATAGTGCCGTTGCAACTAATAATTACATGGATACTGACAAAGAAGAACTTGATGGGGAAGACACCTTGATGTTAATAAGAGATGAAGACAAAAATGTTGATGAAGTGTTAGAAGAAATTTTGTTAATATTGATGTTTAGACTTTAGATCCAAAATTTTAACCAAGTTAATATTGCTGTTTAAACTTGGAATTTTGTGTCGTTAAGACCACTCATTTTGCGTGTTGTTTATTTTGGTTTATGCAATTTTAAGAAGTCCTAGACTCCTAGTTTCAAATTCTTTTGAATTGCCGATACCTTCATTTTTCCACCCAATCATTCGGAATTCTGTTTTAGAGATATCTAAAGAGGGAGGGATTACCATACCGGGACAGAAAAAGGTTTATTTGTTCTTATTAATGGTCAGATAATACAAAGAATACAATCCAACTTTCTTGGCTTCCAAGCATGTTCCGTGACCAATGCGAGACCATGTACATCAGATCTTGCCATCTATGGGCCTGTTGAGGAGATTATTTTAGGCCATGCCAAAGAATGATACGGTAAGTGTACATGAGGAGTACCTTGAAATGAAGAAGTAATCTCAGTGCCCGTAGAACAGTTACACCCCAAGCACCACAAGGGGGCTCCTCACTCCATGGTTCCCATCCGACCAGGTCAGCTGGCCGAAGACGAACTTGCTGGTGACCTTACCTTGATTTGCCAGTGTGACCTGAAATGTCTTCTCTTCTCCTACTGCATCAAACTTGAGAACCTCTGGATTCACCGAAACTGCAACACCATTTGGCGGCCTAACCCTCACCTTGTATGTGCTCGGCGTGCCCACATTCTTCAGTTTGCGGCTTACCGTGGTTGTTGATGAAAGATTGAAGATGGTTATTGAAGGATAATTCAAGTCCTGGATGTTGATGTGCTTTGAAGGGCAAACAAAGTTCCCTTTTGCAAAGGTACCCATCTGGGATGAGTTATACCCGAGGGCACATAGGAAGTCTAGGTAGTCATTGACGGTCAGATCATAGACGAGGCCGGGATCTGTGGCGCGGTCAGGTTGAATTTGTCCAGCTCCATAGTCCAAGGGGCTGGCCTTTGCCAAAAATGAGTCCTTGATTCCCGACCCGGTGTTGTCCCGAGTTCTAGCTGCAAAAAAGGATGAAGAACCAGTGATGACATGAAACAAAATAAAGAAAGAAAACTTCCCAAAAACAAGGGAAGGGATGTAACAACAAAGTATCAGCTCCGAGCATGGAGTCTATCGTTGAAAGCCGCTAAGAGATTGCTGATGGGGTTTTGTTAGAAGCTGCAAACACTGTAGATTAGTTATTCTATATGATTTCAGAATGTTTGGTTAAATCAGATGAATTGTAGATACCAATCGATTGGGTAGCAATCACCTTCATTTTGCAATTAGGCTTATATCTAATATGTACAAAAAAGCCATACACTACAGTGCTATTTCTGTAACGTGGCTTTCTTTTCAATTTCCATGAAATGTGAGTTGGCATGGACCAAGGGTCGTGGTATTAGAATCAGGACCTAGATCGGTAGGTCCCGATCCTATCTAGAATTGATCAGACAGGCCCGATCTCAGGCCAATCCCTCGGAAGAAAAATTGATCTGGAATCGGTTAGATCGATTTTCAAGGAACATTGAAAATAAAAAAAAGTATAAAAATAAGGAGCTAGTTATTTTGGGTGCAATCCCCCCCCCCCAGCTTGCTCCCATGGTGCCATGGAAAGGCCATTTCTAGTGACTGATTAACCGAAATCGTCTAATTCAGCCGATCTGGCCAGGATCTTATACCACATCGGTTCTCCAGCTGAAAATCAAACTGGCACGGGCCAATCTGATATGGGAATTGGCCGATTTGATCCAAATCAGCCGATTTTGCAAACTATGGCATGGACCGGCAAAAGAAGACCATAAATATGAATATCACTGTGAGCAATCATGATATCACTAAAATGCACGCATTTGATAGATACTGGTAAAAAGGATGCATAGGATGGTTTGTCCTTACCCAGAACAAGAGTCCTATAGAAGAGAATGATAAAGTGGACACAATGCATACTTCATTACTTTGCACTTTTTACTTAAGTTATTTTCTACATATTTCTGCTACCTGAATATCTAGATTGGGAAGAAGAAACATTATCATTGAATGAGCTAAAACTCTTCTTGGAATGATCATCAGAAATATATTATCATTAAATGAGTATGATCAACCATGTTTAACACTTACGCTCTCAGTTTAGAAAGGTATTTTGACAGCCCTTTTCCAATGATCAAAATTATTAAAAGCACTGAGTTTTTTCCCAGTTCTTTCCCTCTATTCTTGCGTATTTAAATGGTTGGAGCCCCATTTATCACATGCACATTCTGCTCAAGGTGATTTTTCTTTCTACAAAAAGCAGATCAGCAACAAGTTAAATGAACATGTGACAAATGAAACAAACAAAAGTAAACTTACCAGTAGTCATGATTGCCGACCGGATTGCAGCAGGACTCCAGTGAGGATAAATAGATTTGAGGAGACCAACAACACCAGAAACATGGGGGCATGACATGGAGGTGCCTGAGATGATATTGAATGCGACACGACGAGTATCAAATTGATCTATTGTTGGGGCTACTCCACCAGAATAGGCAGCAAGAATATCCATGCCTGGTGCAAGAATATCAGGCTGCAAAAGAAGCATAAATTAGAATCTGATAGAAATTTGAAATATACTAATTAAAAATGAAGAACATTGCACCTTCAGGATCTGTGGGGTGAGAAAGTTTGGGCCTCTTGATGAAAATTGAGCAACAAACGGTGCTGGTTTCAAGCCGTAGTGTGCATTTGGTTTTCCAATGCGAGCTACAGGTGATCTGATGAGAAGATAGACATTTATCTAAGTCTGTCTTATGACGGTCAGAAAAAAATGTAACTGCAAATTGCATAATGCAATGCTTCATGATGCATATCCTACTTATTCCTCATTCATATCCGGATGTTGAAACTTGGAACCAAATAACTCAGTTAACTAACATAACATGAAGTGAGATATTCCTTCCTATGATTACAAGCATGTGTTCACACAAAAAAAGGAAGAGAAAATAGAATGGATGAATCAAAAGTAGGGGCACAAACGAGCCGAGCCGAGCCATGTAGTATGATGTTCAAGCTCGCCTCATTTATTTTACACGAGTTCGAGTTCGAGCTCGAGTTTTAACGAGTATGTTGAACCCTTGTTCAAACTTGATTCGTTTATTACTCTAGCCGAGTCGAGCTCGAATTCAAGTCGTAGCTAAACTAAAATTCAGTTCACATTCAAGCTTAAGCTATACATAAACTCGTTTATAAAACACAAAATCAATGAAAAATCATTTGTGAAATTCTAGATTTAGCTCATTTATGAACCTCAATCTAAGTTTAAACTCAAATTTTAAAGTATTTAATATATTTAACTGATAATATATTATTATTATTACAAAAAAATTTAATTTTTACAAATAAACATAAAATATAATATTTAATGAAGCTACTCGCAAGCTTATCGAGCCGAGCAGGAGTCTGTTTAAACTCGACTCATTAAATGAGTCGAGCTTTATTTTTTGTTCAAACTTGTCCATTTAACATAATAAACGAGCCAAATCGAATTTTTATCGAGCCGAGCTTCAAGCAACTTGTCGAGTGTGTTGGTTCGTTTGCATCCCTAATCAAAAGAGAGAAATCAACTAGAAAGTACCACAATCCAAAAAGAGAAATAAATAAGATTAGGGGTAAGGATTCAAGCAGAAGTAGGTCATGTAGATGAATAAATGTATATGAGAGGATGCTGCTAACTGGCAGGAATAAGAAGAAAAGGCAGCAATATACAAAAGTTGGGGAAGAAGCAAAGAAGTATAGACAAATTGTCAAGAACCAGCATTCCATATGAAAAAGGGGAGTTTTGAAGAAGCCACCAGCTCGTTAACATGTATTACAAACTTGGCTGATCCAGATTGGTGTCCGACGAACCAATCCGGGGGAAGGATGTGCTCGATTCAGAAAGGAGCTTCCACTACGATCGGACTCTAAACTGCTGGATCAACCATTTTCAATTTGATCTGACCAGATTAGACTAAAATCGGCCATTGGATCACCTGTGTACAATAAGTGTTTTTTTACAGTTTTTCTTGTTTTTTTTGGGAAGAATGCATCCGGTCCAACGTCAGTTTCCTTTCTTCCCTTGGATCAGCTGACCAGCCAATCCCAACCCTAATTCGACTTGGAATTCCTTGCTCATTAATTATCACCCTGATAAAGGAAAGTATGTCCATTGGCATATAGACAACCGATTGGGTATTTCCAAATCAACAAGGTTTTGTAATTAAAAGGCATCTTAAATTTTACTAATGACTAGCTTAAATTCTGAATGTGTTTTCCTATTAACGAGACAAATCTTTATCTTCCCTGCTCATTCTGAAACAAGACAATTACATGACGTTAACTCATTCATGGTTGCTCCTAGCCCCCTACAAACTAACGAGTGAATGGACTGGAAAAGGATAAAGCATGTGCGAGCATCAATAGAGAATTCCAAAAGGCAGAAGAATGTATCATGACTGATTCAGGATTCACAATTGGAATATGGCACATATAAGATAATAGATTCAAATGGAAAACACATTGAAACCTTGCTACCAGCGAGCATGAATAAAAATAAAAAAGAAACTTTTATTACCATGACAGACAAATATAACTAGGCAGAGTAGATAGAAATAAAAATTTTTTCTAGTTCCATTGTATAGAAAACAATTCAAGTTCAATCCACAACAAGAAAGGTGAAATCTCACTTTGTTGAATTGAGGTATGAAAATATAGTTGTAGCAGCAGCATAACTGACGTGTGCAGCAGGAATCATGTAAGGTTCTGCCGTAAGTTCATCCCCATAATTGAAAGTATTTGCAAGAATCATCCCGACACCACCAGCGTCGGATACTTCATGAGCCTTTTCCATTTTTTCGATGTCCCCACGAAGGCAAATGACAATCTTTCCCTTTACCTTTTCGCGGTCCAAAGAGCCAGAGTAGCACATCCTCCTGAAAACAAGGCAACATAGGGTGTATAGTTTTGATTATGCCTATTAAAAATTCTCACATTGTCCACTTTGTAGGGCATTAACCCATATCTAGAAGAACAATGAGATTAAGACCCAACTCCTTACGCATGATTTATAGGAATATGAATGTCTTTAACTTTAGCCTCTCCAGCATCAATCAATGGATAGTACTTCCCCGGAGGCATGTGTTTTGAGGCAAGACTCCATCCCTGGATAAGAAATGAACACATTATCTCATGATCGACTCATGTCGACATGGAAGCTCCAAAATATTGTGACTTTTTTTTTCTTCTCTGAATCATAATCTACCTACTCACGAAGCTAGGGTTTGGATGTGTACGCTATTGCTTTACAGGTAGATACCATACCGCCAGCACACCGTAGGGGGTAAGGAAATGATTCATGAACATCTTATTCTCGAGAATCTCAACGACGATGACAGATAACTTGTCAAATAGACTCGTGTATCGGCAAAACCCCAATCCAAATATATTATCATTTTCAGAAGATCACTACTCATTAAAGCTATTTAGGCACGTCTACCGGCAATACTAACCTGTGTGTGCCGGCGATTGCCGAGGGAAACTCGGGAGACGAATTGTCGCCCGGCGGAACCAGCGGCAACCGTGAGGATCCAGGGCGCGCCGTTGCTAACAGTCTCGGGCATGGGGCCGTCATTCCCGGCGGAGCAGACGACGGTGATGCCGTGAGCTACGGCGTGGAAGGAGCCGATGGCGAGCGCGCTGGTGCTGTAGTCGCTCCACATGCCGCCGAGGGAGACGGAGATGACATCGGCGCCGTCTGCGATGGCGGCCTCGAACCCGGCGAGGATGTCGGCGTCGTAGCAGCCGTCCTCCGTGCACACCTTGTAGGCGGCGACTCGGGCGGAGGCGGAGCCGCCGATGGCGGTGCCATTAGCGATCCCGAAGAGGTTGGCGCCTGGGACGGGGCGGCCGGCGGCGGTGGAGAGGGTGTGCGTGCCGTGGCCATCGAAGTCGCGGGCGGAATCGTACCGGAAGGCCTTCGGCCGCCCCTTGCTGAAGTGCCGCGCTCCGATCAGCTTCCTGCGCTCCAAAAGCACCAGGTCACCAACCCCGCCCTCATATATATTTATATATGTATGTATGTAATTCACAAAATTATATATATATATAATTCACAAAAAAGATATTTAAAGAAAAACATGCTTATTAGATAGGGAATATATGGTAAAGAGCAATGTTTTATTTTGTTGAGAAATTTTAAGCTTTCTACATAATGATTTTCTTTATGGTTTCGACCTTGGACAACCGGACGATCATCCGCGAAATACATGTCTATCGTTTTTTGTTGAGAAATATATAAAAAAATGATGGGGATTCACGAGAGAGAGAGAGAGCTCTAACTCTTCTTTTATCCAAAAAGAAAGAATAATCTCATACCTAATTTTTATTTGAGAAAAAATATTTAAAATCGTTTTTTTATTGTGATTGTCAAATAATTTTGACGGTGATTATTTGGATAGAATATCAACAATGATTATAGTATATTTACTCTTGATACGAAGTACAATAATGAAATCTAATGTTCGCATTTCTATCAAAAATATCAAAAATAATGCCGCATCATATTCAATACCCTAACCCAAGGAGCCGACTCAAAACATATTAAAATCAATATTGTGTTAATTTTGATATTGATATTTCTAGACAATACAGATGGACACACTTGCATTCAGATGGACACACTTGCATTCATATTCATACCTTATCTGTACTGTGAAATTTAAAATTGTCATCAATAATCAAACACATTGTGTGATAACTTATATCAATACTCTCACCTTCAAGACTAGTAGTCTCATGACCTGTTTAACACTTGCTATGGTGCATGTTGGTTAAATCATCACAAAATATTTAAATACTAATGTTACGTCCCGAATTTGCTAACACGTGCAGCGGAATGCATAATATAATTCGATTAATTTCTCGATCTCGTCGTGAGATTATATTCCATTATGCATGTCAAAAAACATCCGAGGTGCACCAACTAACATCAATTTTAAAGGTCATGCAGCAAAAAAAACAAACATATTATACATGCAATATCGTTATTGATACTCTATATATATTTATATCCTTCGGAAATATTTAACTAACATCAATTTAGGTTGCATGTTGGTTAAATCATCACAAAATATTTACTAACGTCAATTTTAAAAGTCATACTGCAGAAAACAAAGCATATTATGCATGCAATATCGTTATTGATATTCTATATATATATATATCCTTCGGAAATATCAAATACCAAAATTATCAGTCACATAATAGTAGAATACATGCATGATCATCATCATCATCTTCCGGTTACTACAGAAGAAGAAGCTGTGTGCGCAGATCACCTGTTGCAAGGCACAATGTGTTTAGGGTTTGCAACCTTCTCGCAGTAGCCCTTCCACCTGGCGGGGACCGGCCCCATGCCCCGGTCGTTGAAGCTCTCTGCCTCCGGCCAAACACCTGCGTTCCATTCCCCCCAAACCCTAATCAGTTGAGTGCCGATCGCTCGGACGACGACGACAACGATGTATGATCTAGAAAAAGGCAAGAGCTGGGGCGGGGTATGCACCGGTGTCGAGGGATGCGATGATGATGTCCTCCCCGTAGCTCGCCTTGTTCCAGATGGAGTCCTCCGGAATGGTGCCATTCCTCTCCAAGCCGAGGAACTCCCACGATCGGGTGGTGTGCAGCTTCCTCAACTCGTTGGGGAAGATCGACAGGACCTCTGGCATCTCTGCAATATATATTTCACGGCGGATCAGGAAGAGGACTGACCGGGGGGGATTCTGAGGGAGATTGAGTCGTCGGAGGAAGAAGAAGAAATTCAGCTCTGGCGAGGAGCAGAGGATTAAACTGAATGTATAAATATGTATGTATGTATATAGCTTACTTGAGATCTTCTCGGCTTGATCCTCGTCCAGATGGGCGGCGAAGGCGTTGAAAACCTTTGTGTAGGAGTAGATGATGGCGTCTTGCGCCTTCTCCTTGCTGCAAAATTATTATAGGTTGGTGTGTTCATGGGTTGGAGAATTTAATTTAATTATCATAGGTGTGTCTAGTAATGTATATATATATAGGTAATGAAAAAGATTGTAACTAAAATAAATAAATAAATAAAAAGTTAAGGTTAATAACATAGGTAGAGGAGGGTAGTAACGAAAAACGACCGACTCCTTTAAGCTTAAAAATCATGATGTTGAAGTTAAGAAAAACGCACATGTTACTATGTTTCGTAATAATCTATCGTGTTTTAGTAGCATCTTACCGACTCTAAAATCATGACAATAAAATTGAGATCCTCGTGTTATGGAATACATTATGATGTCTTGTAATAGTTCATGTCGGATTTATCTCCGTCATTCTAACATTCCACCCGGCTGATGTGCATACTCAAATATCATCTTATGTATTCTGTGTTCATGATTCAAATGTAGTTTAATATAATATTATTAGTGGACGACTTTACTTCACTAATCATACGAACTCAAAATCATGACATTGAAGTCAACATGCTAAACATAATCTTGTCTCGATCAATCCACGTAGGATTTATCTTCACTATTCTAACACTTTGTGTTCCACCGTAGATGGGTGACTAAAACTGTGTTCCACCGTAGATCAGTCCACGTAGGATCAAACCGTTGGGATTCTATGGAACACACGCGTACATAGGTACGTATATATATGTGTGTGTGTGTGTACGTATATCTTGTGAAGGTCAGATCTTGGGGCTCATCTGAACCGTTCTGACCATTAATTACCTTCCTAAGCAGGAGCCGAGGAGCGTGTAGTGGCTGTCCTCGGCCCTCCGGAAGTCTGCGACGGTAGCTCCGCCGCCGCTGCCGCCATGGGAATGGCCTCCCAGGTACACGACGTACGACTGTGATCACGAGAACATAAGCATCAGTTTTTTTGTCCTCCGCGGAGTCACGAATCATATCGAGACTAAGAGCATTGCTTGGCTGGGGTATCCGGAGAGGAGCGGTGGCGGAGCTTGCCTTGGTGCCGCCGCCGCCGTCGCTGGCGGCGCCGCCCGAGAGATGCAGGACGGACAGGAGAAGGAAAGGGACGGATAGAGGGAGGAGGACCGGCTTCCTCAGAAACCTCTCCATCTCTCCCTGCCGAGACGTAAGGTGGGAGGACGAAGGGGAAGGGTATGGCTATAAATAAGGGGGAGGAGATCAGAGGAGGGGGGTGTTTGAGCCCAACGGCGCCGGTGGTGCTTTTTAAAGAAAGACTATAGATAGGTTTTATACACGATAGGATAGTTTGGTTGCACAAAGGTGTGGGATGCCATCCTCTATCGGTTTACTCCGGAATGCACCTCAATGCACACCCCACCGTCATTAGTTTACGTACGTCCAGGAATAATACTTTTACAGGGTGTTTGGTTGTATAAACTTGATGCCTGGTCTGCCGATATTCATGGGGTGTATAAACTTGATGGTACCTGGTCTGCCGATATTCATGATAGCCGATATTCATGATATTAAGTTGGTGTTTTGGGATTATTTTAACTCTCTCTTCTCGGAAAAATCATCTTTTTCGGCTGATGGGGTCGATCATGTTATCCAGCTTCCTTCAGTGAGTGCCGATTACCAGGCCACTCTACTGACTACACCTTCCTATGATGAAGTGAAAGATGCACTTTTTTCAATGAAGCCAGATAAGTCCCCAGAGTCAGATGGTCTGCCTCCTTCCTTTTTCCAGTCTTTTTGGTCTTTTTTAGCACAAGATATCCATTGTTTCATACAGTATATGTTTTCGATGGCCTGGGTTCCTCCTTCTCTAAACCATACAATCATCACACTGATCCCAAAAAGAGAAAATGCATTCTTGCCTGAGCATTACAGACCAATTAGTCTATGCAATGTTTTGATTAAGATCTTAACCAAGGTGATTGCAAACAAAATCAAACCTTTGTTACCCAACCTGATTTCTGAATATCAGTCAGCATTTGTTCCAGGAAAGCATGGTACTGACAATGTGCTTATTGTTCAGGAGATTCGACATGCATTTAGATTTAAAACAGGCCGAGTGGGCTATTTTATGGCAAAATTGGATATCCAGAAAGCTTATGATAAGCTTAAATGGGATTTCTTGCATTGGGTTCTTATCAAGCGAAGTTTTCCTTCCCATTTGGTGAATATTATCATGCATTGTACCACAACAGCTACTTACTCTATTAACCTAAATGGGCATTTTTCAGATAAGATCATTCCTCGTAGAGGCATACGTCAAGGCTGCCCGTTATCTCCATACCTATATATTCTATGTGCTGATGTGCTTTCTTTAATGATCTCACAGGCAGTGGAATCTAGACAGATTTCTGGGGTGCATATTTCCCGCAGGAGCCCGGTTATTACTCATCTCACTTTTGCAGATGATATCATAATCTGTGGACAAGCAGAGGAAAGGGAGATCAGAATTTTTATGCAGCTGCTTCGAGATTTTCAACAGATTTCAGGTCAGGCCATTAACTATGGTAAGTCCAAGATTTGTTTTAGTCGGAATGTCCCTATAAACTGCAGAGATCATCTATGTACCCTTTCTGGTTTTCAACTGGCATCTAAGGAGGACTTTTATCTAGGCTTACCGTGGGATCCTTATGGGGGTAAGAAAGCGCTATCAGACCATCTCATACAAGTTTGTAATAAAAAACTTGCAGGCTGGAAAGTTAACATGTTGTCGATAGCGGGTAGGTCTACACTTATCACCTCTACTTTAGGAAATATCCCGATGCATGCTATGTCTCTTTCAAAAATTCCTGTCAAAACCTTAAAAGAATTGGAGCGCATTCAACGTAGGTTTTGGTGGGGCTACACATCTTTGCATAATAAGAGAATTCATTTCATTAGTTGGAAAGCCTTCAAACAACCTAAACTTCTGGGTGGTATGGGCATTAAGGACCTTCAGGTTCTAAATCTTGCTTCTGGTATGAGGCTGCTTTGGAATTTTTTTTGGCAGCGGCAGTCTTTTTGGGTCAGGATGTTATCCACCAAATATCTCCATGGGTCGAACATTTGGCAAGTGCAACCAAAACCATCTGATTCTCCAGCTTGGAAATTTTTGCTTATGGTTAGACCTTATTTTTTCTCAGCTGTTGTTTGGAAGATCAAAGATGGTGTGGGCCTTCTCCCTTGGAAACACAAATGGGCGGGTGAAGTTACTAGTCAACTAAAACCCCCGGTTCCTGGTAGGTATTTCCCAGGGACTGTACAAGACCTTATTGCACATGACTCTTGGGACAGGAGGCAGGTATTTGAATGGTTTGATTATAGTTCAGCTTTGCGTATTCTTCATATTCCTATTCATCATGAGTTAGAACAGGATATGCCAATCTGGCCATTTACTCCTCATGGTCTTTTCACACTCAAGTCAGCCTACAGATTATTGAATGAAGCAAATATTCCACCGGGTTCATCTCAAGTTCAGATATGGAGGAAACTTTGGCATTCCAGGGTGGCTCGGTTATTTTCTCAACAAATGACAGTTTGTTTGTGGAAAATTCTGTCCTTATCCATTCCTACTAACTGGGATGTCCATCGCAGGTGCCCAAAAGTGAACCCGTGTTGTAATATTTGTGGTTTGGAAAATGAGACTCAAGAACATCTTTTTTTCCAATGTCCACGTAGTAAGGCAGTATGGATGTTTTCCCCACTTGGTAGTAATCCTTTTTGGCAGGCAACTTCCTTACACGATCTGATTTCTGAATGGCTAGACTGGATTATTAGCAAGGATAAGTATATGGTGAAGTTAGGTATCATAGCTTTATCTATTCTCTGGCAACTATGGAAAGCACGATGTAGATTTATGTTTCAATCTATAAATGAATCCCCTCACAAGATTTACCTTTTAGCTATGAAGACTGTTGAGCTATGTTGGGCACAAGCGCCGGAGGATTACGTTGTGACTAAGCTCTCCTGGAAACCACCAGACCACAATCAACTAAAGATTAATGTTGACTGTGCCACTTCTTATGATGCAGGTGCTATTAGCTATGTGGTTAGAGATGCAGCGGGTCATCTTGTCTTCTGGCAATCAAAGTTCTTGCACTTCTCTCACCCGGAAACACTGGAAGCTGCGGCTCTACTAGAAGCTATATCTTGGGCGGTTACTTCATCAAAGTTGGTGCAAGTGGAAGGAGATGCTAAGGGGATCGTCGACGCAATTTCTGGGAATGGCCCTTTGTTATGGAGAGCACGCCGCCAGATTCTGGAATGTATATGAATGTCTCTCCTCACGTTTCTGTTTCCTTTGTACATAGGGATAGTAACTATCTTGCTCACTCCCTAGCAAAATGGGCTTTGAAATATTCGAAGGAGGACTCGTCCTCTTCGTCTTTACCCACAGAAACTTGGTCTGTCTTTTGTAATGATTTACCTGTTTAATTATAGTGCCTCGGTTTGTTTTCAAAAAAAAAGAAGGTTGTATGATAAATTTTTTTTACATTTTCATGATAAAAATTATATTAAAATAAAAAGCGAACCAACTCGTGACATAAAATTATCATGTTTGAAGGGATCTGATAACAAAAAAAAGTATTTACCATATATGATCAAATAAAGTGGTGGATCACAAGAAAAAAAGAGAGGTGAGACCCTCTTTTTTATTTAAGAAGAAAATTACTTTCAAAACATAAAATTGTCATGGTTACCAAACACCTCTTTTAACAAATTTTCTTACAATTTTTAAAATAAAAAAAATCTCCATTATCATACAACCAAACACCCCATTAGATTAGCCGGTAAGAAAATCTAGCACTTTTTTTTTTTGTAAATCTAGCACAAGTTGGATTTTCAAACGTCAACTTGTATTAAAGTTGATTAATTTAAAATCGACATATATGAACCTAACGAAGTAGTGAATTAGTTATTAAAAAACTAGACAAGTAGACGAAGTTTAAATCGACTTTAAAGTCGACGTCTAAATAATCAACTTGTGAGATTTTTTAACCTTCCGTAAAATCTTGGAGAAATTAACTACCGATCCGTTTCAAAGAGGTAACTTCGAGGTATAATCCGACCTTCGAATTGCTGTAACAATAAGTCCAGCTTTTAAATTTGTTGCAACTTCCGCTCCAATAAGAGACGGAGATGCTAAGAGGGTGTTAAAATCATCATGCAATGACTCCTTTGCCCTTCTTACCGCCATGGGCCGCCCATCCATCTTGAAAAGTTGTTTTGTTTGGGCATCACCCCGTAATGTTAATGTGATACAGCGGAGGATCGATACCATTGTAACATAATAATGCTAAAGATAAATTAGATATAATTAAAAGTAGAAATATTTAATAATTGTTATTAGATTTAGCTCTTGATGTATATTAAATATATGTTTTTACTAAACATAATAATATTTTTTAATTATAAGTCAAATATAATCAACATTGTGTGATATAATAACTAAGATTTAAAAAATTTTCCATCTTTGATCCTGATACAAATTAGGTGTAAATTAACTCTAATATTGATTTAAATTAGCTTCGATCATGTAGTCATTGTAGTTATAAATCAGATGTACTATGATAAATATTTAACATTTTCTAATTTGTATTCGATGTAATATAAAAAATATAATACATAATACTTATATATAATATTGAATAACTTATATTAACTTTAAATCATGATATAAATATATCACATGATATTTTTATTTAAAACATAATAATTTTTTAACTGTCTATGCTTGACTCACGAGTTGCGTCACATGACAGTAGAAGATTTTCATGGGCATTGTTGGGATTTCAAAGTGATTGAACGGTGTGACCAACGGAGCGGAGCGTGGGTTAAAACAATTTTCAATAACGGACCATCTATTGAGAATATTTGGTCATTGGATCAATGATTAAGGTCAAGTTTTAAAATAGACTGGAAATTAATTTTCCCTAAAATCTTTTCCCCGCGTGCCCTTTTACCCTCTTCCCTGTGGCGAACGGGTGGCACCTACGGCGAACGGCGACCAAAGGCCTTCGGATGGGGGAAACGGCTAGTTTTCTTTAGAACAACGAATGCCATGGCTAACGGCTTTGGACGAGGAATTTCTCTAATCTTGGGTTGACGTTGAGGTACAATAAAAAATACCTCAACAACGATTGCGCCATGGCTTTCGTATTATGTTTAGATTCTGAGGATTTTGTTATCTAAACTTAATCGGATGAAATATTATTCACGATTAAACCAAATTACATATTAAATTATATTTTGTTGAGGTATAATGTATTTGTGTCTATATATGATTTTATTTAATTAGATCTAAATTCAATTATATAAAAATACAATACATAGTGTTAATTTTACCTAATGAATTATTGAAGTCTTTATTTTCGTATGATAAATTGCAAAAATGTTATTCAAGAACTTAGATCGTCGAGATATTATCGAATTTGGATCCAGACGGATAATAGAATCTATATACATACAGGAATCAGTGAAATTAACTCTTTTATTTGAATTTGATTATACGTACAGGAATCTATTTTGTACAAAAAATTATACATTATAGTAAAACGAATGACATCAAGGGATATCAACATTCGTCTTATGGTTCATGGAATGATCTCAATAACAAATAATTATGCACATTATGATGGTGGGTGCAAGGGAAACATTAAGGTATTAGAATGCTGCACTTACGGAGAGTTACTGAATTATATATACAGTGTGATTGGACATAGGTCAGAATTAACCAATTTGAAATTGGTTTACAATTATTTTGACGGTGTAACGTATATGGTAGACGATCATTCCAATCAAATATTGATCAGGAGATGTATGGAAATACAAACTTATATTGTTTATTGTTGAAGAATACGTGGATTCTTCATATGAGGAAGGATGTAGTACATCACAAGCGATGTGTCGATCTCATACATATAATCAACCTACTATAAGTCAACTGTTGTCACAAGTTGAAAGTAATAGCACTCATAAATATGTTGAAAATGAAGAGAATAATGAAATGAACTTGAATGAGGAGTATGTGCTGGATTAATAGTGCCGTTGCAACTAATAATTACATGGATAGTGACAAAGAAGAACTTGACGGGGAAAACACCTCGATGTTAATAAGAGATGAAGACAAAAATGTTGATGAAGTCTTAGAAGAAATTTTGTTAATATTGATGTTTAAACTTTACATCCAAAATTTTAACCAACAAGTTAATATTGCTGTTTAAACTTGAAATTTTGTGTCCTTAAGACCACTCATTTTGCGTGTTGTTTATTTTGGTTTATGCAATTTTAAAAAGTCCTAGTTTCAAATTCTTTTGAATTGCCGATACCTTCATTTTTCCACTCAATCATTTGGAATTCTGTTTTAGAGATATCTAAAGAGGGAGGGATTACCATACCGAGACAGAAAAAGGTTTATTTGTTCTTATTAATGGTCAGATAATACAAAGAATACTATCCAACTTTCTTGGCTTCCAAGCATGTTCTGTGACCAATGCAAGACCAAGTACATCAGATCTTGCCATCTATGGGCCCGTTGAGGAGATTATTTGAGGCCATGCCAAAGAATGATAAGGCAAGTGTACATGAGGAGTACCTTAAAATGAAGAAGTAATCTCAGTGCCCGTAGAACATTTACACCTCAAGCACCACAAGGGGGCTCTTCACTCCATGGTTCCCGTCCGACCAGATCAGCTGGCCGAAGACGAACTTGCTGGTGACCTTACGTTGCTTTGCCAGTGTGACCTGAAATGTCTTCTCTTCTCCTACCGCATCAAACTTGAGAACCTCTGGATTCACCGAAACTGCAACACCATTTGGCGGCCTAACCCTCACCCTGTATGTGCCTGGCGTGCCCACATTCTTCAGTTTGCGGCTTACCGTGGTTGTTGATGAAAGATTGAAGACGGTTATTGAAGGATAATTCAAGTCATGGATGTTGATGTGCTTCGAGGGGCAAACGAAGTTCCCTTTTGCTAAGGTACCCAACTGGGATGAGTTATACCCGAGGGCACATAGGAAGTCTAGGTAGTCATTGACGGTCAGATCATAGACGAGGCCGGGATCTGTGGCACGGTCAGGTTGAATTTGACCAGCTCCATAGTCCAAGGGGCTGGCCTTTGCGAAAGATGAGTCCTTGATTCCCGACCCGGTGTTGTCCCGAGTTCTAGCTGCAAAAAAGGATGAAGAACCAGTGATGACATGAAACAAAAGAAACAAAGAAAACTTCCCAAAAAGAAGGAAAGGGATGTAACAAGTATCAGCTTCAAGCATGGAGTCTATCGTTGAAAGCCGCTAAGAGATTGCTGATGGGGTTTTGTTAGAAGCTGCAAACACTATAGATTAGTTATTCTATATGATTTCAGAATGTTTGGTTAAATCAGATGAATTGTATCCATTGGGTAGCAATCACCTTCATTTTGCAATTAGGCTTATATCTAATAGGTACAAAAAAGCCAGACACTGCAGCGCTATTTCTGTAACGTCGCTTTCTTTACAATTTTAATGAAATGTGAGTTGGCATGGACCAAGGGTCGTGGTATTGGAATCGGGACCGAGATCGGTAGGTCCCGATCCCATCAAGAATGGATCAGACCGGCCCGATCTCAGGCCAATCCTTCGGGAGAAAATTCGATCAGGAATCGGACTTTCAAAGGAACATTAAAAATAAAAATAAAAAGTATAAAAATAAGGAACTAGTTAGTTTGGGTGCCATTCCCCCCCCCATAGCTTGCGCCACAGTGCCATGGAAAGGCCATTTCTAGCGATTGATTAACCGAAATCGTCCAATTCAGCCGATCTGGCCAGAATCTTATACCACATCGGTTCTCCGGCTAAAGATCAAACCGGCATGGGCCAATCTGATCTGGGAATTGGCCGATCTGATCCAGATCAGCCGATTTTGCTAACTATGGCATGGACCAGCAAAAGAAGACCATAAATATGAATATCACTGTGAGCAATCATGATATCACTAAAATGCACGCATTAGATAGATACTGGTAAAAAGGGTCCATAGGATAATTTGTCCTTGCTCAGAACAAGAGTGCTATAGAAGAGAATGATAAAGTGGACACAGTCACACAATGCATACTTCATTACTTTGCACTTTTTTACTTTAGTTATTTTCTACACATTTCTACTACCAGAATATCTAGATTGGGAAGAAGAAACATTATCATTGAATGAGCTAAAACTCTTCTTCGAATGATCATCATAAATGTATTATCATTAAATGAGTATGATCAACCTTGTTTATCACTTACGCTTTCAGTTTAGAAAGGTATTTTGACAGCCCTTTTCCAATGATCTAAATTATCAAAGCACTGAGTTTTTTTCTACTTCCCTCTCTATTCTTGCGTCTTTAAATGGTTGGAGCCCCATTTATCACATGCACATGCTAGTCAAGCTGGTTTTTCTTTCTACAAAAAGCAGATCAGCAACAGGTTAAATGAACATGTGACAAGTGAAACACACAAAAGTAAACTTACCAGTAGTCATGATTGCCGACCGAATTGCAGCAGGACTCCAGTGAGGATAAATAGATTTGAGGAGACCAACAACACCCGAAACATGGGGGCATGACATGGAGGTGCCTGAGACGATATTGAAGGCAACACGACGAGTATCAAATTGATCGGTTGTGGGGGCTACTCCACTAGAATAGGCAGCAAGAATATCCATGCCTGGTGCAAGAATATCAGGCTGCAAAAGAAGCATAAGTTAGAATCTGATAGAAATTTAAAATATACTAATTAAAAATGAAGAACTTTGCACCTTCAGGATCTCTGGGGTGAAAATGTTTGGGCCTCTTGATGAAAATTCAGCAACAAAAGGTGCTGGTTGCAAGCCGTAGTGTGCATTTGGTTTTCCAATGTGAGCAACAGGTGATCTGATGAGAAGGTACACATTTGTCTAAGTCTATTTTATGACGGTCAGAAAAAAAAATGTAACTGCAAAAGGCATAATGCAATGCTTCATGATGCATATCCTACTTATTCCTCATTCATATCTGGATGTTGAAACTTGGAACCAAATAACTCAGTTAACTGACATAACATGGAGTGAGATATTCCTTCCTAAGATTACAAGCATGTGTTCACACAAAAAAGAAGGAAGAGAAAATAGAATTGAAGAATCGAAAGAGAGAAATCAATCAGAAAGTTAATCACAATCCAAAATGAGAAATAAATAAGATTAGGGTTAAGGATTCAAGCAGAAGTAGGTCATGTAGATGAATAAATGTATACTTACATGAGAGGGTGCTGCTAACTAGCAAGAATAAGAAGAAAAGGCAGCAGTATACAAAAGTTGGAAAAGAAGCATAGAAGTATAGACAAATTGTCAAGAACCAGCATTCCATATGAAAAAGGGGAGTATAGAAGAATCCACCAGCTTGTTAACATGGATTAAAAACTTGGCTGATCCGGATTTGCGTCCTATGAACCGATCCGGGGGAAGGATGTGCTCGATTCAGGAAGGAACTTCCACAGCAATCGGGCTCTAAGCTGCTGGATCAACCATTTTCAATTTGATCCAACCAGATTAGACTAAAATCGGCCATCGGATCACCTGGGTACAATAAGTGTTTTTTTAACATTTTTCTCTTATTTGTTTGTGAAGAATGCATCCAGTCCAATGTCGGGTTGCTTTTCTTCCCTTGGATTAGCCAGGCAGCCAATCCCAACCCTAATTCAACTTGGAATTCCTTACTCATTAATTATCACCCTGAAAAAGGAAGTATGTCCATTGGCATATAGACAGCCGATTGGGTATTTCCAAATCAACAAGGTTTTGTAATTAAAAGGCACCTTAGATTTTACTAATGACTAGCTTAAATTCTGAATGTGTTTTCCTATTAACGAGACAAATCTTTACCTTCCCTGCTTATTCTGAAACAAGACAGGTACATGACGTTAACTCATTCATGGTTGCTCCTAGCCCCCTACAAACTAATGAGTGAACAGACTGGAAATGGATAAAACATGTGCGAGCATCAATGGAGAATTCCAAAAGGCAGAAGAATGTATCATGACTGACTCAGGATTCACGATTGGAATATGGCACATATAAGATAATAGATTCAAATGGAAAACACATTGAAACCTTGCTACCAGCGAGCATGAATAAAAATAAAAAAGAAACTTTTATTGCCATGACAGACAAATATAACCAGGCAGAGTAGATAGAAATAAAAAAAATTCTAGTTCCATTGTATAGAAAACAATTCAAGTTCAATCCACAACAAGAAAGGTGAAATCTCACTTTGTTGAATTGAGGTATGAAAATATAGTTGTAGCAGCAGCATAACTGACGTGTGCAGCAGGAATCATGTAAGGTTCTGCCATAAGTTCATCCCCATGCTTGAAAGTATTTGCAAGAATCATCCCAACACCACCAGCGTCGGAGACTTCATGAGCCTGTACCATTTTTTCCATGTCCCCACGAAGGCAAATGACAATCTTTCCCTTTACCTTTTCGCGGTCCAGAGAGCCAGAGTAGCACATCCTCCTGAAAACAAAGCAACATAGGGTGTATAGTTTTGATTCTGCCTATTAAAAATTCTCACACTGTCCACTTTGTAGGGCACAAGCCCATATCTAGAAGAACAATGAGATTAAGACTCAACTCCTTACGCATGATTTAAAGGAATATGAATAGCTTTAGCTTTAGTCTCTCCAGCAGCAATCAATGGATAGTACTTCCCCGAAGGCATGTGTTTTGAGGCAAGACTCCATCCCTGGACAAGAAATGAACACATTACCTCATCATCAACTCATGTCGACATGGAAGCTCCAAAATATTGCGACTTTTTTTCTCCTTCTCAGAATCAGAATCTACCTACTCACGAAGCTAGGGTTTGGATGTGTACGCTATTGCTTTACAGGTAGATCCCATGCAGCCAGCACACCGTAGGGGGTAAGGAAACGATTCACAAACATCTTATTCTCGAGAATCTCAACGAGGATGACAGATAACTTGCCAAATAGACTCGTGTATAGGCAAAACCCCAATCCAAATATATTATCGTTTTCGTAAAATCACTACTCATTAAAGCTGTTTAGGCATGTCTACCGGCAATCCTAACCTGTGTGTGCCGGCGATTGCCGAGGGAAACTCGGGAGACAAATTGTCGGCCGGCGGAACCAGCGGCAACCGTGAGGGTCCAGGGCGCGCCGTTGCTAACAGTCTCGGGCATGGGGCCGTCGTTCCCGGCGGAGCAGACGACGGTGATGCCGCGAGCTACGGCGTGGAAGGAGCCGATGGCGAGCGAGCTGACGATGAAGTTGCTCAAAAGGGAACTGATGGAGACGGAGATGACATCGGCGCCGTCTGCGATGGCGGCCTCGAACCCGGCGAGGATGTCGGCGTCGTAGCAGCCGGCCTCCGTGCACACCTTGTAGGCGGCGACTCGGGCGGAGGCGGAACCTCCGATGGCGGTGCCATTAGCGATCCCGAAGATGTTGGCGCCTGGGACGGGGCGGCCGGCGGCGGTGGAGAGGGTGTGCGTGCCGTGGCCGTCGAAGTCGCGGGCGGAATCGTACCGGTTGGCCTTCGGCCGCCCCTTGCTGAAGTGCCGCGCTCCGATCAGCTTCCTGCGCTCCAAAAGCACCGGTTCACCAACCCCGCCCTCATATATATACATACATATATATATATATAGACGTTGCGGAGGGCAGGCATTGTTTTAATTCCATAATCTCCAACTAGACATGGAATATATATATATACAGAAAAGAGCATTGTTTTATTTTGTTAAGAAATTTTAAACTTTCTATATAATGATTTTCTTTATGGTTTCGACCTTGGCAACCGGACGATCATCCCCGAAATACATGTCTATGTTTTCTGGTGAGTAATATCTAAAAAAAATGACGTGGATTCACAAGTGAGAGAGAGAGAGAGAGAGTAATATCCAAAAAGAAAGAGTTAAAATCTTGTTTTTATTACGATTATCAAGTAGTTTTCATTGTAATTATTTGGATAGAATATCAACAATGAATATCATATATTTACCCTGGATACGAAAGTACAATAATGAAATCTAACGTTAGCATTTCTATTAAAAATATCAAAAATAATATCGTATCATATTCGATACCCTAACCAAAGAAGCCTAACCCAAAACATATTAAAATCGATATTGTGTTAATGATATTGTGTTAATTTTGATATTGATATTTCTAGATAATACAAATCGACACACTTGCATCCATGTTCATATCTTTTCTATACTATAAGTGTGATGACTAAATTCTATACTATAAAATTTAGAATTGCCTTCAAGACTAGTAGTCTCATGACCTATGGTGCATGTTGGCTAAGGGTGTATTTGGATCTATGTAAAAGTTCAAACAGTTGAAAATATTTTACACGTAATCATTTTTCCATGGAAAAGGAGAACCAAATATCTTATTTGGTATCCAGGAAAATGATTTTCATGAAAATATTTTTAACATTTTGGTTATTTGTAAATATTGTTTAACTTTTAGAAGGTAATTTATAAATATGATCAACATTTTATTACTTACAAACTCTTTTTCCCAAAACATGAGTTAATCATGTATTAGAAGTGTGTTTTAATAATAGTTAAAATCATAATATATTAGGTTGATGATCAAATTTTTTAGATTTTTTTAACTTACTTTGTAAACTATTCTGATATGTTTTTGGCCTCTCCTACTAAAATTGTATTTAGTTGTAAGTAAAAGTAAAAAGTAAAAAAAATTAAAATTTATGTTTTAACTTATATTTTAATAATAATAATTCGAATTGATTTTTATTTAAATGCATCATAAAATTTTTAATTAGTTTTTAATTATTTTTATTTTTACAAATATTTACCGTTTATCTATATACAATAATTTAATTATTAACCTACATTTTTATTCAATAAAATTTTGCATATTAATACAAATTTAAATTTTAAACAAAAATATTATTAAATATCTAATACTTGATTTGTAATATGTGTACAATGAGATATATATATTTTTTGCAAAATTTAATGTGCATCGAAAAACGGCATCCGCTTAAATACTACGGATGCCAAAATCCTGATTGCACGAAGGTCAAAGTAAAATATTTTACATTGACCCGATATTTACATGCAACCAAAAAAAGCTAAGTAATGATTAATCGGGAAATGTGACGTGTGCAGCATATTTTACGGTGAAACAAACAGACCCTAAATCATCACAAAATATTTAACTACTAATGTCTGCTTCGAATTTTCTAATATGTGCAGTGGAATATAACCTAATAATATTCGTTGCGTATGTTAAGAAATTCGAGAAACTAAATCTAACATCAAATTTAAAAGTTATACCGCAAAAAACAAAGTATATTATGTATGCAATATCATTATTGACACTCTATAAATATTTATATCCTTCGGAAATATCAAATACCAAAATTATCAGTGAGCCACATAATAGAATGCATGCAAAGTTCGTTTGGATCACCTTAGTCCCTAGGTAGAGAGAGTACCCTCTGTACCCAATGAAAAAATGTCACGATCTCAGTCACTTAAAAGTGATGGATAGTGAATTAGTAAGAGGTCAGCAGTGGTTCAACTCCGTCGGTAACGAGTTAATGAGTCAGTGAATCGTTACTGAACCGTTACTGATGCCTTACAAACTCACTATCGAACAGTAAGACGTCGGTAGCGGTTCAGTCCTTTTCGATAGCAGTTCACCAAACTTGTTATTTGAATCGTCACTTAAGTGGCCTGGGGTCGTGGCCGATTTTGATTGGAGACTGAGGGTACTCCCTCCACCCGAGACTGAGGTGATCCGAACTCAATGCATGTATGATCATCATTGTCATCTTCCAACTGCTGCAGGAGAAGAAGTTGTGTGTGCAGATCACCTGTTGCAAGGCACCATGTGTTTAGGGTTCGCAACCTTCTCGCAGTAGCCCTTCCACCTGGCAGGGACTGGCCCCATGCCCCAGTCGCTGAAGCTCTCCGCCTCCGGCCAAACACCTGCGTTCCATTACCCCTCCAAACCCTAATCAGTCGAGCGCCGATCGGTCCGACAACGACGACGACGTATGATTGAGAAAGAGGCAAGAGCTGGGGCAGGGTACACACCAGTGTCGAGGGATGCGATGATGACGTCCTCCCCGTACCTCGCCTTGTTCCAGACGGAGTCCTTCGGCACGGTGCCGTTCCTCTCTAGGCCTAGGAACTCCCACGACCGGGTGGTGTGCAGCTTCCTCAAAGTGTTGGGAAAGACCGACAGGACCTCCGGCATCTCTGCAATATATATTTCACGACGGATCAGGAAGAGGACCGGGCCAGGGGGATTCTAAGAGAGATCAGGTTGTCGGAGGAAGAAGAAGAAATTCAGCTCTGACGAGGAGCAGAAGATTAAACAGATCGAATGTATATGTATATAAATATATAGCTTACTTGAGATCTTCTCGGCCTGATCCTCATCCAGATGGGCGGCGAAGGCGTTGAAGACCTTTGTGTAGGAGTAGATTAGGGCATCTTGCGCCTTCTCCTTGCTGCAAAATTATTACAGGTTGGTGTGTTCATGGGTCGAAGAATTTAATTTAATTATCATAGGTGTGTCTAGTAATGTATATATATAGGTAACGAAAAAGATTGTAATTAAAATAAATAAATAAATAAAAAGTTAAGGTTAATAACATAGGTAGAGGAGGGTAGTAACGAAAAACGACAGACTCCTTTGAGCAAGGGGATGGGTCTCCTCCCCCGCTTAAAAACCATGATGTTGAGGTTAAGAAAAACGAACATGTTACTGTGTTTCGTAATAATCTATCTTGTTTTAGTAGCATCTTACCGGCTCTATAATCATGGCTTTAAAACTGAGATTCTCGAGTTATCAAATATATTAATTATGATGTCTTGTAATAGTTCAGGTCAGATTTATCTCGGTCATTCTAATTAACATCCCACCCCGCTGATGTTCATACTCGAATACGTACCATCTTATGTATTCATGTTCATGATTCACACGTAGTCTAATATAATTATTATTAGTGGAGAGAAGATGATTGCGATGAATTTACTTAACAAATCTTACTAACCCAAAATCACAACGTCAAAGTTAACGAGCTAAACTTAATCTTGTCTCCATCAGTCCATCGTAGGATTTATCTTCACTATTCTAACACTTTCGACTCTGTTTGTTTTACCTTAATTGATACTTGAATCGATCTAGACATTTGGTAAAAATATCTTTACATCTTTTCAATATATAAATCACTTAATATCAAGTATTTTTTTTTATTTCCGAAGATGGATGACTACAACTTGGTGGTCCACCGTAGATATTCGAGATGAATCCAAAGATATATGTTAGACATTTCGTTGAGCCGGATCAAACCGTTGGGATTCTATGGAACACACGCGTACATATGTACGTATATATATATGTGTGTGTGTGTACGTATATCTTGTGAAGGTCAGATCTTGGGGCTCATCTGAACCGTTCTGACCATTAATTACCTTCCTAAGCAGGAGCCGAGGAGCGTGTAGTGGCTGTCCTCGGCCCTCCGGAAGTCTGCGACGGTAGCTCCGCCGTCGCTGCCGCCATGGGAATGGCCTCCCAGGTACACGACGTACGACTGTGATCACGAGAACATAAGCATCAGTTTTTTTTTTTTTTTGTCCTTGGCGGAGTATTGCTAGGCTGGGGTATCCGGAGAGGAGCGGTGGCGGAGCTTGCCTTGGTGCCGCCGCCGTCGCTGGCGGCGCCGCCCGAGAGATGCAGGACGGACAGGAGAAGGAAAGGGACGGATAGAGGGAGGAGGACCGGCTTCCTCAGCAACCTCTCCATCTCTCCCTGCCGAGACGTAAGGTGGGAGGAGGGAGGGGAGGGGTATGGCTATAAATAAGGGGGAGGAGATCACTGATCACTGATCAGAGTGGTGGTTTTCTAAGAAAGAGTATAGATAGTTTGTATACACGCTAGGATAGTTTGGCTGTACGAATGCGTGGGATCGGATCCTCGGTTTACTCCGGAATACACCCCAATACACACCTCACCGTCATTAGTTCCCGTACGTCCATGAATAATACTCTTAGATCAGCCTGTAAGAAAGAGTATAAATAGATTAGATACAGGATAGCTTAGTTGCCATGCTGAACTGTGTACAAATGTGCCAGGTAGTCCTGCGTAATGATCTTATCAGTATAACTTGTTTTAGAGTGGGGACTCAAGCATTTACTTGAGACTGCATTCTCAAGTCACTTATAAAGATCTCGTTTAATACCTTGAAAATTGAAAAATTATCGAATCAACTGTCAAATTATGTATTGAATAGAGTTTCTTTGTAAGCAATCTGAGTATAAAGCCTACGGCTGGACATCTGAGGCTCTTTGCGCTCAAATTGTATACATTGAGTGAGAGACCGCATAAATCCTCTCTGCATCTCTCTCTCTCTCTCTCTCTGTTCTTTGGAGCTCCCACTTCTTCGTACAGATCTGCCGTCGAACGGTGCCTATTTTGGGTGATCACCAGGCCGTCGTCCGCCATCTTTGCCCACGGGTCCCCGGGTGAAGCTCTCCGATGGGGATCACGTGGCGGCGCATGATCCTGGTCGCCTATCTTTGTGCGCAAATCCCCCGTGTCATCCGGAATATTAGCACACTCATTTTATTATATTATAAATCTAGCACCCTTATTTCTTTTGTAAATCTGGCACAAGTCGAATTTTCAAACGTCAACTTGCATTAAAGTCGATTAATTTAAAATCGACTTATATTAACCTAACCAAGTAATCGACTTAGTTTAAACAATAAAGGTATTTAAAAACTAGACAAGTCGACGAACTTTAAATCGACTTTAAAGTCGATGTCTAAATAATCGATTTATGAGATTTTTTGTAGATCCGTGAAATACATAGATATTCTCATGTACTCCCACTATCCACGAGATACAATGATATTCATATCTCACTATCCATGAGATTTATAACTTTCCTATGCATTTCCACTGTCCATGAGATGTACATATATATTTCCATGTACTCCCACTATTTATGGGATACATATATATTTCTATAAACGTTAGATAACGTTCCTACATCTCCCACTTGGCCAATAAATAAACATATTCCCTCTTTGTAATCAATATTAATGATACAATATTCTCCTTGGTGCTAAGGAGGAAATAGAATATATGGGCAGTATTGATTTGGGACGGAGGGAATGGGGGTCACAAGTCCTATAAATAGGTGGCTAATCCTTATGGGATGGACACAAGCAATAGCCCATCGCCGGAGTCCCAAATCGCTCTCACCATTTCGTCTCCCCCCTTCATTTTTTACCCTTCCGTAAAATCTTTTCCCTATGTGCCTGCTTTACCTTTTACCCTCTTCTCCGGCGAACGGCGGGCACGGCCATCTCCCTGTGGTTAACGGGTGGCACCTACGGCGAACGGCGACCATCTTCCTGTGGCTCCGACGAACGGCGAATGGCGGCGATTGGGGGTCTCCCTGTCGGCGGCGGCATCTTCTGCTAGGCAGCAGATCGGCTCGACGACGACATCTTCTTCTCTGCGGCAGATTGGCGGATTCTTGTTTCTTCAGCGGCAAATCGAATCGGCGGTGGCATTTCTTCTCGGTGTGGCCCTTTTCTTTCTTCCTCCTCTTCCTCAAAGTTCTTTCTTCCTCTTCTTCCAACAGGTGGGTGATCTGCCCTGGCATTAGCCTGCTGCATCAAACCCTGAGCCATAGCAGCATTCAAGCCCTGCTGAGCCTGAACCTGAGCCTGCACAGTCTGGAATAGACCTTGAATAGCTTCTAGTAAATTTCCTGTGCCAGGTGCTTGCCCCTCATTCTGGGCTGGTGCTTGATTCCCAGCATCTTGAGGATTTCCCTCATGCACTGGAACATCATGTAGATTCCCATTATCTCTTCTACGAGTGTTACCACGAGATGCCATCCTATTCACAGAAAATAAAAAGACTTAAGTATTCTCTCATTCATACACATAACCAAAAATAAATCATAACTTTCAATCTAAAACATATACTCCAATTTAATAAAACTTAATCATGCTTGTCTCTTCAACCAACATTATCAACCCGGGCAAGTCCAAAATAGACCTTCCGGCCGGGTTATGCTCTGATACCAACTCCTGTCACGACCCGGAATTTAAAACAACATAAAATCACAACTATGCAGCGGAAAACATAACATCGTGACGATTGGGAGAAATCCATCATTCGGATTTCATAACCCATACAAGCATGTAATTCAACCAACACAATCAAGTCTACAAAAATTCCACAAGATTTCCAAAACACAGGAGCCAACAACTTAAAAACCAAGCCAACTTCATCTAGTCTACCTCCAACCAAAAGTTAAACATTCAAACAACTAAATTCCAAAGCAAGTTCATTCATATGTTCCATCTTTAAAGAAAAACCACTAGATTGTTTAAGCACACAATATCCTAAAAGTCCAACACGGCAACTTTGATGAAAATAAAATATATCACTCTCTGCTCCAACTCCAGGAGATTCTGGTTCTTCCACGGCCTCTACTTGAGCCTCCAAGCCAATCTCCCGATTTTCAAAACCTATTTGAAAAATATTAACCCACAACGGGGTGAGTCCGGAGACTCCGTAGGATTTACACCCTTCACCCATCAATCGGGTAACTAACATATAAACAAGCAGTGGTATGTAACATATCTAATTTGAGATGTAATACAAAAGTATAAAGTGTCTTCTATATTAATCTCACAACCCATCTTCAAACATAATTATCTTCAAAGAAAAGGTTATGCCAAAACCAATCAATTCAAGACCAATGCATACAATGCCATAAAACTAATCAAAAATCAACTAGATGACCTTCAGACTTAACTTAACATGACCAATCTAACATGAGACATATCTGAATTTTTCTAACTTATCATGCTTTAACATCTAAACATAACATGCAATGAGCATAATTTCATGTTCTTTCTAAACCCATAGTCATATAGCAAGGAATTGGTCGTCTTGCCTTTTCACATCACATATACAAATCACTTTCACCAGCTCTAGAGTTATATAGTAATATCATATACTAAGCTAGCCCAAAGTGCACCTAGGCAGTGGTGACACTAAGGGAAAAACCGTGGTAATCCGGGATCTGTGGGAAGGCCGGATTTATCTAAGATACCCGTTGCCCACGGGCAATTTAACTAGAATAGGCTGGTGAAGCCTTCATAACATGTGGTACAAGAGTTCATAATAATTTTCCAGATCATGACACACCTGCTTACCATGTACACAAGACATAAACATCTAGTTTTTATCATAAACTAGACAAGACTTGTACTAACCGACATGGTTAACATATTCTAATCAAAACTCATATCAAACCTGATGGTATGAACCTAACCATATCATGCAAGACATATTACACAATCTGGAACCAAACCAAACAAATTTTACATGATCCATGCACATGCAATAACAAACCAAAACTAGACATGCTTAATTACATACACAAGACAATTAATCAAAACCAATTTTGGCATAATCAAAACAAGCTAAATTCTGATGTTAACACCCATAATATGACCTAATAAGGTTCCAAAAAGTGAAATTTGATGACTTTTGATTTTTCCAAAACTCCACATGATTATATTTCAATTCTAGGTCCATTGTAGCACATAAACATATAAAAAATAACATATGGTAAAATCTCATGAAAATACTTCTACCCATCCAGTATCATGACAAACATGTTCCATAATATTCAAAATATCATTTTCAAAGTTCTGGTTTCGAGGGATTTTTGAGAAAAATCATAAATCTTATGTCCAATGTCTAAACTAGTCAAATCAAGGTCCATAAATTAAATCATGCATATTTTCTAATCAAAATGGAGTCAAATATATATACAAGCTTGATAAACCTACTTGTAATCTTTTGTGAATTTTTTCTGATTTTTCTGGATTTTTCTGCTATTTTTCTTGGACTTAAATCTAATATCCGGATTTAATAAATCCGAAAATCAGAAATTCCTGAACCGGCGCTGAACCGGGCGGTTTGACCGGCTGAACCGGGGCGGTTCTAAGGCGCTGGACCACGGCTGGACCGGCGGCTCACGACGGCGGTTCACGGCGGCGCTGGCGACGACGGAGGCGGTGCTGGCGACGGCGGAGGCGGCCGGCGGCGCTCGACGGCGACGGCTCCGGCGACAGCAACGGCAGGGGGGCTGACCTCGACGGCGACGGCGAGAGGAAGGCGAAGGCCGGCAACGACGGCGGCGAGAGGACCTCTCGCGGCGGTTCCGGCTGGAACAAGGGAGGTCGACGGCAGCACTGGCTTCCGGCGGCGACGACGACGAGCGGCACGGGAAGGGGCTGGACGGCGACGGTCTCGCTGGCAAGGGAGATGCCGGAGGGAGGAGACGACGACGAGGTGAGGGGCCGGAGGCTGCAGCGGCAAGGGGGGCTCGGCGGCGCTGGGTTCCGGCGGCGACGGCGCTCGCGACCGGCGACGGCGATGGCGACGGAGGAGGAGGGAAGGCTCGCAGCGGGGAGACGGCACGAACGGGAGAGAGAGAGGGAAAGAGATCCAACCGGGGGGCTGCGAAACCGGCGAGGGGGGGGATCGCGACGCTCCGGGGGGTGTGACCGGCGTTACCGCGGGGACGGTGGCGAGGAAACCGGGAGGGGCGGCGGTTACCAAATTAACTTAAGGGAAAATTAATTACCGATCCTAATAAGAAAATCACTATAATGATTAGTCCCAATATCGAATTCTTATAATACCTAGTCCTGCCGCACTACATTTTTACAATGGCAAGTCCTCTCCGTTACGGTGGATCACCTTGCCGTTAGAGGAACAAGCATATTCCAAGAGTGCCCTTCACCCCGTGAATGATATGAACTGTTCGGAGGCATTCAGACTTTACTCAGGCGATTTCCCTTCGGTAGTTGTGCTCGGGCGTTTGGAACCCTAGGAACTCTCAGGCTTCAACGATCGGAGTCCGCGCAGAACCCATTCAGAGATCGACTCCACTCACAACCCTACGGCGATCAAAACCCCTCAGGCAATCAAACTCTGTGCAGAACCCCTTCGGCAATTGGACTCACGGCAGAACCCACGTACACCACTTCAAAGAGTCGAAGGATTCGTCGTGCTCTCCACATTTGGTCATCTCGTTGGACAAGGTGACCTCTTCATCGTTATACATGTCTCCTCCATTTTTGCTACTGAAATAGGGGATAAGGATCTTACCCATGTGCTGGCGTTTTTTGTCTACACTACCACTTCATCGGCGACGAGCGCCTTGTACACGGTACCTAAGCCCTCCTGGTCGATCTCAGTGACCATGTGCCGGCGTTTTTTGTCTACACCTGTGCGTCGATCTCAAAACCCCCAAGCAATGTCACATTTTTTACTTGATCTTTGCATCGATGATGTGCCCTTTTGATTCGAGCTTTGCACCAAGCTGCTTTGCTTACATCCTCGGCTATTTGGCATAACTCTATTCAGTTATTGTATAGTACCCACAGCTTGTTTTGATTCCCTTTACTCTGCTATTGTATGTGTGCTAATGTAAACCTGTGAGAAATAGGAATTGATCTATCCCTGTTAACTAATTTTGTATTGATAGCAGGTTATGGAACGACTTTCACTTATTTTTACTTATAATGGGGAGGGTCATGTTCTTTATTATAAAGAAGATATGAATGTAGAGTGTATAGCGCAAATTATTGCAAAAAGGTGGAATCTGAATGTGACAAATGTCAACTTAAAATATATGATTCCGGAACAAGCAAACGTCTCCATCCGTATCTTGAATGATGAAGATCTTCATAATGCAGTTGACATACATGTCTCTCTCCGCAAGAGAATAATGAATATAGAGGTTTCAATTTCCAATTCCCATGATAGTCTCTCTCAAAGGTAAGTAGTTATATGCTAAATCTTGGTAAACATCTTTCAATTCATGGACCCTTCAATCCGTGGCATTCATCTTTCTTGAGTTTTTAACACAATGCAAACATGTATACAGATATCGAAATCACCCACCTGAATACAATGTTAGCACCCAAGGGAGTTCATCTATTGTGTCTACTACCAATAGTACTGCAAGAAAGAGTGATTTGTGGAATGATGTAATTCATTCTAAAGGTCAAATTTTTGAAAGTGTAGAGCATTTACGACAAGAGTTAGTGAAATATGTTGTTGCTAAGGGATTTGACTATGATTTTCTGAAGAATGACTTGATAAGACTTACAGTGAAATGTAGAACTACTCATTGCCCTTGGTATTTGCATGCCCATCGGGTTGGAGGTGGTCCAACATTTGTTGTTAAAGAATTACACAATGATCACACATGTGGAGGATTAAGTACACAAAAACACCCTAGAGCATCAAAGAAGTTTATTGGTTCCCTCATCGTGGATAAGATTAATGATTCTCCTTTGTATCGACCCGTGGATATCAAGAAAGATATTTTTAGAGACTATGGTCTTGATTTACCATATCACCAAGCTTGGCTTGGTAAAGAAGTTGCTAATAAAGAAGTTCTTGGTGATGAGCGTTGTTCTTTTGACTTGTTACGTTGGTATATTGATGTCATTAATACTACCAATCCAGAAGTATCACCGACGTACAAGTAACTGATGAATTTATTTTACCTTTCTAATTATATCAATTTTATCTTACCTTTCTAATAAATTTATTTATCACATAAACAGGTTGATGGTTGCACATTCTTTTTGTGGTGTGATGAGCTAAACAATTTTGTAGACTCTCTATCCTCTAGTTGTTATTGTGACAAAGAAGAACGAATTCGTGAACTTGAAAGGCGCGTGGCGACGCTGGAAATGCAGGCGAAGAAGGACAACAAATTTGTAAAGAAAATGAAAGCCATTGGCAAAAGCTTGTCAAGGTTATCGGATGATGAAGACGTTAGTGACAATGATGGTTATTCTGAAGTTAACAGTGTCTCTTTGAGATGAAATACTTGTTTTGTGTATTTCTGATTTCAAGAACTATGTTACTTTCTGATGTGGTGGTGAATTAAACTTTTTAGAACTTAGTACTTCTTATGTTAATTGTCAGTTGAAGTTGATGTAACGAAGACTTTATTTCATTCCTCTTACTTGTTGGGTGTTTGCCTACTTTTGTTCTTTGTTCTTTCATTATGGCATTTGAATATGTCTACCTTATTGAAGATGATCATATGCTACTTATTTATCGGTTTATGTTTTGAGGAAGCCTCGTTTTGTCTCTTGCACACCGCATAAGATCGTGTCCCAGGATGAGCAAGTAAAGGGATATGGAGTTGAAGATGAAATTTCTAAGGAGATGAAATTTCCCAGGTTGAGCAGGTAGGCAACCTCGGCCAGGCCCGATTGCAATCAAAGATGAAATTTCTAAGGAGCTTGGGTTGGTTGGCAGATAAGCTTCTCGCTGTCTTTGCCATGTTTTGCAGTTCTTGAAGAAGAAGGGTTTTCTAGCACTGACCGTGACTTGCTTTCCATAATAATGTTGAGTAACAAATATTGCCATTTGTTTAGATCAACGAATGCCATGGCTAATGGCTTCGGACGAGGAATTTCCCTAATCTCGGGTTGAGGTACATTAAAAAATACCTCAACAACGATTGCCATGACTTTGGTATTATGTTTAGATTTTGAGAATTTTATTTACTAAACTTAATCGGATAAAATAATATTCATCATTAAACCAAATTACATATTAAATTATATTTTGTTGAGGTATATTAATATATTTGTGTCTATATGTGATTTTATATTTTTCTCGCTATCTCAAAAAAATGACTTCGTATTATTTTAATTTTTTATTTCATATCGAATGTCATATTTAAAATAAAATACATAATACAAAATGTAACAAATATACACATATTTTTATATTTATTTCAAAATATTTATAAAAATTTATTCAATTTAAATAACTCTTTTTTTTAGTTGGATGGCCGAGTGGCCGAAGCACACACAGCGTAGTGCATCGACGGACGATCGAGCCCCAATCGTCACCTGATCGTCGGTCCCCCAGGGACAGATGGCGTTCGAGCGGTAGACAAAACGACGTTCGAGCTGTCGCTCGAACACGAGAATGCTGCACCCCATGCAGATGCCCATGCCAACCCACCTAAGGTGGGTCGGCTAATCTCATTTTAAACAAGTATGATTAATTTTTATTTTTTAGACAATCTATTTCTTAAGTTAAAATAAATATCGTCTTATTTTTGGTTCCCATGTTGTTATTATCATTTTACATCAAAATGTATCACGTCTCTCTCTCCACACAATATCATTATTATCTATTTTTTAAAGTTAAATTACATATATCATCACGTCTCTCTCTCCACACATTATGATATTATTATTATCTATTTGTTAAAGTTAAATACATGTCATCAGGTCTCTCTCTCCACAAGTACTATCATCTATTTATTAAAGTTAAAATATATATCATCACATCTCTGTCTCTCTCCACACACACGGGAGCCCCACGTCGAACACACAGTTTAAGACGTGCGTAACTTCAGCAGGAGCTTTTTGCAGTGGAAGGAGAAAAAATCTCCTTCTTGCTTCTACCTTCAACGTGAAGTGGAAGTGGGTACCGGTGTGAACCCAAACAGTTCCTTGAAAAAAAAAAAAGAACTTCTCGTCAAAAGAGATGTGGTCTAGAAGAGCTTCCAGGATGTTGCCAAACGCACCCTTTATTTTCTTATCATAAATTACAAAAATATTATTCAAGAACTTAGATCGTCAAGATATTATCAAATTTGGATCCAAATGGATAATAGAATCTATATACATACAGGAATCAGTGAAATTAACTCTTTTATTTGAATTTGGTTATACATACAGGAATCTATTTTGTACAAAAAAATTATACATTATAATAAACGAATGGCATCAAGGGGTATCAACATTTGTCATATGCTTCATGGAATGATCTCAATAACAAATAATTATGCACATTATGACGGTCGGTGCAAGGAAAACATTAAGGTATCAGAATACTGCACTTATGGAGAATTACTGGATTATATATACAATGTGATTGGACATATGTCAGAATTAACCAATTTGAAATTAGTTTATAATTACTTTGACGGTGTAACCTATATGGTAGACGATCATTCCAATCAAATGTTGATCAGGATATGTATGGAATACGAACTTATATTGTTCATCGTTGAAAAATATGTGAATTCTTCCTATGAGGTTGGATGTAGTACATCACAATCGATGTGTCAACCTCATACATATAATGAACCTACTATAAGTCAATTATTGTCACAAGTTGAAAGTAATATCTCTCGTACATATGTTGAAAGTGCAAAGAATAATGAAATGAACTTGAATGAGGAGTATATGTTACAAGATGCAAGTCAAGACTCCTCGAGTGACAACGAGAAAATACTGAATGAGATTATTATTAGCGTCGTAGCAGGTGATGAATTCCATAAAACTGAAGACACAAATTGGATTAAGAGTGCCATTGCAACTAATAATTACATGGATAGTGACGAAGAAGAACTTTATGGAAAAGACACCTCGATGGTAATAAGAAATGAAGATAAAAATGTTAACGAAGTATTAGAAGAAAATTTCTTAATATAGATGTTTAAACTTTAGATCCAAGTTTTATGTCATTAAAACCACTCATTTCGTCTCATCGTTTTATGTGTTGTTTATTTTGGTTGATGCAATTTTAAAAAGTCCTAGTTTCAAATTCTTTTGAATTGCCGATACCTTCATTTTTCCACCCAATCATTTGGAATTCTTTTTTAGAGATATCTAAAGAGGGAGGGATTACCATACCGAGACAGAAAAAAGGTTTATTTGTTCTTATTAATGGTCAGATAATACAAAGAATACAATCCAACTTTCATGGCTTCCAAGCATGTTCTGTGACCAATGCGAGACCATGTACATCAGATCTTGCCATCTATGGGCCTATTGAGGAGATTATTTGAGGCCATGCCAAAGAATGATACGGCAAGTGTACATGAGGAGTACCTTGAAATGAAGAAGTAATCTCAGTGCCTTTAGAACATTTACACGTCGAGCACCACAAGGGGGCTCTTCACTCCATGGTTCCCGTCCGACCAGATCAGCTGGCCGAAGATGAACTTGCTGGTGACCTTACGTTGCTTTGCCAGTGTGACCTGAAATTTCTTCTCTTCTCCTACTGCATCAAACTTGAGAACCTCTGGATTCACCGAAACTGCAACACCATTTGGCGGCCTAACCCTCACCCTGTATGTGCCCGGCGTGCCAACATTCTTCAGTTTGCGGCTTACCGTGGTTGTTGATGAAAGATTGAAGACGGTTATTGAAGGATAATTCAAGTCCTGCATGTTCATGTGCTTCGATGGGCAAACGAAGTTCCCTTTTGCTAAGGTACCCAACTGGGATGACTTATACCCGAGGGCACATAGGAAGTCTAGGTAGTCATTGATGGTCAGATCATAGACGAGGCCGGGATCTGTGGCATGGTCGAGGTTGAATTTGACCGGCTCCATAGTCCAAGGGGCTGGCCTTTGCCAAAAATGAGTCCTTGATTCCCGACCCGGTGTTGTCCCGAGTTCTAGCTGCAAAAAAGGATGAAGAACCAGTGATGAAATGAAACAAAAGAAAGAAAACTTTCCAAAAAGAAGGAAAAGGTTGTAACAAGGAAGTATCAGCTTCAAGCATGGAATCTATCGTAGAAAGCCGCTAAGAGATTGCTGATGGGGTTTTGTTAGAAGCAGCAAACACTATAGATTAGTTATTCTATATGATTTCAAAATGTTTGGTTAAATCAGATGAATTGTATCTATTGGGTAGCAATCACCTTCATTTTGCAATTAGGCTTATATCTAATAGGTACAAAAAAGCCAGACACTGCAGCGCTATTTCTGTAACGTCGCTTTCTTTTCAATTTTAATGAAATGTGAGTTGGCATGGACCAAGGGTCGTGGTATTGGAATCGGGACCGAGATCGGTAGGTCCCGATCCTATCTGGAATGGATCAGACCGGCCCGATCTCGGGTCAATCCTTCGGGAGAAAAATCGATTTGGAATCGGTCTTTCAAAGGAGCATTGAAAATAAAAATAAAAAAGTATAAAAATAAGGAACTAGTTATTTTGGGTGCCATTCCCCCCCCCCATAGCTTGCAGCCACGGTGCCATGGAAAGGCCATTTCTAGCAACTTATTAACCAAAATCGTCCAATTCAGCCGATCTGGCCAGGATCTTATACCACATCGGTTCTCCGGCTGAAGATCAAACCGGCATGGGCTAATCTGATCTGGGAATTGGCTGATCTGATCCAGATCAGCCGATTTTGCAAACTATGTCATGGGCCGGCAAAAGAAGACCATAAATATGAATATCACTGTGAGCAATCATGATATCACTAAAATGCACACATTTGATAGATACTGGTTAAAAGGGTCCATAGGATAATTTGTCTCTGCCCAGAACAAGAGTCCTATAGAAGAGAATGATAAAGTGGACACAATGCATACTTCATTACTTTCAATGTTTACTTTAGTTATTCTCTACATATTTCTGCTACCTGAATATCTAGATTGGGAAGAAGAAATATTATCATTAATTGAGCTAAAACTCTTCCATCCGAAATATATTATCATTGAATGAGTATGATCAACCTTGTTTATCACTTACGCTTTCAGTTTAGAAAGGTATTTTGACAGCCCTTTTCCAATGATCTAAATTATCAAAGCACTGAGTTTTTTCCTAGTTCTTTCTCTCTATTCTTGCGTATTTAAATGGTTGGAGCCCCATTTGTCACATGCACATTCTGCTCAAGGTGATTTTTCTTTCTACAAAAAGCAGATCAGCAACAGGTTAAATGAACATGTGACAATTGAAACACACAAAAGTAAACTTACCAGTAGTCATGATTGCCGACCGAATTGCAGCAGGACTCCAGTGAGGATAAATAGATTTGAGGAGACCAACAACACCCGAAACATGGGGGCATGACATGGAGGTGCCTGAGACGATATTGAAGGCAACACGACGAGTATCAAATTGATCTATTGTTGGGGCTACTCCACCAGAATAGGCAGCAAGAATATCCATGCCTGGTGCAAGAATATCAGGCTGCAAAAGAAGCATAAGTTAGAATCTGATAGAAATTTGAAATATACTAATTAAAAATGAAGAACTTTGCACCTTCAGGATCTCTGCGGTGAAAATGTTTGGGCCTCTTGATGAAAATTCAGCAACAAAAGGTGCTGGTTGCAAGCCGTAATGTGCATTTGGTTTTCCAATGTGAGCAACAGGTGATCTGATGAGAAGATACACATTTGTCTAAGTCTGTTTTATGACGGTCAGAAAAAAAATGTAACTGCAAATTGCATAATTTAATGCTTCATGATGCATATCCTACTTATTCCTCATTCATATCCGGATGTTGAAACTTGGAACCAAATAACTCAGTTAACTGACATAACATGGAGTGAGATATTCCTTCCTATGATTACAAGCATGTGTTCACACAAAAAAAGGAAGAGAAAATATAATGGATGAATCGAAAGAGAGAAATCAATCAGAAAGTTAATCACAATCCAAAAAGAGAAATAAATAAGATTAGGGGTAAGTATTCAAGCAGAAGTAGGTCATGTAGATGACTAAATGTATACTTATATGAGAGGATGCTGCTAACTTGCAGGAATAAGAAGAAAAGGCAGCAATATACACAAGTTGGAGAAGAGGCATAGAAGTATAGACAAATTGTCAAGAACCAGCATTCCATATGAAAAAGGGGAGTTTTGAAGAAGCCACCAGCTGGTTAACATGTATTACAAACTTGGCTGATCCAGATTGGCGTCCGACAAACCGATTCGAGGGAAGGATGTGCTCGATTCAGGAAGGAGCTTCCACTGTGATCGGACTCTAAACTGCTAGATCAACCATTTTCAATTTGATCTGACTAGATTAGACTAAAATTGGCCATTGGATAACCTGGGTACAATAAGTGTTTTTTTTACATTTTTTCTTGTTTTTTTTTGGGAAGAACGCATCCTGTCCAATGTCGGTGTGCTTTCTTTCCTTGGATCAGCCAACCAGCCAAACCCGACCCTAATTCGACTTGGAATTCCTTACTCATTAATTATCACCCTGAAAAAGGAAAGTATGTCCAATGGCATATAGTTAGCCGATTGGGTATTTCCAAATCAACAAGGTTTAGTAATTAAAAGGCACCTTAGATTTTACTAATGGCTATCTTAAATTCTGAATGTGTTTTCCTATTAACGAGACAAATCTTTATCTTCCCTGCTCATTCTGAAACAAGACAATTACATGACGTTAACTCATTCATGGTTGCTCCTAGCCCCCTACAAACTAACGAGTGAATGGACTGAAATGGATATAACATGTGCAAGCAACAATGGAGAATTCCAAAAAGCAGAAGAATGTATCATGACTGACTCAGGATTCACGATTGGAATATGGCACATATAAGATAATAGATTCAAATGGAAAACACATTGAAACCTTGCTACCAGCGATCATGAATAAAAATAAAAAACAAACTTTTATCACCATGACAGACAAATATAACCAGGCGAAGTAGATAGAAAAAAAACTTTCTAGTTCCGTTGTATAGAAAACGATTCAAGTTCAATCCAACAAGAAAGGTGAAATCTCACTTTGTTGAATTGAGGTATGAAAATATAGTTGTAGCAGCAGCATAACTGACGTGTGCAGCAGGAATCATGTAAGGTTCTGCCATAAGTTTATCCCCATAATTGAAAGTATTTGCAAGAATCATCCCGACACCACCAGCGTCGGAGACTTCATGAGCCTGTACCATTTTTTCGATGTCCCCACGAAGGCAAATGACAATCTTTCCCTTTACCTTTTCGCAGTCCAGAGAGCCAGAGTAGCACATCCTCCTGAAAACAAAGCAACATAGGGTGTATAGTTTTGATTCTGCCTATTAAAAATTCTCACACTGTCCACTTTGTAGGGCATTAGCCCATATCTAGAAGAACAATGAGATAAAGACCCAACTCCTTACGCATGATTTATAGGAATATGAATATCTTTAGCTTTAGCCTCTCCAGCATCAATCAATGGATAGTACTTCCCCGAAGGCATGTGTTTTGAGGCAAGACTCCATCCCTGGATAAGAAATGAACACATTATCTCATGATCGACTCATGTCGACATGGAAGCTCCAAAATATTGTGACTTTTTTTTCTTCTCTGAATCAGATTCAACCTACTCACGAAGCTAGGGTTTGGATGTGTACGCTATTGCTTTACAGGTAGATACCATACAGCCAGCACACCGTAGGGGGGGTAAGGAAATGATTCACAAACATCTTATTCTCGAGAATCTCAACGACGATGACAGATAACTTGTCAAATAGACTCGTGTATCGGCAAAACTCCAATCCAAATATATTATCGTTTCCAGGAAATCACTACTCATTAAAGCTATTTAGGCACGTCTACCGGCAATCCTAACCTGTGTGTGCCGGCGATTGCCGAGGGAAACTCGGGAGACGAATTGTCGGCCGACGGAACCAGCGGCAACCGTGATGGTCCAGGGCGCGCCGTTGCTAATAGTCTCGAGCAAGGGGCCGTCGTTCCCGGCGGAGCATGCGACGGTGATGCCGTGAGCTACGGCGTGGAAGGAGCCGATGATGAGCGCGGTGAAGATGTAGTTGCTCCAAATGGAACCTATGCAGACGGAGATGACATCGGCGTCGGATGTGATGGCGGCCTCGAACCCGGCGAGGATGTCGGCGTCGTAGCAGCCGGCCCCCGTGCACACCTTGTAGGCGGCGACTCGGGCGGAGGCGGAGCCACCGATGGCAGTGCCATTAGCGATCCCGAAGAGGTTGGCGCCTGGGACGGGGCGGCCGGCGGCGGTGGAGAGGGTGTGCGTGCCGTGGCCATCGAAGTCGCGGGCGGAATCGTACCGGAAGGCCTTCGGCCGCCCCTTGCTGAAGTGCCGCGCTCCTATCAGCTTCCTGCGCTCCAAAAGCACCAGGTCACCAACCCCGCCCTCATATATATGTATAGAGACGTTGCGGAGGGTAGGCATTCAAAAAATATATATAATTCACAAAAAAGATATTTAAATAAAAACATGTTTTACAAAAATTTGTTTCCATAATCTCCAACTAGACATGGAATATATGCAGCAAAGAGCATTGTTTTATTCTGTTGAAAAATTTTAAGCTTTCTAATTTTCTTTATAGTTTCGACTTGGACAACGGGACGATCATCCCCGAAATACATGTCTATATGTTTTCTGGTGAGTAATATATAAAAAAATGATGGGGATTCACGAGAGAGAGAGAGAGAGAGCGCTCTCTAACCCTTCTTTTATCCAAAAAGAAAGAGATAAAACCGATATTTTTATTATGATTGTCAAATAATTTTGATGATGATTATTTGGATAGAATATCAACAATGAATATCATATATTTGTCCTTGATATGAAAATACAATAATGAAATTTAACGTTCGCATTTCTATTAAAAATATCAAAAATAATATCGTATCATATTCGATACCCTAACCCAAGAAGCCTAACCTAAAACATATTAAATTTGATATTGTGTCAATGATATTATGTTAATTTTGATATTGATATTTCTAGATAATACAAATCGACACACTTGCATTCATGTTCTTATCTATACTATAAAATTTAGAATTGCCTTCAATAATCAAGCACATCATGTGATGACTAAATTCTATACTATAAAATTTAGAATTGCCTTCAAGACTAGTAGTCTCATGACCTATGGTGCATGTTGGCTAAATCATCACAAAATATTTAACTACTAATGTCGTGCTCCAAATTTTCTAATACGTGCAGCGGAATATAATCCGATAATATTTGTTGCGTATGTTAAGAAATCCGAGAAGCAAAAGCTAACATCAAATTTAAAAGTCATACCGTAAAAAACAAAGTACATTATGCATGCAATGTCATTATTGACACTCTATAAATATTTATATCCTTCGGAAATATCAAATACCAAAATTATCAGCGAGCCACATAATAGAATGCATGCCGAGTTCGTTCGGATCACCTCAGTCCCTGGGTATAGAGAGTATCCTCTGACCCCAAAGAAAAAATGTCACGATCTCAATCACTTAAGTGATAGATAGTGAATTATTAAGAGGTCGGCAGTGGTTCAACTCCGTCGGTAACGAGTTATTGAGTCAGTGAATCGTTACTGAACCGTTACTAACACCTTACAAACTCACTATCAAACTCGCTACCGACAGGTAGTGAGTTAGTAAGATAGGTAGTGAGTTAGTAAGACGTCGGTAGCGGTTCAGTCCTTTTCGAGAGCAGTTCACCAAACTTGTTATTTGAATCGTCACTTAAGTGACCTGGGGTCGTGGCCGATTTTGATTGGAGACTGAGGGTACTCCCTCCACCCGAGACTGAGGTGATCCGAACTCAATGCATGTATGATCATCATTGTCATCTTCCAACTGCTGCAGGAGAAGAAGTTGTGTGTGCAGATCACCTGTTGCAAGGCACCATGTGTTTAGGGTTCGCAACCTTCTCGCAGTAGCCCTTCCACCTGGCAGGGACTGGCCCCATGCCCCAGTCGCTGAAGCTCTCCGCCTCCGGCCAAACACCTGCGTTCCATTACCCCCTCCAAACCCTAATCAGTCGAGCGCCGATCGGTCCGACAACGACGACGACGTATGATTGAGAAAGAGGCAAGAGCTGGGGCAGGGTACACACCAGTGTCGAGGGATGCGATGATGACGTCCTCCCCGTACCTCGCCTTGTTCCAGACGGAGTCCTTCGGCACGGTGCCGTTCCTCTCTAGGCCTAGGAACTCCCACGACCGGGTGGTGTGCAGCTTCCTCAAAGTGTTGGGAAAGACCGACAGGACCTCCGGCATCTCTGCAATATATATTTCACGACGGATCAGGAAGAGGACCGGGCCAGGGGGATTCTAAGAGAGATCAGGTTGTCGGAGGAAGAAGAAGAAATTCAGCTCTAACGAGGAGCAGAAGATTAAACAGATCGAATGTATATGTATATAAATATATAGCTTACTTGAGATCTTCTAGGCCTGATCCTCATCCAGATGGGCGGCGAAGGCGTTGAAGACCTTTGTGTAGGAGTAGATGAGGGCATCTTGCGCCTTCTCCTTGCTGCAAAATTATTACAGGTTGGTGTGTTCATGGGTCGAAGAATTTAATTTAATTATCATAGGTGTGTCTAGTAATGTATATATATATAGGTAACGAAAAAGATTGTAATTAAAATAAATAAATAAATAAAAAGTTAAGGTTAATAACATAGGTAGAGGAGGGTAGTAACGAAAAACGACAGACTCCTTTGAGCAAGGGAATGGGTCTCCTCCCCCGCTTAAAAACCATGATGTTGAGGTTAAGAAAAACGAACATGTTACTGTGTTTCGTAATAATCTATCTTGTTTTAGTAGCATCTTACCGGCTCTATAATCATGGCTTTAAAACTGAGATTCTCGAGTTATCAAATATATTAATTATGATGTCTTGTAATAGTTCAGGTCAGATTTATCTCGGTCATTCTAATTAACATCCCACCCCGCTGATGTTCATACTCGAATACGTACCATCTTATGTATTCATGTTCATGATTCACACGTAGTCTAATATAATTATTATTAGTGGAGAGAAGATGATTGCGATGAATTTACTTAACAAATCTTACTAACCCAAAATCACAACGTCAAAGTTAACGAGCTAAACTTAATCTTGTCTCCATCAGTCCATCGTAGGATTTATCTTCACTATTCTAACACTTTCGGCTCTATTTGTTTTACCTTAATTGATACTTGAATCGATCTAGACATTTGGTAAAAATATCTTTACATCTTTTCAATATATAAATCACTTAATATCAAGTATTTTTTTTATTTCCGAAGATGGATGACTAAAACTTGGTGGTCCACCGTAGATATTCGAGATGAATCCAAAGATATATGTTAGACATTTCGTTGAGCCGGATCAAACCGTTGGGATTCTATGGAACACACGCGTACATATGTACGTATATATATATATGTGTGTGTGTACGTATATCTTGTGAAGGTCAGATCTTGGGGCTCATCTGAGGGGTTTTTTTTTTAAATAACACAGTTATTTTATTTTATTATAAATCTAGCACACTCTTTTTTTTTTTTGTAAAACTAGCACAAGTCGGGTTTTAAAACATCGACTTTAATTAAAGTCGATTAGCCTTCTAACGACTTGTATTAATACTAACCAAGTAGTCGATTAATGTTAATTGGGTTACTTAAGAAGGGTACAAGTCGAGTCTTTTAAAGTCGACTTACTGAAAAGTCGATTTTCTATACATCGACTTGTGGTCTTTTACCTCACCCCGTGCCCCTTTTGTCCGCGCGCGCCTCCTCTTTTACCTTTACCCTTCTTCACCCTTCTCCACTTGCTCGGCTCCGGCGAAGGCTCAAGGGCTCCCCTTCCGGCTCCGGCGAAGGCTCAAGGGCTCCCCTTCCGGCTCCTGCGCTTGTCTCCGGCTGTCTCCCCCTTGGCTCCGGCGGCCATTTCTTCCGGCAGCCATTTCTCTCGGTGGCTCCCCCTCCGGCTTGTGGTCTGGCGGCGATCTCCCGGCGGCTCCCCCGGCGACTCCTGCTCCGCCGGCGATCTTCCCCGGCGGCACCTTATATCGCTCCTGCTCCGGCGGCTTCGGCTTTCTCCCGGCGGCTCCCCCTGCATCTCCTGCTCCGGCTGCCATCTCCCCCGGCGGCTCCCTCCCCCTGCTCCGGCAGCCATCTCCCCCGGCGGCTCCCCTCTCCTGCTCCGGCGCCATATAAGGTGAGAGAGAGATTGATAATGTAGTTTATACAAGGTGAGCAAAGTTAATTAATACTTAGATATATGTTTAGATGTTGCAAATAGACCATGAGACCATGGTCTCATGAAGTGAAGCTTGTTGCAAATTTGTTGATTGTGGGACAACGTTGCTTTTTATCAATCGAGACAAGGTTGCTTTTTATCAACCGAATTTGTTGATTTTTATCAATCGAATTTGTGATTTATAGTTATCCCTCTTCCGAATTGCCAATTCCCCTCTAGGTAATGGTTGTTTGTCAAGAAAACCATAACAATCAACTTAACCAACTATTATTGTTGACCCGGTGTATGAGTATGGATGTCCTTATGAAATAAAAATCAGAGGCAAAGATTTTTGACTTTGTTTACAAATTAGTCAACATACATAGATTGGTTAGGAAGTACCAGATGGATAAAAAAACTTATATACATAAATTAACATTCTTTTCATTGGATTTGGTGATGCGTATTTTGTACAGGGAATTATATAGTAAAGAAATGGCATCAAGGGATATCAACATTCGTCTCATGGTTCATGGAATGGTGTCAATAACAAATAATTATGCACATTATGATGGTGGGTGCGAGGGAAACATTAAGGTATCCCAATATTGCACTTATGGAGAGTTAGTGGCTTATATATACAGTGTGATTGGGCGTAAGTCAGGATTAACCAACTTGAAATTGGTATATAATTACTTTGACGGTGTGACCTATGTGGTGGATGATCATTCCAGTCAAATGTTGATCAGAAGATGTTTGGAATATGAACTTATATTGTTCGTCGTTGAAGAATATGGGAATTCTTCATATGAGGTAGGTTGTAGTACATCACAATCAATGTATCAACCTCAAGGATATAATCAACCTACTATGAGTCAGTTGTTGTCACAAGTTGAAAGTAATAGTACTCGTAGATATGTTGAAAGTGGAGAGAACATTGAAATGAACTTGAATGAGGAGTATGTGTTGGAAGATGCAAGTGAAGAGTCTGAGAGCGACAATGAGGAAATACCAAACGAAATGATCAATAGCATTGTAGCAGTCGATGAATTCCATGATAATGAGGATACACATTGGATTAACAGTGCTGTGGCAACTAATAATTACATAGATAGTGGGGATGAAGAGGTTGGGGGGGAAGACACCGCGATGGTTAGAAGAGATGAAGGAGAAAATGTCGATGAGGTCTCAGAGGGATATGTCTTCAAACGTAAAGAGGCTCTTATCCAAGCCATCGCTACTTGGTCCTTGAAGCATAATGTACAACACCGTCATTGATAGGTCAACAAGGTCCAAGCTTACGTTAATATGTCATGCAAGGGACCAAGGATGTAAATGGAGATTACATGCCTCTGTTAGCACCCGAGTAAGTGGCCTGTGGAAAGTTATGAGTTATGAAAATACTCATACATGTTGCACTCCCGTTCAGAACGTTCATAGGCAGTTGACGTGTACAACAATATCTCGTCTAATCATGCCTATTATTCGTTCTCGCTTAGACATTCAACCACGAAATATTATGGACATGGTTCAAGTCAAATACTCTATAAGACCATCATATTTCAAAGCATGGAATGCTCGAAGGAAAGCTTTTCAAAAACTGTTTGGCGATTGGGAGAGTTCATATACACATCTGTTACGATACATGGAAGCCGTTAAGATGACCATGCCTGCGACGGTATATAGTTATTTATGTGAAGGCAACACTACAAAGTTATTATTCTTCTTCTGGAGTTTTGGTCCATGTATTGAAGGTTGGCGGTCTTGTCGTCCAGTCATAAGTGTTGATGGCACATTTCTACACGGCAAATATCGTGGTACACTTTTGGTGGCCTGTGGTGTGGATGGTAATCAGGGTTTGTTTCCTATTGCATTTGCAGTGGTTAATAGTGAGAACGACCGTTCATGGTCATGGTTCTTTCAACAAATGAAAACACATATTCCATCTGTTAGAGAAAGACGGCATGAACTATGCATAATCTCAGATAGGCATGTTAGCATAAAAAACGCAGTAGAGGAATGGTTTCCACTTGCAGCACATCGTTATTGTCTTCGTCACTATCGCCAAAATTTTCAGAAACACTTCGCGGGGAAAGATTTGTATAGGAGAATGTATAACGCAGGTGTAAGTTGTCAATGTTAATGGATCGTGAGCCCACTACACAACGAAAAAAATGTAGTATTTGTAAACAATTAGGTCACAATCGATCCACTTGCTCTTTAAACCCAAGGTGTGTTCAACTTGCTTTTTACTTTTCTAAAATATGCTTTTAATTATTCTACTTTTCATACATTTGGATTGGTGTATGATTGTGTTTGTTAAAATACTTATCATTTCAGGAATGGATCCCGCTCCACGTGATGCAGTACGCCTTGATCAGACTCGCCATCGCTCGGCGAGGTTGGAGGTAACGTTATAAAGGTTGTGTCAAATTGTGTAGTTCGTACATTCCGTTATTTACTGACATTGTCCCCTTTATTTTAGGATTCCACTATTTTGTACTTAGTCTCGCATTTTCGGCAAATGTCATCATGGGCAATTACCAATGACATAGTGTTGGGTTATTTAGAGTCTGCTGGTTTTTTGTACATCACATATCTTCGATGGATACCCTTAGATCGTCAATTAATCACAGCGCTCGTGGAACGATGGCGTCCCGAGACATGTACTTTCCATTTTCCTCGAGGTGAAATGACCATTACCCTACAAGATGTGTCGATCATCATGGGTTTACGGGTGGATGGTCCCTCCATCATCACACACTCTCGTGTTCCATCGGCACAATTTGAGAGCTGGCCAGACGTGTGCGAGGGGATATTGGGTATTCGGCCCGAAGATGAAGACATGGGTCAAAGTAGGTCCACTTTGAGATTGTCTTGGTTGTACAACACTTTTGGACAGAGGGCAAATGAATTACCCCAAGACGACGGCGAATACTCTCGTCTAGTTTGTCTCCGCCACACAAAGGCATTAATGCTTATGTTAATAGGCACACTACTAATGCCAGACACATCCGGGACCGAGGTTCATATGCAATATCTATTGTTTATGGAGGACATAGAAACATGTGGTCATTTATCCTGGGGTTCTGCGGTACTAGGTTTTTTGTATCGTCAATTATGCGCAGCGACCGTATCGAGGCGTAATCGGATAGGAGGATGCATACATTTATTACAAGTATGTATGTGTAATTCTTTTCTTTTCAATTGAGTTGTTCATCACCTACTAATCTTTTTGTTTTCTTAGATATGGTCGTGGGAGCACATACACGTCGGTCGTGGCTGCAACCTCCTTTTTGTTCCGGAGGACGGGATGGGGCAGGACCTTCCTCAGTTCCAGCACGCCGCAGTTCGCGTGCAAATGAACCGTCAACAAGTACTCCTTCACTCCGACGTGGAGGAACACAACAATCTGTCGTCATTGACAGAGACACTCCACCGGCACCTCTTCGTCCGACTCGGCGTAGTGATAGGACAAGGGAGGATGTTTCTCCCACGAGATTTGAATTGTCTCCGCCGGAAGAAGAGTACACAAGAACGGTGAGAAGAAAGGGTCCTCCAAGGAGAGGAAGGAGATGACTCTTCTTATGTATGGTTTGAATGACTCTACCACTGTTTTGTATTATGTTAAAACCTTTCCAAGAGGATTGTATGGTTCCAATTGAATGTGGAATGTGGAATGTGGATTGTGCGCATGGCATTGTGTATTGAATGTGGAATGTGGATTGTGCATGGAATGTGGATTGATTGTGTGTATGAATTATGGCCTTATCGTGTATGTAATTGTGGATGGCAACCTATTTTTTGTTTGCTGCATTCGAGGTTTTTTTTTTTAAGTTCTGCAACAAAGTCGTACTTTTAAAGTTCGACTTTCTCCAAATCATAGGAGCAAGTCGATGTGAATTACATCGACTAGTCACCTCCCAGAAACCTGCAACCCGGGCATGTTTCTGGGAGGCATCAAGTCGAGCTTTTAAAGCTCGACTTGCAAAAAAAACTAAATACAAGTCGATGTGAATTACATCGACTAGTCACCTCCCAGAAACCTGCAACCCGGGCATGTTTCTGGGAGGCATCAAGTCGAGCTTTTAAAGCTCGACTTGCAAAAAAAACTAAATACAAGTCGATGTGAATTACATCGACTAGTCACCTCCCAGAAACCTGCAACCCGGGCATGTTTCTGGGAGGCATCAAGTCGAGCTTTTAAAGCTCGACTTGCAAAAAAAACTAAATACAAGTCGATGTGAATTACATCGACTAGTCACCTCCCAGAAACCTGCAACCCGGGCATGTTTCTGGGAGGCATCAAGTCGAGCTTTTAAAACTCGACTTGCAAAAAAACTAAATACAAGTCGATGTCATTCACATCGACTAGTCACCTCCCAGAAACCTGCAACCCGGGCATGTTTCTGGGAGGCATCAAGTCGAGCTTTTAAAGCTCGACTTGCAAAAAAACTAAATACAAGTCGATGTAATTCACATCGACTAGTCACCTCCCAGAAACCTGCAACCCGGGCATGTTTCTGGGAGGCAAAAGCTCGACTTGCAAAAAAATTAAATACAAGTCGATGTGAATTACATCGACTAGTCACCTCCCAGAAACCTGCAACCCGGGCATGTTTCTGGGAGGCACCAAGTCGAGCTGTTATTGTTCGACTTTAAAAATTAATTTTAGGAAGTCGAGTTTGTTTTAATGGACTATTGCAATTAATGAACTCGTATTAATTTGAAACGACTTATGTGAATTTTCTTTATAAGTCGATACCTTTGCAACCGACTTGATTTCGCGCTACAAGTCGAGGTTCGAAAACCCGACTTGTGCTAGTTTTACAAAAAAAAAAAGAGTGTGCTAGATTTATAATAAAATAAAATAACTGTGTTATTTAAAAAAAAAACCCCGCTCATCTGAACCGTTCTGACCATTAATTACCTTCCTAAGCAGGAGCCGAGGAGCGTGTAGTGGCTGTCCTCGGCCCTCCGGAAGTCTGCGACGGTAGCTCCGCCGCCGCTGCCGCCATGAGAATGGCCTCCCAGGTACACGACGTACGACTGTGATCACGAGAACATAAGCATCAGTTTTTTTTTTTTTGTCCTTGGCGGAGTATTGCTAGGCTGGGGTATCCGGAGAGGAGCGGTGGCGGAGCTTGCCTTGGTGCCGGCGGCGGCGCCGCCCGAGAGATGCAGGACGGACAGGAGAAGGAAAGGGACGGATAGAGGGAGGAGGACCGGCTTCCTCAGCAACCTCTCCATCTCTCCCTGCCGAGACGTAAGGTGGGAGGAGGAAGGGGAGGGGTATGGCTATAAATAAGGGGGAGGAGATCACTGATCACTGATCAGAGTGGTGGTTTTCTAAGAAAGAGTATAGATAGTTTTTATACACGATAGGATAGTTTGGCTGTACGAATGCGTGGGATCGGATCCTCGGTTTACTCCGGAATACACCCCAATACACACCTCACCGTCATTAGTTCCCGTACGTCCATGAATAATACTCTTAGATCAGCCTGTAAGAAAGAGTATAAATAGATTGGATACAGGATAGCTTAGCTGCCATGCTGAACTGTGTACAAATGTGCCAGGTAGTCCTGCGTAATGATCTTATCAGTATAACTTGTTTTAGAGTGGGGACTCAAACATTTACTCGAGACTGCATTCTCAAGTCACTTATAAAGATCTCGTTTAATACCTTGAAAATTGAAAAATTATCGAATCAACTGTCAAATTATGTATTGAATAGAGTTTCTTTGTAAGCAATCTGAGTATAAAGCCTACGGCTGGACATCTGAGGCTCTTTGCCCTCAAATTGTATACATTGAGTGAGAGACCGCATAAATCCTCTCTGCATCTCTCTCTCTCTCTCTGTTCTTTGGAGCTCCCACTTCTTCGTACAGATCTGCCGTCGAACGGTGCCTATTTTGGGTGATCACCAGGCCGTCGTCCGCCATCTTTGCCCACGGGTCCCCGGGTGAAGCTCTCCGATGGGGATCACGTGGCGGCGCATGATCCTGGTCGCCTATCTTTGTGCGCAAATCCCCCGTGTCATCCGGAATATTAGCACACTCATTTTATTATATTATAAATCTAGCACCCTTATTTCTTTTGTAAATCTAGCACAAGTCGAATTTTCAAACGTCAACTTGCATTAAAGTCGATTAATTTAAAATCGACTTATATTAACCTAACCAAGTAATCGACTTAGTTTAAACAATAAAGGTATTTAAAAACTAGACAAGTCGACGAACTTTAAATCGACTTTAAAGTCGATGTCTAAATAATCGATTTATGAGATTTTTTGTAGATCCGTGAAATACATAGATATTCTCATGTACTCCCACTATCCACGAGATACAATGATATTCATATCTCACTATCCATGAGATTTATAACTTTCCTATGCATTTCCACTGTCCATGAGATGTACATATATATTTCCATGTACTCCCACTATTTATGGGATACATATATATTTCTATAAACGTTAGATAACGTTCCTACATCTCCCACTTGGCCAATAAATAAACATATTCCCTCTTTGTAATCAATATTAATGATACAAATATTCTCCTTGGTGCTAAGGAGGAAATAGAATATATGGGCAGTATTGATTTGGGACGGAGGGAATGGGGGTCACAAGTCCTATAAATAGGTGGCTAATCCTTATGGGATGGACACAAGCAATAGCCCATCGCCGGAGTCCCAAATCGCTCTCACCATTTCGTCTCCCCCCTTCATTTTTTACCCTTCCGTAAAATCTTTTCCCTGTGTGCCTGCTTTACCTTTTACCCTCTTCTCCGGCGAACGGCGGGCGCGGCCATCTCCCTGTGGTTAACGGGTGGCACCTACGGCGAACGGCGACCATCTTCCTGTGGCTCTGACGAACGGCAAGCGCAGCCATCTCCCTGCGGCGAATGGCGGTGATTGGGGATCTCCCTGTCGGCGGCGGCATCTTCTGCTAGGCAGCAGATCGGCTCGACGACGACATCTTCTTCTCTGTGGCATATTGGCGGATTCTTGTTTCTTCGGCGGCAAATCGGATCGGCGGTGGCATTTCTTCTCGGTGTGGCCCTTTTCTTTCTTCCTCCTCTTCCTCAAAGATCTTTCTTCCTCTTCTTCCAACAGGTGGGTGATCTGCCCTGGCATTAGCCTGCTGCATCAAACCCTGAGCCATAGCAGCATTCAAGCCCTGCTGAGCCTGAACCTGAGCCTGCACAGTCTGGAATAGACCTTGAATAGCTTCTAGTAAATTTCCTGTGCCAGGTGCTTGCCCCTCATTCTGGGCTGGTGCTTGATTCCCAGCATCTTGAGGATTTCCCTCATGCACTGGAACATCATGTAGATTCCCATTATCTCTTCTACGAGTGTTACCACGAGATGCCATCCTATTCACAGAAAATAAAAAGACTTAAGTATTCTCTCATTCATACACATAACCAAAAATAAATCATAACTTTCAATCTAAAACATATACTCCAATTTAATAAAACTTAATCATGCTTGTCTCTTCAACCAACATTATCAACCCGGGCAAGTCCAAAATAGACCTTCCGGCCGGGTTATGCTCTGATACCAACTCCTGTCACGACCCGGAATTTAAAACAACATAAAATCACAACTATGCAGCGGAAAACATAACATCGTGACAGTGGGAGAAATCCATCATTCGGATTTCATAACCCATACAAGCATGTAATTCAACCAACACAATCAAGTCTACAAAAATTCCACAAGATTTCCAAAACCTGGAGTCAACAACTTAAAAACCAAGCCAACTTCATCTAGTCTAACTCCAACCAAAAGTTAAACATTCAAACAACTAAATTCCAAAGCAAGTTCATTCATATGTTCCATCTTTAAAGAAAAACCACTAGATTGTTTAAGCACACAATATCCTAAAAGTCCAACACAGCAACCTGATGAAAATAAAATATATCACTCTGCTCCAACTCCAGGAGATTCTGGTTCTTCCACGGCCTCTACTTGAGCCTCCAAGCCAATCTCCTGATTTTCAAAACCTGCTGAAAAATATTAACCCACAACGGGGTGAGTCCGGAGACTCCGTAGGATTTACACCCTTCACCTATCAATCGGGTAACTAACATATAAACAAGCAGTGGTATGTAACATATCTAATTTGAGATGTAATACAAAAGTATAAAGTGTCTTCTATATTAATCTCACAACCCATCTCCAAACATAATTATCTTCAAAGAAAAGGTTATGCCAAAACCAATCAATTCTAGACCAATGCATACAATGCCATAAAACTAAACAAAAATCAACTAGATGACCTTCAGACTTAACTTAACATGACCAATCTAACATGAGACATATCTGAATTTTTCTAACTTATCATGCTTTAACATCTAAACATAACATGCAATGAGCATAATTTCATGTTCTTTCTAAACCCATAGTCATATAGCAAGGAATTGGTCGTCTTGCCTTTTCACATCACATATACAAATCACTTTCACCAGCTCTAGAGTTATATAGTAATATCATATTCTAAGCTAGCCCAAAGTGCACCTAGGCAGTGGTGACACTAAGGGAAAAACCGTGGTAATCCGGGATCTGTGGGAAGGCCGGATTTATCTAAGATACCCGTTGCCCACGGGCAATTTAACTAGAATAGGCTGGTGAAGCCTTCATAACATGTGGTACAAGAGTTCATAATAATTTTCCAGATCATGACACACCTGCTTACCATGTACACAAGACATAAACATCTCATTCTAATGTCATCCATGCAAATCAAATTGTTTTTATCATAAACTAGACAAGACTTGTACTAACCGACATGGTTAACATATTCTAATCAAAACTCATATCAAACCTGATGGTATGAACCTAACCATATCATGCAAGACATATTACACAATCTGGAACCAAACCAAACAAATTGTACATGATCCATGCACATGCAATAACAAACCAAAACTAGACATGCTTAATTACATACACAAGACAATTAATCAAAACCAATTTTGGCATAATCAAAACAAGCTAAATTCTGATGTTAACACCCATAATCTGACCTAATCAGGTTCCAAAAAGTGAAATTTGATGACTTTTGATTTTTCCAAAACTCCACATGATTATATTTCAATTCTAGGTCCATTGTAGCACATAAACATATACAAAAATAACATATGGTAAAATCTCATGAAAATACTTCTACCCATCCAGTATCATGACAAACATGTTCCATAATATTCAAAATATCATTTTCAAAGTTCTGGTTTCGAGGGATTTTTGAGAAAAATCACAAATCTTATGTCCAATGTCTAAACTAGTCAAATCAAGGTCCATAAATTAAATCATGCATATTTTCTAATCAAAATGGAGTCAAATATATATACAAGCTTGATAAACCTACTTGTAATCTTCTGTGAATTTTTCTGATTTTTCTGGATTTTTCTGCTATTTTTCTTGGACTTAAATCTAATATCCGGATTTAATAAATCCGAAAATCAGAAATTCCTGAACCGGCGCTGAACCGGGCGGTTCGACCGGCTGAACCGGGGCGGTTCGAAGGCGCTGGACCGCGGCTGGACCGGCGGCTCACGACGGCGGTTCACGGCGGCGCTGGCGACGGCGGAGGTGGCACTGGCGACGGCGGAGGCGGCCGGCGGCGCTCGACGGCGACGGCTCCGGCGATGGCAACGGCAGGGGGGCTGACCTCGACGGCGACGGCGAGAGGAAGGCGAAGGCCGGCAACGACGGCGGCGAGAGGACATCTCGCGGCGGTTCCGGCTGGAACAAGGGAGGTCGACGGCAGCGCTGGCTTCCGGCGGCGACGACGACGAGCGGCACGGGAAGGGGCTGGACGGCGACGGTCTCGCTGGCAAGGGAGATGCCGGAGGGAGGAGCCGACGGCGAGGTGAGGGGCCGGAGGCTGCAGCGGCAAGGGGGGCTCGGCGGCGCTGGGTTCCGGCGGCGACGGCGACGGCGATGGCGACGGAGGAGGAGGGAAGGCTCGCAGCGGGGAGACGGCACGAACGGGAGAGAGAGAGGGAAAGAGATCCAACCGGGGGGCTGCGAAACCGGCGAGGGGGGGGAATCACGACGCTCCGGGGGGGTGGCCGGCATTACCGCGGGGACGGCGGCGAGGAAACCGGGAGGGGCGGCGGTTACCAAATTAACTTAAGGGAAAATTAATTACCGATCCTAATAAGAAAATCACTATAATGATTAGTCCCAATATCGAATTCTTATAATACCTAGTCCTGCCGCACTACATTTTTACAATGGCAAGTCCTCTCCGTTACGGTGGATCACCTTGCCGTTAGAGGAACAAGCATATTCCAAGAGTGCCCTTCACCCCGTGAATGATATGAACTGTTCGGAGGCATTCAGACTTTACTCAGGCGATTTCCCTTCGGCAGTTGTGCTCGGGCGTTTGGAACCCTAGGAACTCTCAGGCTTCAACGATCGGAGTCCGTGCAAAACCCATTCAGAGATCGACTCCACTCACAACCCTACGGAGATCAAAACCCCTCAGGCAATCAAACTCTGCGCAGAACCCCTTCGTCAATTGGACTCACGGCAGAACCCGCGTACACCACTTCAAAGAGTCGAAGGATTTGTCATGCTCTCCACATTTGGTCATCTCGTTGGACAAGGTGACCTCTTCATCATTATACATGTCTCCTCCATTTTTGCTACTGAAATAGGGGATAAGGATCTTACCCATGTGCTGGCGTTTTTTGTCTACACTACCACTTCATCGGCGACGAGCGCCTTGTACACGGTACCTAAGCCCTCCTGGTCGATCTCCGTGGCCATGTGCCGGCGTTTTTTGTCTACACCTGTGCGTCGATCTCAAAACCCCCAAGCAATGTCACATTTTTTACTTGATCTTTGCATCGATGATGTGCCCTTTTGATTCGATCTTTGCACCAAGCTGCTTTGCTTACATCCTCGGCTATTTGGCATAACTCTATTCAGTTATTGTATAGTACCCACAGCTTGTTTTGATTCCCTTTACTCTGCTATTGTATGTGTGCTAATGTAAGCCTGTGAGAAATAGGAATTGATCTATCCCTGTTAACTAATTTTGTATTGATAGCAGGTTATGGAACGACTTTCACTTATTTTTACTTATAATGGGGAGGGTCATGTTCTTTATTATAAAGAAGATATGAATGTAGAGTGTATAGCGCAAATTATTGCAAAAAGGTGGAATCCGAACGTGACAAATGTCAACTTAAAATATATGATTCCGGAACAAGCAAACGTCTCCATCCATATCTTGAATGATGAAGATCTTCATAATGCAGTTGACATACATGTCTCTCTCCGCAAGAGAATAATGAATATAGAGGTTTCAATTTCCAATTCCCATGATAGTCTCTCTCAAAGGTAAGTAGTTATATGCTAAATCTTGGTAAACATCTTTCAATTCATGGACCCTTCAATCCGTGGCATTCATCTTTCTTGAGTTTTTAACACAATGCAAACATGTATACGGATATCGAAATCACCCACCTGAATACAATGTTAGCACCCAAGGGAGTTCATCTATTGTGTCTACTACCAATAGTACTGCAAGAAAGAGTGATTTGTGGAATGATGTAATTCATTCTAAAGGTCAAATTTTTGAAAGTGTAGAGCATTTACGACAAGAGTTAGTGAAATATGTTGTTGCTAAGGGATTTGACTATGATTTTCTGAAGAATGACTTGATAAGACTTACAGTGAAATGTAGAACTACTCATTGCCCTTGGTATTTGCATGCCCGTCGGGTTGGAGGTGGTCCAACATTTGTTGTTAAAGAATTACACAATGATCACACATGTGGAGGAGGATTAAGTACACAAAAACACCCTAGAGCATCAAAGAAGTTTATTGGTTCCCTCATCGTGGATAAGATTAATGATTCTCCTTTGTATCGACCCGTGGATATCAAAAAAGATATTTTTAGAGACTATGGTCTTGATTTACCATATCACCAAGCTTGGCTTGGTAAAGAAGTTGCTAATAAAGAAGTTCTTGGTGATGAGCGTTGTTCTTTTGACTTGTTACGTTGGTATATTGATGTCATTAATACTACCAATCCAGGAAGTATCACTGACGTACAAGTAACTGATGAATTTATTTTACCTTTCTAATTATATCAATTTTATCTTACCTTTCTAATAAATTTATTTATCACTTAAACAGGTTGATGGTTGCACATTCTTTTTGTGGTGTGATGAGCTAAACAATTTTGTAGACTCTCCATCCTCTAGTTGTTATTGTGACAAAGAAGAACGAATTCGTGAACTTGAAACGCGCGTGGCGACGCTGGAAATGCAGGCGAAGAAGGACAAAAAATTTGTAAAGAAAATGAAAGCCATTGGCAAAAGCTTGTCAAAGTTATCGGATGATGAAGACGTTAGTGACAACGATGGTTATTCTGAAGTGAACAGTGTCTCTTTGAGATGAAATACTTGTTTTGTGTATTTTGATTTCAAGAACTATGTTACTTTCTGATGTGGTGGTGAATTAAACTTTTTATAACTTAGTACTTCTTATGTTAATTGTCAGTTGAAGTTGATGTAACGAAGACTTTATTTCATTCCACTTACTTGTTGGGTGTTTGCCTACTTTTGTTCTTTGTTCCTTCATTATGGCATTTGAATATGTCTACCTTATTGAAGATGATCATATGCTACTTATTTATCGGTTTATGTTTTGAGGAAGCCTCGTTTTGTCTCTTGCACACCGCATAAGATCGTGTCCCAGGATGAGCAAGTAAAGGGATATGGAGTCGAAGATGAAATTTCTAAGGAGATGAAATTTCCCAGGTTGAGCAGGTCGGCAACCTCGGCCAGGCCCGATTGCAATCGAAGATGATATTTCTAAGGAGCTTGGGTTGGTTGGCAGATAAGCTTCTCCCTGTCTTTGCCATGTTTTGCAGTTCTTGAAGAAGAAAGTGTCACGACCCGGATTTTAATTAAACAAACCACAAATATGCAGCGGAAATACACAACGTCGTGACAGTGGGATGAAACCCAACACTTGGATTCCACAACCCAAACTTAAACAATTTATTCCATAAGATCCATCAAAACAAGAGAATAGAATCATACTTCTAAGTCTATCCACACTCTTGTTCAAAAACAACCAAGATCATCTACCTAAGTAGAGGATACCAAGAATCTCCAACTGCAAATGACTCGGAATTCCTTTGGTTCCACCTGAACTTCATCTTCAAGCTCCTAAATCTTCAAAACCTGTTGAAAAATTTATCCCACAACGGGGTGAGTCCGGGGACTCCGTAGGATTTACACCCGTATCCCGCCAATCGGATACTAATATATAAACATGCAATGATAGATAACATATCTAAATTGAGATGTAATTCAAAAGTATAGAATGTCTTCTATATTAATCTCACAACCCATATCTGAACATAATTATCTTCAAAGAAAAGATTATGCCAAAGCCAATTAATTCTAGACCAATGCACACAAGACCATACAAGCTAGACAAATATCATCTAAATAACCTCAAGACTTAACTTAACATGACCAAAACAAAATGAGACAAATCTGAATTTTCTAACATGACAACTTAACATCTATACATGACACATAAGTAACCAAATTTCGTATTCTTTCCAATCACATAGCCAAAGAGCAAGAAATTGGTCGTCTTGCTTCACATGTACAAATGCATTCACCAGCTCTAATATATATAGAAGTAACATATACTAAGCTAACTCAAAGTGCACCTAGGCAGTGGTGACACCAAGGGAAAACCGCGGTAATCCGGGATCTGTGGGAGGGCCGGATTCAACTAAGTTACTCGCTGCCCACGGGCAATTGACTAGAATAGGCTGGTGAGGCCTTCATAGCACGTCATATCTCAAGAGTTCATAACATAATTTCAAATCAAGACATACTTGACCATACCATGCATACATGACATAAACATCTAATTTCATAGCCTTTCATACAAGATATAACAAACTAGACAAGACATATGATAACCCGACTTAATTGAACTTGTTCTTAATGACAACTCATACTAATCATGACCAAATTGACATGACTAACTATGCATAGTATAGCCCATGATCTGAAATCAAATTAAACATATTTTACCATAAACTAGACAAGACTTGTACTAACCGACTTGGTTGACATATTCTAACTCAAGCCTATACCAAACTTAACCATATGAACATAACCACACCATGCATGACATAATACATAATCTGAAACTAAACTAACCAAAATTTACATGACTTACATACATGAAATGACAAGCCGAACTAGACATACTTAATTACATATGCAAGACATTTAACCTAAATCAAGCTTGACATAAACTAATCAAATTAAGTTCTGAGGCAAATCAACCACAATATGACCTAAACAGGTTCTAAAAGGTATTATTTGATGATCCATGATTTTTCCAAATTTACACATAATTATCTTTCAATTCTAGGTCCAAACTAGCATATATTCATCTTCATAACTAACATTAGATCAAAACTAATGAAGAATATTTCTACCCATCCAAAATCAGGCTAAACATGTTCCATAGTATACAAAATATCATTTTCAAAGTTCTGGATTCAAGGGTTTTTGAGAAAATTCACTAATCATGAGTCAAAAGTCTAAACTAGTCAAATCGGGGTCCATAAGTTAAATCATGCATGTTTTCTAATAAAAATGGGATAAAATACATAGACGAGCTTGAGAAACCTACCTGGAAGCTCCAGTGAATTTTTCGGATTTTTAAGAATTTTCCTGCTATTTTTCTGGCATTTTATCTGATTTCTGCAATTAATAAAATCAACAAATCTGAAATGAATGGACCGGCGCCGAACCGGGCGGCTCGATCGGTGGCTCGGAGTGCTGGACCGGAGGCTCGATGCTGCTGAGCCGATGGCCGGCCGGGTGATCGACCGAGGTGGGGAGGGCGCAACCGAGCGCGGGTACATGCTCGCGGGAGGGACGACGGCGGGGGTAGCTCCCGGCGACGGTGTTCACAACGGCGGATGCGGCGGCGACGGCGACGGCGACGGCGGCGTGCGATCGCGGGACGGAGGGGGATGCGGCTGCATGGGGCAGAGGTGGCGGGACATGGCGGCTGGACGACGACAGTCCCGGCGAGGTCGACTGGGGGGAAAGGAACGTCGCGGCGGCGACGGCAGCGGTGCAGGTGGGGTGGCGCTGGCGGAGGCTGGCCGGCGGCGAGCGGGAAGCCGGCGGCGGCGACGGCGGAGGGAGCTTGGCGCCGGGCGGCAACTGCGGCGGCGACGTCCGGACGAGCAGGGACCTGGTGGGGGGGGCTGAGGTGATGGCGGCGGGGTGGTGGCAACCCCGGGAGGGTGCAGGCGCGAAGTGCTACAGGAGGGGGAAGAACTTCCGTAACCTGGAGGGAGAGAAGGAGTCCGAGCCGGAGGGTGGGGGAGGGAAATCCGGCAACGGCGGTGGCGGCGGGGCGGGGGGGGGGGCTGGCAGTGGCTGTGGCGGGGGAGGGAACTCCCTGCGGTGGCGTATCCCGGAGGGAGACGGAGCTCCCTGCGGTGGCATAGCCCGGAGGGAGACGGGAGTCCCGGCGGGGACTCCGGCGAGCGCGGGGCAGGGGGGGAAAGGAACCGGAGAGAGAGGTGCGGCGGGCGTAACCGTCGAGAGAGATCGAGAGAGAGAGAGAGTCCGGGTGGGAGGGGGATCCGCAGAACAAATTTTTTTTTTTTTTGCCAGATATTACCGAAAGGGTTTTCTAGCACTGATCGTGACTTGCTTTCCATAATAATGTTGAGTAACAAAGACTTTGTGAAGAAGTTGGTTGCCCCAATTAGTCAGCAATTGTACGTGCATCATTTGAACATGTAGTTTCCTTGGATGATTTTCTTTCTCCGTTATTTTGTCAGAATAGGATCGAGTATTAATTTCCACTTAACTTAATTAATTTTTTTTTAAATGCCAGCTAATACAACATCTTCGAATCGGATCGGCGGTGGCATCTTCTTCTCGGTGTGGCCCTTTTCTTTCTTCCTCCTCTTCCTCCAAGTTTTTCTTCCCGCGACCAATCCATGTTCAGTTTTATTGCGGCATTGGACGTTCCTTGTTTCCCACGGATTTGTTCATGCTACATTCGAATAATCCGAAAGGTGCACAACGAATGCCGAATCCGACCAAAGGCCTTCGGATGGGGAAAACGGTTAGTTTTGTTCAATAACAACGAATATTGCCATTTGTTTAGATCAACGAATGCCATGGCTAATGGCTTCGGACGAGGAATTTCCCTAATCTCGGGTTGAGGTACATTAAAAAATACCTCAACAACGATTGCCATGGCTTTCGTATTATGTTTAGATTCTGAGGAATTTGTTATCTAGACTTAATCGGATGAAATATTATTCATGATTAAACCAAATTACATATTAAATTATATTTTGTCGAGGTATATTAATATATTTGTGTCTATATGTGATTTTATATTTTTCTCGCTATCTCAAAAAAACGACTTCATATTATTTTAATTTTTTATTTCATATCGAATGTCATATTTAAAATAAAATACATAATACAAAATGTAACAAATATACACATATTTTTATATTTATTTCAAAATATTTATAAAAATTTATTCAATTTAAATAACTCTTTTTTTTAGTTGGATGGCCGAGTGGCCGAAGCACACGCAGTGTAGTGCATCGACGGACGATCGAGCCCCAATCCTCACCTGATCGTCGGTCCCCCGGGGACAGATGGCGTTCGAGCGGTAGACAAAACGACGTTCGAGCGGCAGCCACTCGAACGCGAGAACGCTGCACCCCATGCAGACGCCCATGCCAACCCACCTAAGGTGGGTCGGCTAATCTCATTTTAAACAAGTATGATTAATTTTTATTTTTTAGACAATATATTTCTTAAGTTAAAATAAATATCATCTTATTTTTGGTTCCCATGTTGTTATTATCATTTTACATCAAAATGTATCACGTCTCTCTCTCCACACATTATGATATCATTATTATCTATTTTATAAAGTTAAATTACATATATCATCACGTCTCTCTCTCCACACATTATGATATTATTATTATCTATTTATTAAAGTTAAATACATATCATCAGGTCTCTCTTTCCACAAGTATTATCATCTATTTATTAAAGTTAAAATATATATCATCACATCTCTGTCTCTCTCCACACACACGGGAGCCCCACGTCGAACACACGTTTAAGACGTGCAGTGACTTCAGGAGGAGCTTTTTGCAGTGGAACGAGAAAAAAATCTCCTTCTTGCTTCTACCTTCAACGTGAAGTGGAAGTGGGTACCGGTGTGAACCCAAACAGTTCTTTGAAAAAAAAAAGAACTTCTCGTCAAAAGAGAACTGGTCTAGAAGAGCTTCCAGGACGTTGCCAAACGCACCCTTTATTTGCTTATGATAAATTACAAAAATATTATTCAAGAACTTAGATCGTCAAGATATTATCAAATTTGGATCCAAATGGATAATATAATCTATATACATACAGGAATCAGTGAAATTAACTCTTTTATTTGAATTTGGTTATACATACAGGAATCTATTTTGTACAAAAAAATTATACATTATAGTAAACGAATGGCATCAAGGGGTATCAACATTTGTCATATGCTTCATGGAATGATCTCAATAACAAATAATTATGCACATTATGACGGTCGGTGCAAGAGAAACATTAAGATATCAGAATATTGCACTTATGGAGAGTTATTAGATTATATATACAGTGTGATTGGACATATGTCAGAATTAACCAATTTGAAATTGGTTTACAATTACTTTGACGGTGTAACCTGTATGGTAGACGATCATTCCAATCAAATGTTGATCAAGATATGTATGGAATACGAACTTATATTGTTCATCGTTGAAAAATATGTGAATTCTTCCTATGAGGTTGGATGTAGTACATCACAATCGATGTGTCGACCTCATACATATAATGAACCTACTATAAGTCAATTATTGTCACAAGTTGAAAGTAATATCTCTCGTACATATGTTGAAAGTGCAAAGAATAATGAAATGAACTTGAATGAGGAGTATATGTTACAAGATGCAAGTCAAGGCTCCACGAGTGACAACGAGAAAATACCGAACGAGATTATTATTAGCGTCGTAGCAGGCGATGAATTCCATAAAATTGAAGACACAAATTGGATTAAGAGTGCCATTGCAACTAATAATTACATGGATAGTGACGAAGAAGAACTTTATGGAGAAGACACCTCAATGGTAATAAGAAATGAAGATAAAAATGTTAACGAAGTATTAGAAGAAAATTTCTTAATATAGATGTTTAAACTTTAGATCCAAGTTTTTAACCAACAAGTTAATATTGATGTTTAAACTTGGAATTTTGTGTCATTAAAACCACTCATTTCGTCTCATCGTTTTATGTGTTGTTTATTTTGGTTGATGCAATTTTAAAAAGTCCTAGTTTCAAATTCTTTTGAATTGCCGATACCATCATTTTTCCACCCAATCATTTGGAATTCTTTTTTAGATATATCTAAAGAGGGAGGGATTACCATACCGAGACAGAAAAAAGGTTTATTTGTTCTTATTAATGGTCAGATAATACAAAGAATACAATCCAACTTTCTTGGCTTCCAAGCATGTTCTGTGACCAATGCGAGACCATGTACATCAGATCTTGCCATCTATGGGCCTGTTGAGGAGATTATTTGAGGCCATGCCAAAGAATGATACGGCAAGTGTACATGAGGAGTACCTTGAAATGAAGAAGTAATCTCAGTGCCTGTAGAACATTTACACGTCGAGCACCACAAGGGGGCTCTGCACTCCATGGTTCCCGTCCGACCAGATCAGCTGGCCGAAGACGAACTTGCTGGTGACCTTACGTTGCTTTGCCAGTGTGACCTGAAATTTCTTCTCTTCTCCTACTGCATCAAACTTGAGAACCTCTGGATTCACCGAAACTGCAACACCATTTGGCGGCCTAACCCTCACCCTGTATGTGCCCGGCGTGCCAACATTCTTCAGTTTGCGGCTTACCATGGTTGTTGATGAAAGATTGAAGACGGTTATTGAAGGATAATTCAAGTCCTGCATGTTCATGTGCTTCGATGGGCAAACGAAGTTCCCTTTTGCTAAGGTACCCAACTGGGATGACTTATACCCGAGGGCACATAGGAAGTCTAGGTAGTCATTGATGGTCAGATCATAGACGAGGCCGGGATCTGTGGCACGGTCAGGTTGAATTTGACCAGCTCCATAGTCCAAGGGGCTGGCCTTTGCCAAAAATGAGTCCTTGATTCCCGACCCGGTGTTGTCCCGAGTTCTAGCTGCAAAAAAGGATGAAGAACCAGTGATGAAATGAAACAAAAGAAAGAAAACTTTCCAAAAAGAAGGAAACGGTTGTAACAAGAAGTATCAGCTTCAAGCATGGAATCTATCGTAGAAAGCCGCTAAGAGATTGCTGATGGGGTTTTGTTAGAAGCAGCAAACACTATAGATTAGTTATTCTATATGATTTCAGAATGTTTGGTTAAATCAGATGAATTGTATCTATTGGGTAGCAATCACCTTCATTTTGCAATTAGGCTTATATCTAATAGGTACAAAAAAGCCAGACACTGCAGCGCTATTTCTGTAACGTCGCTTTCTTTTCAATTTTAATGAAATGTGAGTTGGCATGGACCAAGGGTCGTGGTATTGGAATCGGGACCGAGATCGGTAGGTCCCGATCCTATCTGGAATGGATCAGACCGGCCCGATCTCGGGCCAATCCTTCGGGAGAAAAATCGATTTGGAATCGGTCTTTCAAAGGAGCATTGAAAATAAAAATAGAAAAGTATAAAAATAAGGAGCTAGTTATTTTGGGTGCCATTTCGCCCCGCCCCCCCTAGCTAGCTTGCTGCCACGGTGCCATGGAAAGGCCATTTCTAGCAACTGATTAACCGAAATCGTCCAATTCGGCCGATCTGGCCAGGATCTTATACCACATTGGTTCTCCGGCTGAATATCAAACCGGCATGGGCCAATCTGATCTGGGAATTGGCTGATCTGATCCAGATCAGCCGATTTTGCAAACTATGTCATGGGCCGGCAAAAGAAGACCATAAATATGAATATCACTGTGAGCAATCATGATATCACTAAAATGCATGCATTTGATAGATACTGGTTAAAAGGGTCCATAGGATAATTTGTCTCTGCCCAGAACAAGAGTCCTATAGAAGAGAATGATAAAGTGGACACAATGCATACTTCATTACTTTCAATGTTTACTTTAGTTATTCTCTACATATTTCTGCTACCTGAATATCTAGATTGGGAAGAAGAAATATTATCATTAATTGAGCTAAAACTCTTCCATCCGAAATATATTATCATTGAATGAGTATGATCAACCTTGTTTATCACTTACGCTTTCAGTTTAGAAAGGTATTTTGACAGCCCTTTTCCAATGATCTAAATTATCAAAGCACTGAGTTTTTTCCTAGTTCTTTCTCTCTATTCTTGCGTATTTAAATGGTTGGAGCCCCATTTATCGCATGCACATTCTGCTCAAGGTGATTTTTCTTTCTACAAAAAGGAGATCGGCAACAGGTTAAATGAACATGTGACAATTGAAACACACAAAAGTAAACTTACCAGTAGTCATGATTGCCGACCGAATTGCAGCAGGACTCCAGTGAGGATAAATAGATTTGAGGAGACCAACAACACCCGAAACATGGGGGCATGACATGGAGGTGCCTGAGACGATATTGAAGGCAACACGACGAGTATCAAATTGATCTATTGTTGGGGCTACTCCACCAGAATAGGCAGCAAGAATATCCATGCCTGGTGCAAGAATATCAGCCGCAAAAAGAAGCATAAGTTAGAAATTTGAAATATACTAATTAAAAATGAAGAACTTTGCACCTTCAGGATCTCTGCGGTGAAAATGTTTGGGCCTCTTGATGAAAATTCAGCAACAAAAGGTGCTGGTTGCAAGCCGTAATGTGCATTTGGTTTTCCAATGTGAGCAACAGGTGATCTGATGAGAAGATACACATTTGTCTAAGTCTGTTTTATGATGGTCAGAAAAAAAATGTAACTGAAAATTGCATAATTTAATGCTTCATGATGCATATCCTACTTATTCCTCATTCATATCCGGATGTTGAAACTTGGAACCAAATAACTCACTTAACTGACATAACATGGAGTGAGATATTCCTTCCTATGATTACAAGCATGTGTTCACACAAAAAAAGGAAGAGAAAATATAATGGATGAATCTAAAGAGAGAAATCAATCAGAAAGTTAATCACAATCCAAAAAGAGAAATAAATAAGATTAGGGGTAAGTATTCAAGCAGAAGTAGGTCATGTAGATGACTAAATGTATACTTATATGAGAGGATGTTGCTAACTTGCAGGAATAAGAAGAAAAGGCAGCAATATACACAAGTTGGAGAAGAGGCGTAGAAGTATAGACAAATTGTCAAGAACCAGCATTCCATATGAAAAAGGGGAGTTTTGAAGAAGCCACCAGCTGGTTAACATGTATTACAAACTTGGCTGATCCAGATTGGCGTCCGACAAACCGATCCGAGGGAAGGATGTGCTCGATTCAGGAAGGAGCTTCCACTGTGATCGGACTCTAAACTGCTGGATCAACCATTTTCAATTTGATCTGACTAGATTAGACTAAAATCGGCCATTGGATAACCTGGGTACAATAAGTGTTTTTTTTACATTTTTTCTTGTTTTTTTGGGAGGAACGCATCCTGTCCAATGTCGGTGTGCTTTCTTTCCTTGGATCAGCCAACCAGCCAATCCCGACCCTAATTCGACTTGGAATTCCTTACTCATTAATTATCACCCTGAAAAAGGAAAGTATGTCCAATGGCATATAGTTAGCCGATTGGGTATTTCCAAATCAACAAGGTTTAGTAATTAAAAGGCACCTTAGATTTTACTAATGACTAGCTTAAATTCTGAATGTGTTTTCCTATTAACGAGACAAATCTTTATCTTCCCTGCTCATTCTGAAACAAGACAATTACATGACGTTAACTCATTCATGGTTGCTCCTAGCCCCCTACAAACTAACGAGTGAATGGACTGGAAATGGATATAACATGTGCAAGCAACAATGGAGAATTCCAAAAAGCAGAAGAATGTATCATGACTGACTCAGGATTCACGATTGGAATATGGCACATATAAGATAATAGATTCAAATGGAAAACACATTGAAACCTTGCTACCAGCGATCATGAATAAAAATAAAAAAGAAACTTTTATCACCATGACAGACAAATATAACCAGGCAAAGTAGATAGAAAAAAAAACTTTCTAGTTCTGTTGTATAGAAAATGATTCAAGTTCAATCCAACAAGAAAGGTGAAATCTCACTTTGTTGAATTGAGGTATGAAAATATAGTTGTAGCAGCAGCATAACTGACGTGTGCAGCAGGAATCATGTAAGGCTCTGCCATAAGTTTATCCCCATGCTTGAAAGTATTTGCAAGAATCATCCCGACACCACCAACGTCGGAGACTTCATGAGCCTGTACCATTTTTTCGATGTCCCCACGAAGGCAAATGACAATCTTTCCCTTTACCTTTTCGCGGTCCAGAGAGCCAGAGTAGCACATCCTCCTGAAAACAAAGCAACATAGGGTGTATAGTTTTGATTCTGCCTATTAAAAATTCTCACACTGTCCACTTTGTAGGGCACCAGCCCATATCTAGAAGAACAATGAGATTAAGACTCAACTCCTTACGCATGATTTAAAGGAATATGAAAATCTTTAGCTTTAGCCTCTCCAGCAGCAATCAATGGATAGTACTTCCCCGAAGGCATGTGTTTCGAGGCAAGACTCCATCCCTGGACAAGAAATGAACACATTACCTCATCATCGACTCATGTCGACATGGAAGCTCCAAAATATTGCGACTTTTTTTCTCCTTCTCAGAATCAGAATCTACCTACTCACGAAGCTAGGGTTTGGATGTGTACGCTATTGCTTTACAGGTAGATCCCATACAGCCAGCACACCGTAGGGGGTAAGGAAACGATTCACGAACATCTTATTTTCGAGAATCTCAACGATGGTGACAGATAACTTGTCAAATAAACTCGTGTATCGGCAAAACCCCAATCCAAATATATTATCGTTTCCAGAAAATCACTACTCATTAAAGTTATTTAGGCACGTCTACCGGCAATCCTAACCTGTGTGTGCCGGCGATTGCCGAGGGAAACTCGGGAGACGAATTGTCGGCCGACGGAACCAGCGGCAACCGTGATGGTCCAGGGCGCGCCGTTGCTAACAGTCTCGAGCATGGGGCCGTCGTTCCCGGCGGAGCAGACGACGGTGATGCCGTGAGCTACGGCGTGGAAGGAGCCGATGGTGAGCGCGGTGAAGATGTAGTTGCTCCAAATGGAACCTATGGAGACGGAGATGACATCGGCGCCGTCTGCGATGGCGGCCTCGAACCCGGCGAGGATGTCGGCGTCGTAGCAGCCGGCCCCCGTGCACACCTTGTAGGCGGCGACTCGGGCGGAGGCGGAGCCACCGATGGCAGTGCCATTAGCGATCCCGAAGAGGTTGGCGCCTGGGACGGGGCGGCCGGCGGCGGTGGAGAGGGTGTGCGTGCCGTGGCCATCGAAGTCGCGGGCGGAATCGTACCGGAAGGCCTTCGGCCGCCCCTTGCTGAAGTGCCGCGCTCCTATCAGCTTCCTGCGCTCCAAAAGCACCAGGTCACCAACCCCGCCCTCATATATATGTATAGAGACGTTGCGGAGGGTAGGCATTCAAAATATATATATATAATTCACAAAAAAGATATTTAAATAAAAACATGTTTTAAAAAAATTTGTTTCCATAATCTCCAACTAGACATGGAATATATGCAGCAAAGAGCATTGTTTTATTCTGTTGAAAAATTTTAAGCTTTCTAATTTTCTTTATAGTTTCGACTTGGACAACGGGACGATCATCCCCGAAATACATGTCTATATGTTTTCTGGTGAGTAATATATAAAAAAATGATGGGGATTCACGAGAGAGAGAGAGAGAGAGAGCGCTCTCTAACCCTTCTTTGATCCAAAAAGAAAGAGATAAAACCGTATTTTTATTATGATTGTCAAATAATTTTGATGATGATTATTTGGATAGAATATCAACAATGAATATCATATATTTATCCTTGATATGAAAATACAATAACGAAATTTAACGTTCGCATTTCTATTAAAAATATCAAAAATAATATCGTATCATATTGGATACCCTAACCCAAGAAGCCTAACCTAAAACATATTAAAATCGATATTGTGTCAATGATATTGTGTTAATTTTGATATTGATATTTCTAGATAATACAAATGGACACACTTGCATTCATGTTCTTATCTATACTATAAAATTTAGAATTGCCTTCAATAATCAAGCACATCATGTGATGACTAAATTCTATACTATAAAATTTAGAATTGCCTTCAAGACTAGTAGTCTCATGACCTATGGTGCATGTTGGCTAAATCATCACAAATATTTAACTACTAATGTCGTGCTCCAAATTTTCTAATATGTGCAGCGGAATATAATCCGATAATATTTGGTGCGTATGTTAAGAAATCCGAGAAGCAAAAGCTAACATCAAATTTAAAAGTCATACCGTAAAAACAAAGTACATTATGCATGCAATGTCATTATTGACACTCTATAAATATTTATATCCTTCGGAAATATCAAATACCAAAGTTATCAGCGAGCCACATAATAGAATGCATGCCGAGTTCGTTCAGATCACCTCAGTCCCTGGGTGTAGAGAGTATCCTCTGTCCCCAAAGAAAAAATGTCACGATCTCAATCACTTAAGTGATAGATAGTGAATTATTAAGAGGTCGGCAATGGTTCAACTCCGTCGGTAACGAGTTATTGAGTCAGTGAATCGTTTCTGAACCGTTACTAACACCTTACAAACTCACAATCAAACTCGCTACCGACAGGTAGTGAGTTAGTAAGACAGGTAGTGAGTTAGTAAGACGTCGATAGCGGTTCAATCTTTTTCGGTAGTAATTCACCAAACTTGTTATTTGAACTGCCACTTAAGTGGCTTGGGGTCATGGCCGATTTTGATTGGGGACTGAGGGTACTCCCTCCACCCGAGACTGAGGTGATTCGAACTCAATGCATGCATGATAATCATCATCATCTTCCAACTACTCTAGGAGAAGAAGCTGTGTGCGCAAATCACCTGTTGCAAGGCACCATGTGTTTAGGGTTCGCAACCTTCTCGCAGTAGCCCTTCCACCTAGCAGGGACCGGCCCCATGCCCCGGTCGTTGAAGCTCTCTGCCTCCGGCCAAACGCCTGTGTTCAATTCCCCCCAAACCCTAATTAGTCAAGCGCCGATTGGTCGGAGCACCACCACCACGACCACGACGACGACGACGACGACGCATGATTGAGAAAGAGGAAGAGCCGATGATACGCACCGGAGTCGAGGGATGCGATGATGACGTCCTCTCCGTACCTCGCCTTGTTCCAAATGGAGTCCTCTGGCACGGTGCCGTTCCTCTCCAGGCCGAGGAACTCCCACGATCGGGTGGTGTGCAGCTTCCTCAACTCGTTGGGGAAGACCGACAGGACCTCCGGCATCTCTACAATATATATTTCACGGCGGATCAGGAAGAGGACCGGGCCAGGGGGATTTTGAGAGAGATCCGATCGTCGAAGGAAGAAAGGAAATTCAACTCCGACGAGGAGCAGAAGATTAAACTGAATGTATATGTATATATAGCTTACTTGAGATCTTCTCGGCCTGATCCTCATCCATATGGGCGGTGAAGCCGTTGAAGACCTTTGTGTAGGAGTAGATGATGGCCTCTTGGGCCTTCTCCTTGCTGCAAATTATTACAGATTAGTCTGTTCATGGGTCGAAGAATTTAATTTGATTATCATAGGCGTGTCTAGATAATGTATATATATAGGTAATGAAAAAGATTTAACTAAAATAAATAAAAAAATTTATGTATTCTGTGTTCATGATTCAAATGTAGTTTAAAATAATTATTATTATTGGAGAGAAGATGATTGTGACGAATTTACTTCACTAATCTTACGAACTCAAAATCATGACATTGAAGTCAACAAGCTAAACATAATCTTGTCTCCATCAGTCCATCGTAGGATTTATCTTCATTATTCTAACCTTAATTGATACTTGAATCGATCTAGACATTTGGTAAAAATATCTTTACATCTTTTCAATATATAAATCACTTAATACCAAGTATTTTTTTTTATTTCCGAAGATGGATGACTACAACTTTGTGTTCCACCGTAGATATTCGAGATGAATCTTTGAAGATGTTAGACATTTCGTTGAGCCGGATCAAACCGTTGGGATTCTATGGAACACACGCGTACATAGGTACGTATATATATGTGTGTGTACGTATATCTTGTGAAGGTCAGATCTTGGGGCTAGGGATGTCAACAGGTCGGATACGGCTCGAATAATAGTATTATTCGTATCCGTATCCTATAAGAAAAAGGTGTATCTACTTGATGTTCGTTAACTATCGGTATCGGGTGTATCCGCGAACCACATTGTTCTATCCCCTTAAAAACGGTTTACGGTCGGATAACGGACGGTTATCGAATATATAAAGAGATAATATGTGTATGATACAACCCAGCAAAATAAAAAAGTAAAGGTAATTTTACCGATAAAAACACACATAAAAATATATATTACAATTAAAACATCTATTTATAGCAATGAACAAAAAGAAAATAAGATTTACAAGTATATAGTAACAATAATTTTTCAGTCTGTGGTAAATAATTAGATGTACAACACAAAATATGAGATAAAAAAATCTTAAATACATATCCAAAATAATACATGTCTAACATAAAATATGAGATAGTCGATTTGCAGCAAAAGTGTGTACGTGGATTGCACCATCAAGAAGCGAAAGAGGACGTCAGGGCAAAGTTTGTCCAATGTTAAGGCCTCAAGGAGGAGGGTGAACCCGTGAGTTAAGGACAATAAGATTTTCTAGATAGGACATACGTATGCTTAGATGCCATAAATTGTGAGTTATTATATTATATATTAATTAACGAATACGGATAACGATTTTCGGGTTCGGTTTATGGTGTATCCATGACCGCATCCGCTAAGATAACGGTTAATCGGTAAACGAATGCGGATAGCTTATTCGGAAAATTTTAACTATTCATTAACTGTTCGTTAACTAACGAACGGGTCAGATAATCGGTAACCATTGACATCCCTACTTGGGGCTCATCTGAACCGTTCTGACCATTAATTACCTTCCTAAGCAGGAGCCGAGGAGCGTGTAGTGGCTGTCCTCGGCCCTCCGGAAGTCTGCGACGGTAGCTCCGCCGCCGCTGCCGCCATGAGAATGGCCTCCCAGGTACACGACGTACGACTGTGATCACGAGAACATAAGCATCAGTTTTCTTGTCCTCGGCGGAGTCCCGAATCATATATCGAAACTAAGAGCATTGCTAGGCTGGGGTATCCGGAGAGCTAGGAGCGGTGGCGGAGCTTGCCTTGGCGCCGGCGGCGGCGGCGCCGCTCGAGAGATGCAGGACGGACAGGAGAAGGAAAGGGACGGATAGAGGGAGGAGGACCGGCTTCCTCAGCAACCTCTCCATCTCTCCCTGCCGAGACGTAAGGTGGGAGGAGGGAGGGGAGGGGTATGGGTCCTATAAATAAGGGGGAGGAGATCACTGATCACCGATCAGAGTGGTGGTTATCTGAGAAAGAGTATAGATAGTTTGTATACACGATAGGATAGTTTGGCTGTACAGTACGAATGCGTGGGATCGGATCCTGGGTTTACTCCGGAATACACCCCAATACACACCTCACCGTCATTAGTTCACGTACGTCCATGAATAATACTCTTAGATCGGCATGTAAGAAAGAGTATAAATAGATTAGATACAGGATAGCTTAATTGTCACGGGTTTTTTTTAATTAGCACTGTTTCTTTTTTATTTTTTAAAATTAACACTCTAACTTTTAATTTTGCAAAACGAACATCGTTTGACCAAAGTCTTGATCAAAAAACACAACTTTATACTAAAATCAGATTTTTAAAATCTAATTTTAATTTTTTATTAAAAAATTAAAAAATACTTTTAATAAAATTTTAAATAAAATTGTAAGATAATAAAATCGATGTGAGAAGCATCGACTTTTAAAATAAAAAATAAAGTCAAAGTTTTTTACTCCGACTTTTGTATTAAAGTTGAACTTAAAATGTCCAGTTTTTATATTTTTATTTTAAAGTCGGACTAAAAAATTCTGACTTTAGACCACAATGTTACCGTCGGAGTTAAAAGGAACGATTTTTAAAAAATAATGTGCAAAAATTAGTGCACAATATAAGTCGGATATTAAAAATTCGACTTGTCTTAAAAGTCGGACTTTAAAAGTGTGACTTTAACATTTTAGTGTAAAGTCGTACTTTTTTTATCACGATTGGTGTTAGTTTTGCAAAATTAAAAGTTCAGGTGCTAATTTTAAAAAATAAAAAAATGGTGCTAATTATAAAAAAATCGGTGTCCTGGCACTACTAGAAAAGTTAGTATTTGTTGCGAATAATTATGCCACAAAAATTGATAATTTTGCAGCAAATTACTTTTTACAGCGACAAATATTTTTGTTGCATACCGCTGTATAAAAATCTCTCACAATATATTATTAACTGCAACAAATATATTTTGCTATAAAAAGTAGTATTTACAGCAAACACAATTTTGCAGTTAAATATCATTATTATGACAAAATTAAAGTTGCAATAAAAATATATTCACCGCATAATTAATGTTGCAATAAAATCATTTTTTCTACTAATTAAAATTTGCACTAAAATCTTATTTACTATGGATTTGATGTTGCAGCAAAATAACTAATATAACAAAATTAAAGTTGCAACAAAATTATATTCACCGCATAATTAATGTTGCAGTAAAATCATTTTTACTACTAATTAAAAATTGTACTAAAATCTTATTTACTACGGATTTGATGTTGCAGTAAAATCATTATTATGACAAAATTAAAATTGCAGCAAAATCTTATTTGCTACGGACTAAATATTAATTTTTCAGATCTACGAGCATTAAGCTTAAAAAGCTAAAAACATGTAAGACGCCAAGATAATCATAACTTGAACTTGAATGACCGAAATCGGCAAACATTCTTTGGGATATAACACACGGATAAAAATTTTGAATCATATAAAGAATTTTCAAAGTAGGACTAAGTCATTCCATCTACATCTCGCTTGAGGACGGTAAAAAGAGGGGGAAATATAAATGTATTTATTTAAATAAAATATCATCAGTAACCCACAAAATTTCTCATACATAAAACAAGATTGTCAGACTCTATCATTTATCGCTGTCGCAGGCCTTCAATGAGGCGATCCTCACGGTCTTTCAGGTGCATGTATTCATCCATGTTGAAAGAAGATGGCCTATAATTCCTCTTCGCATTTTTGGAAACAGAACTTGCGTTTGAAAGGTAAGCTATCATCGACTATGACCTCCAGTACAGTATAGAAAGACTTTGCGGAACTCTGAAACTAAGGGGGTGTTTGGTTATAGAATAATTTTTGTTACACGTTCATGACAAAAATTTATATTGAAATAAAACCTAAGATAGCCAAAGACATAAAATTATCATGCTTGGTGAGAAATGACAAGAAAAAAGAGTGAGAACTATGCATAACTAGAAAAGTAAGTAGGGAACTAGGGATAACAAGAAAAAAAATGTCAATTTGTTTAAGAGGGAAACAGCCGTGGAAACATATTTTTGTGATGATTACCAAACACCCTTTTAACAAGTTTTGTTACAAATACATATTTTGTAACAAAAACTCAATTTATCTTGCAATCAAACACCACAAAAGAAACAACATGACATGAGACACATGACATCCTGCTACGCATCACCGTAGTATATCAAATTAAAGCCACAACAGCACGTACGCTGGACAACATAAAGCTCTCAGATTGCTATGCTCCAGAACTGCTTGTTCATTCACGGAAACTGAGGGCCTCACTTCTTGCAATGCATTTATAAAGTCCTATAAAAGTTGATTCAAATATTCAATTTCAACAAAAGCACAGCTTCAGGGTATCATGACAAGACACTACTCAGTGTACCATGATTACTAAGTAATTCAATAATCTAGTAGTTTAACGACTAAAACAAATTTGCTGATCTATATGGAGTAAACTAAAAATCACCTGAATCATAACATGACGCATATCTTCCTTTCGGATATTGGTTATGTTGACACCATTGCTTAATGCCTCCCTAAGCAGTCCCATTGATACATCTTTCACTAGATTTTTCATGTCTAACCCCGAGTACCCTGAAGTAAACTCAAAAAGTATGTTAAGATGGGCATTTACATAACACAATATCTCTTAAGTTTTGACAAAGAAAATGTGACCCAAAAAATGTAAGACTATACCTTCTGTTAACTTGCAAATATGAGATGTGTCTTCCTCTGTGAGTTTGAAGAGTCCATCTTTCTCCAGGAGGTTTCGAATTATTCAAGCCCTTGCATCTTCATGACCAATAAAAGGATAAACCACAGTGGAAAAGGATAAACTAGTCCAACATAAGCCAAAATAGATCAAATCACAAACACACACGAGAATGGAAGAGGTATATAAAGTCGCTTTGTAAGTCGCCTGCGTCTGCGTGCAGCTTCGTCAAGCTCCTGGGGTCTGTTTGTGGCTCCTATATTTATGCATATGATCGTTAGCAGCAGTGGCCTTTTTTCTTTTCCAATTCCACGTTCAGCAAAATGTTGGGACTTTAATGTGTTAAGACATTAAAATATAGCATTAAAAATTAAAAATAAAGCTAATGCTTGAACAAATGTGCAATTCCATTCCAATATCATCATCCGAAACCATGCTTATTGTTTTGTGGTCTCACAAGCTGAGACCTGAATGGAAGTTTCAGTACTATGCGAGTCTTACAATAGGTCTTCCATAGATTCCCCAGATGGTAAAACATTTAATCAAGGCAAAAATAGAACATGAATTACAGACACAAATAAGGGAACACAGTCACAGAGTAACAACTCCATAATCACATGTATGTTCAGACAGTTTTATTACAAAAGATGGATATAGGCATTGAGGCATCCATTTCCCCTCTGAGAGTTTTCTTTTTCTTTTCTTTCTCACCTGCTGATTTCTATTATAGTTAATACATAATGCCTACAAACAAACGATTTTGCTAGTAGTAGGAACGTTTAGTTTAGACAATGTAAGAATATTTAGATACACCAAAACCAACCTGCCAATGATATGTTGTGAATATTGCTGGACCAAAATGCTGCTGCACAAATCGACCACGGAGGAGTTCTTCTATAAAATCTATCTGATAAATGGGGAAGACATTAATAATCGAAGTAGAAATGGTTGGACAACAGTAAACATCATTTTGATAAAAAAACATTGCAAATAACACCTCCACATTCAATCCACGTAAGATTTTCAAGCAAATATAGGCAATAGAGTGGCCATATATGTTACACAATTTAAAGGTGTAATAATCAAGGTACCAAACTCTACAATTTTCCTCTTACACCTATCGGTGTTCAACCTCGGCAACCTACTAAAAAAGCTACACCTGTTTGCATTTCCTAGGATAGGAAAATAAACCAATCACCTCGGCAAAAGTAACATTACATTCTCTTAGCTTAGGTTTTGTCCCCTTTGTAGAAAGTATATGCCCAACAATGTCAAGGCAATAATAAGCATTGAGGTTGTATGTTAAGTTCAATTCGCTGAATTGTTCAACCATCCTTTCTTATTTCACCCACAATCATTTCAACAATAGAATAACAGGGTAAATATAGCATTTTGTTGAAGCATGTCAGAAGATAATTACATAACATAGACAATGACTACAACTACGGGTGTATAGAGTTCAGTTTGGTCCAGTTTCCGACCATTTTTATCAAACCAAAACCAAACAATGAACTACGCGCCGTTCTTCCGATCTTCCCCATTCCTGGTTCTTCAACATCGACAGAAGCCACTGCATTTGACGCCATCATCCACTCCCATCCGGAGGCCGACGAAGGACGACGCAGGAAGAAGAAGTAGAAGAAGACGGAGGTGAAGGGGCTGCGGGAGGAGGCAGCTCTCCGGCGATCCCCGGATCTGTTTTCCCCTCCCCTCTTTCCTTCATCCTCCATCGCCATCACCAGCGCCCCCTCGCGTCTGCCTGCTCCCTGTCCCACCTGCCAGCTGCGCACGTTGGGGAAGACGATGGAGCCGGGCGAAGTCGAGGGCGAGAAGATGCTCGCTGAATCCCTCCCTCTGCTCCGCCTGCACTCTGCGGCATCCAGACAATGGCGACGAAGGCATCTGCCCCCCCCCCTTGCGTCTGACGGTCCCCTGTCCTGCCTGCACCCGAGTGCCATCGGACGAAGACGACGACAGGGCGGACAGGGGTGAAGACGGCACTGCCTTGGCTCTTTGTCGCGGCTCGCGCCCTCGTGGGCGTCCGTGATTCCGCCACGACGAAGAGGCGTGGTGGCGAGGATGTGGCCACGCGACCCAGACGGCACTCACCATCGTGCGCCATGACCCCCCCGGTTCCACTCACGAGCAAGCGCGCGCAGCTCGCGCCAGGCCGGTCCGCAGCCTAGACCGGTCGGCAGACCGGTTCAACCGGGTTTGGACCTGGTTTAGGCCGGTTCAACCCAGTTCAGGTCCTGAAATGGCCGGTTCGCTCTGTTCTGGGCTGGTCCAGGCCGTTTTGGCCCGGTTCGGCCTGTTTTGGTCCGGTCTGCTTCGTTTTGGGTTCGTTTAGGTAGTTTAAGTCGTTTTTCGATCTTTCTAGTCCGGTCTAGCCGGTTTGTCCCGCATCAATATGACATTCCAGTAACATTCTTGAAAATAATATGTAAATGATTTGTCCACTACGAGAAGTAAGAAGCTGAAGTATGCACTAAGACCATAAATATCTAAAGATGTTGAAAGACAATGCCAAAAGATTTCATAAAATAGCGAATTTCTACCTCTAGGTAAGGGATTCAAAATAGTAGGACGAATTGATGAGACTCGAGAAGGTATTAACAGGAAACTTGAACTATAAAGAACTATGTTAGAAGTTAAGGGATTCAAAATAGTAGGACGAAGACATAACATATGAACTTCGTATTTAGCGAAACTCCGAGAGTTAAAGAGGTCGAACTAACATTGGATGAAAATGTCCTCGTACCCAATTTAAATATTTGGAATTAATCTAACATATGGACAAAGAATATGACAAAGATGTCAATCATAAGATTAAAGGGGGATGGCTCAAATGGAGGCAGGCAACGAGAATTTTATGTGATCGTAAAATCTCTCTAAAATTAAAAGAAAACATATACCACACGGCTATAAGACCCGTCATGCTCTACGGTGGTGAGCATTGGGTTATGAAGAATAAACGTATTAACAAATTGAGTGTAGTTGAAATGAGGATGCTACGGTGGATGTGTGTGATAGAAATGTATGCCCTACAAGCCAATCATATATGATATGATTCGACATTTCTAGAAATATCTTATTCAATTAATTAGGCAAATCTTTATTATAAGCTCTTATTAGATGCGAATATAATAATGAAGTCCTTGATCAAATACAATGATGATTAAATCATGATGAGATCATGATAATGAGATTGATCATCTAGAGGTATTTGATCTAAATGTTCCTAGTCATAGGATACTTGAGACGGGACATCAAGGATCCGGATAGACTAGTGTATGTGATGTCTTCTTATGTGATGAGGACGACCGATCTCATTGGTCATTAGTGTGGAGACACTGAGATACACATACAGGTGCTCATTAGTTGAATGAGTTCACTGAACTGACCGAATTAGAAACCCTGAATGGTATCTTACCGAACTGTCTATCAGGGTTTTCTATCATCACGGTTGCATGGTTGGACCTTTGACCTGAGTCGCCAAAGATGCCTTGTTGGGTGGAACTTGTGCTTTGACCATTGACTTATGGATCACAATTTAGATGGTCCTATATAGCGATGGATCGGGTACAAGGAAAATCCGATGGAGGCGATTGAGCGGACAACAAGGGATCGTCCACTCTCGGTAAGTGAGAGTGAATGTCCTATGGGATAGTACTCTAAATCCCTGGCCAGGGTAGATAGGATAATTGGAAAAGGAGTTTTCCAATTGATCCAATTCTGAGTACAGGATCCTATAGAGTCGGTACATTAAGGAGTTGACAGTCAATGCCGTACTCCTTTCCGACCGGGACATTGGATGGATGAGGGTTTATATCCATGTGGTAACTGATGATGGAAAGGCTCAATGGAGATGAGATTATCCCCATAGCCATTTGGGATCATGGGATGTGGCTTGTACCCTTCATGATCGGTAGGTCGATTAATCTGTTATCGGATAATAGATTTAATTAAATTAAATAGAATTGTTCTATTTTATTTAGGCCTCAACCAAATAGGTTATTGGGCCTAGTGGGTCACACACAAAAGGACTTATCCACAAGTACAGGGGCAAGGACGTAATTTATAGAGATTTTGGGTTTTTATGAAAAATTCCATAATTCTCTATAAATACTAATGGTTTCAGCCAAACCCCATCAAGCCAAGGGTGAAAACCACGTCCCAAGCCTCCTCCCTACCTCCTCCTCTCTCAAGAAGGTGTCCATGGTCGATGGAGCTCCGTTCGGGAAGAGTTCTCGAGGCCGGCGCGAAGGGAGAACCCGTTGTGGGTGAAGTTCGTGTGGATACCGCCGGAGACCGGACACTTGAACGGTTTGTAGAGCTTGAGAAGCTCATCTCCTTCCTCTCCATGGGATTATATGAATCCCTATCAGGTATATTCGAACCCGATTTGATCGGTTTTCGGTTTTCGTCGTTCGGTTCTGATTGAGACGGATTCTAAAGGAACCCATAGGAATCGTCGCTTCCGCTGCACCAAATATTAATGGACGATTCCTTACAGTGTGATCACACACGGATAGATAGAATCTGTAACGAATACATTGAGGATAAAGTGAGTTGTGAGAATCAAGGATATTGTAAAGAATGGAAGACTTTGTTGATTTGGACATATTAGGCGTCGTCCTCTTGAGGCGCCTATTAGACAAGTCAAGAACTTAGTATTGCCGGTGCTAAATAGGTGAAGAGATAGACCTAAGTTGACTTGGTATAGACGTATCTAGTATGACTTGGATGAACTAGGCATAAGAGAAGAGTTAGTGAAAGATCGTGGTGAATGAAAAAGATGAATCTATATAGCCGACCCCAACTATTTGGGACTAAGGTTTTGAGTTTGAGTTTAAGTTTGAGGTAATGTTGCCATCAAATGTGAAGCTCAATCACCAACTTACTATTTACTATATAAATGGTACATGTACATAAATAAAGCCAGATTAATTGCTAAAAGTTGCTCGCTTCGTATACTTTCTTTGCAATGTCTGCTGATACCATAAGCTTTGTCTTCCTTCCACTAGGTATAGGCAAGGATCGCGGGATCGGAATCGGAATCGGAATCGGTGGGTACCGATTCGATCCAGATCGGATCGGATCGGACCGATTCCGACCGATTCAATGGAAGAAAATCGATCCAGAATCGGTAAGAAAAAAGGCAAAAAAAAAACGATCCGATTCCGATTCCGATCCGATTCCGGCCGATTCCGGCCGATTCGGACCGATTCGGACCGATTCTGGCCGATCCGACTGGAATAGCAAAAAATGAAAAAAATGATCCGATTCCGATTCCGATTCCGGACCGATTCTGGCCGATTCCGGACCGATTCCGACCGATTCCTACCGATTCCGACCGATTCCGCGGAATTCATGCCGGAATCGGTCCTTCCGCATGGAATCGGATCGGAATCCACCGATCCGATTCCGTAAACAATGGGTATAGGTAATCTAGTGCTTTCCGAACAATCACAATTGACATGACTTCGAACACGATTATCAACAAAAAAACAAACTCATAGTTGACAACTCGAAATTTGACTGAGAATATAAATGTTAAGAGAACAGAGAGAGGTTGCAACCTCAAGATTTGTTTAGAATCAATCACACAATCCCTTTCAAATTGAGGAATTGTAAAAAGAATCATTATGGAACGGAAAAACCCAAGCTCATGAAATTTCATGTGTATGCCAATTTAATGGGAGTGCATTTGACAATACACATGCAGGAAGGTCTGAGGAGAGATAAAAGGATGACAAAAGAGAACATTTGTGGGAGGAAATTATCCAGATTTCATTTTCTCGTGAAGATACAAGATTTCCTGGAGAAAATAAATATTTTATTACTAAGCACCTGGAGAAGTTGGTTAATAAAGTTCCTCTGGTCATTTTCTTTTGCAGAATCCAGAGAAGTCAGTTAAAGAATTAAAGCATAATCAAAATTTTCAAAATAACAATTAATTTCTGATAGATGCACATGGACACATATGGAGAAGTGAAATAACAGTATTCAAGCCTCACATAAATGGATGAAAAGTCTAACACGTCTCCCCTCTTTGTGTGCTTGTCATTCGGTGAATAACAGTCTCAAACACAAATAACCATTATGCCTAACGTGGAAGATATAAGTAGTCGTTCATAATAAACTTAAGACAAAGAAATTAATGATTGTAAAGGTGGTTTAAATGTATACTTAATTGATAGTTCTACCTACCATGGAGGAGGTAGTAGGATGGCCAAGTTGCTCAGAACACCAATAAGCACGAGAGGCTTCTAAAATCTCAACAGAGAGTACTGCCCCAGCAAGAGCTCCTAAACCAGCTCCTCGAAGGACTCCACTTTCAGATGCCCGACCTGCTATTGCACCAGACACTGCTCCAGTAATAGCACCAGCTGTCCAATACAAGCAAAACCAAGCTCATGGATATTGTGCGGTTATGGCAGAAGTTAAATGACTTTATGGTATGATTTTCACAGGTTACGGGAATAATCCAGAATAATCCACAAACAGATTTGATCTTCAGGCAAGAAAGTATGTGGCTTGCAATTCCAGCAACAATATGAATTGCAAGACTGATAGAAAGTTGACTCACGTTTTTTCTTCTGATAAAAATAGAAATAAAGAATAATACGTCTCAAACAGGACCTTGGAGTAAAAGCAAAACACTGATGTATTGAATAGCAAGCAGAAAAAAAAAAGGAAAACCATAGTTGAAACAAAACTTGAAACAGAACTTTGAAGATAATAAAGGAAAAACCCACTTTATAGTTTCAAATGCTTGAGGTAAATGCTACTTCACATGTAGAATTAATTATCCGTGTTAAGTTTGCTACAAGTTTATCGGCATGTAGCGGGCAGGTTTCTTCACAGGTGAGAATCATTAATATACAGATGTGTGTATTGAACGAAGTTTGGTTCTTATCCCACATCACACCTAAGCATAATGAAATGATAAGAATCAACATATGACAAATTCCTTTTAGAATTCTATAAGCCCAGAAAGAAGGAATCACCAAAATGTTTTACGAAACTTTTTGACTGCAACAACGAACCACGGACCGATAAAGTTTTTCCCAATCAATCACCAATCAGATCATTAAAGAGCAAGTGGAGTGAAGCCATGAGACAGTTGAAGAAACTCCGATCACCTCTTAAAACCCTATGCACGTCCATGCCCTGATCGAGCAACCCCACCTCTTTGGTAACTCGAATGTCGTTCCTACTAGCGACGTCAAGTGTGCCGCTCGCCGCGACGACACTGGCGCCACTTAGCTGGACGTTATATGTTAGCGTGGCTCCACTCTCCGGCACAAGCTCGCTAAATCCTAAATCAATACCACAAGCATAAAACAACAGACACATCGCCGTTCTCGACGCCTCTACACTTCTCATCTGCAGAATGGGGGAATCGGCGTTCTTCGGAAGGAGCGGGATGCTTGAATTCTTTGATTTCTCACCACAACAGTACCACCAAACCCCCGCCGCCGCCCACGCCTCGCACCTTCATAAACCCCCAAAAAGAAGGAAACGCCGAAACAAATTGTGAGACGTCCGGACTGCGACTCCTGTAACGCCCGCTTACCTATGGCGAAGATCCCGGTGAGGGCGCCCGAGATAGCCCCCGCGATCAGCTTCGGGATGAGCAGAAGGGGGAACATAGAGAATCACCCGGCGGGAGAAGGTTTCGATTCAGCAAGTGCCGCCGCTCACTCCAGGGAGGAAGAGAAAATCCCCAGCATAGTGGTAGCCGATCCAAGCACTCCCGACGGTGCAGAATGTCTCGATCGGGTAGCTACCTAGGACGGTGGTCGAGGATCCGCAGCAGGGAGGCGAGCGCAAGGCGAGCGTCGAGCTTCCGTAGATGAGGAGCCTCGCGGATCCGCAGCAGGGAGGCGAGCATCGAGGCAAGCGGGAGGCGAGCGTCGAGGCGAGCGTCGGGCTTCCAGAGAGTTCGCCGCAAATACCCAGCGCAAATATCCGTATTTTTTTCAGACGTGTTCGCCGCAAATACCCAGCACAGGGTTATATCATATATGTGTCATCTTGCGCAGAGTCATGATAAAAATTAAAAAAATTAAAAAAAAATCACCGTAGACCCTATGAAAAATTAAAAAATAACTATTTAACTTTTTCTTTTATTTTTATCTTCAAAAAATATCTTTATTATTAATTAATATAAAATTTTAAATTATGTAATTCTAAACATATGTAAATAGATTATATTGAAATATCAACAATAATAAATACTAAATACTACTGTTATATTATATTATTTTATTTATGACAAAAATTATGTTCGCTGTAAATAAGTATTTTTTGTAGCAACATTTAAGATTACTGTAAAAAAGTTGCCATAAAATCTTTAAGTTCTTGTAGTGTGGTGAGCCGTACAAATGTGCCAAGTAGTCCTACTTACGTGTAATGCTCTTACCGTATAATTTTTTTGAAAATGGGGAGTCTCGAGAGTTCACCCAAAATTGCACCTTCAGATCACTTACAAAGAGATCATATTTAATAACTTAAAAACTAAGTAATCAGCTAATTAACTGTCAAATTATGTATTAAATGGAGTCTCTTTCTATGTGATTGCACTCTAATGAGATGTTTGGTTGCATGATAATGAAGATTTTTGTTTTAATTTTTAAAAAATTGTAAGAAAATTTGTTAAAAGAGGTGTTTGGTAACTATGACAATTTTATGTTTTAAAAGTGATTTTCTTCTTAAACAAAAAAAGAGGGTCTCACCTCTTCCTTTTTTCTTGTGGTCCCCCACTTTGTTTGTCATGTGTGGTAGTTACTCTTTTTTTTGTAATCACATCCCTCCAAACATGATAATTTTATGTCACCAGTTAGTTTACTTTTTATTTTAATACAATTTTTATCGTCAAAATATACAAAAAAATTATCATAACATGAACACCTGAGACTCCCCATGCCGGAATACAGATCTGCGGCCGAACGGTGCCTATTTTGGGTGATCACCAGGCCGTCATCATCCGCCATGTTTGCCGGCGGGGCCTCGGGCGAAGCCCTCCGGCGGGGATCACGCGGCGGCGCACGATCCTGGTCGCCTATCTTCGCGCGCGGATCCCCCGCGTCATCCGGGAGGAAAGACCCGGCGCCGCGCGTGTCTATCCAGGAGGCTCCTCTTCCTCTCTCGTGGCTAGCTCATGTGGCCGGGGGGACGGCGACGTGTACGTCCAGGGCAGGCGCGCCGCCGGCGAGACGTCGCCGGCGGCGGCGGGGAAGGGTGGGTGGAGCGGGTGGATGAGGGTGTCGCCGCGTGGGGGAGAGAGGAGCAGCTCGTAGGCTCGTGTGGCTCCTGCGCACCCTCGATCTCATGGAGTGAACACGGCAGGGCGGGCGGAGTGACCTGACCGGCACCGCCGGGGGAGGAGGCCGCCGCCACCTACGCCGCCGCCGGCCGCCCCCCAGCAGAGCCTGGTACGACATATCTTTTTTTTTTTCTTTTGGACATGGCACAGCGGCCAGGTGTGCGCCGCACTGCGCACGGGTTCGAGTTGTAATACCCCGTATTTCATTATATATAAAAAAAATTAGTTAATAATTATTATTCTTTTTATTTCCCTCCTCTCCCTATTTATTTCTCTCTTCCTCCCCCGTACGAACCCTACTCGCGCCGTCTCCTTCCCCGCGAGAAAACCTAGCCGTTTCCTCTCCTTTTTCCCCTCGGCCCCGCCGCCTGCAACCCGTCGTCTTCGTCTTCTTCTTCTTTTCCCGCGCGCGCTGTCCGCGCACTGCCGCCCGGTCGACGGCCCCGCCTCGCCCCGCGTGCGCGCCCCACGTCGCCGACCACCGCCTCGGTCCTCCGCCTCCTCGTACCCCCTCGGCCGCCGCGCGCGCCGCACGCCGCCTCCGCGCGTGCGCGCCACCGCGAGAACCCGCCAGCCCCGCCGCCACGTGCCTCGGTCGCCGTGCGCCCGCGTGCTCGCAGCCCCGTCGCCGCCAACGCCGCGTGTCCGCCACGTCAGCCGTCCGCCCGCGACGCCGCCCGCCGCGAGACGCCGCGGCCGCCGCCGCCAGGTCAACCCCCCCTCCGTGCGCCCGCCTGCGCCGCCTCCGCCCCGTGCGCCCGCCGTGCGCCGTCTCCCTCCCCTCCGCGATGACTCTTCTCTCTCCTCTCTCCTATCCTCTTCTTCCTATCATCCTCTATCAAGCCCTTAGTTTATTATTTCTCTTCTAACCACAGGTTTTGAAACCACCTACCCGACTCAGTTTTTCGTCGCCGACGCAACCGCGGCAGTTTCGTCGCCTGGTTCAATTTCCTTGGAATTCCGTGCGCCGTTCGCCGTTGCCGTCAAGGTAGGCGTCTCGGCTATTCTCAGCACTCTAATATATTGATTAAATTGTAAAATCATGCTTAGATCACCAGGATTAGAAGATTGTGATTAATGGGTTGTTTTGGATTTATTAGCATGATTAGATAGAGTTTAGATTAGCTTGTGTAATCATACATATTTAGATTGTCCTATATTCATGTTTATTCATCATGTTAGATAATTATTCAATTATGCATGTTAGCATGTTAGGTATGTCTTTATAGTTGAACCTAGTTAGTTTAGCATTGTTTGCATCGCGATTAACCTTAATCATGTATATCTCGATTTGATAAAAAGCCGATGTAGGGTTTAGGCATAATGTTGGTAGAGTTTAGTTTATCTTCTTTTATGTGATAGGTAGTTCTGTTTAAGCATGTAATTGTCATGGTTAGGTTGTAAATTGCATGATTCCATGTATATGCATTAGTTTGTGTTAGATTGTGGTGTGGTATGCAAATATGTGGTGCATAGAACCATGTGTGTTCATCTATGTATTTCATGTTTGATTGCCAATTGAATGTTCCTGTTTTACTGTCTGAGTTAATTATATGCTTGCATGGTGTGGAATGTGGTTAGTGCGGTGGTGCATTGTGATGGAAATGTACTTCACCAGACTAAATTAGTGGCCCGTGGGCAGCGGAGGTTAGTTGAATCTGGAGCATCCTTCGATCCCAGATACCGCGGTTCATCCTAAGTACTCCCCTGCCTAGGGGTAATATGGGATTTAGTTACTACATGTTACTTCCTACTATATGGTAAATCTGGTGCTAGTTTTGTGATGTGACTGCATTTATCTGATGGAGCATGAAATTTACTCAGACAGGTGTCTAGTTGTGTATGTTGGCATAAAGGTTAGTGTCCTAGATATGTCATTGGTTTTATGTCAGGTTATGTGCATACCTAGAGTAGCCTAATGTGTAGGTTATGTTGGTTTTTAATGCATATAGAGTCTAGTTATCATGTGGGGATAGTAGAATGATCTTGTAATCATTTAATGGAAGATATATGATTAGTTAAATCCTGTGTATTAAATCTGATTTTTAGGCTTATTATTCTATCATACCACTAGAATTGTTATTATAATGGGGTAGTTCGGGTGTAAGTCCTACTGGGTCTGTTGTGACTCACCCCTTCCGTTGATAATATTTTCAGGAGTGCAGGTTTAGCGCAGCAGAAGCGTAGTGGTATTTTGGAATTCGATGAGCTAGTGGAGTATCATTCAATGTTGGTATTTAACTTGTTTAGATAGGTGTTTGTTTATGGTGTTAATATGTTGTAAAGTATGGAATTGATTAATTGAATTGTGAATTTTGGTATTATTTGGCTCCAGACCGATATCCTTTCCCGTTACGTCGCCGGATTATCTTCCGCTGTGCATGTTAAAAATCCGGGTCGTGACACGAGTGCTCCAGCGAGCACTCGAACCCCACGGGATTAGGGGTGTTCAAGTAAACCGAATCGAACCGAACCGATCGGTTCGGTTCGATTTGACAAGTTATCAATTCGGTTTCTTGAACCGAACCGAACCGATAATTTCTTATCGGTTTGGTTCGGTTCGGCATCTCCCCAAATCGAACCGAACCGGTAAACCGGTTGACCCGATTTGACAAAGTTTGACCCACTCTATTTACATATTATATTACATCTAAATATATATTATATCAATTTTAAATATATATTAATATAAATTTAAGTTAATTAGTCTTCATATTAATCTTAAATAATTATTATAATGTATATTTTATTTTATGTTTATTTATATTTATTTAAATATACATTAAACCGATGAACCGAACCGAACCGAACCACAATCGGTTCAGACTTCACTGAACCAATTCAGTTCGGTTCGATTCCCCTTATCGGTTCGGTAAAAGAATGTCCAAACCGAACAGTGTACACCCCTACACGGGATGACCCCCCGCCCCTGCAGGGATGGCCCCGGCTGAAACAGCCGGGATTCCCACCCCCCCTTGGTCGGCACCTGGTACGACATATCGAGGGCGCAACACGCATAAAAGTATCGATGTGATATTCTTATTTCCCAACATGGGATCGCCGGGGGGATAACAGAGCCCCCCTTCAGGTCAGTCATTCACAAAAAATATATTTAAGACTTATCCTATCATATATTTTATAAATCATCACGTTATGTATTAAATATTCAAGAACTTCTCTAGGAGGATCTCATCTCACATTCAAAGACATCTTATAAATCAGCACTTATTTGTAGTCGTCGTCAATGATTTAATAATTAATAATATTTTATTTATATGAGTTTGTATAACACCTATATCACTTGTCTACTTGTGTATTCAAAATATCTTATCTGTACAACTCAATCCATTCAATTTATACTGCATGCACAATCATACAATCTATACATTTAAAAATATACAACTCAATTTATATAATTCATTACATACACAATCATTCAACACGTACATTAAAAATATACAACCGACACAACTCAATCTATTCGACATGTCATACAACATGTATATTCATATTATTTTTATATAAAACACATACAACTCAATACATACATAATCAATTGATGCACATGACAATTTGTTTGTACAACATACACAATGTGCATACACAATTTCAAATCATACATCCACTACACATAATTCATAGAAGAAAATTCAACAACATGCATGTTCAATAAATAACAAGCAAATGTTGCATATGATTAACATGTTCATATGATAGAAATAATGTACACTATAAAAAAATGTCACATATTCGTCTACATCATCATCTTTATATTTCTCTCTTTGTCCCGTCAATGGTATTAATGTCGATAAATCAATTGGTATTGAAACCTCTGATCAAGTTGGGTTAACATTTGTTAAGTTAGATGTTCGAATTTGTCCTCAAATGACTTTTACTGATTCGATAGATGCTACTTTCAATGTAAAATTTTCATATTCATAATGAATATTTATCTAATATTTTTTCTCCACCTTCTTTAACAACTTATGAACCGTGGAATTTGTAACATCTCCACTAGTTCTACCATATCAAGTGGTACGAGTTTATCCTCGCCCTACACAACATCGGTTCCATCCTAGTTTGTCTCTACCCATGATGGTAACAAGAGCCTCCTGAAATTAAATGTTATACATAATACCCGACATCTAAATCCTCCAATGTTGGGATATTCATCAACTGTGCCATTTTATCTTAAAAGAACATACTATTGAGATTCCTTGAATTAAAAGTGAATTTTAGATAAGCAAATTAAGATTAGTTAACAAAATTATCATCATTTGATGATTTTCTTCCTTACTCCAAATAGCGATTCCACTAAGCTCTTCACGAGGATGTGTCATTTGGAAGATCTCTAGACATGTAAGAGTACGATTTCTCCTTTGTGCCTGCACATATATTTAAGATTAGTTTAAGACATTAAATCAACAACAAATTAACATGTGTATTAAATACTTACAAGTTTTTTTGTAATTGATGAATATTAATCATTCCTCTTCTATAAATTAGATAATTGAGTTATATTACATTTATTTCTATCACTAAGTGCCTACAATTAAGTTTATAAGAGTTTTAAAATAGGTGAACACCATATTTAAACAAAAAAATTATTGGTGTTACTTCGGAAATATGTTCTTTTTTAGTTCTTTAAATCTATAATAAAGTAATATGACATGATCATCATTTATCTTGGCATATCCATAATATACAAACATATTGAGATAATAATATTTTTATAACCCTTCACATTAACTTTCTCCTAAAGACCTTGCAACATAGAATATCTGTCATCAATTGAACCTAATAATGCATAAACATCAAACTTAACTTCATCTTCTTTGACACCAAATATATGAAAGTCTTATAGTAACCTTTTTCAAGTGACATCAATTTAATTTCATCTAATTTAACCTTTTTCAAGTATCACGATAAGTATAACATAATTATTCCAAACATGATAGGGATATCACAAACTTCCCGATTAAGTATCAAGTTATTCAAGTCAATTATCTCCTCCTCCTCCTCCTTCTTAAGTGATTTCTACCATATCGTTTCAAAAAAAATTTCTAACATATTATTATTCTACTTTTTTAGAGAATTGATTTATTCTATAAACAATAACTTTTCTACCATGTGTTTTTATCTATTTCTTATAGAAAGAAATGTTAACAAGAAAGAAATAATAATGTAACTTTACATGTCTATTTTAGACTACAAAGAAAATGCATTTAGTCTTTCTTCATTTTTACAAAAAGTTAAAATCACCATTTCATTGGTTAAGACCTATTTACATTCTTTAAAACCACATTGATTTAGATGTAGTAAATTAATTAGATGGCTATGCAATTAAACTCACAATTCCAATGGGCTAATAATCCCAAATCTAAACTTAACCAAAAATTTTGATTAGATGTCTATGCAGTTAAAATCACATTCAAATAAACTCTAAACAAATAAAATAAAAAATAATATTAAAATCACATTCAAATAAACTCTAAACTAATGAAATTATTAAAAACTACACATAAACAACAACTCTAGAAGAAGTAGGGTTTATGTATACCTAAATGAGAAGAGATCTGATGTAGGGGTGTCAATGGGCCGGGCCCGGCCCAGCCCGCAGCCGGCCCAACAAAGCCCGCTCCAATATATAATGGGCCGGCCCGGCCCGGCCCGTATTACATTTCGGCCCGACCCGGCCCGGCCCAAAAAAAATATAAGTTTGGCCCGGCCCGACCCGGCCCGGCCCGTTCTTTTTAACATATTATAAGATATATTTTAAATTTTAAATTATTTAATATATTTGAGTGATAACATATAATTATTAATAATTATAATTTCATTTTTAAAAATAAATATATAATATAGTATTTAATTCAGTTATTCGCGAGTTTATCGAGCCAAGTAAAAGTATGTTCAAACTTGACTCGTTTAATGAGTCGAATTTTATTTTTTGTTCAAATTTATTCATTTAATGTAATGAAGGAGTTAAATCGAATTTTTATTGGATTAAATTTTAAATTATTTATCAAGTGTATTGGTTAGTTTGCACCTCCGCTTACACGTAGGGGTGTCAATGGGCGGGGTTGGGCCGGGCCCGAAGCTGACCCAATAAAAATTAAATTTGGCCCGGCCCGACCCGATCTTTCTAATATAAAAATATATATAAAGTTAAAAATAAAAAATAATATAAATATGATAAAAAATTATAAAAACATCCCAGCGACATCCCAGCGAGTTTTGGTTCGATAAATTTAGCATTAATTTAACGCTCAGTTGTGGAGTTTTTCATCGCAAAAAATACTAAATGTGGAGCTAATTATTAAAAGAATAGTTTATTTATGCATATGTTGTTGCATATTTCTCCCTGGATGATGCCTTCTTATTTCTTGAACATTTGTATATTACACAAATTAGAAAGAAATGGAAGGGCGTTAACGTTAGCTCCGTAGCGGAAAAGGGGTAAAAAGTCTTTTCCTGGGAGAGGGTAATAGACACCCAACGTTATCGTTATCCTTCCAAACTAGAGCGGGCATGGTAAAATTTTGTAAAAATGAACCTACCGTAAAAGCGCTTGAGGTGCAAGGGACCTTCTATTCATTTTCTCTTAAAAAAAAAAAAGTCTTCGGAAGGAAGAGGTAAAAAAGGCCGCATGGCTTTTAAGGACCTCGGTTACGTATTGGGGGAGTGTCGGCAGCGGCCGACGGCCCCAATACGTAAATATATTATAACTTTTATATTTTAAAATTTATTCTTACATATTTTTATAATATTAAATATATTAATCAAATATTATCTAATTTATTATCTCATCCGTATCAAATTAGGATAATACATAAAATGTCTTGAATAATTCACGATTGAACAGTAAAACGTGAACAGATAAGTGTGAACAGCAGTTGGCCAGGTGAATTCAACGGGCTTCCTTCGGCCCGAACAGTAGCCCATGCGAAGCCCGCGGGCCCGCTCCGCTGACCCGAAATTTGATTCACCGTTGGCCCGGCCCGATGGCCCGCGGGCCCGCCCGCCCCAGTGACAGCCTTAATCTGATGTGAGAGTGACAACGGTAGACGATGACAATAGGGGCAACTCCAATGGCACCGAGCGATGACAAGGTCATGGTCTTGGTCTTTTATATAGGATGATATAGAAATTAGCAATTTCTTAAACTGCGGTGCACATGTTTTTGCCAGAGTTCAATTGCTACCCTTAGGCCCTTTATGATCTAAGTGTGGATTTTTAAGGCCACAACAGCTCCTTCAGGTCTGTCCTTAAGGTCACACAACTCCTTTGGGACCTAAAAAAAAGGAACTTAATCTTTAGGACTCCAACACTCCTCAAGACTAACACACACATCACAGTCCATAGATTAGGATAAAATTCATACCTAATCTGACTCGCCATTATCATCTGCATACGGCTTGAGGGAAGCCTCAATTTCTTGTAAAAAAAGAGAAGAAGGAAAAGAAAAAAGAGAAAGAAAAAGAAGAGAAGAGAAAGAAAGAGAAGGAGGAGATAGTAGAAATGAGAGCAAGAATGGGGGTACAATTTGAATACCACGTGCCAAAGAAAAAAACAAAGATGCAACTTTCATTAATTATGATTTCCATACAGACACCAGTGAAGAGGCTCTCCAAGACAGGCCTTATGAGTCTCAACTATTCAAAAAAAAAAGAGAATAAATAATGGAAAGACAACACCTAAGGAAGAAAGGTAGGGAGACCCGCCGGGCGCCTATAGCTGTCAGTCGACTCTGAAGCTCGAGCTTCTCCTATCCATGAGAAGAGTAGGAAATTCACCTGCTCAACCAAGTGGTCGCGACTAGTAATAGCTGATGCCACCTCAGCCTATAGATGAGTCACGTGCCCCTGAGCCTCAGAAACGTCGCCTCAAAGGCGGTCGAGGAGCTAGGCCGCTTGCGCATGTTCCTTGGTGACAACGTCAAGACGCGTAAGATAGGCTTCAACCTGTGGAAAGTGTACAGTTGCCCACTCTCTACGTTGCCGCTCCTCAAGCCAACGGGTACAGAAGTCACCCCAGAGGCTCTCAACGGCTGCAGCCCAAGGAGCCATTGGACAGCCCATCTGGTGGTAGTGTGAGGTCATACCCCTCAAGCCCTCGCGCAAGTCTTCAGTTAAGGGAAGTGGTTCTAGAATAGTCTTGATAACTCCAATCATGTCTTTCCCTATGAGATGTGAGAACTTGTTGCCGAAGAGCTGCTCTAGCCAAATCAAGCCAACTCAAGAGGATGGACGTCATCTCCCGAGGTCGCTACACCTGCGAGGGGTAGTGAAGTAGGTGGCAATGTCGCCGAAGGGGAAACTTCTCTGCAACCCTCCACAGGGATAACCTGCAAGAGAGAAAGAAAGAGAAATATAGAAATAAATTAAATAAAATGTCAAACTTAAAGAGTAAGGATAACAAGAGTAAGGATAACAACAACTACAGTGGTTTAGGAGTTACCATAGCTAGGGGAGCAACCACTCCACCCTCAGACTCATTGCCCCCATGCTCATCCACCTCCTCTTCGACCATAGCAATAGGCACCTCGGCGACAGTTGGCTTAAGAGGCATCGCCGGTAAAGCCAAGATGGCATCCTACTCGGATAAAACTGCAAGGGGAACAACATCCTCCAACAGAGGAGAGAATTCTAAAGCTGCACCATGAAAAGAAAGAAAAGGGAAAGCCAATAGGTTATGAAGAGAAAGCTTGGCTAGGATCAAAAGGAGTCACAGATCATTGTACTGACCGAAAGGTCAATATAATCTGAAGCTTCGTTCGCTTTGGGACCCGCACAATCCACATCCTCATCCGCTTTCACCGGCAAAGGTGACAAGGGAGTAACCATGTCAGGAATCACCTCGACGTCTCCCTCAGGCTGATCTAGCTCCAACATGAATGGATAGCGAGCCTCCTCTTCAAAGGTGGGAGAAACAGTGACTGCACCACCACTCGGCAGCTCTGGCTCTAGAGAAGCTGGGTACAAGAAAGAATAAAAAAAAGTCATTAATTCCAAAGAGTAAGGAATAAGAGAAGAGAACCAAAAACAAGTCAAACCTAATATAGGAGAAGAGAATTTCTTCTCCATGCGGTGCTTCTTCTGGGGACAAGTGCCACCTGAAAACAGCTCAGATCTCCTGAAATCACTAGAGGATACGGCCGGCACACCAACCTCTACAAAAAAGCAAACAAATGTCAGATACCGGGCGGCAAAAATAAGTCAAAGTATGCTAAAACGAATAAGGCACACACCTGCAGGAGTTGTCTCCAATAAAGGTGGGATCAAGAGACCAGCATCTCAGCTGACCTCTCGGGCGGCCTGTGTCACGGCCTGTCAGATGTCGTCAAAGCAAAATGCCTGTTCTATGGCCAGATCATGTGTCAAAGGACCCCAGGCAGTCACTAGTGAAGAGAGATGCCACCGCCAAAAGGAGGAACGGTCGTGAAGCTCTAATGCCTCGCGAGCGGATACCGTTGCGTGTCCTGTGCAATCCCTTACAAGCTCTCTGTACTAGCTAGTCAAGATCTCGTGTAGGAGTCGGCAGCCTAGCTCGGTACGAAGATCGGATTGGTTCAGACAACAGATTGACCTCACCATTGTATGGCCCTGAGGGAGGTGTAGGTGGGAGGCCCTTCTCGGCCCACCTCTTTTGATGAGCAAGTAATCTATTCTTTAGCTCTTTGTAGTGCGTATCCAAGTAACCAAGATCGACATCCGGAGGACAAGGATCCCTCAATGCCAACCGACTTGTCACAGCCTCCTCAAGTGCTATCGGTGGTCTCCTATAGTCATGACTACGGTGAACCCACCAGTTGCCGTAAGTAATGCCAAAGCCACTCATGGCTCCCAAAGGGGGAATAGTAACCGCTGCGTGCTGATCTCCCCTAAAAAAGAAATTCCACCACTCGGTGGCGATGAGATGGTGGTCCAAATCGGTGTATATTCTGCTGGGAACATCGAAGTCTACATTAGGAGGGACACCTTGATCATAACCAAAGTTTCTCCCGAAGCGACGCGAAAGTAAGGCTCCAATACCAGCTGATGTCCCTATCAGAACACCAGCACGCTGGCCCGCGTGCTCAGACACCATTCCCAGCCCGCGAACTCCCTGTAATCGCCACAAAGAGGATCGACCCATTGGATACTCCTCCCCAGCTCTCGAGCAGTGTGTGGTTGGTAACCCTGTGAGCAATGATCAAATGGTAGGGGTGGACCCTCAGTCTTTGGCAACGAGCTCAAAGCCTGTCGACCTCTCAGTAGGTCCTTCTTCATGCGAATACCATGCTTACTCGTCAACCTGAGTAGCAAAGACTGGTGAGCAAGTGCTCCATCGACTGGAGGCGGTACCCCGTCAAAGAGAGAGGTCACCCAAGCACTGACATAGTGAGCTTCCATCACCACATTGCAGTCTCGAGGCGAAGGATGGGTCACTAGAGCTCCAAATGAGTGGTAGATAGCAACAAGCGTGCCTGGGGCAATCACTAACCGCTTCCCGTATGCCAATCCGCAAGCCAGATAGGTAACCCCAACTCGGATGTTGTCGTCGTCGCCAAAAGGGAGGGCAAAGGTTGCCAACTAGTAAGCGAGATAGGCCACTAGATGTGTAATCTCGCCTAGCTCCCAAGGATCTTCCATCTCGATGGGAGCCTCGAGCTTAACAAAGTATGTATCAGGTGATGTCGTGGTTGAACAACGAGACCTGTGTACCCTTTGCCTAGTCGGACAAAAGCGCACTTGTGACAAAACGGCCCGTTGTAGAAGTAGCGTAGCCAAGAGTCCGTACTAACCCTGTATTGCTCATTTGGAGTTCTTGTCCCACCGGCTAGCACCAAGTCGTGCCACACCTTCACCAGAAATTGCTAACAATATGCCAAACAGTAGTTGTCGGATTAGTCGGTCTGGCAGCGGTGAAGGTCATCCAACACAACCTCTTCGTAAGGAGCTCCATGGATCGGCAGGCCAGAAAGCATGTGGAACCCCCACAAGTCTAATGAGGTCTCCCCCTGAGCTGTGACGAAGGTGTTCCATTGATGATTGAAGCGCTCCGCCAAAGACTAAATGTACCCCTCCCGACGTGGGTACGCGTAAAATTCTACCTCAACTGTCGACACCAAACCTACCCTCTCTAGGCGGGAAGAAAAGTTGGCCAGAACGTACTCCAACCACTTGCAACCATTAAGCCTAGCATGATGTGAGCACCTCACAAACAATCGACCATACCAATCATCAGTCTCCAACGCCAGGAAGTTGCCCACCAAGCAACGGTCGTCAAAGCCCTCGCCACTATATTTCGGACAACTCGGCTTTAAAAACAAGCCCTCCCTATCCGAACAGGCCACTGAACTGCATTGTTGGTCCAGTCTCCAGATCCCTGGGCGAAAGAATTGCACCATCAAGTGCGCGCCAAGCAGATCGCCAATGAACCCCATGGAACACTTTGTAGGGAGCTGCGAGTGAGGATGCTCCAACCCCAATGGGAAGGAGGGGTAAGAACAATCTGTCGTCCCCCTCGTCATGTCACGACCCTGAAGAATGACGCACTCGAGAAAATGTCGTTCATCGGGAGACAACTGCTCTGTGGCCAGTCCCGGCACAAGACGAGGGAGTTGAATGAAGTATAGCAACCCTTGCTCGGAAGGGTGGTCGACCGGGTAGTCATCTGACCGATCATAATAAAAACAACCGTTGATGCGATGAATCCTTTCAATAACCACATGGCCGGCAACCACAACAACTCCAGTCGGCTCCTTTGCAGCCGTGTCTAGTTGATGCCTCCCAAACTGGGATGGAGCAAGTGCACTGGGCGCGGGCACAAAACTGGCCATAAGTCACCTAAAAAAGAGAATAGAAAATAAGAAAAAGGGGATGACGATGGATGAGTTCGGCGGCGGCCATTTAAAAAAAGTTCTAATTACAAAAAGAAAAAAGAGGGAGTAGCAAGGGCAGCGACCGTGCCCCCTTGTTGCAAGTAGCAACAGGCAAGTAGCAAGTAGCAACAGGCAACACCTGACCGTGCCCCCTTGTTGCAAGGGCAGCGACTCTAATCGGCGACACTTGACGCTGGTTCAAGCAAGATACGGCGGCAGCAACAGACAACCTCAACAATGGCCGATCCTCACTGCGGCTGCACTAGATAACCACAACATTAGCAGGTGCGAGCGGCAATGATAGACGCTCATGGTCGCAACTTTAAAAAAAAACCGCAGGGAAGAATATATCATGACAACTCCTGCAGCAGCCCCTAGTCACATTGACAACAGGCCCGCGGTCGAGAAAAGGAAGACCCAACTGTGTTTTCCCGTGGACTCCCATGACAACTGCGGCTGCAGGCCCCACAGTGTGGTGATTCTAACGGTGTGAGGGGGGCGGGTCACAAGCAGCTGTACCAAATTCCCATGACGGCGGGTAAAGGTAGTTACAGAGCCGACTGCCGTTCAGGCCGTGGTGAGCTCGCAACACAGCTAAACCCCAGAGCGACAGGACCAAACTGTCCGGCACCAGGTCACACAGCCAATGCAACAAAGGGAAAAGAAAAGGAAGGAGGGGGAAAAGAAAAGCACGGACAGCGACGGCAACTTCCCCAGACCTTCGCGGCAGCGGCTGGACCAACAATAGCCTTGCCGACCGCCTCCGGCGGCCCCTACAATTTTCTCGATGGCCTCTCCGAGCAACAACGGTTCCAAGAGATGGTGAAGGCCGTGGCAGGCCCTCCTCGATCGGTGGCGGTTCCGACGACAACTCCCCACAATGGTAGTTACAGGAGGACACGGCGGCGAGACCAGCCCCCCCCCCCCAAAGAAAGTAGCACGAGAGAAAGAGAGAGAGAGAGAGAGAAAGATTAGAGAAGAATAATAAACCTGCACGAGGACTTCCTTGTTGACACTGTAACAGCTCTGCTTGGGCTCCGAACACTGGATCTGGAGCTGCGCACAACAACAACGCTCGGCCACAGCTGCTGCAACTCCAATAGCACCCTCCCCCAACGGCAGCGGCGGCACTAGGCCAGAGCAGCAGATGATCACACGGCCAATGATGGTCGCAAAAAAGAAAAAAAGCAAAAATCTTTCTGCGACAGGATGGGAGGGCAGGAGAGAAGAGAGAGAAGAGAAAGTGCACCTAATTTAAGGTGACTCAATCCAAGTCCGGACACAATTAATTAAGAAATGAAGATGGTTCAGCTGCTGGTATGTGATGTTCAAACGAACGTTATCCCGACGAGTTAGATGAGGTGCACACTCAAATTAAATAATAAAATAAAAATAAATACATTTATTTAATTTGAAAGTATAGAAATCAGATATTTAAAAAATTTAAAAAATCAATCTAAAATATATTTAAGACACAGGGTTAAACTCCCTAATTAGATGACAATTAAATAAAAATCAAAGAAAGTTAAATAAAGAAACTCGGATGCATTAAAAATCTACCAAAATAATCCTTAAACATAAAAAATCAAATCATAAAATTAAATGAAAAAAACAAGAATAAGAAAACATCCGTAAAGAACTTAATCAAAGTCTTAAGTCAATTAGATTACGTTGAACACACAACCTAAGTAACATATAAAATTAAATAATCTTAATCACTACGATAATCGATAAATCTCAAATTATAAGATATCTAATTCATTTAACTAAACTTTAAGTCTAAAAAAAAATCTTAATTAAATTAAAATTCAACAAAACAAATAAATCAAACTCAACCCACTAAATCAAAACATTAATAGAAGGATCAAATTAAAAAATATATACAACTTGAAAAATCAAATCTAAATCAATTGGTAAAAATCACGTCTTAATCAAATAAAATCAATGTCAACCAAATATAGCATAACGTGTTTGTTGCATCTCATCGGGTTCACAAAGTTATGCCCCTCTAGTTTATTTTATATGGATGTGCATTCTCTACCAAACGAGTTGTTATGACGGTTAATTAAAGACGTTCGAGTAGTTACTCGATGTAAGTTAACGTCGAATATTTGAACCATTCGACGAAAAAGAGTCTAAATTAAATTTTTAAAGAACTCAAAATTTGATTCTAATAATTTTAAATGTATCGTCAGACTAGTTAATATTTTTAATAGTTTATCATTTATTTTTTTAAGTAGTTCAAAGAAGATAAAAAAATATTTTAAAAATTAATTAAAAAACGAGATTCTCACACCCTCTAACAGTTAGTTTTTTTATTTTTTGGGTCATCGTGGCCGAAACGGCACACCTGCGCAGCGTCGCACGGCGGCGAGGGATCGCGACTTATCCCTAGGGGTGTAAACGGTTCGGTTCGGTTCGGTTTGGTCACTTTTTTTCCAAACCGAAACCGAACCGATAAGGTGAACCGAACCGAACCGAACCGGTTCAGTGAGCCCTGAACCGATTGTCATTCGGTTTGGTTCGGTTCGGTTCGGTTCGGTTCGGTTCATCGGTTTAATGTATATTTAAATAAATAAAAATAAAAAAATATACATTATAATAATTATTTTAGATTAATATAAAATTTAATATTGTATTTATAATATATAATTTTATCTTTATACTAATTAACTTACATTTATAATAAAACATATTTAAAATTGATATAATATATATTTAAATGTAATATAATATGTAAATAAAGTGGGTCAAACTTTATCAAATCGGGTCAACCGGTTTACCGGTTCGGTTCGGTTTGAGGAGGTGCCGAACTGAACCGAACCGATAAGAATGCATAGCCTCTCAAACCGAACGGTTCGATTCAGTTTGGTTCGTTTTACCGGTTTTCCAGTTTTACATGAACACCCCTACTTATCCCCGCAAAGAGCCATCCCGGAAGCGGCTATTCGAACCCCCGCCCCTCGCCCTCGCTCAACGCGACGCTCGGCCGGCCTAACGAGGTGATAGAGTTACTTGAAGGATTTATTCATGTGTTTATCGTGTTTTAGAAAGGTAGATCGTAACTTAGTTTTTTAAAACAAATTTGCATTTTTATAGTCGCTGAGAGGAATTATGCTCGTTAAGCCTGGGATTCAAGCCGCATTTCATCGGTCGCGCTGTTCCCGTCTCTACCTTACAAGATCCGCCTTCAGACTGCCACAAACCCTACGCGCCGGGAAGAATAAGCCAGGAGAATGCCAATTTTTGCGATGAATCGCGGCTTTCGGCTTTCCTTTGGGATCCCACGCCGCGCCCTGTTGTCATCGTGGTACATGATACGATCTCCATGACGAAATCTTTCTTTGGGTTTAAGGCTTTACGCTGTCTCATCGTCTCTCTCATTCGAAATTCGTTAACCGCGCCAGGAGAGACTACAACTCGGCAACACCTGTGAAGTATCCGGCAAGGGGGTGTTTTCAGGAGGTTAAGGTTCAAAAGCTTGCACCTTTTGAGAGATACAAGAACAGAGAAACCCGGTTGTTCACGAACGGTGTGTCAAATGGTGGGAGAGAAGACCGATCCCGGGGAAGCCGGGGTTGCAGGTTTCCTGGAGTTCGGGGTTCTGAAGGTGGGTTGTTATACAAGTTGTCCTCGTCGGCGATAGAACCTGACTATGGTGAGGTTTCTGCCGGAAGGTTGCTTCTTCCCTGATTTAATCCAAAAAAAACGCAGCTTGATTCAAACACAGGCTCTTATGGCAAACTATGGCACAATTTTATTTATTTTTCTTATATATACCAAATTTCTGCTTATATTTGTTACTTTCTTCTCAGATATCATGCTTAGTGATACAGGAGAAGATGGGGAGTTTGAAGATTTGACAGGTCATGATAAGTATACTGCAGAATTCGAGTTCATGGAGAAGTCAGAGAATACTAAAAAGGATAAAGCCGACTTCGACAATGCAAAGGACAATGCTGTAAAGGTGGCTATGGAATTACTCGCAATTAGGTCAGTACTTTTTTTTATTAATAAGAAGTTTATGTGTTTATAGGTTTCATGCCCTCAATGAGGACAGAGTCAGGGTGTTCACTGTTTGATTCATTAGCATAGTTTGATGTTTCATGAAACCAAACAAAGTAGCCAAGTTGAATATATTTGGTTCTAGTGTGTCCTATATTGTATTTATGATATTTATTCATGCAAGAGTAGACCAGCCCCAACCAATGCCAGACGATCCATAAATGGGCCACTGTCCAGTGTCCAAATGTCATCCAGCGCCCACCTTGTTCGAGCCAAGTGGCATCATAAGAACTGGTAAATGCCAACCTGTATCTGCTTGGGTTGGTGGGAATCACGTCTCATCCATTTAGTTTCTCATCTTGTTTTGCCTTCTGAGGCATTCTGCTTCCACCTACCTCTTCTATTGAAGCCTCCTGATGGCACTCCTCTCTTCCAAGTTGGTGGAGGTGCGCTCCTGTAGAGTAGACCTATGTCTATGCAGCATCTGCTGGTGCTACAGATGAAATTTGTCTGGAGTTGTGCACTGAGAACCTGCTGGCTGCCATTCTCACAACCTCTCCCCTTTGCTGCATCCGCAAAGTCAACGAATGCTGCTGGAGGCATCTTCTAACCAAATTAAAACCCATGTCCCTGAAAGATAAAGGAGGTCAAAGGAATAAGTTTCTATTGCACAGAAACATGTCTCCTTTATAAAGATAGCTAGCAAGTGGCAATCTCTCCAGCCACTGAAGATCCCTGTCACCTGCTGTGGACCAGTATTTTTGGAGAATCTCAAATGTGTCTAGAGAGATGCTTGATTGGCTGGTAAGAATCTTTATAATATGCTATTTCTGTCCCTGCAGATGGTCCTAATGAAAGGCAGTAAGAGGCTGTCCCAAAGGTTCTTACTGGGTTATGCTCATCTTTCTTTCCAGAATTACTAAACTGTACTGTACTTAAGCTTTATTTAATTTTTTGTGGCCAAATAATATATTTTTTAAAGGACATGCAAGCATCTTCTTTTGTTTGATTAGCATGTCTGGTTAGTATTATACTTGAATGTTTTCTCTGTTCTATCCTAGGTCTTCATTTGATATACATTGATATTATTGTAACCGTTTTATTCTCAGTTTTGGGTGTCAGCTACCATTTCATATTTTATTTTCTGTGTAATTGCTGTATTATTTTTTTTGTAGATCTTTTACCACAGTCGACTTAGGCAAGAAACTCCGGAGCAAGAAATATCCTCCTCAAATCGTTGAGTTGGTGATTCTGGAATTAAAAAGCAGGTTACATTTTCTTATTTTTTGATTGAAAGAGTGAAGAAAGAATTACAGTCTTCCATGCATGCAAGGATCGCGGGATCGGAATCGGAATCGGAATCGGTGGGTACCGATTCGATCCGGATCGGATCGGATCGGACCGATTCCGACCGATTCAATGGAAGAAAATCGATCCAGAATCGGTAAGAAAAAAAGCAAAAAAAAAAAAACGATCCGATTCCAATTCCGATCCAATTCTGGACCGATTCCGGCCGATTCGGACCGATTCTGGCCGATCCGACTGGAATAGTAAAAAATGAAAAAAAAACGATCCGATTCCGATTCCGATTCCGATTCCGGACCGATTCCGGCCGATTCCGGACCGATTCTGACCGATTCCTACCGATTCCGACCGATTCCGCGGAATTCATGCCGGAATCGGTCCTTCCGCATGGAAACCGATCCGATTCCGGAATCGGTCGGAATCGGTCCGATTCCACCGATTCCGTAAACAATGCATGCATGACTTCATTAACTCTTTCCATATATCCTTTTAAATGGCTATCATGAAGCTAAAAAGAAGGGCACATAGTAACTCATGACATGACAATTCAACCATAAGAGAGATGATCTGCATAAGAAGGAATATTAATTTTTACTCACTTTATCAGGCTTCATTGCCTTTGAACCCAAGAGAAATACCTGCACAAATATGTGGTCACCTTGGCATATGATATATGTGCAATCATCCAAAAACGGAAGGATTTGTCCCACTGTTGGAGATGTTGTCTGGTGTCACAAAGCTGGAGTAGATGGATAAATTATGATCTGGCAATTCACCTACAAGCATCCTTGTAATTGATGTTTCCAAGGATCTCATTCCCCTCCCCCTTTTTTCTGAATGTCTGCCAATTTGCAACATGTTTAAAATCAGTTGCTGATTCTGGAAATGCTTGTATGGCGGCCAAGATCCATTCTTGCCCATACTAAGGTAGTTTGTTATGTTCAACTATCTTTTCATCAAGTGCTAGTGTATGCTATCCATCTTAATATGATCCCATTCTTATAAATGGAGACGGCTGTGATAGGATCATGAATGTATGGATGAGCCAAGCAAATGTGTTTTTTGTAATCTTTGGCTTTCCCTTGGTTGTTCTATTTCCTTGTTCTCTTCTGTTTTGTCTGGTGGTAACAAATGGTTGTTCACTATTCGGTTCAACCCCAAAAAACCGAACCAAACTAATAATTTACCTCTAGAACTCTAAAAATATTTATTTTTACAAAAAAAGATATATAAATATTGTTAATATGCCAAATTATTTTAACATTTAATCTAATTCGGTTTAGTTGGTTTATTAGTATTCATATATATATATATATGAATATGCACTATATTTTCATAAAATATGATTTAAAATAAACCAAATGGAATTATATTTAGGCATATATTATATATTAATAAAATATGATTTGAACTGTGGTTTGGGAGGTATGTTTAGTTTGGCTTGGTTTGGGAGGTATGTTTGGTTTGAAAATAAAAATCCCTAAAAAAATAAAAACCATCCAAACCAAACCACGAACACCATATTCATGGTCTATTGTGTGATTCTGTCCTCACTTTTCCTATTTCACTTTCTTGCATAAAATATATTTTTATTGATATTGCTCTGTTTTTTTATGCCTTCTGTTTTTGATACAAGGACTTTGTGGTTCCGAATAGCAAATGCACAAAGTTGACATTCTTTTTTCGTTCGGTAGGGGATTGCTAAATGATGGCCTATATGCAGAGTCATTCACTCAATCTCGGTGGCTCTCATCAAGCTGGGGCCCTAGGAGGATAAAGAAGGTGAGCAAATATCTTCTCTTAATACCGGGCATCTATACGTACTTATTTTCGTAACTATTGTATGTTGTGATCAGGCAAATATATGATTCCGATTCCGATAGCTTATAGGATACAAAAGCAAGTTCCCAATCCATTAATTTTTATCGAAATCAAATCGGAGTTCTGGAATATCGGATTCCATTTGCACCCCTAACTTGAATCTCTGTAAAGCACGGCATTGGAGATCATAGACAGTCCCATGTGCAGTATGCCAACGTGAAGGTCCTAACAGAACCCAGGAAAAAAGGAAAAGAGAAAAAAAACACTAACAATGCACGCTTTGACCAACTTAGTGATGTTATATACAGTGTAATGCCTATAAAGCCTATTCTATCAAAATTATGTAACGTATGTACACTCAGTTAAATTAAGTTATATTTTTTTTGAACTTATGACACTAGTTTTTTTTTTGTTTGTTCAGGCACTTCTTCAGAAGGGTGTAAGTGAACAAGACATAGATAAAGCAACAGAACTGGTATTTAACGATGGTGATACATGCGGTTATTTAGAAGATCCAAATCTCACTATATCCAGGATTTCTATTGATCGTCTCTTTGCACAATCCACCAAACAATGGCTCCGAGGTCGGAATGCATCCTTGGAAAATCGTAGGTCAAGGATTGTAAGATGGCTTCAATACAGAGGGTTTAGTTGGGGAATTACCAATTTCATACTAAAGAAATTGGAAACAAGTTATCCTCCTTGAGGAGAACTTTATCCAGGATGCCCTTCAGATTTGTTTTTGGAGAAGGTAACATCAAATTTTAGCTTATCTGTATGTGAGATTTATCTTATTTATTTTTTAGCCAGCCTGTCTACTAAGCAATCTTCTTCCAGCCCTTGTTCTTTTCCTTTAAAACAGAAACTTGGTGAATTAAAAATCTTGATCTCAAATAATACATACCTGTTCCTGAATCAAGATCTCCAGAGAAACTAATGCGCAAGCACATTACTTTGTTCCTGTGCCTTCCTGGGTCATCTTACGGTTATGGAGTAAAAATTGCCCCCACTGAATGACCCTTTTCTTTTTACCTCACTCTTTCTCCAGGAGTCAGCTTCTAATGCCAGAATGATGAAATTCTTATCGTTTACAGTGCTTATTTGGTTTCTAATTTTTCATGCATCCGAATATGTCGTGCTTATGTGGTTGATCCAGGCCTGATCATTTTGTAAGGCACGAGCGGGTAGCAACAATCTGACATCTGATCTGACAATGCATTGGAACCTTTAGTTGCTTCAAGCTACATGTTGGAAGAAACTTCTCCAGGTATGAAGCCATTTATGGACCATGAAGCAACACTTTGTATGGATTCAGATCTTACTGCTGAGCAACTCCAATCTCCATGCATAGCCTTGTAAAGGCAGGATGTGAACTCTTAATTACCGGGTATTCTGGAAAGATTGAACTTTCTAATACTTGGATGGGGGATAAGAATCACTCATAGTAAGTGATGTCATCACAACTCCAATCTGAAAAAGGATGTAAGTTCCACAGAAGGTTCAACGCCTAACCAAGAGCCATTATCTGTGTTTGTGATCATCAGTGTCCTTGATGGATGTAAGTTTTGATCATGGTTTAGGATTTAATAAGCTTCCAGCGGATTTATATTGTACCCTACCACATTCAAGAGCTATTTAGTTTATTGAAATGGTATAACATACTGCACACAAATGTAATGATATATATATTAAGGGCGTGTGTGGTTATAAATTATGATGTCAACTAATAGAATATCAATTTCAATATTGACGCTAGATGTAGTATCAAAATTTGTAATCAGATATCCCATAAGATAATGCATGTCTGATACTCTGTCCAAACAGGGTCTAAACTCTAATCCAGTAGTAACACTAGTGAACCGTTCTTTTTTTGGTCATCATGGCTTAGTGGCTGGAGGCGTGCAGCGTCCTGTGCAGACGAGTGATCGAGTCCCAGCTCTATTGTCACATGAAGTTGCCCAGGGCGGCCCGAAGGGTTCGAGCATATGCTCGAACCAGTGACCCCTTGTGAGCACGGGTGATGCCAATCGGCTTATGGTCAATCGGCCTAGTGAACCGTTCTTGAAAAGTTAGAACAGAATTTGGTGTTAAATTGTGTCAATACTCTCAGGATGGACAGCCTCCTCAAGAAAACATGGGAAGAAAGAGCATCTCTGAAGGCAGTAAGAAAGCGCTGTACAATAATATTTATTTACAGGAGATATATTTCATTGGGCATATTTACAGTATATATGATGGGGACATTTCGTAGAGTTTTAAAACAATTGTTAGGTTGTTTTTACGTTGAGTTTAAGTATGTAAATATTCGTCTTTGCAATTTATCATTTTTGTAATAGTAAAGAAAGAAGGGTCTTTTTGTAATTCAGCACAAGTCCTCCTTATATGAGGGGTCTTATACGAACCCAGATCAAGTAGTTGATATTGAAAATTTTGGAGTTACGTTCGGGTCTCTTCCTGTGTGTGCAGGGTTGTGACCCGTTTTCTCTTCTCGGTCTTCCTTGTTCAGCCAGTAGGGTCTTCCCCTCCTACTTTCCGGATCCGGCGGGTAGCTAATCCTTTTTTTCCTCCTCACCCTCCGGTCTCTAAACCATTCCTCCTCCATTTCCCCTTCTCTGGTTCTTCATCGACGACAACGCAACGCTATTTGATCAACTTCTTCATCGATGTCGTCTTCCTCCGAGCCAGATTCAACAGCAAGCGCTCCAAAGGAAGTGGATCTTGTGCATCTTCAGATCTGGATGGCACCAATCGGTCGACGATGGCTTCTGGTTCGTCATTCTCAAATTCGGATTGCGTCGAAGGAGACGGCAGATCCGGTGATGTCCTCCTATGCGGTTTCCATCAACGGCGACGACGTGGCCGGACCTGACCTCCTCCAGCTCTGTTTGCACGAAGACGATGGCGTGGCAGCAAAGGCTTCAATCCCTCACATTCGGACGATCGACAACAGCTCGAGGATGACTCCCCTGCCCCACCTGCCGTCGCCGTCGACATGTCTGCTCCTCACCCTGTCTGCATGCGCACGGCTGTGCCAGCCGAACAATGCCGTGGTCGCCCTCCTTGCTCCGCTCCTCCTCCCGCACGATGCGACTGCGGCGGACAAAGTCGCGTCCGAAGATGGCGCCGGAGCGGCCAAAAACCCTCGCAAGCGTGATGTCGATGTCACCCCGACAGGGGTACACGGCCAGCCGGCCGCATTTCCATCCCGGACGGCCATCCCACGAGCGCCACGACCCCCCTGGGTTGCGCAAGCGGGTGAGCCCCGCGGTTTGCCTGCCGTCGGTTTGCAGTTGGCCGGTTGCGGCCCGGACCACCCGGGTGACCGGTTCGACGGGGTCCAGGCCCGGTTCAGACTGGTTCAATTCGGTTCGGCGAATGAACCAGCCGGTTTAGTCCTATTTGGGTCCAGTTTTGGCCCATCTTGGACCCGGTCCAGCCTGGTTTGGGCCTGTTTTGGCCAGTTTGAGGCTGGCCCACTTTGTTTTGGGTCTGTTTAGTCCGCTTCGAGCATTCGTCCCGCATCAATATAGGTTCTTTCTTCAGTAATTTTGGTGAATGTCTCATTCTTTTTTTGCCTTGAACATCAATGGTGTTGAACTCTCCCTTGTCGTAGCATCATGTTATTGGTAGCAATATTACACGTAGGCTGTAATAAAAGCACACGAAGAAACTATTTTCTGTTAACACCATAAGATGTAAGATACTAGCAAGCAATTTGTCTATGCTTTCTTATCTTTAGCTGCTCAATATTTAGTTTATGTGATTCTTGTAAGATTCAAATATTATTAAAATCATTTATTTTTTAATTAAAGTTCTGTTATTTATAATTGTTATATTATTATTGATATAAACATTAAGACTAATATCTCATGTTAGATAATTAATATCGTACAGTAATTTTAATATGTGATAATCATTACATTATTTATCGGTATTTATGCTTAATCTTTCAACATTTTATGTTTGGTAATATTTATTATAATACTAATTTTAGATTTAACATTTATTTTTTTAATATTTATCAGTACAAGGGTCTACAAAGTAACACATGCAATTATTAGTAGGCTGTGTGATATGCATCTCCTATGTATTGGGTACCTCTACCACTATTAGTTTTGAAATTTGTATTTATATTGATATTAGAAAGTTTTTGACTATTAATATTATTTTTAATACAAAAGTCATTAATTGCAACATGTCTAGTCTTTATTGCAAGAATGAAGTTGATTTGATTTTTATTTTATCCACTTTTAAATATTATTAAATAAATTCTTTTTAGTAAAATAACTATTTGTTTGTATCAGATCATGTCATACAAAAATAAAAGATATTTTATTCTTTCCATTTAAACTTTTATATCTAAAATCTCTATGAACTTTCTCGTATTCACAATAATTATGTTTAATATGTTAATCGATATCTCTACTAATAAATATTTCCACTTCATTTGATATATGTTTCAATTTCTTTATTCTCACTTCTTAGTTTAATTTATAAAATATAAACATTAACTACATTAATTCTCTGTCTGAAATAATCTTTTCTTCTACTTTTTTTTCATGGATACTTCTACATCATTTAATATTTTGAATGACACCCCATACTTCTACATTTCTCTTATTTATTCAATTTTTCTAATATAAGTGACATTATTAATAATAATGACTAATGCTGTACACATCTTTAGATGTTAAAAGTGTTGTGTTGTTTTAGACTTTCTACTCAACCATGCTACTCCCATAAATTTGCAGCTTTCTCAAACTGTTTTTCTTGGTGGGTTTTAGCATGACTTCACGCGTACCACCAAAGTTCATCTCTCTATATGACAATACCATTTTTATTTACATATTTCATTTTACGTAGGTCATATCATGCCATGTCTTGATAAGAGATCGTGATGGAGATTTTAATTATTACAGACCGTAACATGTAACCCCATCCAAACGAACCTTCCCTCTTTTTACCTTCAGAATGTAATGATTTTGAAGAGAAAATATACGAACTCATCATTTAGTTTCTCAGTAATTTCCAATAAGCTATCAAAACACATTATATAGATTCTTACCTATTGCCAATTTCAAATTCTTTGAAAAGTGGAAAGAGAATTACTCAATTTCTTAGCCTAAACTAAAATTGGGACCAAGGACATATCATCTTTCCGGAGAGAAATGGTCATGCAAAAACATACATGCTCCTTTCTTGACCAAAAGCAAAGAATGATGCCACGTTAGAAATGCAAGCATGCCTACAGCTGGGTTATACACACACGGATCTCTCTCTCTCTCTCTCTCTCTCTCTCTCTCTCTCTCTCTCTCTCTATATATATATATATATATATATATATAATTACAAGGACACTTCAAATTGCAAAAGGCACACACATCCTCACCTTTCTGTTTCTCTTCGACCAAAAAAAAAAACTTGCTGTTTCTCAACCATGTCAGCTACACAATACGAATTAGATATTAACATTTCGTTCTAGAAATCTCATTTGACGACAATTGAATCTGTCCAATCACCTAAACAATAAGCGAGCGCTGGGTGGGGCGTGATTAGATTTCCTAGAATGTGCACCAGTTGAACAAAAAAGGGGACTTCATGGGAGAACTTGTAGAGATTCATCTGCCAAAGCATTTCAACACCGTTGATGTAAGAGTAGATGAAAGGAACTTCAATCCAGTGGATCCTCCGGGGAAGTAGGAAATGGCATAATACGACAGTGCAAGAACCTGAAATTTTTTCGCCGGTTAAAAATTCTCCGGAGTATAAATTTCTGTAAGAACTGACGAAAAATGCACATCAGGCAGGTGGTATCCACCAGTAACTATCATATGTTTGGCAAAACCTCCAGATGAAGGTCTGTCCAAAGGAGGGAGAAGATGATATAACTTGTCAACTAACAAAACAACACAAAAAGAAATGAAATTCCATCAAGGTGGTGAAATTCAGTGTATAAATTTCTGTAAGAACTAACGGAAAACATCACATCAGGCAGGTGGTATCCGCCACAAACTATCATATGCTGGTCAAAACCCTCCAGATGAAGGTTTGTCTAAAGGAGGGAGAAAATGATATAATTTGTTAACTAATAAAACAACACAAATAGAAATGAAACTCTATCGAGGTAGTGGAAATCAAGATAGAAAGAGTAGAGAGGTCTGGTCTATCATCTAATTCAACAAGAACAATTGCAATTGTCCACTACCGCTAATTGCTGATCATTTACCATGGTTTTGCTCGAAGGATATAAATGTTGTATTTGCAGTGGTTGCCGAACAGAGTCAGTGAAGCATCATTTTCTGCATTTGATAGTATCTGTTCTTGCATCTCTCCTGCTCCAAATTAAGTGTCCATCGAGATATGCTTTGTGTGAGATATTGGACCTCGGTATCAATACGGTAATGGTGGTCTTTCCTAACCCTCTTGTAAAGGAGGGGGAATCATGGGGAACCATTCACTCAGCTTTTCTTTGGACTATTTGAATTCTGCTTGCTGAGAATTACCAGAATTTTCAAAGACGAATTTGCTGTATCAACTGTTTCAGGGAAGATGCTTCAATGTTTTTCAATAATGAAGTTTTGTAGCTTCTGGACGATGGGATTGTGACTCTTCCCTGTTATCTTATCTCAAGGATGTTTTGTTAGCTCTTTTGAAACTGTCCATATTCAGTTACCATTCTTGACTGCCTACCACCGCCATCACCACTTCCTTGCATTTTACTTTTCACTATTTAACGAACTTTGCACTTACATGAGTTGCAACCACCTTCCAAAAAATATATCCAATTTTTACAGTGTTGGAGAATTTCCCAACAAGCTGTCAAGCTCAGGAGCCAAAGCCACTACCTCAGGCTAATGTTTGGAATCTAAGAAACCAATCAAAAGAGGGGGGGGACTCAAACGGTTCAAATAGATCTCGTGTGTCACTAAGTGTCAATCTGCAGTTGAAAATCAAACGTAAGAAAGGTAAAAACTAGTTGACTTCTCTTCCATAAAACTTCCTTAAAGATTATGCCCACGTCAGTAATGCAGAACTTTTAACTTTCCACTCTTTGGGAAGAAGAGAAACTGACTTCATATAAAATGCTTTTGCAATGCACTTTCAGTTAAGCCCCGAAACCAACCTTCCACATGCCAAACTCATTGAAAGATTGTCTGGACATCTCCAGGTTACTAGTCACAATCGAGTCAGCAGGAACCTCTTTGCACCCACAGCCATCTTCCTCATGTGCTGCAACTCCCTCTGGTGCACCCAACCCTGTTAGCATCCCAGGCAAGCTCCCTGTTGGCTTCTATTTGGTGTTTGAGGCCAAATAAATTTTTTAATATTTTTAATAATATATAATTATATATAACATTAAAAAATTTTAAAAACATAAAAAAACTCACTTCTAGGGCCTTGGGGGTTTTGGAGCGGGGGGAGGGAATTTTAAGTTACCAAATCTGGCCTTTAGTGGGTCTGAATCCGGGTGAGGCGAGGTGATGCCTAGGCACCTGAGGCGAGCACCTCTAATAACATATGTCCAGAATCAGCCAATAAGACCGAGTTTAGTCCAATCTGATTCTGAACCAGAGAACTTGAAGTTGGGTATCTCATACCCATCTTTTTTGAAAGCTAAAGAGAACGTGTTGCTTCATAAAATTGACACAATATTAATGTCCAAATTTCATAACTTGAACATTGTATACCTAAATATTAGGATGCTAAATTTTCAGAACCTGGACAATGAATATCCCAATATTAGGATATCAGTTTCTTTCCAACAAGCAGCACCCATTATAATTCTGAGAAAACCAATTTTAAACACCAGAGTAGTTCTCTTTTTCTTTTTTGGAGCTCAGATTCCTACTTCCATCTATTATTTTGAAGTGCATGACAGTATCCATCCGAGAGAACTAAGTCAAAAAAACCGGAGCCTGGTTGCATGGTATGCGATTGGGTCAGCTTGGCTGGGAAGTTGCTCTGACTCAAAAGTGTAAAGAAGACAACTATCACAAAGATCCTTGGCAACGTTCAGAATCTTCAGATGTGTGTACAGTCTGCATCTTAAGTCATGACATTAGAAGATATGCTGTCAATCACAAAAGTGAAGGCATTGTTGTGAAAGATGCCTCGGAAGTGCTTCCAAGTTACAACTCCTGTCCATTTTTTACGCTTCCAAACTGCAATCATGGGCTACTAACTGGGCTGAAAGTCATTAGATAATTTTTGAAATACTTTGGGTCCATCTGCATCCCAACTTCATATTAATATAAATTGTCTCTATTGTTCTCATTATTTTTCATTCTATTTTAAATTGTTATTTTAGTTAGATGACCATGCTAAGTTTATTCCATGTATTAAAAAGTCTATTATTGCATCATCCAAAAGACTTATCTAGCTATTGTTCACTCATTTTCCACTATTATTTGTAAATTAACATTTTAAATGTGTCTTTATGATCTAAGATATCTTAAGATTTCAAAACGATTTATCTATGGCATCTTTTCTTAAAATTAGTCAAGTTAAAGTCTCAATCCAACTTAGGATCCCAAATTCCTTGATGTGCTTCTTATGGACCACCCTCCTTGTATTCTAGTCCTTGTTGCCCTTGTTAACTTGTCTTAGTCATAGACTCGGTCCTCAATCTCATCTTTTTTAGAAGGAATTATCATCACATTTTACATTCATACATGCACTTTTAACATTTCCAAATTCTGGTCTCCCAAGATTTTTCTCAAGATATCTCCATCCTTTCCTATACGTAGTTAAGATGCGAGGTAGCAATCATTGATACTAATAATGTAAAATTGACTGAAAATTCTCCAAATACAGGTTTTGATGTAAGCTTGTATGGAGTCTCATATTGCATAATAAAATCATTAAGCTATATTAAATATAAAAAATAGGAAAGAGAACGTCTAACTAGCTCTCCACACTGCAGAACCTTTGCTACCCCCCCCCAAGTCAGCATTCAGCCCACATCAAAACCACCTTCGCTCTCCCTCATCAAGTTTTTGTGCTGCCATGTTATGTTACGCTATCCACACCTTCAAATGCGATAATAGCAATTATTGCATCCCTGCTTGGACATGCCTGCTCCTCCATTCTGCACCAACCTCTGCCTTGACGTTGACCTTCTACCAGTCTCCCCACACCTTCGAATTCAAACACAAGAAACAACTGATTTCCAGGTTAGCATCAGCCTCTGGATCAGCCATTCTCTGACTGTGTTCCTTTTGAAGAATGAGCTGACAGCAACCCAGATCAGGATCGGATCAACCGACTAGAACCAACCTGGATCACTTAAAAACAGAAAAAACCAACAATCACCAAGAAAATAGGCAAAGATGGGCGAAGAGGTTGCCGGAGAAGGGTGGAAGCACCGACCGCCGACCACACGTCTTCCCTGCCAGTTTCAGGCAGTGAAGACGAAAAATCAGGTCCTGCAGACCTCATATTTACAGGATCCACAACTTCTCGCAGCTTAACTTGAGTTAGCGGGTCCATCTTCTCTGTCCAAATCAGGGCGAGAAGACATGCAGGGTGCAGCCGCCACCAGCTACCATGGATCGGCCGATCCAACCCATCCGATCTGTGCAAGACTGGCCAATCTAGCCTTGTTCAGCTCAATCTTGTTGGAAGGAACTTCCAGGCCCACCACCCCAGGATCAACTCAGCAGGTGCTAACATCTATCTAGGATCAGCCGATCATGCAAACCATGAAGAAATGCACTGTCTCGGTCACTGCAACACCAGGCCTAGACATGCCTCAGGACTAAGAACCATCAATGCCTGCTCTAACACCTCTCCTGCTGTTGATTTTGCCACTTGCCTTGGAAAATGTGGGGTTAATGACACCTAGCATGGGATCCATCATGGTTTGAAGAATGAGCTCATTTCGGATCAAGATCAACATAAGCCAATCTGATTAAGGAAGGAAAGGTGTTGTCAAAGCGGGCACTTAAACGCTAAAGTGTTTTTTTATACCTTGGACACTTCATGAGGATGTAAAAAAGTGCCCCCTTTGGACACTTTATGACCTGTTTGGTAACAGTATTTAGTACTTGTATTAATATCAATTTTAAATTTGATATTAATACACGATCCCACGGTGTTTGGATATCACTGTCAAATTTAAAATTTATAGTGTCAAAGTCTTTCAAAATTAATACAATCTCTTACTTATATTAAAAATCAATACTATCAACATGAGCTCTGGAGCCCCGTGCCTCCTCTCTGCCCATCCACATCTCCTGTCAGCATTGACGCCTCTGCGACGAAGGTCTTCTAGAATTGGTCATCTTCGGTCCGGCCGGTTGCCACTCACTCTTGATGGTGCTGTCGCTAGGAAGCATCGTGCGGTACACTCAGGCCATAGCCGCCGCTGCCCAGCAACTCCTTGCTAAACCCACTAACGGCGATGTACAGCTCGGTGTAGCTTAAGATCCTCAGGTTGGGGTACGGTGTTGTGTCTTCGAGTCATCGGACACCATCCACGACGTTGGGAATGTCCTGACAATCAGGCTCCTCATGGCCATGGTCGTGGCGGCGGGCCAGGCAGCAACCGGAGCCCACCCACCTGATCACCTGCTTTTGGAAGAGACAAAAAGTGGCAGACGGGGTGTTGGGCTCCTGTTTTGGCTCCGTCGTGAGATGTCAATGGCTGCAGAGGTTGGGAGGGAGGCGGCACACGCGGCGAAGAGGGTTAATCTATCTCAAAAGATCTGATCTTCAAATTGGGTTTAGCTAAGCTAAATTAGGAGTTACCACTGGTCTAGAGATCTAGCAAAATTAGGGCTTTTGCCATTTTAATTTAGTGGGACATTCTCTCCAACGGCAACTTGGTGAAAGAGGTAGCTCACATCCCTAATGGCCAGCATCCGGGAACTGCATCTCCCTGCTTCGGGTAATCATCTCCAACTCATCGTTTCAAGACTCCTTCATGAATGTTTGCTCCTCCTTCCTCTCTTCTCTCTGATCCAGAGCAACATATCGATTGATCATTTCAGCTCCTAGCCGCGATATATCTTTGTTGTTACTATGTAATTGGGGATGGAGGATGACGACGATGATATGCAAACACTCAATGCGAGCCAGAATCAACATGTCGATCCTCCAGGAGAGCTGCAATAATTATTTTGAGTCTGTAATCAATAAAATATTTAATAATCATGTAGATATTGTTATAGTGTTATCAAACACCTAATATCGATTTTGATATTGATATAGTATTTTCAAGTACTCAAAAATTTTGATACTATCACTTTGGATTTTGATACTCTCATCTCTTGAAATATCAATATCAATTTAGTATCAATTTTGAAACTCTATCCAAACTGACTATTGAGGAGTAAAGCGCCCCAAGCAGTCCACTTAGTTTACTTACTAGATCCAAGACCTGTTAATTGGATCCAGTAAGTAAAGGACCTATATTTTGAAATTTTGACCTAAACCCTCCACACCCCGCTCTTCTGTCACATGCAGACGCTGTTGGTGTTGTCGTTGGGAGCTTTGTCTGCCACCATTCGTTGGTCTTGCAAGTCCATTTCCCTTCTGTGCCGTCGTTTCCCTCTAGTGAAGATTGGATGCTCTCCTTTCTTCTCTTGCGCCACCCATTCTCAGTCAAAACATTTGATTTTTAGCTTAAATCAACCAGAAAAAGGCCAGCAGACATTTTATGGAGGTTATTCCAACAGAATCGATCCATTTGTGGTCAATTGCACCAGAAAATGACTTGCTAAGCCAAAGCGTCAGACCGTCTTCCCTGCTTTATTGGGTGATAAGAAGTGCAACAAGATCTAAGTAACAGGATCATATCTACCAGGTCAATAGACACAAAAGAGGTGGATCCAATCATTTAAAGTGACCGTATTGACCGGGTAACGACTGCCTTCTCCCCCCATTAAGGTAACGAAGACAGTCTAACACTACCAACGTTGGACCCTCGGTCTGACAGTTGTCAGGAGGCCAATTTAGTCCTCATTCAACCCAAAAAAGAGTGGAATACGACCGGAATCTCTTGTAGACCCTCCTAGCCTAATTTCAGCTTTTTTTCTCTATTTTTACTAAATTTGAAGAATCTGTTGAGGCCTAATTTACTATTTACTACTTTTTCAGGTTTCCTAAGATCTATTTAATTGTGCAAAGTAATCGTCAAGTTGTCTAATTTATTTATTGATTGTTTGAGTGAAATGATAAAATTTATGTCTATTTATGCCTCATTGCTTTTTTGTATTTGGTGTACTGATTGTGGACTGCCCCAACTAGTCTGACTGCTTAAGCATCGTTAAAACATATGCTTAACCGGTAAAGGGACCCGCGTTAAAGTGCTTAAGTGGTAAAGGGACCATTGGTCGTTTTGCCGCCTTGACAACTATAGGAAGAAAACTCTAATCCACAATTGGATTCCCATCCAAATAGGTCGAAATCAAGTTGGGCTTGATTCAGCCCGACTCGGCCGATAAGGGTAGCAATGGTGCTGCTACGTCTTCCCGCCCAACTTGATACAACTGCTTTCCTAATGAGGACCAAATAGGACCTGACAGACGAAAAGATCGAAGTTGATTCCTGATTCTTGCGCTCTCTCTCTCTCTCTCTCTCGATCTCTCGATCTCTCGAGATTGCTTTCTTCCCTGTTGCAATGAGTTTAGACCCAACAGACGTCTGGTGGCCATGGCGTCCCATCCCCTTCCTCTGGTAGGTAGGTCTTCACCGACGCGTGCTTCCAGCGTCGTCACTTCACTCCCGAAACATGTATGGTTTGCTTTTCATCTCCGGAAGTGCCCGACTATCTCTTTTCCACACCCAAAAGCCCACAGGCCATCCGGTAACTACTCTTCACCCATGACGAACGTCTGGTTCCTTGTTCTTCCAGTCCCGACGTATCCAGATTGAGGTTCTCATCATTATCATCTTGCTCACTGAGTTGAGTTCCCCGGTCGCATCTCCCTGTTTTGGATCTCATTCCATCAAGATCTATGTTTTGAACACCGGTAACCGTATCTATGCTTGATCAGAATCATTGTCCCCCCCCCATTTCCTCATCACAGTCGCCGCAGTATTCCATTCCCACACAACACCTAAGATTCCCTCCCCTATTGATCCATTATAGGCTAGCACTATGTTGCCTCCTTCCCCAGTCCTTCTGTTGCTACATCGCCTTTCCTTTCCAAATCCCTTGGGGTTATCGAAGCTCTTCCATCATTTAAGCTCTACCCACTAGTCACATTTGCTCTTCTTGTACCTTCTTCGATCATCCCCATTATACGATCACCTTTGCTCAACATCTACCACAGTCATCCGACTATTCACACCACCCTTCTAAGGCCACCTGATCATCTGAAGCAAAACTCCATTGTCGTTCTGTCTTTCTGGGGAGTTGACATCGCCATTCCTTGTTTCACGGTGATATAGTGCACCGTGAAAAAGGATTTCAAAGGCTCCTTACAGTCACGCTGTCAACTCAGATTTGCTGAATCTTCAACGTGCTGTGCTCACGCTACCCATAATAACATGAGCTAGCCTTTATAAGTCAAGCGTGTACACACCTATGAGAGTGGCATGTCAATTCCCATGCACAAGTGGAAATAAGTGGACATTGCATGAGTCTGCAAACATGACAACAATAAACATACTTGTATGATATGGAAAGATTAGTTACAAAAGGTGGACTCGGGGTAATGACCCGAAAAGGAGACAGTTAACCGATGTGGCCCCACTTAATTGCCATTCCGGCATTCCCCTATAACACATATTCCTAGCACAAATGGGCAAACTGTAGGTCTTCATCGGAACGGCACTTAATACTCCCCAGTGGGCCGAGTGGCTTGTATGACCTCCATGCTCGCGCGGTATGTAGCGACTTATATGTTTAGTATTACAACCGATAAGGACACAGGACAATTCAGGGGACGGCTGTGGCCAAACCCATGGGTGCCTGACACACAACTACCGATGCATTTTAGCTTCTTTGGGGGAGATCAACACTTTTGCACGCGATGGGCAGCATGACCCGACAAGTAACCGGCACAATATGGTATACTGCGGCATTGGCGCGACACATGCATGGCAACGCAGTCTTTACATTATGGAGCTATAGTACCACCACCAGGAGAGAGTTCGCAGCAGCCACGATACCCCCTCAAGCTCAGCTGCTTCTTGGAGCTGCCACGACCCCACGAGTTGTACGCTAGCCGGACCACCCGGCTTTACATTGTCCAAGAGCATTTATACACTACAGGGGCACCTTCGAGCACTATCAGATCACACCACAACACCCTGAGCGATGATTCCTCCTCATTGTCGTCTTGTGGCCACAAGCCCTCTTCTAAGCCAGACAACCCGATTGAGTAGGACCGGGTAGTTAAACCATTTGGGCTTGATTGGGCCCTGATCAACCAAGGGCCTATAATCCCATCCAAGCAAGGGCCAACTAGACCTTGAAATTGGTGCAGCACGGTGGAAGTAGTTGGTCCCATTGGGCCTAGTCAACAAGTACATTTGGGTCACCAGACTCAACATCACACATTTGGCCCCTCTCGATCTACAATTTTCAGTCATTTTCTACACATTAAGATGACGTCTAATTCCTTGTCCCGCATTAATTTGATATCAAAGCAAGCACCGACTTATTTCCACAAGTCAAGTTTCGTATGTTGTGCGAGACACCGACACTTCATATTTAATGTTACCTTGCTGCTTGAGGTACCTGCCATGGTATTTTTGTTCATTTATTCAGACATTCTTATCTCATGGTTCTTCTTGAGATGATTGTACCAAAATATTAGGTGATCGAGAACGGCTTGATGTATATTCAATTTTCTCATATTGTCAAAGGATGAGCGAGATCATGAATTGTTCGATATGTAGATGACGTATGATGCAAGATAGTCCCCCATGAACACTATCTCATATTGGGATCTGACTAGTTATGGACATATTTGCTTGAGAACTTGTGTTGCGGCCCAAAAAGTATAGATCATTGAGAGAGTTGGTATTTATCGATAGCACTTGTGTCTAATGGCCTATGATCGAGGAGCATACCAAAACGCTTATTAAGGTCATCTATGAGACCAGCCCCAAACTTGTTGCGAAGTATGTGCAACATTGTGCCATGGAGGATGCGGCTAATAGAGTTGTCGAGGCTGAGCTGACCAAGCAACTTATTGAGTTACTGATTGAGGTGATGACAGGACAATGACACCTTAAGAAGGCTGAGACTAACCGAGTTCTTGAGACCGACTTGACTGCACATATTGTCGAGCTACTGATGGAGTTGACCACCGAGTAGTTATCTTTTGATGAACCGATTTCAGACGTGCCAACTCTAGAGGATCTATACATAGACGCTCCTATAGAGTTTCCACACTTGATACTTGACAGTTACTATAACACCGTCTAAGCTATCTTCTACGGTTACTTTGAGGTTTACAAGTCATATGTTGTCATTCTTCGGGTTGCATGATCTTTAGTTTTAATAGTAGCCGTATTGATCATATGGTACTACAAAAAACTCAAAGACGAATTTTTCGCAACCAGCGGAGAATGATGAGGACCGGATTGTTATCATCCCTGAAGAAGGTGTGGTTCCTTGTTCTTCCAGTCCTGATGTATCCAGATCAAGGTTCTCATTGTTATCATCTCGCTCGGTGAGTTGAGTTCCCTAGTCAAACCTCCCTATTTAGGATCACATTCCATCGAGATCCCTATCCAAACACCTGCAACCATACACTTAGCTTGATTGGAACCATCACCCCCCCCCATTTCCTCATCACAGTCACCGCGGTATTCCATTCCCACAACATCAATGTCTCAGATTTCATCCCTTATTGATCCATTGTAGACCAACATCGTGTCGCCTCCTTCCCCTAGTCCTTCTTCTGCTGCATCTCCTTTCCCTTCCGGATCCCCTAGGGTTGTTGAAGCTCTTCCGCCATCAGAGCTCTGCCCACTGGTCACCTCTGCTCTTCTTCTACCTTCTTATATCATCCTCATCGTCCGGTCATCGCACAGCCACCACGACCAAGCTCAACCTCCACCACAGTCATCTGATCTTCCACACCACCCTTCTAGGGCCACCTAATCATCCGAAGCAGAACTCCATCGCCATTGTGTTCTTCTGGGGAGTTGACATTGTCGTCCCCTGTTTTGCAGTGCTACAATACACTCTGAAGGATTTCAAGGCTCTTTATAGAGCTACAATACAACCAAGAGGGATTTCGCAGCAGCCATGATGCCTCCTCAAGCTCAGCTGCCGCCTGGAGTTTTCACTACCCCCACGGGTCCTGTGCCAGCCAGACCGCCCGGCTTTGCGTGGTCCAGGAGCATGCACACTAAGCAGGCATTCCTTTGGGTGCTGTCAGATCAAGCCACGACCCACCGGATGATGATTCCTCCTCGTTGTCATCTTGCAGCCACGAGCCCTCTTCTCAGCTGACCAGCATGATCAAGCAGGACCAGGTTGTTAGACCGTTTGGGCTTTGGACCCATATCAACCAGGGGCCAGTGAGCCCGTCCAAGCCAGAGCCAGCCCTCAAAACAGGTGCAACACAGTATAAATAGTTGGGCCCATTAGGCCTAGTCAACAAGTACATTTAGGTCCCAGACTCAACATCACATTTGGCCTCTCTTGGTCAGTCATTTTCAGTCATTTTCCACACATTCAAATGGCTTTTAATTCCTTGTCCCTCGTCACTTTGGCCTCTCTTGGTCAGTCATTTTCAGTCATTTTCCACACATTCAAATGGCTTTTAATTCCTTGTCCCTCGTCACTTCCCAGGGCAGGGAAGATGCAGCACAGAGCCCCTACCGCGTCACTGCCGCCTCAACCCTAAAAAGGGTCAGATTGGACCAGAATCCAATGGGAAATCTGTCATATTTTTGTGTTTTTTTGTTTTTTTTGTTTTTAAAGAACTGAAATGGTCGATTCTCTATTGGTTTTCCTACCCTAAAATTGACTGATTTTAAAAACTTGAGGGGCATATAAAACAAGCAGCAAATAATAGAGGAATGGAAAATAAATGAGAAATAAACATCTTCCTTGAGAAGTACTCCCGTTTCAATTTGTAGTTTCCAACATGTAGCTTCCAGTTGGGAGACAAAAACAGCTCAAAGTACCGTAATTAAAAAAGCTGACGTCTTGTTGACTAGTTTCCAAAATAATAAGAAGCTTCTGAATGCCTCCAATAAAAAGTTGTGCATACCGTGGTCCGTTCATACATGTCAAAGAGATTGAGTTTATAACTCATTCGTTCACAGCCTCTAAAGCTCTCAGTCTCCCTCCCCTTACGTTTTTGGCTACAGGAGAGAGAACTGAGTGCAAAGGACACTCCTTGATATGACAGACCATGAGAGTAACTATATGCTGATAGCACCTGTCTATACCCATGAGCACCATTTCAATCCAAAAAATGAAGAAGAGTCCATACCTGAAGCACAGAGAATAAAACAGAGAGGATGTAACTGTGTAGCACCATCGAGACATATATAGTTCCTATCATGCTTCCAATAAATCCTACGGTAAAGGGAAGTCTCTGTAACAGAATAGACAAAAAAAGTTTGTCAAACAAGAAATAAATCGTGACACATACAAAATGCTATTACAAAGTTCAAAAAACTTAAGACATAGATCGGTGATTTCCTAGCACACATAATTGAACGAAATCAAAAGTTAATAATGATTTAGTAAATATAGGTATTATGCACTAGCTAAACAGACATTAACAGAATAAAGATTTTGATGGACTGAGCCATTGCCTGTATGAAGTCAATGCACCAGTATAGCTAATTTCTAGGGAAGAAGTTAAAAGTCAGACATTAGATTAGCAACTGTTACTAAATTTCTCAAACAATACCATGATTTCACTCAGAAAATTCTCTATCCAGTGGACACATTTTAATCCCGTCTTCAATCAAAACTTGGAACAGAATACAATTCCACCGTATGAACAAGGGGTCTTGAAGGAAAACATAAAGATTATGCAAAAAAATGGATCTTCCGAGAACATGACAAATATAAGACCTGTGGTTAGAGTGCAACAGAATCTGATATTCTGATATTCCAATTCAATTTTGATAAAAACAATGGATTCAAAACCCATTTATGTATCCTATAAGCTATCAGAATATTTCAATACATTATTGGAATTGGAATCAGTCAATTTGGTATCTATTTTCCCGATTTACATAAATTTTAAATATATATTTCTAAATAATAATATTATAATAAAATAAAATTATTATATTTTTAAATGACATATAATGATAAAAAGAGTAAAAGTAAAATTTTAAGGTATTAGATCACATTTCAGCTGTTATATGAGATTTATTAGATTATTTTTAAATAAAATTACCATATAATATATTTTAGAAATTATTGGATTCAGTTCCAATTCTGATAATGAAATCAGAAAGAAACCAAAATATCATCATTCCAAGTTAATCATTATCAAAATTAGAATGTTGTTACCCTTATCAGAATCGAAAATAGGCAAATCCACCACCGAATCTGACCTATTAGCAGCCCTACCCGTGGCATGTCCAGAAACAAACAATAATTAGGAAATAAATAAACCAGAGAAGTAACCGTCATTTCCATTGGAAGTGCTCATTTTTCTGAAAGTGGATATTAGTTTGAAGTGTCAAAGGATGTAAAACTGTTGGCACCTCAAAATCTCACGAAAAATTGAAAGGACATCTGTAGAAAAAACAGTGTCTTAATGCGCAGAGGAGCTAAAAAGAAGAAGAAGAGAAGAAGAAGAGAAGAAAAGAGAGGAGGGAGCTGGGTAGTCACGACCCAGACTCAGTCTGCCAGAGATGGCCCGACAAAACCAGTCGCCTATGGATTTAGCCAAAGTCGGCCCATTCACGCCTATCTCTCCTGGCTGGCCCATTCAAAAAAAAAAAATATACAGGGTGAGAAACTGTCGGGACAAGGGGAGGAAGCCAACTCCCAGCCGGACTCTCCCCCGGAGCCAATCCAGCGACAGCAGGAAACTGCCGTGAGAAGCCGATAGAGGATAACAGAGAGGGCAAGTCGATCCCGTAGGCGACGGGATTGCTCCGAGTCCTTCTCGGAGCCGCAACTCCCATCTCGGGAAGTCTCCCGGCAGAGGCAGGACACCACCAAGTCTATAAGAAGACCTGGCCTCTCTCTCGGCAGAGGGGACGGAGAGCCCTAGAGACCCCCCGGAGGCTGCGCGAATACCCCCCAGAGAGATCGACAAACAGAGAGAGAGAGGCTGAGAAAGGGAGATAGAGAGGGAAGAGTACCGTCCGGTTGCTCCCTCACCACCGTAGGAGGCCCCCGTGAGCTCTTCTATCGTCCCCGGAGTTAGGAGAAGCTGGGAGGCCGCCGGAAGTTGCCGCCAGAAGCCGTCTCCTGAAGCCGTACCCGCCGGAGACCCTTCTGCAGGTGCCGCGAGCGTCGTAAGCTCGGAAGCCGCAGCTGGCAAGGTGCGCCGGGTTTCCTTCTTCTCTAAAGTTGCCGTTGGAAGCTCTTTTCCCTCTGGAGTTGCCGTCGGAGGCCGCAGGCAGCCTCGCCGTCGCCGGAACTCCCGCCGGATGCCGCCGCAGCGCCGTCGTCTGGTCGGGGCAGAAGAGGGCCTCCGTTTTATTTTTTTTGTAACATTGGTCCACCTGGCACATGAAGAGGAGGAAGGAGAGGCGCTCGGACTCGATTTTGACCCGGGGTCAAAATTGGGGCGGGGCCCACCCGGGAAAAAGAAAGCAAAAATATATATATATATGCCCCGCGGCCGCGGCCAGAAGCCGCGCGCGCGCGGGAACAGCTGCGCAGGGAGGCCAGTTGACCCGCAGGTCAACTTATGGTGGGGCCCACCTTCCAAAGTGGTTCAAAAAAAAAAGGAAGGGGAAGAAGGAGAGGGGCTACGGCCCAATATCCCTCCGGTGAACAGTGCTCCGGAGCTAAAAAAATTTAAAAAATTTTAAAAGGAACAATCAAGTTCAAATTTAAATAAAAATGCACCTAATTAATTAAACAAACCGAGGCGAGCATCCGGCCGGCTAAAAACCCGCCTCATGGTCTCGGCATAACCTAAAAGAATCAAAATAAATGGGCAAGCAATAGGCCGGCTTTAAGCACGTCTATTGACCCATAATTCAAAAACTAAAATAAAATAAACAATAAACATAAATTAAATAACAATGCACTTAATTAATTAAACAAACCGAGGCGAGCATCCGGCCGGCTAAAAACCCGCCTCATGGTCTCGGCATAACCTAAAAGAATCAAAATAAATGGGCAAGCAATAGGCCGGCTTCAAGCACGTCTATTGACCCATAATTCAAAAACAAAATAAAACAAACAATAAACATAAATTAAATAACAATCTACTTAATTAATCAACAAACCGAGACGAGCATCCGGCCGGCTAAAAACCCGCCTCATGGTCTTGGCTTAACTTGAAAGAATTCAAAACAAAGAGGGAAAGCAATGGGCCGGCTTTAAGCACGCCCCTTGACCCTTTAAGGTGGACATACAAAGGTCTGGTTAAAGACCCCAATGTCTTACCATGCCCCAAGAGTGAGTTGTTTTGCCCATTATGCCACGGGGAGGCTGTGCATGATCAACATGCCAATATGCCCAAACCATAGGCTAATGAGGTAGACCAACCATGGGATGAGTGCCCACAAGCTTTTCAAAAGCCGGGTATGCTCAGCCTTGAACCGGTTGGGAGAAGACTGCATGTGCCTATCAAAGGCAGGACCATGCTCAAATTTCTGAAAAGACAAGGCAGGATTTCCAGATGCCTATCAAAGGCTGGAGACTACACTCAAGACCGGGTACATGCCGCCCATGGATTGACAGGTTCATCAAGAACTCAAAGGACCGAATTTCTGGTCAAGATGTAAATCATGTCTCATTTTGAGAGAACAAGTAAAAAAAAAGAAAGAAAAGAAATTTCATGTTCGGTGCAACGGACTTATGTCACAAGGAGAAAACAGTCCCTGCCGGAATAAATGAATGCAAGCACATTAAAAACTGAACTTGAATCTGAAATTTCAATGAAAAATCAAAACATTTAAGAAATCTGAAATTCTGTTAATTGCTAAGGACCTGCCTGGCTCAAAATCAGAACCGATAGGATCAGAACTGAATTCTCTGAAAATTTGAACTAAGTCCGAAATCTGTTTTGGTACAGAAATCTCTGAAAACCTGTTTTCTGGAAATTGGAGCTTAAAATCTGAATTTCGGGAATTTCAAAGTCTGGATTCCACGTTTCTGAAATCTGAAACATACACCAAAGAACCGAAATCCGTGAGAAATCTGGGGTCTCAAAATCTGAACGGAAGTCTGAAATTTGAAGTCAGTGAGAAATCTGAAGTTTGAATTGGTACAGAAAGCCTGCAAATCTGAAAAATGCAAGAATCTGGAGTTTGGAATTTGAAGAAATCAGGAAAACTGAATTTTGCAGGGTCCGAAATCTGAAAACTGTGCATTACAAAGTCTGAAAATGCAGAATCCATTTCAAGTCCGAATTTCAGTAGTCTGTAGGCAAATCTGAAATCTGAATTCAATCCATTTAAATATCAAAATCTGAACTTTGCATCTAAAACAAAGAACCGAGAGTTTGAGAGCCTGCAGTGTGCAGAATTTGTAAGAAGTCTGAAATTCAGGTTAGGTCCGAGAAATCTGAAAGCAAAGTGTGAAATCTGCCGACCTGCAGAACCCAGAAATAGAAATCAGAAATCAAAACATCCATTGAAAATCAAACTCCACCCAGTTCCGAACCCAATTAGAATTCTGTAATTAGGCCTTAATCAAACTGAATCTCATCCAATTCGGTTCTTTTTTGAGTCAGGCAGCTCATGAATTATGAAATGGGTTAACCTTAAGCTTAATTAAAACATAAGCCAACATTAATAAAAGATGCTCAAGCAAGTCAGAAGTCTATAAGTTTCAAAAAAAATCTGAATTCCCAAACCAGAGGATCGACAAATTGTAAATCATTAAATCTTAATGCAGAACATTAAACCAGAATTGAGAACAAATCTGTTAAAAGAAATTCCAAGTCAGGCAATCTGTCATTCAATTTCAATTAACTAAATTCAAGTGAATTCTAATAAAATAAAATTCAACCCGAACTAAATCAAACAATCCACCGAACAAATAAAATCCACCAAATTCAAAGCAAATCCGAACAAATTCAAACTCAATCAAATCAATTCAAATACAAATTAAATCAAGTCAGGCTCAATAAAAATAATCCAAATTAATCAATCAACTAATTCAAATTCAACTCCAATCAAATTAAATTTAAATAAATCAACCCCAACAAAATTGACTTCGAACAAAAAATCAAACAATAAACAAATCAAATCAAAATCAAATCAAAACTTAAATCAATCAACAAATTTAAATTGAACCAAACTTAAAACCAATAAGCAACTCAAATTAAATTCAACTCAAATCAATTTAACCAAAATCAAAACTAATCTGAGTGCTTGCATTCCATCAATTGCATGGGATTGTTTTCTCCTATGTCCATATGTGTGTGAATGTGTACTTTTGTGGATGCACCTTTTCTGTTTCCAATGGATTGCTATGACGCTTAATCAAGGGTATTCGAGTTATCTCGATGTAATTAACGTCGGATCTTCGCACCATCCGACGGGGAGAGGTCAAAACAAATTTCAAAGAACCTAACAACCTCAACACATAATTTTGACCCTAGCTAGTACTTTTATGGAATACCATCTATTTTCCTAAAGAAGTCAATGCTAAGGTCTAACCAAATCTAATTCAAATTCAAAAGGAAAATGAATTTCCAAAACAAAAGATATCAAATCTTTTTGAATTTTGAGGTTACATCAAAAACATAGACAAGGGAAACTGTCACCGCCTTTTGACCAATGTTGAGATTCAATCACTGAACGAATGATTCACAACTCTGATCTCAAGACACTCAGTCACCTTGACAATGTTCGCAATTCATGACTTATACATTCATCTTCTTTGGATCCAATGGAACAAGAAAGTTAGGTAAAAGCGCTCTCTCAGAATATGCCTGGATCAGAATGACAATTTGTGGGATGAAGGATTTGTCTTAGAATAGATGGTGCCTTTTTTATCTGCTGCTATGTTTCTAATTGATGGTATGAGCAATTTCTTATGGGTTGCAAGAGTCTTGAACTTCTCCATGGTCAGCTTTAAAGATTGTCTCTTTTTTAAGGTGGCGAAACCATAACTTATATCCTGGATTGTTAACAATATGAGGCCCAATTCAGGCCCGATATCAATGGTGAAATCGGGTCAATATTGCTCCTCCCCTTCCCCTATCACCCAAAGCAGCTAGGGCACCGGCAATTCAAGTGACCATCCATTCCTGCAATTTCAGCCATCCAGTGACTGATTCGGCTTTGATTCCTCCATCTTCCGACGATCTTCAAGCAATTCCCTCCTTTGAACTCTCAATTACAGCTCTTCCCTTATCTCCTAATCTACCTAAAACGATCTCAAGTCAATTCTGACCTGAACAGCCCCAGAGGCTGTTCAACCTCCCCCGGCCCAAACAGTTACCCCTTAGGTGACTGTAAGGGCCAAACAGCCCTGGTAAGAGACTGTTCAGTCCCCTCAGCCCTCCAAATAGCCCCGTTAAGGGGCTATTTAGTTCAACCCCCATAGTTTCAGGTTCCCCCCTAGTTAAGTTGAAAATATTTGTAATGACTTTGATTTCTTGTTTATTGTAGATCAAAGACTCAAAAAACAATGACTGAGTATGAAGACACCAATGCACCTACTTCTTGGAATATTGGATGAGAACACAGCCATATGGTCGATTTTGACAAGAAGAGAGTATAATGTAGGTGATATGAGAAACAAATGAATGAAGGAATATTCCGCTTGAAGCTATGAGGGCATCAAGGGAAACCAAATAGCAACTACTCGGGCTGTTTAGAGAGTTGACGAAAACCAAACAGTCCCCTAAGGTGCTGTTCAGCAGTTTGGGAAACCGAACAGCCCCTTGGGGGAGTTGTTCGGCCTTACGGCAAAGTGAACCAGAGGGGATGGGGGTAAGGGACTCTAAACACATTTTTAGTGGGTTATAAAGAAAAAAAACTCACAAAAGACTTGAAACAATAGATCGTTGAAGAAGAATCGCTATCAAAGACACCACACGTAGCGAGAATCACCACCAAAATCATTACCGAAAAAGCTGGATTGCTGGAATCACTTGGATCGGTGATGGAATCGCTGGATCGCCCACCGAATTGCCTGGATCACCCACAAAATGGCCTAGATCGCCGTCGGAATCGCCTGCAAGTTACCAAAGTCACCAAAAATCAGGAGCCCTAGGTGAATGCAACTTGAATTAACCCTTCAAAGCTAATATCGGATTGATAACTGGTCTGGATCGGGCCCGATATCAATCCGCCATCAAGACTTAAGTTGTCCCAAGGGGATCGACCGAATCAATGTCAGAATCAGTTGAATCAGATCGATCCAAGCCGATTCAACCAATTTTGACCAATTCCTCTAGAATTCCATTCCGAATCGATCATTCTAACTGGAATCAGATCAAGACCGACCAATTTGATTCAAGAATCAACCAATTCCGATCCAATCCGGCCAATTCCATAATCAACGAGTGCTAGCTTCAACCACATTTTCAACCCAGTCCCGACCTCACAACCAACTCTCACTAAGATGAAGATAAAGACCATGACAACCACATAGGAACACTTCTCACTGTTGAGATATATCAGAGTGACTTGGACCTTGGGAGTTATTCACAAACAAAGAAAGCAATAAATAAAAAGAAGTTAGAGATCAAGTGAGGACCAATAAGTCCAACTAACAATACCTAGACACCTTCCTCAAATGACGACGAGGAAGAGTTCATTCCCCGTATCCAACAGCAAAATATAGGGGGTTCAGATGGAGGTGGTGGTGCAGGTGGTGGAGGAGAGAAATGATCTTCTAGTAATGCACGCACCGCGGCACCAGTAAGACAGTGACAGATGATTTGGGGAAGAGACAACGTTCCAATGGAAGAAGTTAGCACTGGACTCAGAAGTTTTTTTTATCAATATCAATTTGCTCTAACAAATTATCCAGAACCCGCTCAGGACTTCCACCATTATATTCTAACTACATTTCCAAGTATTTAGGATAGTGTTTACAGTTTCTCTCGGATGGCTGATTCATTATTTTCATATGGATATGGACCGATCATGACAGATAGATCCAAGGATTGCGGGATCAGGTGGGGTCCGATCTGATCCGGATCGGATTGGTCCGATCCCGGCCGATCCGTTTATTTTTTTCCCTTTGTCTAAAAAAATCAGTAAAAATTGAAAAAATCTGAAAAATGCTAGAAAACTAAGGAAATTGAGAAAAAATTTGTAGGAAAGAAGAACACAAGAAAGTTGTCCAATCTTGGACATTTACACACAACTTTGATGTTAACTTTATGGCACACATGGGCACAAGTGGTTATAAATTGTATCATACAATCACACAATACAAAGTCTACTTAATATTCATTTCACATTCCACTAAATAAAAGAAAAAATACAAGTTATACGAAGATATCTTACAATAATGAATGATCTCATCACCGCCAACTATGATATTGTCCCAGATCTCTATCTTGCTCATCCCGATCTTCTTGAATTCTCCGCTGACTTTGATTAGTCATAATTAGCTCATACCCATAGGAAAATAAAGATTAGGCCATCTAGCTAAAATCATAAACTCCACCTTCAGTCGGAGCTAAAGAGATGGTGGATAGCAAAGCTCAATGTCTAAAGCAGGATCTGGATAGGAAGATGCGAACTCATCGAATACATTCATCTTTATCCAACGTCCACTGCTCCTTCCACTTGAACATGAATGCCTTCTCTCACTCAAATCATTTGGACCTGCTCCACTCGTGCGTACACTACTAGTAGAGCCACCCTCACCTGAGACTCCACCTCCACCTTCACCTTCACCCCCCGTACATTATTGTTGTGTAGGTGAAACAAATTCTTCCTCATTCTCATCTGAAGAAGGTGGCTGAGTGATATCAATATCAAGGAGATGTGCTCAGCATTTGACACTTATCTTCTTCCTCTTCAAAGATTCTTGTGGTTCATTGCTTTGTTGTGCTGGCATGCAAGCTTTCTTTAAAGTCTTAAATAAGCTATGATCCTTCCTGGTGGTGGTAGATGGAACTGCATTTAGAACCTGAGCTGCAGTTGTGGTGGGAGCTGGATGTCGCTCTGGAGAAACTGTAGTCCAGGGTGGATCAAGAAGTGGAGTTATGCATGGAATCTGACTTTCTTCTCCTTCCTGCATTTGTTCGTCCTCACCAAGGACACTATCAAACTCACCTTCGGCCCATGATCTGTCATTCAGGTCGAACTTTGACTCTCCCTCAGCACCCTTCTCCTCCACCCATACTACAAGTGGATGTTGTTCTTGAAATAGGTATTCCAAAGTCCACATCCCTTTGTGACAAGCCCTGAGTGGCTTGAGCTTGTGCTCTTTCTTGATATAATCTACCTGCAAATTGTGCAAATCTTTACTCTGATGTCCTCTGTCTATCTTTGATATTCTTGATCTTCAGCCTCATATTATAATGACAATACACTAGCTTCTCCAATCTTGCAGTTTTCAACTTATTTTTTCTCTTCATTTGAATGAGGTTGAAGGTGCTCCAATTCCTCTCGCATTGAGAGGATGAAGTGCTCTGACTTAGCACCCGAATTGCAACGGATGTTAGTGAATTCCAACCAATTCTGTTTATCACTTGAATCCTAAAAAAGACAAGTAATGTAGGTATTAGTAACTTTGTAAGAATTTCTTACAACAATCCTTGATATGTAAGAAATTTATTTGGTTGAGGCAACTTACAAGGAAAAACCATGTTATGTGAGTACTGCAAATCAGGATCTCCATACATTCCAATCTTATGCCTGTATGAAGTCATCTAAAAGACTAAAAGAAAGACTCTTAAGCCAATTGCTTACATTCAACCTCAAAGCCTATTAAGATGGTAGGAAATACTCACTTTAACCTCAGCGGATGTTCTGTCTTCTTGAGTCTTACAAAGTCGCTTAATGACTGATAGTGTGCCTGATAGTACCTTATCATTAGGGGTGCAAACGAGCCGAGTCGAGCCGAGTAGTATGGTGTTCAAGCTTGGTTCGTTTATTTTACACGAGTTTGAGTTCGAGCTCGAGTTTTAGCGAGTATGTGAAACCCTTGTTCAAGCTTGGTTCGTTTATTAATCGAGCCGAGTCGAGCTCGAACTCGAGTAGTAGTTAGCCTAAAATTCAATTCATATTCAAACTTAAGCTATATACAAACTCCTTTATAAAGTCAAAATCAATGAAAAGTCATTTGTGAAACTTTAGATTTAACTCATTTATGAAACTCAATCTAAGTTTAAACTCAATTTTTGAATTATTTAATATATTTAAGTGACAATATATAAATATTAATACTTAAAATTTAATTTTTAAAAATAAATATATAATATAATATTTAATCAAGCTGCTCGCGAGTTTATCGAGCCGAGCAGGAGTCTGTTCAAGTTCGGCTCGTTTAATGAGTCGAGCTTTATTTTTTGTTCAAGCTTGTTCATTTAACATAATAAACGAGCCGAGTCGAGTTTTTATCGAGCTGAGCTTCGAGTTACTTGTCGAGTGTATCGGTTCGCTTGCACCCCTACTTATCATCGTTGCACGCTTGCCCACTACACTGTATCCTTAGGTTCAAGAAATATCCTGTAAAAGCGTAACCTCGTATTAATATGAAAGTAGAACAGAATACAAGTTGTAATATACAACAAATTAAAGTATATCTGCAACATGAATATCGTGGTGTAATATTTTGTCCCATTTGTTGTCTCTCACCTTCCACCACTTTTTATAACCCTTAGGATGCTTTTATTTAATCTTCATTTTTTCTTTGTCTATAGCATCTCACAGATACCCCATTTGATTTTTATCGTTTGAATCCACCAACCTAAGCACATGTACTAAGGGTTCTATGACAAACATGTAATATTGCACCTTTTCCCACCACCTGTTGTCCTATATCAACTGCTCCATCTTCAACAATGCTTCATATTGATCCATAGTGCTCCTGTAGCTCTCCATGTAGTCCTGATAAGTAGTAGAAAGTATGAACCTCTTTAGATTAGCCTTATACCTGTAAAGGCTCTCTAATGCAATGAAATGGGTGACAAATCTAGTGAGATCTTGTCTGATAAGATCATGACCATCAATGTGTTACCTCACGATATGTAATAGCATTAAATGCCCTTAAATGAATGATGTGATGAGTTGTCCTTGGCTGACCAAGGACTTGACAGTAAGATCCTTACCAATGTCCTCCAACATCAAATCAATAGAATGTGCCGCACGGGGCACCCAAAACAAGTGTGGTCTAGCCTCCATCAGTTTCTTCACTACAGCCTTATATGATACCTCATTGTCAGTCACGAACTGCACAATGTTCTCTTCCCTTATCTCGTCCACTACACTGTTCATCAAACAAAATAGGTAATTTGCATTTTTCACCTGACTTGATGTGTCAACAGACTTCAGAAATACAGTACCTTCAGAACAATACACGAGGAAGTTTATAAGTGACATCCTTATGATTCCAGTCCACCCATCGTACATTATAGTGCACCACATCTCCTTCCAGATAGATTTAAATCCATCTATCCATGAGGTTAACTTATCGACCTCTTCATCCAAGCATGTCTCACGAGTAAACTTCGACGTGGTGGCTTTCAACCCGTCCTAGCCTCACCAATGGCATCTACTATTGTCTACAAATTAAGGACTCGTGACTGCATGTGCCGAGACACCTACATAAACCAAAACAAAAGAAGAAGACATCCTTATCATCACAAATCTCAGAAAGATGCAAGACATCAGTAATAAGATGCTATCAACATGTGAATCAAATATATACCTACATGCAGAAAGAATTTCACCAAGTGCTTTAAGACTTTCTTCGCAGCCTCAGTCATGGCCTTCACTCCTCTAAGTGCTTGTTTTATACCCCTTTAACCTCTGTCACTCTCCCTATACACGACAGTATCTGCTGTCAGCCGAACTGAATGTGTCTAACGGAATTCAGGTTCTCGAGCACGGCGTGTGCCCGCTCCCACATCAGAGCGTCTGCCATAAGCAACCAAACCTCCTACTCCTCGTCTTCTTTCTTCATCTTCACAGATTTGAGCCCTACTGGCATCCATGGCTCTCCTCACCTGAGCCTCCTCTTCATCTTCTTCAGAAGATGAATCAACTTGGACATGTGCTACTCCTTTTCCTTTTCTACTCTTTCCCGACAATATATCGATGTCTCTCCAACCTAGCAACTTGTCATGCAGCTCTTGTCTATGTCCAATTCTCACCTCCCTTTGTGAAACTCTTCCTGCTAAATAAACTTTCTTCACATTGCCACCCATACCGACTATATGTTGTTTTAACCGATATACACCTCCATTCATGTCTTTCTGACACCATTAGCATCTAACCCTCTTCTTCTCTACATCAAGTAGATGGCCATGTTGTCATCCAATGTCCCTTTATTCCACGGCACCTTGCTCCTTGTCCAATATGTTATCTGCATCACATAAACTCATACACAAAATCAAAAAAGCTAACAACTTGATCAACCCCTTAAAAGAAACAAGAAAATAAAAAAATCACCCCTGGGCCCTGGAGGAGTGATGAATTAAACCCCCCCTCCGAGGGGGGCGGATAAGGGTCACCTTGGGTGATCCTCTGTCATCCCTTCAAGGGTGCAATGCCCCCCCCAAAGGGGGTCAATTAAAGCCCCCCCCCCTCCGGGGGAGGGGGGGATAAGGGTCACCTAGGTGACCCTCTGTCACCCCTTCGGGGGGGGGGGCCCGCGAAGGGGGGCAATGTTAGACACCCCCGGGTGGGTGTTTGCTGAAGACAGACACCCCCGAGGGGGTGCCTATAGGTAGAGGGGAGGCCGAAGAGGGGGAAAGGGGAGGGGGGGAGGAGGGATCAGAGGTTCCCCACCCCAAATTACCTCTTTTGGGGGTGGATCGCCCAGCCCAGCTTCCAAGGGGGGATTGTCGATCCTTCAAGGGAGATTTAGGGGGGATCGGACCTTAAACAAATCAAAATTGGGTTTGGGATTGATCCGTTTTTAGACCTTTCCGATTTCTGGAGAATCGGTCCGGATCGACCGATTCAAGCGTCGACCCACATGGATTGGTTCGAGATCGACCAATCCAAGTGATCTTCACTGATCCGGCCCGGGGATCGGTAGTTCCAGTCAGAATCGGATCGGGGGGTCCGGTCCGATCCAAGAATCAACTGATCTCGATCCAGATTAGCCGATTTTGCAAACCATGGATAGGTCTCAATAGAGCATTTAAAATAATAATATGGACAAATAGGATGAATGTGGAGGTGGTGAAAGAAAGGTATAACAATTTATCGCATATCAATTTTCATTTGTATCTTGTTATAGTAAAATGATAATTGCCATTAAGGTACACCAACTTGGTCACTTGTCTTAATGTCTATTGTAAAATTGTAATCCATGCATGAAAATATGTTAGATCAGTGTTTTCTATTTTAAAATTTTTTAAAGCCTCTCCTATTTATTTTTAAGATTTTTAATGATTTTTATGATTTTTTACAAAAAAAATAAAAATAACCGATTAAGACAAATTCTGAATCGGTTTTCTTCCCGAGGAATCGGTCAATTCCAAGTAATTCGATTTGATTCGGATCCAATCAGTGCCACCAGTTCCAATTCCAATATTTTCGATCCTTGACTAGGCCAGTCTTAACCCTTGAGCAAGTTATTCATGAGATGATTCTACCAGCCACTCATCGGAATATGTGGTTAGCCAGAAACAAGAGGTTATTTGTTCGGAGACACTTGTTATTTGCTAATAGTTGCAGGCGCCTTATAAAAACCATTCAGAGTTGGCTTATTGCTCGTAACTGCAAGGAGCTGATAAAGATTCTGTTTTATTTTGCTATTTGAGTAGGTCGTTTTCCTTTTCCTTGTTCTTAGTTCTTCCTCCGTGACCTTTACTTAATTGCTCTTTTTTTCTTCTTATGCCTTTACCTTCTTGATTGAAACCTTTGGGTGGCTGTATTCCTCTTTATTTCTGTACTTAGTTTCTTCTTTAGAACATGGTCAAAGAGGCCAAACTTTCTATTGATGATAATGCACTTAATAGATTGTAGCCCTGTTCTGGTCACCTTCAATAAAAAAGATACAAAATAATTCAAGCAAACATTTGCCCAAGACAGTCAAATAACTCACAAAATGACAAATTAACATCCAACAAAATCATTTAATTGTTATCTTGTGCCCTAAGCCAATCAAAAAGAAAGAAAATGTCTGAACGTCAAGAAGACAATTGAAAGAGCATCACCTCTCTAGAACACATGTGAGAAAGCTGATTCCTTGGACCTTTCAGTGCAAAGAAGGACCCAATGATCAATGCACAGCCGATGGTGAAACAAATAGCAAACTTCTGTGGCATCAGCACCATGACAGGAAGAAACATTGTGAATGCAACGAAAATGAAGAAAACTCCAGATGCAAGGAGCAGGCCAAAGTACACTAGAGATTTGCCAGATGGAACACTGCTAGTGGCAGACTGGAAGCTTCCAGGTAACTCCCTTACTCCCTTTGAAACACTAGGTGATGAGAAATAGGACCATATCAGAACTTCATGTAAAAAAATATCATACTTCCCAAGTATATGCATTCATAGCATCACTTAAATCAGGCCAGGAAAATATTTTTGTATTTAAAAGACATCATTCATTGTAAATAAGACCTAAAATTAAAGAGAATAAGGAATACACAAAAATGTTTGAACACCAAATTTTTTCTCTTCATATCTCAATATGCCACAGCATATAGTTTTCCTACAGAATTACAATGAAAAAGAAAAAGAAAAAAGCCAATCAAAAAATATAGCATTTAGCAATTTCAGATCATTCTTAAAGTTTGCAGGATTGTCAGTTAACATCAAATACATCAGCTGTGTACAATAGACCATGGATGAATTAGGAAGGAATAACCAATTGTGAGTGCATTAAATTCTGATTTTCACAGTAGCAGAATCAAACAAATATTTCATTGATTGGGACAGGACAAAGTCAGCCAGTTCCATACACGATAATAATTGGGATGGATCTGCCAATCTGCCTGATCCAGAGAAAGCAAGGATTTGCCAGGAGTCGATTGCTTATACCTGAATCAGTTGAAATCAAACTACCATGGCTGATTCCAAGCTGGAATTGGCCAATCTGCACTCAGGATGGACTGATTCTGTCTGATCTCAAGCTAGAGAAGCTGGTTCAGCTAGATAGGCTGATCCTTGCTTATTCTAACTGATCCCAGCTGAAGCTCGAGATAATTCCATCGCTGAGGCAGGCCATAGGTGTGAGAACTTTAGTGAAGAAAGATCTGACTGTACCATCCATTGCACATTTCTGGATAACATGTTTCACTCCCTCCAAGTGACGAGATTAGAAGGTTACATGATGCCTTACCTACGCAGGCACTTTCTAAATAATGTGAAGGAGCCATGCTTCTAGCCTTGTCGTCCATAACCATCGCATATCTCAATCTGCTGCAAGTATTCAAATGCATGTGCCTTCAACACCCAAAATTTGAAAGTCTAGCTAAGAGGCTCCATGATACCACAAGCCATCGAGACAACAGCAACCAATAATAACTGAGAAATGATGGCCAGATGATCATCTTTCCATCTGCAAAACTACCAGTCCATTTCTATCTGTTAGCTATAGGACTGCTGCAAACTTGTTGATTCATATCCTCTGGCATTTTAGTTTGCTACTAGATCATGTAATGAGGTTGCCCATATACTTGTCAGGAATATCATGCCAACTGGAGTTTGTGTTAATGACCGCAGATCATATGGTAAAAATGTCCAGAAGAAACAGTGAAGTTACCTTATAAGAAGTATGTTAACATGTTTAAAATAAAATAACATGAGATGCCTAATTTGTTGGTCTGTTGGCTGGATAACAGCCCTAATTGTCTATGGTTTCAAATTGCAACAATTTTATCTTATGAAAAAATAAGAACAACAACCAATGAGTCAAGCATTCGTCAAATAACATATATGGCAACCAATAGGGACTATAATGCCCAAATTTTTGAAAGAAGGTCTTGTCTCGAATCTTTTAATGCAAGAAAGCAGAAGAATGGAAAACCAGTATAGAGTAACTGCACAGTGAAGAAAGGAAGAAATGAGCAGAAACAAATTTGTCTCAATGGAGCATCAGGAATCTCCATGTTAGTTTATACTGTTGCAGTGCTTGTACAAGGAATTATCTAGGAGGTGGAGAATCTCGCGCTCCAGCTAAGCCTCCTATTACAGATGTAAAATACAGTGTTAATAGTTAATTGCAGCTGTGATGATCAACAGTTGTAATCTTCAATTGTAACAATATCCACCTTGACGCCTTTTCCCATTCACCCAATTTGCCACTCCTTTGTCATTTAAATACATGTGGAATAACATAAGCTCATTGAACATGACTTGACTCCTCACAGCTCAAAAGATTCGGCCAGCATTCACAATAACCATAAACCATCATAAGAAATAGGAAAAACCTCGCGGTAAAAGAATACAGCATACTGAGATATCTGCAAGTCATCGGCCCCAGATAGGAAAACCCACAATGAAGAGAAAGGCCAACAGCATAGAACAGAACCCTAAGGCCGAATCTATCAGACAACAGAGGCGGAAAAGATCGGGAAGGGCAAACAAAGGGGAGATGCCTCCATGCTTACACATTGAAAGTTCCGGCGACCTTGTCATTCGCGGACCTGACAGCGGCCTCGATGTCGAAGCCCAAGGCCGATGAGTCGCCGGGATCTTCGGCAGACTTGGAGGCGGCATAGGAGTTCCAGTCGGCGAGAAGGGAAGGAGAAGAGGAAGAGGAGGAGGGGCCGAGGGGATCGGCGCTCGGCCCACCGGAGAACCACGCCTGCATCGTCGTCTGCGCAGCTCGTCTCCTTCCTTCTTCCACCACAGCGGGAGACGTTGCGCCGCCGTGATTTGCTTTAATAAAAGTAGCACACTAGTACTTCTGAAAAGGCGTTCTTCGTATCAACAGATAGGTCCGAAAAATTACGTCGTGGCCATCAGAAAAAAAATAGTATCTCGTAAAAGATAAAAAAATAAATTTTATAATTTTAATATCGTAACATATTTATATATTTTTTAAACCAAACTTGTTAAAATAGGATAATCTCACCTTGTTCATCGTTTGGAATATTAAATATATCCATATCATGGGATCAACTTTAACAACATAGTTTTAACAGTAATGATGTCAAATATTTATCTTACAATGACAGTAAAAAAGAGTGTAGAGTCGGATAATCTCATTTTGGTAACTTGAAAATGTTTATATATATTAAATATCATAATTTTAAATTTTAAATATTATAATTTTAAAAATGTTAAAATAAGATTTAAAATAAATAATTATTTTACTCCAACAATTTTTTTCCAATACACGGTCAAAATTAAATATCAGCAAAAAAATTTATTGTTTATTTTGATATAGTAAACAAGCAGAAAATAAAAATTTGCGTCATCGTCTTATTTTTTAAATATGATCCAATAACTGTCCGCCACGCGTCCGGCTTGGGGGTGACGTAGGACGAGTGTCTCAGACGCGGAGAAGTAAAACGTGGCCGAATCTAAACGCGACACGTCCTGCCGGCGCCATCCACTTACATGCCCTTCTCTCCACTTGCCAGGCTTGGAACCGCAGCGTTCTTCGCCTTCGCGCGCAAGGCATAGCTATCCGGCCGGCAGCCGTCTTCGGCGCTTGGGAGTCGGCCATGGAAGGCTGCTCGAGCGCCATGGCCAGCAGCTCCTGGCGTCCGAGGTACGTCTGGTCTTCCCAATGGGTGAAATCGTAAATGCTTCTCACGCCTGTGCTTTTGGAAAGGTGTCGTATCATCTCTGGCGTCACCTTATCCAACGGCGAACAAGATGTTTCCTACGCAAATGATCAGAAAGACCCGTCGTCCCATAGGAGCTTAAACCATGCTCATGTTTTTGTGTCTTGAAGTTGAAATCCGGCATGTGCTTTCTGCCTTTCCTGCCCGACGATGCCGTCTATGGGACCAGATTCGCCTCCGGATGGAATCGGCTTCGTTATTTCTGTCCGATATGTTCCTATAGCTCATTGCTGATACAACATCGGTTTAATGTGGAGATGAGATGGTTTTTGCATTGGGTAGTTAGATGACACAAGCTGTTAGTGTTAGGGTAGCTGGTGTTTCAGAGCGGTTTAGAGCAGCTGGTGACTCGTTGTGTTTTCCCCTCATCTTCTTGATTGCATCAGCCCCATAACCGGAAGATTACATGAGAGAATGCATGAGTTTCCTGGAGGACAAGCTTCCGGTGACATATGTGGCATATCAAAGAGAGGGCTTCTTGCAAAGTCTGTGATGCTTGTCGCCACCACCTCGTTCATCCCTTCCGTCCTGTCAGCACCAATGCAGGAAGCAATGCCCGAAGTAATCCGGTAAGACATAAGTAGATGTCTTTGGCATTTTTCTTCGCATTTGTCCATATACATTGTGCTGAAGATAACCATATCTGGTTTTGCGACCCTTTGTTATACCTTACCTTCTCTTTGTTTCCATCAATAATACACGCTCACATGGAGATAAAAATATATAAAAACACACGAGAACACAGCATATTTGGAATATGTTTAATGTACATTTTGGGAGTTATTTTAACTTTAAATCATCCAGATACAGGAAGCTGAATGGTGGAGTGAGAATTCAAGGTAAATGTTGTCTTCTTGCTGCATTGAACTAGATTAAAGTTTTTTCTCTTTTTAGTATAATTAATAAATAGGAATCTTGCTTTCCATGTTCTTCATAATTATGATGCATAGCAATGATGTTTTTATATTTGTTAAAGATATCATAGATGGTGAAGGAACAGAAGCAAAGGAAGGGGATGCCATAGAGTTCAATTATGTCTGCCGCCGTTCAAATGGATATTTTGTTCATAGGTGTGTACTTTCTATAGGTAGCCAATCTTAGCTCCCTAGATTTTATTAGTCAGTTGCATAGTAATTGGACAATCAAGGCACTTAAGCATTTTTTTCCCAATTGTTTCTTTACTGCTTGCTTAATAGCATTTTTTACCAAAATTGTTGCTTCAGATATCAATAGTTACAGTTTGCATTTGCTGATTCTTATATTCAATATAAATTGTTGTTGCAGCACTGTGGATCAATTTAGTGGCGAAAGCCACCCTGTGATTCTTCATCTAGATGACAAAGAGGTTGTCATCATCTTCAACTTCTGTTTTCTTATCGGACATACCCAATGAGTAAAAGTAATTTATAGTTACATGGTTTTGGTTTTCTAATTTCAGAACAGGATTAAGATGATTTAGGACAATGAGCACTATATTTCTATGTTTTAAGGCAACAATTACCAAAGTCTTCTTCCACCGCCATTGCACATTTAGTGTTCATATGTTTCCAATCATTCATGCAGATAATACAAGGTTTAAAGCAGGTGCTTGTGGGCATGAAAGTTGGAGGTAAAAATCTCATCATATGCCTTGTCCATTTTTTTGCATATTTGCAGAGTTGTGTTTAATTTTGGCACGCCTTGAGGTCATGGAAGGAGATAAAAGAAAATTATAACATCAGAAAACACAACAATTTGACACTGGAGACTTTTTGTACTTTCTTATGATAATATGTTTTGACAGTCAAAGAATATATAAGTTCAAAAGCATGAAGTAGTTTCTCGTCCAAGAATTCTAGATGGGAGAGAATTGGATTGGAGGTCCACAAGTGTTGGGCAATGGTAAATCTGTCCCCAGCTCGAGGAATCAGGATCATTCATCTCTGAGACTTGGAAAAGGATGCTATATCACAATTTTTTAGTCTTCATGATGGTATGAGAGATACCAAGGTTAATTAAAGATATGAAAGCAATCTTTTAGTTTCACTCATGTGTTATATTGTTTAATGGCATTTAGATAATATGTTTATGCTTATGTATCATCTATTTAGTACAAGACATTGGTGTGGTGGTAAGCCCATCTCATCTTCTTGTTTATCTAACTGGACACTGATAAACCATTTTCTCACAACGTTTGGCAGGGAAAAGGAGAGCACTGATACCTCCTGCAGTTGGTTATATTAATGAGAACACGAAGCCAATACCCGAAGAGGTGTGTAATACCGCAATGCTTTGGTCTCGTATGACAAGCGACACCCTTTTTGTTTAACTGGAATCATCTTAACCTACGTCTTCCCCTTGGTTCCTTTTCCCAATAAGATATCATCATAATTAATCATGTCCGTGTAAAACATCAGATTAGCCTTATGATCTACATCATATTTGGGTGTTGCTTGTTTCAGTTTGGCCCCCGACGCAGCCTTCTTTCTCATGCAAATGAGCCGTTAGTCTTTGAGGTTCAACTCTTGAAGGTGCTCTGATACCTGGATGCTCTGTGCATCAGCTCTCCCAGGTAATACCCTGTTTGGTGGGAGTATTAAAATGATATCGTACCTGACGTTGTTATTTCTAGTCGATAGAATATCAATAACAAAACGGGTTTGTGCCATAAATTTTAAAATTATATTAATAAGCTAACACTTTCCGACCATTCATATCAATATCAGTTTTAAAACTAGTAGGGATCGAGGTGTTTAATGCCATTAAAAAATAGGCTGCGAGCAAACGCAGTTTAATGATATCCTGCAAGGTCTCACATCCCGAGTGAAATGCGGTTTAAATAACTGCGACACCTTCGTCCAATTTTAATGATCGATCACTTCACCAACATGTCTGTGTAGTGTAAGTATTATAAACATCGATATTTTGCACTCCAGCTTTCTGTCTAAGGACTGGAAATCTGGAATAAAGAGCTTACACTGCTCATGATTCAGCTCTGCTTTCTTCCAAGTGGTCTTTTGTCTCCAACACACACACACACATGTAATATGATGATAATATGTCAATATGAATTGTTTTTAGGGTGTACGTATGATCTTACCAACCCCTGTGCGATATTTATGGTATCTTATTCTTCTTGATAATTGCCAAATGGGACGAAGTATGTCTTAATTTGAGTTAAGCCGTGCGTTTCTCCCTTGGAAAATCACAGGGCGAAAGCTGGCCTACCGAAGGGATCGTATGAACGGCACCCTACCCTCTTGTACATTTTTCAAAATAAAATTTAAGCCGGTCCTAAACATTAGGAAAAGAAAAAGGATGGGCCGCCTTTTTATCCGGAGGGTATGACTTTTAGAAATATTTCGTTGTCGTGATTGCTGAATGGCTTCCTTCCGAAAGAGCATGTTTGGGTGGAATGTCGAAACTATCATTTTTGATGTTGTTGTAGGATGCATCGAGTGATCAATATTTTATCCCGGAGTGGGTCCTAATGCCCTGTTTGGTAGCACCATTATATATCTCTATCGCTATTAATTTTAAAATTAATATTGTTGGTAATCACCTTGAGGTGTTTGACTCATAATATCAATTTTAAAATTTGTAATGCAAATAACACATGTTATATAATATAAGTGTCAACTTGTATCAATTTTGATATTGATATTCCATCTTCTAGAAATGTCAATATTAATATTAATATAATATTATTTTTGATATTCTAACCAAACAGTTCATAAATTATGTAACAAGAAATAATTTCATACAGAAAATATCTGTCATCATTCAATTAATGAACTAAGCATCTGGCAAGTGGCAAGCCTACTCCAGCTGTGAAAATTTCACTGATAGGTATACGTTTATATATTCATATTTAGATATGCACTCATAAAAACTAAAAAAGCGTGGTCTCTCAAATCTTCTGTTGCTCGAAATAAATCCCTGGTTCTTGTCAATCACATTTTATTTTTCATGATAGAAGTACTCATCTCTCTCTCTAGAGAAGAAGCTATTTCGTGAAAAAAAGTGCCAGACTCACGGCGTTTTGGGTGGATTTTTTTGATGGAGGTACTTATTTTGTAACAGCACATATTTTCAAAGTTTTTAAGATTTTTATTTTTTGGGAGCATATTCAAAAATATAAAATTATCATGTTTGTTGGGACATGAGAACAAAAAAAAACAAGTAGTGCCCGTGCGTGTATAACTATAAAAGGTGGTGCATCGTGAAGGGAAATATATATATATATATCTCACATCTCTTTTGTCCAAATAAATCTTCTATAAAATACTTTTATGACAACTGTGAAACCTTCTTTTTCACAAGCTTTGTTGTATTTTATTTAAAAGAATAAACAAATCTCACTGTCTAAATATGGTTAATACAAGGTAATATCACCCCCATTTAAATTGCCGTTTCGAGTTTCTTAGAAATACATGTGAAATCCATAAATCTCCCTGCTGAAGTTTCAACAGCAATGATCTTGGTGTCGTCGATGGTCATTCACACGTAACGAAGTTAAATATGAACTAACTTGTCCGTAAACAAATGCTTGATTATCTAATACCCAACCTCCTAATCCATGTAATCACTTACATCACCAACACCATCAGCTGGTGAGTGATTTCTCGGCATATTTTAAGGACATGGTACTTCACATTACGTAGGAGGGTTTTTTTTTTTTTGGTCGGTTAGTGCGGTGGTTGTATAGGAGATGTCCGCGTGCGAAGTGCCACCTCGCATGGGCGATCATGTCCACTCTACCAGGAGACGGGAAAATATAAGAAGATTGTTGGTGTGAGACAAAACTCCCCCAACTGTGGGACCTACGAGAATATGCTCTCACAAATCGAAAAAGGATGCAAAAAATATTTTAATCATTAAAATCTCGAACAACACATAATCCCATGCAAACAATCCATTTTTTTTATATTTTTTAACTAATAAAGATACGGACTCATCTTTTATTTTATTTCTCAACTTCTTAAGGTTATATTAATTATAGAGGTTATCTATTATCGCAAAATCCACATTTCTTAAAAGTTCAGATAGATAAAGATTATTTCACAATCTTTCTCCACCTAACCCCAACCACAAGCACCCCAAACCTCACTCGATCGAACATCATATTCTAAGACCACCGGTCTAGATTGGTCTCCATTAGGGTTGTTCTTTTAACCACCCATTGGTTTTGATTCAGTATATAAATACAAATTGTCAACAATAATGGGTCCTATAGTTTTTGCATAAAAATAATCAACTACAAATTGTAAACTACTAAGTATTAATGACCAAAAAATAAGTACACATATGACATCATTAGAAATGATGTTTCTTGACTATGGTAGTTAAAATTGAACTGCTAACCAAATTGTTTTGTACCTTCATTTTGAAACCAGTTCCTTCCTGTAACCCCCCCCCCCCTCCCAAGTGTGTCCTGTTTTAAAGTTGGTCTAAGGTTAGATCAGGATAGCTTCACATGTTTATAAATCTGACAAGGACACCTCCTACTGTTTGATATTGGATGAATTATCATATATATCAGAATGACATCTCTGGCCTAGGTTAGAGTAAGATATTGCACATGATCATCTACCTCACAGTTCCACCCATCTCTTGCTGAGAGTTACATGAATTCTCAACTGTTCTTAGGATGTCATGCCTGGTATGGTGTGCATAGCTAAGCGAGGCATATATGACTTTTAGGGTTGTACTGAGAGAGTGAGATTACATGACTTATTTAATCAGCTAACTCAGGTGATTAAGCTTAACCCATCAGATAACCTTGGACTAGTTATGATGATGTGGCAAATAGAAAGTGGCCCTGCCCACAGGTCAGCATGTCTCTCTTGGGCGGTGTGAAATCTTTGTTTTACAAAAAAATAAGTTCATATTTGGTAACACTATTAGATATCCCTATCACTATTGATCTTAAAATTGTTATTCATAGTAATCATTAAGAGGTGTTTGGTCAATAGTATCAATTTTGAAATTGATGGTGAAAATAAAACACGTTATGTAATTCAAGTGTCAACTTTGTATCAATTTTGATATTGATACTCTAATTTTTAAAAATATAAATATCAATATTGATATAGTATTAATTTTGAAACTCTAGTCAAATACGTCATAAATTAGCAAATGATATAATAACATTGGATATTAATGTTCATAAACATATTTCTTGGCAAGTTGTCATGATCTTGACTCCCCTTAAATGAGGATTGCTACCTGCACACACAAAAAAAAGTCCAATCTTTCTAAGAAGATGAGGATGTGTATCATGAAAAGGGATGGCAGATGATTGATGGCCAGGTAGTTTGTAAGCTGGGGGGGGATCTAAAATTTTGATTCGAATTTTATAAGAACTAATGGATTCACAATGTATTATTATGTCATATAAATTGCTAAAACTGGAATTGGATATTTCAATAGCCAATTGGAATGGGTGTCGGTCAATTCATATCCATTTTCTCAATTTTGATAAAAGTTCGGTATATGTTAAAAATCAATACCATAGTAAAATAAGCATACGAATTATAAAAATGATGACGATCAAGGTGATAACAAAAGTAAAAATAAAAATGTGAAGTTATTATATATCAAAGTTTATTGGTAATATGAAAATTTTAGCTTATTTTTACATATTTTTGAAAGTGTAGAATTCAGTTTCTATTTCGATAATAGAATCTAAATCAAAGTGACATCAAAATTGTATTATTTTAACTCCCAAGCATGATATTAATACGGGTTAACTTTCAGAAATCATGTTTCATTACCCTAGTACCTTTTAACAGAGATGTGGTTTACACATCTCATGGAAATATATTTTGAAGGTTAACCAGGTTTAAAAGTAGGGTTCTTGTCATGGTTTGTCGTGGGATATGCTCGGTTCGAGTCATCCAACCGGGTTGGTTTCTTGGTCAACCACTCCACTTCCACTCTCACATCCTGACCCGTGCAAAGGCACCTTCCCACAATCATGACAACCGCGATTTTGCGGTCGAAAGGTTGGTTGCCAAGTCAACATTTCAATTTTATTTTTTTATTTTTTAGTATTTTTAAATATTTATATACTTGTATTTATAATAAAAATTATTACTATTAAATATTTATAATATATTAAATTGTTTGTTAAATTCGAGCCGAGATCGATCTCGATCTACTCCCAATCACGCTAATTCAAATGTTGCTCTAAATTATAGCAAGGTTTTGCCACAAAACCAGCATAAGTGAAAGGGGGGATAAATGAACTGTCATCATCAATTGTTGGTCACTGATTTTGGGATTAGGTGGGTGAGACATGAGACTTATGGGGTGTTTGGTTGCATGATAACTTTTTGTACATTTTCATAATAAAAAATTATATTAAAATAAAAAGTGAACTAACTCATGACATAAAATTATCATGTTTGGAGGAATATGATAACAAAAAAGAGTTACTATCATTTAAGACCAAACAAAGTGGGGGACCACAAGAAAAAAAAAGAGATGAGACCCTCTTTTTTTGTTTAAGAAGAAAATCACTTTCAAAACATAAAATTGTCAAGGTTGTCAAACACCTCTTTTAACAAGTTTTCTTACAATTTTTAAAAATTAAAATAAAAACTTCCATTGTCATGCAACCAAACACCCCCATTAAGTTGTGTTTGTTTTGGCCTAAAAATATGAGCTGATCTACTTAATGTCTAGCCGTAAATAAAATTAAATATTTGATTTGATTAATATGTTTGTATGTTAATTAATTTAGACTATATTACTTTTATCCTCTGCCAACGATTGCATCCGAAAACAAAAAAGGTTAAACTAAATAACTTATTTTTAAAAGGTTTCTTAAGGTATAATAAGATGGATATTTAGATGTTAATTATAACATACTTTTAACAGATATATTAATATATAAGATGCATGTCTCTAGCTATAAAGTATGGTATACAATCAAACAATGCAAAGGTACACAACTCTGACCAAATCAGAGGTTGGGGGTATGCTAAGCCAAAAACAAGCACCACCTTAGTTTTAAGATGATGAAGAAAAAAGGCCAACAATTGTTATCAGTCCTCCAAATGGTCATCTATCCCAAGGTTTTTATCATGTGTTGGTGGAGCATTTACTAATGCCCTCTTTGGTTGGGGTGTCAAGAATGATACCATATCAATGTTGATATATTCCTATTTCCAAGGTTAGAATGTCAACATCAAATAGTTGATACTAGTTAACACTTGTATCATATAACAATTTTTTGTTTATGCCATCAGCCAGATGTCTCTTTGTAATTTATATCAATGTCTTTTTCAGATTTGACAGAGATGTCTAACAATGGCACCAAAAAGGACCCAGACTGTTAGGTTACCTCTGAAGGATGGTGATGGCTTGTGATGGATTATGCACTCTCATTCCTCAGGTTGTGGGATTTGCAAGATGAGCTTGAGTGCTTGACCTTTAAGCACCTGCCAGCATAGCACTCCACTAGATATTTTAAATCTTATTTTATATAAAATAAAATAAGTGATATTTGACTTAAGCCCTTCATGACAGCACACAATTATTTATGGCAAATGAGAGGCTACATTCATGCAGTTCAGTTCATTTTCAATTGTTGGTGATAAATGAAGGGCAAGATTCTCCATTGGGTTCAGCACTATTGTTAGCTGAACCCTTTTATTTTTAATTTTATTTTCTACTTTAACAATAGAAAAAAGAACCAAAACAAGTGATCTTGAGATGGGCTAGGATGCTATCTAAATTCAGTTTGTTTATTAGATTAAATAAGTCAGACAATGGCATGCTTGATAGGAGATAATAATTCTAGGTGTATAAATCTGAAATCACCCCCCCCCTCCCCTCTTACACACATAATCTAAATTTTGGGAAGTTACAAAATACAGAAACTCAAGATACATGGAACCATTCCTCACAAATTGTGTGTATATCATAGAGTATCAAAAAGTAAAAAAAAAAAACATTTAGTGAAATAATTTTCTCTAAAAATTGACCAAGCAAAGTGACATCTGAGGCTCTTCTAGCTTAATCTTGAAATAAATACAATCAAATGTGTTGATTGATAAACTATAATAACCATATTTTTTAATAAGGCAAAGACCCTGGTTTTCCAAAGAACTGCCGGTTTGATAAGAAACACCCCCGTCTTGTTTTTTTTTCTTCTAAATAATCAGGTTAAAATATTGTGGAAAAAAAATTTTAAACCGGGAGAAAGCGAGCGAGGTTGCTTTGAACTTTGCCAATGGACGTCCGCCACGTGGCAGTTGACAAGACCTGCGGGCCACGCGTGACGCGTGCTCGATGCTTGCACGATGAAGCTGCCACGTCGGACGTTGAGATAGGCCAAAGGGGGTGGTGGCTGCAGCGTGAATAAAAGCTCATCCGAGGGGCAATATTGTCAAGAGGGCAAAATATCTCTTGGGGGGAAGAAGGTGGGGGGTTTTGGTGGCATTATAAAATGAGTTTTTGTTACACTTTTTATCTTTTAGCGACAAAACCTGTTAATAGGTGTCTTTGAGGGTGACCGTATAGTTTTGTGATATCCTCCTTTTTTTTATCCAAAGTGATCCGCCACCGATATTTGGTCATACACGGCTCTCACTCTTTTTTTGTTGTCACATCACATCTTTTTATATGACAATTTTATGTGGCTGGTTAGTTTACAATTTTTTGTCATGAAAAAACATACAAGAAAATTACAAACACCCTAATTAAAACTCATGAGTGGGGATTAGGGTACAAACAAATCGAGACAAACGGGGTCGAATAATATGTTATTCAGAGTTAACTCGTTTATTTATATAAGTTCGAGCTCGAGTTTTTCCAAGTTTGCTCAATTTTTCTTCAAATTTAATCTGTTACTTAATCGAGTCGAACTTGTGCTTGAGTTCAAATAGCAATTCGAACTCAAGTTCAATCCACATTCAAATTCAAATTTGACAAAAACTCATTTATAAAACTAAAACTGAAAATCGATCTAAGTTTAAACTCGAATCAAAAATTTCTTTCGACTCGTGTTATTTAATTAAATGATGATGTATAACTATCGATATTTATAATTTATTTTTAAATAAATATCTAATCAAGTATTTAATCAAGTTATCTGCGAGCTCACCGTGACGAGTAGTCGTCTATTCAAGTTTTGCTCATTTAATGTATCGACATTTATGTTTTATTCAAACTTATTCATTTAACGCGATAAATGAGTCGAGCCAAATTTATATGGGGGCAGAGTCTCGAGTTACTTGTCCTGTGAGTGTTGGTTGGTTTGCACCCCTTGGGCGATGCAAGCATATTCCAAGATCTCGATTTAATTTCAGTAAAAATTGATTTATTCAGATCTTATTAACACACCTTAAAGTTAAATTTAAACGTTTCGATACTTAATAAGAATTATAATTCGAATTAGTCAATTTTATAGCTATTCTTATATAAATTCTAATATTCTTAAAAATTAAATAAAATGATTCATAAATTTCTTGGCATGTAAGATAATAAGAAAATAAAGGTAATAGATTTCATTGATCATGTATAATCATCTGCCACAATTCTAATTTGGTGGAGAACTAAATAAAGATACATCGATTGGAATCAAAATTGGAAACGGACAATTGAAAAGGGTCCACCCCACCCCTTTGATCTATCCTAATTTACAAAATGCCATCGCGTTGGCATCTCATGCTAAACTCTTCAATCATTGAATTCCATTGCATCTTATGAGTGAGTATCTTATAATAAATGACCTAAGCAGCTGTATAATCAATTTACTGTGTCCTAAACTCAAGAATTGGATTAAGATCCTTGATCCTAAAGTAAAGTTCAATGTAAAATTTTGTGGGTTGAGAGTAGGGGGTGCTCATGTGAACCAAAAAATTTGGTGGATCAAACCGAATTAAGTTTGATTGTTTTATTTTTTTTTTGAATCGAGCTGGATCAGACCAAACCGATCTAATTTCTATTGATCTGGTTCGATGCAACCCCTCTCTAGCCAGATTGTACCGATAAATTAGTTGATTCGATTTGATATAGTTTATTTATATGTTGTATCAATTTTAAATATATTATTGTAAATATTTGCTAGATGATACAAATATAGTTATATCTTGCAAATAAAATATTAATTTTAATATTAACTTTTTATTTAATTTAATTTAATATTATTTCATTTTATTAAAAATAAATTATGTACGTTAAAAGTGGGGGCTGAACCGGTCACTATTGATCTGGAGTTTAGCCGCTTCGGTTGTATTTCAATTCGATTTCTACTTAGGAACATCGTCTCGGAACTGAACCGAACTAAACCAAATCGTGAACAACCCCGGTCGAGAGACCTTAAAGAGTTGTTTCTGACTCTGGATTCAAATAATAAATCAACTACTATGCACTGACCATTTGTAGAGGTAAAATTGGGAAGGAGCTTCACACAGAGATGTTTTTGGTTGATTACAGCCCCCTTAAACTACCGACTATTATCATAAAAATACAATATTCAAAGTGATGCCAAAGGCAAAAATAAAAATAGAGTGGATCAGATCAAAAATTTAGCAACTGAATGCAATTTATTTGCTTGTTCATAGATAAGCATGATGTATGATATATATTTTAAATTTTATCGAATCCAACTCCAATTTTTCATGTTAATTTCGACCCAATCAGCACGAAGAACGTTTTTTTTTTCACTCACTAAAATCAAAATTAGAAAATAGAGATATTTTAATGTGACCCATCCACAGCCCTACAACCAGTATTAGATTAGATAGATGGGTCGGCACGTGATTGGGATACCGTGGGGCCCACGGTATGTTTCTCCTCTCCGCAACCGCCCGCACGTGACTGGGATACCGTGGGGCCCACGGTACGTTTCTCCTCTCCACAATCGCCCCCTGGCCCGCAAGAAACTACGGAAATGCCCCCAAAAGCGAGAGCTGAAAAGATCCACCTGCCTAATCAGATATTTCGAAAGGTGGGTCCCACCTCGTCCTCGCCCCGTTCACCACCCCCACCCGGCCACCCCCCTCCCGCCGTCTCACTACCTCCCGCCACGCCGAGCTCAGCTCTCCGCCTCTGCCCGCCGCCCCGCCCCGCCCCGATCTCTGCGCGACGGCACCCTCTGCTTCGGCGTCAAGAGACGACGGCGAAGAGGACGGACGGGAGCTCCACGGAAGCGGTGGTGATCTTGTTTGCTGTCTTCTCTCTGTTGCGTCGCGCCTTTGGGCGTGCCAGCAGCTCTCCTCCCTTTTCAATGTTCTGGTTCTTGTTGTTAGCTGATCGTAGTCGGCGGAGGGGTTCTCCGTCGTGGCGAAGGAGGCTTCCTGGTTTTGCGCGGTGTTGTTCCGGCTTTGCGGCGATGCTCGTGTTCTTAGCCGTCGGTGGCGGTCCAGATTCCAGGATCGTGCTTACCGGAGTGTGATTTCTGTTGGGAGATGGTTGCGGGAAACAGAGGCTTTTAGCCTGGGATTCCTGCTTCTGGCGAGGATCCGTCCGAGCCGTGTCGATTCCTCGAGAGATCTTTTCATGTTGTGTTGCTCCTTGTTGTCCGCTTATTGGTTTTTCATGTTTCCGTGCAGAAAATACTTTTAGTTGCATGGGAAAGATTACGGAGCTTATCTTCTCATGTTACAATTATATGGTATTACTTGCGAGAAAAAAAAAATTGCATGATCTTTATATGCTTGCGATTCAGAACACGTGATTTCTGAACCTGAAGTCTGTGTCTCTGGATAATCAGGGAAATATTGCATGCACCTGATTGAATTGTATTTCAAGTCTGACATAACCGTATAAAGCAATAGGCTCTTTGATCGGTCCGATGCTTGGTTAGTGATGTTTTTTAGTGCCTCTTAGATGCTAAATAAATTACCATATCTGCTTGTCTTTATTCTGAACTCTCTGAAGTCTTAACAAGCATATCCTTCATATGATCCTTCATCAGCATCTTAATGTTTACCAGCACTTATAACAGAGAACGTGTCGTGCCTCTGTAGGCCATGCTCCGCCATAAGTGTTCTGGCCATAAACCAATTTCGTATGCTTCTTCTGACTAGGTTGTCGCTCCATTTATAAGCCCTTTCTACACTTTGGATGAGCCTTTTCTCTATGTGAATGCGATATTTATGTTTCCCTCCTTATCCACAGAGAAATTGCTTCTCTTTCTGTGAATATTCTATTTCTTAGTGCCAGTATTTTGCTGTTGCAGACATCAAGTGAAGTTTTTTGGTACAGCTGTAAGGGGTTGTAAAGTAAAGCCTGAAGTCTTCTAGGGCATCTCCAAAGCTGACCTGACAGGCAGTTTTTGAAATCAGATACAAGGAAATCCCTATAGTCTTTATTTACAAATCTCAATCATAGGATGGGGCGGTTGTGTGATTTTTGTGGGGAAGAAAGATCCATGGTGTATTGCAGGTCTGATGCTGCATGCTTATGTTTGTCATGTGATCGTGTTGTTCATTCAGCAAATGCACTTTCTAGACGCCATTCACGCACTCTTTTATGTGATCAATGCAATTCAGAGCCTGCGACTGTCAGGTGTACTGAGGCCAAAACATCTCTTTGCCAGGACTGTGATTTGAATGGTAATGTGCATTTAACGTCAGCACTGGGATCAAGAAAGCAGATAATTGACTGTTACTCAGATTGCCCTTCGGCTTCTGAATTTTCAAGGAAATGGTCCTTTCTTCTAGATATCCCTCCAATTGATGACACAAATTCCACATGGGATTTTGGGTCAATGAGACTCAATGAATTTAGCATGATGGAGCTTTTTAGCCATTCAGACATTACCATAGCAGGTAAAGCAGTCTCAAGCAACATGGATTATCAAGTAAATACAGAGAAGTACCATAGTTGGTCTCATTTGTCTCAGTCATCGGGATTGCATCCTCTCATAATGACCAATGGGCAGTCAGCTGGATCTGTGGATTCAACTTCACCTAAGGTTAGAGAACTGAATATAGATTTGCCAGCATTAAGGCATAACATGTATCATGATATACCTTTGAGTCTTCTGTTACTTCTTGAACCATACATTTTACCCTTTCTATAGAAATAAAGGGCATCTTGGACATACATTAATAAAGCCACATTCTTCCTTTGCTTTCAGCCAGAAAAGGAGAAAAACCAGAGAGAGGTGGACTTAATCTTGCACTATTGATTTAGTTGCATGTCTTCATTATCCCAGTATTTTCTCCATTGAGAAGATCTCTCACTTAGTATTTTTGTTTGATAATTTTTAAATTACTTGTGATGGCTGCTTAGCTAATGTGTCCTCTCCAAAAATAAGAATGGCTGAGGTGAACATTATAGAGTTGGAAACTTTACCAAGTGGAAGCTGAAAAAAAATTGTGTCAGAAAACACCTATGACATCGATATTGTGTCTAGTGTAATGTTGTATTTCAGGCTTTTATTACTTGATTGTAAGACACTGAGCAACTTGTTTATGTGGTTTTTTTTTCACGGTATTGTTCCATTAAGAAACTTTCTGCACTCTTTTCCTGATGTCTGCTTAGAATCATGATATATGATCCATAGCTCAGAGTTCATGATAGAATACGATGACAATAATTTTATCTAATGTAGTTTACTTGTATGCAAATGTAGTGGTGAAGCAGATTTTTGTTTCCTTTAAAGATGTTTACATCACTAATTCTCCTAAAATCAACAAAAATTACCCTTTCCCGCCAGAATAACATGAATGTTGAAGAAGTGCTAAGCTCATAAAAACTGTGTAAGATTTCTTCGATAATGGTGCAAACATCCAAGCAGATTCTGTGTCATACAAGTTGATCATATGTAAACACATTCTTTAACATGCATACTGGTAATCTGATCTGATAGCACAGTAGCAGCTCATTATGAAGAGTTTCAGTTCATCCTCCTTTAGCTCCATACGGACTAAAGACAAGCAACAAAATAACTCCCGGAGCTAATTCTGGGCTTTTACCTTTTGAATTACATGCAGGTATCGATAACAGAGAAAAGTGACTTAGGCATGGATGAATATGGTGAATATTTTGACGAAATCAGTGTGAAGCATGCTGAACTAAATTTCCTCATCCCTGATAGAGTATATGGCATATCTAAAAGTTACTCCAAACAACAATTTGATTTGGAAAGTGATCATCCATTTGTAAGCAAGGAAATTCCCATGTTCAATGATGATATCCAGGATGGAAACTTTGCAGAGGTACATCTGTTCATTCTGAATAGTTTTTATTTGGAAACTTTGCTTTGGTTAATGAGCTAGATTATTCTTGACAAAACATGAACAGATGGTGGATTATCCTTTTTATGTTCATCTGAGATATCATAGACAGAAGACAATATTTTTAAGGTTTTTGGGATGTATTGTTTTTATTACTAGCTGAATTAACATCATAGTGTTACTGTGCATGTGAATAAGCTGAGCTAAGTGTCAAATGATCTCAGGCTACTAATGTCACCTCCTTGGGCCATTGCCGTAAACCTTTGGGACTTTCTGTAGTCGTTGCATGGCAATTTCATTGTGAACTCGTATGATTTAATGGTAAATGATTGTGGTTGAAAAAGTTAATCACATGCAGGGGATTATGCATATGCTTATTTTTTGTGTGTACATAATGGGAATTATGTTCTTACATTTCTGTGTCTTGCCCAGGCAACTTCATCCTGGAAGGTCATAGTACCAGCAAACAAGGATGCAGCACCTGCTGATTCAGTTATGTCGGATCATGAAGCCAATTTGAGGAGTTCGTGCTTACCAACCAGATTAGCCCAGTCAAGCCTATCACTTTCATTTTCTGGTGCAACTGCAGAGAACACTGCTGCAGAGTACCAAAATTGTGGAATGTCAACAATGCCCTTGGAGGGTGATCCTCCTTGGTGTCTTGCTGGCATTGGGAATTCTACTCTCAATTCAGCTTGCAGGGATAGTGCCATAATGCGCTATAAGGAGAAGAAAAAGATGCGAAAGTAAGTCTGTCTATTTATTATTTATTACAACTCTATTTTAATTATCACTGTACATTGAAATATTTATGGGCAACACGTTGGAATCTAAGATGATGTATGTTTCAGAACCAGCTTCTTTTCCTCTGTGGAGGAAAGAAAGTCCATTAGATGTACCAGTTTCTTTTGTCCCCTCTTTCTATCATAATATGTAGATTTTGGTAGTATTTGCCTGAGTTAGTTTTGTCTAGTAGTTTGCTAGCTATTAATTTAAACTTTGGTATACAGGAAGGGAGAGAAATAAAAATGAGGTAAGTATTAATGGGGACAGTGAAAAAATAGGAGATAAGATTATTCTAAAAAAATTGTTATTGTAAAAGAGGTATAATCTATAGTACTTATGCTTCACAAACTACATTAAGAAATTAGATTAAATAAAAAATTGGGAGGATATAAATGACCTTATGCAGAGTATATTAAATGAATAGAATATATTTATTTGAGATCTCACTAGACATGTTGGAAATGGGTGTCATGGATATGAGGTCTTTAGAGGTTTTCAAGACCAGATGTGTGTTTAGAAGTGGACATAATAAAAGTTAAATTGATTTCATTCTTACAGGAAAGACTAATTATGCTCTTTGCAAAGATTTTAAAGTAATTTCTAATGAAGCTTTAACAATTTGTTGGAACTCAAATTCTATAAACAAGGTACCCCCAATGTGATCAATTGAGACACAAGTACCATCGGCCAGTATGCAGTCATAACTAAAATAGGGCCTTGGTGTGCACTTAAAATCAGAAATTATGCATGTCTTACATGAGCCGAGGCCCCCCTTAGCATGGGCAGGACATCATGGTGCCAGCAGAGGGGAAAATGATGGCCAAAAGCAAGGAGAATAGATCAAAAAAAAAAGGGGAAGAAGGAGAGAACACCGCACCTATCTGTAGCAAAATACCATTAGGATTAAATGAAAAAGAGAGCAAAGGAAAGGGGGAATGAAGGATAGGTACAAGCCTGTTAATATTAACCCAAGTGGGCTATATACTTGAGCCTTGCAATGGTGGCAGCAATGATGGCTTTAGCTGGTCCGATGGCACCTGCAACCCCCTGGTCAGACAGGTCCGATGGCATCTGCAACCCCCTGGTCAGACAGGTCCGATGGCACCTGCAACCCCCTGGTCAGACAGGTCCGATGGCACCTGCAACCTCAGCCAGGCAGGTCCAATGGCAGCAGCAATCCCTTGGGCAGGGTCCGATGGCAGGAGAACAGAAGAGAGAAGAAGAGAGGATAAGGAGGCAGACCTGCTGGCGCACACCCAGCTGAACCCGGAGCTGAAAAGAGAAAGGCCGGCTGCTGTTTTTGAAAACAGATGGGTCAATTAGGGAGGATCGAACCTGTTTTAGGGTTTAAAATGTCCTCCTATTATTTTCTCAGCAATAATTAGATAAAGGAGGGCTGGGATTTAAATAGAGGAAGGCTGATTTGGATCAATGGCTCAGATTTGATCTAACTTAAGTTATTGGATCCTATCTTAATGGTTTCTTATTGGTATTGGATCATGAGAAGTAAGGAAGGGCCAGGATGCCATCTCATGACCAAGTTTAGATCAAGGGTCCAGATTTAACATAACTTAAGTTATTGGATCTGCCTTAGTGGGTCTTATTGGTATCAAATACCTGCATGGGGAAGGCTACGTACAGCACAGTATTTCCCAGAATTTTCAGAGTTTAAAAAAAAAAAGAGGAACGTGGGGGGTTAGGAAACTGAACCTTCCCCCCACTACGCCCATCACTCCCATGACCCTCACTCCCTCCATGATGGGGAGGTTACGCTGGATTTTTTCTCCCTCTCTTTAAGAGAGACTAGCCAGAGCTAAAGGGTGGTTGGCTGGAGCATTCCTACGTGAAGAAGGAGAGCAATCTGGTGAAGGAAAAAGAAGAGAGGGAGAGCTTCAAGGAGCTGCTGCGCACTGCTGCTGGGAGGTGAAGAAAGGTGAAGAAGAAAAAAAGGTAAGGATCAAGGGTCCGGTTACATCCCCTTTCCCTCTCCAAGCCCTCTCTTTAAGCCTTTTCTTCAAAACCCCTCAGGATAAGCCCTCACATCATGCTGTTCGACCTTCCTAAACACCCCATCCAGATTTCATAAGTCTGTCCATATACCAGTCCTCTCGGAGCCTAAAACCCCCACATTGAAATTCTGTTTGGACAGGGTACATTCCGCAAATCATCCCACTTAGTACCCTGATCAGGCCCTAATCCAGTTCTAAATTACTCTGAAACATCACCCGGTTAGGCTGCCTAGACAGGCCTTTAGGCGCCCCAAGGAAATCACACCGAAATGTCATGTTCAGAAGTCCTTAAAACAAACCTTGAGCAGGCACTAACTAGAGCCTGATTTTCCTCCCCTTAAACCAGCCCCAAACTCACCTCCAAACAGCCCCTCAATTTCCCAATTCCGGTTCCATCTTCTGGATCAAATGAGGGTTAAATGTTGTGGACTTCTTTAAGTTATGTCAGAGTCCAGTCCTGGCTGATATCAAACAGGCCGCCAGGGCCTTATTTCAGCAAAGTCACCAAGCCCAATTTCAGGCCGGGACCAGAGGGGCCACCAGGGCCAAGAGGACTGGCCGACAGGGCCTAGGTGAAGCCCAAACAGGCCTCTAAGGCCCAATAAGAGCAGTCTGGCCGCCAGGGCCTTCAAAGCTTCAGAATGTTCACCTCGGCCCAATGAGGACAGAACCGGCCATCCAGGCCTTCAAAAAAAAACTTAATCTAAATATGAGAAAAGAAGTTCAATTAAGAGCTAGTCTATTTCATATAGACTACCTCAAATGACGGGCACTCGGGCATGTCCCCGGTGTGTTTGATCCCGGACGGGGAAATGGGCAAGTTCCCATCTTCTACCGATCCTCCCCCTCAAAGTAGGGAGTATCAAACTCCACCTACTAAGAGGGGTCATGTCAAAATTTCCTTATGATCCCATGTGTAATATGTATTCAGATTTGCCAATAAATGGAAATTCTGAATTTTGTATATCACCGTTGCCATTGGAACTTATAGAATGGCCCATGAGATTGAAGGAATGCAAGTTTAAATTCCAATAATTCTGGAAGATTTTTGAAATCTGTAAAAAAAAAGGACTCAAAAAACCCTGAAATGTGTAAGTCTAAAATCTGAATTTTCACACAACCAGATTCCCAAGTTAAAACACTCCTGAACAAATCATAAACTTGATTGAATTCATAAGCAAGGGAATCTAAATTATGGATCTGTACATCAAATTTCGTTTCTCAAATCTTTAAGGCCAAGCCTTGAATTTGTGATCCAAATCCGCAACACACCAAAGAAAGCCAGAAACTAGAGCCTGGGCGTCAGAAGCCAGGGCCCATTTATGAAAACTGAAACATACTAAAAAACTGAAATCCATAGGAAGTCTGGAGTTTTTAAAAAAAAAAGAGTCTCTGAAACAGAAGTCTGGAATCCAGAAGAAGAATTTGGGAATCTTTGGGAGAGGTGCAAGATGTCAAATCTGAAAGTCTGAGGCTTAATAAATTTGAATTTGGGTAGAGCCTAAAATCCAAAGCTTGAGTTGGTGTAGAAGTCCGAAGTCTAGAAATCTGTTTAAAAAGAAAACCCCTGCAATCTGAAAATGTAGAGGGCTGGCATTGGAGCTTCAAAAATCTGAATTTCAAGAGTTCCAAAGTCTGAACTCCATATTTTCTGACATACAGCAAAATTGAAACTTACAAGAGGTCTAGAGTTTGGAATTTGAAGAAATCAAAATCCGGACTTTGCAAGGAGCCAAGTGCTATGAAATGTGCAGAATATCAGATTTAAAATTTGAATTTGTGCAGGACCCAAAAATCTATAATCTGAAGTTCAAATTGATAAAGATGAGAGGTCTGATATTTGAAGAGGTCAAATCTGAACTTTACATAAGAAAAAAAAAACAAGGAATTGGGGGCTGTAGATGTGCAGACCCGAAATCTGAAATCTGAAATCAGCAATCTGAGGTTTGTAAAAAAATCTGAAAGTTTAAGGCCTACAGCTGAAAATCAGAAGATGAGTCTGCAGGAGATTGGAATTGAAGTCCTGAGAGCTGAGGTTTCAAATATAAACTTCAAAAAAAAATTTAAATTAGTACAAGTCAAAGGCTGATCTGTAAATAGTAGATTCCAAATCATTCAAACCCATAAGAAATTCAAGTTCAAAGCCATCCCAAAGCGTTTCACATAAATCTAAAGGTTGCATAAAAAAAAATCCAGAAATTGTCATATCCATTAAACCTGAATCTCCCCGGAATTAAAACAACCAAAATCTAATTAATTCCAACCAACTCAAGCAAGCTCAACTTAATAAAACTTAAAAAAAATTAAAACTCACATCAAAAATCCAAATTCCAACCACTAAATCCAAAAATTAAACAGATTCCATTGAATTTAAAACAAATCAAATTCATTCTAAATGAACTTAGATCCATTAATCAACTCAAATTAAATCAAATTCAAATCGAACTTCAACCAATAAAACAAACTTAAATTCAAACTTAAATCAATCAATTCAGTTTAATCAAAATTCAAATCAATGCAATGCAAATTTCAACAAATTAAGTTCAATTCAAATTCAATGAAATTCAAATAAATTCTAAATCAATTCAAACTGAAACAAACTTAAATCAAGCTCCAATCCAAAAAATCTAATTTAACTCAAATCAATTTAATCAAATTCAAATTAAAATTAAGTTCTTGCATTCCATTGATTTCATGGGGCTGTTCTCTCCTATGTGTGAATGTTTACTTTTGTGGATGTATGTCCTTTGCTTCCATGAATTGCTATGGCGATAATCAAGGGTATTCGAGAAATCTCGATGTAATTAACGTCGGATCTTCGCACCATCCGACGGGGAGAGGTCAAAAATAAAATTTTCAAAGAACCTAATAACCTCAAATTATATTTTTTTCAAATATTATTGACCCTAGTTAGTACTTTTATGGAATACCATCTATTTTCCTATAAAGTCAATACTAAAGTCAAATCAAATTCAAAAGGAAAATGAATTTCCAAAAACAATTTAAAATTTGAAGAGATTTTTGAGGTTCCAACACAATTCAACATAGGTTAGTTAGTGTCATGGATATGAGGAGGTCTTTAGAGGTTTCCAATATGAAATTTAAATATAGACATAAATAGTATCCTTAATTTTTCTATGGCCTATGATATAATACTAACAAATACTTATTTTATCAAAACTTAAAAGAGAATCTCATTTAATAACATTTATAAGTGGACATAATAAAAGTTAAATTGATTTCATTTTTCCAGGAAAGACTAATTGTGCTCTTTCCAAAGATTTTAAAGTAATTTCTAATGAAGCTTTAACAATTCAACATAGGTTAGTGATTTTAGATATTAATATCAAAAGACAAACAAACACATTTAAAAGAAAATTATCTTCTAGAATAAAATGGTGAGAATTAAAAGAGGTGAAACAAGAGATTTTTGAGAATAAACCTTTTAATATAAATGATTGAAAATCATATGTAGAAGTCAATGCTATGTGGAGTGGATGAACATGGCTACCAAGATTAGAGATAGTTAAAAAAGTAGAGTCTAAAGGGTATGATATGCCTAAAAAGGAGATATGATGGTGAAAGGAAGAAGTACAAAAGGTGATATAAGAATAAGAGAAAATAGTATAAAATATTATCTTAGTGTAATAACAATGATGCTTATGAACAATATAAGATAGCACAAAGTAAAAAGGACTGTTAGATGAGTAAGAGATTAAGCTTTTAACCAGATGTATGAGAAATTTAGAACTAGAAAAGATGGAAAAAGTATTTATAAATTAACAAAGTGAGTGATAGAAGTTCACAAGATCTTAAACAAGTCATATATATATAAGGGATAAAAAGGAAAGATTTTGATCAAGAATGATGACATTACAAAAATGTAACAAAGTTATTTTGGTACTTTTTCAATGACAACTTTGTTAGAAACATAAAAGATATAGAAAATGTAACAGAACTTAATATGAATTATACTAAGATAATTAAATTTTTAGAAGTTAAAGAAAGATTGAAGAGGATGAAAACAAGCTAGACATGTAGCCTCGATAGCATCAATGTTAAACTATGCAAATATTTAGGAGATTTAGGGGTGAAATAGCTAACTCGACTTAGTTTTAATTTTAAGTTCAAATTATAGAGGGATCAAGTTTATTAGTCATATTATGAAATTGAGAGAAAGAGTTATAAAGTGGCAATTATGAGAATGTAAAAATATTTCAACTAACCAATTTAAATTTATATATGGTTGATTAATAATAGAAGTTATTTTTGTTGTTATGTTTGATGGAGAAATATCAACATATGAATAAATATTTAAATATGATATTTATTGACTTAAAAATGACTTATGATAGAATTTCAAGAGATGATTTGCAGTGGGTATGGAGTGAACGATGGTATTTTTATTTGGTATATACATGTGACAAAAGACATACATGATGAATCAACCACTAGCTTATGCATAGATGGAGGAGAAAGAAGATATTTTCTTATTTCAATTACATCAACGGTCTTCTCAATAAGTCCATAAACATTTGCAGATGAATTAGCATAGACTATACAATATGATATACCATAGCGTATGATATTTGAAGATAATATCATATTGATAAATAAGACGTAAGAAAGAGTGAACAAGAAGTTAGAATTATGGAAAAACACTTCAAAAATTAGGGGTTTTAAGATAAGTAGAATTAAGATAGAATATATGCATCATAGATTTAATGAAAACTCAATAAAAGAAGATGAGAGTTAATTCTGTTTAGATGAGGTAATATTATCTCAAAATACTTAATTCAAGTATCTTGGATCAGATGAAGGATGTGATGAAGTTGTTGACCATAGAATGAAAGTAGGATGAATAAAGTGAAGATTAGTTACGTGAGTTCCATTTGATCGTAAGATTTCACTAAATTTGAAAGTAAAAAAAATATCATGCACCAGCACACAATGTGTATGTACATGTGGAAATGTCTACTTTCACTGTTGGAACAAGATCTTACAGTAAGAAGAAAAAGAAATTGAATCACATGACAGGGAGAATTGCCTGAATGCACCATAATGAGTGCTGTGACAATGTTTTTTTTACTTGATTTTCTTCTCCCAATTGCCATACATAACCTAGGTATTTTGAGCTCGATGCGTACAAGTCTCCAGAAGCCTGCTGCGCTACAAGAAAAAAATGATAGGTATCAGCTTATTTTATTTGGATTAGGACGCAATTTATGAGGAGCTGACATGTAGTGTCGGGTCCTTAGCTGGAATGCTTGATCCAATTATCATTTATCCGGATGTCTTTCCCATTTGTTAGGTGATATATACATACCCTTATACTCTATGGAGAACTGGCACATTTCTTTGTCCTCTACACTGATTACATGTTTTTCATCCCACCAGAATCAGATTTTTTTCTCATCCCTCTCGCAAGTTTTATAGTTTCACTTCTCATTCGAAGACAAGTTATTTCAGTTTACAACAGCTCTACATCTTCTCAACTGTTTGCTTACTGGAATAGGTTTGAAAAGAAGATCAGGTACGCATCTCGCAAGGCAAGGGCTGATGTGAGGAAGCGAGTGAAGGGGCGGTTTATAAAGGCCGGTGATGCATACGATTACGATCCTCTTAGCTTCACTAGAGCTTTGCTGAAATCCTAATTCTTCTTGCACCTTTGGTGCGCTACGATTTGGAGAATTGCTTGCTCTGTCCCACTTTTCGTCACAGCTTTTGAGCGTTTGGTCCGGAGGCCCTGTGCGGTGCTGTTCTCCCGATTACAGGTATTGGGCCAATCCGGCGGAAAGGACTCTTGCAAAATCAAATGATCAGATGGCCAATGGCAGATTCACACATGCACGCACCAGAATCGTGTTGGTCCTTTGATGCCACTTACTGTTAACAAGAAGATACGGGCAGAGAAACGCCCGCCTGGATGCTTAAAGACCGCTTCCCCTTGTGACCTGCTGCTCCATATTATCCGCTCTCCCACTTCTCAAATCTTCATCGGTGTAGAGTTGTTCCCACTTCTCTATTCTTGTGAAATATGGAACGTTGTGCAACTGACTGGATTTCCCGAAGAGGGACTTGTAAATGACATTTGTAATGCTTCTTACCCTCCTTGGTTAGGATATTAAGAATGATGCTATGTCAATTTTGATATTGATACTTCTGGAGGATAGGACGCCAATGGCAAATTTGATTTATGTGGACAATGTGTTACAATTCATGTCTTGTCTGCACCACAAATTTCAAAATTGATATTAATGGTCAAACACATTGCAAGAATTCTGCTTAAAAATGAGAATTTATATCAATGCTAATTTCAAAATTAATAGTAACAGCTACGTTGAATACTGTGAACAAAACAGGTTATATTATAAGCAATTGACGAGAATTCCGCTTATCCAACAAGTCATTTGAGGTTCTTGTTTGTGAAATAATGTGCTCCGAGGGCAACGACTGATTGCCCTGCGTGCATCAGCTGGCCCAAGGACAGAGCCGTAAAACACACATACATTACAAATTCCAATAAAAGCAAGATGAAAAAAAAAGTGAATACATTCTTTCAAGTGACAATTTGACAAAGAAACCAAGATGGTGAGCTCTCCACAAAAAATAGGAATTTCCTTGCCTCTAACACTGCCTGGCTCTACAAATGGTTTAAATCTCTGAAAAAAAAATTAAAATCGTATGCTATGATACAACTATCACACCCTCACGCATGAAACGGAGTAATAAACTTCCAGGGCTCCCAAATTTGGATACGAACGTCACGGCCCACCACCCACCTGAGTATATCTACTCTTTGTGTATCTGTATCCGACTGCCGCACGCTAATTCCAGTTTTTATCTCGGACAACCAGAATGCAGTTATGTAGAGTTGTAGATGAACATAATTGTCTCCGTATAACTGCCCTCGCTTTTAACTTTTGAGAGACAATCAATTGGTCTGACGTGTGATCAGAATCATAACTCCTCGGGCCCATCTAATTTACAAGGCCGGGAGAGAGCTTAGGAGTATACACAGTCCTGTAGCTTTGACAAGTTCCATTAGTCAAGGGAGGAGTCCTATTTTCCTGGAATGAACTCCTTTTCCACTAATCCGAAGACCTCCTTGAGGTGCACGGCCAAAGTTGTGATCACATTGTTCGTTATCCGCTTCTGATGCTTGGTACTTTTCAGCCACGCTATTCCCAAGAACACGGAGACATTGCATGCCTTTGATCTTGAAGATTGATCATCCACCTGGTATCTTAGATGCAGCTGTAGAAGATGAGCAATGAAGCAGATTAATACTGTCACTGGGTCAAGAAAGCAGTGTACAAGTTTCGTTTACCTAAAGAATGATCAAATCATTGAGAACATCATGGAATGGGTAGGGAAAGGAAATATCAGCTACAATGATCATGGAACTCGCTGACAACATTTTAAGTAGCGGTGTGCATGGTTCGATTTGGTCCGGTTTATAGTCCTTTTTTTTTGAAACCGAATCAAACTAAACTGAGCACTCAAACTGAACCGAACCGGTTCAATTCAGTTTTGTTTTGTTTGGTTTAAGAACAAAAATTAATTAATTAATTAAAATAATTATTTCTATATACATATATACTCATTTTTTGTGATAAATAATTAAAATAAATAATATTTTATCATAAAAACTGTACAGGTATCATTTTAATAAATAATATAGTAATATTTTTATCATATTTTAGGCAAATCAGTTTAACCGGTTTGGTTTGGTTTGGAAGCTCTCCAACTGGTTGAACCAAACCACTCCTTCAAACCAAACCAGACTGAACAGGTTGGTTTGATTTGGTGGTTGGAACCAAATAATTCTAAGAAATGGGGCAAACAGTTACATACATTGAAATAGTCACCAAGTGGTACACCATTAAGTGTCATGACCTCCTCAATGTTCCAGCCACCTTTTTCGAGGAGCGGAGATTTCTGCTGGGTGCTGGTGATTTCGCCTCCATAATGAGAAATGCGCTTGTCAAACTTATAACTAATCTGCCTCTGATAGACATCAGATTTAACAGGCAGCCATGGGGTGATGGTATACTTGACACAACCAACTTTGCTCATCACTTTATGTTCCAAAGGACCTCCATCGAATAACTCCATCATGGAGTTCATCTGACATTGAAATGAACATTTCAGTATTTCCAGCGTCATGCATCATTACAAATTAGGCATGACAATTAGAGTTGTTTTTTTGAAAAAAAAGAGAAGAATTTAGAGGAATGGGTCTTACCGAAATAGGGTAACTTGAAGAAAACACCTCTGACATATTTGCCTCCTCTATTCCTAAGAATGAACCAGGTTCTTCACCCTGAAGGCCTTTTGATTCAGATTCTTCTTCTACAAGCTGAATCTTCTGCTCAGGACTGAGGGACTTGGCCTTCCACAATGCCATGATTGTCCTGTTAATATTAAACGTCAGTTACTACCTGAATGGTGCATGCTAAGAGAGCCTAAAAGTTAAAAGTTGAGTGGTTTTAGTCAATCTTCCTACAGAAACATTGCGCTCTTACTCTCTTTCAATCTATACTACACAAATTGAAATGTATGACAATGGTAAAAGAAAGGAAAAATCCATGTCTAACAATTTTCAGAAGATTGTAAAAGGTTGACTTACAAAAGAAAATTAAGGAAGTTGTCAGAACAATGAAAGAAAGCTACGGCAGCAGAAAAAAGAAAGCATTTTAATCATGGTTGGCAATCTCAGTGAGATCTCATTAGATTCTCGGGCTCGGAAAGCTACCAAGATCCAAGGGATCTGGAGGCACTGCCAGAGCTGCTGCAGAGGGCAGGGGCATTGGGTGGTGCTGTCCAGCACTGTCTTCCCCACTTGATAGGTCACATCACTGCAGGGGCATTCTCAGTGAGAACCACTGGATCCACAACTTCAGTTGTGGATCCACATCTTTTGAGCAGCCACCGGGTCAAAGAATCTGGACCGGTGCCCATCTTCCCCATTCTATAGGATGGGGAAGCCCCTGTGCAGAGTAGCCTTGTTCCATGCCAAAGCCACCACCCACTGCCCACCGTCCACAATCTCCACCCCTCCAAGGTGACTTCCCTAACCCGATCTCTTGAAGATAATTTGCCTTGCCGACTATCCCAAGATGAGTCTGATATCCGAGTTGGCATTCATTGATTAGCTGAGGAGTTAACATAAGCATAAGAAAGACAGGCACATATTATTTGCAGGATAACCCAATCCAAATTGGAATTGACTAATCCTGGATTAGGATCAGCACTTGCTGACCAATCCCAAGGAGAAGGGGGTGATCTCTGAAGGAACTTCCACCAGATCGGGCTAAAGCATACTGGATCGGCCTGGATGGACTGATTCTGGACCACTCCAGCCAGTCGAATCAGCCAATTCCATGGAGTTCGAACAGAGCTGAGGGAGGAGCAGCTGGCGGCTGCTCCCCGAGTCTTCCCCCGACACCTAACATAGGGTGGATATGTTATCAGGAGGGGGGAAACCAATAATGAAGCAAAAATAACAGGGATAAACCACTACCTGTTGGCCATGTGAAATGATACAAAAGACTGAAAATGGAACTTCAACCTTCCTTCACTATCTTGAGTCTTTGCCCCATGCCGTGCATCCATACCTCTGCCTTGACGAAGAATAATCATCAGAGATGGACTGCCTACTGATGCAAGTGATGGGGGAATAACTTGAATATCTTCAATATCCTCCCAAAGAAAAAAGAATTTGGTTTTATGCCCAAAAAGATTAGCATAAAACCCAATTATTCTTGGTGACAAGAATAGTCGGCCCTGCAAAATGATAAGCAAAATCTGTTACCAGCGGCACAGATGACTTGGTTTGTAAAGGTAGGAAAAGCATAAAACTGATGGTGCTTGGCAGGATGCCTCGGAGCAAGAGGTTATCATGATTATCAAAAAAATAACCAAATATTGGGTTCAAATTACAATGTAACAGGGGCAATCTCAAAAGTGAGGGCTAAGGATGGCAGCTAACACATTTTATTATATAAACATGACTAAACCGAGTAAATTAAAGACAAACAATGAAAACGGATACAAAAATTGTTGAACAATGAAGAACGTAAAAGATAACATGTAATTATTCTACTAAACACCACCAACTCCACAAAGCACATTACTTTTTGAGACATTTTCCAAAAGAAACACAATCTTCCTTGTTAAGTTACATTGCCCAGAACCCCTACACACAGTCAATAGATATGTGGAAAGTAGTTGACACATTTTGCCAATGGTGCAAGGTTTTCAAGGTGACCCAGGCGACCAAGGTGACATAGTACTGCTTTGGCGCCTAGGCAATAAAGCGAGGCGTTAGGTGACTCTTTTTTATATAGTTAAATTGATAAAATAACAAATGTGTGACGACTAATACAAAATAGCTATAACACCTTGTAAATCAATTAATAATGTGCAAGTGCATAGTTTCATAAACTAAATAAATTGAATATAAATTAATTTTAGTACTTAATCTGTATTAACTATTAGTAAACATTTATAAAATTATTTAATCCTAGTTATTATTCCATCAAAATGTCTATTTATAACCAAAATAACTATTAGAACTAGTTATTTTTACCTCAAAACCACTGAATTAAGTGATGTTGATACTTAATCAGCATTATTTATTATTAAATTAGCTAAAATGACCCTAAATACCCCTGGTCGCCTAGGCGCTCCTCGCCTTGACCGGCCTTGGGGCGCCTTGTTGCCTACAGAGCAATGGTGTATGAGTACATAGAAGGGTAGTGGAAGCATTTTAAAAGAAGGCATGTTTCGAGGTATTCCATGTCAGAATGCTCTGCCACTCGCCACAACCGGGCAGAAACTCTTCCAGCCACCATCAACTGCCAAAAGCCATTGTCTACTGCCCACCATTGTTTGCCACTCATGCTTTTCTTAGTTGCAGACACAAGATAGACATAAAGGTCCCCTTCTAGGCTGAAACTAACTCATACTTGACTGAGCGGTAGTGATCTAAAAAGTTAACAATACAGCCTTTGAGAATAACTTAATGTACATAAGGGTTTTCTAGAAACGGTTGTAATTTTTGTAATTTGGTTGAAGTCAAAATGTCAGCATCTTTGCAAGATAATTTTATAGAAAAATAAAGCAAAAATAATGGGTATAAGCCTATGAGGATTCGATCTGAAGAGCAGGTTGGCCAATCCAGTCTTCATACTTATATTTCCTGGATAGACCTCATCATTTTGCTTCTTGTCTCTTTTTCTGTTAGGTATTCTAATTCCAGTTTCTAGTGATTCATGTCCCCTGTATTAAGGAGCCACCTTCAAAAAATAATAAAAAAGATGCATAACATACAATTGGATGCAGCAGAAGTTGACTGAGTTTCAATGCAGAAGTTGATCCTGGCAGTTGTAGGTCATATACTTGGCTAACAATGTGAAGAGCTGCAGAACCCATATAGCAAAAAGGGAGTTTAATACAAGACAATTTTCTATGAAGCTTTTGTATCAGAAAATTGATGGTGGCAGTTGCAGGTCATATAGTAGAATTTTAAGAGCTGCAGCGCCATTGAAGATAAAATATCTTATGTCTGATAAAAAGGACTGTCAGCGCAGCCAAGAGGAGATGATATTTGCATCATGTGTCAAAGTGCAAGAGTATTCACAGCATCTGTCAACTGTGTTGCAAGCACACTTTACCATTACATACCTCGTGATTAGTTAATTGACAATGTACACCTTGTGACCACGTGTTCTGAAAATGCCCAACACATGTGGATCTATTTCAACAACCTTCACCTAAATAGTCGGTAAGGAAGACACAAAGATTCTTTGCTATTACCTCATGCAATACTTAGGCAATCAGGTTAGAAGACCAACTCAACTCAACTCGAGCCTTAGTCCCAAGTTACTTGGAGTCAACTACATGAATTCTCTTTCTCTACTCATGTTGATTTTAAGTTACGTCTTCAAAGATATTTAAATCATCGAAATCATATTGAATTACCCTCCTCCAAATTAACCAAGGTCTACCATGTCCTTTTTTGTTTCTTTTATTTTAATATTTTCTACTTTTCTTATTAGAGTCTCCTTAGGTCTACGTTTAATATGTCCAAACCATCTCAATCTCACTTCTTTCAATTTATCTACAATTGTCATTATTCATATATTTTCTCTAATATATTCATTTCTGATTCTAACTAATCTAGAATGACCACTCATCCATCTTAATATTCTAATTTCAGTAACACTTATTTTAGAAGAATTTCTTTTATTGTCCAATATTCACTACCATACGACATTGTAGGTCTTATGCTTGTACGATAAAATTTTTATTTCAACTTTAGTGGAATATAACAATCACATAGAATCCATGTAGTCAATCACCACTTCATATACTTGAATCGGATTCTTTTAAAAAATATTATCCCATCCAAATTAACACCATCACCTACTTCTCTTTGATTTTTATTAAATTTACAATGCATATATTCTATTTTATTTTTACTTATCTTAAAACCCTTAGTCTCTAAAGTATTTTTTTCACAGTTCTAATTTCTTATTCACTATTTGTGTCTCATCTATCAATACAATATCATCTATAAATATCATACACCAAAGTAGATCATCTTGTATAGTTTTCGTTAATTCATTCATAACTAATACAAAAAGATAAAGATTTATTGTAGACCCTTGATGTAAGTCAATTGAAATGGAAAATCTTTTATTTTTCCTCCAATTGTGCATACGCTAGTGGTTGCTTCATCATACATATTCTTTATCATTTGTATATACCTAACAGGCATCATCTTTCGTTCCAATACCCACCACACAATCTCTCTTGAAATTCTATCATAGGTCTTTTTCAGGTCAATAAAAACCATATGTAAATCTTTCTTTATAAATTGATATTTTTCTACAAACTTCTTGATAAGAAAAATAGCTTCAATTGTAAATTAACTGGCATAAATCTAAATTGGTTAGCTGAAATATTTGTACAAATCTGTAATCACCGCTCAATAACACTTTCTCATCATTACATAGTATGACTCACGAGTTGATCTCTTTACAATTTGCACAATCTTGTATATCTCATTTTTTCTTTAAAATATGTATAATGATATTTTTTCTCCATTAATTCGACATTCTTTTCAATATTAGAATTTTGTTAAAAAGTCGAATTAACCAATCTACCTCTAAATCTTCCAAACATTTCCACACTGCAATAGGAATGCTATCTAGACCACATGTCTTATTTGTTTTCATCATCTTCAAAACTTCTTTAATTTCTGAAAATTGTATTCTCCTAATATAATTCAAATTAAATGATGTCACATGCTCAATGTCGTATATGTTTTTAGTACAATTGTCATTAAAAAGAGTATCAAAATATTTTTTCTATCTTTCTTTGATATCATCATCTTTAATTACAAATTTCCTTCTTTATCCTTGACGCATCTGACTTAGTTAAGAGCTTGAGACATTTTCCCTCTCATCCTTGCCAATCTATAAATATCTTAATCACCTTACTTAGTTCCAAGTTTCTCATACATATGTTTAAAAGCATCATCTCTTGCTCGTCTAATAGTCTTTTTTTGCTTCATTTTTCGCTATTTTGTATTATTCATAAGCTTCATTGTTATCACTCATGAATAATTTTTTATACCAATCTCTCTTATTATTTATCACTTTTTGCACTTCTTCATTTCACCACCAAGTCTCCTTTGTAGGTGGACCATGTCTTTTAGACTCTTCAAGTACTTTTTTAACAATCTCTCTAACATTTATAACCATGTTCATTCACATAGCATGGTATATCAGGTTAGAAGACCATGGTAGAATATTTATAAATACGTGATAGTCTCTTCCTTGGACTTAGAGACTCCCATCTAATCATTGCCGGTTACATTGACTTATGGTAATAAGATGGTGATACAACCCACAGAAGAGAAAATAAACAAGAATTTCAAATTCATATTGAAGATAGGAACTTTTGTTTTATGAAATGATCAACTCTTCATTGGCCCTCACGAACTAAATTCAATATTAAGATGAAACAAGGAATAACTTGTTAAGTTTTCCATCCTTGGTTTTAATCAACAAGCTAGAATGACCCTTTACATGAAGAAAATATATCAATGTGCTAAAAAATGGAAACCCAAAATTATGATGTGTCAAAATCTTAATTACTTAACCACGATTAGGTGTAAAATTCACCTGCATAGGCATTTTGCGTTTCAAATGACAGGTAAAATCATTAATGAGAAACTCCTCCGGTGGAAGACTAAACAACTTCTGGAATGCTGAATTTGTCTGTGGTGATCTCAAATTTATCTACATGTGTAAATCAAACTTTAGAAGCTAATATAAGAAGCAAAATGCTCAAGAGCTATGATACAATCAACATCAGAGATGATCAATTACCTTTTTCCCAACCTCCTTCTCCATTTTTGTTATGTAGTGCTTAACAACTTCAGTACCTCGTGTGTTATTCAAAAAGACTCTCAAATGTAACTTGGACTGGTATGCCTGGGCAAGTTTTCCTTGAAGTGGGATCCACACATCTGCTAGATCAGATATATTAGATTTTACAAAATTGATTTCTCCATGCCCAAGAGAAGTAGCTTCATCAAAAGGCCCATCAAAGTCATACACATCCACATCCATTGTGGATGGAGGGTCATCCATTGCATCAAATTCAAATATTTCTGCCATAGAAACAGATCTCAAATATATATATGAGAAAGATCATAACCATGGACATGGATATGGAACCAGAATTAGAAGCTTAAGAAAATGTAATGTACCATTCCATTGGGGTTCTAGTGTCTGGAACTTGATTGAACTTGTTCTTGTTTTTCCATTACAGGTGAAAACTACATAAGGGTCCGAGAGCTCAGATGATCTGACAGTTGCTAAATTACTGCCCTCAATCAATGCAACAGTCAACAGCCAACCATCTCCTTGTGCTTTGACTCCATGATCATTCCCTGCAATTTATATTGGAAAAGATAGAAAACTGTATCATTAAAGGATATTATTTTCAGTTTCTATAAGACAAAAGCATTCGGCAGAAGATAAAAAGGTAAAAACGTAATAACAGAAAATTAGATTTAAACTAGAAACATTTGTTAGATGTGAGTGCATACCAACTGACGTTTTTTAAGTCATACATACACAAAAAACTTAGTTTTTGAACAAAACAATTTGTTGAACCAAGCCACATGTAGAATTGGAGATTTAGGGCCATGGTTTTTCATCTCGGTGAGATCTTGTGAGATTATCAGTCTCGGCGGCTGCCAAGATCCAAGGGAAGCGAAGCACCCATTCAGAGTGGGTGGGCTGCAGCAGACGTTGCCGGAGGAGGCAGCAGAGCCATTTACCCCACCAAGCCTGGTGGGAAAGACGAGTCACACTGGTCCAAGATGGTCTCAATTCAAGACCCATGTGACCTATTTAGATGAAGAAAGGATCATACCAACAGTTGTTAATTAATGGTTGTTGCAGATCCCCACTTATCAGGCCATGCCAGGTCTGAGAATCTAGACCGCCTGTCTTTACTGTGAGAGAAGGCAGGGAAGACACCACAAAGGCATAACTCTATGCCTTCGCCTCTGGCTGATGCCTGCGGCTGCCTCCCTCCACCCCTCCAGCACCTGCCTCGCCCTGATCTTGCAAGATCTCGTCTCTCCAAGGCAAGGTCAATAATCGAGACTGCATTACTTGAATAAGGCAAAGATTTCCAAGTTGGGATCGGCCCTGGATCGGGACAACGGGATCAGATTGGCCAGATCAGCCGACCTAATGGAAGGAATCCCAGTCCAAGATCAGCCTTTCTAAAAATGGATAAAAGACCAAGAAAAAACAAGAAAAAATCCAGAATGATCATTGGTGGAGGGGTTGCCCGGATCCAGCATATTCACAGCTGGGAAGTGGTGGCAAGGTGGCAGTGGCCACTCCTGCAACTTCTCCACCCGGTTGGTCTTATGGACTCAACACTAGTTAGATCTGTCAACTTCGGGTCCTATGTGGACCTGATACAAGCCTCTTCCCTTGCCCAGTTAGTGCAGGGTGGAAGGGGCAGCTGTTGCTGCCCTCCACTGCCCCTGGTAGTGATCCACCAGAATGGGTTGATCCAACTGAGTCTAGCCCGATCCTGGTGGAAATCAACCATGGGATAGGGCTGCCATCAGGTATCATATAGGCACCTGCCAATCCTGGTTCAGATTGGATCAGCGAACCTTGCCACGGACTAGGGAATACATGCCTGTATTAGGGGAACACTTTATATCTTAGAGCAGGTTGTAGTGACCTGAGGTTGACTGATTTTCGGCTGGCTTGACCCAACTGCTAATTCAATTATGAAATCCTATTGTTTATTGGGACTTGAGATGTAAATGGATTCACAAAATCCGTTAACCTGACCGAGTCCAGGTATATTATCAGATTTGGAGTGTGTTTAGGCAAACCCGGCAAATCAGTGGCAGGTTCGGGCTTAGGCATATCCTGAAAAAAAATGTTTCGGGTCAAATAAAATATTGTCGGATGCCCCGATATTTACTCCCTGCTGCTGTACCTGATACCATCATAGCAGTGGCATTTTGGTTCGCTGAGCCGGCGGATTCCAGCAGGCAGCGGCGGGTCAAATTTTCTGTGTGAACACGCACCGGGCCTTGAGAAGGAAGTACTGACGAAGGGAAAGGGCACTGAGCGATCTGTTCTCATGCGAGCTTCCGGGGTTTTGGGGTTGCGAGGAGGGGATCAAGGCTGGCCGTCCAGAGGAGGGAGAAGCTTATCAGCAGAGGATGGGGGGAATCACTGCGAGTGTGCTTCACAGTTTTACAGGCTGCTGCTGCATCTTCCTTGCCGCTGTGGTGCTCCCACGGTGTCGCCGTCTTGATTTCGATCCTCATCGGAGGGAAGCAGACAAATGCCCATGAATGCCTCATTGGCTGGAATTATATATTGTGTGCTTGGTGGGATCACGGCCAAGGACAGCCTTGGCGGCTTGCTACCCCATCTGCGGCCAACGCCAAGAAAGAGTGAGAAATTCGTCGTTCTCCCCCGCGGCCTCTGGTGATGAGCCGTAATCGAGACCACTGCCGGTGATCGGTTGTCAAGATGGCGCGGCGTCGGTGGAGATTGGCATTCCCATAATTAATCATTGGTGATGAGGCACTGAGGTGGAGGCGGCCAGGATCACCGATCACGGCGCGGTTGGCCTCCAACCTGACCTCTGCGGGTTAGGACAGAGCATGCCCCTAAATCTTTGATCCGGGCATTCGGGGCTAATCCAAACCCGATGAGGATTTAATATCGGGTGTACATTCAGATTCGGAAAAAATGGTATCCGGTCAGGTCGGATCCTTCTCTTATCGATTTCAGATTTGGATCAGGTAAGATCTGATCCATTTACACCTCTAATTGGGATTCTTTAGAGGCTGAGGCCTATGCATGCATTGCCAGCAATTGACACACGTAAGCAACCATGAAATGCGATCTATCGAGAATCTCTTTCTATCCACACATCCGAAAAACTAGATTACAGAAACGAGAATATCAATATAGTACCTATGGTCCCTTTATTTCCCTTGCCTATTACTACCCCTAACTTATTAACTCCATATTGGACAAACTACTTATATTATATATTTTTCTCTCATTTTATTTTCTATTATTATTTTAGTTAGATAGTCTTGTTAAGTTTACTTTATATATTGCAACTTTATTATGGAATCTATCCAAAGATTTATCTAGACATTATTGTCTAATAAAATTCTATACCTTAATATTTTTTATGACTATATATGTACAATTGACCTAAGATGTCATATCCATCTCTATAAAATTCAAACAGATCCTCTCTACGTATTGTTCAAGATGAAGCTTAGGTGTAACATAAGATTCCTTGTATGTCTCCTGTTAACAATAGTTCACCCTCTCTGTCTTTTACTTTCAATTCTCTATTAGTTAATTTTGGTATTGAATATGAGTTCTCTTGTTCTTTTTGAAGAGATTGCATAACATTTTACATTTACACATATACTTTGATTGACATTTTCAAGATCTAATCTTTTGATTTTTTTTGACATTTTTGCGAGATCTCTTCTCTTTAGTCTCCCCTAAATAAAATTAAGATGCGAGATGACAATTCTTGTAAACAACTGACTTAACCTCCTTGCCCATGTTTAAACATCTAGGTCAAATAGTTGTGTCCCTTCAGGCATGTTGTCGCTTTTTCTGGGTAAGATGTCATTAAATGGGATTAGAAAATATGTTACATACTAGATTATTTAACTTGATGACTTCATGAATCCCAATTTTCGAGCACCTTTAATATTTGTCATCGACATTGTTCTAGGGTTTCTTGTACAAATCATCATTAGGATTACGGTGACATATGTCATTGTTTTTCTCTTTTGATCTCAAGCAATATTCTAAAAAGGGTCCTAATATTTAAAGAAAAGATCTTATGACAAACCCTCTCAGCAGCTCATCTTATTTTCACCAACCATAATTATTCTGCATGTGAACTTATCCAAAAAAAGACCCCCCTCCCATTTACAAAGATCTTGTCATCGACTCATCACCTGAATCTATAGGATAATGTCACTCAAAAGTTAAAGTCTAAAAAGTAAATAATCTCCTCATCCTTTAAGATTCTTCTGCATTTGATTATTCAGATTCCTCTGTAAAACTAATCCAACATGCTATCATCACCCGTTCCAGTAGTAAAAAAAATAACCGACAAGTGAAACAGCTTTAAGGACACCTTTCAACTATTGCCTCCACCCAAAAGGGGCCTTGCCACCATTGCTAATGTAAATCACATTCAATCATCTATAAAAGTCCCACTCTTGCATCAGTTAAATGTTCCTCCACAAGTTTACATATCACAAGAGAACACACAATTAATCCAACCAGATCGATCACCCAAGAATGCCAAATGAATGGAGAAAGAACGCCATCATCCCGCTATTTAAGAGGAAAGGGGATGTACATGATTGCGAAACTACAGAGGTATCAAGTTAATGAGCCAAACATTGAAGTTAGGAGAGAAAATTATGGAGAGGAGACTCCGGGAGTGTACTAAGATCTCAGAAAACCAATTTGGATTCATGCCAGGTAAATCAACTACTGAGGCTATCTTCCTAGTCAAATCCTTGGCAAAAAATTATAGAGACCTAAAGAGAGATATTCATATAGTTTTCATTGATTTAGAAAAAATATATGACCAAGTTCTAAGAGAAGTTATGTGGTTGGTGTTAAGAAAGAATATGATACTCAGTGGATTCATTAACATCATCGGAGACGTATAAAGAAGTGACCGCCCATGTTTCATCCCCAGGATAGGAGTCAGGAACCTTCTTAGTGTCAGTGAGACTACACTAAGGGTCTGCGCTCAACCCGTATCTATTTATCTTAGTCTTAGACAAAATAACTAAATATATACAAAAGAGTTTATCTTGGTGTATGATGTTCATAGATGATATTATTCTGATTGATGAGACTTGAGATGACATAAACAGAAAACTTGAAAGATGGAGAACCAAGTTAGAAGCCAAGGGGATCAAAATTAGTAAGACGAAGACAGAGTATATACATTTCAGATTTAGTGAAACCCCAAGAGTTGAAGAGGTTGAAGTAACCTTGGACAGAAAGGTCTTTGCATCGAGTACCCAATTTAAACACTTAGGTTCAATCTTACGCATGGACGGGGAATGTGACAAGGATGCCAACAATAGGATTAAAGTGGGATGGCTGAAATAGAGGTATGCGACAGGGATACTTTGAGATCGTAAAATCTCTCAAAAATTGAAAGAAAAATTCTATCGCACGGTTGTAAGACCTGCAATGCTGTATGGAAGTGAGTGTTGGACAACTAAGAAGAAGCATACTACCAAATTGAGTGAAGTTGAAATGTGGATGTTACGGTGGATGTGTGACCATACACTGATAGACAGAATTCGCAACAAGAACACTAGGGACAAAGTAAAAGTTACGAGAATCGAGGATGTAATAAATGAGTGAAGACTTCATTGGTTTGGGTATTAGACAGCGTCCTCTTAAGGCACCTGTTAGACAAGTTGAGGCCCTAGTGTTGTCAGCGTAGAAGAGACGAAGAGATAGACCAAAATTAACTTGGCGTTGATGTATTCAATATGACTTGAATAATTTAGGTATAAAAGAGAAATTAGCAAATGACCGTGTAGAATGAAAAAGACAAATCCATGTAGTTGACCCCAATTATTTGAGATTAAGACTTCGAGTTTGATTTTGAGTTTGAAATCAATCACCCAAGAATGTTTTCTTCCCTATTGTATCTACCCAACCCCCTTTAAGAAATCTAGAAGAATAGGGCCAGAACTCAAATTTCACTCTTTGCAAGCTTTTTACATGCAAAGCTTTTTTCTAATCTCCTTTCTAAAAAATATATTGAGTCTTTAAAATGATTCCAATTTCTTACAAATACAAAAAGGTGATGTGGGCGTGAACCTATCTGGAACCTGGTGTGAACCTGTCTGGACCGTAGCTAATCAGATCTCAAACCAAAAAATTTGGTTAGACTGCTAGTTCTCGTGTGGACCCAGTCAACTCGCCTGGTGTCTGAAGTGTTAGCCATCTTTTGGTCTCCAAACCAGGTCAAGGTAGGACTGGGATGGGCTGAGATGGAAAGGTGATCAAATGGACCAGGGTGGATGATGTTGACTGGTCTTGTGTAAATGTCAATGGTACAAGGCAAGAACAAATGAGCCATTAAGATGAGCGCCCCCAAAGAGTCAAAGACCATGTAGATGAAGCAAACTGGGTTGAGCACCGCCGGTCCGATGAATCCCCTCAAGTAGGCAATTTCATCCTCCACTGGATCACAAGTCCAAGCATCACACTATCACGTGGGGGAATGGCATCATCATCACACTTTGTTGTAGGAGTCATCTAGAATATTGATGGTGCTATCCTGGCGGTTAGACTATGCCTGGTTTTAGTGCGGAACAAGGGCTTACACTATAGGTGTGAAGGAGTTCGCCGATTCTATAGGGTAAAAGACGAAGGTGGCTGGGAACATCTTGTGTTCATGTGTTGAACCTTTTGTGGATACTGGTTTTAGGTGGGGGGGGACCTACAATAGCAGAATCCGACGTCGACGAATTGTAATCCAACAGTGATATGGAAGAACTTTATCAATTGACATATCCACTGTCATTGCCCAGCACTTCCAGACATCTACCTACAAATTATCTTGCATGACTGTTATGGCACGTTAAAGAACCGATCTCACTTCATCCATAGTTGATCCAAGACCCTTGTACCACTCTATCATGCCCCAGGCTAAAGGTAGAAACACCCGATGATGTAACTGGGAAAATAACTCCACAATTAGGAACAATTTGGGAACAGAGCAGACGAAAACAATTATTAATATTTAACAACAATAAAAGTTCATCCATTAACTTTATAGTTCTCCAAATATGTACCTCAAATCTTTTAACTAACTCTCTATCAACCTAAGACCTGACCCTTATCTCGATGTTGGTGCTATCTGAAAAAGATATTTAAAATAAAAAGAATGAGTCACATGAATACTTCTACAAAGGTCTTGGATCAACTCCGAATGAACCGAGATTGGTTCTCCAATGTGCCGTAACAGTCATGCAAGATCTTCTGAAGGTAGACGTCCAAAAGAGTTAGGCAATGATAGTGGATCTGCCAATTAACAAAGATCTTCCATATCACTGCGGGATTGCAGCTTGTCGACGACAAATTCTACTTTCGTAGGTCCCGCCACCTAAAACCAATCTCCAACAAGGTTCAGCACAATATGTTTTGGGGTAGAGCAGACGCAGTGAATGTTAGATCAGAATCAGTACCTAGATCGATGGGTACTAATATGCTCTAAATCGAGATAGGATCAACGATCTCGATCGATTTTTCGAAAGAAAAACCGATCCGGATCAATCTAAATTGGTCAATTTTTAAATTCGAAAAATATAAAAAATAGATAAAATCGTGAAAAAATCAATAGATATGTAGAACAATTGTTAACTGACATTCAACCACATAAGCATATGTACAAATGATGTTTGATATAAATCATACAATATGTTATCAATATCTATGATATTGGTCATGAGACTCATCATTATATGCATTTGCCCCTTTGAAGGTCATTGTTGTTATGATAGGCCCGTATCCATATCCAAATAAAGATCAGGCCATATCGCTAAAATCATATAAGTTGTCTGGTGCTAGCCCTACTAGGTGGGTATCTGAAATACGTGGCTCAAAATATTCTGCTTTTGGGGGTCTAAATAGTTTTGTGTCGTGTACTCGTCAAAAAAACTCAATTGTGTCCAATGCTAACTTCGTCCACTTAAATGTTGGTGTTTGGCACAAATCGTCAATTATTGCCCCATTGGTACGTGTATTGCTAGAAAATCCTCCTTCACCTCCACCCACTTGAACCACAAACATGTTGAATAGGTGAAATGAACACTTCTTCATCGACATCTCAGGAGGGTGCTTGTGTACTATCTATTAGATGGATCAATCTACACTTGATTTTCAACTTCCTTTTCTTTACTACTACTTCTTCTCAAAAAGAAGAACCCCCAATCCCAATGTCTCACCGGTAGACATTTTCAATGCGTCGAATTGTCCCAATCTGCTTGCCACAATCTTTATCCTCTGAGGGGTTGTTTGTGATGAAGGAGTTAGGCTGGAGTGGCAGTTATAGTTGGAGTAGCAGGGACTTTACCTTGCATGTCTTCATCTTCAGACTGAATGTCATCTAGTTCCTCTTCAGCCCATAGATGATCCTCATGATCGAACATTGAAGATGATCTGCCTGTCTTCTCCTCCACCCACGCAACAAGTGGGTGCTCCTCTTGGAAAAGATAATCCACTTCAGTATCTTTGCCCACTCCTTGTCGTGCGATAAATGTTGCTTCATCTCGTTCATGCTATGGTCCATCTGCAAGTCTTGAGAATCTCTGTTATGTAATTCACTGACAATCTTTGATGTTCTTGATTCTTAACCACATGTTATAATGGCAGAACACAAACTTCTCCAACCTATCAAATGTTAACATATTCGTTCTTTTAATATAAATTAAGCTAAATGTACTCCGGTTACTCTCGCATTAGTAAAAACTTGTGCTTTGACTCAGTATGTGAATTACACTTGCAACAAATAGATTTCATCCACTTATTATATTCACATGAACCCACAACTTAGCTGCAAGGAAGAACAATATATAAGACATTATTGAGGTCAAAGCTAATTGACATTCATGATAAACTCAGAGCTAATTTGCACATACCTGGAGCAACTTTGTCATACGAGTACCTCATATTTGAATCCGAGGAAATTTTTACTCTCATCATGTATGATTGCATCTAAAAATTAAGTATATAAATCTTTAATACTCATGGATGCATAACACAATAACATTTGATAAGCAAAGACATAATTGGAGACTTTGACACTTACTTCCTACTCAGTTTTTGTTCTGTCATGCTAAGTTCTTGAAATTTTGTATCACAGATAATATACCTCTCAACACTCATGATCATTGCACACTTGCCCTCCATATATCTGCGGGTTTAAAAACTATCTTACATTCATTCTATATCACGTAAGAATATGTCTGAATGAATCAACCAATGAATGAATCAAAGATAAGAACATTACCTGTTACATCCCTATCATGGTGTAATGCCATGTCTCATCTCCCATCAATGTTTTTCCACCACTTCATATAACTTATATATGATGATTCGCTTTTATTTTCAATTTTGTTTTGTCCACTAATATCAACACTCATATAAGTGACTCAATGATAGACAAGTAGTACTAAATTCTCTCCCAAAAATGAATGTCCAAAATCAAACACTCCATTTATACAAAAATTTTCAATTAATCCATCATGTTATGCAAGTCTGCCATATGCGTGATGTACTCACGCAAATTTGTGAACCAGACCAATGCATGTCTATGTTGTGCAAGGACTCCAAATCAATGCAATAAAATGTGTGACAAATCTAGTTAGTCCAAACCTGATAAGATCATGTCGTTCAGTATGATCTCTCATGATGTAGAGCAAACGTGGGTAAGAATAGATAAAAGATGTAATCAATTGTGCCTGGCTGACAAATGAAGAAACTAAAGCCTCTTTGACAATGTCTTCCAACATGAAATCAATAGTGTACTACACATAGAACCCAGAACAAATGTAGTCCCCTTTCCATCAACTTTCGTCTTACTATCTTATAGGAGGGTGCATTATCTATGACAAACTGCACAATATTCTCCTTCCCAATCTCCAACGGTATCCATCAATGAAAAGTTGTACTTTATATTCTTTATTTGTCCCGAAGCATCGATAGACTTCAAACAGATGTATTCTACCTCATGCTTCCTTCTCCCTTTATCTTCTTGATGTGATTGCTTGCTAGCATACATAACTCTTCTTAACACTTATCTTGTTCATCAAAAGATGTGGAATGTGGATGTCGCAACTTTAGCTCGTCCTTAACCTTTGTGTATCTTTTCTTCCTAGAAGCTCCGAGTGCAAGTCTTCTTGTTGTTCCATCCAAATTTCTCTCTTTGATGCCCTTCCTGTGAAGTAGGCTCTCGTAGCTTCACTACTTTTCCGAGCATCTTATCACATTTTTTTACATTTTCACCTACCCTACCTATATATTTCTTCAAACAAAATACTCTGTCATTCATTTGTTTTCTACACCACTTACATTGTACCACCTACTTTTCTACATTCACCAAAGTGTCATGTTCCCACCCGATATCACGGGGAGCAGATGCATCAACATCATGTTCTTGGTCAATCATTGCTCTAAACTCTATAGCAGTAACACATTAAAATAATTTATTAGTCTAAGAAGTCAATCATAAAATAACCGAGTTAACCGGTTGAGAGGTGGGTAGGGGGGGAGTCCCAAGGGGGGTGCTGACATACAATCACCCCTCAGGTGACTGTTTGGGGGGAGGGAGGGGCAGGCATGGGGGCCATGCCATCAACAACCTCTTAGGCTGCTGACAGACACCTAAGGCCCACACAGTCACCTTGGGTGACAATTTAGGGGACATGGGGGATAATAGCCCCTTAAAGGGCTGTTAAGAAAAGGTCGTCAAACCTCTAGGGGATTCCGAAGGGCAAGGAGAATCCAGAGGGGATACAAATCTTATCGGAGAGTATAGTTGTCAAGGCGAGCGCCTAGGCGCAAAAACGTCTTTTCAAGGCCGCCTCATATGCTCACCTAATGTGCAGCCAAAAAGGGGCGTGCCTTACCACCTAATGGTTGCTTTACGATCACCTTGGACCCCCTGGACCATTGATTGCAGAATCGGTGGAATCGGTCCGATTCCGATCCGATTCCATGCGGAATGACCGATTCCATGAAGAATTCCGCGGAATCGGTTGGAATCGCTTGGAATCGGTCGAAATTGATCCGATTCCACCGATTCCTTGTGGAATCGGTCGATCCGACCGATTCCATCGGAAGACCGGCTCATCTGGCCCGGTTCGATTCCCGGTTCGATTATGGACCGGGAATCGAACCGATTCCGGCCCTTTTAGGGCCGGAATCGACCCGCGGCGGTCGCTTCCGTCGATCCCGCGGCGGAAGAAGGGAGATCCGGCGATTCCCAGGCGATTCTGGCGTCGATCCCAGCTCCCAGCACCGATTCCACAAGGATTCCAGCGATTCCAGCACCGATTCCACCGATTCTGGCAATTCCGGCGGCGATTCCGGCGATTCCAAGCAACGTCTTCAAGGGATTCCTCCGATCCAAGCTCGGATCGGCCTCGAATCAACCTCTTCTTCGATCTTTATAAGGTTTTTGGTAATATTTCTTCGCCAAAAACTTCATACGTCCATTCTTACGCGTTTCCGACGAGTCCGAGCGTCATTAAAGGTTGTGATTTCCGACCGAACAAGTCCGTCCAAGTTCTGAACTATCCGTTTAAGTCCATTTTGCACGGGAAAAATTCCGGATATCCCGTACGTCTATTTTTACACGTTTCTGACGACTCCGAGCAGAGTTAAACTCGGTGATTTTTGATCGAACAACTCCGCTCAAGTTGTTTGAACATCGATTGGATGTTCTTTGTACGAGAAAAATTTCGGATACCCCGTACGTTAATTTACGACCATTTCCGGCAAATACGTAACCCTTTAAACATACCGAATGGTGTGTTACCATCCCAGTGATTCCCCTGATGCCTTGGTAGCTTCTCGAAGTTGCCGGCAGTGAGCTTAGTCTCCACAGGGAGAGAATCATGTTAATTCTGGTCTCCTGATTCCTAGGCTGTGAGGAGTTGATTTTCTGAGCCTACGTATCTGACAGTAAACATTGTTGGAAAGTCCAGATTGCTGCCGAAAATCCAAGCAAAGTGCAGATTAATGGATTTCTGTCAACCTGAAGATATGGTATTCCTCTAATAATGATTTGTAGACCTTTTACCACCCTGTGAGGTGTGGGTCAATATTTGTTGTGTACTTATCTGATGAAATCATTGTAATTAAAGGAGGAATACCTATCTCTCAGCAGAAGACCGTCTTCCCCACACCCCAGTGTGGAGGTATTTTCTGTTAAACTCTTCCTTGTATGGTTTTAATTCTGTTTTTCTATTATCTTAAATCGTGATGCCATGACTGGTGCGATTTAGGTCCTAGCTCTAATTCTAATTGTTGTTGGTCATTGGCGAGAACATTAGAGTGGACCTAATCCAGATAACTAAAATCGGTCACGTTAGCTGTTAGAACCGAATTTCAAAATCTAACAAGATTTTCAAAACTGGCGTTTCTCCCCTATTCTTCTTCCTCTTTCTGATTCAATAAAAGAGAAAGCAACTTAAGTGGAATATTTCTTAATTAGATCACTCTAAAAATTGAGAGACCTAGAACTAATTGTGGGAGTCAGAATTTTCTTTCGTGGGTTAATAGCCTCAATTATTGTTTTCAATTCTGTTCCCCATCAATTTTGGTATCAGAGCTTAGGTTAGCTCATATTTTTTTCCTTTTGTTCTAGGTCAATAGGTTACATTCATCATCTACTTAGTCATCTGCATGACCACTAGGAGAGGAACCATCTACCAATCTAACCAAATGTCAGGTTCCACAAGTGACCCCTCTGACCTGTTGACTCAAATGGCAGACATTTAATTCTCTAGAGGGAATGATCAGGGAGATGAGAGATAACCTAGAACAGTCCATACACCATCTTACTGAAAGGGTAGTCACCTTGGAAGATAGGATTCCCCATCCAACTGAAAATCGGCAGGCTGAACCACCTAGGTTTCAACCAGAGCCTAGGAATTTCCAAGCTCCCAGAAGGTATCCCAATGAAAATCATCACAGGCGTGATGATAGAAATCCTCCCTACCGGCCTCAGTTTGCCTATGATGACCACCCTAGAAATGGGCATGGTTTTGGCAGAGAGAACCAAGAGGCTGAAGAAAGAGCCATGAGAAATGTTAGGGTAGATGTCCCTAATTTTGAGGGTTCCAGGGATCCAAAGGTCTACACTGATTGGGAAGGTGCTATGGAGCACTACTTTGAGTGGTATGAACTGTCAGAGGCTAGGAAGGTGCGATTTGCTAAAATGAAGTTACTTGGGCAAGCCAAACTTCACTGGAATACTGTGGAAAACTTGCTTTAGGGAAAGACAACAGAACCCATCCAACATTGGGAAGAGATGAAAGCAAAATTGAGAGAGAAATATCTTCCATCTTCTTTCGTGCATAGGTTGGTTGACGACAAGTGGCAGAAAATCGACTTAAGGAAATAGGTCATCCAAGCTTATATTGATGAATTTGATGATTATTTCCTAAGATGTGGGGTTAGGAAGAAGAATTGGCTACACTCTCTAGGTTTAGGAAAGGTTTGAGACCAGAATACCAAAGAGAGTTGTATAGACAGGGAGTTACCAACTTAGAACATGCCTATGAGGTAGTTTCTGACTATGAACAGTTTGAGAATGTCTCTGAGTTGCCTCCTAAACAGAGGTTTATTTCCTCAACCTCAGATTTTAGAAATTCAAACCAACCCAATCATCCAAGAACTGACTTCAGAAATCAAAATCCTGGTAGGCATCAAAACCAACAGCTAAATGTTACCAGGGATGCTTTGCTTCCTTTACCTCCTAACAAGCCTTTTGTTCCACCCATTAGGAGGGATGACAAGGGAAAACAACCAATGGTTGCTGAATCTAATTTGTTAAAGTTCATTGCTATGGATGTGGGAAAACTCGGTCATTACAAGTCCCACTGTCTATGACAAAACTCTCTACTTAAGAACAATCCAGATTAGAACCACAATCCTAATATCGAGGAGGTTAATGAAGTAGATCCTAACCTTGTTGAGGAATTTCAGGAAGAAGATGGATTAGTAGAAACCCAGGATGAGATTGTGGGGGTGGTTAGGTGCACATTTACCCAGCACATTCCTTGTGATGATTGGAGAAGAACCTCCATTTTTCACACTTTCTTTAGATCAAATGGTAAGGTGTGCAAACTCATCATTGATAGCGGGAGTTGTGTCAATGCCATTTCAACTTCTTCGTAAAGAAGTTAAATCTAACTCTGAGGATCATCCCCATCCATACAAAGTCTCGTACGGGTAGATTCAACATCTATTCCTCGTCCAATCTTGATGTCTTGTTCCAATTTCTTTTCCACCTTATTCTACCGTATTCTGGTGTGATGTCCTTCCCATAGAAGTGGGAAGTATTATCTTGGGTAGACCTTGGCTTTTTGATAGGGATGCTACCTTGCTAGGTAGGACCAATAGTTGTGAATTCTTCCATGATGGAAAGAAAATCATTCTACATCCAGTCAGTCCTACAAAGGATACCCAACCTTCTCAAGGCAAACCAGAACCACCCAAGGTCGCCACTTTCAAGAAAGCCCCTACAAACACACCCAAGGAAGTTTCAGAATCCAAACAGAGTTCAACCCTGACTTTGAATGTCCCTCGTTTTCTTCATATTTCTGGACAACATGAATTTGAAATTGAGAGTAGGAATCAGTTGATCTTTGCTGTGGTTGTCAAAGAAGTGGATAAAGAAGAAAAGGAAGTGAAGAAACCCATGGATCCAGATATCACCAGACTTTTAGAGGAATTCAAAGATGTTTTCCCAGAAGAACTCCCACCTGAACTTCCTCCTATGAGGAATATTCAGCATGCAATTGACTTAGTACCAGGTTCCACTTTACCATACCTGCCTCATTATAGGATGGACCCTAAGTCGCATGAAGAATTGAAAAGACCACCGCCACACCACCACCCGAGGCATTCCTCCGCCACACCACCACTCGAGGAGGTGGACATGGATCAGATATTCCAGGAGGAGCATGCACTTGCCTCCTGGATAGAGGAGAGAGAAGCCAGGGATCATGCAGCTGAGTTTGATCCCGATGACCGTGCATGGGCTGAAGGAGAGTTGGATGGTGTTGAAGCCGAGGATGCTCCAGCTCCACCTCCATCTACTTCTCGGCTCAGCCCAGCCTCCAGCTCCCCTACCTACCTGGGTCCACAGCTCGCTACCTACCCCATTCCGCACCGAGGAAAACGAAAAACAAAAATGACTGCACGAAAATGGGAGGATTTGCGAAAGTTGAAAAAAACTTTGGGTTCGGACCTTCCGGTACTTCGCAGATGGGTCGAAGAGGTGAAGAGAAGGAAACTAGAGGTCGCATCCCTGTCGCCCCAAATGACAAGACGTTGTGCTCCTTCTCACTCCTCGGGTGATGATGACGAGGAGCGGCATACCGGGCCGACGCGGCCATCGGCCAGCAGCTCGAGTCTCCCGATTCACGCGCATCCAAAGCCGTATTGGCACGCCGGGATTCGGATACACACGATTCTTATATACGGGAGCCACAAGATTCAAAGATTTGGCTGCCGACCAACAGTGGATTACACCACTAGGTCCACCGTCCTCTCGCACTTCCGTCGTCCCGCAAATCCGATCCGTACGACCTTGATAGAATGGCATCGGCATTATTTCTATGGATACGGTCTCGTACAAGATACAAGACCGAGCACGAGGGAGGAGCATCAAGCGCGCGGTGAGAGGAGGAAGACCCATATTTATATCCTAGATTTTCGTAGTAGATTGATATGATGTAAATTTTTTTTTTCATGATGTATCATCTCTTTGATTTTTGAATCAATGGAATTGGAATATGTACTTAACTTCAAGTCTTCAAATGGAGTTCATTCGTATTTATTCGATGTGGTCCTATGGATGAATGCATTGATTATTTTTTTAAAAAAAATCTAACTCATTTCCTATTTTTTAAAAAATTTTTCTGAATTTTTTGAATTTTTTGCCGAAAAAAAAATCAAAAAAAAAACCGATTCCGGGCCGATCCGGAATCGATTCCCTTCCCAGGAATCGGCCGCGGAATCGGAATCGGAATCGGTCCCGGAATCCTTGTAGTAGAGGCACAGGGCCTGCCACCAACCCCCACTTAGATTGGCCACCCCTCTGCCCCACCTTCCCTCTTTCCACTGTCCACCTCTCTTTGGTGACCATACATTCTCTTTCCTTAAGCAGCGACTATATCCTCCTTTTGTGCCTTATCTTGGGTTGCCTCCAATATTGCAGGTCATAGGGCAAGCAAGGGATTCTCACCTCAACCTCCTCTCTCTTCTGACTGAATAAGTTAGTATATCAATTGGCATCACAATCACACAAATGCTATTCTCGAGGGGCAAATGCTCTTCATTTAGATGCCAAAAGGTCATGTAAAGAATCAAATTCCAAGAAGGTATTCAACCTGGAGGCTGTTATTTGTTGATAATCTCAAAAGTCTAGATACAGCAAACACATGCAATTTTGGAGCAGCATAACATAAATATGCATTGCGTTCAGTATTAAAAAAAAAATTAAGAGCACAAAATACAACAATAAGAAAATGAATCCTTTTTGCATTATATCATGTTGACCAGCCAAAGATTCCTCTGTAATAATTTTATAATACAAAGTAAGTTAAAAAAATAGTAACCTTGTAAACAGAACATCAATAAATAAAATAATCCTCAAGCACTTGTTTGTGAAGCACAAAATACCTCTCTGCTTCCTAGCTTGCAAAAAGCGGCCTATCATCTTCAAGAAGCGTTCGCCTTGAAGAACAACCACGCCACAAACAATAACCTCCCCTACAGAGTCTGGCAAATCTAGTCCTACAAACTCAAGTCCCTGTACTGTGCTAGGGCTGGATAATAGGATATGTGCAAGAATGTATAGGCCCATAAAGACAGAAGATATAACAGTAAAATTCCCAAAAAAGCGAAATGCCAGCTTGAGATCAGACTCCTGTTCAACCTGCAATGAAGCTAGAATTTGCTCTTTGTCAGACTTCAGATCTTTCATATCCACTGGTGTAATCTGCTGAGATAATAGATCAGCAAATTGCTGAAAGTTTTCTGTTAAGCCTTGCTTGGCACCATTTTCAATCATACCCTTCATCATCGTACTTTGCAGAAAATTTACGCGCCAAGATACTACCAACCTAGAAGATAGATCATCGGATGGTAACTCGGGCCCAGGCATTATAGAGTACAGAATTTCTACCCTGAAATAGCCTCCAAATGGAACATCTGGGGTGCTCACACTCGATAAAACTGCATATGATTTCCCATCTGCCTTCAAATATGTCTGTTCCTCTGTCGCCTTCACAGCTTTAATTAACTTGGTTGGTGCCTTGATAGAGGTTACTGTTCGTTTCAAACAATCCACTCCATTTTCTAATCTCCATGGACCTTGTTGCAACCCTGTGGTTCCCTGAAGCTCTGCCAAAGACTGGATAAAACTTGCATTAGGTGAAAACAGGAGGGCATTCAGGTCAGCAGGTGCAACAACATAAGCCTGGTCAAGAAGAACTCCACCAGGTAGATTGCTAGGCATTTCTCTCCCTTGATCTTTTGATTTCATACTATTCAACAGCTCATCAAAGGAAACATCAGAGGACTCATTGTCCGACTTGTTTGCCCCTGATTGGTTTTCACAAGCATCGGATTTAATCAATGGCTCAAGAAATTCAGCCTGATGCTCTTTGTTGGAGGATGACGGAAATGGTATTTCATGTTGTTTCCCAGTAAAAAAGTGTGAAATACGATCCAAAAAAGTTGGCACATTTGGCTTCTCTTCCTTAGAAGGTCCAGCATCCTCTACTCCAACAAAATCTGAGCTGACAGATCCATTGGAACTCGAAAAGGAATCTCTCGCTGGCTCAAGTGATATCTGTGAGTGAGATGAACTTTTCCCAGAGAGAGACTGCATTGCTTCTTGCAACTCGTCAACATTGTTTTTTTGAGAGAGATATATTCTGAGTCGTATTTCTCCTGCAAGCCAAAACCAAAAGGTGATTAAGATGGATAACAAATTCACATTCTACCAACATACTTAAAAGTTCCACATCAAAGAGAAATGTTTGGCTAGTGGACTGTGGACATCCCGGGATTGGTGCCATTTGAGGGTCCAAATAAGACTGGCATGTCGGTGGTTTCACTGATCCGTTTGTACTTTGTACTAGGATAATGTATTGCAAGCTTAACAAATCAGACCAGTTTATTACTGCAACGTCAAAAGAAATTGAAAAAAAAAACAGTAAAAGCAGAAAACGTTTGGATCTTATCCCGCTATCTGCAAAAAAGGGAATAAACCTAAGGGAAAATAGGATGGAACATTTTTCACGCAATTGCAAGACTACCAAATCAGCGAAAGAAACGCGAAAGCGGCTTGAGCTAGAAATCCTTTCTACAAACTGGACGTAGATTTTCACAAAATAAAACATTTCGAGAAGGGTAAAAGCTAGTCCATGTTCTACGGAAATAAGAAAACGGACATATCAAGTAGCATGAACAGAGAATGTTCGATAAACTTACCGCAATCCTTGAACTTAGGTTTCTTGCTATTTCTTGGCTGCAGCTGGTACCAAGTCGTCCCTAGCGTCTTCTTTTCGGCTTCCAGGACTGATGACACCTTCACCTTGGCGAGGCCAACGAAGTCGTCATTGAAGTATTTGTCCTCGTCCATTACGCACAGGGTGAGCTCCTCGTTGAGGTCCTCAACTCGGAAGCTGAACTCCTCGTCCCAGGAAGGATTCAAGCACTTCTTCACAACCTTGGTCTTGGTTCGATACTTCCCCAGCTGCAGTTTGACATAGGGATCGCTTAGCCCGTTGGGATCTGTCGGCGGCAGATTCCTGGCCTCGAGCACGTGCACATGGAGCTTCATGACAGGGGATTTCAACCAACGAGAACAATTCAAGAGGTAGACTACAAAACCGAGGGATTTCTATTTTCTATATCGATTACCGTCAGATATTCAAGTTGTGTTCGCAAGACTGCGGATCTGATAGACCGAATAAGGAGCCCGGGCAATGGAAATGGGAAGGGTACAAGAATGAAGAAATTTAACAGAAGAAACGCAATGGGCAGACCAGACGGGAATCGCTGCACCAGCCATGCCCCTTCCTCCTCCACGCATCAAATCAAGTAAAAAAACCTCAAGACTCGAAATCGCGCCAGAGAAAGCTCCAAAACCGGTCCATCCTCCTCCCCCACCCGATACCACAACGTACCCACGGGGCGACGGATCAAATGCTTAATCCAACCCAAGCCACCTAGAAACCTTCCCAGAAGTCCAGACGGTCGCAGACGAGGATCGAGAAAGTAGGGCGCCGCAGCCGCCCCCGCAGGCAAGGCCCGTCAATTTCCGGGAAATCTGCGCCGATCCGGGGCGTCGGAGCGACCGGCGGTGGGGACCAACGCGGAGCGGCTACAGGTGGATGGCAGATGGACGAAGGACCGTCGAAAGCACCGTCCAAACGCGTACAGTGGTCAAGCAATTTCTGCCGCGGAAGAAGGGCGGAACAGGGGTTTAGCAGGCGTAAAGAACACGGAGACAGAGAGAGAGGGAGGAGGAGGAGGAAGAGGAGGCGGAGGAGGATGTTGCCGGTCTTCTCTTCCCTTCTCTCGTCTCCGCCACCGCAACCCCCCCTTTGCTTTCTTCTTCCTCCGACCTGCCCTGTTCGTCGCCCCGCGCCGTCTCGTGTTGACCTTTCAAATTTAGCCCGCTATTATTTAACTAATCAAGAAAATTCGCAATAATCCGTTCGGTAATTAATAATTACGCCCTTTTCAAAAGGACACGACTATGGATATCCTCTCACCTTTTTAGGATAATTACGTCCGCCCCCCTAAATATTCTTTGTACTACGTGAAACCCACCCACGTGACCCTGATTTGTTCCGATGACCCCAGTGAGAATGTTGAGAAAATGTTTTCTTTCGAAATTTAAACCGTAATTTTTAAATTTGCACGGTATTTAAAATTTTGGTGGAGAAACTCCGTAAACATGTTCAAAGTGAAACTCTCAAAAATGTATTTAAAATTTGCACGTGTGAATGCAAATATAACATCTGTGATATTATATTACCATTTTTTCTTGCTTTCTCTTTTTTTTAAGCAAACCAAACATTTCATTCATAATATAATAATATAATAAGATACATACCAGAAAATACAACAAAGATAGATTTATAAGACAGAGAACACATAACTAAACTGAGCACACGAGTTCTCTTGAAAATTATCATTTTCAAGAAACAATGACATAACCACATATCGACCCGCATGTATGAGCGCGTATATGGTCGAAGAATAATGTTAAAGACTCTATCAGAGGAGTTAAACATTTGCCATGAGACTAGATGAACACACACAAAAAATATAAATATTGTCCAGACTAACAGTCTCGTAATAAAGTTAACAGCCATGAAGTTAACAAGGAGAGACAACGATACTGAACTCAACAAACTTACAACAGACATATAACAAAAGTAAAAAACATAGAACGAACATAGAAGTAAGTGTTTTCTAAAAACGTGGAGTGGAAAAAAAAGGAACGCAAATAACTAATATTTTGTTTTAGAGGTAGTTAACAATGAGTCTAATTTAATAGTAAGTGTTTTTCTAAAAACAATTGCATATATGAAAAGCTCTCTCAGAAAGGTGGAGAGGTTTATGATTTTTTACTAATTTTAATATATATATTTAGGGGATTTCAAATTCTTGATTGTACGTGATAAAAATATCATAAACTAAAGTAAAGAGATTATGGGTATTTTGACAAATAAAGTGACAGAAAAAGTAGGTATGGTTTATGACGTGAATACCTAAAAAATGAAATGTGATGGTTATGTTATATATAATTATCTTTTACTAATTGTTGAATATCATAAACTGGATTAGGGAGATGATGGATATTTTTGACAAATAAAGTGACATAAAGTAGGTATAGTTTATAATGTTAATACCTAAAAAATGAAATGTGATGGTTATATTATATATACTTACCTGTTATTAATTGTTGAATATATATCATAAACTAGATTAAGAATATGATGGGTATTTTTGACTGACAAAGTGACATAAAAGTAGGTATGGTTTATGATGTGAATACCTAAAAAATGAAATGTGAAGGTTTTATGCTATACAATTAGCTATTATTAATTGTTGAATATCATAGACCAAATTAGGGAGATGATGGGTATTTTTTACAAATAAAGTGATAGAAAACATATGTATTGTTTATAATGGTAATATCTAAAAAATGTGATGGCTATATTATATAATTATCTATACTTTTTATCAATTTGAACAGAAACTTTTTTACAGTTGCAGAACCGCTATTAATAAAACGCATGTTTGGGGGGTTAAACGCAAATGCGACGGTAGGCCCGCTGGGCATTTTCGGTATTTCGGTAAGGCTCCGAGAAGATCGGGTCGGGTCTCGAGCGGTGGGCCCCGACAAGGGCGACGGATCGGATAGGGCCGCGGAGACAGTTGAGCAGCGACGGCTTCCGGACATGAGCGGGCAGGCGGCACGTGAGGAGGAGGAGGATGCGGAGAGACCTGACCAAGCTCCCCCTGTCAATGACAAGATCATGCTGTTTTAATTTTATTTTTTTTGCGAGGATGAACTTGATTTATATTCAGACAGAGGTGGCCGTTCTTGGGCTGAAAGGATTTTTTTTAAAAAATTTAATTTTATATCTGTGCATTTGGTGTGTATTTTAAATAAATATGAGGTTTTCAGGACCATGGTAGAGAGACATGTTCAGGGAAACTTAACTTCCGATCCAATTAAGAAAATGACTTTCATTCACAGTCCGTTAAACAAAAATTGTTCATGGACAGTCCGACGACCCAAAAAACTTTAGCAGACAGTCCACTCTGTCAATGTCACGGGTGCATCTCCGTTGGACGATCCTAAAATGTCGTTAATACCCTTTGACAATAGCAGTTCACGATTTGCCCACTCAATTGTACTTATTTAGTTATTCATGGGACTAAAAAAGAGGACGCAGACGTAACTTAAAGTTGACTACGGCCATCTTGAGATGGTACGATTTTTAATTAACAGTTTTAAAAAATATTTCATTTATAAAAAAATTATTAGATCTAATTTATTTCAATATTTAAATCTAATATACATAATTAAATATTCTGATTTATATATTTAAATTTAATAAAAAATATTAATATATTAATTTATTTATTACATTACATTGATTATCTAATTTATATGCATAAAATATAATTATTTTCAAAGCAAAAGTTTATAACCACAGAATATTATTATAATCATAATTTTTTAATAAATCAAAAAATTATTACATTTTTATAAATATAAAATAAATAATAATTTATGATTATCTATTATTTTATATTTATATTGATGGTTTGGTTTATATTTCCTTAAATATCATAACTAATTTTTTTGTTCTTTACTAATTAATTGAATATTTTATCATTTTATAAATACTTAATTTTAATATTTTATATGACTATAGTATAATCTATGTTTTACATTTTTAAAATTTTCAATAGATTTCTTATTTTATTGGCTGTCTTGAACAAAACAACGCATGACAAAAAAGAAGAAGAAGAAAAAGAAGAAGAAAACGCAGCGCGGCAGCAAACACCGAATTGGAGGGCTACATATTTTATGTGGGGGGGGGGGGGTAAGAGGGACATTTATCCTGGACTTTGAAACATCTCTCACGGCTGCGAATAGTTTTGGAGCGAAAATGTCAAAAGTTGTAAAAATCGGACCTGCTACTAAAGTGAATTTGTCGTCGGAGCTTTTGTTAAAGGGAGTCCGTTGAAACGGACCCGCTGTTAATTTAGCTTTTTTTTTTACATTCACAGTATGTGCTGGATGATTGATGTGATTTCCTTTATTTTTACATGCAGCAGTCACAAGAAACATGCAAATGATGTTTAGTTGAATAATACCAAAACCTCCTTCTCCGGGAGCTGGTGACAAATTCAAGATAAAAATATAAATGTTGACCATTTTGATGTCTAGGCCCTAGGACTAGCCATATGTCCTCTTTGTGTGAGGAGAGAAGGCACCAGGCAGTCTTTATCTTCAACCTTATACCACCATGAGAGAGAATCGATAGGATGACTATTCTCGACGATCCCGAAAGTTTAAATTTGAAGTCTCGGACTCAAATAATTGGAGGTCAATTATGTAATTTTATTTATTTTATTTTTCGCGATCTTCTTCTAACTTGTCTCGTATAGTTCTTTCAAATCATGTTAGATACGTTTATATCGAGTTGACTCGAGTCTATCTCTCTGTCTCTTCTATGCTAGCAACGTCAGTCTCGACCCATCTGACAGAAGTGTTGACTTGTTGATCCCGAAAGCTGATTAGTGTACATTTGAATGACTTGTTTATCAACTCTACGTATAAGAAATTAAAAAGAATATATTAACTCGTTGAAAAGAAAATGGCTCCGTACTCCCCCTATGATAATCTAAAGAATGAAGTGGGTTGGGTGTAGATATGGCAGCAGTAATTGACTATTTGGTTATCATTAAGTTAACGAGTAATTATAAGATATCTTGATATGTTTCAGATAACCAATATGAATTTATGATGGAGATGCAAATTAAAAATATCTTTTAGTTTTAAGAGTTCCCTTGGTAGATGTTTCTAACAAGCGTTCTCTTTTATACTTCGATTTTTTTCCACTTAAGTTGTTTTTTGCTTTTTATGTTAATGTATTAGATCATTAGATATATTATATTTAATTCCAATAAGCTCCCCTATCATGACGAGATCTTGGTGTTTTAATTTTGTTTTCAGCAGGACGAACTTAGATTTTAATTCAAACAGAGGTGGCCGTTCTTGGGCTGAAAGTAAATTTTTTTTAATTATTTGCATATTTGTGCATTTTTAAATAAATATGAGATTTTCAGTATCATGGTAGAGACTAGAGAGACATGTTCATTTATTTTACATTAATAGTTTGTGTTGAGTGGTTGATGTGATTTCCTTTATGTTACATTCAGCAGTCACAGGAAACATGTAGATTATGTTTAGTTGAATAATACCAAATTAACCTTCTTCTCTAGAAGCTGGTGAATTTAAGATAAAATATAAAAATGTTGACCATCTTGATGAGTCTAGGTTCTTGGCCTTAGGATGGTGGACCACTTGTCCTCATCATATGAGGAGAGAAGGCACCAGGTAATCTCTATCTTTCCACCTCACACCATGAGAGGCAGACTGATAAGAAGACTATTCCTGGATGATCATGGAAGCTATACACCTAAAATTACATAATGCTGAAATAATTTAGTATACATTAAGAAACTCTGTGTAAGTTACTAATAGGGTGTGTGGTTGCATTTTAATTTTTGAAAAAGTTTCATGATAAAAAATTATATTATAATAACAAATATGATAATTTTTAAAAGTGAAAATGAGATAATAAATATGTTTGACAAAAATATTTTAATTTTAAAAAATGATGATGAAGTATTTGATAATATTTTAAATTTAATTGTCTCGTTTAACCGAAGATCATGTTTGGCGACCTTTTGAACTCTGTATTTTCCGATGGTGTTGCCCCGTGCTCTTCCCCAGCCCAGGCCGCCGGCGAACGCGAAGACGAAGCAACCGCAGCTAGAGGAGGAGGAAGCTATGTCGGCCGTCATGACTAGCGACGCCTCGGCGGCGGCGGGAGATTCCCCGCCATCGCACGCTGTGCCGGCGGCAACGGCAGATCTGGCCGAGAAGGGGGAAGAGACGCCGGCAGAGGCCTTCGACTGCGCCGGCTTCTTCCTCGATCCCCTACTTCTCCCTTTTCTCCTTCGTCATTGTCCTCTGGAGGTCGGGGGGTGGTAGGGAGAAGCCGGAAGGGGGCCGAGGAGGGGTGAGATGGCGACGGTAGATGACGGTGGGCCGGTGGGGCTCCGAAGAGAAGAGGGGCAGTAGTCGGCACTGAGTGGGCGAGCGACTGGGGCCTGGTGTGATTGGGAAGGCACGGAGAGAGAAAGAGGAGGAGAGGGGAAGCCCATGAGACCGTCACCGTCATCTCTTCAGATCTTGCCGATGCCAGAAAGACAGGGGACTTCGACGGAGTCACAGAAGTGTCACGCGCGACCGGGGATCGCTGGATGTGCGCGCCTGGTTGCAGGAGAGGAGCTCCGAAGGTGTTTGATGAGCTGTCGGATTTGTTGTTACTTTGCCGAAGGTGTCGACGGAGAGCCAGGATAGGGATAGGATCTGCACCAATGAAGGGGGAAGCAGAAGGTGAACGCACAGAGACCGATTGGGAAGGGGATGAAGAGCTTGGAGCTGACCTACCGTCGGAGGTCGAGTGGAGCCGGCCGGTGTCGGAGCTGAGGCAGGAGACTCCCGCCGGAGGGTGTGGCCCTCCAGATGACCTCCGGGCACTCACTACCGCCGCCGTCGCGAGAAGAACTCTCGAAGAAGGAACAAAGGGCGCCGGGAGGAGGAGGCCGCCGCCGTGAGAAGAGCTTCAAGAATGAACGAAGAGGAGGAGCCGCCGCTGGACGCGCCGTAACAAAGAGTAGGGCTTCGCGAGAGTTTGTCCTCGGGACCGCGAGGGGTTCGCGAGACGGTGCGGTGAGGTCTGTTTCCAAAAAAAAAAAAGAGGATCCGTTATTGACAATGCACTTTAACACACAGTCCGAATGTTGAACATGTTTAATGTACAATCCGATTTTTCAAAATTTACAACATCCGCTCCAATTTTGACGAAACCTGTTACAGACTCACAGGGGAGTTAGCTTAAAATGAAAATGACTTATTTGCCCTCGGAACATTGTTATTCCTTTGTACGTGAAGACTGAAGAAGATTATATTTCCTGCATTGGATATATATGTATAATTAATTTATAATAAACAAATTAATTTAGATATTAACTGAGACAAAATGTCCATCCACCAACAAATCATCTACATAATTACAGAATCTTGCAAGCTAATTTCTTCTAAGGCCCAATAAAATTATAGAATAGATAATATATTAAAAGTGTTTAAGAATTATTATAATATAGATAAATACACCGTCAAATCAAAAATTAATTTTTATATTTGATATAATATAAGTTCATCAATCAATATAAACCTAAAAAATATAATTATAAAATACTATTTATGTTATATTTAAATTTTGATATAAACTAATTATCATATTTTTCTTTAAAAATGACACGATAAATATATTAATATCTATATTCTATTTAAATATGATATAATATAATACAATAAATTTTTTGATCATATTAATATTTTATAGACATAAAAAATATAGTAACAATGGTTTAATAAATACATTTGTAGTTATAATATTTTTTGGCTCTATACATAATATGTAACTAAATTCATATATAATCAACGTGTTGTAATAAACAAATTAATACTTTATATTTTAAATAAATTAATACATTAATATTTTACGTTAAATTTAAATTTTGATATACATCGAATATAATAATTATTTACTTAAAATATAATACTAGTTTAATATACACTGTTCACAAATCTGTACCACCCATCTCTCAAACAGTGCCAAAGGACAAGTCATAGATAAACGCCCATACGGTTGTCCAATGAAATGGCCTTCTAGATGGGTACTTTTGACATTTTAACATTTATCCAACGGCGGTCTCACTGAGTGGATCGGAAGTTATAAATTTTTTTATCACTGGATTGTCCACTAATGTATTTTGGGCAACGGATTAATCGTAAAAATCATTTTGTAAAATGGATCGGGAATCAATTTTCCCAAAAAAAATGATTTCTACTTCTTTTTTTATTTGTACAATGCCCAGCGGATGAAAAACTTTTTTAAATCAAAAAATAGTACCACGAGCCAAACATGATTTTAAGGCCAGTTTCATTACAATTTTCAAAAATTAAAAAAGTGACCATTATCATGCAACCAAACACCCCATAAATATCAACTCATTGAAAAGAATCCCAGGTACTCACAATGGCTCAATACTCCCTCCATCATAATTTAAGGAATGAAGTGACTTGGGTGTAGATATGACAACAGCATTTTACTATCTGGTTATCTGACTTGTTCGTTGAGTTAGCGAGTAATTATAAGATAATTTGATACCTTCGGATAGCCGAATAGTGTTCATATATAACCAATAACTTGTTAATTTAATAGATACATAAAAACTATAGGAAAACCCGACATCTAACACACAATTTAAGCAAGAAATAAAGCGTCCACAATGGTTTACTTTTTTTTCCTTGTATTTGAGAATTTTAGGACGGAGATGTAAATTAAAAATATCTTATAGTTTTAAGGGGGTGTTTGGTTGCATGATAATTTTTTGTACACTTTCATAAATAAAAAATTGTATTAAAATAAAAAGTGAACCAACTCATGACATAAAATTATCATGTTTGGAGGGATGTGATTACAAAAAAAAGTAACTACCACACATGACCAAACAAAGTGGGGGACCACAAGAAAAAAGAAAGAGGTGAGACCCTTTTTTTTTAAGAAGAAAATCACTTTTAAAACATAAAATTATCATGGTTACCAAACACCTCTTTTAACAAGTTTTCTTACAATTTTTAAAAATTAAAACAAAAACCTTCGTTATCATGCAACCAAACACCCCATAAGAGTTCTTTTGGTAGATGTTTCTAATAATCTTTTTTATACTTTAAATTTTTTTCCACTTAAGTTGTTTTTACTTTTTATTTTTAATGTATTAGATCATAAATAGATTACATTTTTAATACATTCGTTAGCTGTGTTTTAATCAATCTTTAATCATTTCCGACGGAATAGCATAAATAATTTGAAGATATATTCATTATCAACCATTAATAAAAAAATATTTTTTATTTATAAGATATAAATGCTAACAATGTCACCGTCTAACCTGTTGACATTCTCATTCTTACTTGTTGGGTACCAAAAATTTCAAATGGTATTCATTCTTCGTCTAATCTTATTTGTCCAAATCTAGATTTAAGAATATTTCTTACCAAAACATATCCATCGGAATAAAATATATACACATATCTTTTATTTATAAGATAAGAAGATGAACAGTGTCTTTGACTATATAACCGGTTGACATTCTCCTTCTTGCTTGGGCGTGCACGTTCTTGCCAATCTATTCATGTTGCCTTTTTCTTATATTGGTCACTAAAATGCCAATCTAACAATATTTTTTTCTCGATCAATGTTTATTGCCACTCAAAAGTTCAACATGTTACTTGAGGAACACTTAAACTTGGGCTTGTAAACCTTCTATGTTAATTTATTTCATCATCCAAGGTCAAGTTAGTTGTATGATTCCTCTTTGATAGCCAAGTTTTTTTCTTTTTTTGGTCACATGACCACGTTGGCGGGCAGCCCGCCGCTCGCGTGGGCGACGAGAGATTGAGCCCCCGCGGCTCGATCCCCACCTCCCAGGGGGAGAGCTGAACACCACCCGACGTCCTCGATTCCCCGCCCTCCCGCAAATGGGCGGGAGGGTGAATAGCCAAGTTGCATATATACACACACACACATAGAGAGAGAGAGAGAGAACCGTAAAATAATAAGCCGAACCATAAAATGAGAGCTTTTGTTATACAAATATATTTTTGCATTGTTTAACAAAGATATTTGGGGATCATCACAAAACTTCTACTGTTGTATATAATCCTCACTTTTTTATTGTCATATCTCAGTGATCTTATGCGTCTAGGTGTCCTGGGTTTTGTTTTAATATTATAAAAATGCATAAATTATGATATCAAAGAATTTAAAAGATTTATGAAGACTATAAAGACGTATGTGGACTATTAAATAATTCTAGAGATCATAATTAAAAAAAGCAAAGGTAAGCACTTATGGAGTGTTTGGTTGCATGATAATTTTTTGTACATTTTCATGATAAAAAATGTATTAAAATAAAAAGTGAACCAACTCATGACATAGAATTATAGTGTTTGGAGAGATGTGATAACAAAAAAGTGTAACTATCCTACATGACCAACACAAAGTGGAGGACCACAAGAAAAATGAAAGTGAGACCCTCTTTTTTTGTTTAAGAAGAAAATCATTTTCACAACATAAAATTGTCATGGTTGTCAAACACCTCTTTTAACAATTTTTTTATAATTTTTAAAAATTAAAATAAAAACTTTCATTATCATGCAACCAAACACCCTATAAGGATCGATCTTTTAAGCCAACAAACCCATTTTTTTCCAAGATTGTTTAAGCCCAAACCAACACAGCCAGTACTCTAAAATTTGGATCATTATATATGTATCTTAATTAATGGATGAAGATAACAGACAGTAAATTCATTTATACCATATATAACAACTAACTCCCTCTCTCTCTATAAATACAGATATATATACGGGCAATCAAGGAGGAATCATTGTCATTCAACTAACTTGACTTTGGATCATAAAATAAAATAATATTTGAGGTTTACAAGCCTAAGTTTAAGTGTTCTCCAAGCAACATATCAAACTTTTGCCCGGTAAGAAACATTGATTGAGAAAAATATTTATTAGATTGTCATATCTTATAAATAAAAAAATATTTTTTGTTAATTATTTAGAATTAATATATCTTTAAATAATTTTATGTTATTCACTAGGAAACGATTAAAGATGGATTAGACTGTTAAAGAATGTATAAAAATGTAACATGTTTAATGATCTAATACATTAAAATAACAAGTAAGAATAGCTGAAGTGAAGAAATTAAAGTATACAAGAGAATACTTATTAGAAACATCAGCTAAAGGTACTTTTAAAACTATGAGATATTTTCCACTTGCATCTCTCTATCTTGAAATGTTTCAATATAAAAAGAAGAAAAAATAAAGTAAGCCATTGTTGAATTTTTATCTTTGATATAAATTGGGTGTTGGATGTTGGGTTTCCATATAGTTTGATGTGCCTATATATTCTGTATCTATTAAATTAATGAGTTATCAGTTATGAACACCATTCAGTAGTTATCAGTGCGTGTATCGAATTATCTTATAATTATTTGTTAATTTAACGAACAAGTCGGATAACAAAAATTATTAATTATTAATTATTGCTGCCCCCTCTACATCCAAGTCACTTCATTCTTTAAATTATCATATCAAATGTCCAGACAGGTCTTAGCCCATCTCTTTAGTAAGTCATCACTCATATTATACATAACAATACCCAATAATCATGTTAATTGATATCCATACCAAAGAGCTATTTCATCGTGTGACTACTTCCAACCAAGCACTTAAACTTTGGAATTCTTTTCAATGCAAAATTTCAAAAATGGTTAAAGAGATAGGTTAGTAATCAGTTGATATTTAGTCTCTTGCGCATAGAGTTGATAAAAAAAGTTTTTTTGATGGATGCCTAATGACCTTATAGGGTGTTTGGTTGCACGATAATTTTTTGTACACTTTTATGATAAAAATTTGTATTAAAATAAAAAGTGAACCAACTCATGACATAAAATTATCATGTTTGGAGGGATGTGATTACAAAAAAGAGTAACTACCACACATGACCAAACAAAGTGGGGGACCACAAGAAAAAAGAAAGAGGTGAGACCCTCTTTTTTGTTTAAGAAGAAAATCACTTTTAAAACATAAAATTGTCATGGTTACCGAACACCTCTTTTAACAAGTTTTCTTACAATTTTTAAAAATTAAAATAAAAATCTTCATTATCATGCAACCAAACATCCCATTATAATTTGAAATTCTAAAGTGCTACTTATTATGGATAATAAGAAAAAATTTAAGTGTTCTCCGAGCAATAAAATAAAATACTAATTAAGTGTTATCTTACTCGACCTTAGATAATAAAATAAGTTGATATAGATTGTTTGCAAGCCTAAGTTTAAGTGTTCTCCAAGCAACATATCAAACTTGAACTGAATGTCTGTTCAGGTCACTAAGGCGGCGTTTGGTATCGGGATAAAATTGATGGGGATAGGGATAAACCAATCCTTATGGTTAACCCTATCCTCATCATGTTTGGTTTAACTTAGGATAAGTTTAGGGATAACCCTATCCTATGTTTGGTATGTTAACAATAAATTTGAGGATAACCTTATATTTTTATATTTTTATATTTATTTTTTATATTATCTTATTTTATTACTCATAATATATTTGTAAATATCTTAACTAACTTACATACTTATATAATAAATTTAAATTATTATTTAGATATATAAATAAAAATAAACTTAAACGCGGACAGAACTCAACCCGCCCCCCCTCCGGACAGAACCCGGCGGACGGTGTTCCTCACGGAGCCGCTCCCCGCCCCCCCTTCCCGACTAGGGGTGAACAGAAAACGATTCAAACCGAGAAACCAAATCGAACCAGCTCATTCGGTTCGATTTGGGACCCCTTTCGGTTTGGTTCGATTTGAAAAATCTCTAAACCGATTTAAATCAAACTAAACCGTTTAAATGGACTTAATCAAAAAAATATATAAAAAGTATTATAATATTATTAAAAAAACTAATAAAATGGATCTAATTTTGTCGATCAGGGTACCTTAAACAGGGTTCCGGGCACCATCAGACATCTGTTTGGATGGAGATAATATGCGAAGTGGCTTTCCTTTCAGGATGAAAATCAGTCAACCGGCCGACCGAGCTTGGCTCGGTTGGCACGACGCCACCCCCGCGGGGGGGTGGCGAGGGTTTGATCCCGGCTGTGGACAGCCGGGACCACCCCCCCAGGGGGTGTGGTATCCTGTGGGGTTCGAGCGCTGCCGCGCTGTGCTGCGCCTGTGCTTGGCCGTCGGGTCATGGTCTTCAAAAAAAAAAAATCAGTCAACCGGCTTCCTCTATTCAGCCTATACTATACACCGCAATCGCCTGAGAAATCACATCTAATATATATATATATAGAGAGAGAGAGCAAGAATTTCAGGACCTTGGCGAAGATCTCCTATCAACTTTCTAATCCCAAGCCTAAAATTGCATAAAATGACAACACAACCACCAACAATAATAGTACACCTGAGTACAAACATGCTCAATCGACGACTCACCGCCACTAGATTAGCTGGTTACACATGATTTAAGATCGGTTCGGCTAGAGGAACGGAACCAAGTGCTTGAACTCCCACGCTTCTCCGGAGAAACTCGGGTTACGGAAAGCTAGGGCAGCGACGGCGCGCGTTCTCGGATCGGATGACGGGGGCGGGCGGCGGGGCTCTTCTTCCCCTCCCCCGGATCTCAGTCTCGGGGACCGAAGGAAGTACGCTTCCACGGCATGCTCGCCATCCCTCGCGGCCGCCGTTACACAGCGGCGGAGCTGCGTTGGGCGGGGCTCGCGGGCCCGCCGGAGGACTCCCGGCGTGCCGCGCGACGGGGGGCTCGGCCCGCGGCCGAACCGAGAGCCGCTGCTCGGGCGGCGGACGCTTCCGCGGGGGGGGCTCGCGGTGTGGCGCCTTTGCGGCCATCCGGGAGGAAGCTGCCCACGATGATCTGCACATCGTTGAACCACAATGAGATCTTCTTGAACCATCAAGAATCCCCCTGCCTCCGCGGCACCCCCACCCCTTCACCCTGCGTGCCCCCGCCCCCTGGAGCTCCCCCCTCCACCCCGCACGCCCCCTGGAGCTCCCCCCCCTCCGACCGGAGCTCCCGCGCTATCCTCGAAATATTATTTTGAGAGGAAGATATCCCAAATATTAGATGAGATGATTTATCCATGTACTTATCCCTAATTCTGGGGATAACTTGGATTAACTTAATCTAGGTTAAACATATTTTTAAATGTGTACCAAACAGGGGTTTGAGGATAAACCAAGTTTATCTTAGGTTATCTCCGTACCAAACAGGGTCTAAGGCGTCGTTTGGTATCGGGATAAAATTGATGAGGATAGGGATGAACGAATCCTTGTGATTAACCATATCCCCACTATGTTTGGTATAAGTTAAGATAGGTTTAGAGGATAACCCTATCCTATGTTTGGCATGTTAAAAATAAATTTGAGGATAACCTTATATTTCAATAATTTTACCTTTGTTTTTTATATTATTTTATTTTATTTTTGATAACATATTCATAAAGATTTTTTTAACCAACTTATATAGAAATACGATAAATCTAAAATAAAAATAAATTTAAAAATATAAATTCGAAGATATAAATAATATAATTTTAAAAATATAATATCAATCTTCGTCTAATCAGAAGTGGTAATTATAAATATTTTTTAATCGATCTAAATACATGATTTTGAGTCATTAGATTATTTTTCCTTTCCCATACATCTCTTATGACTAAACCTTGTGATATGGCATGGAAGTACTGATTGAGCATAGATACCTGCGAGAAGTTCGGGTATGGACATATACAGTTCCAATGTTTGAAATATATACAACTTGTTGGGTGCTTTATTTGATATACAAATAAATACAAGTACACAAGTAATGTTGCAATGCCGGTCAATTGCTTAGAATCTCCTCCAAAATGGAGAACAAGAACAGAGGGAACTGGGTCTTTGACCTAGGCCATTCCATGAGATACAAAGATCAAAATGATTTAGCATACAAATGCTTCACGGATTCTGATTCAAACGTTTCTTGCAAAAGATCAGCAAAATATTGACATATATAGAGTGCAACTATCTCTTTGTATTCAAAACAGAAACACAGGTTATAGACATATGAACTCTTTTCAAAAGCTGGGAACTACAACATATATTCTTACTAATTCTATCTTAGTTGATAGATGCCTGTTAAATCATCAAAAACCCTCCCACAATCTATATAAAATACTCGAAAATGGAAGAGAAGCTTGAAGCTTACTTTTTTACAATGGACTGTTTTGTATAGGCATGTATACAACCAAAATTTGTATTTTTTCCAACTAATAATCATCCCTCTCCTCAGAGTTCTCCGTTCTCAACGCGGTGGTGAGTCCCAGTCGGAGTCATTGAACCACTCCACCCAAGTCTATGCAATTAGAATTTATCCTTGCAATGCACCCATTTATTATCTTCATTGTTTCTTGTTATTCTTCAATGATTCACCTGCAGCAAACTTGCTAGATAATGGAGAGTAATAACTAATATTATAAACAAAATATGTTTAATTAAACCACTTGTGCTTAATATTGCTAAATAAATTACCTTAGTGCTTTCTTCAAGCAGATATATGATTCCTGAAAAACCAGAAGTTGTTCCGGAGATTAAGAACAGGGCATAAACAGTATGAGCAAAATATGATATGGAAAGCTTGATAGAAGGTTCCAAACTTCAACTAATTAAGTGTTCCATATTATATTCTACTACTCTTTTTTTTATTTCAGCCGGTATTCATTGTGTTTTTTAAAATTTTTTCTGTATTTGGTACTTCAGATTGTTCCACCTTAGTTCTTTCTACATACTAAATTATCTTTTTGTCTATTATATTGTTTTTTGGCTCTCGGCTTTGATACCATTTAAGATATTAATTTATTTTAACATTATATAATTTTAAGCATATAGCTCTGGGGATCATCACAATGGTCAACAACCTAGAGCCTAGACATCACAATGGGTCAACATTTATATTTTATCTTAAATTTACTAGCTTCTAGAGACGAAAGGTTTGGTATCATTCAACTAAATATAATTTACGTATTTCTTGTGACTACTGAATATAAGGTAAAAGGAAATCACATCAACCATTCTAACATACTACTAACGTAAAATAAATGAACAAGTGTACCATGACACTGGAAATCTCATATTTATTTGAAAAAATGCATCAAATGCAAAAATATCAGATAATTATTTTAAAAAATGCTCTGGCCCAAGAATGGCCACCTCCGTAAAATTAAAATCAAGCTCATTAATTTAAAAGTGATTTGATCTAAGTACTTAGGAGATGGTGTGTGCACAGAAACAATTTGATTTTTATCAGAGTTCATATTGGCTTTAAGGGGTTGTTTTAAAGATCATTGGGGTTAATATTGAAGTTAATATTAGGTGTTTGGTAACACTATATTAATAAAAAACAATATTACGTAACTGATTGGTTATTGAGTCAAAACTATTATTAATATATAATAATATATATAATATATAAAATATATTTATAAATGTTAATTTAAAAAATAAATTAAATTAAAATTAAATTGTTTTTAAAATAATAAAAAGTATTAAGATGTTGTTTTAAGGATCATTAGGCTTAATATTAAAATTGTTATTAGGACATGTTTGGTAACACTATGTCAATAAAAATCATTGTTATGTAATTGCTTGGTTTTAGAGTCGAAAAGGTTAATAATATAAAATATAATAATATTTAAATGTATAAAACATGTCTATAAATTTTAATATAAATAAAAAAATTTAAAAAATAAAAATTTTAAGTTAAAATGAACTTGAATATTTTGTTAGAAGTATAATTCGTTGACCCAATTTAATAAATTTAATTATTATAAATATTTTTAAAAATAAAATATTTAATAAAAATTTTTATATTGATGGATATTGGTATTATAATACAGATTTTTTAAAACTTTACATTAATAACTAAATATTTGTACTAGTTTATATTGAATTTATTCATTTATCGATGCAACCTCATGGATGGAGGGGATAGATTTTAAGAGTCGGTGCACTTATGGGTAAAAACCAAAGCAACGGTAGTGCCAACCCTACGTACACGAGGTGGAGGAGGGAAGAAGAGGTGAGTGTATCTTAGGGTCTAGGAGACGACAGTGAAGTGAGAGACGGAGGGAGAAGGAAATGAAGAGGACGAGGAGGAGGCACCCGCTATCCATAAGTAGGTGATGGGGAGAAGAGGGAAGAATTAGCGGAGGTTGGGCGCAAGCTCCATCGACGACCTCGGTGGCACCTGCATCCTCGTCATCCTCACCCTCCCCCTCGTCAACCACCTCGATCTTAGCACCACCCTTATCTTCACTACCCTTTACAACATTCTTATTGTGGAGATGGTGACAGCCACAATAAATTTCATTGATTGGATAGGCATGGGGACACCTGGCGGGGGTTCGATCCCGGCGGTGGACTGCCGGGACCACCTCCCCAGGGGGAGGTGATCCAGTGGGGATCGAGCACTGCACCGGCAACGTTCGATCCCTCACCGGCGCTGCGCTGCGCCATGAGTCTGACCACTGGGCCAGCGTGTCCAACAAAAAAGTCCTCCGTCTGGCTATCTGTTGTGCAAAATCACGGTTGTCGAGCTCTCCACCGTCATCGTACTTTTTGCCCTCGGCATCACCTGTCTTGTGTTCTTATTTTACGCCCTCATCATCCCCCTCCTCGTCGTATGCATCACTAGGTCTCCCCAAGGTCTCCAATTTGCCATCTTCGCCAATTAAGTACATCCATTACCAGTAGGATTACTTTGTCGGCAAATCTGGTGGTCCTCGTCCCTTTCTGCTGCCCCATTTGTCGTTCTTGTTACAAGTTCCAACAGCAAAGATTTTAGTGCCTTCTTTGCTCACTAGTGGAGCTCCGCATGCTCGTCGTAACCAAGGGTATGGCATCTCTGCCCAGATACATTTAGTTTTTATGCTTGGCCTTGCATTTTGCTTCATCGGGGGTGTCAGAGAACCAGAGAAGAGGAGGTGTTTAAATTAACATGTCGGATTCAACAGGAAAATCATCAAAATTTGATTTCGATTCCGATAAAGGTAAGCGGTTTCAATTTTGATTATGATAATTTCAGAATCACCATGATTTTAATCCCATTCTAATTTCGTCATCAAAATTAGAATCAAATTCGATAATTTTTAAAATGTATAATAAATACTAATTTATATCTTAAATTTTAATAATTTACGTGTAATTATTAATATTTGATGTAATATTTTTTAAAAATTATTAATTTATTTGTCATATTTTATGATTTATTTAAATTTATTTATATATTTTTTACTGAAATCGAATAAATGAAAACAGAATGAACTAATTCCAAATTCGATAAACTATCGGAATGTCCGATTTTGATTTCAAAAATTTATAGGACACAAAAATATATTCCAAACCCGTTAATTTTTATCGGAATCAAAACAGATTTATTAAATATCGGATTATATTTACACTCCTACCTAGTGACCTATATTGGAATGAGTTCGAGTTGCTTCAGGAGACCGGCAAAGGGTTCCACGTCCATGATAGAGAGAGTACCCTCCGTCGGTCTCTTGAACGACCCAAACTCGTACTGGAATTGGGATGCCTTTGGACTTACAATTTTAAAATTAAAATTGATAGCCCGACACTCCCCGTTAACTTGCATAAATACCGCCAGTGATATCTGGTGCATCCAACTCCTCTACCCCCTTATCTTATAATCAAATGATATTAGCATAGCATAACCGAGCTCTTGAATGTGGAGTGAATGAACCTACGAAAATAAAATATGAGATAATTAATGACGCAAATTTATAATATTTGGCAAGATATAATGATTAAAGAATGAGAATGAAGTATAAGCATAAAGCGTGGGAGATCACAAGAGAAAAAATCTTAGATTATTTGGTTCGACGATATATAATATTGTAGAAAATAAGGACTAAAACAAAATTTGTATCATCAAAATTTGTTTTACAAAGTTTTATGACATACATGGTAGGCACTTGCCACGATTATCTAACGAGAGAGACCTAAATTGTTCGGTCATCATTGATTCATAAATTTAAATTACCCAAAATAAATAATATATTAAAAATGATTAAATTACTAACATTAAATAATGACTATAGCTCTCCCTAGTAGACTCAACTTTGTTCGAGTGTGACTGATCCACTTATTATTTAATTAAGTCGAACTCAAACTTAATCACCCTAAATTCTAGTTTATAAAATTTAAAGTCATTCTAAACTCACTCGTAAATCAGAAGCTGGTTTATAAAAATTGATTTTTGTTTAAACTTAAATTAAATATTATTTTATTTTATTTTATATTAATGGGATTTTATATGACTATTAATATTAGTAATTTATTTTTAATAAATATTTAATAATTTTATAATAATTAATTTTTTTTGTTTTTTTTAAACTTGCTATGGTCCAAGTTTTATCGAGCCGCTTCGGAGATGAACTAGCCATATATATATATATACACTACAAATAATTATTTACAAATTAAAAGAAGCCAGCTGCGTTCAACCGTTCGATCTGGATCTTCCTCTTCGACGAGTCCTCTTAAATATGGTTGCCTTGTTGTCTGAAGGATCTGCGCCAGCTCCTCCTGCGGTCTTCGAAAAAAACCCTAACGCTCATGGCGTCTAGATCGAAGGCGGACGGTAAGAACACGGAGAAGGATGGCGCCAGCCCCGGGTTAGTTACTTCGTCTATCTTCTTCTATCCTTTTTTATGTTGGATTTTTGCTCTTATCGAGGATTTCCTCCTGCTGCAGCAAAATCTTCATCGGAGGGCTTGCGAAGGACACTAGTCTCGGTTAGTTCTGCGTTGTTTAAGCTGTTTCCGTCTTGTGTATCTGTTTATGAACCATCTATTTTTTTCCCGTCATTACTTTCTTCTTGTTGTCTGTGACGGTAGATCCGCCGGCGACGCTTCTTGTTCTGAGAAGGAAGAGGTAAATGGGACAACGAGGCGTGTTTCTTTGGCTCTTTGGATGTGGTTGGGAAGGATGAACTTTTGGTTGTCCCATCTCTGTCGTGAACCTTCTACGGGGTATTTAGAGCAGAGTTGCATGAAATAGTGGTTAGTTGGTTTTGTCGCCAGAGCCACTACCATCAAAGGGATGGCGAAGGCTTTATTGTTTGGTGGGAATACTAGTAGACAACGATCTCCTGCACCTACAATATCGGTCAAATGATTTAGCATAATATTGGCATCTGTTTGAACGATCTTTTCTCTGGCCTTCTGTCAGGTTTGCTTTGCATCCTTTATTATGAAGCTTATGTTTCTGCCTTCAGATATAACTAGCTTAGGTTTATCATGTGCGTTCAGATGGAGTAGGCGAGGAATAAAGGAAGTTATACAATCTTGAAAGGGATGAAATTGTAATTGTAACAAAATTGAACAGTGAAATTAGGTGTCTGTTGAGTACTGTAAACATTTAGTTGCTGGAGGGTGGGTGGATCCCCCATGGAGCTTTTAATTGGGCAGATTAGGCAGGACCTATCATGGGTTGTAGGATCTACCAACCTGCCTAGTATCAAACCGATTTTGTGGGATATGAACGCCTTCAAAACCCTACAGCTTCCCACAAGGTGCCTGAGCGTTTGTTCTCCTATCTCTTCCTGGTTTGCATCCACAGACTGAAGCGACATCTTTCTTGCCTCACCTAGTATTGACAACATAGACCCGTAGAGATGGATATGGCACCACCATCTATCAGGCTGAATGAGTAGGTCTTTGTACCAAGGTGATTCTCTTTCTCTTCCCATTTATAGCCATATAGGCCCATGTAACATTTCAAAACATGATTCTTTGACAACTTCTTAGCCCTTAATGTGGACAATCACTAATTTGCATTAGCCTTTATGCAGTATTAGTTCATCATCCAATGCCCTTATAACCCACAGCTAATGTTATTAATTTCGTAAGTCTGGTATTTGTTGAAGTCTTTTAAGGCATCAACTACTGATGCAGGCAACCGGGCGGGGTTGCTTTGCCATCTAATTACAGGGCTAATGGTAGCAAGTCCTGCCACCTAGTTCTTCATTAGTTGTTGTTGTTGTTGTTCAACGGGTAGCTTTGGGTTGCTAGTTTCAATAGTGGTTGTTGTTTTTTTTTAAAACAATGCAAGTAAATAATCTTTATGAGTAAGCTCCTTTTCTAGAGTATACAAGGTGATCCTATTTCATTAATTATTATTATTTTTTGAAACGATCATCATTTTTATTACTATCATCTAATTTATTTGTCAAACAACAGCTACATTTTCTAAGCATTTTGGCAAATATGGAGAGATGACGGACTACGTAATAATGAAGGATAAAGTTACAAATCAACCTCGAGGTTTTGGTTTTGTTACATATGCTGATCCTTCAGTTGTTGACAGAGTCCTTGAGGACAATCATGTCATCAATGGAAAACAAGTAAGCTTGAAATAGTTTGATCTCAAAATTATTTTTCATCATTTTCATCAGTTATCAGTTGTATTCTCAGTTCTGAATCTTTTTCCTTTTAGAATTGAATGTGTGATATCATCTGCTTATATGAAATGTTATGCTCTGCTAACTTTTATAAGCCAGTAATGCACTTTTTCATCTTTTTGGTTTTTGGTGTTAGACTATCTTTGAAAATAGTGTGATAAAATTTATATATTTTTGACTTTGTGTTTCAAGGAATTGTCTCCTGTTAACTGTTTTTTCAGTGTTTACCCATTAGCATTCTCATGCAATGCTTCATCACTTAAGCAAGCGTGGCTACATGATTATGCCTTAGTTCATTTATTTGATGGTCGTAGAACTGTCAATGCTCTGCTTTACATATCTTCATATAATTTTTCTTTGGCATATTCAAGACATGGTGGTGGTGAATGATTGACCAAAGCACACCTTTGGTGTTTGAACAAAGCAAAAAAAAAAACAGTGACAACAGTTGTTGCTAAAAGTTTCAGAATACATTTATCAAAATTTTTCACCTATACATAATACATGTAGATTTTGAATGGGTCTTCCATGATTGAGATGGCTCTTGCTGGTTCTCCCTTGTCCTCTCACTTCATAATCATATAATTAAGCTCCTCTTAGTTGTTGTCTACTTTGAGCTGAGTCCAAGGATTGTCATCTCGGAAGGGTGAAAGAGGAGATCTTATGAGATTCTCGAAAAAATTTCGAGAGATCGGATCTCATATTTCATTTATGTAGGTATACCTTACCTTAAAGATTGCTATCACGCATCTTAATTTTATCTCATGGAGATTGAAAAGAAGAAATCTTGAAAAAATCTCGAGAAATTTGATCTTAGAAATACTAATCAATGTACATGTTTAGTGTAAAATATCATGTAATCTTTTCAAAAGAGACAAAGGAACTCGTTAAACATCAAAATAAGTTATGAGAGAATTAAAAGGAAATATAGACACAGAGGGTGAACTATTGTTAACAAGAGTCATACAAGGGATTTATGTTAGACCTAAGTTTCATCTTGAACATAGTTGTCAAGGCGCTTTTCCAGCAGCGCCTTGCCTGCGGCCAAAAAGGCGCCCATGGTATTTTTACATGATTAAAAACATAATTTTGAGAAGTTTTACCCTCTTGATACCCCTCACAAGGGACACTTATTTAATGATAGTTTAAACATATTAATATATTTCACTATCACTTATAATATCATATATATTTAAGATTTATAATTATGAACATATATTATATACTTAATTAAGTTCTCTTTCGGCTCTTTCTTCTTTTTCTCTCTGTCTCTCTTAAGTCTTAATTTATCAAGATTAACTTCTTATCCAAAAATAAATATTCACATTTTCAAAATTACATATATAAGATCACTTATATTATTACATACTTTTTTGGGTTCGGGGGGCTTCGCACCCTGACAACCCCCCACAAGGGGTGCTGCCCTCTTGACCCCCGCGACTTGACTGCGCAGGTTGATCTGCGACTACTCTACGACCCCCATTTAATAATATTATAATAATACTTCACTATCACTTGTACTATCGCACATATATATAAATTTTATAATCATAAATATGTTATATACTTACATTTTATAAAAATCTATTTAACTCCTTTCTCTTTCACGTACACATCATATTTACTTATATACATAGATAAAACACTCATATTCAATTATAACGTAAAAGTATAATTATATTTATACATATTTTATGTATCACAACATCCGACCTAGCCTTCCTTGAATACCGCTTTGACCGCCTAGGCGACGCCTAAGCTGCCGCTTTGTCGCCTAAGCGGAATCGGTACCCTTCAACGCCTTGGGCGCCTTGTCGCATTGACAATTATGATCTTGAACAATATGGATAGAAAATTGTTGATATCTTGGGTCAATTGTACACATATAGTCATAAAAATATTAAGTGATAAAATTTTATCAAACAATAATGGTTAGATGAATATTTGGATGGATTTCATAATAAATTTGACAATATATGAAGAAAACTTAACAAGACAATCTAACAAGTCAGGGGTAGTAATAGGCAGAGAAAATCAATGTATCAAAGGTACTATATGAATATTTTTGTTTCGGCAATCTCGTTTCTTGGATGCATGGAGAGAGATTTTTGGGAGATCTCGAGAGATTCTCAGGAGATTACATTCTATAGCTGAGTCCATCTAGTTCTGTCACAAAAGAATGCCCTATAGTGTTCTGGTTCAGAGTGTTGTGCTTCTGAGGGCTTTGTGGGAGCAGGGAGGGTCGGGACATCAAGGAGGGTTGAGGTGAGACTTGAGGATGGCCACCTGTCTGCGACAATTGCTTGGAACTTTGGAGTGATGTTGTCAGGAGGCCCCTCGTGGTAATTGCTTTGGTGGGTGATAGACACATTGCCTCTGGTTTCACTCAAGGACGGAGTACATGGGTGTATGGCTGTTCTGGGACTGCGATGGCAGGGAGACCTATTCTACGTGGCGGATGGGTTTGTGATAGATGTTACGACAAGGATCACACTACCTTTGATTGTTGGAATGGCCTGAGATGTAGAAGTGTTGGGGGGTGGGGCATCACAAGAGGGGTTGTCCCATTTTAAGTTGTCATTGGGGTACTTACTATATGTGTAGTTTATATGGGTGTCATACGTGGAATGCTTGCCCCGTTCACCAATAACATGCAAAGCAAGAAAAAGTGGTTTGACCAGTGCATGATTGCATCGGTGCTAGGAGAGGGTAGTCTGCAGGAGAAGAGAATCATCCTTGAAGACTTTCTGAGATCTCGTTGGTCCAGGTCAAACAATTGGTTGTTTGCTCTTTTGACTACAGTACTCGGCTTCCCAATGGCAAGAACAAGTTTCGCAGAGGTGCTATTCATGGTAACAGTGCTAGAATGGGGGCAGGTTTTGCCATTGGGCCTCGTGGGAGACTAGTTGCTGCAGCAAAGTCTTTGGCGAAGTTCTCAGGTGAAGATGATAATGCCTTATCTGAGCTGGAGTTGGGTTATGGTTCGAGTGGGTTCCCATTTGAGGAGGATCCAAGTGTCTTATTTGTCGATTTAGGCATTGAATCATCCATGAGTCTTGTTCCGGCTTTTGCAACCCGATTACAAGTTTCTTTGGTACTTTGATCGGCCGGTCTGACAGTTGCTCTGTCATCTTCTAAACCGGTATTACTCCTCGAGGCCAAACCAGGATTGTTGTTCCCTCCATCTTCTCCATCACCCGAAGCCTCTCTGGAATGCCGACAGCGGTGGTGTTTTGGTAAGGTCTCTGGCCTTCTTGGACTTGCCTTAGTCTAGGGAGGCTGTGATTGTGGCTGCCTTATGGGATGAGAGGGACGTTATGGTTGAAACTATTTTTGAAAGCAATCACTTAGATGTTCTTAACTTCAGACTGAATGTTGATGGTGAACACTGGATTCTGATCATTGTGTATGAGCCCATTGGGATGTTGATAAATCTTATTTCTCTGAGGAGCATAGTTGTCAAGACGACAAGGTGCCCAAGGCGTTGAAGAGTACCGATTCCGCTTAGGCACAAGGCAGTCACTTAGGCGTCACCTAGGTGGTCAAGGCGGTATTCAAAGAAGGCTAGGTCGGGTGGTCGTTATACATAAAAATAAGCATAAATATAATTAGATTTTTATGTTATAATTAAATATGAGTGTTTTATTTATGTATATACGTAAATATGATGTGTGTGAAAGAGACGAGAGTTAAATAGATTTTTATAAAATTTAAGTATATAACACATTTATGATTATAAAATTTATATATATGCGACAGTATAAGTGATAGTGAAATATTATTATAATATTATTAAACGGAGGAAGCGTAGAGTAGTCGCGGATCGACTTGCACAATCAGGTCACGGGGGTCAACGGGCAGCGTCCCTCGTGAGCGGTTGTCAGGGAGGCGAAGTCCCCCCGAAAGAAAAAATGTAATAGTATAAGTGATCTTATATATGTAATTATGAAAGTGTAGGTATTTATTTTTAGATAAGGAGTTAATCTTGATAAATTAAGTGAGACAGAGAGGGAGAGAGGAAAGAGCTGAAAAAGAACTTAATTTAGTATATAATATATGTTAATTGTTAACCTAACATGCCCAAATGGATGAATTAAATAAAAAATAAAAAACTTGCTGGTCGTTGTGATGATGAAGCATGCCTGAACGGATGACATTGATGATTGAAGATGTCAAGGGTCGAGACCCAACAATTGCTATGATGACTCAATGCTGCCTCCTAGTCCATGCGTTGCGACGTAGACACAGCGTTGATGTGCTGCGGTGAGGATGAAGCAGTGGTCCCCTTGCTGGTGCTGCAGTAGCCGTCACGAGGATGGGCCGTGCTGCCGTGGTGTGGAAGAATCAATTGATGGTGCTCTGTTTTTCTCTTATAGCCATCCCAGACTTCCCATCCAAGGCGTTGCTCCTCTCTAAAGGGGACAGTTGTGCCGGAGGAGTCGCACGATCCTTGTGCTGCAGTAGCTACTGTGATTGCACGGAATGGCTGAAGGAGTTGCATGAGAACAATAGGACTCGGAGCACGAGAGAAGTCCTTTCACTTGCACAACAAAGGGGAGGGGAAGGTGAAGGTACTCTCTTTTCTGTTAAATGCCTAAATCCATGCAAAATAGAAGACTAATGGACACACGACGCACACTTCATTTTACTGAAATGCCCTTATGCCTTTTCTTGCCTCAACGCATCGACGCCTTGGGACGTCTTTGTGTGGAAAAGGCGTATGCCTCATGGTCTTCTTGCAAAACGTAAGCCTCAATGCGAAATTCCACTGCCTCGCCTCAATCTTTAAAAACAATGAGCTGAAGCTACACCCGATTCAGCCACATGGAGAATTGTTTGCAAATTAAGATGAAGAAATGTATCCAAAGATGGGACAAAACCCAGATTGTTTCTTCTGTCAGAAAGGAGTGGGCTTTCAAATTGGATTTTTTTGAGAAATTAAACGATAGGAGGGTTTTAAATGATGATCAAATTGTAGAATGAAATAGCTTAAAAGAAGCTTTTAAGGATTGGAGTACTAGAGAGGAAATGAAATGAAAGCAGAGGTCCAAGGAGTCATGACTCGGAGAATGCGATAAGAATACTAGATTCTTTCACACTATGGCAACGCTCAAGCATAGAAATATAATCATTCAGAGGCTATGCATAAAGGGTGTACATTGCGATGGTACCGATCTAATTGGTAAGCATGCTGCAGACTTCTAAAATATACCATTTTACAAAACAGGAAACTGGAGTCCAATGCTGAATTTTGAAGTGACGAATAAGCTGAAGGAGGAGGCTCAACCTTCCTGTTTGGTTACGTTTTTTACTCTATTTTTGACTTAAATTTTAAAAATGGGAGAGATGCCCTGTTTGGTTACGGTTTTTTCTTCTTTTTTTTTTAAAAAAAAATTGTTGCACCCTCCTTAGTAAATCTCTTTTGAAAACAAAACAGGGATGGACCTGTTTTATTTTCAAGATAGATGCGGGGACGCGGAGAAAATCGAACAGATGGGGGGAGGAGAACGGAGCGATAAGGAAATCCCGACGGTCATCGCACGGAGAGTAATCCCACCGGCAAGGTTGAGTAGAGGGACTTGGGGTGGGTGCTGCATGCGGGGATGGGGGTCTGCAAGATGGGGCTGTGATGGAGGTCGGAGTCTGGCAACATCGAGCAGAGTAGCTTGGGGTAGGGGCTGCGGAGGTGGGGGCTGTGCGCGGGGGTGGGGGTCCGGAAGAAGGGGCTGCAATGAGGGTGGGGATCCAGCGAGGTTGAGTAGAGGGGTTGCAGGGTGGGGGCTGCACGCGGGGGTGGGGGCCCGGAAGAAGGGGTTGCGATGGGGCTGGTGGTCCGGCAAGGTCGAGTAGAGGGGCTTCAGTGGGGGCTGCACGTAGGGATGGGGGTCTGGAAGATGGGGCTGTGACGGGGGTGTGGGTCTGATGACATCGAGCAGAGCGACTTGGGGGTGGGGGTCCGGAAGAAGGGGCTGCAATGAGGGTGGGGATCCAGCGAGGTTGAGTAGAGGGGTTGCAGGGTGGGGGCTGCACGCGGGGGTGGGGGCCCGGAAGAGGGGGTTGCGATGGGGCTGGGGGTGCGGCAAGGGCGAGTAGAGGGGCTGCAGTGGGGGCTGCGCGTAGGGATGGGGGTCTGGAAGATGGGGCTGTGACGGGGGTGGGGGTCTGATGACGTCGAGCAGAGCGACTTGGGGTGGGGGCTGTGGTAGAGGAGCTGCGGGGGTGGGGGTTACGCTCGATTCAGCTTTCCCGGCCACGGTGAGGCCGGGATCAGCGGCCTCGGGGCGGTGAAACCTTCGACGATGACGAAGATGACCCTGCCAAATATCCGGGTACATTCCGAGAGGGACAGAGACAACGTTTGCCTTGACGACATCGTGACGGTCGTGAAGACTTAGACGATTGATGAGCTCCGCTCACTGTGCAGAAGAAGTCGGCCTCGCCGACGCCGAGTAGAAGTCCACGGCCGGGGGCCCCCGCCGCCACCCTATCACAGGAGGAGCGCCACAAGCAGCAGCTCCAGTCGATCAGGTCTGTTGCCGTCCGCACGCTCGCTCGAACCTTCTCATCATTTTCGTTGTCTGTCAATCGATGCTTTCTGTTTTTGTTTCTTCTTTCTCTTGAGAAATGCCTGGCAAAGAGCGCGGCCGCATGCCTATGCTCGTCTTGAGAACTGGCCACTACCGACGATGCAGATGATGGGGAGATCAAAGATGCCAGCATGGCATATGACTATGATGCAAGGGAGGCCATATGGACCCGCATTTGCTCCACCATGAGTGGTCCATGGCTGATCGATCCGGTCTGTCATCTCTCCGCCATTGCCAAGTGCAGGAGAACGCGAGGACCGATTGGAAGCAGCGACCAAGAAGAGCAAGTTGCAAATTGGTAGCCAAACACTGTTCTATAAATTTTAAAAATAGTGGCAATTTTGTCAAACACAAAATAATTGTGTTTCTCTTATTTTAAAATTAAAACTGAGACATCAAATGATCTTGATTTCAAAAATGAGATTGTATCGAAACTAAAAGAGTTACCAAACACCCTATTAGCTGCTCTATTTCTGATGCTATTAATAATGTGTTCTTTCAAAACCCCAGGTCCAGATAGTTTCTCAGAATCGCAACTGGTTTCTATCAAACATGTTGGGATGTATCAAGCAGGATTTTATCACTATTATTAGCAAATTTGAGAACCGTAAGTGCATCAAAATTTTTAACTCTACTACTCTGGTTCTCTTGCCCAAGAAAGATAATGTGTTTGATATCAGAAACCTTGGACTGATCAATCTTTTGAACTACACATATAAGATCATCATTAAATTCTGGCTAATAGACTTAGCAGGGTTGCTGACAAGATCACTAGTCACTCGCAATCTGCCTTCATTCTTGGTAGTTTTATCTTAGATAATTTGATGGCAGCCCCCGGTGCATTCATGATCAACATGTGAGAAGAAAGGAATGCATTATTTTGAAATTGGATTTTGAGAAAGCTTATAACATGATCATGTAATCTTGTCTGATCAAAATTATGCTACTTATGGGTTTTACTAATACATGGATTAAGTGGATTAAACGTTTGTATCAGTACAGCTCGCTTCTCAATATATATTAATGGTAAGTCCTTTGGTTTCTTCTTTGGCACCCGAGGGCTGAGGTAGGGAGATCCCTTCTCCTCTCTGTTCTTTATTTCGGTTGGCCAGATTCTTAGCATTGTGTGGAACAAAGCCAAACATTCTGGTTTAATTGGAGGTATCTGTGTTGGTAATAGCAGAGAGATTGCCACTCATCTTTAGTTTGTGGATGATACAATACTTTTTTTTCACTAGTAGGCATGCTTCTTGTTTTCATTTAAAAGTGTTTCTCCATGTAGTGCAGTCTGTCACTGGACTAAAGGTTAATAAGGATAAATGCGAGGTCATAGGCGTCAACCTGAATAATACTCTCCAATCTCAGTTGATGGCCATATTGGGTAAGCCCAAGTTCTTTGTACTATTGTTTGAAAGAGGTAAGCCAAGGTACTTTATGGGAAAATCATCGAAGGGAGAAAGAAAATTGCAAGGGTGGAAGAGCTGGATGCTCACTTCCGGTGGTAGATGGTTCTTTTCAAAACTGTTTTATAAAGCATCCCATTTTATATATATTTTTAATTTTCTAAGTGCCTAAAGGTATTTGTAATAAACTGGAAGCCACGAGGGCTAACTTCTTTTGGCAGGGCAGTGGTGACAAGAAAGGTCTTCATCTAATTAGGTAGAATCATGTTAGCAAACCAATTAGAGAGCGCCCTTGGAGGCTATTAACATTGCTCTACTCTCCTAATGTCTTGCGCAGTTGAACCATCACAGTTACACTCTTTGGGCTATAATTATTTTCTCCAAATATGATATTGGGCCTGATGGGACTTGGATGACCAATTTCAGGTATAGAGGTAGAATTTTCGGTCTTTGGAAGGGCATCTGTTTTAATTGGGATTTTTAACTCGTCAGCGTCTATAGTTTTGGGTAATGGCAAAAGAACACTGTTTTGGGAGGATCATTGGATTGGTGATGCATCTCTGGCCAAGGTTTTTCCTCCCTTTATAGTCTCAGTTTTTTGTTGAGAAGACCAGAGACGAATTCTTTTAATGCATAAAAAGAGAATAAAGTACAACACAGAGACAGGATAAACAAAATCAAAGAGAGAAGGGAGGGGGAGTAAAAGACTCAACTACCAAGACGAGTAAAGGGTTGCACAGAAAAATTTAAAAGGAAGGATTATGTCTCTGAATGTGGCCCCGTCCAAAGATCTGCTGGAGTGTGCAAAGGACTAGTCTTTGATCAAGGTTGCTACCCAATACAGAATCAGCCTCGGGTTGTCAAATTGATCAACAAATACCCTTCTATTTCTGGTATGCCAAATGGTCCACAACATGGCCGGTAAAACCATATCCTATATATTAGATTTTTTGGTCCACAGATTGAGCTGTGACCACACGAGAATTGAGTATTGTGGTGTTGACAGGGTCAGACCGTGAGAAGAGAGCTACAGTCTCAGTTGTGTTATCCAATCCAAAGTTTGTACTTTTTGGAATGTGAAGTCAGAGTGGAACTTACAAGGGTTATTGTGTAAAGATCGCCTACTTTTTTCATGCTTCTATTTGCGCATGAAGTTGGGTAAGTGTCAACTGTAATAACTGAGGGTGATGATTTTATGCATTGACTGCATGCTATCAATGATTGTGGTTCCTATGAGTATTAGCTTGATATTCTTTATCGTCTAAAGATTCTAAGTTTTACATCTCTTGGGGGCCTGGGGGCAAATAGAATCTTTCAATTGCAGTTGTACTGATTTTTGAGCTCTCTATTGTCATTCCAAAAGTTCTTCGAACTTTGTTGGGTGGGTGTCAAGTAGGTAGGTGGCTTAGGCTAGTTGGACTTTTGGAAATGCAGAACATGTGCTTTCATGTGAAAAGCTGCTTGGTATGGTAAAAAAGATAGTACATATTTGTTTGCTGTTGCTGCCGCATATATGGTTGATTGTCTCACTTACCCTAGAAAGTCAGACCTCTGTGACATCTTATTTTTGCATGCTTACCTCTAGTCAATGAAGTTTTTGCAGTGGCTTGCTTTTTTATGCATATTATTGTGATTTTGGGTCTTTTTATGCCAATCTTCTGCTGCAAATCTGATCGAGTATGCATATTTTCAGGTTTTATTTCTAGATTTTATGCAGTTAACTAATTCCTCTTTTTTCATAACATGCTATTGATGATCTTTGAAAAATTTATTCGTTGTGCCTGATCTTCAGGTTGAAATTAAGAGGACCATTCCAAAAGATGCTTCCTCCAAGGATTTTAAAACAAAGAAAATTTTTATTGGTGGTCTTCCATCAACGTACACTGAAGGTATCTGTCCTAACTATGGATTCTGTACACTTTTTCCGAACATGGTGTTATGAATTACTTTATATTTACTTTGCAGATGAATTGAAGAATTTTTTCTCCAAGTATGGGAAGGTAGTGGAGCATCAAATTGTACGAGATCACCATAGTGACAGATCTCGAGGCTTTGGGTTTGTTGTATTTGACTCAGACCAGGTTGTAGATGACCTTTTAACCAATGGAAATATGATTGATCTAGCTGGTACCAAGGTGAGTTTGGTGTGGCTTTATTTGACTGCACACCTTCTGAGATCTGTACACTACTCATCATTGGCTGCTGTCACATTAGTAGTGCCTCGCCTGATGGTGTATTGCAAGAGAACAGATTTTCAATGTGCCCTTGATTAGTTTGTTTTCTTTTTTGCATCTTCTTTTGCAAGGAAATGCAGTTTTATAGGCAAAAACTGTTTTAGATTTTTAGATATTTTTAAGCTAAGATCACTTAGCTAGCTTGCATATTTCAGGGATTAGGTTGATTTTTTCACTTTGTTGTAGGTGGAGATCAAGAAGGCTGAACCAAAGAAACCCTCAAAACAGGCTCCAGCATTTGGTAGTGACTCTAGGGGTCGTTCATTTGGTGACAGTCTTGGAGGATATGGCAGCTCCTACGGTGGTTTCAGCAGTGGGTTTGGCCCTTCTTATAGAACTCCAGCAGGTCTCGGCACTAGGCTGGGGGGTTATGGTGGATACGGCAGTGGCTCAGGTGAGTTTGATGGAGGCTACGGTGGGTATGGTGGTGGAAGTCTAAGTGGTTACAGAGGAGAATCATCTATTGGATATTCTAGTCGACTTGGATCATATGGCGGTGGGTTCAGTGGGGGATATGGAGGAAGTTTAGGTGGCTATGGACGTGATGAAGCTTTTGGTGGTTACGGCGAATCTAGCGGCTATGGCGGTAGTTACGAGTCCGGTCCAGGTGCTGGTTATGGTTCTGGACCTTCTGGTGGACCTTTCGGAGGTAGGGGAGGCTACGGTGGTCCAAGTCGTTACCATCCCTATGGGAGGTAGAAGAGTGCCGTCATTGCATTAAGGATTTGGCCTTCACTTCTAGATCTCTGCTCGGATGCTTCTCTGGCTTTCTCATTTCTAGCCTGTACTAGAACTGAAGGTGCACTCAGGAAGCGATCATGTATATCTAGCATGCTATGAGAACCTGTAATCCCTAGCATCCCAATTTAAGGACCGTTGCAGTTCTTCCGGTGTGTGATCTATGGTGAGATCAGATTTATGAAGGTCTTGGTCGCTAAGTTAGAATAGCGTTATTGTGTTGAGGACTTGGCTTACATTTTAGTGCCTGCTGCTCTATCTTCTTTATTTCTAGCATGTACTAGAACAGCGCACTCACCACTGAGGTTCTGCCGTGTTGTGTTTAGCACTATGAAAACCTATAATTTCTACCATCCCCAGTTCAAGTAGCATTGTAGTTCTTTCATTGTGATTTATAGGCCTTTTTAGAAGTTTCCGGTAGACCGAGTTTTTCTAGAGTTTGGGGTTGCACTTTTTTTCTTCTTCTTGCTGTTGGAAATTCCACTGTGATCTGAGGCCGGATGGAATCACCAAGGTATGCCATCCTCGGTTATTTTATAACTCGTTGAGCGGTCCATACCCTTTTCTAGTTGAATGGATGACAGTCGTGGATTGCTAGGTTAACTTCTGTTGGGGGTGTCCTAGGGCTCTCTGGCTGGGAAGTTTTCGGAAGTCGAACAACCTTGATGTCATGGGCTCAGTAGTTTTTTCACATCGATTTGGTCCTAAATGACGGTATTTCGTATAGGCTCGTCACTTTGCTCACAAAATTTGCATCTGGATGACCCTGTAAAAAAAGAATTTCATCCATCTGAATCCCAAGGACTCTTGGATCCACAGGAAGGGCCTCCCCTCCCTCCCTCCTTCCCAATCTCCTAGCATTTGTGCAACAAAGTTTTGAAGATTGCTCGCCGGTTTATGATTCTTTTTCATTAAGGATATCACAGCTCCTTGCCTGTACAACTGCAGGCAAAGCAGAAGTGGTTGCAGCAATGTTGTTTTCTATGTCTGTAGAATTGATTGAAGGTTTCGCGATTTCTTTTGTTTAATCTCCTTTTCAACTGTAAGGAGTTTCTAACCCTATGGAATCTCAGCCTCTAATGAGAAAGGAAAAGGGTTGCGGAAAGAAATGAACTTAATCACTCGAGGAAAACCCAAAACCATCGATCATAAACCTGGTGCCCTCTGTGTAAGTGCTCATGGGAGTCGTATTTTTTGCCTACATCTTGTGGTGTTTCTTTTAATACTCCGTCGTTTGCTACGTGAAACGCTGCAAATAATTTTATTTATTCATGGTTGTTCCCCCCCAAAAAAAAGTGTACTTACAAGCGTAAACATGTTGGCCAAGTTCAGTATAATTTTTTTTTTATTATCCGTTCTCTCGTCTTTTTAGACATCACATTGTATTGTTTTTTCCCCCTGGAGGTAACTGTTAAAAGGATAATGTCGCTAGTTTCAACACTGGTGTAATTCTCATTATCCTTTATCCCATTTTTTTTCCAACAAGTAGGCTTGTTTTCTTTCTCTGGATGTAACTTTTGAAAGGTTGATGTTTGACTTTTCGACAACGATAAATAACACCCGTGAGGGATGAAAGGTTTCGTGATAGTGAAATCTGTGCTGCTAATTCTTAGATATAGAAATGTCAAAAAGGTTCACACTTTCGAAAATTAAGTACATTCTTTACTAACCGTGGATCATACTGATCATTTCAAAGTGTTATTTTAAAAATTGCATCTTTTTTCTATGTTACTCCTAGTATTTAAGGGCCGTTGTGAGATTTAATAAATAGAATGGGTGGCCTTTTATAAAGGGGGGAATAAGCATCAGATCTATGCAATACTCCAACCTTGTTGGAAAATGCACACGCACACGCGGAAAGGGAAAAAAATGTGATCATTTATTCCTTAAAATTTAATAGAAGACGAGACTTGTATGGTCAATAATGTGTGACGTTACTTTTTTCTCTCTTCTATGTATTTCATGGTAATACCATCAGAAGCACTGGGAAGGGGGTTATGCTAGACTGGGGTGATATATCATCGGTCGATGAGTTAGGATCACTTTAGTACTTAGGTGGAGGAAGCTTTTGTAGTTTTCAATGACGTGAGGATATCTAGTGTTGTGGAAGACAAAGCATCAATACATTTTAAAGAGGGCGTAAAGTAAATATGATATCGCTTGGTAGTGGATTAGTAGAGAGTTGGTAGTGGGTCTTTAGAGTCTCGATAGCGAGTTGATAAGGGTTAGTAATGAGTCCTCAAAGGCTCCTTAGTAGTTTAATAGAGTCTCGATAACGGGTCTTGGTAGTAATCTTTAAAGACTCGGTAGTAAGTTAAACTAGTTTCAGCAGTAGGATCTTTAGAAGTCAAAAAGACATCATGTCGTCTTTAAAGCGCACTGACATTTCATCTTCTGCGACATCAGGTGTCCTCGTGCCATTAGAGATTGTGGAAACTTCATCAACCCGGGGATTGAGGTGATTTGAACTCTCGATCGATTGTTTGGATCCACCACTGATCTCTCTGATCATCTAATGCAAGCAAACGAGTCGAGTCGAGCCGAGTAGTATGGTGTTCAAGTTTGGCTCGTTTATTTCACACGAGTTCGAGTTTTAATGAGTATGTTGAATCTTTGTTCAAGTTTAGTTCGTTTTTTAATCGAGTTGAGTTGAGCTCGAACTCGAGTAGTAGCTAGACTAAAATTCAATTCATATTCAAACTTAAGTTATATAAAAATATTTATAAAACTCAAAATCAATGAAAAATTATTTGTGAAATTCTAGATTTAGCTCATTTACGAAACCCGATCCCGATCTAAGTGTAAACTCAAAATTTGAATTATTTAATATATTTAAGTGATAATATATAATTATTAATACTCTTAATTTAATTTTTAAATATAAATATATATTAAAATATTTAATCGAGTTATTTACGAGTTTATCGAGTTGAGTAAGAATATGTTCAAGCAACAACCAGAGAGGTGGCCGTGCTGAGCGTCAAACGTGTTTCCGCAAGTGAAAGCATTCATGTGTTTAACAAAGAAATATGGATGATCCCTTCTCAGATTGTGAACGTCGCCCATCGAACTTCTATTCTTGAAGCAGCATGGTAGGCCTTCTTTTAACAACAACAACACAATCACATTTATAATATAGAAAAACAGTACAGTAAACAAACCGTGACACCATTACATGGAAACAAAGACCTGATTAACATGAAGATAAACAGAGTTCTGTTGAAGATTATCTTGTCTAACAACTCAACACATAGCCACATAATGACCAAGGGTCGATCAGCAAAATTAAGGGCTCCTTTCAAGGAGTTTGATAGTTGTCTCGAGACCGGATACTCACACTAAAGAGGTGTGAATTTTGCCCAATCTAATGGTCTCGGAAGAGAAATCGTGACTATGAAAAAGTCATAGAGGGACAATAAGATAGATCCCGACGGCAAGACACTGACTAAGAACAAAAGGAAACAAAAGATAAAGAACTAAGATAAATTGAACTCCATAACCGTTGTGCATGAAGATGAAACAAAATATCTAAATGAACATTTAGACAATACACAACAGTAAGAACAACATTACTAATCAGGGATCAAAGAAAATTTACTTGAAATTCAAATTAACTAAGGCTCATTTGTTTCGACTTATTTGATGTCTAATCTCTGAATTATTCAACGACACTCAAATCATTCGATAAAATATCTTATATATACATCAAGAACTTTTTAAAAAATACTCAATTTTAAGTGATTTATTATAATTTTTCTATTTTCAAAAGGAGATAATCAGGAGTTTGTGTTTCATGAGACGTTGGATATAAAATTAAGATTTTTAAATATTTAAGTCAAATCAAATGTACTCTTTCTCAGACAAAAGCACGGAAGGCCTATCAATATCATAGTGAGGTCTTTGCATGATTATGTCCGGATTGAAAATAAATAATTACCTCCGACCCCAAATCAACGGTACCTGACCTAATAAGACGCGTACCTTCTTTGCATAAAGAAACACAACTTTTCAGTGTTCTCCTTTTCCAGCTTTTAACCTGGGAACCGCCCAAACGTAACTCCCCAATTCTGACTGTTCTAAGTGCTGGCATGCCACCAGCGAAAGGTGTCTTAATTCACAGCCAGTCAAGCATGAGTGTGGGCAGTTTCTAACACAAGCTTGCACTAGTCTTGCTCATAATTAGGAGTTTAGATCACCTAAGATCATTACCGGAGGAAGTTGATTTCATCCGTTGTTAGTAAAAGGATACCATCTGTACACACATACCATGTGCAGCAAAAGCCCAAAATGACTTATTTATGATAGTGTATAAAGGGGTTAGTAAAATGGAGCATGGGTTGATCAAATATGAAAGAGCATAGTAAAACATGAAAAGAGATTAGCCAAAAAATAAATATAAGATAGGGTTAGTGAAATATAATTTTGAGTTGTGTGTCATTTTCGGTCAAGTGCGCGCTATAAATATCGTATCCTATCGTCCATTGTATTGATAACTCAGAGAACTCCCTCCACTTATGATACGGGGTTATTCAATGAAATAAGGTTCTAGATTTTTAATAATCATAGATATGTTGTTTATTTTTGAAGTTAAGTACCAAAAATATGGTATCTGTTTGTTGACAACTAACAGGAAATTCTTTCTCACCGAGCACTGTAGATCTTGCATTCCATGATCATATATATATATATATATGGGGGTGCATCTATTGGTTCTCGAAATGAAAGATATGCGGTGGTTATGTTCTGTCACTTCCTGTGACTGCTTCAAATGAAAAAGGGCCCTCTGTTGGGGCTCTTTCTTGAACAAAGACATCAAAACGCTTTCTCTCACCATATACACAATGACATGAAGACCTTGCTTGAAGGAAGAATATTCAGAGAGCACTAGCTAGCTAGCTCCCTTTAGTGGGGAGCAACAAGGAGAGGGGCGGGGGGGCCCTGTTGAGGGTCGGTTATCACGCAGTGTACCGCTGATCTGACTGGTGAAGAGCCCCCACCATGGTATGGATCTTCTCTGCCTGTCTCTTGCGCAGTAGTTATATAAATAAATAAATATATATATATATAAATAGTTCAAATTTAAGGAGCAGTACTGGTAACTATTTCTAACGAACAAAGGTTCCAGCATCCACCGAGATCAAGAGACCCCTGATGTGGGTGTGACTTGACGAATAGATTCAACTAATTCGCGTGTGTATATATATATATATAGTTTGAATCTGAGGAACAGCACTGATAATTATTTATAACGAACTAAGGTTCGAGCATCCACCAAGATCAGCAGACCCTGATGTGGGTCTGAGGTGACTAATAGATTCGATCAACTTTTTGTCTATCTCTCTCTCTATATATCCCTCCCTTTCCCCTCTCTCTCTCTCTCTCTCTCTCTCTCTCTCTCTCTCGGGGGGTGGTGAGGCTCGAACAAAAAATGCACAGGCTCAAGATCTGTGACTCCCCCAACAAGGGGGTTTTAAATCTCAAACAACGAGAGAGATAGTGCGCAGGCTGGAGCCCGTTGTGTCAGCTGACCATCTTAAGCTAGGTTCCCATACCACCTTCATTTAACTCTAGATTGTTTTTAAGGATTCGAGCAAAGATGGAGAGAGGCGAGTAAAATATGAAAAGAGATTAATAAGATGTAAATAATGTTGGCAAAGTATGCTGTTAAACTTCTTAATGGTCAGAAATATGATGTTTTGAGTTAAATATGAGGTGCAAAAGGTATGGCTCTCTGTCGATAGGATGGTTGAGGGGGTAGGGGTGTTCATGGTTTGGTTTAATTTGATTTTTGAGTATTTTTTCTCAAACCAAACCAAACCAAACCAAACCATCTTCCAAATCAAACCGAACCAAACCAAATTAATTCGGTTTGGTTCGGTTCGATTTGATTCAAACCATATTTCATTAAGGTATAATAGATATATCAATATATAATTGTATTTTGTTTGTTTTAAATCATATTCTATTAAAGTCTTGTGTATATGTTTACACATTACATTAATTTTGCCTTAAAATTTTTTGAAACAAATTTATTTTTATAAGATAAGATACATAAATACTATCTTATATATAACTTAAACTAAAATATGTAATTTAATTCGGGTTATTCGATTTACCGGTTTGATTTGATTTGAAGAGTCCTAGAAATCAAATCAAACCGATCGGTAGTTTAAACCGAACCAAATCGAACCAAAGTACTGGTTTGATTTGATTTTTCGGGTTGAACCAAACGGTGAACATCCCTATGAGGGGGTTAGACACTCTTCTATCTGTGCCTGTGAGATCGGATCACCTCTCTACTGTTTATTGGAGAGAGAATTTTTCCGTCATAGATGACATATAAAAGGTAAGTTCTACATTCATATTTAATATATATATATATGTATATTGAAAGTTTATGTACGTGAGATCTATCTATTTCTTATGTGTCTATGTTTAAGGAATCTCTCTCCAACAGATGATAAATGCTATGTTGTCAGGTAGGTGGAATTAGCTAGCTTTATTGGGTTCGGTCCTTATTACTTTCATGCTCATATTTTTGAGTGGGTTCTTAACTTTAGTTAAATTTGGACATCTCTCTCTTCTTTATATAAATTCACATGGGGCCTAATGTTTTTGTACACGTATGGGATAAGATATTTCTTGAACAACAAAAGAAGAGAGCAGGGACCCTCTTTCTTTTATCTCGTTGGCCCCCACCTCTTTCGATCATACGTAGTTTTCACTCTTTTTTATCGTCGCATCTTCCCGAACACGACAATTTGATGTCATTGGTTAACTCACACTTTATCTTAATACAAATTTTTACCATGAAAATGTATAAAAACTTAAAAAGATGCTTTTCCTCTGGTGTGTTGGAAACTTGGGGTTGACTAATTAATCACCATACATATATATATATGTAGGAGTTAAGAGCTATTTGATAACATTTGGGGTCTATTTGATTGAGTTGATTGAAGGTCTAATTCAGTCAAACATCCTGACTTTTGAGACCGTTTGAATGGATCACTTAAGTAGCGTCTAAATACACTTTTTTAAGTATGAACAAAATCTCTAGAGAATCACTTCTTATTTGAACGATGATAAATCTAAACATGGCTCGCTCTCAGCTGCAGCCCATGCTCGATCTTCAAGGTGGAATCGTCTCTGCACTAGTATTTTAATCAAATTAAGTACACTTATTTTGATCATAAAAATTAAGAAGTTAGGCATAAAATTAAAATCTTAGATTTCCCGATCAAGTCAAAATAAATGCCCTCCTAGGACACCCACACGGTACAAGACGAGAACTATAGAGAAATTGATCTCCCCTGTACATCAAACAACTTCTCCAATCACTCACTCTAAACGTGAGTGATCAGTCACCGATTCAAATTATTTATAGAGAGAACGACTCAGAAGAACTAGAATCTATTACACCTCCTTTTGGCACCTACTAAAAGTTTCGAACTGAGTCTGATTACTCACACTTGATGAGGATTAACGCATGTATACACACAACAGTTTTTGACATCTCCAAGAGCATCTTTTTGTGTGAATATTTTCTCTGCTACTGCTTTTATAGAACAAAAACTCTCTAATTTTCTCTGCTTATATATATATAGCTGCAGACAAGGCTGGCAGACGCGCCGAAGATCAAGCACGGGAAATTAAACGTCCGGAGTTACAAAACGAAGGAGAAGGAGAATATATCGCCAGGTTCAAGCATCGGTCACTACTGTTTCACTACTACTTTTCACCGGCCTGCAACAGCAAGATGCTCTCTCTTGATCGATCTGTTCTTTAATTATTTGTTGAGTAGATGAGATTTAAATGTTCGTTTCAGCTGGGTACGTAGTAATTAGTAGATTCCATCATGACTGAAATCTGCGGGAGTACTCCATCACCATCACATCAGAACAACCGCAAGAAGAACAAGAAGGAAAAGTATATATATTATTGGATAACGGCGTGTGTGTGTGTATATATATTTATATATATGCGCGCCAACTTAATTTCTTTCTCGCCGGCGAGGGTGGACGTCCCAGCGCCGCCGCGCTGCATGTGGCGGCGGGCGGCGGCGGCAGTGCCGCTGACGGAGGGTATCTTTGAACACAGAGCAGGCCGGCGAGAGGTTGTCGTCGTCGAAATCCGATTCCCTACTCCATTAAGGAGCTCCCGACAGCGCTGCTTTGCTGCTGCTGGTGTTGCTTCTTCTTCGATCGTCATCATCTCTCTCTCTCTCTCTGCGCGCTTTGACTTACTGCTGCTACTGCTGTATGCTGTGACATTGACCTACCGGCGGGCATCCAATGCCTGGTGTGATGAGGCCCACAAGATCCCCTGTACTGATCTGATCTTATGGTTCACCTCCCTCTCTCAAGATCATGCAGCCAGCTTTATTTAGTTTGATTCATGGCACACAGCACCATGCAAGCAAGCAAGCATATATATATATATATAGAGAGAGAGAGAGAGAGAGAGAGAGAGAGAGAGAGAGAGAGTAGCTATAGCTAGATCTGTTGACGTCCAAGTCACACTAAAATTAATGGGGTGTTTGTTGAAAATATGATTTTATAATAAAACTTGTTAAAAAGGAATTTTTGGTCTCCATTACGAAATTATATTTTCATAGATAATTTTCTTGGATAAAGGGTGAGATCTATTATTTTTTCTCTTGTGGTCTCCGACAAATTTTTAGTTATATATAAATATGTGCTCCTACTCCTTTTATTAACTTACCTCCTCAAACGCATGATGTACTTGGGGTAGTTAGATATCTGATGTTTTATTTTAATATAATGTTTTGTCACCAAAGTGTATAAAAAATTATTAGGCAATCGAACACTTATGGGGTGTTTGGTTGCATGATAATTTTTTGTACACTTTCATGATAAAAAATTGTATTAAAATAAAAAGTGAACCAACTAATGACATAAAATTATCATGTTTGGAGGGATGTGATCACAAAAAAGAGTAACTACCACACATGTTCAAATAAAGTGGGGGACCACAAGTAGGGGTGGGCACAAAACGGTTCAAACCGAGAAACCAAACCGAATCAGCTCATTCGGTTCGGTTTGGTTCGGTTTGGACCCCCTTTCGGTTTGGTTCGGTTTGGAAAATCTCCAAACCGATTTAAACCAAACCAAACCGTTTAAACTGATTTATTCAAAAAAATATAAAAAAACTATTATAGTATTAATAAAAATGATATTTTTATAAATTTTATAATAAAATAATATTTATTTTCATTATTTTTAACATAAAAATCAGTATATATATGTAAAAAATAATTAATTTAAATATTTTTATTTATTTTCGGTTTAAACCGAACCAAACCGAACCAAACCGAATTAATTCGGTTTGGTTTGGTTCGGTTTGGGAGGGTGATTCGGTTTGGTTTGGTTTGGAAAAAAAAACGGACCAAACCGGACCAAACCGAACCGTGCCCACCCCTAACCACAAGAAAAAAGAAAGAGGTGAGACCCTCTTTTTTGTTTAAGAAGAAAATCACTTTTAAAACATAAAATTGTCATGGTTACCAAACACCTCTTTTAACAAATTTTCTTATAATTTTTAAAAATTAAAACAAAAACCTTCGTTATCATGCAACCAAACACCCCATTAATATAAATACTCAGCCATATTGAGCCGTGAGATACACCAAGTTAACTCTAGTAATCTGCCTCAAGTTCTAATTACAGACTGCATTGGGAAATGCTTTGCTGTTATTCAACAATTAACCATGATTAATATATGCTTGCATATTTCTCCATCACTAGCTCGAATGGGGTGTGTAATTACTTTGAGATGATTGTTGGAGACTCACATAAGTGTTTTAACCCTTTATACTCTCTTTCTAGAGTCTAGACCATCAAAACAAGGGTAAACATTCTGAAGTATCACACATTAACACCCTGACAACAATGCAACCAAAACACCAAGTCCTCTCTTTCATCCAAGTTATCTAATATCACATCCTCACTGGCTAGGAAACAATGTCCATTTTCTGTTGGTTTGTTAATCTTGTCTACCCTCTCTCTCTCTCTCTGAACTATCAGTCGGCCAGAAGTTACTCTTAACAGTGAATGGGTGAGTGGGGTTATTCTTTCTTTCAAGTGGATCTGTCTACTGCGCGGCGTTTTTAAGCTGCTAACAGGTGGAGAGATCCATTAATCCTTATAAGAAGGTTTACAAGTTATCAGAGACCAAGATCTTCATACTCAACGAGTGTTTCATGCGTTGGACGAAATGGAGAGAAGCAACTTTCAGCATCACTTAAGTTGTTAAATTCGTGTAAACGCCATCGAACTGAAACTGATTAACTTCTTTCTTTTGTTTTCACAAAAAGAGGAACCGATCGACTTCCTCTGTTTTTTGGAATCGTACATGGGCACGCATCTAGCTCTTTTTTCGGCTATGCTTATGCCTGGCACTGAGAAAAGATGAGGGTCTTTTATAGGCCAAAAGAGGACCAAAAAATCGATTTTTTCCTTCAACCTGGTAGCCGCCTGCACGTCTTGGCCAAGATGTCTCGCAAAATTTTGCTCATTCTTTTCCATATTTGTTTAATCGTCAAGTCTTTCCGTATGCTTTCTCTTATTTCTGCTACTCTTCCTGTGTGGAGTGCGCGCTGAAAAGACGAGTGTGCTGCATTGGATGTGACGGCGGTTGTTATGGTCGTAGTGCTGGGTGGAAACCGTGGGGAACAGACACACCACCGCCCCCCTGCGGCGGGCCCCTACTGGTGATACCTTTAAAGGCGCCTCCTTTGCCTCCGCATTGCCCGCCGTCGACGAGAGGAAGCCCACTGCGAGGTACAGTCTGGTATTACCGTAAGCTAAGCTAACTTCGATGGGGGCCGGCTCCCAAGAAGCAATAAAGCAGCTGAAAGCTCTGATAGATCAAGGTATGCTTGCCATTCTTCTGCTACACTCAATTTATGTTGTCTTCATTATGATTCTGGAGGTTCCAGGGAAGACAATCTATTTTGTTTTTGCACGTCTGTGTATCTTTTCTTGTTTAAGGCCGGCAGCTGTACTGATTTACTTACTTTTATTTGGTCTGGCAGTTGATGAGAGCCTGCAAATCACGTTTCAGGTGAGGGGTCTCTGGAGGCATTTCTACGTACTTGTGTTTGGTTAGATCTGTAAGATGCAATCCTAGTTTTTGAAAGATTCAAAGGATCGCCTTAGGGAGCCGGTGCTGCCTTGGTTTCCCCATAAAGTGAATCTTTGATGTGCTCTTGTTTCAAAAAAGTTGCTTGGGAATTGGATTATGGGTCGGTTCAGTCGTTGGCTTTTAGTGAGCTTAGTTTGCTTCAAATGCTTTACTTTGAAAAGTCACTCTCCTGGCTCTTCTAGAATTGAAGTTCCACACCGTGTACAATATCTGCTTCTTTTTTCCCCCTTTTTGTTTGTAGGTGGGAGTTGCAGCCATTGCTTGGATGGGATGGTTACAGCCTGCTATATGCTATCTATAGCAGATGCTTAGTCTGTCCTTTTGCCTATGGGTCTTATTTTGTAGGTAAATGAGCACTTGACACAGAGACAAACAATGTGGATGATTTATAGATGCCCTTTTCTGGTCTTGAAGCCCACAGTCTGAACTATTTTGTCGGTGTCTTCTACCAAGTGATTATCTTTCATCTATTAAATTCTTGCCTTCTTCTTTTCCTTTAGATACTGAAACCTGTATTGTTATTTTGCCTCCTCAGATTCCCATGGATAACCGGCCATTGTCATCATTTGACTTGTCACTCATCTATGTTGACTCTATCACTTCCTTTTCTTCCCTTATATTCTTCACTTTTGGATTTTCATTGTCAACATTCACTTTGGTTACCCTTTATGTTGACTCAAGTTGCAACCTTGTAGGGACATAAATTTGTGGAGAACCAAGTGAAGCTTAAAGTTCAAACCCATTCCTTGGGTCCTCCAATAATTTGTGTGGGACTGTGGATCCCAAGCCACATTTCCAAATGAAAATGTTGAGTGGAACCTCCTAGGGTTTCCTTATTTCTTTAAGTAAAAGTTCGATTGCGAACCTTACACTAGACAACAGGGCAAACGGGTCTTATTATTCAAATCTTTTCTGCTTCAAGGCTGAAATACAAGTTAAGAGAAGTGCTGTTTTTTTTCATGAGCTTTCATTGACTTCCATGTGAATACAACAGATACGTACCATCACTGACTTCTAGGTGAATAATGCGCTAGGAGACCACATTGTCTTCCTAGGACAAGATGCTCAAGGTTATTACATGGAGAAGTAAAGTGGAGCTTAATTTCAATCTCATCAGACCAGTTGGATTTATGATCATGTAAAATGAAAAGAAAACAATAAGAGATTCAGAAAAGCCTTCAAAGTGCAAAACATTCAACAAAAACATAGATTAGCTTAGACATGGAGGAAATAATTTGGAAACCATAAATATGTTAAGAATCTAAATTGAAAATATTTCCAATCCATGAAATTGATGGGTTTTCTGTGTTGGGACTACCACTATTCATGAATCCTCTTTTACTGTTCATAAAATTCAGTCTATTGGTTAATCCAGTATAAAAGTGAATGATCAAGGAGATTCAATGTTATGAGGGCTGCGTGTGCCTTGTTTTCTTCCTGTGTTGACTGGTGCTTTTCTTTCCTTATTGACTCTTTTTTTCCTGTGTTATGAGTTCAAAATAATGATGATTCTTTTGGTTATTTTCCTTTTAAAAATTTACTTTACTGTGGAAAAGTTAATCTATTCCCTGGGCAAAATCTTTGGAGGCTTTGTCGACTAGATTGACTTGTTACCTATTGCTGTGAGCAGAATATACATCAAGGGTACCCAAATGAGACTCTGATTCGCTTTCTCAAAGCGAGGGAATGGAATGTATCCAGAGCATATAAAATGGTTGTGTACCTTTCCTTTTGCTTTTGGGTCACATGCATATATACGTATAAATAATTGATGTTTTGTATTGATAATATTCATCTTTATGCAGCTGGTGGATTGCTTCAACTGGAGGATAGGGAATGAAGTTGACAATATACTGTCTGTAAGGAATAGTGTGTGAAGAGCCAATAATTTACTTTTTACTACCTCGATATCTAACATATGCTTAATAATTGGATTTTGCTTTTCAGTTTTTATCCTATTGTTAAAAATGATGTGATTCTTACAACTAGACATTAGAGATGGATGTCTTAAAGCTTTTTGCTATCTGGATTTGTTTGTCTAACTTTGCATGCTGGCGAATGTGTGTAAATTTTATTTTGGTAGTGTTTCATATATGATTTACCCAACAATATGCAAATTTTTAGCATATTTTTTAGTTAAAAAAGGGCCATATTCATAAACATTCGTGAATAATACAAAATTATAGGAGGATACGACAATTTCTACTAGTAGTCTAGGAGAGTAGGAGCAAGACACCAAGAAATTATGGAAACTGCAAAAGGATCAGAGGAAGAAACCTCTTCAGTTTCAGATCCTGGAGCAATATAGAAGATCAAACAATTTACAACCTGAGCAAGTTCAGAACAAATCCTTAGTTACTGCAATTCCCATTTAAAATTGCAGCTGGAATGGCAAATTGTCATCTAATGATTCTGACATTCCTGTTGTCCCAAAACTCCATGTGACTGACAGAACATTCTAACCAATTGATTATTCCTCCTAGGGGTGAAAATGAGCCAAACTGAGCTGAGCAGTATGCTGCCCAAGCTTAGCTCGATACTCATTGAGCCAAACATAGATTAGCTTTATTTCATGGCACACAGCACCATGCAAGCAAGCAAACATCTCTCTCTCTCTCTCTATAGAGAGAGTAGCTATAGCTAGATTTGTTGACGTCCAAGTCACCCTATCATTTATAGGGTGTTTGTTGAAAATATGATTTTATAATAAAACTTGTTAAAAAGGAATTTCTGGTCTCCATTACAAAATTATATTTTCATAGATATTTTTTTTGTATAAAGGGTGAGATCTATTTTTTTTCTCTTGTGGTCTCCGACAATTTTTAGTTATATATATAAATATATGCTCTTACTCCTTTTATTAACATACCTCCTCAAACGCATGGTGTACTTGGGGTCATTAGATATCTTATGTTTTTATTTTAATATAATGTTTTGCCATCAAAGTGTATAAAAATTATTAGGCAATCGAACACTTACTATATATGCTCAGCCATATTGAGTCTTTTTTTTTGAAAAGGGGATATATTGAGTCGTGAGATACACCAAGTTAACTCTAGAAATCTGCCTCAAGTTCTAATTACAGGCTGCATTGGGAAATGCTTTACATTATTCAACAACCATGATTAATATATGTTTGCATATTTCTTCATCACTCGAATGGGGTATGTAATTATTTTGAGATGATTAATTCTTGGAGACTCAAATAAGTGTTTTACCTCTTTATACTCTCTTTCTAGAGTCTAGACCATCAAAACAAGGGTAAAACGGGACCGGATCCTCTGTATACCCGCATCTGCACCTCTATGCACACCGCATGTACCGCTAATAAATAAATGGAGACCGCACCATAAATAAAAAATAATAAAAGATAAAATAGAAATGGTCCCGTGATTCGTGATTGATAGTGATTCATGATTGATGGTGTTCACGTGTTCACATTTTCATCAATAATATCTTTAATCTCCGTCGGTAAAATGATTAAAACTAATATATAGATAAATTAAGTGTTTATCCTCAAATTAATAATCTGGTAAGACTACAAAATTAATTGTAAAAAATGGAAGATAGAAAGAGTTGTAAATTATCATAAATTTTATATTTTTAAAAAAATAGCGAGGAAAAATTATTTTATAAAATAATTGTACACACAGAAATTAATTTTCCTAAACATGAATTGAGAGTCCGTTGTCTAGTTAAGAAGTTTAAATATTATTATTCATTATGTTTATCATATGAACATTAATCAATTATTATTATTCATGCCATCGATAAAATATATTTGGTGACAAATTAATCCATATAAACTACATTTATATGGGTTTCAATCCAAAAATTATGGTTTATAACCTAAAAATGTAAAAAAATACATAGAATAATAAAATTTATATCTGAAAAATGATAAAATCATAAAAGATAAAGTTCATAAATCTTTATTTTTTATTTTTTATTTTTTATTTATGGCACAATTTTTGTTTTTTTGTCTAACGGTGTATCCAGTTGAATAGTCGACGGTTCATGCGCGTACGTGGACAAATACGCATGCAGTTTGCACACGCTGGTATACAGAGGATCCTGTCCCGGTAAAAACTCTGAAGTATCACACATTAACACCCTGACAACAATGCAACCAAAACACCCCCCCGTAGCTCTCTCTTTCATCCAAGTTATCTAATATCACATCCTCACTAGCTAGGGAACAATGTCCATTTTCTGTTGGTTTGTTAATCTTGTCTACCCTCTCTCTCTCTCTGAACTATCATTCGACCAGAAGTTACTCTTAACAGTAAATGGGTGAGTGGGGCTATTATTTCTTTCAAGTGGCTCTGTCTACTGCATAGCGTTTTTAAGCAGCTAACAAGTGGAGAGATACATTAACCCTTATATAATAAGAAGGTTACAAGTTATCAGAGACCTGGATCTTCAAACTCAAAAAGTGTTTCATGCGTAGGATGAAATGGAGAGAAGTAACTTTCGGCAAATTGTCATGTAATGATTCTGACATTCCTGTTGTTCCAAAACTCCATGTGGCTGACAGAACATTCTAACCAATTGATTATTCCTCCTAGGGGTGAAAATGAGCCAAACTGAGCTGAGCAGTATGCTGCCCAAGCTTAGCTCGATACTCATTGAGCTCGTTTGACTTGCGTTTGAGCTCAGACTATTGAGTTATTCATTTGCTTGATTGAGCTCGAACAGGAGCTTGGTCCAAGCTCAATATTGAACTTCATTATGAAGCACAAACTTGAGATCAGTCTGCGCTCATTTTTAAGCTCGAATTGAAACATGTTTATGAGGCTCAAAACCAAGTTTAAGCTTATACTAAGCTTGATTTCAGGTTATTTAATATGTCTAATTACCATTGTGTAACTTTTAAGTACACTTAATGTTTTAAAAAATATTTAACTAAGTAATTAATTGAGTACTTCAACAAGCTGCTGGATCGGATCAGGATCTCTTGGGAAAGCCACTTCTGGTGGTTCTTTATGTTTTTCTTTTTGGTTTTTGAATAATTGATCTAGAACTATTCTGGATTGGGTTTTCTCCCATGGAATCAGCTGATTCTGCTGATTTGTTTCGGATTCGATCATAATTGGCATTGTCTAATATAGCCTCTAATTTTGATTCCACTTTCATTGAGTCTATGTTTAATATATCCAAATCATCTCAATCTCCTCCTTTCAATTTGTTTACAATTATTTTTACTTCTACATTTTCTCTGATATGTATTCTATTTAATTTAGTATGACCACATATCAGTCTTAAAATTCTCGTTTCAGCAACATTTATTTTGGAAGCATATTGTTTTTCCATTGTCTAGCATTCACTGCTATACAATGTTACATACCTTCTAGTTGTATGATGAGTTTTCCCTTTCAATTTTAATAGAATAATACAATGACAATAAACCGTTTTCGTCAATCTTTACTCTGCCTATCTTGCTTTAATTCTAAAATCAAGGCCCTCATCATATTCTTCATCTTTTTAGATAATTGAACTAAGATCTTTAAATTGAGTACTTTAAGATAAGATTATTCCATTCAAACTAAATCTCTTATTTTTTCTTCTTTGACTTTCATTAAATTTATGATGTATATATTTTGTTTTAGTTTTTCTTATCTAAACTTCAAGTGCTTATCTAAAGTTCTAGGTTCCTATTAACCTCTTTTACCTTATCTATCAATACAATATGATCCGCAAACATCATGCATCATGATATGTCATCTTGTGAATTCTTTGTTGATTCATCCATTACCAAATACAAAAATTCAAGGACTTGGTTCGTAAAATTCTGGGGCATAAAAACACTAATTATATTAATTAGTCATGTTTATCTATATATCATCGACTTCTTTGTTTGACTTCCAATTATTTATCATGAGAAGTTGCCTTTTAAATCTCTCTTACTTCACCCTTTTAATTTCATTATTTTGTTATAGCCGCAATCTTTTTTTCTTACATGTGTTCTTGATCTTAATATTTAAGACCACTAACATATGTTGGCATGTTAGAGCTTCACCAAGAATAACTTTACAATGTTTGCAAATAGCATGATTAGTTTTTCTTGTAAGAATAAAATCAAATGGATTTTTATTTGTCTACTTTTAAATGTTATTTAATGAGATTCTTTTTTAATAAAATGACTATTTGCTAATATAAAGATCACAAGCTATAGTAAAATCAAAGATACTTTTTTTAAATTTTATATCCAAAACCTACCGAGACTTTCTCATATCCATCATACATGGCTTTTATTTCTAGCATGCCCATTGAGATTTCCTTCTGTATATATTCTCTTCTTTCAGTACTCTGATTAAGGTCACTCACATCTGAAAAAAGGTTTTAGTTAATCCTCCTAATCCAAATTCTGGGGCATAAAAACATTAATTATATCAATTATTTTTTTCCTTCCATAATCATTCTTACAAGAATAATTGTAAGGTTGTACCTCCTACTCTTTTCACTAGCATCATTTCATCCTTCAATATTTTTATCAACAATGATACATGTCTCATTCTTATTTCTCTCATTTCTACAAACCATAGTTTAGAACATGTATTTCTTACTTCTTTACACTTTGATTCATTTGGTTTCTTGAATGCAAACAATATTAGTCATTCTTCTCTTCATATGAATGATCCATAAATTTTTTTGCCGGCCTCTTAACCAATATTCTAAGTATTTATTATCATTTTTATTTTTATTTTTATTTTTTATAATAACATCTATTTATTTCTTTAAATTTGTCTTATAACTTATGTCTTGCTCCATTTATGGACTAGATTCTTTATCTACATCTTTGGCTTGGTAACCCTTGCATAGTTAAATTATGTTGGGACTTTAATGTGATGTGCCAGCACCGCATGTGGGGAACATACACCACCCTTACTGTTCTTCACTAAACTTGAGCTTTGGTTCAACACATCTTAAGAAGAGAAAGTCCCAACATTTATACATTTGAATTCATATCATGATATGTGACAATATTTTTATGATGGTGTCACCTATTGCAACCTTTCTCTATTATCTAGACCTGTGATTGGAAAAACATAAGTAAACTTGTCCTTGGGGGAAGTTTTTCATCATTCAGGCCCTCCTTGACTTGTATGTGAAGAAAGTTTGATACTTTTATGCAATTACAATATTCTTTACTTGTTTTTTATGTGGATAAACTATATCACCACTGTTAAAATTTGGTATGTATTTACTAACGTCATCTTTTCAATGCAGAAACCGATAGTACCAATTGATCTCTACAGAGAAGTACGGGAATCACAACTTATAGGACTGTCTGGACACTCAAAAGAGGTTTTTTCAGCATTCTGTTTTTCTTTGGGATCTATGAATGTCTTCATTCCATAAGTGCAATTTTTCATAAAGCTTACTAAGTGAGAGTGTCTATGTCTTGTTTCATGCCTGAATGACTGCAGTAGATTTTGTCAATGGGTTATGTACATTTTTTGCTTGCATTAGAAAATTAATCTTTTCTTGCTAGTTTCTGCATAATTCAAAATGTACAAGCTGGATCTGTGCAAAATATGTACTTTGTAAAAATCTTTTTTAAACATCTTAGGCTTCTGATTTTGGTTTGATCATGGCATTAGATTCTAGTCATTTGGAGATAAAGATGGATAATGTATACACATAGCACACCGCCAAGACTGTTTTGCATTTGATATGGGGTATTGCAATGGATATATTGAGAAGAATAAACAGAAGTTCATGTTACAATAGCCTCATAGTTGTAGCCTGCCTTGGATTGGGGTGTGGCCTAACCTTGCACTCTGTCCTGAGCCTGGGCGATCCTACATTGTGACTAAATGGCTGGCCTATGGATGATAGATGTACGAAGATAGTTCTCATGAGAGTTAACAGAACATTTTTCATTGATGTTGGTTTTATAGCTGCTGGCCACTTAAAATTGTCTGGCAAAGCCATTTCCAACTCAAATATCAACATACTACCCATCTATGTATCACAAATATTTGTCTCTTTGTCTATGTATTCAGATCAAGAATGGAAGAAAGTAAGAAGCTAGTGATTATATTCTGACTGGTTATTTCTGGGCTGGGCAGGTGTATCAGATTCTGCTACAAGGTTGGAGAGAGTGGTTGACATGCCCTATTTTTGATCCTTTTATATTATTAAGTGAAGTCCTGTTCACCTATGCTGTGTATGCTTTGTTGTGTTATTCCAACCGTGTACCAGGATAATCGTATTATTTAGTGGACCATATTAATGAGGTGGACACTCCAGGCTAACATACCACCTGACAAGCAGCCATATAGCACCTGCATGACTGCCTTGGTAAATTGGATGTCTTGGTCTACCTAGTTACCAAGGCATATATACCAACTATCCTTTCTCTACATATTGTAGTCTTGAGAATAAAAGTGATGGACAATGCTGGAGAATAAGAAGTTGCTCACTGATTGACTTACTCAATTTTTTGGCCATTTATCATGATTAACTCATATCTCGGTGGTCTCTTCCTTGTAAGGGAGATATATTGGCAGATGTCCGTCATCTATTCACATTGTAGTTATATGATATGTGTTTGATATCTATTTGCACATTCTTCATGAATTGTGTAAATCTTAAATGATGGGAATTATGGACAGTAACCTTGGTATTTTACCTTGGTGCTTGGGTGGTAATGATGTAGGTTGTCACCTGGAGGATGAATTTCATTTTCTTGACTTCTAACGAGATTTATGTATGCTAAGTAAACATATATCAGCTTGGCCTCTGAGTGGTTTTCTCACCTGACAGGGGCTGCCAGTGTTTGCAGTGGGTGTTGGACTAAGCACACTGGACAAAGCATCTGTGAGCAACTTGTGAAACTTGAAGCTGCATTTATTTGTGAATCATGCTCATGGTTGTGGTTTTAACGAATAATGTCTAATGAAAATTAACATCTTACCTTACCTTGAATGTCAGCTGCTTTCTTACCTGTGAAATTCTTTCCCTAAACTTAAGTGCATTCTCATAAATAGCCACATTGGGATGCATGTTTTGCACAGAGAATTCGTATTGACTGCATTAAATTGTTTTCTCCAATACCGCAACTCATTTAATCAGGTAATGCAGAATATGTATATATGCCTTGCCAAGCCACGAAGCCTACACCAATATAATTAGAGTACAGTAAGTCCTGCTTCAAAGATTGCTCTTGCTCTTGAAGATTGTTCAGTTTTCTGGAAGGAAAAGTCATAGGCATCCATTCAGTACAACCTGAGCGAAGTTATTAACATTGTTGAATTGGAAAAGAGAAGTTGTTGAAATAATATGACAACTATTTTAATGAAATGATTATTTTAACTTCGTCCATACTTTGGCTCCAGTTATTAATAAATCTTCATGGTGTAAACTTGTACGGATTGATTGATTCTTGATATGCTTCTATGTTCCAGACAAATGTATGAGATAGTCATTTTGGAAAGTGCTCTCCATAATTGCTCCCCAGAATGAGTTACTTGTTGTAACAATATTGTCTTATCTCTGATGTGCTGTCCAAATGCAGGTTCACTACTATGTGCAGTCTCACATCCAAATTAATGAATATCGAGACCGGGTGTTACTGGTGAGTCCCCTTCTTGGTTGGACTCAGTTTCATATTTAAGTCGAGACATCTAATATATTTCATTTTTTACAGCCTGCTGCTACAAAGAAGCATGGGCGCCATATTGGCACCTGTTTCAAGGTTTTAGATATGACTGGTTTAAAGATTTCAGCACTAAGACAAATAAAGGTTTCTTTCTTGTATTAAATTTCCTGTTTTTTGTTTGTGAAGTGGAGTAATGTGTTATTTACAAGGAATGTTTTTGATTTTCACATGGGCAACCATGATACTAATTTCATGATTAATTTGTTTTCGGACCATTGATCCGTTCTTATAAATGTATCACTTTCACATTCTGTGGGTTATGTTATCCAGGCTCGATAATCAGTCATTTCTATAAAATATATATTTATCACTTGTCTGATGCACTATTGTGCTTATTCATGCTATTGAACGATATATTCAACCTGTTTTGGTGTCATATATATGATTTCTAAATTCTAGACATTGGTATATTTTGTGTTATCAAAAATTAAGTCACCTTTTGGTAGCTACATTGATGAACCTCTGGTTGGCAGTTAATTAAAGTGATTTCTGCAGTTAGGCTTAGCAATAAGAACCAGCGATTTTATGCTTCTGCTGCTTTCACGTTTAGCATGATTCTCAGTGATGCATTACAGTTACTTTCTATATGCGGATCCATATTTATAGTAAATCCTTTCAGAAATTATTTAGCGTTGGATGACAAGTTTCTACGGTGAAAATTTATATTTCTATAACAGTGACTATTTATATTTAATTTTCTAGATAATGATAAGTATTTAATGTTTGGAAGCTAATATTTCAAGTAGACAGGTGTCTTGTTCTTATTTGTTGTAGAACTGTCCATTTTCATTTCAGTTAATAAACCCTATGCTGCAAGTTATTATGTAGTGGAACAAATGGGGGTGTGCACTAAATGGTTCGAACCATCAAACCGAATAGAACCAACCTGTTTACTTCAGTTCAACTAGTTTGTAGGTCTTCCAAACTAAAGAAAACTGATTAAACCTAAATATATAAATTATTAATAAAAACGATATATATTATAATAAAATAACATCTGTATTAATTATTCATAATTTAAAAGTGAGTATATGTAAATAATTAATTATTTTAAATATCTAATTAACTTTGGCCTCAAAGTGAATTGAACTGGTTCAGTTTAGTTCAGTTTTGAAAAGTGGTCCAAAATCCGACCAAACCGAAGCATGCACACACCTAGAACAAACTTTGTAATGTTTAGCTGGTTTTTGATGATGTTATGTTCTGCTCATTTGGTTGCAGTTGTTGACTACAATTGCAACAATTGATGATCTGAATTATCCAGAGAAGACAGAGAAGTACTACATTGTGAATGTTCCATATATTTTTTCAGCATGTTGGAAGGTAATTCATCTATGACCTATGTAGTCAGTTGAGTGGGACCTGAGTTGAGGGAGGGGCCACCTTGCATCAAGCATCCTAGGTGATCACCTTAGATGACTGAGGCAACCCCACATATGGAGCACATATGGTGGGCAGATTTGAAAAGGAACAGGGAGGGCAGAGTTGAGAAAGGCACAGAAGGCAGAGGCAAGGTTCAAGGGGTGGCTGGAGAAAGGGTGATTGGGAAGAAGAGGGAGAGGGAATGGTGGAGGAGAGATTTGCAATGGCATGGGTGGTCTCTTGGGTGAAGGAGACCGCACGATGCTACCCGGTTATGGGATCCCCTGCCCATTGAGAGGTGTTTAAGAGGTGCTAAAAGCACTCACCTCAGGGCTGGGAATGTGGAGGCAATTTGGCTCAAGTCAGTGAGGTGGTGCTGCCTCTGCCTTATGGCCTAGGCAGTCACATGAAGCATCTCTCATAAATAGCTGCTGATTTATTTTTTTCCTTATACTTTTTGGTTTGTTTTATATGTTGATTCAACCGTCATTATTAATTCTAATTTTGTTATGAGCACCATTAGGTTGTGAAGCCTCTATTGCAAGAAAGAACCCGAAAGAAGATCCAGGTCTTGCAAGGCTGTGGACAGGATGAGTTATTAAAGGTAAATCGACATGTAGCATACATCCTTGTCTCATCTATAAAATGAGGAATGACAAATTTGACCCCACAAAGATGGTTGATTGTCAGCTTAAATATTAACTGTGACTAATACTAGTAAAGCGTCTAACTTCAAGAGCAATTGAAACAGCTTTTTAAGTCATAAACTATAAAAAACTAGGTCTCATAATTTGGACGCAGATAGAAGTATAGAACTACACCTTTTATGTTTTCTTATTTTTTTGAAAAATCACAGTTAAAATTTTTAATACCTTATGTATTTTGAAAATACCCCATGAATCTTTCATATTTATGGTTACATCCCGATAGAACTGTAGACAAATTATTCTTTGGTCTGTGCAATTATCGACTATGAAGTTTTAATGAATATTTTGATATATACCAGGAGTTTTCTGTCAAGTTGTAATAGCTGTTATTTTCCATCAGCCTGTGGCATGCAAGACAACCCTGTATGGCCCTTTCACTCTTTTGGTCGAGGGAAAAAGAAGCATGAATACAATGATATCATATTTGCCTTCTTGAGGTATTTTCACAATCAGCTTAAATTATATGAAGCCAGGTAGAAATGATACTCCAATCATTTGTTAACCATGAATGTGAACATCGAGGACCAAAAATTAATTCCCAAAAGGTGGGAATAAATATATATGCATATATGTATATATTTCAAATGGTGCCTTGTTCAAACACACACACACTTTTATATATATATATATATATATATATATATAAAATGCTGCCTTCTTCACTATATCGTGCAAATCCATGACAACATTGCAACCTTTATTTGTCATTTTTTTTACACCAAGGAAAGTGGTGTCAGGATTGGATCAGCTGAATGGCAAAACTTGGCTGGAATCAACTAATTCAGCAGTGATTTGGTCAACTCAGCTTAAGTGTGGTCGGAATCAGATGATCCTGGCTGATTCCAAGCTGGGATCAGGTGATCCAACCTCAAGATCAGCTGATTATGGCCAATAGCCAAACCGCTGCCGTCTCTGGCCTATTCCAGCTGGAATTGGCCAAAGATTGGTCTTCCTACAAGGCAGAATTAGGAATGGCTGCTTCTGGTAAACATGGTTATCGTGGCCAGCAGGGGGGGCATTATTCATTTACTAGTATAAATGACATTCAATTTTTGTATTTCTAGAATCAGTTTGATTTTTTTTCCTCTGAAGTTTTTTAACTTTAAAGTTTTCTGATGCTATTTCTGTTATATCTTGGAGGTAATGGATTACTCATCACTTCCAAATTTCTGTAAAAGAGAGGGGTCTGGATCATCATGCAACTCCATTGAAGGAGATGACGACTGCTTCTCCTTGGATCATTGGTTCCACCAACAGCTTTATGGCTACGTCAAAGAACAATCACTGAGAGGACACCCTCTTGTGCCAGCCTCACAAGGATCTTTCCCTGTACCTGTGCCAGGCACAGAAGAATCAGAGCTTTCTCAAACAATTGAATCCGAGCTTCAAAAAATTGGGGATGGATACGGGATCAACCACTCAGAAGATGACCTTTTACCGCTAGATGACTGAGCTGGCTCAATTATGGGGGCAACAGGAATGCACATAATCAAGGTTGTCTAGATAAAGGTTGTCTAGATACATGTTGCTGAAAAAATATAACAGATTCTGAACCGCACACCTTGAGCAATGTGTTTCAGGAGGACTCAGCACTCAAAGAAGTTAATCCTCTGCAAAGCTAGTATGCACACTGGTATATGTGGTGTTTCTGGATAAGATGCAGCAGAACTCCTGGTATAGGTCTATAAAAGCATGTAAATTACAAAGTCGAGCAAGTTCATTAGAAAATAAATGTGACACGCTTGCTGTTAGGCAATTAATCTAAGCATATCCTTGTCATCTTATGATAGCTGTGTAAGCAGAGGGAAGGGCTCAAGTGGCTTAGAGCTCATCCAGATACATTCGCAGAGGGAACCATAATCATTGATAAGCTTTGGCATGTGGGGTTTCTGGATAAGATGCAACAGAACTCCTGGTATAGGTTTATAAAAGCATTTAAATTACAAAGGAACAAGTTCATTAGATGAAAAAATGTGACACGCTTGCTGTTAGGCAATTAATCTAAGCATCTCCTTGTCATCTTATGATAGCTGTGTAAGCAGAGGGAAGGGCTCAAATGGCTTAGAGCTCATTCAGATACATTCACAGAGGGAACCATAATCATTGATAAGCTTTGGCATGATAAAGTGTGTATCCAAATGCAGCATACTTGACTTCTGCAGAGAGCTAAATATGGTGAGAGGAAATCGAAAAGGAGAAGTCAGTTTTGATAATCTCCAAAAGCTCCATCCCTTCACTTTTATTGTAATACAAAAAACTTCGGAGATGATCAGTGCAACCAAATGCAACTTTAGTCTGGGAGAAAACTGAGAAAGATCCGACAAGACATACGGTATGCAGAATAGGACAACTAATCTCTCTACTGTAATGCCTTTTATATTGTTTAGTCATCCCCTTCTGCTTCAGATAAGAACAAAATCTGTATCATGATCTACTGGAAGAATCTAGTACAGAAGACAGAATGTTGCCTAGAGATAATGAACAGAAAATATTTGTTTGGATGAGGAAAATAACTTAACTGAATGCAACCTTAGACATCACCATTTTCAGCTTGCTTGTTGTCAGAATAGTGGAGAATTTCCAACTTGGATATCTAATATGCTTCTTCACCCAAGGCTGTTCAAAGTGTGAAAGAAATGCATGTCCTCATTTTATTCATTTTTTCTGTTATTTGTAACCGAATAATACCAGAACGGCGATATTTGCACTTCCAAGTGTACAAATTTCTAGACACTTGAGTGGAGGGCACCTTCACCCCCCCCCCCCCTTTATCCACACTTGTGGGATCCTCTTGTGGGGAAGGACTTGGGGTGTCATCAGCACAAAGGTCCTGTGACTGACAAAGTTTTGGGGTGTTTGGTTGCATGATAAATTTTTTGTACACTTTCATGATAAAAAATTGTATTAAAATAAAAAGTTAACCAACTCATGACATAAAATTATCATGTTTGAAGAGATGTGATTACAAAAAAGAGTAACTACCATACATGATCAAACAAAGTGGGAGACCACAAGAAAAAAGAAAGAGGTGATACCCTCTTTTTTTGTTTAAGAAGAAAATCACTTTTAAAACATAAAATAGTCGTGGTTACCAAACACCTCTTTTAACAAGTTTTCTTACAATTTTTAAAAATTAAAATAAAAACCTTCATTATCATGCCACCAAACACCCCATTAGCCATTCCGTGAGGGTCATCTGAATTCTGAAGTGCCCAAGATGTGGTGGATGTTTTTTTTTTCTACCCCCACCCCCACCAAGCAATTAAACACAGGGTCCAATGTTTTGAAAGTATCCAGTCTCACCAAAAAAACATAGACTTATGGGGTGTTTGGTTGTATGATAATTTTTTGTACATTTTCATGATAAAAAATTATATTAAAATAAAAAGTGAATCAACTCGTGACATAAAATTGTCATGTTTGGAGGGATGTGATAATAAAAAAGAGTAACTACCATTCATGACCAAACAAAGTGGGGGACCACAAGAAAAAAGAAAGAGGTGAGACCCTCTTTTTTTGTTTAAGAAGAAAATCACTTTCAAAACATAAAATTGTCAAGGTTATAAAACACCTCTTTTAACAAGTTTTCTTACAATTTTTAAAAATTAAAATAAAAATCTTCATTATCATGCAACCAAACACCCCCTTAGGTGGTGTTTGTTTTGGCCTAATCTGAAAATCTAAACTCTTAATTTTACATCTAATCTCTTAACATGCGAGGAAAAAAAAGCTAAACTTGATTAAGGTATTAGTGATCAACATGGTTTGATAAAAGATCTAAATCAAATTCTTATAGGGATATATAGGTTTTACATTTGTATGTCAATCATTAATGATTTTAAAGAAAATTAAAATGAGATCTCGAGATTACTTTTAGTCAAAATAAATTAATTTTATTTTTAAACATTAATTTTCATTAAAAGTAGGCGCATCTTTATTGTTAACATTATAAGTAAATAAAATAAACTAAATGAATTATGATAAAAATGAAAAAGAGTAACAATATTTTTAGGTAATTTTACTTCAAAATTTTTTGAGGGGATAGCGAAGTTATAAAAAAATAAATCTGACAAAGTTTTTCAGAAACTTGTGAAAGATTTTAGAATGTATATTCATGTATGTTAGTGCAACCGATGCAACTTTAATCATAATCTCGAACTCGAGGAATTGAATTCTTATAGAAATATAAATATTATATTATTAATAAATGTTATTATATAATTTCACACAATAATAATTACTTTAGGCGTTATAAGTTAAAACATTTATTTAATTTATTTTCTATATCAATATAAAGCAAAGTTCCGATTCGTTTTCCCGGAAGAACGGAAACATCGCTGCCGTACGTCAGCGGATCTGTCTCTCTAGGTCCATCGTTCTCTTTTTCCTCTCGAGGATCTGGAATCCGTAAGGAGGCGAAGGAAGCTCCTCCTGGCTAACAAGCGCTAAACAGCTATTGCCCTAGAGGCGCCACTCTTGAAAGGTAATCGGTCAAGTCCGCCCGTATCCTCGTCCTTCTTTCTATCTCGCAGCCGCATCCACCGCCTCTTCGACGATTGTCGTTCCTTTCTATACGTTTTCATGCTGTTCTTTCTGATCGGGCCGGTCATTCGGTTTCGAAGTGGTTTACGTGGAGTTTTGTTTCTATACCTGATATGTTGTTTTAAATAATTCTTTTGATCTTACTCTTGGGTGAAGGGAGTCAATAGATTGGCGATACTCCGTAGTCCATCCAGCTCCTTGGTCCTCTGTCGGAAAGAAGAGTTTTTTCTTCTGAAAACTCGGATTAATAGACAGGAAATCAGCGATTTTTACATGGAAGTGAATGTTTTGCCTCTTCTAAGGTCAACGGGTCAAGTCAAGTAATATTTGTTCTTATAAAGAATTCAGATAAATAATAAATTTTTTGACCTGTCTACGGCTCTTGGTTATTAGCTCCAGTTCATTCTATCGGTTTTTTATTTTTTATTTTTTGTTCCAAACGATTGACGGGTTCAGGTAACTGCCTCTTTTTTCCTTCTGAAGGGCTCAGCTCATCTTTCGTTTCTCTTCTGGTTGTAGATGAGTAAACGCTTGATACAATTTGTAGCTCTTGTTGTCCTGAGCCTTCTGTGGGGCTGGCAGTCGGCTTCTGCTATCAGGTTCGTGATAGACAGGGAGGAATGCTTCTCTCACCAGGTTCCCTATGAAGGTGACACTGTTCGTGTGTCCTTTGTTGTGATAAAATATGAGACTAATTGGCATTACAGCAATGATGGCGTCGACTTTGTGGTATGCCTTCTTCTTCGGTAAACTGATCCTTGACTGTTGCCTCTTGGCTTTGTTGTATCTGGCATATTATCTTGGAGAACATTGTGTAAAGCAGCTCTTCTAATTTTATACGCTTGCTTCTTTCCGGACAACCCATTAACGCCATTTTAGTAAAACTTTTAGTGTGGTAGTGAGAGGCAAAACTGCAATACCTGCAGTTTATAAGTTTATTGAAAAACACAGTGTTGTTTCAGCAAGGAGGAATCTACATATTACCAACAATTTGAAGGCTACAATTAGTAGGAAGCTCTACGCTCAATCCTGTTCAATTTAAGAACATGAGGTGCTCAAGGGAGTGGTTGAACCACCAGCAGCTCCTCTTAAAAGAATATCTGATGAATACAATACCCTTTATAATTTTTTCTGAGGATTTCCATTGGCACTTTGATCTATTTTTACCTGGAAAATTCCTGCTTGTGATTATGGTTATGATCAAATAATAAACAAAAAAAAATCAGGCCACATACAGTTCTGGTTTTTTTTATTTGTATACAAACTTTAGCAATGGATACCAAGCCTTACCATTCCAGACAATCCATGTCTACATCCAGTGCTTCAAGAAGCTGTGGCAGGTATCTATACATCAATGCCTCATAGAGATCTGTGCCTCACATCTCTGCCTTGTGAATTTATGGCTATGCAGCTTTGTTTGCTAAAAGTAACTAATCCAAATGTTTACACTCTAAATCGTAGGTATTTACCTGGATTCCTTTTCTGCCCTTGAAGCTTTATAGTTTTTCTTATCTCAGCTTTTTTTTCATTTCTTCTTATACCACCAGTATGTCCTCAATGTGGTTGATTATCAGGACATGGCCTTGTTCTTTTCCTTCTTTTTTTGAAGTTGAGGGCAATAAAATAAGATGGTTGAAGTCTTCCACCCTGTATCTGACTCTCATTCCCTTATTAAATAAAATTATATTCCTAAAAATTTTGACAGATAAAATGTTACAGATTTTCTATTTTGAATATTTATCATGTGGCATGTGTGACAATTGACAACTGGGGTGGGATCCTCAGAATAGCCTAATTAGGCAATAGATCGACATGCTGCCCCTAGTTTTTGGGAGCAAAACAACTGGAGATCTAGGTGTCAAGAGAATGACTTGCATTGTGGACTTCTTCGGGCCTAATCCTTTTCGATCTAAAATGCCACATTTCATGCTTTGTACTTAAATATGCGATACTTGGTTTAGAGGATATTTAATATGCATGTCTTGATGTTGCCAATTAATATCTGTCTGTCTTTATCTGATAGAGGCACAAATAAACGGAATTGATAGACTCTGATCTTCAAAGTAGAAAATAAGCCGCAGGATTGAAAAAGTAGATTGCTGTCAACAGGAGGAAGATGTGTCATGGAAATGTGTTCTTCAAAATATTCTTTTGTACTATTTTTCTCTTCTTAAAATCCCCAAGGGAGTCTGCAAGAAGTCGAGAAGTATCAAATCAAATTTCTTTTGGCATGGCAAGGAGTGCAAAACAGGCCTTCATCTTGTGAGGTGAAACCATGTCCACATGAACGTTAGGGAAGGTGGAGTGAGACTTATACCACCGGAAAAAATGAATGACAATGTTATTAAAGGCAGTCACCTAGGTCACCTAAGCGATGATGTGAGGCGATGACTTGGTGCCTCGCCTTAGTTGCGATTGCCTGAGATTGCCTAGGCTATTGCCTAAGCCTGACTTGCCTTACTCGCTTTAGAGTCAACCCAAATTGGGTAAGAAATATGACTGAAATTGAACCGGGCAAGAAACCCTGGTTAATAACTCTACCTCAGCCTTGTCTATCTAACCTCACACTTCCTATAACTTCTTATTTCAAAATCCTAACCCTGTTGATTCTCTTTAACTCTCACTTTCTTTTCCTCAATTCCTCTTAACCCTTTGTCCCTTCTCTCTCTCTCTCCCTCTCAACCCCTTTGACATATTGACCCCTCTCTTCCTCGATGTGCCCCTCTAGTCTTGACCCTTCTTTCTCCTGATTCTCCTTTCACTCTTTCTTACAATACCTATCAACTCTCTTAACTTTTTCTCATCGTTTGGTGTAAAAGTGAGCTGTTTTTATACATTTGATAATTTTTATTTCATTTTAAATTTATGATATTATTAGTGCTTCATAGATGTATATATAAAATAATGAAAAATATATACATATTAAAATATACTTTACATCAAATACCTAAGGCATCCACTTCAAACTCTTTAGGTGCGGTGAGTCCCTCTTTGACTCAGTCATCTCACGTATTGGACAACATTGAACAACATCCTTCTCACCAAGTGATCATGGAAGCTTAATCATTGTAGGATCTCTATGTGGGATGATAGCGTGCTCCAAGCATGAGATCAACTTCAATGATGGGTGGATCCACAACTTTAGAGACGGGCAGAATTTTAACATTTGAAAAGGTATTCTATATAACTAAGAGTTTTTTACGTCGTCAATAGCAATTGGTTTAGGGGATGAAAGACAAAGAAAATTTCTTTTCTGGAAAGATCGATGGGTGGGTCTTAAGAAGTTTGCTACCAAGTTTTCAAATTCTTCAGACATGCTTCCAATGGGGAGGAAAGTGTCTATTCCATCCAAGGATTGCCATCTCGGATCTCGGCTTCGTCTCGGAGGGGTGAAAGAGAAGAGATCTCATCTCGGGAGATCGGATCTCGGATTCTCATATCAAAATGTACATATGTATGAAACATAACATAATATCTTATAAAAATAAGAGTACATAAATGAATTTACATGAAAATATATAACACATTTTGTACATCAACTATGTGAATGAACAATTACAAGCACTTTCAATATCAAAAAGATAATCTTTGTGTTTCTAAAAGATTTAAACTTGTATGTAATCTTATTTAAATACTAATATGATATTAAACTTGTAACACATTTTTATGTGATAATATAAGTAATAGTGAAATATGTTAAATGTGTTTACACTATCTTAAACGGGCACAGAGTAGTCGCGAATCGACCTGCGCGGTCAGGTCGCGGGGGTTAAGGGGGCAGCGCCCCTTGTGGGGTTATCAGGGGGGCAAAACCCTCCGAAGAAAAGTTTTTTATGGACCAGTCTACATGGGGCGAGATCTTGGCGAACTCGTTTCTCGGCCTCCTTGGCGAGACCGAGATCTCGCGAGATGGCATTCCATGATTCCATCTAGGAGTAGGAATCGGGATGAACTTCTTGGCTCATGAGGAATCTCAATGATAAGGAAGTTGGTCAATTAGCTCATTATTAGAATTCATTGGAAACCATAGATGCTCAACTGCTCGGGGGACAAACTTGTGTGGATTCTTATAAGGACTAAAGATAGTCGACGTCAACATCTTCAATGGGTTCTTGACTTGCTTATCTTTCAATCATTTCTTCATATAGTCCACCTGCAAATCTTGCAAATCTCTCTTCTGAAAATTTCTCGTAGTCATTGTTGTTCTTTATCCTCAACTGTATGTTGTAATAGCAGAACACAAGTTCCTTCAACCTTTCAGATGTTAGTCTATTTCTTCTTTTTGTGAAATAAAACTAAGTGTACTCCAATTTCTCTTACATTAAAAGGAATTTGTGCTTTGACTCAGAATCTAAATCGCAATAGCAACAAGTGGATTCCATCTACTTTTTTGTTGACTTGTACCTAACACTCAACTGCAAGAAAGAAAAATGGACAATGATGTTATTTTTACAATGATATCAAAATATTGAAGTGCCATTATATAATGGCATATTCTTCTAACATAGTAGTATAAATGAACTAAGACACTCAACAAGTAGTTCAAAACTCAACTCGACTTGTTTATTATGTTAAACAAGCAAGCTTGAACAAAAAATAAAGCTCAAACTCATTAAGCGAGTCGAGTTTGAACAGACTCCTACTTAACTCGATAAGCTCACAAGCAGCTCGATAATATTAGATTGGATATTTATTAAAAAAATTAAATTATGAATATTAATAGTTATATATTGTCACTTAAATATATAAATTAAGTCAAAATTCGAGTTTTAATTTAGATCAAGTTTTATAAATGAGCTAAAATGTGAGTTTTATAAATGAGTTTGGATCAAGTTTGAGCTTGAATGTGGACTAAACTTGAGTCAAACTATTACTCAGGCTCGAGCTTGAGCTTAGGTCATTTAAGTAATGAATCAAGTTTGAATAAGGGTTTTACATACTCGTAAAAGCTTTAGCTCGAACTTGTGTAAAATAAACGAGCCAAGCTTGAACAACATACTACTCGGCTTAACTCGGCTCGTTTGCACCCTCATATCAAGAGCAACCTTGTCAAATGAGTACCTCAAATTTGGATATGAGTAAACACCAACCCTCATTTGATAGAGTTGTATCTAAAATTGAATTAAATCTAAAAAATTAGAGAACACAAATGATCAATGATTAGATAGATAAAAAATAAGAATAAAATTTCTCACATATTCTTAACTCAGTTTCTACTTTGTCTTGTTAAGTTCTTGAAAGTCATTGTATGACAGATAAAGTCCTTATCATGATTTTTTGATCGTTACACACTTGTTCTCCATATTGTATTTGGGGGTTCAAAAATTATCTTACATTGACACCGTAAGACATAAAAGCATACATTTATGATTGTTTGCAATGATTAATTTAAAGACAAAAATAATTACCTACGGGGTGCACTTCATGGTATAGTGTCATATCCCACTTCTTATTTATTATCTTTCACCACTTTTTATAACATTTATGATGCTTCTCTTTTATTTTAATCTTTGCTTTGTTCATGACATTGTATAGGTATCCCATCTGGTTTCTCTCGTCTGAGTTCACTAATCCCAACTCTTGTACAAGTGACTTAATGATAGACAAGTAGTATTGAATTTGCTCCAAAAAATGTTTGTCAGACTCTAAGTCTATATCAGTGCTAGGATCTCCAATTGATTTATTTTGTTGTGCAAATAAGTCATATAGCAAATATACTTAGTCGATGATATAAAACAAACAAATGCATATCTAGGCTAGTGCAAACTTTCTAAGACAACAAAATGTGTAACAAACCTAGTATGACTAGGCTTGATCAAATTGTGTCCATTAATATAATCCTTTATGACGTGGAAACATAGTTGTCAAAGCGCCCGCCTAGGCGGCAAAGTGCTTTTCCAATAGCGCCTTGCCAGGGCGCCTTGACTGGGGCCAAAAGATGTCCGCCTAGGCATCCAAGGTGCCCAGGCAAGGCATCCTGGGTATTTTTACATGATTAAAAAATAATTTTGAGGAGTTTTGTCCCCTTGATATCCCTCACAAAGGACACATATTTAATGATAGTTTGAACATATTAATATATTTCACTATCACTTATAATATCATACATATTTAAGATTTATGATTATAAACATATATTATATACTTAATTAAGTTCTTTTTCAGCTCTTTCTTCTTCCTATCTCTTCTCTCTTAAATCTTAATTTATCAAGATTAACTCCTTATTCAAAACTAAATACCCACACTTTCATAATTACATATATAAGATATATAAGATCCGCGACTACTCAGCGCCCCCCATTTAATAATATTATAACAATATTTCACTATCACTTATATTATCGCACATATATAAATTTTATAATTACAAATGTGTTATATACTTAAATTTTATAAAAATCTATTTAACTCTTTTCTCTTTCACATACACATCATATTTACTTATATACATAAATAAAACACTCATATATAATTATAACGTAAAAATATAATTATATTTATGCATATTTTTATGTATCACAACCTCTGACCCAACCTTCCTTGAATACCACCTTGACCGCTTAGGCGATGCCTAAGTGGCCGCCTTGTCGCCTAAGCGGAATCGGTACCCTTCAACGCCTTGGACGCCTTGTCGCCTTGACAACTATGCATGGAAACGAGGATGTGAATAAATAAATATGGTGATTAATTGTGTCTGACTAACAATTGTAGATATTGATACCTCCTTGCCGATATTATTCAACATCAAATTGATAGTGTGTTGCACATGAAACCCATAAGAGGGCTTGCTATCTGTCATAAACTAAATAATATTTTCCTTCTCAATCTCTTCTACAACGTTGTCCATAAATGCAAAGATGTAGTATGCATTCTTTATCCGACCAGAAGCATCAATGAACTTCAGAATTATTGTGCGATTTGAACAATAAACAGGAAAATTAACTATTGATCCCTTTATGATTCCTTTCCACCCATCATACATCTCTGTGCATCCCCTCTCCCTCTAACCAACTTGAAACCATCTGTCTAGTCTTTAAGCTCATTTACTTCGTCATTTAGGACACCAATGTAAATATACTAACTGGTTGAGATCTTTAATCTTGATCCAACATCCTCAATTGTATTAACTATGGTCTAAAAGTAGAGGTTAGTGATGTCATGTGTTTTGGAACACCTATATTAAGTTAAGATGAAAATAAAATGTTATTGTCCCACTGAAAAAATAGATATAATACACATGTTTGAGATGACCAATTTAAATTTGTTACATGCATGTAAAATTCACTTGCAAATATGCTTTGTTACTCACTTTGTAGCCGAAGTGGTTGTCTTGACTTATTTAAATGTTTATTTTTTTGTTCTTTGTGAGTTATTCTATTTTCTGAACATGCGAGCATCCTTAGTGGGTTCGGGTTTTGTCGAGGCTGATCAACGAAATATCTCACCTCACGGCCCTAGAGTCTCCTACTTCCCTCCTCTTCTATTCTTTTCATGATTGTTTGTTTGCATGAAATGTTCTTTTCAAGTCTTATCTTCATCAAACTTGGTGAATGTCGCAACTTCTAGAGCTCATCCTTTCCTCTTACCTTTTTGGCTAGGCCTATCATCGTTTCTTTCTAACAACTCTTCCTTATGTTCAATACGAATTTTCTTCAATGAGGCTCTCCCTATGAGGTATGTCATTATATGCTCACTGCTCTCCATGAACACCTTATCTCATTTCTCGATATTTTCACTCACCCCACCATTGTGTTGCTTTTAAGCGGAAGACTTCTACATTTATTTGTTTATCGCATCACTTACATTGCACTCTTTTCTTGTCAACATCTACCAAAAAGCTGTGTTCCCACCCGATATTATGAGTAGCATCGTTATCTTTTTGCTTGGCCATTGTTTCTTGTCCTGGCCTCATTTGTCTACAACATTAAAACATTAAAATAAATAAGATGTTAATTTAACCATTTAAAGAGGGGTTGAGAACTGCCCAAACTGCTGAGAAGAAAGAGCAGGCCCCTAAGGGGTTGCTTCGGTTGTCAACGAGGGTGACTGTCAGCTGAGTAGGGGGAGGCAGTAGGAGGAATCATCAAAAGAGGGGGAGGGCTAGAAGGCTATAATGGGAGAAACACTCATTAGATTGCCAGTGGACTGATGTATTGCTGGAGGATCACTAGAGAATTGATGGAGAATTGTCGCGGATCGTTGGAGGATCGCCAGATCGATGTCGAATTGCTGCTGTTGCAAGAGCCCCAGGGGATTTGAGGGAAGAATGGGATTTTTGGCTGATAAGAGGCTGATTTCTCCTTTATTGGCCTGATATTGGGTCGATATCAGGTATGAATTGCTTCTGAAATCGATCTTGGCCCAAGGCTTAAGTCCTTCCGGTGGGATCGGTGGAAGCAACCGATTCTTGGCCGATCCAGATTGATTCCGTCAATAATCGATTCTGGATTAGTTCTCCAGGCAGTAATTGGATCGAGTCCAGCCGATTCGATTCCACAATTGACCGTTTCCAATCTGATCCTACCGATTCCGTAATCCTTGGTGTGTATGATAAGGAATTCACATATCATGGCGCCAACCTCAATGCTATGGTTTTGAGGTTTGGAAGAGGTGGCCCAGGTGGGAGACCGAAAAGATGACCAGCTAGGTTCTCCCCACCCCCGGGTTGCCATGGTGTGCCGTAACCTTTGGCGACTCTCAAGGCACTCCTCTCTGCCCGTGTCCCCCCCTTTCTTAAAGCCCTAAATATTGCCTCTACCATCCAGGAGCTTGTTTTAGGCATCATGGGATGCATTCCCGTCTCGCCTTTGACAACATAGGCCAGGATTGTCTGGATGTTTTTGAAATTGTTAATTCTGGAAACGGGATTGGGCAATTTGGCTCATGATTGTTCAGCCAGGATGATTCATCGTAGCTGATTTAAGGTGGGCTAGATAGATCAGCCGAACTTAGCCTTGAATGGGCTGGATTTGACCAATCTTAGCCAACTAGGGCTGACTAATACTTGGTCATGACTGACTCTTACCCAATTTCTGCCGACTCTTGCTTTTCCCAAGATTTGGCGGGATCCTCTTACGCATCCTGGTCCTGATCAGGATTGTCACTGGCCTTCCTTGTCATTATTTGGTCTTTGCTAAGGGGCAGAATGAGCATTATACATGCCTGGTTGTGCAAGGCATTACCTAGGCATCACATATGCTAGATTTGTGCCTGAAGAGTTGTGAAAATATTATCAACAGAGCAAGGAGAAGAAGTGCGTGACAATTAACCTTTGTGCAAATATATTCTGGTCATTGTTGACTTGTATGGTTGTCCGGTTGTCCCCGAGAAGGTTGTTCTTGCAGGTGCATTGTAAGAGTTCTCTTCCATGAGAATGATTTTATGGACAAGCATTATACCTGCCTGGTTATGCAAGGCATGACCTAGGCATCACATATGTTATATTTGTGCCTGGAGAGTTATGAAAACATTATTCACAGAGCAAGGAGAAGAAGCACGCAACAACTAACCTTTGTGCAAATATACTCTAGTGATTGTTGATCTTCTATATGATTGTCCCCAAGAAGGTTGTTCTTGTAGTTGCATTGTATGAGTTATCTTTCGTGGTATTGATTTTATGGACAACTAGATCACGAAGGTCGAAGTTTCAGGTAGAACAAATGTGTGCATGGGCAGAGAGATTTCTGAATTTTTATGTTCAAAAGCAAAAAAAATGGGTAATGTTTCTTTCTTTATCGATGCCTGTGCTCAAGGTTTGATCTTGGTTTGAGGGGAGGGAAAGAAATAAAATCTTGTTATCGTTCTAATTATGTGGGGGTAAAGCACATTATTTTGTGTGTTTTTCTCATGTTGTCTTATTTTCTTTGATGAATTTCTCTACTGGGAATTGTCATTGGGAAAGACTTTCTGAGCGTGGTTGATTATTCTTTCTGATTCTCAGGTGAAAGGTCCTTCTGGTGATCAAATTCATGATTCTCGTGACAAGACAAGTGAAAAATTCGAGTTTACGGTTCATAAGAAAGGAATCCATAAGTTTTGCTTCACGAACAAGTCTCCTTACCATGAAACTATAGATTTTGATGTTCACGTTGGTCATTTTTCACATTTTGATCAACATGCTAAAGATGGTAAGACATGATCATTTAAAGTACTTCACTTCTTTTGGCACAACAAGAAGGATGATTCCACGTTGTTTGATAATTTTGCAGAACATTTTTCTCCTCTTTTTGAGCAAATTTCGAAGTTAGAAGAAGCACTTTACAACATACAATTTGAACAGCACTGGCTAGAGGCTCAAACGGACCGCCAAGCACTAGGTATGAATTTTCCTCCCACATCAGCAGAGGAATGGGTTTTTTTCCCCTCATTTTCTCCGTTTGTTTCAACCTATTTTTAATTGTTTCTGAAGCTAATTATAATGCCTGCATTCTTCAGTATTTCGCTCATTGCTGTAGTTTAGAAAAGAAAATTAGGCCTTTTGTGGGGTGTTCATATCATTAAAAGTTAAAACAACGATGCAATTGTTGTCTTTCATGGAAGATACCACACATGATAATCAACCTTTCACAAATCAGAGCAAACAAAAAAGGAGAAGTTTGAGAAAAGAAATTAATGAAAACTTAGCATTATCATCTAAGAAATGTCACTTTTATGACAGATTATGGTTTCTCTTGAGAACACACGACACTAATCCCTGAGCTCTCCACAATTTCAGTGAATGAAGGCATGAGCAGGAGGACGTTTCACAAAGCTCTTTTTGAATCATTAGCCCTCATCGGAGCAAGTCTTCTTCAGATCTACCTTCTGCGGCGCCTTTTTGAACGCAAGCTCGGGACATCAAGAGTTTAATTTAAACCTGTTGCTAACCATTGCCCCCATTACATCATAATTAGGTCATCAATTAGGAAATTTTCTGTTTGGCAGTTTTGATTTGACAGTCGTGTGATAACATAGACTAGAGTTATCTGGCTCGTACATCTATCTATTGATGGTGTTGAATGGAATGGAAGAATGGTGCTTGTGGTGTCATGTGTGCCCAAGGATGCAAGCCTGTGGTATCATGTGTGCCCAAGAATGGTGCTTGTGGTATCTCTCTCATCATGTTCCCCTTGGAAGAAAAAAACTTGACGCATGACATTAATGGGGTGTTTGGTTGCATGATAATTGAGGTTTTTATTTTAATTTTTAAAAATGGTAAGAAAACTTGTTAAAAGAGGTGTTTGACAACCATGACAATTTTATGTTTTGAAAGTGATTTTCTTCTTAAACAAAAAAGAGGGTCTCACCTCTTTCTTTTTTCTTGTGGTCCCCCCACTTTGTTTGGTCATGTGTGATAGTTACTCTTTTTTGTAATCACATCCCTCCAAACATGATAATTTTATGTCATGAGTTGGTTCACTTTTTATTTTAATATAATTTTTTATCATGAAAGTGTACAAAAAATTATCATGCAACCAAGCACCCCATGGGGTCGACTTGGGGTTGGTAGGTCCTAAATCCGACTTGGACAGATTGGGTGAGATCGATCGGGTTGAATTTATCTTTTTTAAAAGAATGTTAAAAACTACGAAAAGTTATATGAAAAATGGAAAATGTTAAAAATTTAAAAATTATGAAAATTTGAGAAATATAATTAAAAAATATTTTATTTAACTTTAATTCAAGATCGTTTGGACGGTAAAGGGTATCAAACTTGTTTAGACGACAACATAACTGCTAGTGTTGTTTAGGTGGTCAAGACGATCATGTTGGATGTTTATATATGTGTATAAATATATATAATATATAATTAGATGTTTCATGTATACATAAAAATATATATAACTATATTTTTATGTTTTAATTAAATACAAGTGTTTATATACGCATACAAGTAAATCCGATTTTTTATGATTATATTGTATTGGCATGTGTTGCAAAATAACTAATCTCAAGTGAGAAGCTAAAAGTGTTCAAAAATAATTTTATAAATTTTAAGTTTATATCATATATTTATAATCACAGATCTTAATTATACTTATAAGCGATAATAAAAATATTATTATATTATCAATACATAGATGTTAATGAATTGTAGGTCTAAATTTAAGTCAAGAGTTTCTAGGGTTGGATCGGGTCGGTCTAACCGGGTTGCAATTGGACCGGTTGGCAGGAAAACTAACCCGGTCTGCCCCGGAGGGACCGGACGAACCATGGTTTAGCCTTATCTGAGATTTCGCATTTTTCATGTTTTTTAGCTCTATCAAGATTATCCGATGTATGATAGCATCAAATCAATTTTTCTGTTGATGGCCTTGATCGGGCTTGAATTATTAAGTCTCCACACTGAATATATATATATATATATTTGATATCTGCCAGTATCAACTTATTTGTTGATCTCCTAATTAATTTGTCGCAACATTAATTGGAGGTCTCAACAGCCTACCTGTACGAGTTTGATATGACCCAATAAAGTTCACATTTTAAATAAATAAATTTCGACGTTAACAAAATAACGATGAATAAAAAATATTTGCGGTCATTTTAAAACAAAATTTATGGGAACAGCATATTTTGTGCGATTTCAATGTAGTAGTGTAGAGAGAATTGAAAGAGTATTAATCGGGCTTGTTATATGTTTTGGCTCAAGTGTCGTCTAACTTCTTCTGAATTGAGGGGTTAAGATGCTTAGACAGAGCGGTCAAAGACTGGTTCTATCTGGAAAAATTTGTAAATACAATGATAATTTTTCGAAGATTAATTATTTAATTATAAGTGATTCATTGTGTCCCTATTTTATTTTTCAGAAGTTAATCGATAAGATTTTTTGTTCGGCAAGATAAAAGCATTAAGATAAAATTATCGATATCTTTACCAAGTTAAATCGAATGTCATCTTGGTTCCATAGGTGGCAAGGTGTGGCAAAGGAATTAGATTAAATTAGATTACAGATACTTATATTTCATATAATTCAAATTCATGCTAACATGCGCGTGCATAGATCTCATGGGTATATATTCCTTCACATAGGGAGGGGGGGTGTGCTGGTTCCCTTTAAATTTTTTATTTTTTATTTCAAAACCTAACCAAATCTAATGGGTCCCTAATGGAGCCAAATGGATCCAGTTATATTCGAAGTAGACAGGGTCGTTGGTCGGGATCGGCTCAGTCCAACTCGGCTCGACCCGGTCACCCGAGGTCGACGACCCAAGTTGACCCGGATCCGAAGTGGGACCGGTATGGATCCGAACACTTTGAAGGATATAAAAAATTAAGAATTACTAAAATGAGGAACATTTATTTATATATACAAATCTTACATCTCAGGGGACGATCATTTTCTTGATCTTACGGTTTATTTGTTGTTTTTGGGATAATTTATTGCAATTTACGTGTCGATATCGGAAAATGATAACGGAAGGTGCATTTATGCATGAATTTTAATAAGAGATTTAAAATGAAGATAACGATTGTGCAGGATGTATGAACTCCACCAAGTGTCGTAGAAAGAAAAATGTAAATATCAATCGGTAAAAGAACGTTGTAGTCTTTGAATATTGACGGTTCTGTCTGGACCGAAATAAATATCGGTTTACCTACCGGTAGATTTTTCATACTCTCCTTTAGTAAATTTCTCCTTTAAATGAGATACTTAAGGGGGGGGGGGAGGTGGGGAGAAGTGGGCGAAGGCCCCTTGGGGGTTGATCCAAAAGCCCCCAAACTCAGATGATGGAAGAAGAGGATGGATCGGGCTGCTCAGGTTGGACCCGACGCGGCCAACCAAAAATCGACCGGGTCAGGTCGGGGTTGCTTACATAATTAAATATAGTTTGATCTAGCCTGTGAATAAAAATTAATCTAGTATTTAACTTAATTAATCATTTATATGTATGGTCATAAATAATTATCGTATATGTTATTTTATTGATTGCATAACAATATTTACTGTATCTTGATTCAATTAGTTTATCGGATTTGATTATCCCCGAGTCTCTGACAAACAAACAAACAAACGACTCTTGTTTGATTTGAGACTAAGTTATGTTCCTTACTTCCAAAGTTTCGTCGGAACAACTTCGAGACTAAATCTGCTGATTAACATAACAACTGTACTAATTATCAGTCATCGTCGAAAGTCACTCATTCTTGGCATACTCTCAATAGAACATGCTTAACCTAACAACTGCTCTAATTGACAACATTCTTGGGAGGTCACTCATCCTTGATCTACTCCCAACGGAGCACGTTTAACTTTGAAGTTCTTTCAACTTAACCTCCAAAAAATGAGTAACCGGTGTTGTTGGTAGTTTACTGATTTAATACGTTAGCATATTCACAAATCAGGGCGTTACACTTATCTTCTAGTCGGGTCATGACGCTAAGGCCCCGTTTGGTATAGTGATAAGATTGACGTGGACAAGGATAGTCACTCATTGTGACTATCTTTATCTCCATTGTATTTGGTTTGAGTTAAGATATGTTTAGAGGATAACTTTGTCTTATTTTTGGTACGAAGTATGATTAATTATTAATGTTAAAATTAATATTGATATATATATAAATTATTTGACTATTGATATAAAAATTTAAATTTATATCATAAATAATGTATAAACAGTAATACAAAACATTCTATGTACTACATAGGATGGCTATCTCTCGAAAAAAAATTAGGGATAAAATATCGATCCCACGTGTTAGATGGGATGACTTATTCCTCACTTTATCCTTATTTTTTGGGATAAATCGGATCGAGTTAATCCATGTTAAATTTCATCTTATTTGTAAAATAAACCAAGAATCGAGGATAAACCATATTTATCTATAATTATTTCCTGTACCAAACACACATAGCTTAAATATTTAGGAGTCTCTATCACATTCATGATAACCCCGACCATTTTAATTTTTAATTCCTCTCACAAGGCCTTCAGAAGTAAGAGATCTAACCCAGCTTAATTACAAAGAGGAATTCCGGGGAGGAACATTGAAAAACAGGCTGTTTAGATAGCATGCTCAGTTGGGATATGAAAATTGTTGGTATATATGCTGTCAATTTTTGATCTTGGCATTAATCAGATACATGCGTACACACATACATATACAACGTACCCTTCAAGATTAAAGTTGATATTATTAAATGTCAGAGATAACATTATTGATACGAGTGCCAAATATTTGTATCAGAGGAAGGTCTAATAAGATTCAACATTGAACTGCCCCCCAAAAAAATCCAAAATTCTCTAACCTCTGGCCAAATAAGAGGTAAGTTAGATAGAGATTAAGGCCTTGTTTGATTAGACTGAAATCACTACAAGAAAATAGGTTACTAGGGACGGCTGTAAGCCGTCCCAAAAAACCAAAAAGCCGTCGCTAATACATATTAGCGACGGCTTCAAAGCCGTCGCAAACGCGTCGCAAATAACGCCGTCGCCAATAATATTAGCGACGGCTTTTGTTAAGCCGTCCCTAGTACATTTATTGGCGACGGCTTATGAGCCGTCGCATAAGTTATTAGCAAAACGACCATTTATTGGAGACGGCTTAGACAGCCGTCGCCAATAAGTTTACTGGCGACGGCATAAGCCGTCGCAAATGATAAGAAGATTAGACGGCCGACGAAGTTATTTGGGACGGGTTAAGCCGTCGCAAATAATCTTAGTGGCGACGACGGCTAGTGAACGTCGCCAATAAATTTATTTGCGACGGCGGCAAGGCCGTCGCAAATAGCGAGCCGAAACCCCGCGCCATCGTCGCGGGAATTTTACTCGGTATTGCGACGGCTGTATACCGTCGCGTCATAACTTTATTGGCGGCAACTACCGACCGTCCCTAATATTAAAAACGGCCGTCGCAATACCGGAAAAAAACCGGGTTCCAGGATTTTCCTACGGTATTACGACGCGGCTGTTTTTAATATTAGGGACGGCTTTAGCCGTGAAATCTTTATTAGCGACGGCTATACACGGCCCGTCGCCAATAATCAATTTACGAAAAAAAAAATAATTTGATTGGCGGATTGGATCAATTATACGATCAATCCGGAAAATCAATCATTCTTGAAACTTTCGTAAAGATCTAAAATCGGATGTAGGAATCGAAAAATTAATTTATATTAATAATTTGGGTGCCGGATTGCTGCTTTCAAACTCGGAACGGACACCGAATTAGGATGAAACAACACAGATTAACATACCAAAATTGCAATTCATCAAATTTAAATTCATATTCACATACCATATTCGTTATAACATTCATACACAAAATGTTTTGATACGTATGAATAACATTCATAGAGAGTAAAAAATACATCTTCTATTCATCTTCTTCATCTTCATCTTCATCATCATCTTCACTCTCCTCGGCATCCTCGTAGTCCTCGTCGTCATCGCCATTTTGTCCTCTTGTTTGTTGAGGCGGAGGATGCCCCGATGTGGATGGCACATCGAAGTCGAACCTTTGAGTCAAGCCTTCAATGATCGGATTGAGGCGATCGAAATTATCTTGAAATGATTTTGTTGGTTGTCCAATTGTTGTTTCAATGAAGTTATTTGTTCTTCGTAACGTTCATTGATTTCTCCTTGCCTCGCCACACGATCTCTAAGCTCTCGAACTTCTTGAGTCGAGCTAGAAGCACCTCCGCTTGACTCACCATACCAAGTGTGGCGAGTTTCACCTCGCCCACCACATCGGATCCGTCTGGTCGATCTCTGCAAACACGGATACGAAAGCTTCCTCGCGGTGAGTGGAGGCTGCGATACCGGCATCGAGGATTCGAATCTTTGGGGGATTCATCAATCCTTGCATATTTTCCTATAAATAATATGAATAAAAATTAAAATCCCACCGTGATGAATTGTGGATTATAAAGAAAAATAGGTTATGATAATCGATAATTACCATCATAAGACGACTTTGGTCATTATCCCGAATATTTGCTCCATCGAGTTCTTCATGCGTTTGACTCATACGGAATACCTCGGACGAGTTGGAGGTCGACCTTCTTTTCGTACCTTACGCAAAAAAATTAAAAATAAAGATAAGAGATGATTACGAGAATAAGAATCAACTAATATGAAATTTTAAGTTTTAACTACTTACAAAGTCTCTTTCTAGCGTGTATATTTGTTCTTCCTCTTAAATACGGCATTGTTAATTGCCGCCTATTCTCGGCATTCTTTTCACTCAATGCCTACATATATATATAAAAATGAAACAACATTAAAAAAATGCAAATGAAAAGAATAGGATCTAAGTATAAGAGGAAATAAAATTTGGAGTTACTCTAGCATCATCTTGACTCCATAAATGCCACATATGATGCCATTGTTCCTCGTTGCCTTTGTGGAGGAATGTTGGCACGAGCTTCCTCGTTTTGATCGTCTGTAAAATCTTTTGCACAAATATTGTTAACAAAAAAATAGTTATCTCGAATTTACATTCTAAATTATATTTTACCTTTCTTTTCAAATGATTTCTTTGTTTTCTTGGGATCTCTCCCATATGCCTTAATATACGTGCATCCGATTGAGGATTCCGCTCGAAGGTAAAATGTTCTTTGCATTAATATAAAAATGATTAAAAAGTTCACCCAAAATTTAGATAAGATGAAGCTACTTGAATGTTACCTCTAAATCACGGAATATGGCATCCTTTTTCTCCTGCGGTAGAGCCATGTAATTATGCTCCCACAAATCGCAATAAACTCTGTTCATAACTCCTAAGTACGAGGTAAACTCCTGTCCATGTGATCCAACGCCGGATCCTCCTACTAGAACGACGTTGTAGGACTCATCAGGGCCAAGTGTTCGCACACTGATGGCCTTTGCTGGACCTCTCCCACGTCTAACTGATGTAGCTAGTTAAGTATAAATTAAAAATTACATTCTCATGCATGTGTTTGAGAATTTCTCTGAAATAAGGTCTGATCGAACCACTTATGTCTTAAAAAGCTCTTACCTGTTCAGATAAAAAATATCACTTTTTCTATTTCAGTGGTTGAATGCCCCGAAGATGGATTGCATCAACGGGACGATGACGTGATAGTGGATCATTCCACGTATTAGCGATCTCTCTCTCTCTGTCTCTTCCATTATAAATCTATTAAATAGACTTTTTTGTTCTAACATTTATATTCTTAATTAAAATAATTTAAAAATATTTATTTTGACAATATATTTAAAATATTTTCATACAAATTAACATTTAATGAAAATTATAAAGAGTATAAATTCCCTGTATATAAATTTTTTTGTTTATTTTATCCACTGTTTATTACTTGAAAGAACAATGGGTAATTTTTTCTTTCTCATCTTCCATGTTTAAGAAGAAACTCATGAATATTTAGTTGTTTTATGTTAATTAAGAAGATTAAGTGGATGATTCAGATTTTTTATCAAACAAGAAAAATTACTTATGTCTTAATCAAATTAAGTATTTTTTTACCACTTATTAAGAAGTTAAACTTAAAATTAAAATTAAGAGCTAAGATTTTCAGATTAAGTCCAATCAAACGTCACCTAAAAAATAAGTGCGAAATAATTAAACAGGGTCTGATTTGGCATAATTTAAACGTGTCGAGCCTTACTTAATTTATTTTATCTCTAATCCATTAATTATTTCTAGAAAATAAATCTTCCTTCTTCTCTCTCTCTCTCTCTCTCTCTCTCTCTCTCTCTCTCTCTCTCTCTCTCTCTCTCTCTCTCTCTCTCTCTCTGGGGGCGTGGTACCCGCAGTCTCTCATAATTAAGCTCCCCCCTTACGGCCTTACTTCTTAAGGGGGGGCTCCCCCTCCCACGCAGTACCGGAGACGGCGACCCCACCGCCGCGCCGTCGCCGTTAACCACCCAATCCCGGCCACCGCCGGCCCAGCTCCGCCTGCACCGCCTCCCCTTATCGGCAACTGAAAAGGAATCCGATTTAAGGCACTGCCCCTCCCTCCCCCCCTTCGCAGCCTCTGCCGGGGTGGCGCAGGCACCGCCCATGCACACAGGGGCGGCAGGACCACCTCCGCCACCGCCCGTCGTCTCTCTCTCTCTCTCTCTCCCTCTGCATCCCTCCGCCTTCCCCGTCGCGTTGAGAACGCCGCGGGCAGACACGGCCGGGGAGAGAGCGCGTACGCCTCTTCTGCGCCGCCCTCGAACTGGTATATGGCCACCCGTGCATGCCCTCCCCGCCGGCGACATCTCCGGCGAGCGCCCCGGCCCGTACCCGAATACTCTTCTCTCCGACCCTTTGATCCTGTTCTCTCTTCGTGTGTATATATGTGTGTGTTAATCTCCTTCGCCGGGAACGGCGAGCAAGCCGGCGCCGGTCGCAAGGGAGAGGAAGGCACATCTGGTGTCACGCGCAGGTCACCGCATGCACGTGCAGCGCGACGTACGGTTGTCACCTTCCTGCTGCTGCATGTCTCCTAGGGTTAGGGTTAGGGTTAGGGTTAGGGTTGCTGTTTTTCCGCGTTCTCTGCGGGGCTCTTCCTTGATCTGCCTGCCGATTCTGAGGTCGGACGTCGGGAAGCTGCACGAAGGTACGTTTTTTGTGTCTCCCGTCATGCGCATCATCTTCTCCGATGGGCGGCGTCGGCGGCGGCGAAGGAAGAGAGATGATGGAGGCGCCATGACAGAAGAGAGAGAGCACAGCCCGACATTAGCGAGAGGAGGAGGAGGAGGCCGGGAGCTCGCTCTTGAAGGGGGTGTGCTCTCTGCTCTTTCTGTCATGCAAGGCCCGTCTTCTTCCTGAAGCTGAACCCCTGCTCTGTTCTTGACCATCCCCCCGCCTTGTGACAGAGGTAACCCTTCTCTCAGAGAGAGAGAGAGAGAGAGAGAGGTTTTTTTGGCCAGTCTGTTCTTGGATATCCACTCACCATTGCTTCTTCACAGGACGTTCTTCTCTGCTAGATATCACAAAGGAACAGCTAATAGTATGTATACATAAATATTTATGCAGATATATAAATAATTTATATATATATATATATGCAGGAGGGAATAGAAGAGAGGTTTCACATGCATTAATTGTATTTTATGCAATACATCTGTTGCACTTGTAGACTGGTGTCTAAGTTGGATCAGTGTTGGGCAAATATTCTTCTCTTGGACTGATAACTGAGAAAATCCCTTCTATATCAGTCAGCATGTATACCTGATCATTTTTTTTAAGCATTGGATTTATCATATATTTCCAGACCTTTCACATATTTGAGTATGGTGGGAGTAAACTCTCTCTAATCAGTGACTGTGGGGATTCTCTCTGGAAAATCACATATTTTGTTGTCATCTTAATTTGATTGATGGTGTTGTTACTTTTTCTAGCATTTTCTGTCATGGCTTTCTCCCATTATGGTGTTTTGGTAATTTATCGACATATATAGCATTAATTATTATAGCTTGATATCTTGGAAGATCTTGTGAACTTTGTACTTTTCCTGTAGAAGAGATCAGCTGCATGTTAAATTATATGCTCCCTGTCAAAAGAGGGACATGTCTACATAAATGTGTAAAGATTTATAGATCATTGGCATGCAACATATATAGGCTATTCTTTAATTTTATGTTTAGATGGATTGAAATCCAAAAACGTCCATGATCACACACTCGATACTCACCTAAGCTCATCTCTTAACTAGCTGTTTGCACCCTTAATTAATTAGCTCTTAATTCGTCATTTACGCCCTCTTGATTTAGCTTTTAGAAAATAAGAAACCATAGCCAAAATGGGTTTTGGTTAGAAAATACTTTTTTATACAATTATATGATATATTTTATATTAAAATAAAACCTAAGATAAAACATAAAATTACCACGTTTGGTTAAATAGGAGGACCAAAGGAGTGGGAACCATGTACAATAATAAAAAGTACAAGACAGAAAAAGAATCCGACACCTATTTTTTTGTCTAAAAAAATCTTCTTGTAATGATTGCAACAGAACCTTCATAACAAGCAATTTTACAAAAACGTATTTTTATAACAAAAACTCAATTTTCATGCAACCTAAATCACCCCATAATAGTTTTAGAATTTTGTTATCTATACATAATTACAGAGTTAAGCAGACTACATGGAAATAATTTTAATCCAAGCTGGAATACGTAGAAGTGCATGTATATATAGAAACCAATCAATTTATGCACAGAAAATAAGTAGAGTAAACATCTGATTTGATAGCAGCAGTGGGATAAAAATGCAATTTGATCCCCATTGTTCAGCAGTCTAGTTAGCGAAACCGGCAAGTCCAGTGGGAAACAATACAAAGACCACTGTATATGCAGCAATCTGATTCTGATACATCCTGTTTAATGACACATCCACTGATCTCTATCTTGTTTGCATATACTGTCCTCTCTATTCTTTCAAAAAAGAAGAAGAAGAAGAAGAAGAAGAGCAGGTGATTGATTGATTCAAAGGGTGGTGGTCACTGGTCAGTTCATCTTGCTGATGAGATCGTTGATTTCATCTCCACGGTTGCCTGTGTCGCCGCCGTCTTTGTAAGGCCTCTTATTCTTGTGCAGGGCGCCATCAGGTTTCTTGAGTCTGAAGGGGAAGAGGAACCTGGTGACCTCCTTGAAGTGAGGGCCGACCGTGGCGATCTCGTGGGCTATGTCTTCGATGCAGATGATGCCATGGCTGCCCAGTTCCTGCTTTGGCAGGCACAAGATCTTATCTTTAGAATTTTGTAAGAACACGGGCAAGAATCCAACACCGAGGCCACAACTGAATAGTATTACAAGTCTTCCTGTATTACTATTAATTTTGAAATTGATCTTGACATAAATCACCATACGGAATTTGGTTATCAATATCAATTTTAAAAGTTAGTAGTACAGTACAGACAAAGACAGATTGTAATACAAGTGCCCACTTGTATCAATTTTGTTATTGATATTCATTCCTCTAAAAATATCAACAATAAAATTGATCATATGATAATTTTTTAATACTCTAGTATGACCAGCAGAGTGGAAATAGAGATAGCATACCTGCTCAATAAGATTGTTGTCGGTCAGAGGAACCCTACTTTTGTTCACCTTTCCGCAACCCCTCTTGTAAATCAATTCTCTAATGCTCTTTGAATTAGGATACCTGCGGGGAGAAGATTTCAACCGGAGCAGGAAGAATGTAGAGCAGCTGGTTGAAAGAAGAAGAAAAACAAACGCCCTCGAGTCCTGTCTATCTCATTCTTACCCATAAGTGACAAACGGCTCTACCCTGACTAACATGTTCAAGCTTGTTTCATTTGCTTTCAAGAAGACGCCATCGAAGATTTGTCTCAGACGCAGCAAGTGAAGAGTTTTTTTTGTTGCGGGGTGCATGTCCTTGGCGGAGCTTGAAGAAAATGATATCCGTGACATGAAAATATCCATTCCCATGTATCATGCGAAGATAAATAAAATGACACGAGTTTCTTATTTCTTACCCATGGATACGGATCACAAAAAGTAACTCGGACTCAAGATTAGCGATAGATGACTTGATGGATGACTTCCGCAACCTCACCCTGTTCTTCGTGCGGACAAAGTCCAACTCCTGCAACAGATTTCAGCTGTTAGAAACTTATTCCTGTGCACAGCTCTAATATAGATCTTGCAAAAGGAGTGGACTATGGAAGTCAATGGTTAAGATAACTGATTACCCTCTTGTCAGCAAACCTAATGAATAGTCAAGGGAAAATCTGATGACTCCCGGAAAGATAACAGTTTTAGTACAAGACAATTCGTTAAATTGATGGACATGAAAACATATACATTAGAACTGAATCCGCATCTGTTACCTATATATGTTAATCAACTTATGTATCCTGCATTCCAAAATCTAGGAGACGACCATCTTTCCATATGCCTGTATTACCACATGGCACTTTTTTGTGATGATGACCAAGAGACCAAGAATTCTTATTAACTTGCAAGAAAAATACAACAATTAAATTATACAAGGAGGGAGTAAAAGAACCATTAATGTGTTTACAAAAATAAGTTCTTAAATGGTAAAAGCCTGTCTCTGAATGCCAACCCTTCCATATACTTTCCCGTGCAAGCAAACATCCCGTATTTGACAAAGGTAGACATCAAAAATTCAAATCTTAACCTGCAGAGAAGGAACCGAGGTTTAACAAGCTTTTAGTAAGACCAGGAGAGTCTTTAGGCAATGTGTGCCGCGATCCACGGCGAAGATCTCACATGGATATTTAGGTCGACTGGAGGTCTTCCAGTTCAACTTGTTGATTCAGTCAGTGGTCTGTCAGCTCACTGTGATGGTTCAGCAGCCAGTAGCCTGCCGGTTCATCTCGACAGTTCATTTGGGGGCTCAACTGGCATGACTAGGGAGTTGACAGCACAAGATTCTGTACCTGCACCGGTTACTCTAGTTGAAGACCCCATGGAGGTCTCCCTGTGCTGCAACTACAGTAACTTACATGGTTCTGTGCTCATTCTGGCAAATGGATCAGGGGTTTTCTCTGTGTCCTGAGCTTGGACCTTGGGGAGTGAACTTCAGTCCTTGTTCGGGAGACGCTCCCTCCCCTTGATATTGGGGGCTCTTTTGCTGTTGTTCCTGCCATTTTAAAGCCCCCTGAATCTCCTTGTGCAGTTTTGTCTACGACTGTTGTGATGGCTCCAACAGCTGGGAACAATTTTCAGATTCTGTTTTAGCTCAGATGGTTGGGGAGAATCCTTCATTGCCTGAGGCAATCGTGAAAATCAATGCTGTTGTCGGCCGGGGATCTCCATTGGCCTTCTCCTTAATGGTCATGGTGGCGTCGTTCCTCCCATAGATCTATCACCAGTTTCTTTGGGAATCATCACCAATCTAGTCCAAGGATTTCTGAATCAGAATCGGTCACCGAAACGGTGGGGATCAATCCGATTCGAATCAGATCGGTCCGATTCTCAGGAAGAGAAACCGATCTGGAATCAGGATTTTTTTAAAAAAAATAGAAAAATTTCCAATTCCGATTCTAATTCTAATTCTGATCCGATTCAAACTGATTCTGACAGAATTCAAGATAGAATCGGTCCTTCAAGCGAGAATTGGATTGAAATTGGCCAATCTGATTCAACCGATTCTGTAATCATAGTTTGCCATCTCGCGAGATTCTCGCAAAATTTTGCGAGAATCTTGATCTCAGCGGCCTTGCAAGATCTGGAATAGCCGAAATAAGCTATTTAGGAAGTCCAAGAGCTGGCATCGGCTGAGAGACAGCGGAGCCGCCGCTGCGGCTCTTCCCCGCCCGATACTCGTACCAGGTCCTCTTGACCCGATATTTATTAAAAGAGGGATCCGGTCACTTGAGATATCGGGTCCTCTTGACCCGATATCTCTTGAAAGCGGAATCCGGACACCTAAAATGACCGGATCCCGCTGTACCGGGTCCTCTGGACCCGCGGGCAGGGAAGAGCCGTAGCGGTGTGCTGCAATGCTTGTGCACCCTCGGTGCCGGAATACAATGCCATTGTGACCCAAAATGGATCCAATTAGACCGCAAGTTCCATAGAAACCTACATGTGGGTTTATTTTTAAGCTTTTTTTCTTGTATTTTCAAATTTATATTATTACATAGTATACCCTACGTAAACAAAATCCGAGATCCGATCTCCGGAGATTTTTCCGAGATCTCTTCTCTTTCACCCCCCCAGACGAAGCCGAGATCCGAGATGACAATCCTTGTCTATAATCCATGCTCTAATCTGTAGTGAAGGAAAGGTACCACTTTCTGATACTATTGCGGCTGCCGAGTAGGGGATGGATAGTCTTGACCATGGCTCGCCGGGTCGCGACCCGGGTCCGACCAGGTCACTTTTGGAGTTGACCGACCCGGTCCCGACCCCAAGACTCCGACATCAAAATTAATATTTTATTATTATTTTTGGCGACCCCGGCCTACCCGGGTCGGTTTTGGGCCCAACCGACCTGGTCCCGACTCCCAACCCCACCTTCCTTGGTCTTGACTGAAGAACCTGCTGATTTACAGCTAGTCACAGTTCCTTTTGATAATGATGTTAACCTTAAATTGGATTGGTCTAATATGTCTTGAAAGAAACGTGTATTATTTCTGATGATCGATCTGAGGTCCATAGGTGACATAGTAGGTCTGAGTTTCTTGGGAGAGGAGCAGGTTCAGGTGTTTTTTTTGAGAACCGGAACCACAGGAAAGAGTTGACTGTTTAGGGGGACTTCTGTCAGCTGAAAAAGAACCAGCAAAGAGTGGGCTCTAGGGATCTCAAATCCCTACGTTGTAATGATGTCCTAAAAAATGGTAGAAGAAGAGCAAAGGAGGGAAAGAGCTTAATCAATTATTCAAGATCAGTAATATTAGTTGGAATTGTCGTGGTATGGTGGGTAAGGAGGATATTAGGGAGTTTCACAGCTTGGTTAGCCACCACAATCCTGATTTTGTGCTCCTTCAAGAAACTAAATTCGATTTTCTTAATACCAATATGGTTTCAGTTGTAAAACATGGATGGTAGAATGGCTTCTCATGTATTGCTTTTGGTAGAAGTGGAGGTTTGGCAGTGGTTTGGGATAGTAGCCTATTTTCGGCAGAGGAAATGCCCAGTGATAAACATGTGCAGGTTCTGAAGATCTCTGATATCAGGTATGGAGCAAACTGGTTCCTCTGTAATGTTTATGGCCAGTGGATGAGATTGAAAAAAGTAATTTCTTTTCTACTCTCAAGTCTTCTGTTGACAGCTTCAATGATTTTGCCTGGTGCATTGAAGGGATCTCAATGCTGTTATTATACCTAGGGAAAAGTCAGGTCAGAACATTCGGCTGCAGAAATGTATCTTTTCAATGATTTTATTAATGACTATGGTTTGATAGCGCTCTCTAAGTTTGGCCTTTGGTCAAATGTGAAGGTTAAATTCAAATTGGACAGATACCTCTTTTCCCCTTCATGGATGCAATATGAAGTGTTTGTAGGATTTCATATGCTGAGGGTAGTTTCTGATCATTGTGCTAGCATTCACTGTGGCAGGAATCACAACGACAAGGCTCTTAAATTTCACTTCAAACTTGCATGATGCAGGGATCCCAACTTCAAAGATTAGTTGAATGTATGGTAAAACGAGCCGGTCTCATCCTCTAACTAGGCTACTTGCAAATTTGTTTGTAAACTCAAGACTGCAAAGAATAAGTTTAAACAGTGGGTTGGTAGTAACTTCCACACCACCGCAGCTACTAAAACAGAGTGGTTGTCCAAAACGAACCGGTTTGAAATATTGAATGACTCAGGTGTGATTGGTGAGCAGCAAAGGTGTGGAGTGGAAGAAGGTTAAGAAATAATATAAAGAATGGTGCCTCCGAGAGGAGATCAAATGAAAATAGAGGTCCAAAGAGATTTGGCAGAGGGCGATAAGAACATCAGGTATTTTCATAGTCAAGCAACCCTGAAGAAACTGTTTCAAAGGCTAAAAATTTCTAGGACTGATTATGTGGGCACCGATCAAATTGAAACTCAAGCTGTGGGGTTCTACAAACACCTCTTTATGGATGATAAGAAGTGGAGTCCTCTTATCAACTTTGAGAAGACTTTGAGACTTGAGATAGAGGAAGTTGACTCTCTCATTTGTAGTATATTTGAACAAAAGATTCTAGAGACCATTAAGACCATGGACCCTTACAAAGCTCCTGGCCCATATGGGTTTTCTATAGGCTTCTACTCTTCGTGATGGGATATTATCAAAGAAGACCTTATGTTAGTGATCAAAGAGTTTGAAGCAAATCCAAATATCATCTAAGTACCTAAATTTGACTACTCTTGTTCTAGTTCCTGAAAAAGACTTTGTGGAAGATATTAGAGATCTCAAGTCAATTAGGCTCCTGAACTACAGTTATACGATCATTGTGAAAGTCCTAGCTTCTAAATTGAGTAACTGCAACAATAAGTTGTCTCTCCCTTCTTAGACTGTTTTCATCCCTCGCCAATATATTCTTAACAATATCATGGCATAAATGTTTGCATGAACTATAAACAAAGAATGTTTGCCTATGATAGGATAAAGTGGGATTGCTTGCTCAGAGACACGGTTCTCATGGTTTTTTAAAAACAAATGGTTACTGAGAATCAAGAGTTGTATATCTACTACTAAATTTTATGCGAACATCAATGGTAAAGATTTTGGTTTCTTTTCCTCCTCTAGAGGGCCGAGACAGGGAGAGATCCCATTTCCCCACTCTTGTCCTTGTCAGTCAGGTCCTCAATATTATGTGAGAAAGAGTAGCACAAGCAAAGTTAATAGAAGGTATTTTTGTGGATAACAGTTCTGAGCAAAGTACCTACCTCCTCTTTGTAGATAATACTTCTCTTCTCTGTAGCCAAATCTGATAAATGCGTCTTGTTAAGAATACTACTCTTTATGATGCAGGCAGTGACAATACGAAGATTAACCATGAGAAAAATGAACTGTCTTGTTGAGAATATTATCCTTTTATGATGCAGGCAGTGATAGGTACGAAGATTAACCGAGAGAAAAATGAACTTATAGGTACCGATGTTAAGGAAGATCAAAGAATGCTCTTTCAAATGTCTTGTACTTCTTTTCTATTAAATATTTAGGGCTACCTCTTTCTGACAAAGGCATCAAGAGCAAAGATTGGCAATGAGTTACTCAAAAGATGGAGGGAAAGCTTCTAGAATGGAAAGGGAGAATGCTATTAGCTGGAGGTAGATTGGTTCTCTCGAAAGCAGTGTTGCAAAGCATTCCACTATATTTCTTCTCTATTCTCAAGGTGCCTAAAGAGGCTTGTAACAAGCTAGAAAATATCAGAGTCAAATTTTTTTGACATGACAATCATGACGGGAAGGGTTTACATCTAATCAAATGGGAGGATGTTTGCAGAATGCAGACTGACCAAGAAAGGGGGTGTAGGTCTCTTACCTCTTGAAATTTCTAATAGAGCTCTTCTGTCTCTTACCTCTTGAAATTTCTAATAGAGCTCTTCTTCGCAAATGGCTTTGGAAACTCAACAAGAACAGAGAGGCTACTGAGCATGGATGGTGATATCAAAGTATGGATTGGGTTTCCACAGGGAATGGATTATAAACTTCAGAGATAGAGGCAAGTTGTCAAACATTTGAAAAGGTATCCTATATAACTGAGAGTACCTTCACTCTTCTTGTTCGGTTAGTATTGGAAACGATAATAGGACTGTTTTTCGGGAGGATAGATGGATTCATGCCACATTGGCCAGCTGTTTCCCCTTGTTGCATAATCTCTATCGATTCTCTCATGCCAAGGTGAGTTCTTTTGGGATACCAGTGCTAAGTGATGCCCCTTTTAGAAGAAACCATAATATGGCAAAATCCGCGAACTCACTAGCCTTCTTTTAATCCTTGAGAACCACAAGTGTGTTACGAACAAGGAGAATGGCAACATTTGATTGCTTTCTATGAAATCCTCATAAATTCTGTCAAGCATGCTTCGAACAAATTATCCCTTCAGGAGTTCAAGTTCCGTGGCATGAAGTAATTTGGAAGCCTTCTCTGCCTATCAAGATCAAAATTTTCCCCTGAAAAATTTGCTGGCATCGCCTTCCAACTAAAGTTATCTTAATTGGTTTTGTTCAGACATTGCACTATTTGTATCTACTGCAGCCATATGGAAGAAAGCATCGAGCACCACTCCATTCATTGTGGACTGTGGAGTCATCAACTCACTCTGAAAGACTTTATTCATGGGCTAGAAACTCTACTGGGTGGAACTGACCAGCGTATCCTCTCTTCTTCTTAACTGGTCTAGTATTAACCCTTGGCAGTCAGACATGTTGGTTTGGGACTTCATTGTACCAGCGCAGCTTTGGGCTACATATGAAGTGCAAGAAATAAGAGGATTTTTGAAAACCATTTTGAACACCCCAAGCTCATTATTCAGAGGGTGTCCTGGTTTGTCAAAGAATGGGTTTGTGTTCTTAACGGCTATCATATGGAAGAGGCCGGCTTTAGAAACTACTAGTTGATTTTTAATTCTTTTTCTTGTGGCTCCATTCATCGTTATGTCCTCGATAGAGGTATGATGGAGGTTTTTTCTGTTTTGTTAGTGTGCACTTTCCTTTTATGTACTTTCCTTTTATTAATGGAAAATTGTGACCTTCAGGTCACATTAAAAAAAATCGTGGGTGCTCAAAATAGTCATCAAAGATCCTTTTGTTTCTTGTCCTCCAGATAGCCCATAGCACTGCCGGCAATATAAGCTCCCAAAGTTTTTTTCCCGCATTCCAAGGGTTTAAGTTGGCTAACTGAAGAAAAATGAAATTGCATTGTCCAGCTCCACCCAGTGCCTCTTCCAACCTTTGAATAACGCATACCAAAGTGAGCAGATGATCCCACAATTAAAATATAGATGTTCAACTGTCTCCTGCTTCATACCACAAAAGAGTCATGTTGTGGGTAACTCATGAAAATATTTATGAAGAAAACTTCTAATTGGTAGTTTATTTTTACAATTTTACCATAAAAGAGCTATAATTTGATAGGACAAGATATCCAAACCACTGGGTGCCACAGAACCTCCATACCACCCATAGATAGTCTATCCATGGTGGATTCAACAATAAAAGTCGTGTTATTACTAGGCCACTAAAGTAGTTTATCTTCCTTACCATCAATGCATTTATGACCGTCTAGGAGAGCCAGTACGTTTGAAAGAACAGCAATTTCCTCCTCTTAGAGCACCCTTCAAAGGGGTATGCACCACTGTGTTCTGGGGTCCCAATTGCAACTAACCTTCGCTTGTGGGTTACGATAGATGCTGTAGAGGTTAAGAAACATAAGAGCAAGAAAATAATGACCACACCAATGATCTTCCCAAAAGGACATCTTGTTGGCGTTTCACAAGTCCCAATTACCAAGGATACCTTTCCAAATATTCGAAATTATGCTTCCTCCAATGAAATCTCTGATCCACATTTCATTAGCTCATGCCCATATTTGGAAGTGACAATTCTTACCCATAAAGAGTGTCTATAATTGTTTAGTTTACAAATCCATTTTGAAAGGAGGGTACAATTCATAGTGTCAAGAGAAACCAAACCTACAATGCCTTCCTTAATAGACATGCATACATGGTTCCATTCGATAGGCTGAAGACCTTTTGTATCTATATTTTCTAGCCAGAAAAATCTCACTCTCATGCTCTCCAGTTTACCACATGATAAAGGTTAAAAAAGAACCAAAGGAGAGATCACTGGTGTACCCACAGCTTAAGCTCCTCATTCTCCTATACTGAGGCAGTACCAACCCAATTTTATGAGAGAAAAAGCAAGAGTTAAATCATCATCTAAAAATTCAGATCCCAAATGGAGGATCAGAACCTATTAACCAAAAGGTAAAGTGTCATAGTTCATTTGTCTGTTTGGGAATACTCCGACTAAAAATATTTTTGTAATACTTCCTTCTATTGCTTCCATTTTGTGAATATGATTCTGAAAAGAGAAACTTATAGCTGTTTCTGAAATAAAATCTTGCTTCAAAAACAGATGTGGCTGCATCCTTTCACTCATGTTTAGCATACTCCCACTTCTACGTGAAAATGTCACGATGCAACTATGGTATAGCTTTTACCACAAACAAGCTTTCTTTAAGCTCATGTTTAGATGTTTTACATTTTCACAAGCCCCATAGGAAAAATCAGAGGTATGAGGAGCATTTACAATATAAAGCAAATTTAACAGGAAAGTTCATGGTAAACTCATTCAACGTTACTGGAAGTTGTTTTAATTAAGAATAAGGTTATAAAAAAATGTTTACAGTAATGTTTTTACAATAACCATTCCATGTCTGTTTTGAAAAGTAGTTAACTACCTTTCACCTTGATGGGACTACAGACATTCAATAGTTTACCATTTAAAAATAAACAAACCAAGAAAAAACACTTTCTACAAGGATCAAACAGCATGCAATCAAACCATTTAAGTTATTTCCAGCATAGTTTTTTGCAGTGAAGAGATTCACAGAAATCCAGAGTGCATAATCATTACCACTTTTCTGGACAACAGGCAACCATTAAAACATTTTCTTAATCACTTTATTTGACTATTAGAAAGAGGTAATGTCATGAATAGCACGACTGATACAATGCAAAGAAGATAAATGCTCTATTTGAAAGATGTAAGGGGAAAAAAGCAAATAACAACATCCACACCCTTCACGTCAGTATTAAGTAAATAAAGTATGGAAAAAGGTTCTGGCCATTTCCCTATTGAACATTTTTAGAAATTTTATTGCTGAAAAATAAAAGGCTCACTTTAGCTCGGTATTCTTTGACATAATCTTCGGGCCTTTTAATGATATTTCTCTTAATTTCCTTCTTACTTCTCTTCCGGGCTTCCAACTGTTCCCTCCTTTTGATGGCCCATTCCTCATTGCCTTTTCTCTTCTTCAACACAGTCTCAGGAACATAGGCGAGCGGTTGTGACTCCTCATTCGTCATGCTGATCTATATAGACCGTAAAGGCTTAAATTGATGAAAAAAAATATAATATGCATTAGTCAGCCAAGAAAAATACTGAGTCAAAAATAAGGAATAATCAAGATTTGTAAAATTGTTGAAGAAAAGACATCAAGTTATAACAACGGAAAGAAAAATGGCCTTCAACCTCAGCTGCGAACAATTTGTGTTGGAACGAGTTGTATGTCCTTTCCCAGACATTTAAAAAATCATAAAATAATGCTTTATGTTCTTCAGACAACGTGAACCACAAAGGGAATACAAGTTAATGCAAAAAAAAAATCAAAGCTAGTAAACACATAAATTTCCCAGTATAGTTAATAAGGAGTGTTGGTTGCGTGCTATTCGGCTCCGGGATAGGTAAGCTATGCTGTATATGCGTGTGTTGGTACTTACAAGAGAGAGAAGAGGAAAGATGACAGGAATTTACAGCTCTACCGATGGAAAACGAATTTGCCCCCTTTCACTGCGCGACGACAGGTATGAAGTAAGAATTAAACGAGACAGACAACTCGAAGTCCGTCGAGACAAGCTCAACGTCGTTTGTGGCTCGTTTTACCTCCACCGAAAACAAACCCTAATTCAGCTCGTTCCCGCTCCGCTCCCTCCTGGTTGTTATGCAGCTCTTGCTTCAACCAATCTGCTGAGGCAGACGGCGGCTGAGGCCGCAGACGTGGGCGGCAACAACAATTAACAAGTGGGAATGAGATGAGGGTGGGAAAGGATAGAGGTTAGCAAGGGGAGGGACGCCCGAGTGCTAGGAGGAAGCGACAGATCAACGGGGATGGCTGAAGGTGCCGCAGGAACACATCGGAGCGGCAACGCCGTCAAACAGGTAGGCCGCCGGGGACTCGTCCAGCGGTAGCGAGGGGACGCAAAGCGCGCGAGACGGAGAAAGGGACCGCACGTCGGCAGGAAGACAGGAATCGAATCTTACCTGCCGCCCCCGGGATCCTCCGAGAAGACCACGAAAGATTGCAGACCACGGCGAGCCGGAGAAGGCCGGAGCGCGCGCGCTCGCGTCGGTGGGTGACCGCCGACAGCGCTAGCAGCCGCCGTCGACCAAGGTTAGGGTTTTACAAAGATACTATAGCGCCTTATTTATCGCAGATATAAAAAATAATAACATATCTATTTATTAATATTCTTCCTAGCCCATGATCTGGGCTCGTCCTGACTGGCCCATTGGGCCCGCTTGCCAATGTTGCTGAAAATAAATACTTTCCGCTTGCTATTTTTTTGTGAGGGGGCAAAGGTGATTAGGGATGTGAACGGGTCGGATGCAGATCGAATAATAATATTATCTATATTCGTATCCTATAAGAAAAAGGTGTATCCACTTGTTGTTCGTTAACTATCGGTATCAGGCATGGAATGCCGCCGACCCGGCCGGATTCCGGGCCGACCTGCCCGGAATCGACCCTGCCGGGCTGACTCCAAGCCGGCCCGGCAGGAGGTCGCGCGACCCGGCTTCGGGTTGCCCGCGGCCTTTTGGCCGCCGCCCCCCCCACTAAGTGCTTAGTGGGGGGCTTTTCCCCCCCATTTAACAGTGTTAGTGGGGGGGGGAGCCCCCCACCCACCCATTTATTTACAAAATTGCCCCCCCCCTTGGGGGCTATAAGGTAGGGTTGTAAACGGAGCGAATACGAAGCGGATATAACATTTCCGAATCCGCTCCGGTAGTCAATTCGAATATCGGATATCCGCTCCGGTTAGAATTCGAATACGGAGCGGATCTTCACAATCGGATATCTCTCGGATACGGAGCGGATACGGATAATATCCGCTTCGCTCCAAAACCTGCACAACTTATAAAAATGTGAAAAAAATCTCAAAAAACCTGTAAATTCACAACAAAACAAGGGCAACCTTTTATGTACAAAAGGGGTACAACCACCTTATCTCAACCAATTATCCGTCAAATGCAATTAACCACCGAGAAGAAAAAAATATTCAACCACAAAATTCAACCATAATTGACAGCAAGACAAAATTCCGGAGCAAGACAGCAAGACAGCCTGGCAATCCGGGAGGGACCGAGAGGGAGGCCGAACAGGGGGAGGGGGGGGAGATTGGGCGCCTGCCTCGGTCGGCCGAAAGGGAGGCCGAACAGGGGGGGAGATTGGGCGCCTGCCGAGTGCCGCCTGGCAATCCGGGAGGGACCGAGGGAGGCCGAACGGAGGGGGGGGGCGAGGGGAGGGGGGCCGAACGGGGGGGAGGGAGGCCAAACGGGGAGGTGATCCGGCGCCCGGCAATCCGGGAGGAGGGGAGTTCGGGCGCCCGGCAATCCGCCGCCGCCGCCGGCCTAGGGAGGGAGGCGGGAGGCTCCGCCGCCGCCGCTGGGAGGCTCGGGAGGGAGGCTCCGCTGCCGCTGCCGCTGGGACTGGGACGAGGATGCTCGGCCGCCGCCGCTGGGAGGGTTCGGACGGAGGGAGGCAGGGAGGCTCCGCCGCCGCTGCCGCTGGGACTGGGACGAGGAGGCTCGGCCGCCGCCGCTGGGAGGGTCCTCGGAGGGAGGGAGAGCCGAGAAGGACGCTCGGGAGCCGGGAGAGTCGGGAGACGGAGACGCGGCGCTCGCCGCTCGGGAGGCACACTGCACAGTGAGGATGCGGATTGCGGCCTGCGGGGGGAGTCGGGGGCTGGCGGAGAGATTAGGGATTCGGGGGGTGAATGATCCTGGCCGTTGCATCTTACATCTAATGGTTCATATCGAACCGGATCTTAACCGAAGCGGATCCACTGATTCCGAATCCGCTCCGTTTATATTTCGGATAATATCCGAATCCGAAATAAATATCCGCCGGAGCAGCCTAAACGGATAATATCCGGCTATCCGAATACGAATTCGAACCGAATCCGGATAATATCCGGATCCGTTTACAGCCCTACTATAAGGGGGAGGGTTCAACTCACTCCAACTCCACGCCAATCTCCTCCCCCTTCCATTGATCGGTCTTCCTCTCCTACTGATCACTTTTTCGGTCTCCCCCCTCCTCAATGATCACTCTTTCAGTCCTCACCGGTCAACGGTTCGTCCCTCCACTCAGTTCTCACCCCTCGTTCGGATAGTTTCCGCTCCACCTAGTGTCGTTCACACTCTTAAAGCGTTGTTTTTGACACCGTCAAAGCGGTGTCTTTGCCATTCTCAATTTTATTTCGTGTTATTTATATTGTGGATTATTTTTCTAACATGTCTTCTCCAAGCCGTGAGACTTCCCGCTCCACCCGGAATGACCCAGCTTGGCTCCATTGCACGGTCGTGTCAATGGAGCAAAGGAAAGTAAAATGCAAGTATTGCGACAAAGTTCTATATGGTGGAACTTACCGGTTAAAGCATCATCTTGCCGGTATCAAGGGAGATGTTGCACCGTGCACATGGACTCCGCCTGAGGTAAGAGCCCAATTTAGACAGCATCTTCAATCATTAGAAAGATCCAAAGGAGCATCAAAGAGGCATCAGGACACTGTGCGTGAAGAAATTGCGGAACCCGCAAGACGTTCGCTACACATATACGGCACTGGACAAGAGAGACCAGAAAGAAGTGAATACCAAGAATTTGACGAAGGTATGTAATAATTAATATTTGATATTTTACAATAATATACGTATTTAACATAGCAAACAGATGACTTAGCAAGAGCCATGGAGGCAAGCCGAAGGTCATTCGCCGACGAAGACATGTATCGACGTACCGGGCGGTTTATGGGTCAAGGTTCTGGCAGTGGGAGTGGACGTGGAAGTGAAAGCGGGAGAGGATCAAATCCTGACCCTGAACAACATATCCACAATCTCACCCGGGATGATGACCCGGCAGTTGGCCCTATAGATCCGGTCATCACACGACCGCGTCAAAGGCAAACCACCATCAACACAGCATTAAAGAACTTGAAATTGTGCAAGGAGAAGATCGGGCGGGCAACTTCCAGATGGTTCATTCATAGTAGTATACCAACTAACGCTGCAAAGGGGCCTTACTATGAGTCCATGATTGACACAATAGCAGACGTCGATCAGGGGGTGCCGGGACCAACTCCAAAGGAGATATACAACACATATCTTCCATTGGAGGTAGCTGACATTAGAGAATATGTCAAGACGTTCGAACGTATCTGGGACGAACGTGGATGCACACTGATGACCGATGGTTGGACAGGTTAGTCCTTTTGAGCATAACATTGTGATACAAATCTTTATGAATTTTAAGTTTAAATATAACATTTTATCCTCTTAATAGGTATTACTAAGAAGACAATGATCAACTTTCTCGTTTACTGTCAAGCTGGGACCGTCTTTTGGAAGTCGGTGGATGCATCTGGACAGGTAAAAAATGCAACTTATCTGTTTGATTTAATTGATGGTATTATCGAGGAGATTGGTGAGGATCGAGTTGTCCAAGTGGTGACAGACAACGCAGCTACCTACAAAGCTGCCGCCCAAATGTTGATGGCCAAGAGACAGAAGTTATATTGGGCACCATGCTCCACCCATTCCATAGATTTAATGCTAGAGGATATTTGCAAAGATCCTCAAATTGATCGGGTTATTAAGGCCGGCCAATATATTGCATCCTTCATCTATAACCATAATTTCATTCTGACCCTAATGAGATAGCACACAAAGGGTCGAGAGCTCTTACGACCCGGCGTTACACGGTTTGCATCACACTACATATTTGGAGAGCCTATTTGAACATAGGCGTTGCTCAACCCAAATGATACTTTCTCTGGGGTGGGCTAACTGGATTGCTAGAGCCAATCCATCAGACAAACAAAAAGGAAAGAAGGTGGAACAAACATTAGAGAGTGGAGACTTTTGGCGGCTCGTAAAGAAGACAATGAATATTGTTGGTCC